>CM074863.1:77445000-78695000 GCA_037501455.1 Lantana camara
GCCATCCTACAAGACCCTGGCGCCATGCATTCATCCATTGCATCACAAGTTATACGTGCATTTACATCTCGAATAATTTGTCTTTTCTTAAGTAAGAATATAGACACTATCTAAAGTTATTATGGAACATGAGTAGAATCTGAGGACAGATTCTCTTTAAGGGGGGTGGATTGTAACATCCCGGATTCCGGGCCAAGAAGAATTCCTTCTAAAGTCCGTAGTCACTATTCATCCCTAAACGTAGAAATTTTCCAAGCCACCTTTACCTATCCAATATTGGGCTCAAATGAATCCTTACAAAATTTTATGAATTTTGATAACATTCTCAAACCCTAATTTTCATTATAACTCCCGTAATAACCAAAACCGGCCAAAAACCCTACTTTAACCCTAAATTTAGAGATTTCCGAATTTCAACATTTTCCGTATTCAATATTATAGTCAAAACGATACTTGAATTATTTTGTGAATTTTCATGCATTTACCAAAACTTGATTCCAATCATAGCATATTTTATAAATATTTTCCCTTTTAAAAATTATTATTTTATTTTAAACAATTAGCTTTCATTTAATATTCAAAATTTTACTTAAAATGTTTCTTGAATTTTTCCCTAAACTATGATAATTTTTACAACCTTTAAACTTTATCATAGATTCGTTTATATAATTTTATCATGATTTTCATCATCTTTAACGTTCATAATTTATAAACGAAAACTCTAAATATTCCCCATTTATAATCATAACGAAGCTTAATTTTCACTCGTTCTTTCATTAATTTACTACTTCAAATTTTTACGTCTCGACTCTTGAATAAATTTTATATCATTTTATATTTATTTTTATTCAATATGACATCATCCATGACAACATAAGCCTTCTAGAAAGTTTAAATAAAAGAATATAATTCAACCACATTTCATATATAATTACCAAGCATTTGTTTAAGCTATAGTTCAACCACATTTTCCACTTAGCTACCAAGCATTTGCTTAGGTTATGAAGCATCCACATCTCCCCTAAACTCTTAGAAATTTCTCTAAGACCCCTCATGACTACCTATAAACACCCCCTAAACCTCACATTTCAAGAACACACAAAATACTCTCATTTCTCTCTCATTTTCGGCCCAAGCTCTCTCCCTACATAAGGTGTGCTTTTCTTTTATTATTTCATGCTTTATATTATGTTCTTAATATATTATGAATTATAGCATGCTTAGATTTAATTAAATTAATCTTTAGGAATTTATTTTATGAAATATATGCTATTTATGCTAGTTTAGGAAAATATGATGATATATGTGAATTTTATTTAGTTAAATGCATGAATTATGATATGATATAGTATATTCATATGTTTAAGTATTCATGATCTTGTTTGATTAAATTCATGTGAAGAATAATTTATTTAGAATTATTTTTCATAGAGAATTAATATATTTTGCTATATTATGCCTCAAATTCTATGTTATAAATATGAATATGATCAAGTGTGTTACATACCCTCTTTGAATACTCAAATAGACATAAGAACATGTTCTTAGTGTTCTTGGACATGTGTGTGTGTGTGTGTGTGTGTGTGTGTGTGTGAGGCGTGTGAATAGTGTGTGTGTGTGAGTGAGTTTGATTTTATGTTATAAGGTGTTTAATTCATAAGAAATTGAATAGTAAATATTTTCAATAGTAACTTTGAATTTTTGGTCAAAATTTTGTCATGATAATTTCGAAAATTAATATTAAAATAATTATAAATTTAGTTTTGGAATTTTTAAATAAAGATTTTATCCGAATTTTCCAAAAATCGATAAATTGTGAATTATTTTCAAAATATAACCTACATTGTCAAATTAAATTCTAAATTTCATTTCTAATGTTATAATTAGGATTATAATGTGATTAATAAATATTTAAGTGGTTAAAGAACTCATGAAACCAGATTAATTACTTAATTTCCCTTAAACGGTTAAAATTTGAGTTTACCGGGAATTCTCTGACATGATATAGTTATGTGTTTACTTGATTAGAATAATGTATAATCCTTTTATGCGTGAACATTATATGTTTTATGTGCTTATTTGATTAAAATAAGGAACCTAGTTCTAAGCCTATAGTAGTTAATACTCTCAGGCGCACTGGAATCCACATTACAATGTCTGACTACCGGTATAGGTGAGGGTTAACATGTTTTCAACTGGAATCATGCTATACATATGTATCTATATAAAAACTATTTCCAAGCCTACCTATCATTTTGATTTACTACCCTATATACATATTATTGTACTACAACGTCCCTCTTAAGGGAAAAATACTTTCATGCCGGAATCAACGTTTTACTAGGACATTATATATTATGTCCTGTGACGCCCCGTGTTCTCGAAGGGCGTCCTGACGACATTAACAAGTAAGTCTCTACACTTGTGTGTGTTTAATTTAAGAGTTCTTGAATTATGTGATTTAATGTAAATCCAATTTAATATGTGATCATTTGGATTATTTTAAGATTAATTGTCAAGTTGATTTTAAATCCATCATGTTACTTAACTTGTTTAATTTCGGTTTACTTGAATTCCTTGAGATTAATTGTCAATCATGTGTTTACAAAGTGTCGTTAAATTGTACGAAAGGTTTCTAAAATTAAATTGAATTAAACTCTAATTGGTAAATCTCTCTCTTTCATTTTAATTTATAAAATTAATTCGGAGCTTGAATGTTTATTCGTAACTTTACCAATTTTATTTACGATTATTTGTACGCGCTATTACTCTTTGCTACACGATAAGGATACCCGGTTGTATATAGCTTGTGCACAAGACATATTTCTCCCAATCTCCTCTTCTCTCTCTTGGTTCTCTCCTATGATGCACGGACACTTCTAAAAATAACATTTTGTCGTGTCGTGTGTCGGATACCGTGTCCGACACTCCTCACGTGGAAAATTCAAGAAAAAATCCGTGTCGCCGTATCCGTGTCGTGTCGTGTCCGTATCGCCGTATCCGTATCCGTGCATCATAGGTTCTCTCTCTCTCTCATTCCCGCACACACACTACACCTAAAACACACACTAGTCATAACTTGGCTGTTTCTCGACGGAATTCGATGAATAAGTAGTCCATTTCGAAGACCTCGACGAGAGGATCACGATGGTACAAAGATCTTGGTCAAACGACCAACAGTGGAGGAGATAACTGTGATTTTCAGACGTAACTGCTCAAAGTTCGGAAATTCGCGACTTGACTGCGGCAACAACTTCGACAGCTTCGTATGGCCTCCTCCGACATCGGAATATAGCGAAATTGGTATGCAAATCGAAAGTCTCGACGAAATCTACAACTTAAAAGTGGTGGCGTAGTCATTGGGGCAGCGGTGGCACCACACGCGCTACCCGAAGCTCACACCGCTGGTGGTGGATCTGGGCAAACTTCGACGGCCGTTTTCGGTGATTCCGGAGGCGGTTTTGGATGGATGAGATACCGATATGAAGCTATTCTCATGGGGAATGAATTCTGGGTTGGTGGCACAACCATCGGAGTGGAGGTGGCGGAGCACGAGCCGTCTGAAGTCGCGGCGGCGGCTTGTTACTGTAGCGGCCGAATTCTTGACTTTCCGGCCACTTTCTCCGGCGACCAACTTGGGGGTTTCGAAGAGCACGTCATGGGTAAGTCGATGCTTTTTACGGATTTCGTTTTCGTTCACCGGATTGGAAGTAATTTGATTTTGAAGTTTTGGGGTTTTCGTATTCTTGAATTCAAAATCTAGGACGATTGACTTGGAATTTTCAGAAATTGATCAAGGATTTGGAACGACCACAAAGACTACATTCTCGGGTAATTTTTTGGGATTTTCCCAGCAACTTTCGGCGGCAGCCCGGCGACTTTTCGGCGGCTCTGGTGGCGGCGCTCCTGTGAATTTCGGACAGCTTATCGGCCTCGATGCGGTGATTCCAACGCCGCTTTCCGTTTGTTAATCGAACACTCGGTTTATTTATTATGAATTATTTTGCATAATTGGAATTATTTGAATTAATTGTTTTAAATGCAAATAAATTGTTTATGGTTGGTTTGTTGATCGAGATGCATTCCAATCGTATACGAAAACATGTATTGAATGAATTGTGATATGCATGAATGTTCGATTTACAATTTGAATCCCGATGTGATGAATTTATGCTATGTGTTTAGATATGAAGGGGTGTTAGTGTAATATCTAGAAACTAATCTCTTATGTGACTAAATGAACTTGAATGATATTTTAGAAGATCGAACATGTTGTGATTTCTCTACATGAATTTGAGACGTTCTCAATGTTATGTTTGTTGTAAATTGTGTTTCAAATATAAAATTTAGATACATGAAGGATGCTTGAACAACTTAAGACTTGATGCATGATAGGAGTTAGAATTGTAATATCTTGATTTGCTCTTACTACTCGAAAATGGTATATTATGAATTACGATAAATTTATAATTGTCATGTTTGTAAGTAATTAATTCCTAGTTGAATAATTGTATAAACACTTTAAACGAACAATTATGCTTAGTAATAAACTAAGGAGATGTATGTGTAATAATTCTAAACTTTTATAAATGACTTAGGGGATGTAAGTGTAATATTTATGAAACTATGAATGCGACTTGAGCTTGTGTACCAAACATGTTGTGAAGTTGTAAAGTATGATCTTAAGTAAATTAAATGCACTCTTTATTTGTATCAAGCATGCAATCTACGTACAACAACTTTGTATGTTTATATGATCAAGTTGCTCTTACTTATGCATTTTATAACTTGACATGAACTTGATGCTTAATTCTAATATTATAATTGAACCCTGTGACATTGGATGATTTAATATGCATTTTTTGAATACATTGACTTCCTAAATTGATCTTGCATCTTTGGATATGGAGTTGCGTGTCGGTTTCTTATAAATATGACCTTGTTGAGCATTGATATGCCTTGAATGACCACGACACCTTATAAAAGCACAACCTGAACACTTATGCATAACCACGATCATGTTGAGCAACGCCGTGCGTCTTATTTGGTCCATATAGAGTCTAAGTCCGGGCTTCTGTATGTTCTGTTTCAGAGTTTGGTGGCGGTGGTGTGCCAGAGGTTTAGGAGTGTTTGTCCTTCACACTCTCAGACTCTACTTTCACGAGGTGAGGTTTAGGATTTTGTATAGTTATGTGACTTATGGCCTTAATATGCTGATTTCAACCCTTTCATGCGAGTATATCTATTATAAATACGTATGTGTTGGATATGATATGTTTATGACCTTGTGAATCAGCTGTGTTTTGGAAAATTAGATATGAAAGCATATATAAGCTATTTTGAAAAGTTATATTATGTTATGATCTGTTCTGTAGCGAGTTAGCCATGATAATGTTTTCAGCCCTCTCATTTTGTGGGGCCCTTTCATTTCCAGCGGGTTGCTGCCCTTGCTGGACCCTCGGTGGGACTTCTTTTTCCTGAGCAGGGGTTGGCGGAGGCGGCTGGGCCCTCAACACATTTTGGGTGGCTAACAGCGGATGGGTTGGGAGTCCTCCGCTCGAGCACCTGTCCCTGATGGAAAGTAAACAGCAGTGAAGTGCTCCCAGGCGTTCTGCACTGCCTGCCCCTCGCATTGCGCGTAAAGCGCTTGAAGTTGCTGAGTGGTGATCTGGGGTATTTCCACCCCTTGTATCTCTCTCGGAAGCGACATGGGGAGATAGGGTCCCCACCTGATAGGGCTGGACCATGGGCACCATTCCGGGCGTCATCCCCGGTTGCATATAAGCATATCCTGGAGGTGGCATGATCGTGGAGTACACGCCGGGATGGGAAGCAGGAACGTTGTGGATGAAGGCTGAGGGGGGAGGAATGCAGCCAAATCCTCCTACCCCGTTTCCATTGGGAGGATGAGTTGCATCAGCGGTTTCCGTGTTTTCGGCCCCATTCCCATCCGTGGGTGGGGGCGTACCCCCGGCGGGGACGTTGTTCCCTGCATTCTCCTCATTGATGGGCGGAAGAACACCCCTGTTCTCTACCGCCCCAGATCTTGTTGCAGTTACCATGTTTAATGTAAGAGGTGTTATATCTCAACTAGCTTACAGAAGAAACAGATGAAGATGAAGCTGAAGATGTCGATGGTTTTCCACAGACGGTGCCAAAAATGATGGTGCAGGAATCTGAGTTTCCTAAAAGCAGCAACACTTTCACTATTTGTTTGAAAAGGGAAAGACCATCACAGGCGTTAGAGCCTCAGGAACTGGGTTTCCTTATGAGCATGGGTTCTTCCAGCTAGGATAACACCGATGTGTGCAAAAACGTGATGATGAGGCAGCTGTGGTGAAAATATTACAGAGCTTGAGAAGAGGGAGGAAAATATGCCCAGTATGATGTGTGTGAGGAAGATGACTTGGGGGAGAATGCAAGTGTTCTCTCCTATATATATGTTAGGGATGAGGGTAAATCGGGTAAACTGACCGTGTGGTCCCAAACCTGTGTTGCCCTAACATGTGGCAGCCCATGGGGGCGTGAGAACGACACCTCTGAAAAGGAGGCGGCATGTCAGGTACAAGGTGCGTACCACCTCTGTGTCAGAGGTTGTTGGCGAGGGTCACGCGAGGGGAAGGCCCAAGGTCCGTTTTGCTAGGGTTCAGATCCGTCACGGGGGTGGAGGATCATACACGAGCGCTGGTGATGCTCGAAGAGTGCATGGATGGGTTCCCCACGGAAGATGACCCTTGAGCGTTCAAGCCCCGAGCATCAGGAGCGGGGCCCTTGCGTGGGTGCCTCCCTGAGAAGGGTGACCCTGAGGGCCAGGGTGTGAGCGTCAGGCCTGTCAGCTTGAACCCTTTACTTGAATAGTTGGCCGAGGCTCAGGGGCCTGTACTAGTAAGCAAGCGAGTGGGCTGGATTGGCCCGCGAGCCCATCAATGCGAGCGTCCAATCCCTCAGCCAGCGAGTGGTGACACGTCGACGGTTCTGATACGATCGCGGTTTTATGTCTCATCACTCTTGTACTTAGATATTCAGAGATGCTGGATTCTCTTGAATATAGGGGTTTGAAGAATGCTGGATTTTCTCAAACTAGAATGTTGGGAGATGTTGGAATCTGCCCCGACTTAGGTTGAGAGACGGGGTTCTCTCAATTATGTGCTTGAGAGAACGGGTTCTCCCTTTTATATGTGCTCGAGAGACGGGGTTCTCTCTCTTGTGGGTGCTGAGGGACGGGGCTCTCTCACTTACGTGTTGAGAGATGGGATTCTCTCTTGTTTGTTGTGGTTGCGTTACGCGTTGATTTGACTACGGGTTGCAAATGGCGAGTATGAGACAACATCGAGGTTGGGTGTAGTTGCAGCTATCCGATCACGGGAATGACCGACCGAGTTCGAAGCAACTAACGGATCAAGTACTCGCATGGACCTCGACGATAACAAGACATCCTAAAGGAGGTTCGGTGTAGATGACAGGAGTAAGCCTCACCATTAGAGTTATGATCTTAAGTGAGTTACGGAGAAGGGTTGGAGCACTACTACTCGAGGATCTACATTTTAGCAGTGGAACCTGGGGACCAGGTTCTCTTAAGGGGGGAAGGTTGTGATGCCCCGTATTCTCGAAGGGCGTCCTGACGACATTAACAAGTAAGTCTCTACACTTGTGTGTGTTTAATTTAAGAGTTCTTGAATTATGTGATTTAATGTAAATCCGATTTAATATGTGATCATTTGGATTATTCTAAGATTAATTGTCAAGTTGATTTTAAATCCATCATGTTACTTAACTTGTTTAATTTTGGTTTACTTGAATTCCTTGAGATTAATTGTCAATCATGTGTGTACGAAGTGTCGTTAAATTGTACGAAAGGTTTCTAAAATTAAATTGAATTAAACTCTAATTGGTAAATCTCTCTCTTTCATTTTAATTTATAAAATTAATTCGGAGCTTGAATATTTATTCGTAACTTTACCAATTTTATTTACGATTATTTGTACGCGCTATTACTGTTTGCTACACGATAAGGATACCCGGTTGTAAATAGCTTGTTCACAAGACACATTTCTCCCAATCTCTTCTTCTCTCTCTAGGTTCTATCTCTCTCTCTCATTCCCGCAAATACACTACACCTCAAACACACACTAGTCGTAACTTGGCTGTTTCTCGACGGAATTCGATGAATGAGTAGTCCATTTCGAAGAGCTCGACGAGAGGATCACGATGTTACAAAGATCTTGGCCAAAAAACCAACAGTGGAGGAGATATCTGCGATTTTCAGGCGTAACTGCTCAAAGTTCGAAAATTCACGACTTGATTGCGGCAGCAACTTCGACAGCCTTGTACGGCCTCCTCCGACATCGGAATATAGCAAAATTGATATACAAATCGAACATCTCGACGAGATCTACAACTTGGAAGTGGTGGCCCAGTCATTGGGGCAGTGGTGGCCCCACACGCGCCACCCGAAGCTCACACCGCTGGTGGTGGATCTGGGCAAACTTCGCCGGCCATTTTTAGTGATTCCAGTGGTGGTTTTGGGCGGATGAGATACCGATCTGAAGCTATTCTCATGGGGAATGAATTCTGGGTTGGTGGCACAACCATCGGAGTGGAGGTGGCGCGCACGAGCCGTCTGAAGTCGCGGCCGGGCGGCTTGTTGCTGTAGCGGCCGAATGCTTGACTTTCCGGCCAATTTCTCCGGCGACCAACTTAGGGGTTTTGAAGAGCACGTCAGGGGTAAGTCGATGCTTTTTACGGATTTCGTTTTCGTTCACCAGATTGGAAGTAATTTGATTTTGAAGTTTTGGGGTTTTTGTATTCTTGGATTCAAGATCTAGGACGATTGGCTTGGAATTTTCAGAAATTGATCAAGGATTTGGAACGACCACAAAGACTACATTCTCGGGTAATTTTTCGGGATTTTCCCGGCGACTTTCCGGTGGCTCCGGTGGCGGCACTCCGGCGAATTTCGGACAGCTTATCGGCCTCGATGCGGTGAGTCCAACACCATTTTCGGTTCGTTAATCGCACACTCGGTTTATTTATTATGAATTTTTTTGCATAATTGGAATTATTTGAATTAATTGTTTTAAGTGCAAATAAATTGTTTATTGTTGGTTTGTTGATCGAGATGTATTCCAATCGTATACGAAAACATGTATTGAATGAATTGTGATATGTATGAATGTTCGATTTACAATTTGAATCCCGATGTGATTAATTTATGTTATGTGTTTAGATATGAAGGGGTGTTAGTGTAATATCTAGAAACTAATCTCTTATGTGAAAATGAACATGAATGATATTTTAAAAGAACGAACATGTTGTGATTTCTCTATATGAATTTGAGACGTTCTCAATGTTATGTTTGTTGTAAATTGTGTTTTAAATATAAAATTTAGATACATGAAGGATGCTTGAACAACTTAACACTTGATGCATGATAGGAGTTAGAATTGTAATATCTTGATTTGCTCTTACTACTCGAAAATGGTATATTATGAATTACGATAAATTGATAATTGTCATGTTTGTAAGTAATTAATTCCTAGTTGAATAATTGTATAAACACTTTAAACGAACAATTATGCTTAGTAATCAACTAAGGAGATGTATGTGTAATAATTCTAAACTTTTATAAATGACTTAGGGGATGTAAGTGTAATATTTATGAAACTATGAATGTGACTTGAGCTTGTGTACCAAACATGTTGTGAAGTTGTAAAGTATGATCTTAAGTGAATTAAATGCACTCTTTATTTGTATCAAGCATGCCATCTACGTATAACAACTTTGTATGTTTATATGATCAAGTTGCTCTTACTTATGCACTTTATAACTTGACATGAACTTGATGCTTAATTCTAATATTATAATTGAACCCTGTGACATTGGATGATTTAATATGCATTTTGTGAATACATTGACTTCCTAAATTGATCTTACATCTTTGGATATGAAATTGCGTGTCGGTTGCTTGTAAATATGAC
The DNA here is from genome assembly GCA_037501455.1 of Lantana camara. Classification (NCBI taxonomy): domain Eukaryota; kingdom Viridiplantae; phylum Streptophyta; class Magnoliopsida; order Lamiales; family Verbenaceae; genus Lantana; species Lantana camara. Next base: position 77,454,978 of record CM074863.1, read on the forward strand.
CTTGTTGAGCATTGATATGCCTTTAATGACCACGACACCTTATAAAAGCACAACATGAACACTTATGCATAACCACGATCATGTTGAGCAACACCGTGCGTCTTGTTTGGTCCATATACAGTCTAAGTTCGGGCTTCTGTATGTTCTATTTCAGAATTTGGTGGCGGTGGTGTGCCAGAGGTTTAGGAGTGTTTGTCCTTCACACTCTCAGACTCTACTTTCACGAGGTGAGGTTTAGGATTTTGTATAGTTATGCGACCTATGGCCTTAATATGCCGATTTCAACCCTTGCATGCGAGTATATCTATTATAAATACGTATGTGACGGATATGATATGTTTATGACCTTGTCAATCAGCTCTGTTTTGGAAAATTAGATATGAAAGCATATATAAGTTGTTTTGAAAAGTTATGTTATGTTATGATCTGTTCTGTAGCGAGTTAGCCATGATATATGGTATCTGTTCTGTTATGGATCCGAGGAGCTATGGGTAAGGAATTCCTGGGATGGTATAGGGCCGTCAGGGCTCGGCCTGTGTATAGTCTCCATTTGAGATATCATTACGCGACTCAGGGAGATAGGGGAGGCGTGATATCTTGAGCCTTCGGTGTACAGCTGGGGAGGACTCTTGTGGGTTCGCTACCCCTTGAGGGTTTGTCTATTCTGGATGGTTTGGGGACGGTACATCTCCTCCATCATTGGTGTGACGGTTAGATTTGATTTTGTATTCTATGTTTTGATATGTTCTGAGGAGTAAAGGTTGGAAGCTCGTACTCGCCGAGCATGTAATCTGTTCTGTCTGAGAATCATGAATCGAGATAGAGTTTCTGAAATGTTTTCTAAAACTTATATATCTATCTCTTTGGGTACTTTTGGAAATGTCTTTGGTATGCAACACCTATCTCCGGTTTATGAGTCCACCCTTCTGATATGTGTTGTGCTTTATATATATATATAGTGGGTGTGCGTTAGCCCCCTCACTCAGTCAGTTGACTGACCCCCCTCATTTTATCTTTTAGTTTGCAGGTTTCCTTTTGGCTTAAGCTAGGCGGAAGTGAGTCTTCTGAGTCACACTTGTCGGTTTAGTTGGTGTTAAGATGCATTTGTCACATACTCTATTTATGTTATGTGTTCTTATTTCGTTTTTGGAGATTATGTTTTATGCTCTACTTAGACTTAAACCCTTGTGGGGGTTAGTATGCTAGCATTTGGATGTAATTAGCTATTCTGCTGATACTTATATTGGTTTATTATGCTGTGATGATTTGAGATTCGTGACTAGGTATCTATGCTAGTTGAACCCGTCACCCGTTATGTATGCTGATATTCAGGACTAGGTATCTATGCTAGTTGAACCCGTCACTTATTGTGTACGTTGATTTAATTGCTTCCGCTATCTGATGATAATTTTTTAAATTGCTTCCGTGCTCTGAGTCTGTCGAGTTAGATCCGCCTAGCCTAGTGTATGAGTTGGTCTCCCGTTCGCTTTGATTCGGATTCGGGCATGGACTTTCCATTCCGTGACCAGGTCTAGGTCTTAGTGCGGGGGATGTGGCATCCTCCGTTTGGGGTGTTACAAGTCCACTTTATCAAAATGTTGATTCTGGGTTATGCAAGTAAAATATTGTTCTTGATTCATATCATGGGCCCCGGCTGTATCCGTAGCGAGCAATTACCCGGAAGGTATGGGGCCGAGGGTATTGTTGGTGTTGCGGACTGCCACCACCTCTTGGTAGTGGTTTAACTGGAGGTTAGTTACTCCACGCCAAGGGATGAGGGAGAGATAGCTGCCTCCCGAATCGTGTTCGTGGTCTCTAGGGTTTGATTCCCTATTGACATGAAGGACTAGTGGAGTTAATATTCTTGGTTTTATTGAAGTATCGGAGCCTTGATCAGCCCGATACTATTTTACCAATTATTTAAGGAGTTATGGATGGAGAGGCCTAGCTTGCGGGCATTAATGTTCTTGTTACAAACGGTTCATATTCCTACAAATATTCCAAACTACCCCTATCCCTGTTTTACACATATCATGAACCGTTCCATATTTGATATATCCTATTGTGAATATTGTAGATCAAGATCTTCTTGATCATATAAATATAAATATATATATATATACATATATCTATAAACCCTCATACCACCTTCACTTAGTCACTTTGACTAACCCTCTCGCCTATTTTAAAATGCATGATTTCAGGAATCAATGAACGATAACTAGAGGTATCTTAAACCATTATAACTGCAGGTTGGATCCGATCCTAAGAGTACACTGTCTTGAGCCTACTCTCGGTAGAAACAAACAATCTCATACTTTGTCCTTACATGTCAACCTGTTGTACTCTTTTGCGAACTACATTGCTGAATAATGATAATCCTTGCTCATTGTACGTTATCCTCCCCGTTCATTGATAAAGTTGAATCTCTTTATCTTCCGCTGCACTGTGACATATACTTCATTCATATATTATCCTGACCGTTCTCCGTAGTATTTCCCGAGTGTTGGGTCTAAACTCCACTCAGGGAGTATTGCGGTGCGGGGTTGTAGTGCTGGGCAGGCGCTACAATCTCAGTGATGAAGTTCTTGTAACAATCACCCTTATGTATTATGAACGCATCATCTTATGCACTTATCATTCCATAAAACTGAATGATACTTCAAAAGGACATAATAACATAAGCAAGCCTCAACGGAGTCAAAGGCTCAATGATATTTTCTGGTAATAGATTCAAGGCTAGCCCGTTTATCTCCTTCGTGGAAGCGGTTTTTTAATCCGGGATGGTACGACGAGAGCCCGCGATCTTCGTGGTTCGGGGAGAAGACCTTTAGAGTTGAAGTTCTTCCGCATAATTGATCAAGACCTTACCTTAGGACCTGAGGACAGGTCCTTTTGAAGGAGGGGAGTTTGTAACATCCCGCTCGTACGGCCATACAAGTACGCCGTTTCGAGAGTGATACGTGCGCTTTTAAATTATTTATGTATGCCCTTATATGTTTATTAAATCGTTTATATGCTTAATTGCTTATTTGAACGAATTATTTCTTATGCTTTATTTTGTATTTGATCGTTTTAGCTCCATTTGATCCCCCGTTCGATTCATGTGACCCCGTATTTGCCCGTGTTTGTTTTTTGTTTTCAGTTCGTTTGATATGGTTTTTGAACCGTTTTGTTTGATAAGGGACTCGAGGGCCTAACTCGTTTTAGCGCACCTCGTGTTCCGGAAGACATAACTTGAGTTTAGGAATTCGGATTTAAATTAAGGAAGAAGTGTTGGACTCTTAACAAAGAATGGAAGCTAAGGAACCTAGTTTGGTAATTTTCTAAGCTCGTTTGGACCTCTGAATTTCACCCAAACCGAGACCCATGTGCAATCTTTACCACCTTCGCCCGTTTTGATCATAACCGACCCTTTTCTTATCCGAATTGCCCTATATTTGAACCCATATGACCCTAGTTAAACCCTCTCCCACCCTATTTACTTCTCATTTGGACTCGGCTAAGGGAAAAAGAAGAAAAAAACAGCAACCCAGGAGAGAGAGAGTAGGGGATTTTGCACTATTCACTTTGGCAATTTCTTGCTCCATACACCTCTGATTCATCTCAAATTTGAAAGGTAACTCCAGAATTTGTTCTACATCTTCTTCTATTTTTTTTAAGTTCCCTTTTGCTGAATTTCTTGGAGAATCAAGTATGCTTTGGAGAATATGTTGAATAGTAAGGGTTTAGAGATAATTTAAAGAAAATGCATGAATTCTTGTGTTTCTTGTTGATTTGATGCATCATAATTGATCATAAGACACCTATTTATGTTTATATGAACTCATTTCTATTGGTAGTTTCATTTACTTATGGATATCATTAATGCTTTGTATGAAAATGGAAGAGAATGTGTGTTTGATCCACTTTCCTCCCTCCCCTTGCATGTTGCTTCGATTTGAGCTTGAAATATGGCATGAATTTGATGTATTTTCATTGCATAAACTTGCATGCAAGACTGATTTAAGATTGGTTTGGCATGAATTTTTGCTGTTGTTGCTTTGTTTTACTGCTGCTGCGTAACAGGTCGCGGCCACGATCGATCCAAGACCGTTCTTGGTTGCGACCGCGGTTGAGTTTTTCATTTGGTTCAAGCAGCAGGTCGCGACCGCGATCATTTCATGCCCTTTTCGGGTTACGGCTGCGACCACCTCCAGATCTTGCTTCGAGTTGTGGGTAGCGGCCGCTACCTCTTCTTTTGTAAAAGGTGTCGCGGCTGTAACCTAGTGCTTGTGTGTATGCGTTGTTCATTGTTCGTTTGTGTTTTGTTTGATATTTATGACTTGTTTATGATTTATATGCTTTGTTAACATGTCATTTTATGTGTTATGAGGTATGTTATGAATTTATGACTTGATTTATGTGTTCGTTTATGTAGCACCCCAAGCGGTGGGGCACCACACCCCCGCACTATGACCCGACACGTGTATGAAATAGAAAGTCCACACACGCATCAAATCACAGCGAACGGGTGACAAACGAAAAATCCAACCTAAGCTAGGCGGTACCTAAACCCTGTACAGGTAAAATATGCAAAACCTGAATGCGGAAGTGATGCAAAACATGAACTATCAAAAACTTTAATCATCAAACATAATCAAACGGGTTCAACTAATCAAGTAATCCTGTCCTAACCTGTCCCGAATAATCATACAACAAAAATGGGTTCAAATAATTCCACGAACCTGTCCCGATTTCAAACATACAAATCATAAGTACCAACCCGCATAATATTCATATACATAGCTTCCTACACAAATCAAAACAAAGTACTTAACAAATCAAACAGACCGACAAATACTCGATAGACCCGACTCAAAGCCGCCTAGCTCGAACTCCAACAACCTGCACCTGCAAACTAAAACATAGGTGGGGCGAGGGTTAGTCCATTGACCGAGTGAGTGGGGGCTAACACACACCAACACATATATACATATAGAGCAAAACTCTTATCAAACAAAAGACTATGAACCGGGAATAGGGTTTTGCATATCAGAACCATTTTCCAAAAGAGCTCATATTTATACATATATTCGTATCTTCTTAAGTTTGAAAACTCGTAAGGATTCGTAGATTCAGAAACGCATATGGATTCATATTAAAACTCATAGGGATTCATATAATCAACTTGGTTCATAAATTCAAAATTTCAGAGCTTAATCGTATAAATCTCTTATTAAAAATGAAACCTCCTATCCCGTTTCATAATCATCAAAACAAAAGAATTTAAATACCCGGCGAATACGGGTCTCCAACCTTACTCCTTAATCACAAGACTCAAAAGATTCAAAAGGAAGCATAAACTCATAAAATTCATAGGATTCATAAATTCATAGATTCATATTCCCGTATTCCAACCTTTCACCGGAAGTCTGCACGCGGGTTACGGGCCCACATCGTGCAACTCAATATACATGGGGTCGCGAGCCCACAACGTACCTTCTCCGACCTCAGCCGAACGCTCAAAACACCACGCCTCCTCCATCACCCTTAGAGTCGCGCGTAGATTCTTCAAAGGAGCATGTGCACAGGGGTGATAGCCGGCGACCCCAACAGCCGCACCAGGTCTCCCTTACCCACACCTCCGAAACCCGGGGATTCAAATAGATTCAAAAGGATTCAAATAGATTCATAGGAAGCATACCTAACTCGCGAAACACAAAAACATATGATTCACAACTTAAGAAACATACCTTACCGTGCAACTCGGCATATGCTATACACGTACCTCTCCGTGTCTTCCAAATTCATAATATGCTAAGGAAGATCCATAATTCACTCGACACTACACGGTTTGGAGCATAGCCTCGTTGAAAAATCATTTTAAGCTTATATAGGCCCATACGTATAGTTTCAGAAGAATTCATATCAAATCGAATTAACAAGATTCATAACATATTATAAGACACATATTTAATATACATATAGTATATTCGCATGCGGGCTTGAAAACAAGCACATAGGGTCGTAGGTCGCATTAACTAAAAGAAAACAAACCTAAACCTCACCTTACACCGACGAGAACAGAAAGCACAAGCCAAGAAGTCCCACTGGAACCAAAAAGCTGACAGACACCCCCTGAACGACTGAACACATAGAACACAAGACTGAGACTCAAAACACAACCACAAAGACGCACGACCATGCTCACGAATACAAATGATGCAACATATAATCCATATCTATTCAATCAAGTCATTCAGAGCATAATATAATTCATATTCCATGTCAAGAGATGCATAGATTATAAAATTCATAACATTAATTACATAAAATAAATTAAGACATTAAGAACCCCATTCAAATCATGCACCAAGTCTTGCAAATATAAAACATCAAGTTCATATTAATTTATTCCAAAATTACATATTTGTAGAACTTACAACTTTTCTATCAATTAGCAAACTTAACAATTCGTTCAAATTAAAGCACCACGTATCCTTTTATAAATTATTATATAGGATTCATAATCAATTAGTTCCTAAAATTACATTAACACCCCTTAAAACAATAATCGTATACAAGAAGTGGCATAAACGAGGTAATTAAATTCAATAAATCATGTATCAAGCTTATCGTATATCATAACATATTTTCGTGCATCATATAACTCGTAATTTTCATTTCATAATTCATACAAGGGTCAAAATTACAATTAACACAATTAACGAAAATACATACAACAACTTTAAAAATACATAGAAAATCAACCGAACATCCGATTGACGAACGGAAAGTGGCGTTGGACTCACCACGACGGAAGGAACCTGCTGACTGAAAGTCACCGGAATGCCGCCACCGGAACCTGCCGGACCGCCACGTGCAGCCGCCGGGCCACCACCTTCGGTGGTCGGAAAAATCCCCGGAAGGACAGAAATGTACGCCTCGGCCTGCCCGACAAAAGCTCTCAACCAATTTCAGAAAATACCAAGCACACCGGATTTCGTTGACGAAAAACCGAACTAAAACCCAAGTACGAAAACCGAAATTAAACGTAAACCGTAAAACGAAAATAAAATCCGAACATACAGTTGGAAAGCCCGTGACGAGGCCTTCGAAAGCCCCTAGCCAAATACCTAAAAAAAATGCCCAAAAAATGGGTCGCCGGTTCACAGCCGGTCCATCACCGGTCCGCCTCCAACGGCTGGTTCTCGAGTCGGGGCCTACGTGAGTAGATCGATATCATCATCCCGGATAACTTCTCTAAAGAAACGGTTGCCAAAAGATTGCCGGAAAAGCCCCAAAATCACCGCCGAAATCCAGCCACTGCCTCGTCGCCGGTTCAACCACCTCCATCGCGAATCGGACCAAATTGAGGCCGGAAATGGAATCAGGGGGCCGAAAAAGGTAGGGAACCGTTGAAGCTCCTCCGGAAAAGCCTCCGGAATGCGGCGGAGCAAAGTGCTATAGTGCACGCGCCACCGTCGCCGATCTTCAGTCGGCGCGTGAGCCGCCGTCCGGCCACCATTGTCCGTGTCGTCTATGGAAAAAGAAACTCCAGGAAAAACTGCTTCATGCCCAGACAAACTCTGGCCGATTGCCTCGACGTAGGCCGCCGCGAATCGCCGGTGAAGGTGGCGATCGAAATCCCGCCACCTGTAGCTCGCCATATTACCGGCACCGTTGGGTTTCAGGTTATGATTCTTGTACCATCGTGTCGGGCTCGTCGAGTTGATCAATTTCCATTATTCACACGTCGAATTCCGTCGAGAAACGAGCAAGAACGAGCTTGTGCGTGTTTCTACACCTTGTGTGTGTGTGAGGGAGGTGAGAGACGCGGGAGAATGAGAGAGAAAGAGCTGGGCTGATTTGCACGAAATACGAGGATTTGGGGTATAATATCTCGGGTCCTCGTACGTGAAACAGTCGGAAGAAGGGGTTAACCATGTCAGAATTGGGCAAACTCAGAGTCTACGGACTCGTCTCGATGCCCCAAACACAAAGCAGGGGTCAAAAAGGTCGAACTCTCTACCGAACGAGAAATGACCGAAAAACCCCCTTAAAGGAGAAAATTACAAAAAGGCCCCTAAACTCTAAAAGAGTTCAAAATAGGGCCACGCAACGCAGTAAATTACAGAATTAAACACATAAAAAGGTTGGAACGTGGCGTACCTTATACGTCGGATGAGCGCGGTGTCACAATCTCCCCCCCTTCAGAGAACCTGGTCCCCAGGTTCGAGTGTTGAGTTTGATGACCTCAATCACTTCAACACCGCCAAAAACCTTGTTCCAAGGGATGCTCGTGGCTCGGATTCCCATCTGGATGTTCTTTATACGGTTGAGGTGTGCTTATGGACCCGATCACTGGTTGTTCAAGCTCCTTCGATTCCTCTTCGAAGTATATGGCTATGGTTGCACATAATCCTGAAACCACTCTGTACTTCCACTTGCAATCCTCAGGAGGCCAACGAAAAGCCCGAAATAAGCACAAAGAGAGAATCCCATCTCTCGGCACATCAAAGAAAGAGAGAGCCCCATCTCCCAAGCACGTAAACGAGAGAACCCCGTCTCTCAAACACATAAACGAGAGAACCCCGTCTCTCAAGCACATAATCGAGGGAACCCCGTTTCTCAACCTAAGTCTGGAAGACTTCCACATCTTCCAAACATCCTAGTTTGAGAAAATCCAGCATTTCTCAAACCCTAGATTCGAGAGAATCCAGCATCTCCTAAACATCTAACTCCAAGAGAATCCAGCATCTCTTGCTCACATAAATTTAGAAAGAATCCAACATCTTTCTATCACATAAATAGGGAGAATCCCACATCTCCCTAGCACATAAATAGAGAGATCTCAACAACTCTCTAGCACATAAGTCCACTTACTCCGCATTCATACATACACACATTAAAGTAGCACTGGATGCAAAACATGGGATGCATGTGTAGTGTACCTTTACACGACTGATATCGGTGTCCCTAGAGTATAACTCATCATCCATGCTCAACTCAAGGGGGATATCGCGATGGAATCACTATAAGATAGAATTGCAATATGTATGTATGTGCATAAAGGGCTAGTGAGCAATTAGGAAATTTTAAACACGTAGGCATGATTAATTCACACAAGCAGGTTATTCATTCAATTTAGTAGGAATTCACAAACAACAAAAAATTCCAAGTTATGAAAATTAAATCACTTAATCACATTATTAAAATCAATATAACATCCATCGAGCAAAATAAAATATAATTACTGATGCGATACATGTGTGCAAATGCCATGAATGATTAATGTACCGTTCACCGTAGTAGTGGAGTCGAGGTTGATAATTTCTTTAACTTGAAAGGATAATCCAATCCTTAACTGGCCGTAGTTCCAACTTCCCGTTCAAATTTTGCATTCTTTAGAATTTTCTTCGAATCCGCGGGTTGCCAAGGGGTCTTGAACCGTCTCACTAGCCTCTCGCAGAAAAGTGATCCATGGAGTCTCTTGAAGTCCCGATAAAATCTTCAATAATCAGGAATTGTTATATCTTCCAACGGTGGAATCTCTCCGAGCAATCATGGAGAGATAAGCGGAGAATCTTCAAACAATCCTGCTTCACATACCATCGTTTTTAAATATTTTTGTCCCCCATTCTTACTATTTGGTGAAGTTGACCCTCAATGACATCATCATCATAATTCTGTAGTTTATATAGTTTATCTTTTTCCTTTCGTACAGGTATAGCTACCCTCGCTGATGTCTTTACAACAGTCTGACCTCCACTTGAGAACCTTTGAATGGTACAAGTGCTTCGATTTCTTTGTTGCCACCTCACACCATCCAGAGTTAGAAATTCTGGTGTCCTTATAAAACATGTTACTCCTGAGCACCTCCAAGTAGTAAGTACATATCCTGAAGGCACCTTGATAGCTAAAAGATCTCTTGTCTCTCTCATATTTAAGTATCTTCTTTTATCCACCCAATACCCTGACTGTGTTTGCTCGATCATACATCTTCTGGTCAATCCCTGTTCGAATTCCAATGTTGCTTCGACTAAGACAGCACTTAGTGGATCAGGTAGGGGAACACCTAAATTACAACCACGAAGCTAATGCATGTGGGGTTAGGGATGTAAATGGCATGCACTCATATCCAGCAAAGAAGGCAATCTAGCACGAAGAGCAAATGTTCGAAATAATTATAATTTAATCCAATGCATGATGCACGTGATATGAATGCATGATACCTGTTTCCATAATATTAGCCTCTAGCTATTGTCGAATTCTTTCAGAAATCCATTTGTCCTTTATTCAAGTAATCAAGGCATGGTAGTTTGAATCTTCTGTCATCAATTTGTAGAAGCGGGAAGTGTTGTTACAATCAATTACAATTTTGTCATCGAGCCAACGCCCTGCAATTCACAAATGGATCAAAAATCTATGCATGTGGGTTAGTACGTGGGTATGTCAAGTAATGAAAGCAATTAAGAGCACCTAATTAATGCAGATGCAACACGTAATCTACTGAAATTTAATGTATAACAATGATAAATTTGCAAAAATCGTAATCATAGTGTGCACACAATCACATAAGCTCAGACAAATTCATGTAGAGGAGTCAAAATTTCGCATCAGACAAATGCAATGCACAAGTATTCCTATGCCATACGACCTAAACTGACACGACACGACTACAGAGCACCAGTTCTGAACCTGGTAGCTTTGATACCACTTTAGTTGTAGCACCCCAAGCGGTGGGGCACCACACCCCCGCACTATGACCCGACACGGGTATGAAATAGAAAGTCCACACATGTATCAAATCACAGCGAACGGGTGACAAACGAAAAATCCAACCTAAGCTAGGCGGTACCTTAACCCTGTACAAGTAAAATATGCAAAACCTGAATGCGGAAGTGATGCAAAACATGAACTATCAAAAACTTTAATCATCAAACATAATCAAACGGGTTCAACTAATCAAGTAATCCTGTCCTAACCTGTCCTGAATAATCATACAACAAAAACGGGTTCAACTAATTCCATGAACCTGTCCTAACCTGTCCCGATTTCAAACATACAAATCATAAGTACCAACCCGCATAATATTCATATACATAGCTTCCTACACAAATCGAAACAAAGTACTTAACAAATCAAACAGACCGACAAATACTCGATAGACCCGACTCAAAGCCGCCTAGCTCAAACTCCAACAACCTGCACCTGCAAACTAAAACATAGGTGGGGTGAGGGTCAGTCCACTGACCGACTGAGGGGGGGCTAACACACACCAACACATATATACATATAGAGCAAAGCACTTATCAAACAAAAGACTATGAACCGGGAATAGGGTTTTGCATACCAGAACCATTTTCCAAAAGAGCTCATATTTATACATACTAGTAACCGCCGCACGCGGTCCCCGCGCGCATAAATAAATTGATTATAATTTTATACTTTACGTATAATTTATGTATCATATTAAAAGGAATATTAAATTTATTTAAGATTTTAAAGAATATACTTTCATATATTTAAATATTTTTACAATTTCATACATATATAATTGTAAATAATATTAATATACATCTTTATAACGAATATATGTCCACGAAATAAAACAATTATAACTTCAATCTTAAGTATCTTAACAAAGCACGAAACAAAATATTAATGATCATATACCCACGAAAACCTTAAATCAAAACTCTACTGTATTTTTGTGGTAAGTTTGATAAATCAACAATTATAACTTAATATCTCTTACATAATACTAATCTATAAGCTTTTCACCATTGCCTCGTTTGTACCTGTAATATAAAAAATATAACTTTTTTAGTATATATATATATGGAACATACTTATGTGGTTATCTAAATGATATTATTGAAAACGTACTACATACACGATGTAACGTGACTGGGGTTGTCGACATAACAATTGTATGTGTAGCTTGTGTACATAACGTTAACATAACATCATAACAACCCTACAATATAAGCAAAGATTTCATTAAAACAGGTGATATATCAAAGTTTTATGAACTTGTAAAAAGTATGTATCATACCTATTAGTTACGACTACTTCTCAATCTAGTGAATATCTCGGGAAAAACCACATTCTTTGTGTAAATTCCTTGAACTCCATTTATATTTCCCCTTTTCACCAAAACCTTCGTACTTCTCTCCGAAACACCACGTGAAAGAGCAACATATAATTGTCCATGACTGAAAACATCATCGGGCAAATATATACCCACATTTGGTATTGTTTGTCCCTGAGATTTGTTTATGGTTAGAGCAAAACTGAGTCTAACCGGAAACTGTCTCCTTACCATCTCAAAAGGCATCTTTGCATCTTCCGATGTCTTCAAAGGAATGCGCGGAAGAAAAACTCTTGTTCCTTTAAATTGGCCAGTCAGAACTTCTACATCAATTACATTTCTACCAAATCTACGACATATCAATCTGGTACCATTACATAGCCCTATTTTTGGATCAATATTTCTTAGAAGCTTGATAGGTGCCCCTCTCTTGAAAGTCAACTTATGTGGTGGAAGATTGCCCGGAGAAAGCGAGTTCAAAAATTCAGGCTGATACAAATTGTTCATATCGTTAGGTACAAAGTCATATGAACAATATGTAACTTCTTCTTCACTCGGAAAGGTTTGGATTACCTTCTCGTTTAGCTTATTGACCTCATCGTTTCATGGAGTTATAAGAGCTCTATCCATCATATATTCAGGATCATAAGTGTGTGAATTAAGATCCGGAAAAGTTGCCTCAATCAACCTATCAATCGATTGTTCTCCTTCCCTTGGTATAGCCATAGAACTTGGAATTTTGATCATATTCTCTTCGATAGTAGGTTCTTCACCATTGCCAACACACAATAAAAAATCTGAGAAAATTGGATCATTATAAGCTCTAATGTTTTCTGTTAAACGAAGCACCTTGACATTAGTCCACAAATATGACTCCACGATGCTTGCTTTTGTAGCTTGTGACCTTGTACCTCCAACGACAACAGGAACAACCTGTCTAAAATCTCCTCCCAGTATCATAATTTTACCACCAAATGGCAAGTCAACTCCAATCAATTCTCTAAATGTTCGATCCACCGTCTCAAATGCTCTTTTATCCGCCATGGGTGCTTCATCCCAAATGATTACTGATGCTCGACTTATTAACTCACTTATTTCCGATTGTTTGCTAAAACTGCACAAAGAGTTGAATGCCAGTTTAATTGGTATTTTAAGCTTCGAATGTGCCGTTCTACCCCCTGAAAGTTGGTTTGCTGCAATCCCTGATGTTGCAGTGGCTAGCATGATATGACCATCTCTACAAAAATTTGCAAGCAAAGCTCGATAAAGGAATGTTTTACCAGTTCCACCGGGCCCATCTACAAAAAACACTGTACTTTACTTTCGCAGAATTGCATCTTTAATGGTGTTGAATGCCTGTCTTTGACCAGAATTAAGCTTGGTAGCAGCAACTAAATCATCCTCTACAACCTCAATAGAAAGTTCATCTTCAATAAGACTCGAGGCGATGTTCAAATGTTCACAACCTTCACCTATTTGGGGCAAATCAAAGTCCTTTAAACTGCTTTTGTGTTGCAAAAGGATATTATTTATATCCCGTAGAAGACGATTTTGGACAATTAAATGATTTCCCGTACTCGAAGATGGGTAGTCTTCAATCATGTGCACATAATTTTCCTCCCATAACTTTCTCACTCCAGTTGGTTGACAATACACTACGATTGTAACAAATAATCTTCTGAGAGCTGAGGGCATCCGAATGTTTCTTGCTTCAATTAAACACTGACGAATGCTATCATCTTCTTCTAGAAGCGCACGTTTTTCAGCTGCTTGCTTAAATGTCATATAATGGACATTGTCAACGGTTAAAAGATCATCAAATGACTTTGGTCCTCTAACATGATTGAGCAAAATTCGCAAATAAAACCTTTCCCCTTCATTAGGTGACACTGAATATAACCGTCCAATTACCTTTTGTTGCGACCTTCTCTTACGCCATACCTTTTCCTTCGGCATCCACCGGTAGTACCTAGGAAACTCACTATACAAATACTTAACAGGTTCCCTTCCCTCATCATATACTCTAAAAAACTCAGTTAGCATAGTTCTAGAGTTTCGCTCATCAGAAAGCACATCAGATATTCTTTGGGAACTGTAAAATTGAACTTGCTGCATATTTGGAAGATGAATTTGAAGTCTTACCAAAGATGGATAAATTTTGTTCATAGAGAACTTAAATATCTTCCACAAAGCTTCTGGAGCACAAATCCATCTTCCATCAACATATTGGCTAACCTCATCATAATTAGGCCCTGGACGTACTTCAAATACCACACAATCGGGTCCCTTGTAGACATATTTATATAAGTACTTTATACTCTTTATGCTGCTACAAATTTCCACATTGATATGACAATCATACTTCAACAATAACCATGGATTAAAAGGAACCACCCAACCATTATCAACCATTAAATCCCCGTCTCGATCTAAAGTAACATATCTATCATCATTCCGACGTTGATATACTGGATATGAATCATTTCCTTGTATAGTGCATGGCGTAAAGGGCTTAGGATAATTTTTCTTGCAAGTTCCATTTCTAATGCAGGGAGCATTTCTATTCATTTCTCCACATGGCCCATGTATCATGTGCCTCAAAACTGCTTCATACAACATAGGTTCTTCCTCCTTGTTAGGAATCTCTGCTCTAACAATGTGATCATAAGCGTCAGGAGTATTCAATTTATCACATTCGTCTAGAATTACCAGCATGTGAGCATGAGGAAGACCTCTTTTTTGGAACTCAATTACATGAACATGTGCAACAACCTTCCCTAGTACACCTCTAGTATGTATGTCCTTTTTTAGCTCTTCAAATTTAGCCCGAAATACTCTAGTTAACAAATCAGGTCTATCTTGCGGAGTTTGTCCAGGTTGAAGCTCATTTTGTATTTCTTCCCATGACGGATTGCATGTCATTGTGATAAAGAGGTAAGGTTTGCCGTATTTTTGTACCAATGCCATTGCATCCTGGTAACGTTGATACATATCGCGAGGGCTACCAATAAATGATGAAGTTAAAATTGTACGACGTCCCACATTTCCTAATTGATGAAAGATTTAAATATTTTTTAAATTATTTTCAATGTATAGTATAGATACTTAGTGAATGTTACAAAATGAATAGAAAATAAGTAAATTTAATTACTGGCATCATCCTCTCCTGCGTTCAAGCAATCCTGTAGACCCTTATATAATTCAGCCCTGATTTCTTGCTGATGTGATCTTATAAATCTAAGCTTTTGTGTTTCGATCTTCACGTAGTTATCAACTGCATATTGTTGAAGCAAATGTCCTCCGTACAAAAGAATTGAGGGATTACCCATTCGAATCTGATACAACCAAAGCTAAAAAGGTTAACAGATGATGCATTCATCGTAAAGAAATACAATAAAATTTAATTATGTATCACCTGCAACATATATGCATAGTAATCACAGCAAGTGACTCTTGTACCATCAACTGTACGACAATCACTATCCCATCCATATGTGCCGTATGGTAGAAGTAAAGGATATTGCAACGGATCATAATAACCCTAAAACTCTTTGATACTCATTAATTGACCCCCAATTGTTTGAACAATAATATCCCTATTAGTAGCTTCTACAACTTCATCAGCACCCACTATAACTGCCGCAACTTGTGATGTCGTTGGAAGAGTATACTGATAATTATGTGATATGGGTCGCTCTTTAATCAATAACCTACAATCCTGAATGTCCGACCATTGAGCAAGTTGGCGTAGTGTCTGGACAAAAGGATTATGTCTATCAAGTATGGTCCCAATCTTCTCCACCAACTTTCGATTCAAGGCATCATTTTCCAATAACCGATTTTCAATCTCATGTTCGGTGTCATATATAAACATTTGAATGTATCTTGGTCTCGTTCCAGGTAGTGGCAAAAGTGTACCAATTCTATGATAAATTGATCCATGGGCCCTAAAGGTGTATATACCTTGGCGACCTGTTGCTAAACTTTCATGCAGCTTAACTCCTATTGAAGTAAATGAGAAGACGTGATTAAGGGCACGTATATTCTGTCTGAATATCCTTCCCTCCGCTGATTGGTCAGTAAAGAGATTCAAGAGCTCAACCGGTGCAGGAATTTCTGGTAAAGTAATTTTGCCAATGTTACAACAAAACTTCCGTGTTTCCCCTTGAAACAACTTAGCCCGGCAATAATAACAAATTATCGGAGTTGGTAGATGAAATCTGGGATTTTATTGACGTTCATGAAAATCTCGAGCACAGTTGTGATACGAATTAGAATGTCCACTTTGACGCCTTCTTGCGCGCAACCTTCTGTCATCGGGATCACTACCATCGTCTGTACCCGTATCCACATCATCATTAAAATTACCCTCTCTGGGAAGACCTGTATCATATTTATTTGATCAATTTATGAGAAGAATAATTTTCAAATGATAGATTTAAGATAAATATTTTTTGAAGTCATGAGAGTTATTAGTTGATATTATCTCAATGTATTAATTATTCGCGTACTTTCTGTATGTGAAGATGGAGCGCGTGACGTTGATCCTTCACAATGGTTAACGGAACCCATGTTGGAAACAACTCTTATATAGTTTAGAGGAGTCAACCAGTTTCTTCCAGTAATATGTGATGTTGCATGCATGCAGGATACATAGTATAAAACTCATTAGATTTGTAGGACGAATAAATAAAATCTCTATTTCAATAATTTTTGAGTAATTAATTATATATCAATTTTTAATGATAATATTAGGATTTGATGGTATGCAATATCATCTCAATATATTTATCCAAATTTCATCTTAATAATTATCTATATTATCTATATTGTTATTTTAAGCGAGAAACTCAAGTTTAATCTCTTTGTCTATAAAAATATTTTGTTTTCTGACATCGTGGACTCTAAAAATCTTTTTTTTTTCTATTTCTTTTTCTATCTCTCTCAACGTGTTAGTTCGTTATCTATCACTTAACTTTTTCTTTCTCTAACCCAACTTCAATTATTATTATTTTTTATATAATTTTTAGTTTTTTTCTTCCAGGTTTTAAGATTTCATTTTAATTTTTAATTTTATTAATATGACATTTTTTTATGTTATTTATTCTTTTATTTATCTTGATATAGTAATTATTTAAAAATAATGATAGATTGTATATTAATTTAAAAATTATTTTTATTTTTAAATAATAATCTAATAATATTTATTAAGTGAGAGGCCCAAGTTTGGTCTCTTGGACACTAAAAATAATTTCTTTACTATTTATTTATTGATTAATTTTGATCGACTTTATCTCTTCCACGTTTTCTGAAATTCTCTTTTTTGTCTTATCACTTCTCTCCTTAACTTCTCTTTTTTACTTCTCATGACTTGCATTCTTTTTCTTTTTTTAATTATAACTTTTATCACTTTTCATTTATATTTAGTATTTTTATAATTACTAATATGATATTATCTTATCCTACTTAATTATTTAGTTATCATAAATTAGTGATTATATTAAAAAATACTATAGAGTATATATTTAATATAAACTTTTAAATTTTAAAATATTTTTATGATAATTCTTTTTTATTTTCACATGTATCGAATGTGCGAAGGTGCTAGTTTTTTTTTTTATTTGTGCATGCATTGAGTGTGTAGAGATGTTAGTTTTAAGATTGATATTTTCAAAATAAGTCAGAAAGAATTTTACTTACTTGATATTGTATACATGAATTCACTTAATAATATCTTCTAATAATTAAGACTTAAAATTATAAAATAATTTTAATGAAAATTAATTTACTTTGATGAAAATTTTTGACAAAGAAATGATTAATGTGACATATGTTCAAAATTGTTGTTGAATAGTATAAGGGTGTCAAACGACCCCTTTGAATAGGTGAAGTAGGGTCTGATTATATATTAAGGAAATATTTAGTTGTACTCATTAGAAAACATTAAATATGTAACTTTCAATGAGAATATAATTTTGGTAAAGTAATAATCAAATAAAAAAATAATATTCCTATTTAATCTAACATAGGCATGCATAAGTCATTACAAATTATGTTAAATATGAAATATGTGCAAATTATTCAAAATATATAATATGTGTACCTGTGTAAGTCGACGTTGGAATGATTAAATTTGACATATGACTTGAGTTAACTTGAACAGGATCAACGTTAATCGGTATAGGGATTGATCGAGCCAGACGGTTCGTCGTACCAACAACAACTCCTGTTTAATATCCAAATCAGCTTAAAAATAATTACTTAAGTGATTGATATTTCAGTGTTTACTTTCAGAGTTTATTACAATATAGTTAGTATGAACCACTTATAAGAAATATTACTAATTCCATCAAATATGTCAATTGTAGAATATATATTCAATATATAAATTTAATTTTAATATACATATACACTAATATTTTTTAACATTTACATGCATCGGATGTGCAGAGTTGTTAGTAAATATTATTAAAAATTAAGTAGATCGATAATACCTTCATTAGAGATGTGCCCTCTTCGTAGGTGGTACATAGCACGTCTTCTTGCAAGGTATGCCTCATGTTCTTCTGACGTTCTTGATTCTCTTCATTCTCTAGCCCGAATGCGATTGATCTCTCGTCTACATTCGTTGTCTGTTTGTTGCGAAGCATTAGAATCATTTCTTTCCCTATGTTGTTGGTATATTTCTCGTCGTCGGCGAAGATGGTTGGCTCGATCTTCGGGGCTCATTTGCTCTCTTCTTTGCCTAGCCCGAATGCGATTTCCTTGATGTGTAAGCTCTACTTCGGTGTTAATATCAATAATATTTCCTTCTGGATCACATCCCTCCATTGCTAGAAATTGGTCTGTAAGTTTGTGAACATATAGAGATGAAATAAAATTTCAGGATATTTGATTTTAAGTATTGTTAAAGTTAAAATATATGTTGCAAAAAAATGTCATATGACAAATATATAAACCCCACACAACTATTAGTTACTCTTGAGAATAAGTTGTTTACACTTCTTTTAAATCCCTCAACCAAAGAATTAACCAAAATACCCGCTAATTCCTAAGGATTATATATTTGTATATAATAATACATAATTTCAAGAGTACATATAATGTCTAATATGTTATTGTTATAATATTAATTATCTACTCCTATTTCACATAAATTTCTTTTTATTTTTCTTTTGATCTCTCAAAACTTGGAGGCGTACTTATACATATCCTAGATAACAACTCAAAACAAAAAAAAATTATTTACGGTTAAACATACCAACAAAAATAATTACCACACTCTCAATTAATTAAAAGCTGATATTAAATAATTGAAATATCCATCTAATACGATATAATTTTAACCATAATATGTATCTCCAACCCTTGTTCATTTGCTTACCAAATGATAAATTAAAAATATGGATTCAGCCATTTAATAAATTAGTTTGAATACAATATAGCAAGAGCTATTTATCTTTTACAAACTAAATACAGATGACAAAAATTCAATCCAAAAAATATTTAAAAAATACGTGTCAAATTCAAAGTACCACTTAACTTTGACTGCCCTTTTAGATTCTTATTTGTATAATCCGCCGGTCTTCCTCAAATCGAAAGCCCTGTTTCATAACATAAGAAAATAAAATATTTAGTCATTAAAATTCATATTTAATTATTTAGTAACTTAGTCATTGCCGTTTGGTTGATTAATTCATATATTAGTTTTACCGTTAGTGTGCGCTAACTATTAATCTAGTAAATGTTTAAAATGAACCATACTATGGATAATCAATTTTAATATGATTTTAACAATTTTATATCATCCAGAATTGATTAAACAAAGTAATAATCAAAATATTCGTAGTTTGTTTCTAAAAGGTTTCGAATTCTTTATTTTACAACATAGTGATAACTAAATCCTTTATTTTATAAGATTCACTATGTTTCTGATCAATAATAATGCCACATGAATTTTAAAAATTTCCACAACATGAGTGAATATTCAATAGTATTGTCATTAAAAATTGGTTATCATTAAAACTATGGATTTGTTGTGTACTTAATCTACTGTACGAAACGGCTAGATAATAAGATACCTTTTAATAAGAAGATATAGAAATATAGATATATTTCACAATTTATTTTTTTATTTTGGTCCCTAAAAATTGGGAGAATAGTTTGATAATGTATATCATAGATAACAAAATAAAAATTAAAAAACAAAATGAATATACTGTAAAATATTTAATAGTGTATCTCAGTTCGCATAAATCTAACCTGATAAAAGTGATCCAATGTGGAGGGTTATCAAAAGAATTCAATGATATTTGGAACACTGCATTATCTGTAATTTGAAACACTCCGCAAAAATATAGTCATTAGGCAGAAATATAAAATGAATCCTGACTAATATAAAATAAAATAAGATGAATAATGAATAATTACACAATTTAAGGCAAAATTTTACCCCAATAAAGCATGTTACGATTGAAGAGAAAACAAACCACAAAAAAGAGAAAAGTAAACAGATCAAAATGAAAAAAAAAATTATTCAGAAGTATTTTACTGGATTCCAACTTCGGAAGCTAACTTCGGTCTTGCGACTGCGGCTCCAATCATTATAGAATTTTTTTAATTTGTCATCACATAATTTTATCTAAAGAATGAGATACGCTATAATTCAAGAGAATAAGATAATAAGATATATAAATATATATATATATATATTTCACCATTTATTTTTTATTTTGGTCACTAAAAATTGGGAGAAAAGTTTGCTAAGGTATATCATAGATAACAAAATAAAAATTAAAAAACAAAATGAATATACAGTAAAATATTTAAGAGTATATCTCGGTTCGTATAAATCTACCTGATAAAAGTGATCCAATGCGTAGGATTATCAAAACAATTCAACGATATTTGGAACACTGGATTATCTGTAATTTGAAACACCACACAGAAATATAGTCATTAGGTAGAAATATAATTATTTGGAACACCGGATTATCTGTAATTTGAAACACCACATAGAAATATAGTCATTAGGTAGAAATATAAAATGAATCCAAAGAATCACATAATTTTATCTAAAGAATCACATAATTTTATCTAAAGAATAAGATAGGCCATAATTCAAGAGAATAAGATAATAAGATACCTTTTAATTGAAAGAAAAAAGATCGATATGAGATTAAATAGTCGGCCACTCGCAAACTCAAAGAACAATCAATTACTCCAAGCATGCAAACTCAAGAAAACAATTAACCCCCATAATAGAACGATTGCCCAAGTATTGTTGTTTAATTGCTCAACTCCTATTTATTTTTCTGGGTTCCACATAATATAATTCTTTTGAATATGAAATTATTGAGTTGAGGGAGGAAGTTGAGAAAATTGCGGGTTGAGTTGAGAAAAGAAGTTATGGAGTCAATGACATTGAGTTCAGAGAAGAAGAGGTTATGAAGTTGAGGGAGATTTTTTATCGTGCAAACTTTCTCAAACTTCCCAAAATGAATTTCCCAAAAAAACCTTTAAACTAAAAGTGATTTAATTAAAAGTTCTAGGGGTATTATAGGCAACACAAAAAATTGGTGTTTGGTGTCACAAACTGTCGTTTGTGAGTGAAAAAAAGGTTTCTTTTTAATATAGTAATAGATATTCGTATCTTCTTAAGTCTGAAAACTCGTAAGGATTCGTAGATTCAGAAACGCATATGGATTCATATTAAAACTCATAGGGATTCATATAATCAAATTGGTTCATAAATTCATAATTTCAGAGCTTAATCGTATAAATCTCTTATTAAAAACGAAACCTCCTATCCCGTTTCATAATCATCAAAACAAAAGAATTCAAATACCCGGTGAGTACGGGTCTCCAACCTTACTCCTTAGTCACAAGACTCAAAAGATTCAAAAGGAAGCATAAACTCATAAAATTCATAGGATTCATAAATTCATAGATTCATATTCCCGTATTCCAACCTTTCACCGGAAGTCTGCACGCGGGTTATGGGCCCAGATCGTGCAACTCAATCTACGTGGGGTCGCGAGCCCACAACGTACCTTCTCCGGCCTCAGCCGAAGGCTCAAAGCACCACGCCTCCTCCATCTCCCTTAGAGTCGCGTGTAGATACTTCAAAGGAGCATGTGCACAGGGGTGATAACCAGCGACCCCAACAGCCGCACCAGGTCTCCCTTACCCACACCTCCGAAACCCAGGGATTCAAATAGATTCAAAAGGATTCAAATAGATTCATAGGAAGCATACCTAACTTGCGAAACACAAAAACATACGATTCACAACTTAAGAAACATACCACAAGAAACATACCTTACCGTGCAATTCGGCATATGCTATACACGTACCTCTCCGTGTCTTCCAAATTCATAATATGCTAAGGAAGATCCATAATTCACTCGGCACTACACGGTTTGGAGCATAGCCTCGTTGCAAAACCATTTTAAGATTATATACGCCCATACGTATAGTTTCAGAAGAATTCATATCAAATCGAATTAACAAGATTCATAACATATTATAAGACACATATTTAATATACATATAGTATATTCGCATGCGGGCTTGAAAACGAGCACATAGGGTCGTAGGTCGCATTAACTAAAAGAAAACAAACCTAAACCTCACCTTACACCGACGAGAACAGAAAGCACAAGCCAAGAAGTCCCACTGGAACCAAAAAGCTGACAGACACCCCCTGAACGACTGAACACATAGAACACAAGACTCAGACTCAAAACACAACCACAAAGATGCACTTCCATGCTCACGAATACAAATGATGCAACATATAATCCATATCTATTCAATCAAGTCATTCAGAGCATAATATAATTCATATTCCATGTCAAGAGATGCATAGATTATAAAATTCATAACATTAATTACATAAAATAAATTAAGACATTAAGAACCCCATTCACATCATGCACCAAGTCTTGCAAGAATAAAACATCAAGTTCATATCAATTTATTCCAAAATTACATATTTGTAGAACTTACAACTTTTCTATCAATTAGCAAACTTAACAATTCGTTCAAATTAAAGCACCACGTATCCTTTTATAAATTATTATATAGGATTCATAATCAATTAGTTCCTAAAATTACATTAACACCCCTTAAAACAATAATCGTATACAAGAAGTGGCATAAACGAGGTAATTAAATTCAATAAATCAAGTATCAAGCTTATCATATATCATAACATATTTTCATGCATCATACAGCTCGTAATTTTCATTTCATAATTCATACAAGGGTCAAAATTACAATTAAAACATTTAACGAAAATACATAAAACAACTTTAAAAATTCATAGAAAATCAACCGAACATCCGATTGATGAACGGAAAGTGGCGTTGGACTCACCACGACGAAAGGAACCCGCTGACCGAAAGTCATCGGAATGCAGCCACCAGAACCTGCCGGACCGCCACGTGCAGCCGCCGGACCACCACCTCCGGTGGTCGGAAAAATCCCCAGAAGGACAGAAATGTACGCCTCGGCATGCCCGAAAAAAGCCCTCAACCAATTTCAGAAAATACCAAGCACACCGGATTTCGTTGACGAAAAACCGAACTAAAAACCCTAGTAAGAAAACCGAAATTAAATGTAAACCGTAAAACGAAAATGAAATCCGAACATACCGTTGGAAAGCCCATGACGTGGCCTTCGAAAGCCCCTAGCCAAATGCCGAAAAAAAACGCCGAAAAAATGGGTCGCCGGTTCACAGCCGGTCCGTCACCGGTCCGCCGCCAACGGCCGGTTCTCGAGTCGGAACCATCGTGAGTAGATCGATATCATCATCCCGGACAACTTCTCTGAAGAAACCGTTGCCAAAAGATCGCCGGAAAAGCCCTAAAATCCCCGCCGAAATCCAGCCACTGCCTCGTTGCCGGTTCAACCACCTCCGTCGCGAATCGGACCAAATTGAGGCCGGAAATGGAATCAGGGGGCCGAAAAAGGTAGGGAACCGTTGAAGCTCCTCCGGAAAAGCCACCGGAACACGGCAGAGCAAAGTGCTACAGTGCACGCGCCACCGCCGCCGATCTTCAGTCGGCGCGTGAGCCGCCGTCCGGCCACCATTGGCCGCGCCGTCTATGGAAAAAGAAACGCCGGGAAAAACCGCTCCATGCCCAGATAAACTCCGGCTGATTGTGTCGCCGTAGGCCGCCGCGAATCGCCGGTGAAGGTGGCGGTCGAAATCCCGCCACCTGTAGCTCGCCATATCTCCACCACTATTGGGTTTCAGGTTATGATTCTTGTACCATAGTGTCGGGCTCGTCGAGTTGATCAATTTCCATTATTCACACGTCGAATTCCGTCGAGAAACGAGCAAGAACGAGCTGTGCATGTTTCTACACCTTGAGTGTGTGTGAGGGAGGTGAGAGACGTGGGAGAAGGAGAGAGAAAGAGCTGGGCTGATTTGCACGAAATACGAGGATTCAGGGTATAATATCTCGGGTCCTCGTACGCGAAACGGTCGGAAGAAGGGGTTAACGATGTCAGAATTGAGCAAACTCAGAGTCTACGAACTCGTCTCGATGCCCTGAACGCAAAGAAGGGGTCAAAAAGGTCGAACTCTCGACCGAACGAGAAATGACCGAAAAAACCCCTTAAAGGAGAAAATTACAAAAAGGCCCCTAAACTCTAAATTAGGGCCACGCAACGCACTAAATTACAGAATTAAGCACATAAAAAGGTTGGAACGTGGCGTACCTTATACGTCGGATGAGCGGGGTGTCACAGTTTACGATTTATGGTCTCATATGTGCTATATGCTACTCTAACGTGCGTATATGATTTCATGTTTCGTTTTAATGCCTCGTATGATATTTCTTTGTTTCTTATACGATATGAATGTAATAATAACATGTTGTATGGTATGATATGCTTATTATATGAAATTTGTGAATTCGTTTAATTTGATTTATAAGATTTATAACTTGATATGAACTATGCCCTATGTGCTTTCTTACGTGCATGTATGAGTCCGTGCCTCGTATATTTGCTTCGCATGACATTTTCTTGTTCCTTTTATTATATGCATGTATTCTCAACATGCTAAATGAGGTATCATGCTCGTTATGTGGAGTTTATAGATTCGTTTAACGTGAAATATGTGAATTATGATTCGATATGACTTAATATGGCTACACATGACCTAAGTGTCATCTTGTTGCATTTCATATGCAACACTTTCATTCATATGCAATTGTCGAGCATCGAAGTGCTTCATAATTGAGTCTAAGTTTGTCTTTCATCCTTTGTTTTGTCCAGAGCTTAGTCTCGAGGGAAAGGAGGTGGTCTTTCAGATGTGTTTCGGTTTGCATCGTTCGTTTTGGCCGACAAGGTGAGGTTTCTTATTTTTTAGTTATTATGACATACAAACCGATGTTAATTTAAGCCCGCATGTGACCTACGTATAAATATATATATATATGTTTACATAAGTGTATGATATGTATTTTGTGGGAATTTGCCCGTTTGCTATGAAACGTTTGAAAAATCTTTTATAAGGGTTGGTGTGTGTGTTTTGAAATAGCGAGTTATGATTTGAATATAAGTATGATTTTTGAATTATGAACTATGAATTATGAATTGGGCCCTGGAAATTTGTATAAAGGAGCGCCGGGACGGTGTTGGGCCATCGGGTAACACCCCAGTACGGTCTGCATTTAGAAAGGATCAACCCTGAACCTACGAGGAGGTTTGGTGGGGGATGGAGTCCTCGGGCGTGAGCATTATGAAACTCACGACCCATACTGTGTGAACGATGGTTACGGTAGGCCACCCTTCCATCACCCAGAGAAGAGGTATGTGTGTTTGATTCTGTTTTCGTTTGAACTATGAATTCGGTTTTAATTATGAAAGGAGTTAAGTTGATCTGAGACTCGTACTCGCCGAGTTGTGTGAATTTGATTATGAACTTGGTTCGTGAAACGGAAGTGGTTCCTAATTTCTAAAATTTGGTTGATTTTGGCCTTCGCCCTTAACTATTTTCTATTTACTTAGTATCACGTGCTAAAATGTTTTAGATCGTAAAAACCACTCCCCGGTTCATGGACTTTTAATTTTGACTACGCTCTGCTCTTATGTATGTGTACTTGTGAGTGTGTTACCCCCTCACCGGTCTTTAGGATTGACCCCTCCTTGTTGTCTTCTTTTTCCCTTTGTTTCTTTGAGTTTGTAGGTTTGGTTTGGTTTGGGCTAGGCGGCGGTCTTTCGTTTGAGTTTGTTAGTCAAGTCTGTGGCATAACTTGCATCTTTACTTTTCAGTTTTGATATTATTTATTAACATGTATAAGTTATGATTCAGAATTTGAACTTCGACCCTTGTATGATTTATTTGGCCGGGGATGGGCATGTTATGTATATCCTATTTATATGTTGAGCATGTATGAGTGGTTATATGTTGACCCTAGTGCTTCTGCATTCGATTTTGATTTATTATGCGCATTCTGTATTAGAGTCTAAACCGCCTAGCTAGTGTTTGTGTCTTGTTTGTCACCCGTTTGCTGTAGCTTGATGCGTGTGCGGAGTTTCCATTTCGTTACACATGTCGGCCTATAGTGTGGGGAATGTAGTTCTCTGCGCTCTGGGGTGCTACAGTTTAGGTTGAGTTTTCCCATGTGCCGGGTAACATCGACCCTTTTCAGGACCAACTGTCCCACTATAAAATCTCTTGCCAAGACATTTTTGTTGTAACTTCGAATGACAGACGCTCGATATTGTTGCATGCGAAGGTGAGCTTGCTCTCTCTTTTCCTCTATGGTATCGAGCTCGATCGCCCTATTCTCATTATTTCAATCTATCTGGTAATGGGACACTCGAGTGGTTTGATATAATAATTCTGCAGGGACCACCGCTTTCGACCCATAAACGAGCGAGAATGGAGTTTCGCTCATGGCCGTTCGAGAAGTGGTTCAAAAGGCCCACAAGACTCCATCGAGTTTGTCAACCCAGACACTTTTCTTGGCCTCGAGACGGGTCTTCAAATTTTGGATGACGATTCGATTGATAACCTTTGTCTTGCCATTTGCTTGAGGGTGTCCAACTGAGGTGAACCTTTGGCTAATTCCCATATGTGCACAATATGCTCGAAATTGTTCGCTTCGAAACTGTGGCCATTATCGTAAATAAGGACCTTTGGGACACCGAAACGACATATGATATTCTTCCGTAGGAAATGCATTATAACCCTGAATATGATCTTTGGGACTGCAACTGCTTCAACCCCCTTGGAGAAGTACTCGACATAAACGATCATAAACTGGCATTGACGAGGTGCCAGAGGAAAAGGTCTAATAACATCGATCCCCCACTGGTCGAATGGCCATGCTATGTTAATGGAGATCATTTCAGCCTGGTGCTAATAGGTGAGATTAGCATGCCTTTGACAATTTAGGAATCTCTTTACAAAATTGATCGAGTCCTTCACCATTGTCGGCTAGTAAAATCTGCTTTGCCAAATTTTCTTGGCTAAAAGCTTGCCTCCTACATGGTTTCTACAGGATCCGCTATGTATATCTTCTAAGACGTCTCTCGCTTGCGATGGTCGAATGCACCTCTTGGCAGGGTCAGTAAAGATTTCTTGAACAACTTTCCATTGGAATGGAGTAAGTAGCTAGCTGCTCGAGCCATTCAGCGGCATCTTTTCGCTTGATTCTCAAGGAGAACTCTATCTCCAAGGAACAAGATGATTTTGTCCAACCAACATGGTTCCGCGGTGTCGATGGTCATGACTTGGTCAGTCGCGACATCTATTACTCGAGCGGAGGTTGACAGAAATGTTATGGATCTGTCCCTAGTTTCCCTTAAGCCATTCGTTACCTTGGATAGGGCGTCCGCCTGCTCATTTTCCTCTCGTGGCACCTGCTCGAGCCTAAAATCTTTGAATTCACCAGCTATTGCCCTCACTCTTACTAAGTATTTTGCCATCGTGTCTTCCTTTGCTTCATATGTTCCAGCCACTTGACTAGCTTCGAGCTGAGAGTTCGTAAAAGCTGTCAACTTTTTGACCCCCTGCTGTCGAGCAATTTTCATTCCTACAATGAGTGCTTCATATTATACCTCATTGTTTGTAGCTGGGAAATTCAAACTGATGGCAAAATTGAGCTCGTCTCCTTCTATATTTCTAAGGGACACCCCTACCCCTCCCCCAGACATAGTCGATGAGCCATACACTGACAGGATCCAAGTGGTCAAAAAATCTAGGGTCGAAAGCGAGGACCCCTTTTCAATCAAGAAATCGGCCAAGGCCTACGCTTGGTAGGCGGTTCGAGGTTGGTAGCTTACATTGTATTGTCCAAATTCGACCGCCCATTTCACTATCCATCTTGATGAGTCTAGTTTTTCGAGCACCTGTCTAAAAGGTTGGTCAGTTAACACAGTTATAGAGTGATCTTGGAAATATGGTTTTAACTTTTGAGCAGTATGTACCAGGGCCAGATCGAATTTTTTGATCTTCAAGTATCACACTTCAACTCGATGAAAATTTTTGCTAACATGATATATCGGCATGTGCTTCTTCTCTCGAAGTCTCCATCAAACTCTTTTGTCTATACAAAATTCTTGATATTTCTCAAAATTTTAAAGAAAATGAGGTTTCTTTTTGCTGATCGTGTAATGAACCGATTTAGGGAAATGATCCTCCCTACCAAACATTTTACCTCACGCACGGTCTGGGGTTGATACACTAGACTAATAGCCTTTATCTTCTCAGGGTTTGCCTCGATGGCTCACCATGTACCCTAGGAATTTTCCTCATTCGACCGTAAACGTGCATTTGCTTGGTTTGAGCTTCAATCGATACTTTCGAAGTAGATCGAACGCGTTGCCCAGATCCTCAGGATGGTAGCATGAGTTCTTGATTCGCACTATCATGTCATCCACATAAACCTCCATAGATTTTCCAATTTCCTCCGCAAAGACCTTATTGACAAGCCTCTAATACGTGGCACCAGCTTTTATAAGGCTGAAGGATTGAAGTAATATATGCCCTTCACCACTATGAAAGCAGTTTTCTTCTCGTCCTCCAAGACATTGAAAATCTGATAGTTCCCTGAAATGCATCCATCATGCTCATCAACTCGCACCCCCCGTTCGAGTCGACCAGCTTGTCGATACGGGGTAGCGGGTAGGGCTCTTTCGGGCAGGCTCTGTTGAGATCAATGAAGTTGTTGAACATTCTCCATTTACACCCGGTTTTTATCACCAGTACCATGTTGCAGAACCAGTCCACATATTTCTCTGGGGTGATGTATCCAGCTTCGAGCAGCTTGTTAACCTCTTGCTTGATGATTTTGTTTCTTACCACGCTTTGATTTTTGAGCTTTTGTTTAATGGGTTTAAAGATGGGGTCGACATTTAGGTGATGCATGATTACGCTGGGTTCGACCCCCTCCAGATCTGAGGCACTCCATGCGAAGACATCCGCATTCTCTTGCAAAATTGGATCAGAATACAGTGTTTTTCCTCCTTGCCCTTCCATGATACTCCTACGTTGGTAGTTTTCTAGGGTTGACCTGTGACCAGCATGATCTATTGGGTCTCATTGGTTGCCGCGATCTTACCATCGAGCAACTTTCTTCTTTTAGCTGCCAGAGCTAAAGTCATCTTATATGATCTCGGGGTCGAGAAGGTCTCGGTCCACCAAATCCTCATCATCGAGGTTCGGCAGAAAAACCACAGGCAACACTTGTTTGTTTAGCAATTTTACTTTCTCCATGGATATTGAGTAACACGCCCAAGCTGTCAGTACATCACATCTCAATTCCCTTATTCCTTCGAGGGTTGGCAATTTAACAAGCTGGTGGTAGGTCAATATGATTACTTGAAAATCAATTAGCCCTGGACGTCCAAAAATTATGTTAAAGGTAGAGGACTCATCGACCATGCACAAGGTATTCAATTTCTAGCGTCTCCCTCTTAGGGAGAGTTCCCATGGAGGTGGTTAGTCGAATTCGACCCTTAGGATAAACATTTGATCCTCCGAAACTTGTCAAGGGAGTTCTAATAGTTTCAAATTGCATGCACTTATGGAGTTTCATTTTCTCAAGAGTCGAGTAAAAGATAATGTTGGTTGAGCTTCCATTATCAATTGAAGTTTTGGATACAGCAAAGTTAGCGACATCTAAAGTTACCACCATTGGACAACTAGGTGTTTCATCCTCCCGATGGGGTTCAATAGTCAAATCTCTATCGCTAAACGTGATCTCTTCTTCGACCCAGGGTTCCTTGGGCTCGAGCACAATCATCTCTCTTGGCCCGTTGTAATTCCTTTACCCCTCCCTCCGTGTGCGCTTTGGAGCGGTCTTAGAATCACCCCCAGCTGGTCCCCCCGCTATCATATCAATGTAACCATGGCATGCTAAATTGTGTTGGTCACACTCCATGGGCTGCTTGGCATTCCTCAATCTTGGGGGGCTGTTCTGGACCCGTTTATTTGCTCGTAAAGCAAAATAATTGGTTTTTCTCAATCTAAGGGCAAAGCATTCTGATGTCTTATACCTCGATTACCGATGGAAGTTGTAATATTTTCCCGAGTCCCATGTCTTTTGGGTCTCCTTGATGGGCTTCGGGTTTTTTAATAGTTTCTTGTTGAAGACATTATAAATCTCTTCAATGGTCTTGTTCAGGGGAGTAAAACGTTTCTTGGGCCCACTCCGGAACCTAGCTTCTTTTCTTCCCTCGAAGGTCGATGAGAGTCTCTCTTTCTTCTTTTCTCATTGCGCCGATTTTGCTCAACCTCTTCCACCCTCATCCAATCTTCTGCTATTTCCAAGATCTTGGCAATCGATTTAGACTTTTGGACTATGATTTGGTTTACGCAGTCCTTATTTCGAATCACGGAATGAAGAGTGTTAGTCAGCATGTCCATGCTGGGTGTCTCGACCTGTACAGCGACTCGAGAGAATTTGGTGAAGAATCCCCACAAAGTTTCGTCCTCTCACTGCACGAAGTTGTAGAGGTAGGTCGATGGTAGCTTATCGCCTTTCACCGAAGAGAAATGAGTAATGAATTGTTCGACCAAATCATCATAATAATTGATGCTTCACTCGAGTAGTATAGAGAACCAGTCTTGGGCTACCCCGACCAAAGTGGTAGCAAAGATTTTATGTAACAGATGCATAACAGGATAGCCAAGTACCCAGATATTGTCCGCTTTGGTGTCCATAAATCGAAACACCCTCACAGTTTTATTCCTGAGCAGTGGATAGCCTACTCACTCAAAATGCGTTTGGGAGAAAAGATTTCCACCACACCTTATAAGGAGGGCTTCGTTCTCCTTCGCAACCGATGTGGGACATTACATTTTGGCCCTTACATCTGAGGAGTGGCCAAACATGTTGACTTTAATCTCAAAGCGATCTACATGTCTCTCAAGGTCAGAAGTACCCCCATAGGCAGGCAGATTCTTAGGCATATTGTCCTCGGCCATTACTGAAATGATTTTCCCTCAAAAGGGCGACCTTGTCTCCCTTATACTTCGGTACCCCCACCAGGGGGGTGGTGGAGGTAGTATCGGCCCTGCTTCCTTCCTTGGTGTCGTTGTTGCTACTACTCATCCTCATGATAGGACAATTCATCATCTTCCACTTCATAAACTGGCCGATTCTGGACCCTAGGCTTTGGACGCTCGAGTCGCACTCTATCTTAGGGTGGAGTTGGTCGATCATGCGGTGGCAACCTATTCATGAGGTTGTCCTTCCCAACCCCGACTCTGCCACTTTCTCGCGAGGCGGCGCACCCCCTAGGACTGCCCCTCGTCAATACGAGTGTCCTGGAGGAGGTGGCAGCGGTGCATAGTAAGGAGCTTAGTAGTAGCTATTGGGAATAGTGCCCTAGAAAGCTTGTATGCTTTAGGACTTTCCCTATATCATAGACAATCTTTGAATAATATACGAATAAGTATATCACAGGCGAACACTTCTTATGTGCCAATACGTGTTTTGTGTGTTTTCATTACATGAGCATGTCTAGAACTCCCCTAATCAAATGAGGCCGTTAAGAACTTTGTCATTATGGGAATGACACATGAAACAAGTTCTTAACTCCATAGGCAAGGATTAGAAACTTCTCCAAGTCAATGAGGCCGACAGACAGTGGGAGTGTCGACTTTGCCTCTGTTGAGACTTGCTAGTGTAGTTGTGTCCTTAAGAAGGATCATCCTGTTTCATGAGGTATAAAGTGCATAAGTTGATGCGTACACAATACACAAGGGTGCTTGTTGTAAGAACAAGTTCACTGAGAGTGCCCCACGTGAGAAGATTCCTAAATGGGAAAGGTCGTTACTAGAACTTCCAGATTAGGAAATATCTCACATGTCAATGACGTGAGGAATTAATCCTTAGACTTGAGATTCCACATTGTCTCATATGAGCTAACTCTATAATCTTTGATATAGGCTCAAAAGGGTGTCGCCGTATAGACACCTGAACCACGGCCTATGTTGGGATTACACAAGTGGCATACGAGAATTGTTGGAATCAATAAAGGACCAACACTTGTTGTAGGCAAGTTGATCTCTTATTACACAAGTCATTCATGTTCCATCCTAAAATCCTTGCGCAAGGTGGTTAGATCAAGACATCAAGAAAATGGGGTTTTCTTGGATTGAGGTCAAATGGAATATGAAGGGAACTTTGTTTTAAGATTAAGATTAGTAGGGCTTTCCATATTCTCATGCCCTAGATCTTAATCGAGAGATAGGACGGTGGGAGGATTGTATCCCCCATGATGTTATTGACTGAAAGGTTCTTTCGAATATACATTCACATTTCGGGTAGGGGTCACACACCTGTTGCTAGACTATGGTCGTGTGATCTGTGAGGTAATTAATTAATAAAGTGTATTAATTAATTAGGCTCACTGCTAACTGAAATTGAACCTAGAGGGTCACACACAAATACCGGGTTCAAAGGGTATTGTTAGAAAGATCAAGTTATTGATCGAAACGAGACCACATGTGTATGGTACACGTTTGGGAGTCGAGAGCGCGTTTAGACGCGTGACTCTAATTACAGAATTGGATCATGTGTTTATTAATTGTAGAATTAATTATTAAGTCCAAATATAATTAATTGGAGGATTAATTATAAAGCCGAAATATAATTGATTGGAGAATTAATTATAAATCCCTAAATAAAATTAATTGGGGAATTAATTATATAGCCCAAATAAAATTAATTGGGGAATTAATTTTAGCCCGTTAGGATTAATTAGCAAATTAATTCTAAAGTCCTTGATAGAATTAATTGGAGAATTAATTCTAAGAATTTAATTATTTAGTTATTCTAATTTGATTAGAATAAATAAATAAATAAATATCTTCTATTAAAGATCACAATTCGCTTTTGGAAAATTTTTTAAACTTCCCCTGATTTAACTCTACTATTTTCCAACAAGTGGTATCAGAGCCAAGTTGTAACTTTCATTTCGAAACGTTACTATTTTGAATTTTGACAAAAAATCCTTGAATTTGCATATTGGCTATGTATTCTTGGTTTTTTTTTAAAAACAAATCTATCGGATTAAAACTATTTCTTGAAAATCTTGAAAAACTGTTTTCGTAAAAATCTGGTTTTAAGCTATTTTAATCGAATTTGTTTTAGAACTGTTTTAATTTGAAAATCGAATCTTGGAATTTGTGAAATTACGACACGAAAATTGGAACGAAGCATAGCCGCGGGCGACCGCGTGTGGCCCTAGCGCGTTACATGCATGGGGCGGCAAAAGCCGCCCCGCCCTGTATGCCCCGTGCGAAAAATCCCGCAAGCATCGCCAACATCACGCGCGTCTCAGCGTGCGACGCCCACGCAAGCTATACGGGCCTTCCCACAATGTTCCTCCACCATCGCCTATCTCCTCCCGCCATCAGCACGTGGCTGGCACGCGAGTCGCGTGGGCATGGGAAGCGTTGTTGTGCGTTGCTCGCGCCCTTGCGCGCAGATGGACGGGACTGACGGGCGGCGCCGGGACCCCTTGAGGGGCTGTGTGTGTGAGCACCGCCTGCTCACGTGCGCAATTGCGGGCGGATGTCGAGCGCCTCGCGTGGGGTGTCTAGACCCGTTTCATTTCGTGTTTTGCTTTTCGTAAAATCCCGTAAAATCTAATTTTATTTTAAAATTTGATTTTAAATTATAAAATAATTTATTTGAAATAATTGTAAATTTTGGGATTTTGTGAATTAAAGTCAAGTTCTAATTTTCGAGAAAATAATAAATATCACTTTGAATGATATTTTTGACAAAAATTAATTTTGAATTAATTGTGGTTTTGTCATGATCCGAAGTTCGATTTTGAATAAATTCTTTGAATAATGAACTAATATTCAAATTACTGAAGTTAGTTGTAACTTGAAGTCAAGGGAATTTTAAATTTAATTGGTAAATTTAAATTTCAAGCGGATTATGCTAGTTTAGGTGATCATGGGTTAGTCTTATGAATGTTTTAATTTATGCACTTGGATGATTTCAATTGGGGTCGGAGCCCCATAGTTGCGTTATTTCAATTGGGGTTGGAGCCCTACTTATGTGCGTACTGTTATGTGTTTATTATGTGGCTTTCCTTATTCTTGTTTTTGGGCTGGGGTATGCCCCGAGTATTTATCTATAGTCAATATGAAGATTGAGCCATATTACTTTATGTTAAGAGAGTAGAACTTAGGAAGTGAGGATTTTTCTTTTCATTTTGGAGACAAGAACCCAAGGAGTAAGAAGGATCCACAAAGAACACTTGAAGACGGTGGCCATAAGAGAAGGCCCCTCAAAATGTTTAGGAGGGTTTCTATTGATGTAATAGATAGGGTTTTTCCATTAAATTCTATACCCCTATGTGATATGAACTGTCTTATGTGGCATGAATGTTAGAACTAGTGATTATGGAGTGGCTCCCATAATCACATATAAGATAGGATACCCGTGATCATCACATAATTAGTATCATACTAGGACATGTTATCTGCCAATTGCTTCTGTGATGCACTTTATGTGAAACTGTATTAATCAAGACAATTAAAAATGGACAACTGCACATGTTGGTGAGGTGAAAACCGGATAACTCTCCGGTTAATTCGAAAACCCCTACTTAAAATATTGAGCAGCTTTCAAATAAATAGGTATTCTATTACGATAATAAAATTCCTAGCATTCCATCAATAGGATTTAAGAGTTAGTTGGTAAGCTAATTGTTGTCTTACAAGTCGTGGGGTAATTAGTGCAACCTATTACGTCTTAGTTTCTTGATTGATCACCTTAGGTGATTGATATTTCTTGATCATTTTAGAATGGGTGATGTCTTACGAGTCGTGGGTTGTTCCGGACTAAGTTTGATTGAGATTTTATGATTGATGGGTCCCGCTCAACATTGAAGTAGATATGGATGTCTCACGAGTCGTGGGTCCATGATTGAAAGATCAGTGATGCAAAACCATTACTAGGAATTCCATGGAGATGGAATTGGCAATTTTGTACCTATCTAAAGATTCTTAGACCTTTGGATGTCTCACGAGTCGTGGTTCCAAAACTAAGAATGCTTTGGATCCTAGTACCTACTGAGAAAACAAGTTTCTTCTAAGGTCGTTTCGGATTTATAGACCTTATAAAAATAGTGGGAGCCACATACGATAAAAGACCTAATCGTATGTGTTACATTATTATTCAGTATGCTCACATTTTCTCTGCTTAGCATTTAGGTTTTAGTTCTGTGATTGTCTACAAGTGGAAATGCGACCCATCAGTATCCATCCTTGAGTTAAATAAGTTGACTAAAGTCCTAACCACTCTTATTGGCTGGGAATCTTAAAATCCGTTTTAGATTCGAATAGGAGAAAATCATTCTCCATAAGGCGAAATTTTCCCACCTATTATGAAAATTCAACCTAGGCTTAAGAGAAGCAATTGAAAAGTGAAAGGAAATTCTCCAAACACTTAAGAGCATTTGTACTCTCTTGCGAGCGTGTTACAAGGTATAACAAATCGAAGGAATTGTTCCCAATTTGTATGAAGGAATGTAGGTGTACCATGGACTGAAAGTCCTCACTGAGGAGGACCTTGCAGCCACGTACGCAAACTAAGAAATGAGTTCTTAGTCCAATGATTGCTTGAATTGCTTCTATCATCATTCTTAGCCCCTTTTGCTCAACCTTAGATGATGCTATTGTAGCATAGTTGATCAAATTAGTTGATAACTTAAGAGAGCATCCTTATGAAGGACTAAAGCGTAATGATGGTTAATTCTTCTTCTAAACCTAATAAGGTAAAGGCACCAAGGCCAATAAAGAAGAAACCCTTAAAACCCGATGGAGGGGTGAGTAAAGGGAAAGCCCAAAAGAAAGAAAGATCAGACTCTAGCTTCCATAGTGTCAAACTAGGGCATTAGAAAGGAACTGCATAGAGTATAAGGATGCTCTAAAAGTCTCTCGTTGTAGTAGTTCCAATAGGATCGGAATTTGCTAGTCTTGAGTTAAATTTGCACAAACTGTTATGCAAAACTCAAAGCATTGATGTTTTGAACGTACAACGAGATAATATAAGTAAGTAAGATGACAAAGTTTCAAATAACTTTAGAACGTCCTAAATAGAATTAGCAAGTTAATCATCTTAGAATCATTTTATGAAAATGAACTCAAAGACCTAACTTCTTGAGAATCCTATTTTGAGGGAAACGTTCCCGATGCCTCGTTTATGTGAAACGAGAAACACGTCCGAAAGTTTAAAAGGATCTTGATCTATACCAAGGATTAAAGGTTGCTTAATGTAAGCACTATACTAAATCGTTAGTTTAATCATTATGAATGTGTGTACTTAATGAAGTACGAATTTTGAAACTTTTGTGAAATTACTAGAATTTCAAATGGGGAGTTTCGGAACCTTAGTAGTCATAAGATATTAGCAGCTTGATCGGATCGAGGTGGCAAATACCTAATTGACTAATTCCTTAGTCATCTTAGAGATAATAAGATTATCCCACAGTAAGGTCATTCGAGAACATTTAATATTTTTGAATGAAGGAACATAACCCTATAGGATCTGGTTCGGACTTACTGACTTACCTTTATTCTGAACTTATGGTTCAGAAAACGCAGTTAGGATTTTGAATCTTACATGTTCGAAATCAGTCCCTTAAATGCACTATGAATTGTGGCATTCAAATTCCCTAATAATTCCTATTATAGAATTTCAGGATTGTCTTCTTATATGAAGAAGACAGTGGGGGTCTTCTTTAGAGAAGAAGATAGTGGGAGATAAACTTGAAACAAGTTCAAGTTTATATGAACAATATATAGTATTGCTTTTGCAATTCTTTTAATCAAATCTTGTTTATTTTAAAGAATGTATCTCTCTTGAGTCTTCTTAATTGAAGAAGACATTGAGAGATAATCTTGAAACTAGTTAAAGTCTATGCATACAATATAGAATATTGCTTATGCGATCCTTTTGAAATAATGTTGTTTGTTTTAAAGAATATACCTTTCTTTGGGAATCGTTCCTAAGAGAGAAAAATGGTAAGCCCAAAGACTTCAAAAGGTTTGAGGACAAAAAGCCACGCCACAAATAGGAAGAAAGAAACCGTTCAGATAAAACTTGGCAAATCTTAAGAGATAGTACACGAGTGAACACTCCTCCGTCAATGCGTTCAAAACGCGTTCCTAGATAGCCCACGAGATAATATGGTTTACTCCATAAAATCTTCTTAAGTGGATATTGATCCATTTACCATGAGGAGGCATTGTCAAATTTGGAATCTGAGCAATGAAAATAATTATGAAATGTGAACTGGATTCCATATAGTCAAACTAATTTTAGACCTTTGTTGGACTACTTGATAGGATCAAGCTTGTCTTATCAATATGAGATTGATGGAGACATAAATATGGAACTGCTGGGAGGTGGGCCCAGAACAGTAGCGGTCCGGGACCACATTTTAAAATTTTATTATAATACAAGTATTAAAATATTTCTAAAACATTTTAATACAAAGCTGAAGACTTAGCCGGATCTACTCAAGTATATACATGCAATTGATAATATATTTTAAATCACTTAAGAAGATAAATATCTAACATGCAATTAACACTTCAGAGCATATAATTTATCATGCTTAAAAGAAAACGACTATAAAATATTACCGTACTACAAACATGGCTATCTAACGGCATTTTTCCAGCTCCCGAATTCACCTCCCGAGAATTCGATACCCGATCTCCTCGTGAAACCGGCAGAGCTTCCCTGCAATAACCCCAGGGACACCCTCGGAGTGTGGGCTACGAAAGTATTTCTCTAAATACTTAGAAAAAATAAAACTTTAAACTAGAAAACCCTTTTCAGGGTTTATTCTCCCGAAATTAGGCGTTTTATATAAATACCTAGTTAAAATTAATCCCAAAATAAATCGGAATTAACTAGGAGAAAAGGGATATGGTTTCAAAGCTTAAACTCAGCCCAAAACACCTCCCAAACTTGTGAAAAAAAAAAGAAGGCCAAGACCCCTATTTATAGTGGAAAAACCGAGGGCAAAATAGTAATTTCAAACCCCACTTACATGTGCAACTTGGACACGAAAACCGAGGTCACTACGTTGAAGGTCTCTCCACCACGAGTCCAACGCCGCCGGCCCCTTCCCATTCTGACGCCGCACGCGAGTCCTGAATGCGGCGCGTGTGTGGCACACGCGGCTAGGGTTTGCAGCCCTAAAACCGGTCCAATGAACCGGTTCGACACGTGGCAGAACCTGTCCGGGTCAGACCGACCCGACCAGTTGACCCGAATCCTGACCTGTTGACCCGGTTGACCGACCCGGTCCGGAAAAATCTGGACCGTTCATATCGATGACGTGGTGCGATCTCGACCTTACACGTGGCACGCTACCTGACACGTCAGTAATTTATTATTATTATTTTTTAAAAATTGAAATTTTATTTTCTCCAAAATAAAATTCCGGGCATTTCCAACTCTTTGGAACTTGATTTATTTTCTTAAAATAAATCCCTTGGCTTATTTTCAAACACTTTGAAAATTCATTTCTCTTTCTCCTTTTAATATTTTGTCTTTGGGTTTTCAATTGGGCCTTGCAGGGGGACCTGCAGGACTAATTAATTTTAGGTCCAAACGGATTAATATATTATCATCTCATGATAATAATTAATTACCGTTTAACAATATTTAATTCCACTAAATAAATATTGTTGAACTCTAAAATTAATTAAATTATTCACGAATTTCTCGATCTAGAATAATTTTGCATTTTACTCCTCCGTGTTGATATCCATGAAAAATAAATTGCAACTACTATCATTTATTTTTCATCTCTAATTTGAAATTTATTGATTCGCCTTAAGTTTAAATTCTCTGTATGTGAAACACATTAAACATAGAACTTCGGTGACGTATCACGCAAAGTGCTTTGGCCAAAGTCCTAATTTGAACTTTTGCAAATCTATTTCAAGGATATCTTTTACCTTCCAGCAAGGCCACAGATTCCTCGATCAATATAACTCTTTAGCACATTTCATTTTATCACCGAATCATACAAAGTATTTTGGCCACCCGTTACCGAGACCTCATTTCAAGTATGTTACAGTGACTAACACTACATGCCTAAAGCCGAAATATTATCAGGATTAAGAGTACAATGCTTCTTGAGATTTTATTCATTTTTAGATAGCAGTATAAAATGAACAATCTCAGTGGTCCAGTTCGATGTTTCCAATCCTATTGAAAATCATCAACGTGTTATAATTGGAATCACCATTCCCTATGACGAAAGACTAGTCATCATATATAACCACGTTATAGTCTTGATAAGAACATATTCTTATATTACCGACTAGAATTTTAATGACAGGTGATTTCGGTATTCAAAGTCTTTTCCTATGAAACACATTTCATATAAGAATACCATCACACGCCATTAATTATCAATATGTGAAATACTTACAACTTGCTGTAAATTCAGTTTAATTAATTCAACAAATTGAATTTTCAGGGCACCTTTCCTAACAATCTCCCACTTGCCCTAAATTCAATTTGGCCATTCATCTAAGTCTTATTCCTTCCAAATGAGTGTCAAAACTCATTTTGCACTCTTTTGCACCGATACTTTAGCCAAGGAATCTATTAGATATTTCTCTGAGCCAACAACTAGGAAATCATGAATCCAATACATTTAACTGGCTGCTTCTCAAGCTACCATGTATTTAACTTCTATGGTGAAGTTAGCAATATAAGTCTTGCTTAACATTACCCTATTAACGGTTGCTCTTTCTAGAGTAAACACGTATTCTGATGTCAAACATCAAGAATACAAATCAGATTGTAAATCCGAATTTGTGCACTCTATTGAAATGAGCTCATCATTATGGTAGACAAGCATATAATCTCAAGTCCTTCTCAAGTACTCCAATATATGCTTTCACTACTACCGAGTGTCAGATTCTAGGGTTTGACTAATATCTGCTGACTTAGACCTATTTAATAATAGACAGCTGGCCCTGTACATAATATGACATACATAAAGCTTTTGCTGCGGAACTCTAATCATATCTTCTATCTCTCCAGCTGTCTCAGGACACTGATCTGAGATAGATAAATTCCATATCTAAAAGGTAACAAACCTTTCTTGGAATTTGTCATATTATACCTTGCCAGCATCTTATCCATATATACTTCTTATGATAAACCAATCTCCTTATTCCTATGATCACGACAAAAGTCTGATCCTTGGAATAACATTGGTCTCACATAGGTCTTTTCTTGTCAAAATAATTTGACGTCCGAATCTTGACCACTGACAAAATTCTTGCATCATTCCCAATGAGCAGAATATTAATTACGTATAGAGTGAAAATGTTATAACGCTATCATGATGTCATTTTGTACACTTCATGGTTCATCAGGTAATTATACAAATCCAAAGAATCTAAATTTCCTTATAATTCTGATGCTCCATAATCTGGACGCTTGCTTAAGATCATAAATCGATCTATTAAGCTTGCATTATATGCACCTGATTTCTGGCTGTGAAGCCTTCAGGTTATGCCATGTTTTTCTTCTTGAAGATTCCCGTTCAAGAACATAGTCTTTACATCCATTTGTCTAATCTCATAATTGATAATGAGACAAAATAGAGAGGATAATGGACTTAAGCATTGCTATAGGCGAGAAGTCCTCATAAATGACTTCTCCTTTCTGGGTAAAATCCTTGCCATAAGTTTGCTCTAAAATCTTTACTTTTTCAACCATTCTCTCCTTTTATTTTCTTGTAGAACCCAATTGCATTTAATGGGTTTAAT
Source organism: Lantana camara (assembly GCA_037501455.1). Taxonomy (NCBI): domain Eukaryota; kingdom Viridiplantae; phylum Streptophyta; class Magnoliopsida; order Lamiales; family Verbenaceae; genus Lantana; species Lantana camara. Next base: position 77,496,362 of record CM074863.1, read on the forward strand.
ATCTTCAGGCGCCTCTACAAGCTCAAGATTTTGTTAGAATACATAGATTCTAACTTAGATTCCATGGCTTTTGACCAAATGGTCAACGTCTATATCTTCCACAATTCATTACACGTGACAGGATCAAATACGTTAGATTCAACTACTTGGGTTAATCTTAGGTATCTTGTCAGGTATCCTGACAATCCTCCCACTACAATGATGCCCTTGTGTACACGTCTCTTACATGTTGTATTTGGTACATCACATGTATCTAATACATTTTCAGTTATCACGGGGTTTATGGAAATCAGTATCTAATACTGTTATTTCTTTTAACACTACTTTGCCTCCACCCTTTGTGGTTATCTATGTAATTATCTTTGAAACATTCACAAACATCTTTTGTGATTTCTCAAATTACAAAATATACCACCTCTTGTTCTTCTAGGATAACCTTAGAACAGGTAAACCTTTGTTCTTTATTCTAACTTGTCAGGATCCATCCTTAACTCGTGGACCAGGCTACCTCAAATCCGAAGATAAGAGATACAGGGTATTCACCCCAGCTACAGATCCATCAGTGTTTTAGGAACTGACTTAGATAGAACTAGGTTTTGTGTATTTGTTGTTTTGAGCGCAAGACCCCAAAACTAACTTCGCAGGGCAGCATGACTCTTTATGAATCTTACCATCATTATCAAAGTTCTATTTCTCTTTTCTGCAATACATCTTTGGTAAGACGTATCTTATACAGACAGTTGAGATCTAATCTCATTGAGAAATTCTATTTAACTCTGAACATAGATACTTATCACTACTTCGATCTAATCGAAGTGCGTTGATATGTTTTCTACTTTGACTCTTTGACTTAAGTCTTATATTCCTTGAACTCTTCAAAATTACAGACTTAAGTCTCATCAAATAAGCATATCTGTATCTAGAGTCATCGTTCAAATGAATGATGAAGTACCTAAAACTTTCTCTTGCTTGAACACTCATAATATCATACTTCCGTATGAACTAACTCAAGCAAGTTCATGGCTTAATACCCTTCGTCTCAAAAAGGCTTCTTGGTCATTTTAACTTTCTAAATAGGATTCGCATATTGATACTATTTTCAAGTTAATAGGACTTAACAATCAGTCTTTGGATCCTATTCAGATTCGATTGACCAATAGACAGGTGCCACGTAGAAGTTTTTCTTCTTAGATGGTAAGTCAAGCTTCTTAATGTTAAACTTAAATTAAGGTTTTCATTGAGGTATAAAGACCATCTTTTATTGTGCCAGAGCAAATAAACCTTTTATTTTGCTTAGCGGTAAACTTTTGTTCAAAACAAACAGTTAAACCATTATTTGTCAAATAACTCATAGAAATTAAATTTCTGTTTATACGGCACGTGTAATGTAAAACCCTATTGCCAAAATACAATACTACAGTTCCTACTACTAATACAATTACACTTGTATTATCCTTGAGCAGTAGCTGCATGTTAGCCGTTTTTCAAACCTTCTGGTTGGTTTGAATCTTTGCAATGAATTGCAAATATGATTAGTTGATCTCAAGTTCACACACCAGGATTTCGGTGAATTTCCAACTAAACATAATTTCAACGAGTAAAATATCTTCATATCTTATCTAAACGGCGTAGCAAACAGACAAACTAAGAATTTTGGACAATTTCTTTTCTAATACTCGTTACCACCGAAATAGAAACACTTTTCCATTGTTGGATTTGACTTTCTATTTCTGAACCTTAGATTAGGAAATTTTCCTTTTTCTTTCTTCCTTTTACTGGCTTTTGAGGCCGTGGATATTGATGTCTGATTTAAGAGAACTTTTCCCTTAGTCTATATCAGCCTTTCTGCCATATTGACGTCATTCATTGGTTTTTTAAAAAATAATTTAAAATAAACTTGAACGTTCAAATGACTTAGGCAGAGAGTATATGATTGTATTCTATCTGTTAAGATTGTCTCTTTAAGCACAGAGGCTTTCAATCTCGTTCAGATCAGTTATCATATTTATAATATGATTCTGAGCCAGTGATCTTTCAAACATCTTTGACTAACAACCTTTTTCGTGGCTCGTACCTTCGTACGATTCTGTCTTCAAAACATGTTCTTATCAGTGGACATCTCATGCATCTGATGCTCAAGAACTTTTAAGACAGATGTCAGGATATAAGATTAGCCAGATCATCACACTTGGTCCATTTAGAATAAGCGTCTTTCTAATCCTGACTGGTTGTAGTTTTCGAAATTTTCGGATAAGGTTCAGTGAGTACATAAACTTTCGTGTCTCAACACGATGTCAAGATTCATTTTCTAATCAGCATAGTTGAACCCTTACTAGCCTATTTCCTTAGAGTCATTTGGAGTGGGCTAATAGAGATCATTATTATAAAACAGAAATAAATAAATGCAAGTTATGATTATGTATTTCGCTTTCTTCTGCGTCCAACCAATAAATGAAATCCACGTAAGCCTTTTGATTTGCGCAATGGTGACTTAACTAACTGCAGTTGAGTCCCCGGAGGCGAGGTCGAAAACTGCTTAGAAAAGCAAGAACTATTCTTAATTAACATGTCGTCTAGGTAACTCTTACCAAACAATGTCAATCCGCCACGTCAACCCTTGGCCTTTAAGTAAATGTAATATAGCTCCGAAGGAAGGTTAATACATTGCTTAGTCAAGTGTGCACCATTACCTAGAAGTCCATACGAGTAGGTCAAGACACTCCACGAAGGCATGGTCGAGCTGACTTTCCCATATTTCATTCTATTTGTAGAAGTCTAATCTTGTATACCGCGAATACATACCCGCCGAAGGGAGTACTATATATCCACTATACTACAGACCGGTAATGGAGGCCTTGAGAATCCAACTCTTTTCATCTCGCTCCCAATTGAATTTTTAAAAGGTGTGGATTATCTGTTGATTATTTAATAATCACTTTTGGCGTCTTATTGTTGGAAGTAATTAATCTAATTAATACCCTCCCACTAGGATTACCAAATCATATTTAATATCCAAATAATAATATTTTAAGGCAATTTAATAACTATTTGTTAATTAGGCCGAAAAATATTAGTTCAATTATGCATCGCGTCTAATCTCTATTAAACAATACTATTTAATCACATTAAATAAAATATGCATAATTGAAATATCATAATATATCATATTATCATGATCATGCCATAAAATAAAAATAATTAAGCATGTTTTCATATAATTATCACATAATTATCATGCTTAAAATAAATGGCATAAAGTAAACATGTTATAAATAAATTATCTCATAATTTAAATCATGTTTACTGATTCGGTAATTAACCAGGAAGATTATTGAAATCGATTCCCAGAAAATTTCCATTCCACGTAAATTCCCAGGAAACACTGGAGGGGTCACAACGGTCCCACTGAAAAACCAGCCTCCTTTGACAGAATTTATGTGCACAATATCAGATTTAAAATTATGCATCGCATGCATCATATCAATGCATGTATATAACTAGAGCACGGCTCTGATACTAGTTGCTGGGAGGTGGGCCCAGAACAGTAGCTGTCCGGGACCACATTTTAAAATTTTATTATAATACAAGTATTAAAATATTTCTAAAACATTTTAATACTAAGCGGAAGACTTAGCCAGATCTACTCAAGTATATACATGCAATTGATAATAAATTTTAAATCACTTAAGCAGATAAATATCTAACATACAATTAACAATTAAGAGCATATAATTTATCATGCTTAAAAGAAAACAACTGTAAAATATTACCGTACTACAAACATGGCTATCTAACGGTATTTTTCCAGCTCCCGAATTCACCTCCCGAGAATCCGATACCCGATCTCCTCGTGAAACCGGCAGAGCTTCCCTGCAATAACCCCAGGGACACCCTCGGAGTGTGGGCTCCGAAAGTATTTCTCTAAATACTTAGAGAAAATAAAACTTTAAACTAGAAAACCCTGTTCAGGGTTTATTCTCCCGAAATTAGGCGTTTTATATAAACACCTAATTAAAATTAATTCCAAAATAAATCGGAATTAACTAGGAGAAAAGGGATATGGTTTCAAAGCTTAAACTCAGCCAAAACCATCTCCCAAACTTGTGAATAAAAAATGAAGACCAAGACCGCTATTTATAGGGGAAAAACCAAGGGCAAAATAGTAATTTCATACCCCATTTACGTGTGCAACTTGGACACAAAAACCGAGGTCACTACGTTGAAGGTCTCTCTACCACGAGTCCAACGCCGTCGGCTGCTTCCCATTCTGATGCCGCACGCGCGTCCTGAAGGCAGCTCGTGTGTGGCACACGCGGCTAGTGTTTCCAGCCCTAAAACCGGTCCAACTGAACCGGTTCGACACGTGGCAGATCCTGTTTCTGCCATGTGTCCGGGCCAGACCGACCCGACCCGTTGACCCGAATCCTGACCCGTTGACCCGGCATATTGACCCGGTTGACCGACCCGGTCCGGACAAATCTGGACCGTTCATATGGATGACGTGGTGCGATCTCGACCTTACACGTGGCGCGCCATGCGGCCGTCCAGTCAGCGTTACCCGGGCCCACCCTACTGACGTGGCGTGACACGTCTGTGCCACGTCACCTGCCAGTTCAGCATTTTTTTTTTCAAATTTAAAAATTTTATTTTCTCCAAAATAAAATTTCGGGCATTTCCAACTCTTTGGAACTTGATTTATTTTCTTAAAATAAATCCCTTGGCTTATTTTCAAACACTTTGAAAATTCATTTCTCTTTCTCCTTTTAATATTTTCTCTTTGGGTTTTCAATTGGGGCTTGCAGGGGTACCTGCAGGACTAGTTAATTTTAGATCCAAACGGATTAATATATTATCATCTCATGACAATAATTAATTACCATTTAACAATATTTAATTCCACTAAATAAATATTGTTGCACTCTAAAATTAAATAAATTATTCACGAATTTCTCGATGTAGAATAATTTTGCATTTTACTCCTCCGTGTTGATATCTATGAAAAATAAATTGCAACTACTATTATTTATTTTTCATCTCTAATTTGAAATTTATTGATTCGCCTTAAGTTCAAATTCTCTGTATGTGAAACACATTAAACATACAACTCCGGTGACGTATCACGCGAAGTGCTTTGGCCAAAGTCTTAATTCGAACTTTTGCAAATCTATTTCAAGGATATCTTTTACCTTCCAGCAAGGCCATAGATTCCTCGATCAATATAACTCTTTAGCACATTTCATGTTGTCACCGAATCATACAAAGTATTTTGGCCACCCGTTACCGAGACCTCACTTCAAGTATGTTACAGTGACACACTATATGCCTAAAGCCGAAATATTATCAGGATTAAGAGTACAATGCTTCCTGAGATTTTATTCATTTTTATATAGCAGTATAAAATGAACAATCTCGGTGGTCCAGTTCGATGTTTCCAATCCTATTGAAAATCATCAACGTGTTATAATTGGAATCACCATTCCCTATGACGAAAGACTAGTCATCATATATAACCACGTTATAGTCTTGATAAGAACATATTCTTATCTTACCGACTAGAACTTTAATGACACGTGATTTCGGTATTCAAAGTCTTTTCCTATGAAACACATTTCATATAAGAATACCATCACACGCCATTAACTATCAATATGTGGAATACTCACAACCTGCTTTAAATTCAGTTTAATTAATTCAACAAATTGAATTTTCAGGGCACCATTCCCAACAGGAACATCCATGGATTTCACATTTAGTGGGAGTAAGCAAAAGGTTTGCAGACTCAAATTGGTCAATTTACGAAATTGGATCACGCTTCTAGGAATTAGAGTATTCGAATTAGTGAAATAGTCAATGTTGTTTGACTTAAAATTCGAGCGTAGCATGTACAAGAAAGTGTTAAGAGACTAAGAGTTCAACTTTTGGTACTTTGCAAAGATGACATCCTTCTCATTGGGAATGCGAAGGATGACATAAAAGTCACCAAAGCCTGGTTTGGAACCGTTTTGAGATGCAAGATCTAGGTGATAGATCCTACATTCTTGAGACAAATATCTATGGAGATAGATTTAAGAGAATAATAGGATTATCATAGTCGAGGTACATAAACGTTGTACTAAATTGGTTTAGTATGGAAGATTCCTACAGATTTTCCAATGGACAATGGAACATCTCTTTTGAAGAGGATGTGTCCTATAACAGCTCTTAGAAATTTAGAATATCCAAAACCCTTTTATGGAAAAGGGAACATAATGTACGTAATATTATGTACACGATAAAATTTGGCGTAGCACATAGCGTAATAGGCCAATTCGAAATGTAACCTTAGAGAGGATCACTGGACAGCTGTAAAATTACCCTTTGAGTACTTTGGCAAGATCTTATCATTAAAGGATTGTTTGATGTAATGATTGCATCAAAACATAGATAATTATTGATCAATGAGAGGATACGTGTTGAGTGTATAATTCGCATGGATTTAAGCGTTAATTAGAGTATAGTTTTGTGCCATTTGATGCGTTTACATGTTTATTTTGCTCTATTTAGGTGTTTAAGGAGTTGGAGTTAAGAAACGGCGAAACGAGGTGAATTCATGAATTTTTGGAGAAAATAGGAGTAACCCGCTTCACTCTTTGGAAGAGTAAATTTGTTAACCCCCATTAACAGACCCAGAAGCATCACTTTTGGCGAAGTAGGGGAGTAACGCCCGTTACTCCCTGATAGAAGTATTCTGGTAACGCCCGTTACCAAAGGCAGTAGGAGAAGACTTTTAGCGCAGGAGGGGTAACACCCCGTTACCCCTCGGCAGAAGAAAAGTGGTAACGCCCGTTACCACTTATAAAAGTGCAAGCACGATTTCAGCTGGTAACGGGCGTTAATGGGATTTGTTCTTGAGACGGTAACGCCCGTTACCTATGGTGGCGAGTCAGATTTGGGAGCAGCTATTTATGTGCGTTTAGGAGTCTTTTTGGACGACTTCTTGAGTTTTATGACCTAGCTTGGAGAGAGGAGTACAGAGCCTTGGGAAGAGTTGTTGAGGGAATTTCGAGAAGACGAAAGGATCGAATTCTTCAAATAATTTCAGTTTTTTTGGTTTATTTATTGCTTTAATTATCAAACTAATTCCTCTAAGTTTTGTTTTAATCCGTTTTACATGTTAGATTCGTTTTCTAGAATTTATGAATGTTTAGAGTTTTGTTCTTGAGACTTTGTTTTGACTTGATGAACATGAATCTCTTTAATGCAATTTACTTGAGTTTTATGAGCTTTAAGTTAACTATGAGTGGCTAAACCCCTAGGGCTAGGGGAGTGATGAAGAATGCATGCTAAGTGTTTGATAGATTGCTTGAACGACTCGTGTTAATATTAGTTTGAAAACTTGCTTAAATTGAATTGCAACGGTCTGGCTAACCTTAGCATAATCTAAGATTACCTAAGAATCGAAAGATTAATGGTAATTGAGATGGTTTTCATAACTAGTAGCTTTAGGAGTTCAAAGATATTTGGTTCTTAACCTATACAACGAGTAAATCTTATTCCATGCCAAGCCACCAGAACTTGATTTGCACTAGTCTTGATCTTATTGGTTTAATTAATTGTTAATGATTGTGAGAATAACGTTGAAATTAATTGAATACTTGATTATACCTTGAAAAAGGATAATACAAATTTAAGTGACTAGGTTGTAGAATTACACTTGTCAAACGAGTATTATATTGAATCGTGAATGCATAGTCATGACTCCCCAGCCTCATTAGTTTATTGAGTTTCATCCACGTGTGTTTAATTCTGTTAATTGCTTTTATTCTAGTTAATTGTTTAATTTCGTTTCAGTAGATTAATAACCAACTTGAAGTCGTTCGGTCTTTAGATTAGAAAGAGATATTGAGTAGTGATTGATTTCCCTTCCCTGTGGGTACGATCCTGTTGTGCTACACGTATATTTTAGTATACACTTGCACGATTGGTTTAACTAAAAATCACAACAAGTTTTTGGCGCCGTTTCCGGGGAAGGCATTTTAAATCAATATTACTTAAAGATTTTGATCTAGTGCTCTAGACCATTACTTTACTTTGTGTTCATAATCTTTTGACATTGTGGAACTTAGCTAAGGATTTTCTTTTCCTTTGTGTAGGTTCACGGTGCATGCGACGATCTCAAGATTCGGAACTAGTACCTTACGATCTGGAGATCAAGAGAACACTTAGTACTATTAGTAGGAAGTGAAAGGAAGATAAGGAACCGACTACCATATCGATGGCTGACCCACCTCAAGACCCACCACCGACGGCCATAAGAGATTATAATATACAGAATGCTGGGGCAATTCAGACTGCAGCCCATCCCCCAATCGTAGCAAACAATTTTGAGATCAAACCAACTATCATCAATTTGCTGCAGAACAATCCATTTTTAGGATTACCACTGGAGGATCCAACATCACATCTTGAGTTCTTTCTTGAAGTGTGTGATACCTTCAAGATCCACAATGTCACCACCGATGCTATCCGAGTTAGGCTTTTCCACTTTTCACTGAGGGAATGAGCTAAAGCATGGTTGAGTACTATACCAAAGGAATCCTTTCAAACTTGGGATGCACTTTCCCAGGCTTTCCTAGCCAAGTTTTTCCCGCTTAGCAAAACCACGAAGTACAGGAACGATATTCAAGGCTTGCGACAATTCGATGGGGAATCCTTCTATCAGGCTTGGGAGAGATTTAAGGATTTGCAGAAGAAGTGCCCGCATCATGGCATTCTCGGTTGGCTGTTGATTCAGACGTTCTATAATGGGATGTCCCCAACTTTCAGAGGAGCGATGGATGCCGCAGCTGGCGGAGCTTTCTTGTCGAAATCTGAAACGGCCGCCGCTGAACTGCTAGATAACATGTCCCAAAATGATGTTTTTGTGCATGAGAGGAGCCATTTCCAACCAACTCAGGTGACAGCAGGAGTCTTAGAGCTAGATGGTCTAACCGCCATTAGTGCTAGGTTTGAGGCTCTTAACAAGAAACTGGACCAACTCTCTATGAATGCAGTCGGGATACAAGACCAACCAGTTCAGGTAACTTGTGAAATTTATAGTGGTCCACATACATTTAACGTCTGTCCTTATACTGATGCAGGTGAACAAGTACAAGAGCAAGTGAATTATGAAAATAACTCAAACACCTACAATCCGGGTTGGCAGCACCAACCACCACATCAACCCAGACTACAATTTCAACCTAGACTTCAAGCACCGCCTCAATAAAACCTCATCCAAATACTAGGCCAATACCTAATGGAACCAAAACCTCTACCGTACATTCGTCATACTCAACCTCTATAGGAATAGAAGCAGGGATGGGAGGCTGCACTTGAGAAGTTCATAGCCTTATCTTCATATAGGTATCAGAAGTTAGAAACTCAAATATAATAGGTGGTAAATCAGAACAGGAATTTGGAGACTCGGATTGGTCAGATTGCCCAGTCTTTGAATATGAGGGGTCCAGGGAAAAATCCTAAGGAGCATTGTAAGGCCATAGCCTTAAGAAGTGGTAAGGAGTATGAGGGACCAAAGTTGCCTACAGATTCTGATGTAGACAATACTGTTGGTGAGATAGTTGAAGAGGTGGTTGAGACTACAAAGGGAAAAGTAGAGGATGAAAAGGAAGAGCCCCCTTCAAGGCCAAAGGAGAATGTGGCACCAAGGGAACATGCGCCACCGGTTCCTTTCCCTCAAAGATTACAGAAGCAGAAGTTGGAGAAACAGTTTGAGAAGTTTTTGAGTATATTTAAGGAGTTATATATCAATATCCCTTTTGCAGAGGTACTAGCACAAATGCTGACTTATGTGAAGTTTCTGAAAGAGATCCTTTCTAACAAGAGGAAATTGGAGGAGTATGCCACGATTGCACTCACCGAGCAATACAGTGCTATTATCCAGCATAAGCTTCCCCCAAAGCTTAAGGATCCAGGGAGTTTTTCTATCCCTTGTACCATTGGCAACTTAACTTTCAACAAAGCTTTATGTGATCTTGGTGCTAGTATGAGTTTAATGTCTTTGTCTGTTTGTAGGAAATTAGGTTTGGATTCTTTGAAGCCAACTACAATCTCACTGTAATTAGTTGATCGGTCCATCACATACCCCACTGGAGTTTTGGAAAACGCCCTTGTACGGGTTGGGAAGTTTTATCTTTCGGTGGACTTTCTCGTGCTTGATATGGAAGAAGATAGAGATATGCCATTGATTCTAGGAAGACCTTTCCTAGCCACAGCCGGGGCATTGATTGATGTGAAGAATGGAGTACTCATTCTAAGAGTGGGGGAAGAACAAGTGGAATTTAACTTGTTCTAAACCATGAAGGGACCAGTGATGGAAGAACAGTGTTTCATGGTAGAGGATTTTACTTCAATTTGAAGACTACGAGATGACCCTCTTGAATTATGTTTGCAGGGAATGGAAAAGAGAATTGATGTGTAGGAATTGCTCGAAGAAATTGCTGCCTATTCTAAGGCACTTGAGGTAACCCCATTCGTACCGTTCCGGCAAAGGTTTGTTTATGAGGAGTTGGGTACAGGTAAACCCACTCCTCCCCCTTCGATTGTTAAAGCTCCTAGTTTGGAATTGAAACCCCTCTCCAATCATTTGAAATATGCAGTCTTAGGTGAATCTGATACATTACCTGTTGTTGTTTTGCTGGATTGTCTGAGATCCAATTAGATGATTAGTTAAGGGTTTTAAGAGATCATAAGAGAGCAATAGGATGGACTATTTCTGACATTAAGGGAATCAGCCCAACTATTTTCATGCATAAAATTTTGATGGAAGATGAGCATAAACCCTCTATAGAACACCAACGCAAGTTAAACCCGAATATGAAAGAAGTTGTTAGAGCTGAGGTAAATAAACTATTAGCTTCTGGGATCATTTATCCCACCTCAGATAGTAAGTGGGTTAGTGCTGTTCAGATTGTACCTAAGAAAAGGGGGATGACTGTGGTAAAAAATGAGAATAATGAGATAATTCCAACCAGAACAGTCACAGGGTGGCGAGTTTGTATAGATTATAGGAAGCTTAACACTACAACACAAAAAGATCACTTCCCTCTTCCATTTATTGATCAGATGTTAGAGAGATTAGCTGGGTATGCATATTACTATTTTCTGGATGGGTATTCAGTTATACTCAGATAGTTATAGCTCCGGAAGACCAGGAAAAATGCATTTTACTTGTCCTTATGGTACTTTTGCATTTAGGAGAATGCCGTTTGGATTGTGTAACGTCCCTGCTACATTTCAGAGATACATGATGGCTATATTTTATGATTTTATGGAGCGTACCATGGAGATATTCATGGATGATTTTTCTGTGTTTTGTTCCTCTTTCGATTCTTGTTTGGATAATCTAACCCAAGTTTTACAGAGATGTGAGGAAACTAACCTAGTTTTGAATTGGGAAAAATTCCATTTCATGGTGAAATAAGGGATTGTACTTGGCCGCAGAATTTTGAAAAAGGGAATTGAGGTTGACAAAGCCAAGATTGAAGTGATTGCGAAGTTGACACCGCCAATAGTAGCACCCCGAGCGCAAGGCGCCACATCCCCCGCACTAGAACCCGACACGTGTAACGAAACAGAGAATCCGTACACGCACCAAGCACTAGCGAACGATGACAAACAAAAGACCTTCCTGAGCTAGGCGGTCTAAACCGAAAGCATTAAACGAACTTAAACAAGGCATATTGTCAAGGTTGCAAACCACTTCAACCGGACTATTTACAAACTTAACAAAACGGTACCAAAAGTTACATATACAAAATCAACTCTGAAAATATAAACTTCAAAAGTACAAAAGCAGATTGAACTAAATACGAAAATGCAGACTCAATTAGACTGACAAGACTCCAACCGACACCAAACCGCCTAGCTCGAAATGACAGATCGGTACCTGCAAACTAAAAACATAAAAAGGGAGGGGTCAGTCACACTGACTGAGTGAGGGGCTACACACGCACGCGTACATACATATAGAGAGCGTAGCACATATTAAATAAGGGAGTTCCTGAACCGGGGCGTGGTTTTTACATTCTAAACCATTTTGACACGTGATACTAGATATAGGGAATAAAAGAGTTAGGCCGAAAGCCAAAACAACCATATTTTATTAATTAAGAATCCACTCCCATTTCACGAACTAATTCTTAACAGACTAACATAACAGAAATCAAACATAACTCACACACCATCTGTCGACCTAAAATGAGTCGTCCCAGATTCAGAACACACGCACACATCTGTCGACCTAAAATGAGCCATCCCGGATTCAGAACACACACACGCTCAGATATATTCGGAATCAGAATCAGAATCACACTTACCCGGAACATATACACCCAACACACTTACCATAACCCACATCACACGTTCTTATCACCTGCATACAAACCATACCACACACCCGTACATACTTACCACATGCACACTTATGAAACATACACGCTTACATACATGTCACATGCATATGTATCATATATACACACATACATACGTATTATACATACACACATGCATACCCCCCCACACACACACACGTACACACACATATCATACATACTCATACACATGCGTATATACACACATTATACGTAGACTTACACATAGTGTATCTTATTCCACAACATATAACATAATCGCACATATTCATATTGGACACGTAATTTACATATACTTAAGGCTTATAATCACATGCATATATATCGATCACATATCTTTAGGGTGTAACTATAACCTAACCTCACCTTACACCGACAAAACGGGCCAAAAGGAACAAACCGACGCCTACAGCGAAATCTCATCACCAACGGGATACTGCTCTGATCAAGACAAACATTAAAGACAGCCTTAGACTCAAAACGAACCATATAAACGCTCGGCAAATGCATATAGATGCAAATGATGCGATGCAAGTCACAAACGTTCAAACTTAGGCACATCGAATCAATTACAACGTTATCAAGTTCATAACACATAAATCAAACTCATAAGACATTATATAATAGCATATCAAGAGCATATGCAAAGTTAAAACACCTAAGAAAGTAAAAGATATAAAGGGACCAACAAGGGATAACATATGGAGCATATAGGTGCATATCTTACATATATGCATAAAAATTCCATAAACGACGTGTAAAATAAACACATAGCATATCAATCAATCACATAATATATCACTTTATATCATAACACATGCATATTCAAATTTAAGTCACATAAACAAGGCAAGAGTTACAAAGAAATATCACACGTAGCACTTAAACGCATATCAATTCGAATCACGTTTACACTTATCAAACGAAGTCATAAAATTAGAATAAATAAGCAAACATTACACATAATCACTTATTAACACGTTAGGATCATAATTGGGGTGGGAGAAATCAAATAAAAGTGAAGAGAACCAAGAAAACAAAGTTCGGTGCAAAGGGAGCTACTGCCTCAAATCCACCCCGGTGTATTATTTTCAAAGGGGAAATCCACCCCGGTGGATTCAGGTCAGAAAATTTTGAAAGAGGGTCCGCCTCAAATCCACCCCGGTGGATTTGGGTCAGATGCCAAAAACTTGAAGAAAAGTTTGCAAACTCCCCAAAAACTCAACCCAAACCAAAGCAACAACAAAAATACATGAAATGAAGCAAATATACCATAAAGATATACAAGAAAATCGAGTCACAACATGATACAAGTGCAAGAAATTCATACAAGTTCATACCCAAGCAATTACTTCATTGTTCTTTAAAGGTGAGTTCATGAATCTTCAACTACCACTCACAGTAAGTCCATAGAAGTATTAAATGATGTCTTAGAAACATATAAGATGCACCAAATCTAAATAAAACTCAAGGATTCATGCATGATTCCTAAAAGAGCTTCAAACCCTTAGTACTCATGTCATATGCCAAATCTATATCAAATCTAGCCCATAATCAGAAATTCATGGATTAAATGAAGCACATAAGGATAGGAGACATAAAATTACACTTACCTATTGAATTGGATGAAGTTTGGACAAGTTTTGAGCTCAAAATTTGGAGATGATAAATAGTGACGGGATTCTTTCTCTTTTCTTGCTTCAGCTGCTATTTCCTTTTCTCCTTGGGGTCTGATCGAAATGGGGCTGATGGTGGGGGATAGAGGGGTGAGTTAGTGGAGTGTGGGCCCAAGAATTGGTCAAAAAGGAGTTGAAATGAAAAAGTTATGGCTATTTGAGTAAAAAGTGGCAAATCTGTCACAAGGGTTCGGTTCGGGCGAAATTCGAAGGATCAAACGGCTTAGAAAAATACAAATTTGGGTTTCTTAATTTCCTTTCTTTGTTATTAGTCCGACGAATCTTTCGGAATTCGAATCCGAATTCCCGAACTCAAGTTATGGCCTACGGAACCCAAGGCGCGCTAAAACAAATTAGGCCCTCTAAAATAAAACGTTATCAAAACCGTATCAAACTAACTCTAAAATAATAAACGAGCATATAAAAAAGTTTATAAATCATATAATTCATGTATGGCAAGTTGTCACGAAACTTTGAATTGAAAACTGGATTAAACCGATTAAAAACGAGTTGAAAAGGTTCAAAAAGAACGATTGAAACTTAAACGTAAAGCATATAGCGAATATTCAAATCTTCAAATAAATCACATAATCGCATAATTAATTAATTAAATGAGCACTTAACACACTCGTGACGTCGTACCTGAAACGCCAAAAAGTTGGGATGTTACACCAACCAATATTAAGGGAGTTAGGAGTTTCCTTGGTCATGCCAGATTTTATCGCCGGTTCATCAAGGATTTCTCCAAAATTACCTTACCTCTTTGCAAGCTTTTACAAAAGGATGCTGAATTCATCTTCGATAATGATTATTTGATTGCATTTGACAGATTGAAGAAAGAACTTACTTCAGCACCCATTATAGTGGCACCGGATTGGAGCTTATGTGTGATGCTAGTGATTTGGCCATAGGGGCTGTCCTTGGTCAAAGAAGGGAGAAACATTTACATGTTATTGCGTATTCTAGCAAAACACTTAATGATGCACAACTTAATTATGCCACCACCGAAAAAGAACTCTTAGCTATTGTACATGCTTTTGACAAGTTTTGTTCTTATTTGATAGGTTTTAAAACTGTGGTATATACAGATCACGCCCCCATTAAATACCTATTGTCCAAGAAAGATAGCAAACCGCACTTCATAAGGTGGATTTTGTTGCTTCAGGAGTTTGATTTGGAAATTCGGGACAAGAAAGGGACAGAGAATGTGGTGGCTGACCACTTGTCTAGGTTAGAATTTGAGGAGCCAGCTGAAGATAGAGAAGAAGCAATAGTGGAGAACTTCCCGGATTAGCAACTGTAGCACCCGAGCACAAAAGCACCACATCCCCCACACCGAGACTCGACCCATATATGAAATGGAAAGTCCATATACGTGCCAAATTACGGTGAACGGGGACATAACACACACGCTATGCTAGGCGAGACTAACCCTTAAACCTTTCAAGAATATGATAATATAAAAACAGAGTAATGAGAGAATGCGGATGCAAAATACGAACTTATATTATATGCAATGAGCTACCAAGCTCCAAAAATAGATTTACAATATCATCCAAGTATTCCATGGCCCGCACGGCCTAGCAAAATTAATCATAAGCGCCCTACATATATAATCATATACAAATTTCATAATAAGAGTGTGAGTGAAACATAAAGAGAGTGCTAAACACTAATGTAAGACCTAGACGACTTGTATTTCCACCTAGCACTCCTCAACCTGCACGACACCACTGAAAACAAACTGGGTTCAGTCTAAAGTATACTAGTGGGTGTAAAACAGGGCATAAGTATAAATATCGCGGAATTGAACCACATACATGCAAGACTTAATCCCATGTGAAGTTTTGTAAAATTTCCCAAGAGGGTAAAACGAATAAAAACATCCACGGGATTATAACTGTCATATACATTCATTCATTCATAGGGTTTCAAGGCCCGGCGAGTGGGTGTGCATAATCTCCAACGTACTCCTTGTGTAATCATAAGCAGTATTTGTTCATTATCACACATACATCTTTTGTTCACATTCATAATATGATCATAATCATACATATACACCTTTTTCCTCCGGGTGGTGGATGGGCTTGTAAGACCTGACCACTAGTCCATACATAATGGCTAGTGAGGTATATGAATCCTCAAAGCCTGGTTCCCCTTCCTCGCTAAAACTCCTAATGAGGTCGGTTTCGCCATGAGTTTGGTTGGAACTAGTACATGGGATCACCGTCGACCCTGCCTCCCCGGATAGCCACATGCACTAAGTCCCTGGGCTCGTGTTTTCATATCATGCTCTCGTCAAAACATAAGGTAGGAACTCATAAAAGAAAGGCTTCTATTTGAAATCATTTACTCAAGAAAGGACTCGATATATATATATATATATATATAATTATAATTTGGCTCAAAACCTTTCACATAAGGGTATATGGGGTTTTCATAGCTATTAGAAGGGAAACCCACCTTAAAAGATCAAAAGAAAGGTAAAAGTGTCTCAAGGCTCGCCCTCGTCTCCGTCCATACCCAAATCTGTGCAACAGAAGGAGTGTGAGAATCAAAATGACCATATATGACGCACGACATCTTATGATCATGATATGAGATGCGTAACAAGTAAAATGATGCCATGAAGTCATGAAATCTAGTAATTCACTCAATAAGTTCAAGTACATCCGCTTCAAGAAGGTTTCATAATTAAACGAGTTCATAACTTACATATTTCATATCAAATCAATTCATGAATTTCATATAACGATCATAACATGTACTCCAACATGTAAACAATTCATATGAGCCATATAAGAAGGTAAAAGTTATAATTTAAGGTTCACAAATGAAGCAAGGAAGCATGCATGTACGTTCTTGGAGCAAAGACTACACCTAAAGCCATAACTCATAAAATATTCAACCGAAAATCATGATACTTCATAGCAAATAAGATAACACATTATATGACATGTTAATGAAGTGAATGAACCAGAAACAAGACGAGAAAACCATGTAAAACGTGTTAAATTTTTGAATTTGCATGCATGAAATGAGAGGGTCGCGGCCGCGACCCATTTCCTTCATGAAATAGTAGCGGCCGCTACCTCCAATTTTTTTGCCAAAATTTTCACGAATAAAACAAGTAAGAGAGCAGCCCTAAATGGAGTCGTGGGTGTGACATGAACCCGTGACCCCAAAATTCGAGAGAAATTCAAATATTGGTCGCGGTCGGTACCAAGATTATTCTTGGTGCGATCGCTGCCGCGACTCAAGTAACCCAGCAGCAGTTTCGTAGCAAAAACAGGGGATGAATGAACAAAGCTTCAACCAACACATAGCCAACAAGTTAGAGTGAGTTTATGCAACAAATATACTACAAAAGAAGTCTCAAATCATGCCTTAAGATCACCACAATGTCTAAAAACCTGAGCAAGGAGGAAGGAGTTCAAGTATCACCACATTCTTGCAAAATTCATTAATGAAAGCCATTTAAATCCTCAAGTACCAAGTCAAATCAGTTTATACAAATAATAACGGATTCTTAGAGTTTATTTATGATGCATCAAACTCAAAGGAAACACAAGAATGCATCCATAACTTCAAAATTTGCCTAAACGCTTACTATTCAACAAATTCTCCAAAATATGCTCATATATCCATGGAATTCAGAAATTAAGGTGTCCAAAGAAAGAGGAGAAGGTGGAGAATAACATCCTTAGCTTACCTTTCAAATATAGAGTGAAATGGAAGACAATTGAGCTCTTGAAGGTGAAAATGAATAATATTCTTTTTTCCTCTTTCAAGGGATCTCGGTTTGCAGCTAATTGGCTTGGTTTTGGAGCAGAAAATGGAATGAAAGTTGAGATAGCTGATCAAGGGTT
Source organism: Lantana camara (assembly GCA_037501455.1). Classification (NCBI taxonomy): domain Eukaryota; kingdom Viridiplantae; phylum Streptophyta; class Magnoliopsida; order Lamiales; family Verbenaceae; genus Lantana; species Lantana camara. Next base: position 77,514,317 of record CM074863.1, read on the forward strand.
GAATGAGGGTTAAGTGAGTTCAAATCTTTCTTGATTTGGTTAACTATAGTTCAAGATATGGTTAAAAAGGTGAAGGGTGGCCATTTAAACGGGAAAAGCAAGTTTCGGGTAAAATTCGGGGTTTCAACCGAGCTTAGAAAAATATGAAGCTTGGTTTATTGAACCCGATTCGTCGATATGAGTCCAACGGAGTTGACAGAACTCAAATCCAGGTTCCCGATCTCAAGATATGCCGTCGGGAACCGGAGGTGCGCTAAATGCCCTTTAGCCCCCGTTACGGTCCCGTCTCCAAAATAAAATTCAAAACCACGTCAAATGAAATCGAAAACATGAAACGAGCATATAGATATGTTTATAACACATAAATCCACAACATACCAAATTTACACGAAAATCGAAAATCAAATCATATAGAAACAGCAGGCGACCAAGTCACATAGAAGCATAATGTTCAAGATTTCATAGAAATTCATATTAATAAATTCATATATTCAAAGAATTGACAATTAAAAGTAAGAATAAAATATATAAATTCATAATTAAATTAATTTGAATGCGCAAATAATTATCACATAAGTCATACCTGTACGACTAAAAAGTCGTGGCGTTACAATCTCTCCCCCTTAAAAGAATCCGTCCTCGGATTCACTGTTTTCACTGAAACAACTCGGGGTGGAACTTCTTCATCTTATCCTCTGTTTCCCACGAAGCCTCTTCGGTTTTATCATTTTTCCATAGCACCTTGACTAGAGGACTACGCCGATTTCTGAGTTCTTGAAATTTTAGGTCTAAAATCTTAATCAGCTTCTGAACAAAGTAAGATTTGGCTCCAGTTCCACTTCTTCAACCGATAAAACCTCGGATTCATCTTGGTAATACTTCCAAAGTTACGAAACATGAAATACATTATGGATTACTGTCAAACTTGGAGGCAAATCTAATCGGTAGGCTGTATCCCCAATTTTCTCCAAAATTTCATACGGTCCCAAATACCGAGGGTTTAACTTTCCTCCTCGATCAATCCTTGAGAACCCTTTTTGTGGAGATGACTTTAAGAAGACTCTATCTCCAATCTCGAACTCAAGATTCTTTGTTCGGTGGCCTGCATAGCTCTTTTGTCTAATTATTTGGACCTTGTCTATTGCATCTTGCACGGCCTTAGAGGGTTTTCCTTCTTTTCCCCTCTTTTCACACCTTCTTGTTTGGTCCAATTCCATTCTTCGAAATCAAAGAACTACAGAGACCTACACTTACGTCCGTAAAGAGCTTAATAAGGTGTCATCTCTACCGAGGCTTGATAGCTATTATTATAAGCAAACTCAATTAACGGCAACTGCTCGTTCCACGAGCTCTGAAAATCCAATGCACACGCCCTCAACTTATCCTCCAAATACTTAATTAACCTTTCTGATTGTCCGTCGGTTTGAGGATGGAAAGCTGTGCTAAATTGAAGCCTTGATCCCAAATTCTTTTGAAGCTCTTGCCAAAACCTTGAGGTAAACCCTAGATCCCGATCCGACACGATACTAACCGGTCCTCCATAAAGTCTGACAATCTCATCACCATACTTCTTGGCTAGTTTACTCACTTTGTCGAACATCCTAATAGCAAGAAAATGAGTCGAGTTTGTCAAACGGTCCACAATTACATAAATCCCATCAAGTCTTCCTTTTACTCTTGGCGTTCAAAATGAAATCCACAGCAATCTGTTGCCGTTTCCACTCTGGGATCGGTAACGGTTGAAGTGGCCCCGATAGCTTTTGATGTTCCGCCTTCACCACTTGACAAGTCATATAATGTTTCACGAAATTGATCACATCCCATTTTAAACCATTCCTGTAACAGCCCGGATTTCAGGGCCAAGAAGAAATAGGGAAGAAAACGGTTAGGAAGGAAGTACTTATAGTTAGTTATTATTCATTCCTAAATGAAGGAATTTTCCAAGACACTTTTACCTATCGAATATTGGGTTTAAATGAATCCTTACGAAATTTTACGAACTATGAAATCATTTCCAAACCATAATTCTCATTATAACTCCCGTAGTAACCAAAACCGGCCAAAAACCCTACTTTAACCCTAACTTTATCGATTTTCGAATTTCAACATTTTTCCGAATCAATATTATATTCAAAATGATCTTTGGATTATTTTATGAATTTTCATACTCATACCAAAACTTGATTCCAACCGTAGCATATTTTATAAACATTTTCCCTTTTAAAAAATTATCATTTTATTATAAATGATTAGCTTTCATTTAATATTCAAAATTTTACTTGAAACGTTTCTTGAAATTTTCTCCAACTATGATTATTTTCCCAACCTTTAAACTTCATCATAGCTTCGTTTATATAATTTCATCATGATTTTCATCACCTTTAACGTTTATAAGTTTCAAACGAAAAACCTAAACGTTCCACATTTATAATAAAAACGAAGCTTATTTTTCACTCATTATTTCATTATTTTTATCACTTCAAGTTCTCGTCTCTCGACTCTTGAATAAATTTTACTTTATTTTATATTTATTTTTATTCATTATGACATCATTCATGACATCACCTTTCTAAAAATAGAAAGTCTAAATATATGAATTAAAGTCTTCCACATTTCCTACAAAAATTCCATGCAATTGTGTGATTTAGAGATTTCCACATTCCCTACAAAAATTCCATACAAATGTGTGGGTTAGAGATCTTCCACATCTCTTATAAATTCTTAGAAATTGCCCTAAGTTCCCTAATTTTTACCTGTAAATACCCCTTGGAGATTCATTTTCAAGACATAAATCACTCTCTTCTCTCCCCCTCAAAACTCACGAGCCATCCTCCCCAATTCTCTCTCAAGGTTAGTTTTTTATGTTTTAGTTTATGCTTTAATTTATGTTTTATTATATAATTTAATTTATATTTTATATGCTTTATATTATGTTTAGAAATTCATGATAGGAAATTATATTTTAGGAATTTATATTTCATGAATTAAAGTTAGGAATTTAAATTATAAAAGTGCATGAATATGTTCATGAATATGCATATTTCATATGCTCATGAATATGTTCTTGAATATTACAATGAATGCATGCTTAGGAAATTTAATTAGAAATTATTTTTCATGAGAAATTTATGTATTTTGCTACATTATGTCTCAAATCTTATGTTATGAATATGAATATGATCTAGATGTTAATATTTCCTATGAATATTCAAATAGACTTAAGAACATGTTCTTGATGTTCTTGAAGTGTGTGTGTGTACGGTGTGCCTAGTGTGTGTAAGTGTGTGTTCAATTTTGTGTTTAAGAGTGTTTAATCCCCTTTTGTTAAATAGTAACCATTTTTCAATAGTAACTTGGAATTTTAATTTCAAATGAAGACTTTGACTCATAAAATCTTGTAGAGATTTCAAATATTAACATAAAATAATATTTTGGATTTTATTTAGAATTTCCAAAAAAGGGGGATTAAATAACAATTTCCAAAATATAACTCTAGCTTATTAGAATTTCTTGTACATTGTTTATTTGAGTATTAAGACTTAGTCCTAAGATGATAATAGTATTTTCAGACAAGGATATAATTGAAGAGTGGAACCCTAAGGATTTTTCCTAGTTCGTCAAGACACTCGGTGAGGGTTAAAATATTTCCAACTGGAATCATGCTATATATACCTATCTATATAAAATTATTTTCAAGCCTACCTATTATTTATGATTTATTACCCTATATACATAATACTTCACTATAATATTCCCTTTTAAAGGGAAAAATACTTTTATTCTAGAATCAATGTTTTATCGGGACGCTATATATATATTTTAGTCCACTTTATCAAAAAATTGATTGCTGGCAAGCAAGCAAAATATTATATCCTTATTACTATTATGGGCCCCAACTGTATCCGTATCGAGCAATTACCCGGAAGGTATCGGGCCGAGGGTATTGTTGGTGATGCGGACGGCCACCAACTCTTGGTAGTGGTTTAGCTGGAGGTTAGTTACTCCATACCAAGAGATAAGGGAACACTACTTCCCGATTATTGTTTACCTTGTCTAGGGTTTGCTCCCCTATTGACACCTAAGAGTAGCGGAGGTATTATCATACTTGGTTTTATTAAAGTATCGGTGCCTTGATCAGCCCGGTACTGTTTTACCAAATATTTGAGGAGCTACGGAAGGAAACGCCTAGCTTGCGGGCAATACATGCTATTTAATTAACGGTTCATACTTTCATAAATAATTTCCAAATACCTCTATTCATATTTTAAACATATTATGAACCGTATTATATTTGCTATATCCTATTGTTAATATTTCAGACCGAGTTCTCTTGGTCCTATATATATATATATATATATGTATATATAGATACGTATACATATAAGCTAATATTCCTTCACTTAGTCACTTTGCCTAACCTCTCGCCTGGTTTCAAATGCATGATTTCAGGAATTCACGGAACGACGCCTTAGAAGTATCTTGAAGCGTTAAGTTGTCATATCTTAACAAATCAGGATTATATTAAAAGTGCATGTACATCTTTCAATAAGCACTCTCGCGTTAGCTCTAGACTTATCACTGTAAATATCTTACTTCTTAACTTAGTAATATAAATTCTGGTTGACTTGAGATATCACATTCTTCTGTTTTAAATTGTCTATCTTCTGCTACACTTTAAATTCCATGTTTTGGTATTGTATATTCTTGTCCGTTCGCCGGAGTATTTCTCGAGTGCTAGGACTCACATCCACTCTGGAAGTGTTACGATGCGGGGTTGTAGTGTTAGGGGGCGCTACAATTCCACCAATAAAATTGTTTCAAATCCTTGTACATATTATTTCCTCCAGGATGTATCGAATACCCTGACCAATGAGCCCTTTCTAGGATGATCCTTTTTAACTCTCCAGGCACAACAACTCGGTCCTTAAATCTCAAAAGCCCCGTATCATCAAACCCAAATGGACACTCTAGGTCTGCTCGAGCTTTCTCTACTATATTCTGAACCTCGGGATCAACCCTCTGAGCATCAAACAACCTCTGCTGAAGATCTGGCTGAACCGAGATATTCCGAAGGCTAGCTTTCAATTTGAACGACTTAGCTTCATCCTTAATTTCCAATTTCACATTAGACATGTTGTCTTTCATACTAAGAGCATCAGCGACCACGTTGGATTTGCCGGGATGGTACCAGATTGTGTAACATCCCACTCGTTCGACCTTTCCAGGTACGCCTTCACGGGTGAGCTATGTGCGCTTTTAAGTATTTAATTATGTGAATTATGTGTTTATTATACTTTTTATGTGATATATTTGAATTACTTGAACGTATTTGACCTTTTGTGATTTATTTGAACGTAATTGTTCTCTTTGTTTCGTTCTTGCTTTGTTTGTGTTCGTTTTCGTTTTCGATTTTTGTGACTACGTGCTATACATGACTTATGTATGTTATGTATGCGTCTTTCTGATTGTTACTTGTTTTTGAGTTCGTTTGATACGGTTTTGAAACCGTTTTATGTTTTAGGGACATAAGTGCCTAACGAGCCTTAGCGCACCTTGTGTTCCGGAAGGCGTAACTTGAGCTCGGGAATTCGGATTCGAATTCCGGAAGATGCGTTGGACTCGTAACGAAGTAAGAAAGACAGAGAATCAAGATTCATATTTTTCTAAGCCCATTTGATTCCCCGTTTTTCGACCGGAACGAGCCCTTGTGCCTAAGAGTACCTTTTTGTTGACTAATCTTCACTTGTGGGACCCCAATTAACCCCAATTAAGCTTCTAACATTGACTAATATGTATCTAACCATCCCTCACTCTCTCCCACTCCCTCATTTCGTCCCTCACCCAAAGAAAAGGAAGGGAAAGTGCAGCAACATCAGCTCCAAGAAGAGAAGGAAGAAACCCTTGGCCATTTTGATGATTTTGAGCTTCAATCTCCACCAAATCTTCTCAAATTCGAAAGGTAAGTTTATGATCGTATTCTACACTCTCTCTTCTCTCTTATGTGTGGATTTGAGTTGATTTTATTGGTTGGTTCTTGAGATTGAGCAAGCTTGTGAATAGTGGAGTTTGGATGAATTTGATGATTCTTGCTTCCTTCTTGATTCCCTTGAATTATGGTGATTATATGTTGCTTCCATGACTTGATTCTATGTATTTGTTGCATCTCCTTTCATGGTAGTTGAGTTTATGATTGATTGGCCTTGGATGAGTGCTTGAGAATGGATGATATAGCTTGATGCATTCTTCCCCTTTCTTGCTTTGTTTCTTGTAAATTTTGAGGCTGAAATTGTTGATACTTGCATGGCATATGGTGAATTAGTGTTAATTCCATGCTTGTTATATGTGTTCTCAATGACATAAGAGACTCCCCAAGGCTTGCACCGAAATGCCCTGTTTTTCTTGCCAAAAAACTGTTGTTGCTGCGTTGTATTTTTCTGGCCGTGTCATGTTTTAACTGGAAATGGACATGGCCGTGTCAAGCTCTCGACTTTGGGCCCTGAATTAATTTAAACCGGACACGGCCGTGTCCGATTCCTTTGCATTCTAGACGAGGCCGTGTCCACCCAGTAGGTTTTGGCCGGGAGGAGTTTTTTTCGTCGTTTCGTTGCTTTTCGTTGGTTCTTCTTGCCTCGTTTATAATGTGTATGCATGATTAACTTGTTGTATGATGTGTTAAGCTTGACCTCGTGAATTTATGGTATATTCTTTGCTCTCGGTTATGAGATAGAACCTTATATCCCTTGAATGCTTCTATTTGACCTAATGTGCATTCATTTCGTATTCTTTGCATCATAAACATACATCCACATGTGCCGAGCGTCTAATGTGGTTCATATTGAGTCTAAGGTTGTCTTTTGCCTTTGTTTTGCCTTTAGGTTCGTTCCTTGGTTGACGAGGTTGTCCTCTAGACGTCTGACTTGCTTCCTTTGTTCCCGTTGCTTCTCGGAGGTGAGGTTTTCTTCCTTTTAGATAATATGACCTACAACCCTATGTGTTTTGAAGCCCGCATGCAAGTTATGTATACTATATGATAAATATGTGTATGATATGTATTTTGAGGGCTTGTCCCATTTTGTATAAGACTTTAAAAAGGTTTTATATGTATATAGCTCTATTTCGATATTCTTTTGGAAAGCTCTGGATATGTGTGAGTGTGTAGCGAGATTTGGCTTTGAAAGATAAGCTTTGAGATAAGTTTGTGTGACTTTTGTGATATGTTTGGGCCCCGGAGTGTGGTATGGTAATCTCGGGTCGGCCGAGGGGTCGCCAAGCTCTTCCATCAACACCTCCATTTGAGAGTCTCACCCAACCTTAGGAGGTTGAGGAAGGGTGTTTCTCTTGAGCCGGCCGAGGCAACCGCCGAAGGTTTCAAGGTAGTAATTAAACCTTGTCACATTTTTGTGTATGGATAGCTAGGGCTTGCTACCCTTCTATCACCCGGAGTAGGTTGGATTACGAATTATGTTTTTATTATGATTTATGTCTTTGATTATGAATGGAGTTTGGAAGGAGAACTCGTACTCGCCGAGTTAGTGTGATTATGTATAAATCTATGAAACGGGATTGGACCCTTAAATACTTAAAATTAATTGTTTTGGCCTTTAACCCCCTCCCTTTTCCGATATATTTATTATCACGGGAAATGATTTGTCTTGCAAAAACCATCCCCGGTTTATGGATTCTCTTCAAATTGCTAAGTGCTTTGCTCTATATGCATATAGGGGTGCGTGTGTTAGCCCCCTCACTAGTCTCTAGGACTGACCCTCGTTGCTTTTTCTCTTTTTCCCCTTTGATTTGAGCTTTGCAGGTACCCCGTTGGGAGTCTGGCTAGGCGGCTGTTGTCTTTCGAGTCTTGGGAGTAGTTCGACTCTTTGTAGAGTCCTTGCATTCACATATTTACTTTTCCGCTTTGGTACTACGTATATTTGGTACTATGTATAAATAATTATAAGCTATGTTTTGTAATTTGAAGTTTTGAATATTCCTTTTGGCCCGGGGTGGGCAAAGCATGTTGAATTACGTATATCTCTTCCTGAGCATTTTATATCTGTAATCGGTTATGTTAGTTGATCCTGTGGCTTCCGCACTTTCGATTTTATTTTGTTGCGCACTCTGTTCAGGGTCTAGACCGCCTAGCCTAGAGTTGATTTTGTTTGTCACCCGTTCACCATAGTTCGACGCAGGGACGGAGTTTCCATTTCGGCACCCAGGTTGGGCTATGGTGCGGGGGATGTGGCGCCCTCCGCTCCGGGGTGTTACAGATTGTACACTCATAATCCGCCAGAATTTGCATCGAATGCCGTTATCTGTTGTTCAACTCCTTCTGAGAGAATAAATACTGGAGACTTTTGTGGTCGGAAAAGATCTCGAAAGAAACTCCGTAGAAATAGTGTCTCCACTTACCCAAATCAAAGATCACCACCGCTAGTTCGAGATCATGAGTGGGGTAGTTTTGTTCATGTTCCTTCAACTTCCTCGAGGCGTAGGTGATTTCCTTCCCATTTTGCATCAGAACACAACCCAAACCCTCATTTGAGGTGTTTGTATAAATCTTATATCCTTTTGTACCTTCGGGAAGTGCTAACACAGGTGTAGTTGTCAACTTTTCCTTCAAGAGTTGGAAGCTAGCCTCACACGCCTCATTCCATTCAAATTTAGCCTCTTTCTTCGTCAATCGGGTCAAAGGGGTAGCAATCTTCAAAAAGTCCTGTACGAATCTCCGATAATAGCCTGCCAAACCCAAGAAACATCTTACCTCTGAGGTATTCTTCCGACTTTGACACTGAGTAACTGTCTCAATCTGCGAAGGATTTACTTCTAGACCTCTACTCGAGACAATGTGGCCTAGAAAAGCTACCCGGTCAATCTAAAACTCACATTTGCTAAACTTAGCATATAACCGGTGCTCTCTTAAAGTATCCAACACAATTCTGAGGTGTCGAGCATGATCTTCTGGAGTCCTCGAATAAACAAGAATGTCATCAATGAATATTACAACAAATTTATCAAGGTACGGACGGAAAATTCGGTGCATCATATCTATGAAAGCAGCCGGGGCATTAGTTAATCCAAATGGCATCACTACAAACTCTGAAAACATACCGGGTTCAGTCTAAAGGAGGCTGGTGGGTATAAAACAGGGCATAAGTATAAATATCGCAGAATTGAAACACATACATGCAAGCCTTAATCCCCGTGTGAAGTTTTGTAAAATTTCCCAAGAGGGTAAAACGAATAAAAACATCCACGGGATTACAACTATAATATTCATTCATTAATTCATAGGGTTTCAGGGCCCGGCGAGTGGGCGTGCATAATCTCCAACCTACTCCTTGTGTAATCATAAGCAGTATTTGTTCATTATCACACATATATCTTTTGTGCACATTAATAACATGATCATAATCATACATATACACCTTTCTCCTCCGGGTGGTGGACGGCTTACAAGAGCTGGCCACCGGTCCATACATAATGGCTAGTGAGGTACATGAATCCTCAAAGCCTGGTTCCCCTTCCTCGCTAAAACTCCTAACGAGGTCGATTTTGCCGTGAGTTTGGTTGGAACTAATGTATGGGATCACCGTCGGCCCTTGCCTCCCTGGATAGCCACATGCACTAAGTCCCTAGGCCCGTGTTTTCATATCATGCTCTCGCCAAAACATAAGGTAGGAACTCATAAAAGAAAGGCTTCCATTTGAAATCATTTACTCAAGAAAGGATTATATTTATATATATATATATATATATATATATATATATATGTATATATATATAATAATAATAATAATAATAATAATAATAATAATAATAATAATAATAATAATTTGGCTCAAAACCTTTCACATAAGGGTATATGGGGTTGTCATAGCTATTAGAAGGGAAACCCACCTTAAAAGATCAAAAGAAAGGCAAAAGCGTCTCAAGGCTCGCCCTCGTCTCCGACCATACCGAAATCTGTGCAAAAGAAGGAGTGTGAGACTCAAAATGACCATATATGACTCACGGCATGCTATGATCATGATATGAGATGCATAACAAGTAAAATGATGCCATGAAGTGATGAAATCAAGTAATTCACTGAATAAGTGCAAGTATATCCGCTTCAACAAGGTTTCATATTTAAACGAGTTGATAACTTACATATTTCATATCAAATCAATTCATGAATTTCATATAACGATCATAACACGTACTCCAACATGTAAACAATTCATATGAGCCATATAAGAAGGTGAAAGTTATCATTTAAGGTTCACAAATGAAGCAAGGAAGCATGCATGTACGTTCTTGGATCAAAGACTACACCTAAAGCCATAACTCATAAAATATTCAACCAAAAATCATGATACTTCATAACACATAAGATAACACATTATATAACATGTTAATGAAGTGTATGAACCGGAAACAAGCCGACAAAACCATGTAAAACATGTTAAATTTTCGAATTTGCATGCATGAGGTGAGAGGGTCGCGGTCGTGACCCATTTCTTTCATGAAATGGTAGCGGTCGCTACCTCCAATTTTTTTACAAAATTTTTCACGAATAAAATAAGTACGGGAGAAGCCCTAAATGGAGCCACGGGCGTGACATGAATCATGTAGGATTGAGGTCGCGGGCAGGACCTCAAAATTTAAGAGAAATTCAAATATTGGTCGCGACCGCTACCAAGATTGTTCTAGGTGCGATCGCGGCCGCGAGTCACGCAACCCAGCAGCAGTTTCGCCACAAAAACAGGGGAAGAACGAGCAAAGCTTCAACCAACTCATAGCCAACAAGTTAGGGTAAGTTTATGCAACAAATATACAGCAAAAGAAGTCTCAAATCATGCCTTAAGATCACCCCAAAGTTTAAAAACGTGAGCAAGGAGGAAGGAGTTGAAGTATCACCACATTCTTGCAAAATTCATTAATGAAAGCCATTTAAATCCTCAACTACCAAGACAAATCAGTTCATACAAGTAATAATGGATGCTTATAGTTTATTTATGATGCATCAAACTCAAAGGAAACACAAGAATGCATCCATAACTTCAAAATTTGCCTAAGCCCTTACTATTCAACAAATTCTCCAAAGCATGCTCATATATCCATGGAATTCCGAAATTAAGGTGTCCAAAGAAAGAGGAGAAGGTGGAGAATAACATCCTTAGCTTAACTTTCAAATATGGAGTGAAATGGAAGAGAATTGAGCTCTTGAAGGTGAAAGTAAATAATATTCTTTTTTCGTCTTTCAAAGGATCTCATTTTGCAGCTAATTTTGGTTTGGTTTTGGAGCATAAAATGGAATTAAAGTTGTGGTATATGATCAAGGGTTGAATGAGGGTTAAGTGAGTTCAACCCTTGCTTGATTTGGTTAACTATAGTTCAAGATATGGTTAAAAAGGTGAAGGGTGGCCATTTAAACGGGAAAAGCATGTTTCGGGTAAAATTCATGATTTTAAGCGAGCATAGAAAAATATGAAGCTTAGTTTATTAAATCAGAATTATACAAGTACAACAGAGTTGACGAAATTCGAATCCGAGTTCCCGAGCTCAAGATATGCCGCCTAGAATCGGAGGTGCGCTAATGCCCTTTAGTCCCCCGTTTCGGTCCCGTCTCCAAAATAAAATTCAAAACCACACCAAATAAAATCGAAAACATGAAACGAGCATATAGGTATGTTCATAACACATAAATCTACAACATACCAAATTTACACGAAAATCGGGAAATCAAATCATATAGAAACGGCACGCGACCAAGTCACATAGAAACATAACGTTCAAGATTTCATAGAAATTCATATTAATAAATTCATATATTCAAAGAATTCAAAATTAAAATTAAGAATAAAATACATAAATGCATAATTAAATTAATTTAAATGCGCAAATAATTATCACATAAGTCATACCTGTACGACTAAAAAGTCGGTGCGTTACAGTAACTATTCAAGATGAATTTTGGAATACCATGGTATGTGTGAATGAGAACTGTTTAGATGCTTTGTTTGTTAGGACCGTGATTTTAAAACTTGTGCATTGTTAGGAATTGAGAATTGTGAGAATTTTGAAAAATTTTCCCCCGTTTTGAACTTTTTCTTTGAAGTTTGATTGTTAAGCTTTTGCTAGAATGAGTTAGGTTATTTGAATTGAGGAAAGTTTACATGAAATTGGATAATTAGTGTGTTAGTATGCCCTTATATTTTGAGCACTTTTGAACGTGGTAATGTACTTTGCTTAGGAAGGTGAATTGATGATTTTCAAATGAGTCTAAGAATTGATTAGGATGCATTTTAGTCCTATTGAGGCAAAATTTTGAGTTGATGAAAGATTAGGGAAGTGAAGTAGGCATTCGTTGTCGGAGGATATTAAGCCTTTCTTTTGGCCGTTTTTCACTAAATAACATGATCTTTTTGACACGTCTGAGCCTAATTGTTGTGCAAAGATTTTTGTAGCCACATTATAAGCCTAATGCACAACAAAAATATAACCTACTTTGTTAATTTTACACCAAGGCTCGCTAGTTTGATCTTATAGTGAATATCTATTTTTGGATCCCCTTTTGATTGTTCTTGGGATTGAAAGTGAGAAATTTATGTAAAGAAAGAAAAAGAATGAGAGAAAACTGTGGAAAAAGAAAAGATATGAAAAAGAAGAAAGAGCAAAAGAAAATAGAACAGAAATTTATGCGAAGTGTGAAATTGAAAAAGTGGGATGTAAATGTCTAAGTGTGGGGGAGAAGTGTTTAATGGCGAATGAAAGTGCTGCGTGTGTAGAGAGGTTGAATGATGTAAGCTTGGTAAGTAGTCACTTAATCCAAAAATTCCATAACCTTACCCGAAGCCTAAATTACAAGCCCGAAAGACCTACCGATCCTGAGTCTTGATTTAACTCCATTAGTGGAGATAGGTGCGAAGAGTGTATTCCGAAGTTGATGATTAGAACTTAGGCGAAAGTTATGAATTTTGCATTCTAATCTTTGTAAGTTGTTTCGTTTGAAATCACACACTTCACAAGGGTATACTTTTCATACTATTTTTGATGATTTTGTGTTTATAAGTACTTGATTTGATGATCTAGATCACTTTAGGCGAAGGTTTGATGATTGCTTTAAAGCCGAGGTTTGATGGGTATATGTTTTCCTTATTTTCATATTTCTCGAGGACGAGCAATAGGCAAGTGTGGGGGAATTTGTTGAGTGTATAATTCGCATGGATTTAAGCGTTAATTAGAGTATAGTTTTATGTCGTTTGATGCATTTATATGTTTATTTTGCTCCATTTAGGTGTTTAAGGATTGGAGTTAAGAAACGGCGAAACGAGACGAATTCACGCATTTTTGGAGGAAATAGGAGTAACCCCCGTTACTCTTTGGAAGAGTAAATTTGTTAACCCCCGTTACCAGACCCAGAAGCATCACTTTTGGCGAAGTAGGGGAGTAAAGCCCATTACTCCCCGATAGAAGTATTCTGGTAACGCCCGTTACCAGAGGCAGTAGGAGAAGACATTTTGCGCAGGAGGGGCTAACGGGGGGTAGAAGGAAAGTGGTAACGCCTGATACCACTTATAAAAGCGCAAGCACGATTTTAGGTGGTAATTGGCGTTAATGGGATTTGTTCTTGAGACGGTAACGCCCGTTACCCAGGGCGGCGAGGCAGATTTGGGAGCAGCTATTTATGTGCGTTTAGGAGTCTTTTTGGACGGCTTCTTGAGTTTTGTGACCTAGCTTGGAGAGAGGAGTACAGAGCCCTGGGAAGAGTTGTTGAGAAAATTTCGAGAAGACGAAAGGATCGAATTCTTCAAACAATTTCAGTTTTTCCGGTTTATTTATTGCTTTAATTATCAAAATAATTCCTCTAGGTTTTGTTTTAATCCGGTTTACATGTTAGATTCATTTTCTAGAATTTATGAATGTTTAGAGTTTTGTTCTTGAGACTTTTTTTTTACTTGTGAATCTCTTTAATGTAATTTGCTTGATTTTTATGAGCTTTAAGTTAATTATGAGTAGCTAAACCCCTAGGGCTAGGGCAGTGATGATGAACGCATTCTAAGTGTTTGATATAATGCTTGAATGACCCGTGTTAATCTTAGTTTGAAAACTTGCTTGAATTGAATTACAACGATCTGGCCAACCTTAGCATAATCTAGGATTACCTAAGAATCGAAAGATTAATGGTAATTGAGATGGTTTTCATAACTAGTAGCTTTAGGAGTTCAAAGAGATTTGGTTCTTAACCAATACAACGAGTACCATGCCAAGCCGTTAGAACTTGATTTGCACTAGTCTTGATCTTATTGGTTTAATTAATTGTTAATGATTGTGAGAACAACGTCGAAATTAATTGAATACTTGATTATACCTTGAAAAAGGATAATACAAATTTAAGTGACTAGGTTGTAGAATTACACTTGTCAGATGAGTGTTATATTGAATCGTGAATGCATAGTCATGACTCCCCAGCCTCATTAGTTTATTGAGTTTCATCCACGTGTGTTTAATTCTGTTAATTGCTTTTATTATAGTTAATTGTTTAATTTCATTTCAGTAGATTAATAACCAACTTGAAGTCATTCGGTCTTTAGATTAGAAAGAGATATTGAGTAGTGATTGATTTTACTTCCCTGTGGGTACGATCCTATTGTGCTGCGCGTATATTTCAGTGTACACTTGCACGATTGGTTTAACTTAAAATCACAACAATACGAAATCTACCTAGATGGCAGAACAGTGTTTTGGAAAAGAGTTCCAATCGAGAGGCACTGTAGATTCGACTATAAGGTTGAATACTTAGCCGTATTGAATACCGCTAAGTTAAGTGTCTGGGTAAGAAACTCCATCTAAAGGGTATATGAAGTTCCTAGCATGAAACAGCACCATTATCATATGGTATGATGTAATGGATGGTTGCTCGTGTAAGAGAACTGAGACCTCAATAAGGGACCAGACGCTTGATTATGAATCACGTGAATAAGGAAATCGTGTTTCCTTTATGATTTGCTAATTAGAAACATTCACATTAGCAGAGAATATAGCAGATCCTCTTTTGGAAACGTCTAAAGTCAATAAGGCTCTAGAAGTACATCTTGGGAAGATGGAACCTAGAATAGACCTGAAAGTCTTTTACGGGCAAGTGCGAGATTGTTGGGAATAGTATCCTAGAAAGCTTGTATGTTTTGGGACTTTCCCTATATCACAGACAATCTTTGAATAATACACGAATTATTATAATCACAGGCGAACACTTCTTATGTACTAATACGTGTTTTGTGTGTTTCCATTACATGTGCATGTCTAGAACTCCCCTAATCCGATGAGGCCGTTAAGAACTTTGTCATTATGGGAATGACACATGAAACAAGTACTTAACTCCATAGGCGAGGATTAGAAACTTCTCCAAGTCAATGAGGCCGACAGACAGTGGAGTGTCGACTTTGCCTCTGTTGAGACTTGCTTGTGTAGTTATGTCCTTAAGAACGATCATATTGTTTCATGTGGTGTAAAGTGCATTAGTTGATGTGTAGACAATACACAAGGGTGCTTGTTGTAAGAACAAGTTCACTGAGAGTGCCAAGCGTGAGAAGATTCCTAAATGGGAAAGGACGTTACTAGAACTTCCAGATTAGGAAATATCTCACATGTCAATGACGTGAGGAATTAATCCTTAGACTTGAGATTCCACATTGTCTCATATGAGCTAACTCTGTAATCGTTGATATAGGCTCAAAAGGGTGTCGCCGTATAGACACCTGAACCACGACCTATGTTGGGATTACACAAGTGGCATATGAGAATTGTTGGAATCAATAAAGGACCTACACTTGCTATCGGCAAGATGGTCTCTTATTACACAAGTCATTCATGTTCCATCCTAAAATCCTTGTGCAAGGTGGTTAGATCAAGATATCAAGAAAATGGGGTTTTCTTCGATTGAGATCAAATGGAATATGAAGGGAACTTTGTTTTAAGATTAATATTAGTAGGGCTCTCCATATTCCCGTGCCCTAGATCTTAATCGAGAGATAGGATGGTAGGACGATCGTCTCCCACATGATGTCATTGACTAAAAGGTTCTTTCGAATATACATTCACATTTCGGGTAGGGGTCACACACCTGTTGCTAGCCTATGGTCGTGTGATCTATGGGGTAATTAATTAATAAAGTGTAATAATTAATTAGGCTCGCTGCTAACTGAAATTGAACCTAGAGGGTCACACACAAATACCGGGTTCAAAGGGTATTATTAGAAAGATCAAGTAATTGATCGAAATGAGACCACATGTGTATGGTACACGTGTGGGAGTCAAGAGCGCATTTGGACGCGTGACTCCAATTACAGAATTAGACCATGTGTTGATTAATTGTAGAATTAATTATAAAGCCAAAATATAATTAATTGAAGAATTAATTATAAAGCCATCCAATTAATTATAAATTCCTAAATATAATTAATGGGAGAATTAATTATATAGCCAAAATAAAATTATTTGGAGAATTAATTTTAGCCCGTTAGAATTAATTAGCGAATTAATTCTAAAGTCCTTGATAGAATTAATTATTTAGTGGTTCTAATTTGATTAGAATAAATAAATAAATAAATATCTTCTATTTTATTATTCAAATAAAGTATTAATTCTAATATGATTGGAACAAATATTATTAGGATAAGATATTTAATTATTGCTAGAATAATTAAATATTTCTAAATTAGTTAGGAGCTCTTTTTCTATAAAATAAATATCTTATTTCAGAAGAGATATTATTTTACTTGGTGAGAAAGAAAAGTAGGAGAAAAAGTCAAAGTAAGAGACCATCTCCTACAAGACACTTGGGTTTCGAACCCTAGCCTATAAAAGGACTAAGGGGTTCGAATTTTTGGGACTTACACATGATTTGAGATCACGTCCAACCTTTATGGTATTTTGGGAATAATTCTCTTGCTCTCTTTTCTCGTTTCTTGTTTCTTTAATACGCATGTTATAGTACTAGCATACTCACTCACTAGGTTGGTGTGGATTATTACTCTAGAGGATTTCTACTTTGGAATCTCGAAGAAAGAATCAAGAAACGAGAATTTTCATACCGTATGAAGAACGTTTGAGGGCGGCTCAATACGTTTCAAGAAAGCTTCAATTCGTGTAAGTTTCTTGAGTCCCTAAGTTTTGAAACGAACATTGCAAGATCATGATTCGCTTTTGGAAAATTTTTTCAAACTTCCACTGCTTTAACTCTATTGTTTTCCAACAGTAGCTTGGCGGCAGTGGTGGATATCCCCATAGGCTTTGTGGGGTATATCCATAAGGCATAGGTGGAATGACGCCCCGATTTTTCCAAATCGTTCAGGTATGAATTAAGTGATAATTACATGCGCGTTTAATTTATTTTAATTACGTTATTTCATTTCTTTATCTTATATTATATTAATTAGAGAATATTTAATTATTTGAAATATTTGAATTTGAATTTATATGAAGTTTCTTAGAACTATTTGCACTTGAACGAATTATTTGCTTGTCGTTTCTACGTGAAATGATTTCGGAATTTCGTGTGAATTTAAGATGTTGGACTTATATGTGTTATGAATATGGTTATATGCTCGTTTTATGTTTTCGGGTTTGTTTGATTGAGTTTTTGAATTTATTTTGATTCGGAATCCAAAACGGGGGCTAACGAGCAATTAGTGCACCATTGGTTCCTTATTTGATAACTTGAGCTAGGAAACTCGGATTCGAGTTTCGTTAACTTCGTTGAACTCGTATCTAAAATTCGAGTTTGATGAGCTTAGCCTTATATTTTTCCAAAGCCATTTGAATTCCCGGAATTCAACCGAAACACATGACGGACGCCTAAACTGACCTTGCTACACCAAAATGACCATAACTTATTCATTTGTTGACCAAATTAACCATGGTTAGACTCTATGGAACCCTAACTCAACCCTTTCTTCAGCCATTAACCCGTCAAACCTAGATAACCCTTCTCACTTGGAGTAAATTGGCCAAACACCCTCTGCATTCCAGAAATCCCGTCACCCAAGCCCTTCTTGGAGATTCAAGCTCAAATCTCCTCCCAAACCTCCATTAATCCACAAGGTAAGCTTGGATATGTTATGTACATTCAATATGAGTCATTTTCATTAATTCATCCCTAAATTTGAGCATTGTTTCCTGAGTTTTGGCCAAGATGTATATATAGTTAGGTTTTGAGCATTTTAGTTGATCTCTTCCAATCCTTGAGCTTTTTGAATGATTCCAAGCATGAAAATGATTGTTTTGATCACCTCTTCACATTTATGGTGATGTATTAGTTGTTAGTTGAGGTATTTATGAGCCACCATTAATGAGCTATTGAAGTTTTGGTATGATTTGGTCACGCACACTACATCTCATGTTTCAAGCTTTTGAGAGCATGATTGGGAGTTGTTTTGAAGTGGTTTCATTGCATCTTGGTTCTCTTTTGTTGATTAAATGTGTTGAGATGTTTGTATCTTGGTTATGCCCTATTTCTGCGCGTTTTTTTTCTCTGCTGCGTGTGTGCCACGGGCTTGTCACCCCTTTCTTTTTTTGGGTGACACGGGGGTGCAGATTTGCTTGGTTCCGCTGCCCCGTGTCACGGTTTGCCTTGTAGTGGTGACACGGGCGTATCACCCTCTGATTTCTTGTTCTGACTGTACCGTGACACGGGGGTGTCACGGATTACTTTGTGTTGGTGACATGGGCGTGTCACCTTCTGTTTTCATGCATTTTGTGGGTTCATGCATGTTGGGTATGTATGCGTGTGTGTATATATATATATACATATGTTTTGATTATATGATTTAAATTCCTTATTAGTGCACATGGACATGTTCATTACATAAACATACTCTTTTCCATACTCATAGAATGATCATTTCATTGCTGATCGTCTTAGTTGGTCATTTTGAGTCTCACGTCACCTTTCTTGCACAGATTTTGATCCCGTTGGAGACGAGTCCGGTCCTTGAGGCTTTCGTATCTTCTTTTGTGGGTTCGAGGTGGGTTTCTCTACTAATAGTTATCTTGTCCCAATATAACCCTTATGTGGCCGTTTTAAGCCAAAAGTTATACTTATACTTATCGAGTCTTTTAAAGAGTCTTATGATTTTCGATTGTTAATCCCTTCGTTATGAAAACCTACCTTATGTTTTGGCGAGATTGCATGTATGTTATGATCACGGGCCCCGAAGCTTAGTGTATCGTGGTAAACCGGGGAGGCAAGGGCCGACGGTGAACCCGTGCACTAGTTCCAACCATTTTACGTCGAAACGGATCTCGTCAGGAGTTTTGACGAGAAAACGCTAGTCGGGCTTTTGAGGATTCATGTACCTCACTAGCCATTATGTATGAGGTGGTCGAGTCTTGCAAACTCGTCCACCACCGGAGGAAGAAGGTGTATATGAATGATTATGATCATTATGTATGTGCACATATGTTATGTATGATAACTTATGAATTTATGAATATGTTTACACGAGGAGAAGGTTGGAGATGATGCACGCCCACTCGCCGGGCCTTAAACCCTATGTTAATTATGAATGAATATGATAGTCGTAATCCCATTGATGTTTTATTTGCTTTGCCCGCTTGGGAAATTTATTATCAAACTTCTATGGGATTAGGGCTTCCATGTATATGTTTCAATTCTGCGATATTTATACTTATACCCCGCTTTTACACCCACCAGTCTCTTTTAGACTGAACCCGGTTGTTTTCAGTTGTTTCGTGCAGGTTTGGAGGTGCTAGGCGGGAATTCGAGTCGTCTAGGTCTTGCATTTGTGTCTAGCATTTCCTTTACACTCAATTGCACTCATATTTTGTATCTTGGATTTGTATGGAGCGAATTATGTTATTTTGAGCCGTGAGGGCATTGCTACCACTTATTGTATAGGTTGATCTATTTTTGGAGGTTGGATGCTCAAGGTGAATATTTATGTTTATTGCTTCTGCTATTGCACTTGTTTCTCGATTTTAATTCTTGTTGGTTATTGTTTGGTTTAAGGGTTAGCTCCCGCCTAGCTTAGCGTGTGTGTTGTGTCCTCGTTCGCCGTGATTTGACACGTGTAGGGATTTTCCATTTCCTATGCGGGTCGGGTCCCGGTGCGGGGGATGTGGCGCCTCACGCTCGGGCGTTACATCCTTTAAGTGGTATCAGAGCCAAGGGTTCCAAAACCCGGGCTCTAGTGTCGTGTGAGTCAGTCTAGGTCGTTCGGCTTTAGGACTAATTGACAATGTGATTGCATATGCATCTCTAGTGTCGTGTGAGTCAGTGTTTTCTGAACAGGATGCCTCCACGTAGACATCGTGAGAGATCACCGGGGCAACGTAGACACCGTGATCGTTCCCCTTCACCACAAGGACAACAGCAACCACCTCCGATGGACATGGGAAATTTTATGGAAGCGGTTTTTAATTATGTGGAACATCGACGGGCTCAAGCTCCCCCACCACAACCCGTTGAACAACCGGCTCCGTTGAATAACAGCAATCATAGAGATCCTCATGGGACATTTCTAAGTTACAACCCTCCACGGTTTTCTGGCTCAATTGATGATGAGATATCGGAGGGATGGCTGACGAGAATAGAGAGGATATTTGGAGTTCGATAATTTACCACCCAAGAGAAAGTTCAGTTCGCCGTATTTCAGTTGGATGGCGAAGCTTATGATTGGTGGGAAAGGTCGAGGGAAAAACTAGAGGTTGATGAAGAGGAGATTACGTGGGAAGTCTTCAAAAGAGAGTTTCGAGAGTGTTTTGTGCCCGAGGTGGTGAGAGAGAGAAAGGAGCAAGAATTCATGAACTTGAAGCAGGGTAGTCGTTCAGTGGCTCAGTACATCGCCATTTTCAACCGACTTGGAAAGTATGCACCTCATATCACGAGGGATGAAAGGAGGAAGGCGAAGAAGTTTATTGCCGGACTTAGACAGGATTTGAGGCACGGCCAAGCGGGATATAATTACTTATCTTTTGCTGATACGGTACATAGAGCTTTGGAACAAGAAGAGGAATTCAAGAAGAAAGATCCAATTTTTAAGGCTCCTATGGGACGAGGATCGGGGTATGGAAAGAGGCCTATGGTACAAGCCGCTCCACCTACACAAGGTCCTTTCAAGAAACCTAAGTTTGGAGGGCAAGTTTCTCAGAATGCTCCGCCTCGAGTGGTGGCTCCTGAAACTCAATAGACTTTGAGTGAGGATCGATTGTCTAAGCTGCCATGTACGTATTGCGGAGGTCCTACCCACAACTTCTACAATTGTTGGAATAGATTGGGCTTATGTATCATCTGCGGAAAAGCGGATCACATGGCGAATACGTGTCCTGACAAGAACCCTGGATTTCAGAACGGGGCTCCAAAGCCTATGATTCGAGCTCGTGCTTATGCCCTCGAGGGTGAGGAACAAAATGTAGAAGTTGATCCCAACGCCGTGGTGGAAGGTACCGTTTGCATTCATAACACGAGCATCCATGTATTATTTGATCTGGGTGCTACCCATTCTTTCTTATCTCGTGAGCTATGTGCTTCTCGCCTACCTGTTTTATGTGCCAATTCTTGTTATTTTGTAAGTTCTCCTCTTGGAGGAAATTTGCAGACGGATCAAGTAGTTCGGGGTTGTTCGGTTTTGATAGAAGGGAAAGATTATCCAACCGATTTCATCGTAATGTCCATGAAGAGATATGGGGTAATCTTTGGGATGGATTGGTTATACCGGCATCGGGCCGAGGTTGATTGCTTTAAGAAGAAGATTAAGTTGGGGAATGAGGTGATTGGTGAAATGGGATTGAAGGATGTGCCACTCTTATCTTTTATGGAAGCTTGTAAGCTAATGAGAGAAGGGGCTATGGGATTCGTTGCTTATCTTCTTAATAAGCCGAAGGATCAAATTAAATTTGAGGAGACCGCAGTGGTTAAGGATTTTCCCGATGTGTTTCCGGAGAATTTGGGTTCATTGCCGCCGGATCGTGAGATTGAGTTCGTTATAGATTTATATCCGGGATTAGAACCGTACTCTAAAACTCCATACTGAATGGCTCCGGCGGAGTTGAAGGAATTGAAAATTCAGCTAGAGGAATTACTTAAGATTGGATATATTCGGCCGAGTTCATCTCCGTGGGATGCTCCGGTTCTCTTTGTTAAAAAGAAAGATGGATCGTTAAGAATGTGTATATATTACCGGGAGCTTAATCGAAGGACTATCAAGAATAAATATCCGTTACCCCACATCGAGGATTTATTTGACATGTTGCAAGGTTGAGGAGTTTATTCGAAATTGGATCTCAGGCAAGGCTACTATCAGTTGAAAATCCGGGAAGAGGACATACCTAAGACAGGATTCAATACCCGGTATGGACACTATGAATTCACTGTGATGCCTTTCGGTTTAACTAATGCTCCCGCAGCATTCATGGATATGATGCATCGGACTTTTCGGCCTTATTTGGACAAATTCGTAGTAATCTTTATTGATGATATTCTGGTCTATTCGAGGAATCTGGAGGATCATGCAAGGCATCTCAAATTGGTATTGGAGACATTGAGAGAGCACCGGTTGTATGCGAAGTTTAGTAAGTGTGAGTTCTGGATTGACCGGGTTGCTTTTCTAGGTCATATTGTCTCGTGTAAAGGCTTGGAAGTTGATCCTGCAAAGATAGAGGCTGTTATTCAGTGGCAGAGTCCGAACAATGCTTCCGAGGTCAGGAGTTTCTTAGGTTTGGCGGGATACTACCGAAGATTTGTTAAGGATTTTTCTGAGATTGCAACTCCTTTGACTCGTTTGACGAAGAAGGAAGTTAAGTTTGATTCGAACGAGGCATGTGAGGCGAATTTCCAACCCTTGAAGGAGAAGTTGACCACTGCACCGGTACTAGCACTCCCTGAAGGCACGGAAGGATACATGGTTTATACGGACGCCTCAAAAGAAGGGTTGGGATGTGTTTTGATGCAGAATGGCAGGGTGATAGCCTATGCCTCGAGGAAGTTAAAGGATAATGAACAGAATTATCCCACCCACGATCTCGAGCTAGCAGCAGTGATCTTTGCTTTGGGAAAGTGGAGACACTACTTATATAGAATTCCTTTCGAGATCTTTTCGGACCATACGAGTCTTCAATATTTGTTTTCTCAGAAAGAGCTAAACAAGAGACAGAGGCGTTGGATGGAGACTTTAGCGGATTATGAGTGTACGATCCGATACCATCCTGGAAAAGCTAATGTGGTCGCTGATGCACTTAGCAGGAAGGTGAGTGTGTCTAATGTGAAAGTGGAAGTTGGAGAAGAATCTGAGTCTTTCAAGCTAAGGGCCAGTATTCGGAATATTTCGGTACAACCAGATCTTCAGCACCGGTTATTTGAGGCTCAGAGAAAGGAGTCCGAGGTTCAGAAGTTAGCTGAGAAAGCTAAAGTGGATCTCGAGTGCCCGTTTGGATTTGATGATACGGGACTCTTAAGGTTTAAGAACAGGATTGTGGTTCCGAATGAGTTGAAGAGAATTATCTTGGAAGAAGCTCACAGATCAGGGTATTCGATACATCCCCGAGGTAATAAAATGTATAAGGATTTGAAGCAGTTCTATTGGTGGAATGGACTTAAAAGGGATGTAATAAATTTTGTGAGACATTGTTTCACTTGCCAAACCGTGAAAGCTGAGCATCAGGAGCCATCGGGGCTACTTCAACCGCTACCTATCCCAGAATGGAAATGGCAATAGGTGGCGATGGATTTCGTTTCAGGCCTTCCTAGAGTGAAGGGTGGTCTTGATGGGATTTGGGCGATCGTGGATAGATTAACGAAATCGGCACATTTTCTGGCTGTTCGGATGTCGGATAAGGTACCTAAGCTGGCAAAGAAGTATGTTGATGATATTGTTCGACTTCATGGTGTGCCGGTCAGTATTGTGTCAGATCGAGATCCGAGGTTTACTTCTAGGTTTTGGCAAGAATTGCAAAGGAATCTGGGAACAAGGCTTCAATTCAGCACAATTTTCCATCCTCAGACAAATGGCCAGTCGGAGAGATTAATCAAGTATTTGGAGGATATGTTGAGAGCATGTGCATTAGACTTTTCGAGTTCATGGAACGAGCAGCTGCCTTTAATTGAGTTTGCCTATAATAACAGTTTTCAAGCTTCAATAGGAATGGCGCCTTATGAAGCCCTTTATGGACGAAAGTGTAGATCTCCCTTATTCTTCGACCTTGAGGAATGGAGTTGGACAAAACAGGAGGGAGTGAAACGGGGGGAAAAGAAAGAGAAGCCTTCTAAGGCCGTGCAAGCAGCGATTGATAAAGTTCAGATAATTCAACAAAGAATGAAAGCAGCTCAAGATAGACAGAAGAGTTATGCGGATCGGCGAAGAAAGGATCTTAAGTTTGAGGTTGGTGATAGAGTATTTCTGAAAGCTTCGCCACGAAAGGGATTTACGAGGATTGGAAAAGGAAGTAAATTGAATCCTCGTTATCTAGGACCGTATGAGATTCTTGAGAAAATTGGAGATACGGCTTATCGCTTGAATCTACCTCCGAGTTTGATGGGAATCCACAATGTATTTCATGTCTCCCAACTTCGCAAATATTATCCGGATGAAGCCGAGATCCTACCCGAGGAAGAGGTAGAAATTGAGCCTAATCTCACCTTCGTTCAGAAACCGGTTAAAATTTTGGATCGAAAGTTTCAAGAATTAAGAAACCGGAGAATCCCACTGGTTAAGGTATTATGGAGAAATGATAAGACGGAAGAGGCCACGTGGGAAACGGAGGATAAGATGAAGAAGTTTCATCCTGAGCTGTTTCCGAGCAATCAGTTAATCCGAGGACGGATTCTTTTTAAGTGGGAGAGGTTGTGAAGCCCCGATTTTTCCAAATCGTTCAGGTATGAATTATGTGATAATTACGTGCGCGTTTAATTTATTTTAATTGCGTTATTTCATTTCTTTATCTTATATTATATTAATTAGAG
The DNA here is from genome assembly GCA_037501455.1 of Lantana camara. Lineage (NCBI taxonomy): Eukaryota > Viridiplantae > Streptophyta > Magnoliopsida > Lamiales > Verbenaceae > Lantana > Lantana camara. The sequence continues at coordinate 77,539,269 of CM074863.1, forward strand.
AATATTTAATTATTTGAAATATTTTAATTTGAATTTATATGAAGTTTCTTTGAACTCTTTGCGCTTGAACGAATTATTTGCTTGTCGTTTCTACGTGAAATGATTTCGGAATTTCGTGTGAATTTAAGATGTTGGACTTATATGTGTTATGAATATGGTTATATGCTCGTTTTATGTTTTCGGGTTTGTTTGATTGAGTTTTTGAATTTATTTTGATTCGGAATCCAAAACGGGGGCTAACGAGCAATTAGCGCACAATTGGTTCCTTATTTGATAACTTAAGCTAGGAAACTCGGATTCGAGTTTCGTCAAATTCGTTGAACTCGTATCGAAAATTCCCGGAATTCCCGGAATTCAACCGAAACACATGACGGACGCCTAAACTGACCTTGCTACACCAAAATGACCATAACTTATTCATTTGTTGACCAAATTAACCATGGTTAGACTCTATGGAACCCTAACTCAACCCTTTCTTCAGCCATTAACCCCTCGAACCTAGATAACCCTTCTCACTTGGAGTAAATTGGCCAAACACCCTCTGCATTCCAGAAATCCCGTCACCCAAGCCCTTCTTGGAGATTCAAGCTCAAATCTCCTCCCAAACCTCCATTAATCCACAAGGTAAGCTTGGATATGTTATGTACATTCAATATGAGTAATTTTCATTCATTCATCCCTAAATTTGAGCATGGTTTCATGAGTTTTTGCCAAGATGTATATATAGTTAGGTTTTGAGCATTTTAGTTGATCTCTTCCAATCCTTGAGCTTTTTGAATGATTCCAAGCATGAAAATGATTGTTTTGATCACCTCTTTACATTTATGGTGATTTATTAGTTGTTAGTTGAGGTATTTATGAGCCACCATTAATGAGCTATTGAAGTTTTGGTATGATTTGGTCACACACACTACATCTCATGTTTCAAGGTTTTGAGAGCATGATTGGGAGTTGTTTTTAAGTGGTTTCATTGCATCTTGGTTGTCTTTTGTTGATTGAATGTGTTGAGATGTTGTATCTTGGTTATGCCCTGTTTCTGCGCGTTTTTTTTCTCTGTTGCGTGCGTGCCACTGGCGTGTTACCCCTTTCTTCTTTTGCGTGACACGGGGGTGCAAATTTGATTGGTTCCGCTGTACCGTGACACGGGGGTGTCACGGTTTGCCTTGTAGTGGTGACACAGGCGTGTCACCCTCTGATTTCTTGTTCTGACTGTACCGTGACACGGGGGTGTCACGGATTACTTTGTGTTGGTGACACGGGCGTTTCACCTTCTGTTTTCATGCATTTTGTGGGTTCATGCATGTTGGGTATGTATGCGTGTGTGTATATATATATACATATGTTTTGATTATATGATTTGAATTCCTTATTAGTGCACATGGACATGTTCATTACATAAACATACTCTTTTCCATACTCATAGCATGATCATTTCATTGCCGAGCATCTTAGTTGGTCATTTTGAGTCTCACGTCACCTTTCTTGCACAGATTTTGATCCCATTGGAGACGAGGCCGGTCCTTGAGGCTGTCGTGTCTTCTTTTATGGGTTCGAGGTGGGTTTCTCTACTAATAGTTATCTTGTCCCAATATAACCCTTATGTGGCCGTTTTAAGCCAAAAGTTAAACTTATACTTATCGAGTCTTTTAAAGAGTCTTATGATTTTCGATTTTTAATGTAACAGCCCTAACCTGGGCCGAGTTGGAAAAGGTAAAGTAAAGGGGTTATTCAAGAAGCACTTATAATCTCGGTCCTTATTTATTCTCTTCATGCATTACATTCTATGTGACTTATGTGCTTCTATGTGTTACACTTTAATTAAATGATCGTAGATTTAATTATTTCCTTTATTTAACTCGTACCTTGAAACTCTTCTCATAAAATCCTAGAATTCTAGTATTCATTCCCTTTTAGCACCTAAAACCCTTTCATATGCTTCAAAACCCATTCCTACAGTTTTAGGTTGGAAATTACGAAAATACCCCTACAGCTCAAAAATATTCCTACGTCTCCCGAAACACTTTCACTACCCAATATTGTAACCAAAAGAATCCTCACATTATTTCGAGGATCGTGATACTCTCTGTGAACCATAATTCCCATCCTAACTCCCGTAGTGTCAAAAACCGGCAAAAACCCTAGTTTATGATTCGATCATAAATAAATCCTTGCTCATCTACTTTTTGATATTCAATATTATAACCAAAACGATCCTCAAATTATTTTATGAATTTTCATGCATTTACCAAAAACTCGATTTCACCATAGCATATTTTATAAATATTTTCCTTTCTAAAAATCACCATTTTATTTTAAACGATTAGCTTTTATTCAAGAGTCGAAATTATACTTAAAACGATCCTTGAATTTTTCTCTACAATATGGTGATTTTTCCAAACTCTAAACCTTATCATAGCTTCGTTTATATAATTTTCCTATGATTTTCATCATCTTTATTATTCATAACTTATGAACGAAAAGTCCAAATATTTCACAATTATAATCAAAACGAAGCCCGTTTTTCACTCGATCTTTCATTAATTCACTACTTCAAGATTTTACCTCTCGACTCTTGAATAAATTTAACATTTATTTTTATTTCAAGATGACATCATCCATGACCTCATGCTCTTCTAGAAGGATTAATTAAATGAACATAATTTCTCCACATTTCCTAACTAATTACCTAGCATTTGTTCATAATATAATTTAACCACATCTCCTAATTAATCACCAAGCATTTGTATGAATTAGGACACATCCACATCTCCCTTAAACTTTCATTTATTGCTTAGAGACCCCTCATGACTACCTATAAATACCCCCTCAAGCCTCATTTATAACTCACAAATCAACACACAAAATCACTCTCTTCTCTCCCCAACCTCACGCCATTCCCTCCCCTCTCTCTCTAAGGTATGTTTTCTTCTATTATTTCATGCTTTATAATATGTTCTTAGTATAATAATAATAGTAGCATGTCTAGGATTAATTAAATTATGCTTTAGGAATTTTATTTTATGAAATATGTGCATAATTGTTAGTTAAATACAATGTGTGCACATTATGGAATTTTATTTAATTAAATGCATGAATTATGATATGATATAATGTGAGTATGTATTTAAATGATTATGATCTTGTTTGATTAAATTCATGCCTAGAATAATTTATTTAGAATTATTTTTCATAGAGAATTTATATATTTTGCTATATTATGCTTCAAATCTTATGTTATGAATATGAATATAATCAAGCATGTGTAGAACATTTTATGAATACTTGAAGATATGAATAAATTCATGTTTAGGAATTTATTTATGAATCATATTTCATGAAAAGTCTATATATTATGCTCATTTATTCTTTAATCTTATGTTATGACTATGAATTTGATCAAGAATGCCTAGAACATCTTAGGGATATTCAAACATGATGAAGAACATGTTCTTGATGTTCTTGAAATATGTGTGTACCGTGTGCTAGTGTGTGTAAGTGTGTGTTTGATTTTATGTTTAAAAGTATTTAATCCCCTATGTTTAAATAGTAACCGTTTTTCAATAGCAACTTTGACTTTTGACTTTAAATATGAATTTTGACCAATAATATCATGTAGTAATTTCAAGAATTAATATAAAATAAAATTTGGTTTTATTTAAGAAAGGACTTTTGTCTAACGATTTCAAAATCGGGGATTAAATAACGTTTTCAAAATCGGGTTCACCTTTATTAAAAATAAACCTTAATTTGGATTTATAAATTGAATAAGAATTTCTTGGTTAATTCGGTTGTGTGACTTTGGTATCGGTATGTTTTACAATAATATTTCAATCCTAGATTACCGAATTTCCTGTACTTTACCGTTACTCCTTGTTACAATATGCCTTAATTGTACGCATTCATGTATCGCATTAGTATAGAAACAACCTAGTTCTCTAAGTCCGTTGTAGTTCACTACTTTCAGGAACTAGGTCTGGACAGTGGAACCCCGAATACTTTACTTGATTCCGTATCATAGCAGGTGAGGTTAAAATATTTTCAACTGGGATCATGAGTCTACATATAAAATATTTTATTATTTATCCTAATAAGGATTCAGTCTTATTTTCCCTAATTATAGTATTATCCCCTTTCTGGGAAATATCTGATATAAGGATATCTATTATCCTATTATATAAAATAAAATCCTTGTTTAAGTATAAGTTACAAACATATCATACTCAAGTCCATTTTGGCGAGTATTGATATGATGTAACTCAATTCTGTATCCAAAATGCAAGATCTGTATCTGTATCTGTATCTGTTGGGCCCGGTGGTATGGTAGAACTAATAGCCGGGTGGCAAGGGCCATCGTCTATTACTATATCTGCCGCCAAATCTGATCTTAATGTTGGTTTAACTGGAGGTTAGTTATTCCACATTAAGTGACGGGAAAGGTACGTCCCTCCCTCTGTCTGTATCTGGATCTCGAGGGGTTGCTCCCGACAGATCATGGAGGAAAAAGGCTGGATTGATTCTGTTATTTCTGATTTTATTCTGTTTAAGGAGTAAAGGATAGAGAACGCCTACTTGCGGGGCATTAATACTTTATTGTCGTATGGTTCATATTTTCAAGAATCTGATACCCAGTCCCCTTATTCCCTTTTTCTCAAAATAAATATGAACCAAATATTTGTATTGATTATTATTTTATTGATTTCCGGTATAATACTATTAATCTATTATTTTATTAATATTATCAAACTCCAACTTTTATAGTCAAACACTTTTCAAATATACCTATACGTATATATGTAGTTCCAACTACCCCCTCACTTAGTCACTTTGACTAACCCTCGCACTTTACAACTCATGGTTTCAGGTTTAACGGACGCTTACTAGAAGGTATCTTGAAGCCTAGTGTGTCTTCTCGTTAGCATAATAGTCAAGGTTATTTAGAATAAGTTATGCTTCTGAGCTTTTAGTTATCTATCACGGCATGGTCACTACTTTTGATACCTATACTACGCCATTACTGACTTATTTATTGCATTTCCCCTATCATAGTTTTGAAAGTTTTAAAATTATAAGATTTCCGCTGCAGTGTTCCAATACTCTGATATTGTATAGCACTGTCCGTTCGCCGGAGTGTTTCTCGGGTGCTAGGTCTCACATCCACTCGGGAGATACTTTGGTGCGGGGTTGTAGTGTATAGGGGCGCTACAACTAAAGTGGTATCAGAGCAACCGGGTTACTCTAGTACCCTACGTGCTCTTTCTTGAAAAATTTAAGTTTTTCAAAAATACGACACTTTAAAATACTTTATTGTTACTCTTCTGCATGTTCATATCTCGAGTCCTAGGAATTGCTTCAAGATACCCGTAGGGCCGTTAGTGTATCATGCTTATTCCGTGTACATATTATGTGTTCATAACTTCAGTGTTATATTTGAATTTATTACTTTGTGTCAATCTGTGAATCATTATTTAACCTCCATGCATTATATTTTCCAATGCGATTGTGATTCTAGCATCATAATGTCACCACCAAGGACCCCACACAATCAGACACCATCAGCCACAACAACTTCCACAGGAGCACTAGATATAGCAGAGGCCTTTAGACAGTTTATGCAGACATACGTGCCAGTACCTAGTCATGGAAATGAAAGAACCTTGGAAAAGTTTCTTTAGTTGAATCCACCAAAGTTCTTCGGGGAACCCAATGACCTTAAGGCAGAAAATTGGATTGCAAGCCTTGAAAAGATATATGAGGCAATGGATATTTACCCCGAAGATCCAAAACGAGTACAATATGCAACCTTCTTATTGGAGGAGGCGGCATTAAGTTGGTGGAAGCATGTCAAGCAGAGATGGTTGGATACCGGAGTTCAAAGTAATTGGATTGAGTTTGTAAGGGAATTTCAGCATAAGTACATTCCTCAAGTAACCAGGGATGCTCGAGAGGCCGAGTTTATGAATTTAGTACAAGGGTATATGTCAGTAGCCGAATACGAGGCCAAGTTTGTTAGGTTAATATAATATGCACCACACATCTTGAGTGACGAGCGTCGGAAAACAAAGAGATTTGTTGATGGATTGAAACCGGACCTACGATGGGCATTAGCTCCTTTGATATTGAGGGATATACCCGGGTTGTGGATAAAGCCCTAAACACTGAGGCAACACACAAGAGTATTCGCCTGAATTCAAAACATCAAGACCCAACTAACGATAAACTACCACAAGGAGAGAAACGAGTTGCCAGCCAAATTGCTCATATACAAAAGAAGAAACCTAGGCATGCCCAACCACAATCCTCGCAAGTTCCCCTAAAGGTCCAAGATGAAACCATTTGTGACTTCTGTCATAGGCCACGACATACTGAAGAAAATTGTTGGAAAAAGGCCGGCTTATGTTTACGATGTGGTAGTGATGAACACCAGATCCGTGAATGCCCAAAGAAACCCAAGCAAGGGCAACCAAGGAGAGGAAAAATTATTGTCGGAACTTCAAGAAATCCATTAGGAAAAGGCAGGGCCTATGCTGTGGACGGAGATGTGCATCCCAAACCTTCAAGTAATGTGAAGGGTACGGTACATGTTCTTCACACGCCAGTTAAGGTCCTATGACCCTGGCGTCATGCATTCATTCATTGCATTACAATTATGTGCTTATTTATTTTCTGAGTGCCTCTTATAGGGATTTAGGTCATTATGATATATATATATAAACACTTCCCCTCTGGGCTAGTAATCATTACTGCCCTCTAGTTTATGAAGTGATTAATGACAAAATACGAGATCATCCTAGAAGAGGATGAAAAATACTATCAAAATTATTTTATGACAAAATGAGAATCTGAGGACAGATTCTTTTTAAGGGGGGTGGATTGTAACAACCCTAACCTGGGCCGAGTTGGAAAAGGTAAAGTAAAGGGGTTATTCAAGAAGCACTTATAATCTCGGTCCTTATTTATTCTCTTCATGCATTACATTCTATGTGACTTATGTGCTTCTATGTGTTACACTTTAATTAAATGATCGTAGATTTAATTATTTCCTTTATTTAACTCGTACCTTGAAACTCTTCTCATAAAATCCTAGAATTCTAGTATTCATTCCCTTTTAGCACCTAAAACCCTTTCATATGCTTCAAAACCCATTCCTACAGTTTTAGGTTGGAAATTACGAAAATACCCCTACAGCTCAAAAATATTCCTACGTCTCCCGAAACACTTTCACTACCCAATATTGTAACCAAAAGAATCCTCACATTATTTCGAGGATCGTGATACTCTCCGTGAACCATAATTCCCATCCTAACTCCCGTAGTGTCAAAAACCGGCAAAAACCCTAGTTTATGATTCGATCATAAATAAATCCTTGCTCATCTACTTTTTGATATTCAATATTATAACCAAAACGATCCTCAAATTATTTTATGAATTTTCATGCATTTACCAAAAACTCGATTTCACCATAGCATATTTTATAAATATTTTCCTTTCTAAAAATCACCATTTTATTTTAAACGATTAGCTTTTATTCAAGAGTCGAAATTATACTTAAAACGATCCTTGAATTTTTCTCTACAATATGGTGATTTTTCCAAACTCTAAACCTTATCATAGCTTCGTTTATATAATTTTCCTATGATTTTCATCATCTTTATTATTCATAACTTATGAACGAAAAGTCCAAATATTTCACAATTATAATCAAAACGAAGCCCGTTTTTCACTCGATCTTTCATTAATTCACTACTTCAAGATTTTACCTCTCGACTCTTGAATAAATTTAACATTTATTTTTATTTCAAGATGACATCATCCATGACCTCATGCTCTTCTAGAAGGATTAATTAAATGAACATAATTTCTCCACATTTCCTAACTAATTACCTAGCATTTGTTCATAATATAATTTAACCACATCTCCTAATTAATCACCAAGCATTTGTATGAATTAGGACACATCCACATCTCCCTTAAACTTTCATTTATTGCTTAGAGACCCCTCATGACTACCTATAAATACCCCCTCAAGCCTCATTTATAACTCACAAATCAACACACAAAATCACTCTCTTCTCTCCCCAACCTCACGCCATTCCCTCCCCTCTCTCTCTAAGGTATGTTTTCTTCTATTATTTCATGCTTTATAATATGTTCTTAGTATAATAATAATAGTAGCATGTCTAGGATTAATTAAATTATGCTTTAGGAATTTTATTTTATGAAATATGTGCATAATTGTTAGTTAAATACAATGTGTGCACATTATGGAATTTTATTTAATTAAATGCATGAATTATGATATGATATAATGTGAGTATGTATTTAAATGATTATGATCTTGTTTGATTAAATTCTTGCCTAGAATAATTTATTTAGAATTATTTTTCATAGAGAATTTATATATTTTGCTATATTATGCTTCAAATCTTATGTTATGAATATGAATATAATCAAGCATGTGTAGAACATTTTATGAATACTTGAAGATATGAATAAATTCATGTTTAGGAATTTATTTATGAATCATATTTCATGAAAGTCTATATATTATGCTCATTTATTCTTTAATCTTATGTTATGACTATGAATTTGATCAAGAATGCCTAGAACATCTTAGGGATATTCAAACATGATGAAGAACATGTTCTTGATGTTCTTGAAATATGTGTGTACCGTGTGCTAGTGTGTGTAAGTGTGTGTTTGATTTTATGTTTAAAAGTATTTAATCCCCTATGTTTAAATAGTAACCGTTTTTCAATAGTAACTTTGACTTTTGACTTTAAATATGAATTTTGACCAATAATATCATGTAGTAATTTCAAGAATTAATATAAAATAAAATTTGGTTTTATTTAAGAAAGGACTTTTGTCTAACGATTTCAAAATCGGGGATTAAATAACGTTTTCAAAATCGGGTTCACCTTTATTAAAAATAAACCTTAATTTGGATTTATAAATTGAATAAGAATTTCTTGGTTAATTCGGTTGTGTGACTTTGGTATCGGTATGTTTTACAATAATATTTCAATCCTAGATTACCGAATTTCCTGTACTTTACCGTTACTCCTTGTTACAATATGCCTTAATTGTACGCATTCATGTATCGCATTATTATAGAAAGAACCTAGTTCTCTAAGTCCGTAGTAGTTCACTACTTTCAGGAACTAGGTCTGGACAGTGGAACCCCGAATACTTTACTTGATTCCGTATCATAGCAGGTGAGGTTAAAATATTTTCAACTGGGATCATGAGTCTACATATAAAATATTTTATTATTTATCCTAATAAGGATTCAGTCTTATTTTCCCTAATTATAGTATTATCCCCTTTCTGGGAAATATCTGATATAAGGATATCTATTATCCTATTATATAAAATAAAATCCTTGTTTAAGTATAAGTTACAAACATATCATACTCAAGTCCATTTTGGCGAGTATTGATATGATGTAACTCAATTCTGTATCCAAAATGCAAGATCTATATCTGTATCTGTATCTGTATCTGTTGGGCCCGGTGGTATGGTAGAACTAATAGCCGGGTGGCAACGGCCATCGTCTATTACTATATCTGCCGCCAAATCTGATCTTAATGTTGGTTTAACTGGAGGTTAGTTATTCCACATTAAGTGACGAGAAAGGTACGTCCCTCCCTCTGTCTGTATCTGGATCTCGAGGGGTTGCTCCCGACAGATCATGGAGGAAAAAGGCTGGATTGATTCTGTTATTTCGGATTTTATTCTGTTTAAGGAGTAAAGGATGGAGAACGCCTACTTGCAAGGCATTAATACTTTATTGTCGTATGGTTCATATTTTCAAGAATCTGATACCCAGTCCCCTTATTCCCTTTTTCTCAAAATAAATATGAACCAAATATTTGTATTGATTATTATTTTATTGATTTCCGGTATAATACTATTAATCTATTATTTTATTAATATTATCAAACTCCAACTTTTATAGTCAAACACTTTTCAAATATACCTATACGTATATATGTAGTTCCAACTACCCCCTCACTTAGTCACTTTGACTAACCCTCGCACTTTACAACTCATGGTTTCAGGTTTAACGGACGCTTACTAGAAGGTATCTTGAAGCCTAGTGTCTCTTCTCGTTAGCATAATAGTCAAGGTTATTTAGAATAAGTTATGCTTCTGAGCTTGTAATTATCTATCACGGCATGGTCACTACTTTTGATACCTATACTACGCCATTACTAGCTTATTTATTGCATTTCCCCTATCATAGTTTTGAAAGTTTTAAAATTATAAGATTTCCGCTGCAGTGTTCCAATACTCTGATATTGTATAGCACTGTCCGTTCGCCGGAGTGTTTCTCGGGTGCTAGGTCTCACATCCACTCGGGAGATACTTTGGTGCGGGGTTATAGTGTATAGGGGCGCTACAGTTAAGCCCTTCTTTATGAAAACCTACCTTATGTTTTGGCGAGATTGCATGTATGTTATGATCACGGGCCCCGAAGCTTAGTGTATCGTGGTAAACCGGGGAGGCAAGGGCCGACGGTGAACCCGTGCACTAGTTCCAACCATTTTACGTCGAAACGGATCTCGTCAGGAGTTTTGACGAGAAAACGCTAGTCGGGCTTTTGAGGATTCATGTACCTCACTAGCCATTATGTATGAGGTGGTTGAGTCTTGCAAACTCGTCCACCACCGGAGGAAGAAGGTGTATATGAATGATTATGATCATTATGTATGTGCACATATGTTATGTATGATAACTTATGAATTTATGAATATGTTTACACGAGGAGAAGGTTGGAGATGATGCACGCCCACTCGCTGGGCCTTAAACCCTATGTTAATTATGAATGAATATGATAGTCGTAATCCCATTGATGTTTTATTTGCTTTGCCCGCTTGGGAAATTTATTATCAAACTTCTATGGGATTAGGGCTTGCATGTATTTGTTTCAATTCTGCGATATTTATACTTATGCCCCGCTTTTATACCCACCAGTCTCTTTTAGACTGAACCCGGTTGTTTTCAGTTGTTTCGTGCAGGTTTGGAGGTGCTAGGCGGGAATTCGAGTCGTCTAGGTCTTGCATTTGTGTCTAGCATTTCCTTTACACTCAATTGCACTCATATTTTGTATCTTGGATTTGTATGGAGCGAATTATGTTATTTTGAGCCGTGAGGGCACTGCTACCACTTATTGTATAGGTTGATCTATTTTTGGAGCTTGGATGCTCAAGGTGAATATTTATGTTTATTGCTTCCGCTATTGCACTTATTTCTCGATTTTAATTCTTGTTGGTTATTGTTTGGTTTAAGGGTTAGCTCCCGCCTAGCTTATCGTGTGTGTTGTGTTCTCGTTCGCCGTGATTTGACACGTGTAGGGATTTTCCATTTCCTATGCGGGTCGGGTCCCGGTGCGGGGGATGTGGCGCCTCACGCTCGGGCGTTACATGGGGCCCATATACGGAGGCGTAATGGGCCTGCACGGTCGATTATCAAACCGTGGTTGGTCAAGGCCTCTTCGGGAACACCGGGGCCCTCCCTTTTACTACAGCTGCAACAGCTTCTGCCTGGCATTGAGTCAGGTAATTGTCGAACTCAGGCTCAGGTAAACCGTCTGAGGGTGTACCCCCATCTAGTTATCTCCTGCCTAAAGATGGGCAGTACTTGTCCCTGCAATAATGATAGTGTTTGTGAGTTCTTGGCCATCACAGCCAAACGTTGGTCCACTCCTGATTCTCATAGCCTTTGGAGGATAGCTTTCTGCTCGAGAATTTCCCACAGACGGAGCCAAAATGATCGCGCTCAAAATCTATCGTGCGACTGGGGTCAATTCCGGGAGTTCAAATCATTTAGAATTTGTAAAGTGGAGAACTCTCCAATGGTATCTGTAAGAGAATATCAAACGTGAGCTAGAGGCCAAACTGGGAGAGTTAGGGTTTATCCCAGATTTGGACAGTGGCCAAACTGGGAGAGTTAGGGTTTATCCCAGATTTGCACAGTGAACCTGCTTACCAATGTCATAAATGTCATAAGTACAAACGGTCGAATGAACAGTGAACCTGCTTACCAATGTCATAAATATTATGGATGTTTATAGGCCTAAGGTGGGTGTGTGACACCTGTCACTGGAGATACATTTAATGCCCTAGCCAGTTTGTTAGGGAACAATAAGTACTGTAAGGTACCGTGGTGTCAGACTTGGTCCCCTTGTACTTTTAGGGTATCTCAAGCCCTTCACTTCATACCAGACACTTCGCCGTACAACTCGTGTGGTCGATAGATTGAGTGGTCAAGAAATCCCTATGGTCGAAGTGTCCTGCTTAGAAGCGACGCTTGAGTGCCTTGCCTAATTGATATGGTGTCTCAGGATAGCTCATCGACTAGCTAGGGAAGTTGTGGACCAGGGTCATCGACCCATCGTTAGGAGACGTGCCATGATGACGTGTCAATCTACATGGATGATATCGCCTACATGTCATTTTCTAGGTGGACTGCTTTCAGAAAGTGCCCCGTCAATGACAATACAGGGGCAGTTGCTCAAGCAAGAGAACCAAGATCTCACCAAAGGACCAAGCACATTTTGAGGAAATATCACTTAATTCGTGATATAATCAAGAGAAGAGATGTGCAAATTGAAAGGGTCACGTCAATAGAGAACATCACAAATCCAGTAACTAAAGCTCTTAGTCAATAGGCTTTCAAGGGACATCTTCAGAAGATGGGACTTAGGATAGTACATGAATTACTTTGACCGGTAAGTGGGAGATTGTTCGGAATAGTGCCCTTAAAACAGAAATAATTTTGTTCATAGGCAACACTTCTTTATGTGTTATTTTATATCTATTTTGATTTGACTATATTTTACATGTTTTGAACTCCCCTAATCCGATGAGGCAACACATGAAACAAGTTCTTAACACCGTAAGCGAGGATTAGGAACTTCTTCAAGTCGATGAGTTCGATAGATGGTGGCAGTGTCGACCTTGACTCCATTGAGACTTCCTTATATGATTACGTCCTTGAGAAGGATCACCTGGTTTCATGGGGATAGAAGTGTATATGATGATACGTTCGTAATACGTGAGGGCGATTATTGTAAGAACTGTATCACTGAGATGTCCCGCGTGAGAACATTCCAAAATGGGAAAGGATGCTTCCAGAAACCCTAAGATTAGGAAATATTTCACAGGTTATTGACATGATTAGCAATCCTTTGACTTGAGATTCTATAATGTCTCATATGAGCTAACTCTATAATCTTTGATATGGACTCAAAAGGATGTCGACTTTAGACAGCTGAATTTCGGTCCACGTTGGGATTACACAAGTGGCATATGTAGAATTAGTAGAATCAATAAAGGACCTACACTTGTTAAGAACAAGAATGATCTCTTACTGATTAAGTTGTTCGTAGTCCATCAAATATTAAACCCGTGGCCAAGGTGCATAAAAGATCAAGACATGAACAAAATGGGGCTTTCTTGGATTGAGGTCTAAATGGATATGAAATGAACTTAACTTTAAAGATCAAGAATGACAAGGCTCTAAGAATATTCCCATGCCTTAACGTCTTGATTGAGAGATGGAGTTGTAGGAGGATCATATTTCATTGATTGTCATTGACTGAAATGTTCTTCGATTCATTTAGTTATTTGGCTAGAGGTTACATATCCATTGCTAGATTACAGTAGTGTGATCTGTGAACTGATTGATTAAATATGAGATTTAATTAATTAGTGTCACTACTAATCGAATAATGAACCTAAAAGGTCACACACAAATGCCAGGTCACGAGGTTTTGGTAGGACGTTAATCGGATAAACGAAGTGATAAAAATGTTGATCAAATGGGACCACAAGTGCGTGGGCTGTAGCACCCCTCATGGTGGGTCACGACATCCCCCGCACCTAAGTCCAATCCACATACGAGATGGGAAACCCGTACATGAACCAAGCAGAGACGAACGGGAGAAAGATAAACTCACACCTAATCTAGGCGGGAAGTAGACCCTGAACTCAAAACAAATACATAAAACAAATGTGTATGTGGAAGCAAATTATGTATTCAAAAATTAAATCACAAGCAGCAGATGACGGGTTCAACTAACATAGATACCTAATCCCGAATATTAACAGAATCATAATTGCAAACGGGTTCATTCTGTTTCCTAGAAGCCTGTCCTGAAATCATATACATAAAATAAATAAAGATATATACAGCCGTTATACAAACTAAACCAAATATACCAAATGCAAATACGAAGGACTCAAACTATACAAGAGACTCGACAGGCTCCAAGGACTCGACTCACGTTGCCTGGCACACTAAAAACAATGGGGAGGGAGAGGGGTTAATCACACGGACTGAGTGAGGGGCTACCTACACAAGCTACATATATATAAGGAGCAGAGTACATACAAATCATAATGTTCGTGAACTCAGGGATAGTTTTTGCACACCAAAACTATTTGCCCGTGATACATACGTATAGGGATTACTTATCAAAACAGAGCAAAACTTAACTTATCAAACTCATATAAATCTTACATATCATATCATACCAAATCATATCGAATAATTTCATATCTTGGCTTATACTTTCAAAATATCCCTATTTTATCTTATTAATGAGTCATCCCTGTTTCATGAACTTTGACATAGTATACATGCACAACTCGGAGGGTATGAGTATCAAATTCCATCCTGGAGTCCTCAGACGTATCATATCATAACAAAACAAAACAAACATACCATACTTATATATCAAACCTCCTTCTTCGGTAATAAAAGGGTTATGCGACCCTAACCATCCATACGGATGAGGGGAGTGCAAGCTACTCCAAACCCTTAGGATATCCGGCCCCCACCAAACCTCCTAGTGGGTTCAGGAGCAATCCTAATAAGTGGAGACCATGTCTAGGGCAAGCCCGACGGCCAGATGCCATCCCTGGATTCCTAACCCTCAGTCTCCAGGGCCCGTCAGACAGACAGAAAAGAGCAGAGCATATCAAACTTAACCCGCTACATATCAAATCATATCATACCTTACATATCATAACATACCTTACCTTGCAACAACCATGCTTTACATACCTCTCTGAGTCAAATCCATAGCAAATTCTTTAGCTCGCATCCTGTGACACCCCGTTTTTCTGGCAAGCTAGGTATGACGTCACAAGAGAGTTTAATTTAGTAATTCTGTGATTTATGTGACGTCGCATGTTATACGTGTCAACGTGAAGTTTATTTTAATTACGTGCGACCTTAGAATTTATTTAAATTGTACTTGGACTCAATTGTCCAATATTTGCAAGTTAGGGACCTAATTATAATTAGGGAATCTTGGGCCACTCGTAGCTTTCTTGAGCTCGGGAATTCGGATTGGAATTCCAACCTTACCATTGATTTTCCTTTGACGATTCGGATTCAATGAATTAACCTTTTATTTTTCTAAAGCCATTTGATCGCTCTACCATTTTAAAATCAGATCTGAACGGACCAGATATCGTTTGACCCTACCCGTTTTGACCGACCCATTGATTGGCCTAAGAAAAGGGGCCGAACCCCTTTCTTTTCCTCATTCGGATCGGACTACAAGACAAGAGGAGGGAAAAGAGAAGAAAGCCTACCCCTTTGGCCCCCAAGCTTTCGAGCTCGAGCAAGCGAGATCCGACTGTCCGATCAACGACCTATGGTAAGATTTGTGCTCTATTCGTTACCTGCTTCGATTTAATATCTCTTTCGTGCCTTAGATACCTATTATTTAATTGTTTGGGGAAGATGATGAATAGTGCTGGGTCAAGAGATTTATGTGTTTACAGTCATTCCACGAGCTCTTACGTGTCTATATGTGTTCTACATGTCAAGTATGCTTCGTGGTATCATTGTTGTGCGATTCGGGGTGGTGTTTGGCCGTGTGTGTGTGTTTTTGGTTGGATCCCATCGCATACCCCTGTTCATTTTTCATTCAAGCGGGTTTCGTTACGGCCGTTTGGCTCCCTAGTTCATTTTCCAAATGCCCGTGTGAGATCCCACTATTTTGTCCAGCGGTTTTCCAAATGTACGTTTTAGCTTTCAGGCAATTTTGCAAACGGTCGTTTACCCCTCAAACGTGCTCCGATTGACCTGAATTTTTAACTATAGAAACGAAATTGAGTGTAGAGTATAGTCCTATTTGAATCACCTTAAAATCATATCTGAGGACTGAGATATAACTGTTTTAATTTAGTGTCGCCACTTCGCCGAAAATTTGCATTCACCCAAGTTCAAGCCTAGGCCATTTTCACATCGCTTGGAACCACAACCCGAGCCATATATCATTTGAAAGGTCTATTTATCTAGTTTCATACAAACAAAAGCCAATTTCAACTAATAGAACTCAAGATATTCCCGTTTTTCTATAGCTTGCGCATTTCCAAAACTGTCAGCTTTTACCCAAGACTTGCTACACTTTGCCAAAACCTTTCTTCTTGCGTTCCTTTCACTTCTTTCATTCCCGTATGTGGTTTATATGAATTGTATACTTGATTAATTAATAATTATGGTCATATTTGAAATTCCATGCTTCTTAATTTCTTTAATTTGATTGGTTGACTCCGTATACTATATGACTTGAATTTGAATACTTGCCTATTTGTGGGGACATTAATTGTGCACATGAGCACGATCACATCACTTCAAGACATTGTTATGATTTCTTACATATCAAATCATGCACTGACATAATGCACCACCTCATGAACATTATCATGCGTCCTACTTGGTTTCATTCTTGAGTTGTGTCTCATAAGTACACCATGACTTCTTTCTTGTACAGTAATCTCCTTGGTGGAGACGTTTGAGGCTCGTGGTTCCTCTCTTGGTCTTTTTTACGCTTGGAGGTAAGGGTTTTCTTTTATAAACGACATATAACCTTGCATGCTCTAAATAAGTCAAATGATTTTTCATATTAAACAAGCTGTATCTTTTATACCGGTTATGTACCGAAAATGCTTTATAAATTGCAATGTGTTAACCCTGAGCCTGTTTTATGAGATACTGACTGCCCCCAGCTCTCCTAGCACTAGGCTAGTCGGTGTGGATTCCTGTATCTATTATTGGGGCCCAGAGGCTTGTGTATTGAGGGAACCGAGGAAGTATCGGGCCGACGGTGAACTCTTACACAAGTCCCATCCTGTTGGAGCACCCCGGATATCTGCTAGGAGGTTGGTAGAAGATGGGATTCCGGTCTGGGGGAGTCATGAACCTACCAGATCACCCTATCCTGGATGGCTAGGGTTAGCTACCCGAACCATCACCGAAGTAGGAGGTTCACCTATACTTGTTTCGTTATTGATAATATAATAACTTCTGTTCCTGCTTGCTTTACTGTTTACTTGCCCTGTTCCTATCATGTAATAAGTGAAAAGTGGAGTCCAGGATGGAATGAATACCTGTTCTCATCGGTTCCCCCAAAATGTAGTACATAGATATACGTAACCTCTGGCATACCCCCAATCCCTGTTCAGCACCCGAGCTCATGGATCGTTAAGGTAAAATGGGCATCAATAGAGGGCATACTGATATTGACACATGCATTATATATCTTGTTTTCCTGACTGCATGCATGAACGTAATTCTACCCGTACGTATTGCTTAACTCCTGATTTCCTGACAACTGTTTCCTTGACACATAACGAATTGGAATTATGTCTGCTTGATTGCCTGTTTATATATATATATATATATATATATATATATATATATATATATGCGTATGTTAACCCCTTCACTCATTCAGTTGGCTGGCCCCTCCCTCTCGTTTTTTTTAGTTCTATCTTGTAAGTCCAATAGCTGTTAGGTGGGAGTCGGTTGAGGTCTTTGTTCGAGTCTTGGTTCTGTACACACTACATTGTACCATATTCATTTCCTACATTGTATTCGGGCTTTGTAGGCCACCTTGTATCTTTATCGTTTTCTTGAACTCGGGACAGGATTCTAGGGCCCTAGTTGAACCCATTTTTATATTATTGCATTGCATTGTTTCGGGACAGGTTAGGACAGGTTTCTTGGAGTAGTAGAAACCGTATTTACGTTTTCTTTTGAATTGTAACTACATTTTTGGGTTGTGAATGTTTGTTACCTTACTTCCGCATAATTGTTTCCGTTGACTTGTTGGTATAGGGTCTAGTCCCGTCTAACACAGGAGTGCTTTTGTTCTGTCTCCATTCGCTGTGAGCTTGGTTCATGTATGGACTTTCCATTTCATGTGTGGACCGGGTTCATAGTGCAGGGGATGTGGTGCCCTCCGTTTTGGGTGTTACATATCCCCCGACTCATAAGAGGCACACGGTTTGAAGCGTGGTTTAACGTTGCAAAACATAGCAAATCATACCAAATCAGAACAAGCGTACGTAGGCTTTTACATAGCATATCATACTTTCAAACTCATAGCAAACTCATAAAATTACATATCTCGTACATATTTACTTATACTTAAGGTTATATTCGCATGCATAGAAAACAAGCATGTTTCATTAGGGTTTTACTGCAACGCCCCAACGAGGGCATCCCACGTCTATCCCGTGCTACGGATCTAGCTTGTATATAGAATTGCCATCCATATACCCGCCAAGCTCGAAGCAAGCGGTGACAAACGGACAACCTAGCTAGGCGGCACTAGACTCACAAAGCGAGTAAATAAAAAACAAGTAAGCGGAAGCTTAAATCAAAACACATGTAATAGAATAATTCATCCATCAAATAAAGTGACCGTCATGGTCCAGTACATAATGCTCAAAGTACGGATTGTAAAATCATCCTAATGACCAACACGGTCCAACTAGCAGAATAGTAGAACATCATACATACATACTTAATCCAAAATGAACTCCGAAAGACATAACATAAGTAATAAAGTATGCTATAAGCATAACGAGTACAAACTAGACTCAAAGATAAAACTCTCAAGAAAGTGTTAGGAATAGTTCCATGGAAAGCCGATTGAATATCCGCTTTGTACTTTTCCTTATTGTGATCACAGAGAATCTTTGAATAAAATAATGAATTTAGGTAACACTTCTTTATATGCTCTTGTTTGGTATGCATTTACTTTAGCTGTGCATGTATGAGAACTCCCCTAATCCTAATGACTTTAGGACTCTACCATTCAGGTGAAATGGTTGAAACGAGCCCTATATCACATAAGTCATGATTAGTAAAATACTCCAAGCCGATGAGTCCTACAGACAGTGGGAGTGTCAACCTGACTCCTCTAAGGCTTACTTGTGGGATCACACCCTTAAGAAGGACCACCTTGTTTCATGGAGGTGCAAAGTGCATAGTTGATACGTGCGTGATACATGAGGGTGCTTACTTCAATAAGTAAGTTCACTGAGGTACCCCGTGAGAGAAGATTCCTAAATGGGAAATGAAGTTTCTATTTCAGGAAATGGAAACTTCCAGATTAGGAAATATCTCACGAGTCATTGATTTGATTAATTGATCCTTAGACTTGAGGTTCCATGTCACTTTATGAGTTAACTCTGTAGTCTTAGGTATAAGCTTTAAAGGGTGTCACCTTAGACAACTGATTCAAGGCTTATGCTAGGGCTGCATAAGTGACTCATGAAAGTGAATGAGAATCAAGAAAGGACCTACACTTGCATTTGCAAGGTGATTTCTTATTGTGTAAGTCATTTATATGTCATATGGAGTCCTTGGCTAAGGCAGTGGATCAAGACATCAAGAAAAGGGCTTCTTGGATTGAGATCAAATGGATATGAAATGCACTTAGCTTTAAGACCAGATTATTAGGGTTCTGATTATTCCCTTACCCTAGATCTTGGTTGAGAGATAGTAAGTAGGAGGATTGTATCTCACATGAATCAATGACTTAAAGGTTCAATCGAATCGAGACATTCCAATTCAGCTAGGGGTTAAACACGTGTTGCTAGACTACGGTCATTTAATCTGTGAACTGATTAATTAATTAGTGAATTAATTAATTAGGGTCACTGCTAATTGAATTGAGAATCCAGAGGGTCACACACAACAACTTAGTTACATAAGTTAAGGCTTTAAAATGATTAAACGAGTTAATCGGGCTAAGAGGGTTCCACACGTGTGAACCACACGTGAGTGGCACGTGTCCTTGTGACACGTGTCTCTCACGTGTGTAAATATATGTGTATATTTATTTATGTGTTAAATAATTAATGTGATTATTTATTTAATAGACTTTAGTTTAATTTTGAATTAAAAAGAAAGTCTTATTTTGGAGAAAAATAATCTATTTAATTAATTACGAATTAATTAATTAGATAAATAAGTTATTTATTTATTAATAAATAAAGTATAATAATATCCAAAAGGGTTTGGATATTTTAGCTCTCTTAAAAGTTAATTTGAATTAGAATTCAAAGTCAAAGTTTGGAATTTCTTGGTAATCAATTAATTAGAGAGAGGGACCAAATCCTTGCCCCAAAAGGACTAGGGTTCGGCGTCCCCCTCCGGTTCCTATATATAGGGGAGCTCATGCTCCCCTTAGAGAGTGATTGGATTCTTTTGGTTCATTTGTTGAACACCATCCTTTCTCCAAGATAAAATAAACCCTAGGTTAAGCCTAAACACTAACTAGAGAACTAGCATCCTTACTAGTTAGATTGTAAACAAGTTGGTGGACTATCTCTTGAGAGCTTCAAGTTAGAAGTTTTGAAGATTCAAGCTTTACCAAGGAGAGGGGATCAAGCGAGAGTTCTTGGGTGGCTTGAAACGCTTCAAGAAAGATTATTGAAAAGTAAGTTTCTAATCTCTACGAATTTGGATTCACGATTGCGAGTATTCGATCCTTTTGTTGGAAAATTTTTAAATTTCCGATGCTTTCTGATTCCTGTTTTCCAACAAGTGGTATCAGAGCCACCTCGTTAATCGTGTTTCTGATTCGTCTCAATTAACTGAATTTGGTAGAAATTCTTAGGCTTGATGTGATTGAGTATTTGTAATTGTTTTAGAAAGCCTGTATTACGAAACTGTATTTTTCCTGAAAGTTTCTGAAAACTGTTTTGTAAAATTTGTTTTGAAAATTGTTTTAGATTTGAAACTGTATAAACTAATTTTGGATTTCTTGGATTGGTTTTGCTTTTTGAACGAAAACAGGAAATAGAAAAGCCTGGATTACGAACACACGAAACACCGCGCGCGACGGCGTCGCCAGCCCGGGCTTCGCGCGCCACTGCCCGCCCATAGGCGCGCGCAAGGGGCGTCCCCACCTAGCACCTCCCACACGCCGTGCGGGAGCCTTCCGTTCGTGCCTAGACACGCCCGCCCGTCGCCCGCCCAGGCTGGGCGAGAATCCCGCAAGGCGTGCGGGATTGCTCGCCCAGGCCGCCCGCAGTGCGCGGCCAAGGCCGCGATAGTGCGCGCAGACCCTTTCGCGTACGGGCCCCGTTTTCTCCATCGTAATCCGTTTTCGTATTTCGTGCAATCCAGTCCCAATTTTAATTTTAATTTTAATATAATTTTATTAAATATTTATTTTATTAATATTTATTTTTAACTTTGAATAAAACTTAAAATTGGGATTTTTGAGAAATAGAAACGCTTTATATTTTGGAAAAATACATCTTTAATAAAATTATTAATTTTCATAAATTAATTGGAATTTTATTTGTTTTAGTAGTTTGGGATTTATTGAAAACTTTTATAAATAAGACTCACATCAAGTCATGTTTTAAGTCATTAGGACTTGAAACGGGAATTTTAATTTATTGGATAAATCTATATTCTCGTAAGTTGCATGTTAGGTGATCATGGGTTTACACTTATGTATGGTTTTAATTTATGCACATGGATGGTTTAAATTGGGGTTGGAGCCCTATAGTTGCATTTTTCAATTGAGGTTGGAGCCTCACTTATGTGCGTACTGTTATGTGATTTATTATGTGGCTTTCCATATTACTGTTTTTGAGGCCGGGGTATGCCCCGTGTATTATTCTAAGGCCAATATGAAGATTGAGCCTTATTACTTTTCAGTACTTTTTCATTTTTTTGAGAGTAGAATAGGTGGTGAGGTTTTATTTTCATTTTGGAGACAATGCACCCATGGAGTAAGATGGACCACATTCAAGTAACAAGGAGGCCATAAGTGAAGACCCCTCAAAATGTTAGGGAGGGGAATCTTAATTGTAAAATGTAATAGAGATAGGGCTCGTATTTTGTTACCACTTTCCCTTATGTGATTTAAACTGTTTATGTGGCATGTATGTTAGAACTTGTGATTCTGGAGTGGCTCCCACATATCACGCATAAGATAGGTAGAACCCATGATCATCTCATGTTAGTATCATGTTAGGACATGTTATCTGTTTATGTGCTTGTTTGAAATTCATTTAAGTTGTACTTGCATTAATCAAGACTAATAAAATTGGATAACATATATGTTGGTGAGGTCGAACTGGACAACTCTCCGGTTGATTCGAAAAATTCCCTTTAAATATTAAGCTAATTTCGAACAATAGGTGTTTAATTCGAGATGCAAATTTTGAATTAAATTCCTAGCATTCCATCAATAGGTTTTAAGTTTAGTAAGTGAAACTAGTTATTGTCCGCGAGTCGTGGGATAGCTAGTGGAGCTTATTAGTTCTTAGTTACCTAATTGATCATTTTAAATGATCAATATTTCGTGATCAATTTTGTCATGGGCGATGTCCGCGAGTCGTGGGTCGTTCGAACTAAGTTTTGATCATGATCTTATGATTGATGGGTCTAGCTTAACGCCTAAGTAAATATGGATGTCGCACGAGTCGTGGGTCCATATTGAAAGATAGGTGATACAAAAACAATTCCTAAGAGTTCTAAAGGTGTTAGAATTGGTAAGTTGTACCTACCTAGGGTTTTACTTAGAATGCCCGCGAGTCGTAGGTTCGAGGTAAAATGCCTAGGATCTTAGTACCCATTGGGAAACGTGTTCCTCTTAGATCTTTGGGAATTATAGATCTCTGAAAAACAGTGGGAGCTACATTAGATTAAAGACCTTATCTTTTGTATATCGTTATAATTCAGCATGCTCACTAGTTCCCTGTTTTACCATTTAGGTCGTAGATTCTGTGATTCTCTACGTGTTTTGAAATGGCAACCAAAAACCCTCTTGTATCGATCCTCGAGTCAAACAAGTTGACTGGTCCCAACTATTCTGACTGGCTGAGGAATTTGAAAATCATTTTAGATTCTGAGAAGAGAACTTATGTTCTCTTCGAATGGGAGCCCAATGCCGAAGGGGAGGCTCCCACTCGAGCCGAGCGGGACGCGATCCAGAAGTGGAAGGATGATAATCTCCAAGCCCGTTGCCTTATATTGGCTAACATATCTTCGGACATGCAAAGGCAACATGAGGCTATGGAATTTGCTTGGGAGATTTACGACCACATAGAGCAACTTTACCGCCCTCATGAACGTGTTACAAGGTATAACACTTCAAAGGAATTGTTCCACTGGAGAATGAGGGAAGGTTCAAGTGTCCATTAATATGGACTCAAGTTTCTCACCCTTATTGAGAAACTTGCTTCCATGGACATGCCACTGAAAGATGGGCTTTCAGTGGACTTGTTGCTAGCCTCGCTCCCACCATCATTCAACCCATTTGTCCTTAACTTCAATCTGAATCATGCTGGTGCTATTGTAGCTGAGATGATTAGTCAGCTTGTGACTGCTGAAAGCACGATAAAGAAGGACAATAAGGTTCTGATGGTGAATGCTCCATCTTCCTCTTCTGGGTCTTCTAAAGGTAAGGGTAAGAAAGCCCAAAAGAGGAAGAAGAAACCCCTTAGGCCCACTGGTGGCATTTCGAAGGGGAAGGCCCAAAAGAAGAAGCGTGATCAGAAAGAGGATGTTTGCTTCCATTGTGGCAAAGCGGGACATTGGAGGAGAAACTGCCCAGAGTACAAGGCTACTCTAAAGAAAGGTATGTTTCTCGTTTAATTAAATCTTTCTATTAATTCTAGTTCTTGGGTACTTGATACCGGTTGTCGAACTCATATCTGTAATGATGTACAGATGCTAAATGAAGTCCAACAACTCAGATAAGGAGAATGTGTCTTGAAAAATCGGCGATGGCTCAAATGTTGAAGCTCGAGCTTTAGGCACAATTAGATTAGATTTAGGTAGTTTTGAGTTAGTTTTAAATAAAGTCCTTTATGTACCGAGCATTATTCGTAATATAATTTCAGTTCTAATTTTAGATTGTGAAGGTTATGAAACTTATATTAAGAATGGTGAATACTTTATCAAATAGAACAACTCTTCCGTTCACATCGGTACTCTAAGTAATGGACTTTATCTAACTCAGAATATCAATATTATGAATATACAACGAGAAACGAAACGTAAGAGAGATGACAAAGTTTCAGCTCCCTTATGGCACGCTATATTAGGACACATTTCCAAGAACATAATTAGCAAGATAAACACTTTAGGATCATTCTCTGAAAATGATCTCAAAGAGTTAACTTCTTGCGAATCCTGTCTTAAAGGAAAGATGTCCAAAGTTCCTTTTAGAGGAACTGTGGAACGTGCCACTGAGGTCTTGAATTTGATCCATTCTGATGTTTGTGGACCGCTTAGTCTAAGCACAAGAAACAATCATCAGTATTTCATAACCTTTACCGATGACTTTAGTCAGTATGGTTATGTATACTTAATGAAGTATAAATCTGAAGCTTTTGAGAAATTCTTAGAATTTCAAAAGGAGGTTGAGAACCAAACTGGTCACAAGATCAAAGCACTTCGATCTGATCGAGGAGACGAGTATCTTAGTGAAGAATTCCTTAATCATCTCAAAGATAATAGGATTATCTCTCAGTGGACTCCTCCGGGAACTCCTCAGCTTAATGGAGTTTGTGAGAGAAGGAATCGAACTCTACTTGATATAGTTTGTTCCATGATGAGTTTCACTGACTTACCACCTTCTTTCTGGGGTTATGCCCTAGAAAGTGCAGCAAAGATTTTGAATCTAGTTCCCTCTAAGTCGGTCCCTAAAACGCCCTATGAAATGTGGCATGGTAAAATCCCTAGTTATTCTTACTTAAGAATTTGGGGTTGTCCTGCTTATGTGAAAAGGATAGTGGGAGATAAGTTAGAATCTCGTTCTAACTTATGCTACTTTGTAGGTTATCCTAAGGAATCCATAGGATACTACTTCTACGATCAATCTGAGTAAAAGGTGTTTGTTTCCAGAAATGCCACTTTTCTGGAGGAACCGTTCCTTAAAGAAAAGAAAGGCAATATCATAGAATTAGAGGAAGTACAAAGTGACCCCACGCCACCCACTGAAGAAACGTCCCCTTCTGACCTACCACAACCAATCACGAATTTCGATACACACGTAAATCCTCATCTAAAGCCTTTTGAACGTACTCCTAGACAGCCGGAGAGATGGTATGGATTCTTCTATGAGATCTCTCAAAAGGATAATGATCCTTTAAAATATGAGGAGGCACTTCCAGATTCTGACTCTGAACAGTGGATAGAAGCCATGAAATCTGAAATGGATTCGATGAACTCCAACCATGTTTGGACCTTGGTAGATTTGCCTGATGAGGTCAAACCCATAGGTTGCAAATGGATCTTTAAGAGAAAGCTTGGTGTTGATGGAAGCATTGCAGCCTACAAAGCAAGACTGGTTGCAAAAGGATTCACTCAAAGACCCAGCGTGGACTTTGTTGAAACTTTTTCACCAGTTGCAATGCAAAAGTCTATTCGAACCATGCTTGCCATTGGTGCATATTATGACTATGAGAGATGGCAAATGGATGTGAAAACTGTCTTTCTCAATGGTGACATTGATAAAGACATTTATATGGAGCAACCCATAGGTTTCACATTCAGTGGGAGTGAGCAAAAGGTTTGTAAAATCCAAAGATCAATCTATGGATTGAAACAGGGTTCTAGGAATTGGAACATTCGATTTGATGAATCAGTCAAAGTGTTTGGCTTCATTCAAATTTCGAATGAATCATGTGTGTATAAAAAGGAATTGGAGACCTCAGTGCAATTCTTAGTGCTTTATGTTGATGACATCCTTCTTGTTGGGAATTCAAAGGATGACATGAAAGTGACTAAGTTATGGTTATCGAACCAATTCGAGATGAAAAATCTGGGTGATGCATCCTATATCCTTGGAATTAAAATCTATTGAGATAGATCTAGAAGGTTAATAGGACTGTCACAGTCGATGTACATTGACAAAGTATTGAAGAGATTCAATATGGAGTCAACAAAGGTTAAGAACCTTCCTATGAGTGTAGGAACATGTCTTTCTAAGAAGATGTGTCCTAAGACTAACCTTGAGAAGGAAAGAATGACTCATACACCTTATGCATCAGCAATAGGTAGCATAATGTATGCAATGTTATGTACTCGACCGGATGTGTCTTATGCACTTAGTGTAACAAGTCGTTTCCAATCTGACCCTGGAGATGGTCACTGGGCTGCCGTGACGAATATTCTTAAGTACTTGAAAAGTACTAAAGATTTATTCTTGGTTTACGGAGGTCAGAAGGATCTTACTGTCGGAGGATACTGCGATGCAAGCTTTGCATCTGACTTAGATGATTTTAAGTCAATGTCAGGATACATTTTCTGCCTAAACGGCGGAGTAGTGAGTTGGAAGAGTTCCAAGCAAACCACCACTGCAGATTCGACCACTGAGGCTGAATACTTAGCTGCAAATGACGCAACTAAGGAAGGTGTTTGGATTAGAAACTTCATTCAAGAGTTGAATGTGGTTCCTTGTAACGCCCCAGTTTTTTTTAGTAAGTTAGTACAACATGACGTATGTGTTTACCAAATTGCGCTAACTAACTGTTTATAAGTGATTTGTATATTTAATTTTATATTAAATGTTAAATATTATATCTTAAGTTAATTAACATTTAATCTTAAACTAATTTGTACCACTTTGAATATAAGTATATATTCGTGCACTATGATTATAATTTTATTATGCATTTCATTCATGCACTTTGTTTTTCCAAAAACTATGATTAATGCATGTATTTTATTTATAATTTATATATGAATGTTATTACGAATTTGAAATGATGATATTAAATCGTGCTTATTATTATTATTATTTAAAGTTGAATTTTATTTTGTTATAAATTTATGAAATGTTATGGATTTTTTAAGTGCATCGCTTATGAGTGACATTTGCGTGCTTCGTTTTTGTATAAATTGATACCGAAATTTCGTGCAAATTTAATATGTTGGACTTATACGTATCTTTAATATGAATATATGTTCGTTTCGTATTTTCGGGTTCATTTTCATGAGTTTCGGATTTAATTTGATTTTTGGAATCCAAGTCTGGGGCTAACGAGCAATTAGCGCACCCTTGGTTGCGTGTGTGATATCTTGAGCTCGGGAACTCGGATTCGAGTTCCGTCAACTTCGTTGAACTTGTATCGAAGATTCGGGTTTAATAAACTTAGCCTTATTTTTTTCCGAAATCATTTGAACCTCCGAAATCCAACCGAAAAATGAATCGGCGCCTAAACTGCCATGTTTTACTAAATGAGCCATATCTCTTACAATTCTTGACCAAATTAACTATGGTTGGACTCCTTGGAAACCTAACTCAACCCTCTAACCAACCTTAGTCACTCCAAACCCAGATAACCCTCATAACTTTGAGCAATTTCAGCAAACATCTCCTGCATTCCAGTTTTTCCCGTAACCCTTGTGCACCTTGGAGATTCAAAGCTCAAATCTCTTCCAAACCTCCATTAATCCACAAGGTAAGATTAGGGTTGTAATATACATTCAATATGTGTCATTTTAAGCTATGCATCCCCAATTTTGATCATGGTTTCATGGATTTTTGGCTGAAGTTGAGAAATAGTAGGTTTTGAGCTTTTGTGTTGATCTCCTTCGTTTCTTGTTGGATTTGAGTGATTCCAAGCTTGAATATGATTGTTTTGACATCATCTTCTCATTTATGATCATTGATTACATGGTAGT
The DNA here is from genome assembly GCA_037501455.1 of Lantana camara. Classification (NCBI taxonomy): domain Eukaryota; kingdom Viridiplantae; phylum Streptophyta; class Magnoliopsida; order Lamiales; family Verbenaceae; genus Lantana; species Lantana camara. The sequence continues at coordinate 77,567,241 of CM074863.1, forward strand.
TGAAGTATTCATGAGATATCATTAATGGCACTTTGAGGAAAATTCATGTAATGGTCACGTATGCCTGCATCTCACGTTTGAGCTCCTTTGGGACTTATTTCTATGTCAAATTGATGTTGTTTTGGTGCGTATTGAATGGCCTAACTTATCTGATCATGTTGAGATGAAGAAGATCAGATGTTGCCCTGTTTTTACGTAGTTTTGCCCCTGTTTTGAACTTGTTGTTGCTGCTGTCAATTTGCAGCGTTTTACCTTGCTTGTTGCTGTCAGTTTTAGTCCTTTTTCTGCTGCATTTGATGCCTCATGTTGCTGCATCAATTGCCTTGGTTGCTGCCTTCTTGTTGCTCTATTTCATGCTAAGAAAACAAGGGTTAATTTGGTGTTGTTGCTGCATTTGCGTCTGTAATACATCTCCCCGACCGGGGAGATTTTGAGCATGGAAGTACCCGGCCGGGGAGCCTTTATGCAGAAACTCCACTGCATGACGTCCCCAGGCGGGGACTTTTACATGAAAAATCTCCCCGGGCGGGGAGATGATCTGTACCGTGTTGTTGCTGCTGCTATTTATTCCTTCTTCTCCCTTGTTTGCTGCGTCTGTTTTCCTTGTTTGCTTTGTATCTGTGTACGTCTGTATATATTTATCAACTGCTGCTTCTTCTCTGGTGTGCAGAGTGCGTATATCTATATATATGTATGAATAGTTTGATTGATTGCATGCGTTTAGTACCTTATATATATACACTATGTAATGCATGCATGTTTGACATATTTTGCCTGCATTTTAAGAAAGTAAATTGCATGGGTTGCTGTGAGTGCATGTATTATGACATTAAATGTTTGCATGCATGTAATGCATGAAGGAAGTGGTGGTTTGCATGTGCATGTAAATTTTGTTTTATGCATGAAATTGCATGCATTTTGTACGTATGCATGCATATATATATATATAATTAAATAGTTGCATGCATGGAATATAATATATGTACGTATATTAATATATATATATATATATATTTATATATGTTTATTAAATATTAAATAATATTTGATTTAATTGAATTATAGAATTTAATTGTTACCTATTTCATGTTTTATTTAATTTTCGATTTTGAATTGAATGTATTTAATTGACTATATTCTAATTAAATGCAATTTAACACGTGCTTTGATCATATTTGAATTCTTGAATTAATTTGATTGGAAATGTGAATTTATGAACTTGAATGAAAGTGAACGAATGATTGAATGGCTTGTTTATATGATTTAAATTCCTTAATAGTGCACATGAACATTTTCATGACATAATCTTATCTTTTATACATTCATATCATGATCATTACATTGTCGAGCGTCTTATTTGGTCATATTGAGTCTCACTTCACCTTTCTTGCACAAATTTTGAGTCCGTTGGAGACGAGGCCGGTCAGTGACGCTCGTGTGTTCTCCTTTTTGCCGTTTAAGGTGGGTTTCTCTTCTACGTAGATATATGACCCTATATATACCTTCATTGTGAAAAGTTTTCGACCAAAATTAATATACGTATAGAGAGTCGTTTTAAAGAGTAAATGTTTGCAACGTAAAGCCTTATTTTATGAATCCTACCTAATGTTTTGGCGAGAAATGAATGATTGCACAGAATGGGGCCCAGGGACTTGGTGTGAGTGGTGACCCGAGAAGGCATGGGCTGACGGTGAACCCTCACATTAGTTCCACCAATGAACGGCGTAATCGGACCTTGTTAGGAGTTAGCGAGGAATGGATGCTGAGCGGCATCTAGGGAGTCATGTTCCCCTTTTGGTCAATGAATGGGTGGTCGGGCCTTGCAAACCCACCACCAACCCAGAGGAAGAAGGTGGAAATGTTATTGAATGTTCACGAAAGAATGTTATGCATGAAAAGAAAGAAAGAATGAATGTTAATGAACTACACAAGGTGTTGGTTGGAGATAATGCACGCCCACTCGCCGGGCCTATAATGACCTAATGTAAATGAATCGTTATAATCCCTTTTGATGATTTTCTATTCACCCACTTGGGAAATTCTTTAAAAACCTCACTTGGGATTATAGCTTGCATGTGACTGTTTAAATATCGTCGTATATTATATTTATGCCCTGTTTTTATACCCACCCGTCCCTTTTGGATTGAACCCGTTTGGTTTCAGTTGTGTAGTGCAGGTGTCAAGGGAGCTAAGCGGAAATTCGAGCCATAGGTCTTGCATTCGCTTTTAGCTCTTGTTTTTTGGTCTTACACTTGCATACTCTTACATTTGATTGTTGTATATATGAATATTGATGTAGAGCGTACATGTTTTGGCCGTGACGGCATGTGAATGATGTTATGACTTATTTTTAATGAGCTTGAATGCTCATTGTATATACTATGATCAGTTATTGCTTCCGCGTTAATGTTACTCTGATTTTATGGTTTAAGGGTTAGCCCGCCTAGCTTAGAGTGTGTGTTTGTCCCCGTTCGCCGTGATTTAGCTCAGGTATGGATCGTCCATTTCATATTCGGGTCGGGTCTCGGTGAGGGGGATGTGGTACCTTGCGCTCGGGTGCTACATTCCTAGCATGAAAGACCCCATTACTGTGTTTTATGACAACACTGTGGCGGTTGCTCAAGCAAGAGAACCAAGATCTCACCAACGGACCAAACACATTATGAGAAAGTGTCACCTAATCCGTGATATTATCAAAAGAGAAAATGTGAAAATTGAGAGGGTCGCATCAGCAGAGAACGTGGCAGATCCACTTACTAAACCCCTTAGTCGAGAAGCTTTCGAAGGTCATCTTAAGAAGATGGGACTTAGAGTAGCTTTAGAATGGCTTTGACGGGCAAGTAGGAGAATTTTAGGAATAGTGCCCTAGAAAGCCGATTGTATATCCGCTTTGTACTTTTCCTTATTGTGATCACAGACAATCTTTGAATAAAATAATGAATTCAGGCAACACTTCTTTATATGCTCTTGTTTGGTATGCGTTTACTTTAGTTGTGCATGTATGAGAACTCCCCTAATCCTGATAACTTTAGGACTCTACCATTTAGGTGAAATGGTTCATGAAACGAGCCCTATATCACATAAGTCATGATTAGTAAAATACTCCAAGCCGATGAGTCCTATAGACAGTGGGAGTGTCAACCTGACTCCTCTAAGGCTTGCTTGTGGGATCACGCCCTTAAGAAGGACCACCCTGTTTCATGGAGGTGCAAAGTGTATAGTCGATACGTGTGTGATACATGAGGGTACTTACTTCAATACGTAAGTTCACTGCGGTGCCCCGTGTGAGAAGATTCCTAAACGGGAAAGGAAGTTTCTATTTCGGGAAATGGAAACTTCCAGATTAGAAAATATCTCACGAGTCATTGATGTGATTAATTGATCCTTAGACTTGAGGTTCCATGTCACTTTATGAGTTAACTCTGTAGTCTTACGTATAAGCTTTAAAGGGTGTCGCCTTAGACAACTGATTCAAGGCTTATGCTGGGGCTGCACAAGTGACTCATGAAAGTGAATGAGAATCAAGAAAGGACCTACACTTGCATTTGAAAGGTGATTTCTTATTGTGTAAGTCATTCATATGCCATATGGAGTCCTTGGCCAAGGCAGTGGATCAAGACATCAAGAAAAGGGCTTCTTGGATTGACATCAAATGGATATGAAATGCACTTAGCTTTAAGACCAGATTATTAGGGTTCTGATTATTCCCTTAGCCTAGATCTTGGTTGAGAGATAGTAAGTAGGAGGATTGTATCTCACATGAATCAATGACTTAAAGGTTCTGTCGAATCGAGACATTCCAATTCAGCTAGGGGTTACACACCTATTGCTAGACTTTGGTCGTTTAATATGTGAACTGATTAATTAATTAGTGAATTAATTAATTAGGGTCACTGCTAATTGAATTGAGAACCTAGAGGGTCACACACAACAACTTGGTTACATGAGTTAAGGCTTTAAAATGATTAAACGAGTTAATCGGACCAAGAGGGTTCCACACGTGTGAACCACACGTGTGGCTCACGTGAGTGGCACGTGTCCTTGTGACACGTGTGTAAATATATGTGTATATTTATTTATGTGTTAAATAATTAATGTGATTAATTATTTAATAGACTTTGGTTTAATTTTGAATTAAAAAGAAAGTCTTATTTTGGAGAAAAATAATCAATTTAATTAATTATGAATTAATTAATTAGATAAATAAGTTATTTATTTATTAATAAATAAAGTAATAATATCCAAAAGGGTTTGGATATTTTAGCTCTCTTAAAAGTTGATTTGAATTAGAATTCAAAGTCTAAGTTTGGAATTACTTGGTAATCAGGTAATTAGAGAGAGGGACCAAATCCTTGCCCCAAAAGGACTAGGGTTCGGCGTCCCCCTCCCTTTCCTATATATAGGGGAGCTCATGCTCCCCTTAGGGAGTGATTGAATTCTTCTGGTTTATGTGTTGAACACCATCCTTTCTCCAAGATAAAATAAACCATAGGTTAAGCCTAAACACTAACTAGAGAACTAGCATCCTTACTAGTTAGATTGTAAACAAGTTGGTGGACTATCTCTAGAGAGCTTCAAGTTAGAAGTTTTGAAGATTCGAGCTTTACCAAGGAGAGGGGATCAAGCCGCGAGAAGAGCGTTCTTGGGTGGCTTGAAACGCTTCAGGAAAGATTATTGAAAAGTAAGTTTCTAATCTCTACGAATTTGGATTTACGATTGCGAGTATTTGATCCTTTTGTTGAAAAATTTTTAAATTTCCGCAGCTTTCTGATTCCTGTTTTCCAACAGAAAGACCCCGCCTAGCTTGACCCCAAAACGTAACCTGCGGACATCAAAGGTAAAGGAGACCAGCTCAAAAGGAATTGGTGAGGAGAAGTATACATAATATGAGTGATATAAAAGAGGTCAATGCATGCTCAAATCAAAGGTGTTCATGATCCGATCACGTTTTCGAAAAATAATGCAAGTTTATTAAAATACGGATCATAAACCACACACATAACCGGCTCGGTAAGAACGAGCACTCCATCCGAACTTTCCAAACCAAAAATTCAAATCAATCCATCCATTAAGCCATTGACGTCGAGGGTGTACGGCCCCCGATCATCCATATCGTAGAGAATTCGGTCTATGAAACCTAGCTCTCCCCAAGAAAACCTCAACCCCGAAACCTCCTTGGAGTCTTAGTAGTCTTGTCCATAGTGGGAACTTTGTATGAGGACATCTGTCGGCCCTTACCTTCCCGGAATATCACTCACCTCCATCCCCGAGCTCAATCAAAGGCTTCCCCAAGCAAGCGTCCTTGCAAGCTACATCTTAACCTCACTACACAACTCGTACATACACAATATTCAATGAAAGTTCCAAAAGCATTTTGGGTACTTATCCCATATACCAACTCTAGTTTTACTTGCAAACCATTTTCCATAAACAATAACCATAATACGAGCAACGCTCACAAAACTTGGCTTATAATGCCTACATATACGTTTTGAAAACGGAAGGTTAAAACCATCAAACATGATAGGCTATAGGTGTCCACAGTTTTGAAAGCATTTTATATCATAACTCCTCACCTTTACCAAGAACTACAAAGGCCAACCACGAGAAAACAAGCTACTTGTCTGGAGACTCACCACCTAACAAGACAAACTGTGACACCCCGTTCGTTCGCACGTACAGGTTGGTACCAATGTGAGTTTAATTTCAGTATTTGCACTCATTTTCTTACTAATCGATGCATCTAATATGATATAATATATATATCACTTCTTTGAATTCTTATTTGATTATTTGAAGTATTTGATACGTATATGCCATACTTGAACGTTTGATTCGATTATTTGAGTTTTGAGATTTGGAATTCGAACTCGAGCATGCCTAATTTGTGTATAACATGAAATATATGATTCTTGGATCTAATTGTATGACTTATATGTGTTTTGGACTTGTTTGAACTTCTTTGGACTCAATTGAATTTTATTTCAAAGTTTTGGGCAATTTGCAATTTGGCCACTTTTCAGTCATTTCTTCGTAACTTGAGCTTGGGAACTCGGATTCGAGTTTCATCTTTGCCATTGAACTGGAATCAATGATTTGGAGACAATGGAAAGATCCTTGTACTTTTTCGAAACCATTTTGACCCCCAGCAACACAGAATTTGGCCTTACGTACCTATAATGCACCTATATAATCCCACTTGAGAGACTAAACCTACCCTTAATACTAGTCTTGACTTTTAGCCACCAAAAGGCATCTCTCTCCTCCCCATTTCAACTGAAATTCAAACCAAAGCAATGAGAAAGGAAGAAGAAAAGCCAAGCTATTTTCCTCCATTGTTGAACCCCTTGGAGCTCAAGTTTTGAACCTTTCTTGCTCCAACTCTTCAAGGTAATTTAAGATTCTTGATCTCCTTGATATTTTGGTCATTTTTCACTTCATATATCATGCTTTTATGTTGGAGATCATGAGATTTGCTAAGGTTGATGAATAGTTAGGTATTATGAAGAATTTGGAGAACTTATGTATCTCTTGCTTTCTTTGAGTTTGGAGCTTTATATGTTGATCACCTTGACTCCTTTTTTGATTTTATTTGTTCCTAATTGATGGTAGTTGGGTGTATATTGAATTTCCATTAATGCTGTATTGAAGATCTTGGGAGATATATGATGAAACTCTTGATTCTTTGCCCAATTTCCTTCTTGATTTGTAGTATGCATGTGTGGAGGTGATTTGGATTGTTTTTCTTGCATGATTTTGTGGATTTGTTACCCCCTTTGCATGCCTTGATGTTTTTATTTGAATTATGGGTGAAGAACAAGGGTTATGGCAGCCATTTCCATGGAGAAACCGAAGCTAACTTGTTGGAACTTTTTCCCTCGTACGAGCTGACACAAGAGTGTCTCTTGGTTCAGATTTCTGTACTGAAACACGCCCATGTCTCCTTTTACACCTAGGGTAAGATACGGTCATATCTCAGCCTCGGTTTGGGCCTGTACTAAGACATGGCTGTGTCTCATTTTGCTCTTCGGGGGAGACATGGCCGTGTCTCAACTCTTTGTGTGACTGTTGTGGTTTTCCGTCTTCGTTTGCTTGTTTTTGTTATTCTCTTACTTTGTATATGACTCTTAATTGTTATTAGCATGCTATATTATGTGTTAACTTGCATGTATTACGTTTTCGGATTAATTAGATATGATTTAAACGAGTTATGATTCGATATGTCTTAAGGGGTACGTTTATGCACCTCATATGCATTCATTTCATTCACGAGCATTGCCAACCATCTGTTTGGTTCATAATTGAGTCTAAGTCTCGAATCTTGTGTTTTTTTATCTAAGAGCTTCTTTCGGACGTCCACGAGCCCGAGGTCTAGGTGTTCATTGCTCGGTTTTGGCACCGTTTTCAACTCATTTTGTTAGAAGGTGAGGTTTAGGATTCTTTTCTTCTAGTTAAGCGACCTATGACCTAATATGTGTTGTTTTCTCACCCCGCATGCGACAATATATCTTATATATAGTTAAATATGAGTGTTTAAGATATGTTTATGATATTATGAATAAGCTTTAAGTTTATGAAATCGGTATAAGTAAGCTTATGTTTTAAATTCATTTATGTTATGTACGAGCGAGTATGCCCTGAAAGATGGGAATTGGTATTGGTAAGGTATGTTGGGCCCCGAATTGTGGGTAAGGACGCCCGGGACGGCAAGGGAAGTCGGGTTAAGCCTGTGCATGATTCCATTTAAGGTATTTACGCGCGACTCGTGGAGGTTGAGGAGGCGTGATACTTTGAGCCCTCGGTGAATAACCGGGGAAGGCACAATGTGGATTAGCTACCCCGTGTGTATATGTAATGTAGGTGGAGAGGGTTTGATTCCCAAAACACCACGGTTGTCGGGGTTGGATTTGATTTATGATTTCAGTTTTATCTTATGTTTGGAGGAGTAAGGGAGATCCGTTCTCACCGGACATATGTTTATGTTTTGTTCGATGGATTGTGAATCGAGTTAGGATTTCTTTACGTATTATATGATGTGCTTTTGAAAACGTTTTGGTATGCAAAAACCTTAGCTCGATTCGTGACCATCACCTTTGATATTTGCTATGCTCTCTACGTATTTAGGTGTGGGTATGCGTTTAGCCCCCTCACTAAGTCGAGTTTAGACTGACCCTCCCTTTTTCCTACCTTCAGTTCCAGGTTACCTCGAGCTAGACGGGGAAGTGCTTCAAGTCGTGTAGTACTTATGAGTCTTGGTCGAGTTGCATACATATTTCTTGCTTTTCGATATTCCTATGTATTTGTTATTTAGATTGTATAATTTGGAGATTTATGTACACTTGATGTATTTACTCAATCTTTTGGGCCGTGAGGCCATGTATATGTTAATGTTAGTTGTATGTTGAGCTCTTTGAAGTCCTATTTGTTGCTTCCGCATATTTTTATGTTTATTTCTTGAGCTCTGTACGAGTCTCAGCCCCGCTTAGCCTAGTGTGTGAGTGTAGGTCCCCATTCGCTTAGACTTGGGCGCATGTATAGAAGTCCATTTCATATGTGGGTTCGCATTTGGGTGTGGGGGATGTGGTGGCCCACCGCTCCGGGCGTCATATCCTAAAGTGGTATTAGAGATCTCGATTGTAAAACCGGAGCTCTAGAGTCGAGTTAAATATGTCTAGGTCGTACGGCTTAGCAAAATGTGGTTATGTGATTTCATGTGCTTAATTGTTTTATCTTTTGATTAATTATGAACATGAACATGTATTGAATTGGAATCTCTTGATTTTACAGGAATATGCCTCTTAGAAGACACCATTGCCGGGATAGGTCTCCTGAACGTTGTCATCACAGGGATCGTTCTCCCCAACAAGAGAACAACATTCCACCACCACCACCACAAATGGATCCGGGCAATTTCATGGAAAGGTTTTCGGTATTTTTGGAATAGAGAAATCAAGAGAGAAACAATGTACCTCCAGCTAGAAATGATAGAGGAAATCTTCTTACTACTACTACTCTCCGGGAGTTTAAAAATCAAAATCCACCGGTCTTCGTGGGTGGTAATGATGTCCAAGCCGAGGAGTGGCTAGTACAAACTAATAGTGTATGGAACCTCATACCTTGTGAGCCTATGGAGAAGCTACAATGCACTCTCACGATGATTTAGGGCCAAGCTTACAATTGGTGGTCAAGTGTTCAAGGGAAATTAGAGGCCTCCGGGGAAGAGAAAACTTAGGAGGTATTTGTTCGGGAATTAAAGGACAAATACATCCCAAAAGCTACAAGAAGTCGGCGCTTGAGGGAATTCATGGATCTCAAGCAAGGAAGCATGTCTGTGACGGATTACATCAACGAATTTGAAAGGCTTGCCCGCTATGCCCCAAATATTGCCAACGATGATGAAGCTAAAGCCTCTCAATTTCTCCAGGGTCTTCGTGAGGATATGAAAGATGCTTTGGAAGCTGCTAACACAATTACCTAGGCCAAAGTCATGGATAAAGCTCTAAGGGTTGAAGATAGGGTGGTTATGAGGAGAAGAAACACACATAACGGGCGAGGGTCTAGCTCGAGGAGTTCTAATATATTCGGGAAGAGGCCGGCATTTCAAGCTTTTTCACAAGCTAAGCCTCAAAAAAAGCAACCCCGACCCACGGGACCGAACCAAGCGAATCAACCCTTGGCACTTCCAGCTCCGCCTAAAGGTCAATGCACCTACTTTCAAGGAAATCACCTCGTGGAAAATTGCTTCAAATTGCATAAGAGGTGCTATGGGTGTGGGGCACTAGATCACATGTTGAGTACCTGCCCAAAGAAGAGACAGGGACATGTAGCGGGAGGCAATCAAAGGCCCGCTATCCAAGCTAGGGCCTATGTTTTGGGGGGTGAGGAGAAAGAAGTTGTGGAAATTGATCTGAACGCCGTTGTCAAAGGTACAATTAGCATCCATGGGGTTACTCATTCTTTTATTTCTGGGGACATTGCTTCTTCTATGTCTTTGTTGGTATCCTTAGGTACGTATGATTATGTGGTGAGTTCTACCCTCGGGGGAAGTTTGGTTACTTGTAGAGTGTACCGGGTTAGATTTGACACAGGGTTATTATCAGCTGCGTATTAGGGAGGAGAAGATACCGAAGATCGGGTTTAATACTCGGTATGGGCATTTTGAGTTCGTTGTGATGCTATTTCGGTTAACTAATGCCCCAACCGTGTTTATGGACATGATGCACCGAGTGTTCAGGCCTTTCCTTGATAAGTTCATGGTATTATAGACGAAATTCTGGTGTATTCTAGATCTGCTGAAGAGTATGCACAACATCTTTGGATTGTCTTGGAAACACTGAGAGAACATAAGCTTTTTGCGAAATTTAGCAAGTGAGAGTTTTGGATCGACAGAGTCATCTTTCTAGGCCATATTATTTCAGGCAATGGAATTGTGGTTGATCCATCCAAGATGGAAAACCGTGCTACTTTGGGGGAGACCGAAGAACGCCTCGAAGATCAGAAGTTTTCCTGGGTTGGCAGGGTATTATCGCAGGTTCATGAAGGATTTTTCTAAAATAGCAGCCCCGTTGACCCGGTTAATTAAGAAGGAGGTAAAGTTTGAATAGGATGATAAGTGTGAAGCTAGTTTTCAGACTCTGAAGGTGACATTGACTTCGGCACCGGTTCATACCCTACCCGAGGGTACTGAAGGTTATGCGGTTTATACGGATGCTTCCAAGGATGTTCTCTGGTGTGTTTTGATGCAGAATGGTAGAATGGTAGCTTATGCTTCAAGGAAGTGGAAGGAGCATGAGAAGAATTACCCTACCCATGACATTGAATTAGCTACAATCATATTCGCTTTGATGAAGTGGCGACACTATCTCTATGCTACAACGTTTGAAGTGTTTACCGATCACCAGAGCCTTAAGTATCTCTTTTCCCAAAAAGATCTGAATGTAAGACAGAGGTGTTGGATGGATTTGTTAGAGGATTATGATTGCACTATCTAATACCATCCTGGAAAGGCGAATGTGGTAGTCGATGCCTTTAGTAGATAGGCAAGTGTGACTAATTTGGAAGCTGGTTCTTCGAGTTCGGTTCAGAAGTTTTAGTTTCGGGGACTTGGTTGTCTAACCTTACAGTTAAGCCGGATTGTTACAACAGTAGTTGGAAGCTCAAAATTCAGATGCAGAGATTCAAAGATTGGTTGCTCGTTCAAGAGATGATCCGAATTCTACATTCAGGGTTGATGATACAGGTTTGTTGAGGTTTGAAGCAAGAGTGCGTGTCCCAGAAGAGCTCAAGAAACTTATACTTGAGGAGGTACATCGCTCAGGGTACTCTATCCATCCGGGAGGTACCAAGATGTACTGGGATTTGAGAGAGAAATTCTGGTGGAGTAGCATGAAAAGGGATGTCGCCCTTCGGTTTGATCTTGGTTGTGTAAATGGCGTGAGTTGTGAAGTTGACTCAAATAAACTCAAATGGTGAGAGTTGAATCTACTTTAGACCTTCTTTATCGTGCAAGTCGATCGAGCAATTCAAATGACCGGATTGATTTGAAGATTCAAACCCCTTGTGCTTGAAGACCTACCGAGCTAACCCTTGTCGGGACGTCATGACCACGAACTTGGGTGAATACGGAAAGTTGTTCGAGCTTGAAACTCGAGCAGGCGAACCTGGGGGACCAGGTTCTCTTAAGGGGGAAAGTTTGTGACGCCCCGTCTTCTCGACAATCCAGGTATGTCGTCACGAAAGAGTTTAATTCAGTAATTTTGAGATTTAGGTGAATTCGTATGTCTTACATGTCAATTTGTATTTTATTTATTATGTGCGCATTAGAATTTAATTAAATGTACTTGGACTCAATCGTCCAATATTTGTGAATTAAGGACCTAATTGTAAATTAGGGCGTTTTAGCCTTCGTGGCTATCATGTCATTGAGTTCGTTTTGATGATTCGGATTCACTGAATTAACATTTTATTTTCTAAAGCCATTTGATCGATCTATCGTTTCAAAATCCGATCCGAATGGACCAGATATCGTTTGACCCCACCCGATTTGCCCGACCCATTTCAACCCTTAAAGGCTGAAATATCCTCCCCTCTCCTCATTCTTGATCGACGCCATTCCAAGCTTTGGCTCGAGCTTGCCTCGTCCGACCACCTAATCAACGAACCAAGGTAATCATTGTATTCCTCACGTTACGTGCTTAAATTCTACGTGCATTTCGTGGTATGATTCCGTGCTTAAGTGGCTATTTGGGAGTGATGATGAATAGTGTAGATTTCGTGTTTTGGGTGTTCAGGCTCTTTTCAAAGTCCAATTTGTGTTCTAATGTGTTATCTATATGTGACATACCTTGAATTTGTGTGTTTTTGGGTTTAATATTGATTGGTATGTGATTTAAACCACCATGTCGATCCCCTGCTTTTTTGCTCTTTTGTTCCGGAGAAGACGACCCAACACGGCCGTGTCAACCCTCATTTTATTTCTAACACGGCCGTGTTAAGCCTTCGAGTTGGAATTTTTCACATTCCGACACGACCGTGTTAGCTTCCAGGCCAATTTTGACACGGCCGTGCAGCCTTCTTTTGTGCTCTGTTTGGCCTGAATTTTGAACTGTAGAAACCTTTTTGAGTCTAAAACATTCCCCAATTAGAATCACCTCAAAATTTGTTCTAGATTATGAGATATAACCGTTTGAAATTTGTGTAACCACTTTGCCGAAATTCTGCATTCGTCCAAATTCGAACCTACGCCATTTTTGCCTTGCTTTGAACCATGATTCGGTCCACATACCATTTGAAAGATATATGTGTCTAGTTTCAGTTACAAGAAGAAAAATTTAATTCCCATTTCTCAAACTCAATTTATGATCGTTTTCCTACAGCCTGTCCGTTTCAGAAAATTTCCAGCTTTTGCCCTTTTTTTCTCGGAAGCATTTCTTATGCTTTTCTTCCGCTTTTCTTGCACCTTTTCACCTTTGAAATCATTCCTAACTTGTTATAACTTATGTATGTGTATGTATTTGTTCTTATTTGCTTTTTTATGTCGCTTAAGTAATGTGAATTGTTTGCACGAACCACATATGCACCTTGTTATGTATCTCCACTTTGTGAAATGCATCCCTTTGTGTGAAATGAGTTTGAATATGAATCTTGCCTATATGTTTGCCTCTTTTAAGTCCTATGCATACGCCGTGCATCTATGTGGTTCATCCTTGAGTCTAACTTTTGTATTTTGTCTTCAGTTTGTTCAGGTGCACCCGAGGTGGTGTTTCGTTAGCCATTTTGATTCCGGGGTGGATCACTTGTGTTGTTCTCGCTTCCGTTGGAATAAGGTGAGGTTAGGTTATAGTTAAACCCTATGAAATGTGCTCGTTTTCTATGCATGGGAACTATAACCTTAAGTATAAGTAAATATGTGCGAAATATGTAAGTTTACGAATTTGTTAAGCCTTTGCAAGTATGATAGGCTATGTACGAGCCTATATACGCTCGCCTTGGTTTTTTCTGATTGTTATGTTTGCAATGTTAACTATTCTTCAAACCGTGTGCCACTCATGAGCCGAGAGCTACGTGCTATGGATTTGATATGGAGAGGTATGTAAAGCATAGTTGTTGCAAGGTAAGATATGTTTATAAGTTTTGGTACGTTAAGTTCTGTAACGGGTTATGTTATGCTCTGATATGATATGTCTTCGTATGTTGGGCCCCGGAGATGTGGGTAAGGGAGACCCGCGACGGCCATGGGGTCGCCGATTATCACCCCTGTGCACATCTCCGCAGTTTGATTCTGATTACCCCTGATCTCACCAGGAGGTTTGGTGAGTGATGGAGATCCAGAGGGTTTGGAGTACCCTGTTAGGAATAGTGCCCTAGAAAGCCGATTGTATATCCGCTTTGTGCTTTTCCTTATTGTAATCACAGACAATCTTTGAATAAAATAACGAATTGAGGCAACACTTCTTTATATGCTCTTGTTTGGTATGCGTTTACTTTAGCTGTGCATGTATGAGAACTCCCCTAATCCTGATGACTTTAGGACTCTACCATTTAGGTGAAATGGTTCATGAAACGAGCCCTATATCACATAAGTCATGATTAGTAAAATACTCCAAGCCGATGAGTCCTACAGACAGTGGGAGTGTCAACCTGACTCCTCTAAGGCTTGCTTGTGGGATCACGCCCTTAAGAAGGACCACCTTGTTTCATGGAGGTGCAAAGTGTATAGTTGATACGTGCGTGATACATGAGGGTGCTTACTTTAATAAGTAAGTTCACTGAGGTGCCCCGTGTGAGAACATTCCTAAATGGGAAAGGAAGTTTCTATTTCAGGAAATGGAAACTTCCAGATTAGGAAATGTCTCACGAGTCATTGATGTGATTAATTGATCCTTAGACTTGAGGTTCCATGTTACTTTATGAGTTAACTCTGTAGTCTTTGGTATAAGCTTTAAAGGGTGTCGCCTTAGACAACTGATTCAAGGCTTATGCTGGGGCTGCACAAGTGATTCATGAAAGTGAATGAGAATCAAGATAGGACCTACACTTGCATTTGCAAGGTGATCTCTTATTGTGTAAGTCATTCATATGCCATATGGAGTCCTTGGCCAAGGCAATAGATCAAGACATCAAGAAAAGGGTTTCTTGGATTGAGATCAAATGGATATGAAATGCACTTAGCTTTAAGACCGGATTATTAGGGTTCTGATTATTCCCTTGCCCTAGATCTTGGTTGAGAGATAGTAAGTAGGAGGATTGTATCTCACATGAATCAATGACTTAAAGGTTCTGTTGAATCCGAACATTCCAATTCAGCTAGGGGTTAAACACCTGTTGCTAGACTATGGTCGTTTAATCTGTGGACTGATTAATTAATTAGTGAATTAATTAATTAGGGTCACTGCTAATTGAATTGAGAACCTAGAGGGTCACACACAACAACTTGGTTACATGAGTTGAGGCTTGAAAATGATTAAACGAGTTAATCGGGCCAAGAGGGTTCCACACGTGTGAAGTCACACGTGTGGCTCACGTGAGTGACACGTGTCACTGTGACACGTGTCACACACGTGTGTATATATATATATTATATATAAATTAAATAATTAATTGGTTAATTATTTAATAGACTTTGGTTTAATTTTGAATTAAAAAGAAAGTCTAATTTTGGAGAAAATAATCTAGTTAATTAATTATGAATTAATTAATTAGATAAAAATAAGTTATTTAATAAATAAAGTATAAAATTATCCAAAAATAGTTTGGATATTTTTAGCTCTCTTAAAAGTTGACTAGAATTAGAATTCAAAGTCAAAGTTGGAAAATACTTGATGATCAAGTAATAGGAGAGAGGGACCAAAATCCTAGCCCATAAAGGACTAGGAATTTCGGCACCCCCTTTCCTATATATAGGGGAGCTCATGCTCCCCTTTAGAGCTAATTGACAATTCTTGGTTCATGTGTTGAACACCTTCCTTTCTCCAAGATTATATTAAACCCTAGGTTAATCCTAAACACTAACTAGAGAACTAGCATCCTTACTAGTTAGATTGTGATCAAGTTGGTGGACTTTCTCTAGAGACTTCAAGTTAGAAGTTTGAAGATTCGAGCTTTACCAAAGGAGAGGGGATCAAGCCGCGAGAAGAGCGTTCTTGGGTGGCTTGAAACGCTTCAAGAAAGAATAAAAGAAAAGTAAGTTTTCTATCTTTACGAATTTGGTTACACGATTGCGAGTTCAAGGTCCTTTTGTTGGGAAATTTTTTTAAATTCCGCTGCTTTCTGATTCGTGTTTTCCAACATACCCTCACCTGTTTGGATGGTTAGGGTCGCGCAACCCTTCCATCACCGGAGAAAGGAGGTTTGTTTGGTATATCTATTTTGCTTTAATATGTCTGATATGTTCTATCTGAGGATCCCAGGATGGGATTTAGGACTCATACCCGCCGAGTTAAGTTTGTATGCTCTGTTAAGGTTGTGAAACGGGGATAGACTATTAATTAAGATAAATATGAATCATTTGGAAGTATAAGTTAAGTTAAGAAATGTTTGATAAGAATTGATACGTATGAATCTGTTAAGTTGTGTTTTGTTTTGTTTTGATAAGAATCCATATATAAATGTATCACGGGAAAAGTTTGGTGTGATTGAATGTGATTTGCTCCTTATACGTACGTAGTGTGTGTGGGTAGCCCCTCACTCAGTCTGTGTGACTGACCCCTCTCCCCTTTTATTTTTAGTGTGCAGGTTTGCGTGGAGTTCGAGCTAGGCAGAGTCGTTCGAGTCTTTTGTCAAGTTTGAGTCCTTACATACGCACTTTTGTATTTGTATAAATCTGAACGTTTGTATGTATATCTTATGATCTATTTTGATATGACATATTTCGGGACAGGCTTCTAGGAAACAGTTTGAACCCGTTTGCATTTATGATTTATGATAATATTCGGGATTATTTATCTACGCTAGTTGAACCCATCACCTGTTGCTTGTGATTCAATATTGAAATATATGCATCGCTTCCGCATACGCATTCCGCCTAGCTTAGGGGTGTGTCTGTCTGTCTCCCGTTCTCCTTTGCTCAGTTCATGTACGGATTTCCCATCTCGTACGTGGATTGGGCTTAGGTGCGGGGGATGTGGTGACCCACCATGCGGGGTGCTACATCCTAAAGTGGTGTCAGAGCTCTAGGTTGCAGAACCTAAGCTTAGAGTCATGTTGTGTCGGTCTAAGTCGAACGACATAGGACAATGTGGTTATGTGCTGGCATTTGCATCGTGATTTGCTATGATATGTGTTTGAATTCTTAACACTTTGTTGATTTTACATTTCGTGATGCATTGCATTTATCTAATTGCTCTTACTTGATTTAATTATGTGCCATTCTCACGTACTAACCGGTATGTATATATCTATATTGCAGTTGTTGAGAATTTTAGGATGCCACCATGTCGATAAGATTTTGGTCCACCGGTGCATCGACATCCTTATGATAAAGAGTAACATCATGTCGAAATGCAACCTATGAATCCGATGGCGAAATTATATCATGATTTCAGGACCTTCAATCCTCCCCAATTTAGAGAAGGCAATGGTATCCAGGCTGAAGAGTGGCTCTCCCAGATCGAAAGTATTTTCAAAGTATGGTCGTGCAACTCTCAAGATATGGCTCGCCTCGCCATATTACTCCTACAAGGACAAGCGAGGCAATGGTGGAAAAGATTTGCCCCACAAATTGAAGTAACGAGCGAAGAATTGACATGGGATACCTTTGTTCGAGAGTTTAGAAAAAGGTATTCACTGGCTATTTTACGAGACCGAAGATTTGAGGAGCTCCGTACCATAAAACAAGAAGACAAAATGGTCACAGAGTACCTTGAAGAGTTAGAGAGGTTAGGCACCTATGTGCCTCATCTCATGAACGATGAGGAGATGAAGACTTGGTACTTCATGGAAGGACTTCGGAATGAGTTCAAAGAGGCCTTAATTGCGGAGGATACTAGCACTTGGGACAAAGCTACAATGAGAGCTTTAAGGGTTGAAAATCGAAGAATAACAAAAGGCAAGGAGGAAGAGAATTCGGCATTGAGAGATGAATTGGGATTATGCTCGAATCTACAAGTAGAAGAAAGATTCCATCAATGTGGTATTCGAGCTAAAAAGGTCCGTGGGAAAAAGCATAAGACCGGAGATTATCCGAAATCAAAGAGAGAGTCTCGATAATGCGCCTATTGTGGGGGAGACAACCATACCTATGAGGCGTACCGGGATAGGTTGAAAAGATGCTATGCATGCGGATCATCGGAACATATGGTTTCCGACTGTGAGCAATTGAGAGCTAATAAACAAAGGGTGCGTGAGCAAAGGGTTCAGTTTGTAAGCCAAAATGAATCTGAAGATGGAGGCATTTGCACTCATGGCACGTGCATCCATGATATATTCAATTTTACACTTATTTACTCTTTGTATCGAAATTGTTGCTTGTAACATTTTATGTTTTTAAGTGAAATTATGTGATGTATGGCTTCGGCATATGTAACCCAGCATGCATATTTAGTGTTTGTTTGATAGGATGTCGTCTCTTTCAATCTCCAAGTTTTATGCCCGAGGAAGTTAGAAAGGATGGTTAGAGAAAGGGCCAGAATTAAGGACCTCTTCTTGAGATCGGGTTGAAGGTTGTAGGATATTATGAAGAAGGTGTTGAAGGGTATTGGTTTGGGAGGTCTACAAACGAGATTCAAGATTTAAGGAAATTGGAAACCCACTTTGAAGGAGAATTAATTTTCTTGATAAGGTATCGTGATGGAAGTGTTGAAGAGGGAATGATTAATCCACGACGGACATTAGGGAGAATCCTAATTATGGGCACAAAATAGGGTTAACCAAAATCTCATGGCATGGAGATTGATTCTCTTTCAACAGTGCCCTTAGAGAAGGAGTTCGAAGAGAATTAAAAGAAGGTTTTGGTCGGGCTTTTAAGGGACTTTAATGGATTGAGGTAAAATCTTGAATGAAGTCATGGGTTAAGAGCGAGATGATGGAAAACAAATTTAACAAGGAAGATGAGTACTAACCGTAGGGAAATAATTCCACGCACGAAGGAACTTATGCGAGAAATGATTACAGTTATGAGCGAGGCAATTCCGCAATGAAGAAAGGTGGTCGGATAAAGAGGCTTTGGATGCACTTCTCTTATATTCCAGGAAAAGAGTGGTGCTAAATATGAGAATCGACGTGGTTATTTGGAGCACCTTGACGAAGAGGAACTATGATTACAAGATGATACCTCTTCTTTAGGATTTCTACAAGCAAGTCTTAGAGTGAAGGAATCCGGATTAAGGCCGTTGGTGATGAATTAGAGCTCGAGGGATTTAATTATTGGGACCAATAATAAGACCAAGAGAACATTTAAGAGTGCAAGATTGGGTTAGAGGAAATTCCGAGGATAGGCAACAAATACGGGATGAAAACCGGAATGATGTTCGTCGCACAAGATGCATTGGGAATTTCAAGGCATGGTTGTGGGTTAGGAGACTTCGGTTTTGAGGACATCATCATAAGATCATGTTTTCCCACATCGTTGAACGATACACTTCAACATACATATCACGTGCATCATGCATCTTTAGTTTTGTTTATGTTATCAGTGTTCTAGAGTGTTGTTTTGGTAAGATGAGGGTCGAGCTTTGCAATAATTCAACCAGTCTCTTGAAGAGTTGAAGATGTAAGAAGAGGGTTCGGATGTTAGACACTTTGAACCTTAGATCGTGCACAAGAAGGAAATTCGGTTTGAGCTTGGTTGTGTAAGTGGCGTGAGTTGTAGCTACGCCCTACGAGAGAACACCGAGCTTGGGAGTTGACTCAAATAAACTCAAACGGTGAGAGTTGAATCTACTTTAGGCCTTCTTTATCGTGCGAGTCGATCGAACAATTCAAATAACCGAATTGATTTGAAGATTCAAACCCCTTTTGCTTGAAGACCTTGCCGAGCCAACCCTTATCGGGACGTCATGAACCTCGAACTTGTGTGAATACGGAAAGTTGTTCGAGCTTGAAACTCGAGCAGGCGAACCTGGGGGACCAAGTTCTCTTAAGGGGGGAAGTTTGTGACACCCCGTCTTCTCGACAATCCAGGTATGTCGACAGGAGAGAGTTTAATTCAGTAATTTTGAGATTTAGGTGAATTCGCATGTCTTACGTGTCAATTTGTATTTTATTTATTACGTGCGCATTAGAATTTAATTAAATGTACTTGGACTCAATCGTCCAATATTTGTGAATTATGTTTTAGCCTTCGTGGCTACATTGAGCTCGAGAATTCGAATTCGAATTCTAACCTTGTCATTGAGTTCGTTTCGATGATTCGGATTCAATGAATTAACCTTTTATTTTCTTAACCGTTTGATCGCTCTATCGTTTTAAAATCCGATCCGAATGGACCAGATATCGTTTGACCCTAACCGATTTGCCCGACCCATTTCAACCCTTAAAGGCTAAAATATCCTCCCTTCTCCTCATTCTTGATCGATCAAAGCAAGAGAGAAAAGAGAAGAGAAAAACACCCCCTTGGCCATTCCAAGCTTTGGCTCGATCTTGCCTCTTCCGACCGCCCAATCAACGAACAAAGGTGACCTATGTATTCCTCCCGTTAGGTGCTTCCATTCTACGTGCATTTCGTGGTACGATTCCGTGTTTAAGTGGCTATTTGGGAGTGATGATGAATAGTGTAGATTTCGTGTTTTGGGTGTTCGGGCTCTTTTCAAAGTCCAATTTGTGTTCTAATGTGTTATATATATGTGATATACCTTGAATTTGGGTGTTTTTGGGTTGAACATTGATTGGTATGTGATTTGGGGTGGTTTAGGAACCAACCCCGTCGATCCCCTTCTTTTTTGCTCATTTTTTTTTGGAGAAGACGACCTAACATGGCCGTGTCAACCCTCAGTTCATTTCTAACACGGCCGTATTAAGCCTTCGAGTTGGAATTTTTTTTATTCCGACACGGCCATGTCAGCTTCAGGCCAATTTTGACATGGCCGTGCAGCCTACGTTTGTCCTCCGTTTGGCCTGAATTTTGAACAGTAGAAACCTTTTTGAGTCTAGAACATTCTCCAATTAGAATCACCTCAAAATTTGCTCTAGATTTTGAGATATAACCGTTTGAAAATTGTGTCGCCACTTCGTCGGAATTCTGCATTCGTCCAACTTCGAACCTACGCCATTTTCGCCTCGCTTTGAACCATGATTCGATCCATATACCATTTGAAATATCTATGTGTCTAGTTTCAGTTCCAAGAAGGAAAATTTAATTCCCATTTCTCAAACTCAAGTTATGATCGTTTTCCTACAGCCTGTCCGTTTCAGAAAATTTCCAACTTTTGCCTTTT
This sequence comes from Lantana camara, assembly GCA_037501455.1. Lineage (NCBI taxonomy): Eukaryota > Viridiplantae > Streptophyta > Magnoliopsida > Lamiales > Verbenaceae > Lantana > Lantana camara. Next base: position 77,588,111 of record CM074863.1, read on the forward strand.
TTTGCTCGGAAGCATCTCTTATGCTTTTCTTCCGCCTTTCTTGCACCTTTTCACCTTTGAACTCATTCCTAACTTGTTATAACTTATTTATGTGTATGTATTTGTTCTTATTTTCATTTTTATGTCGCTTAAGTAATGTGAATTGTTTGCACGAAGCACATATGCACCTTGTTATGTATCTCCATTTGTGAAATACATCCCTTTGTGGGAAATGAGTTTGAATATGAATCTTGCCTATGTGTTTGCCTCTTTTAAGTGGCTATGCGTACGCCGTTCGTCTATGTGGTTTATCCTTGAGTCTAACTTTTGTATTTTGTCTTCAGTTTGTTCAGGTGCACCCGGGGTGGTGTTTCGTTAGCCATTTTGATTCCGGGGTGGATCACTTGTGTAGGTGTGTTGTTCTCGTTTCCGTTGGTATAAGGTGAGGTTAGGTTATAGTTAAACCCTATGAAATGTGCTCGTTTTCTATTCATGCGAACTATAACCTTAAGTATAAATAAATATGTGTGAAATATGTAAGTTTACGAATTTGTTAAGCCTTTACAAGTATGATACGCTATGTACGAGCCTATGTATGCTCATTTTAGTTTGTTCTGATTGTTATGTTTGCAATGTTAACTATGCTTCAAACCGTGTGCCACTCATGAGCCGAGAGCTACGTGCTATGGATTTGACACGGAGAGGTATGTAAAGCATAGTTGTTGCAAGGTAAGATATGTTTATAAGTTTTGGTATGTTAAGTTCTGTAGCGGGTTATGTTATGCTCTGATATGATATGTCTTGGTATGTTGGGCCCCCGAGATATGGGTAAGGGAGACCCGGGATGGCCATGGGGTCGCCTGTTATCACCCCTATACACATCTCCACAGTTTGATTCGGATTGCCCCTGATCTCACGAGGAGGTTTGGTGAGTGATGGAGATCCTGAGGGTTTGGAGTACCCTCACCTGTCTGGATGGTTAGGGTCGTGCAACCCTTCCATCACCGGAGAAAGGAGGTTTGTTTGGTATGTCTATTTTGCTTTGATATGTCTGATATGTTCTGTCTGAGGAGCCCAGGATGGGATTTAGGACTCGTACCAGCCGAGTTATGTTTGTATGCTCTGTTAAGTTCGTGAAACGGGGATAGACTCTTAATTAAGGTAAAATATGAATCCTTTGGAAGTATAAGTTAAGTTATGAAATGTTTCATAAAATTTGATACGTATGAATCTGTTAAGTTATGTTTTGTTTTGTTTTGATGAGAATCCCTATATATATGTATCACGGGTAAAGTTTGGTGTGCCAAAAACTATCCCTGAGTTCACGAACCGTGTGTGATTAAATGTGCTTTGCTCCTTATACGTACGTAGTGTGTGTGGGTAGCCCCTTACTCAGTCTGTGTGACTGACCCCTCTTCCCTCTTGTTTTTAGTCTGAACGTTTATATGTATATCTTATGATCCATTTTGATATGATATATTTCGGGACAGGCTTCTAGGAAACAGTTTGAACCCGTTTGCATTTATGATTTATGATAATGTTCGGGATTAGGTATCTATGCTAGTTAAACCCGTCACCTGCTGCTTGTGATTCATTATTAAAATATATTCATCGCTTCTGCAAACGCATTCGTTTTTTGTTTTTGTATGTTTAAATTACAGGGTCTACATTCCGCATAGCTTATGTCTGTGTCTGTCTGTCTCTCGTTCGCCTCTGCTCGGTTCATGTACGGGTTTCCCATCTCGCATGTGGATTGGGCTTAGGTGCGGGGGATGTGGTGACCCACCGTGCAGGGTGCTACATCCTAAAGTGGTATCAGAGCTCTAGGTTTCAAAACCTAAGCTCAGATTCGTGTTGTGTCAGTCTAAGTCAAACGACATAGGACAATGTGGTTATGTGCTTGCATTTGCATCATGATTTGCTGTGATATGTGTTTGAATTCTTAACAATTTGTTGATTTTACATTTCATGATGCATTGCATTTATCTAATTGCTCTTACTTGATTTAATTATGTGGCATTCTAACGTACTAACCAGCATGCATATATCTATATTGTAGTTGTTGAGAATTTCAGGATGCCACCATGTCAACAAGATTTTGGTCAACCGGCGCATCGACATCCTTATGATCAAGGGCAACATCATGTCGAAATGCAACCTATGAATCCGATGGCGAAATTATATCATGATTTCAGGACCATCAATCCTCCCCAATTTAGAGAAGGCGAAATTATATCATGATTTCGTTATTCTATTACTTCGTATATGACTCCTAATTGTTATTAGCATGCTATTTTATACGTTAACATGCTTGTATTTGGTTTTTGGATTAATTGGATATGATTTAAAAGAGTTATGATTCGGTATGTCTTAAGTGGTACGTTTATGCACCTCATTTGTATTCATTTCATTCACGAGCATTGCCGAACGTCTGTTATTGGGAAAACGAGACAGAAACGCAGCAAAAATTTAAAAATTTTCCCAATAAGTTAGAATTGAATCTTGCAATTCCTATTCCTAAATTCATAGAGATCAAGAAACTCAATTAGATAGTAGCTTTCTTGACACGTTCTAGCCGCCCAAGAACGTTCTTCACGCGACTTGATCCCTAAAAGCTCCTTCAAATCTTTCAAGACTTCATGATAGCAGCCCTCTAGAGAATTACTCCACTAACCGCGACCACGATCCGAATAGGGAGGATGCTAGTTCTATATTCGGTGTTTAGGCTCTAAGGGGTTAGTGTATAATTATGGAGACGGAGAAATTGTGTATCATCATCCCATGGGGTTCGACCCTATGTCTTTATAGGCAAGGGGTTCGAACACCTCTTCCTTGTTGGACAAGAATTCCAAACTCTTTTGGAAAGGGATTTCTTGCTTGGAGACCAAGTCTCTTACTTTGACCAAAAGTCTTCTTTTGACCAACTTGTGAAGCAAGAATAATATCTAACTCTCTTAGATATTTTATTTTACTTTATTTATTAAATAATAAATAACTTGAAGACCAGTAATTAATTATTTCATAATTAATTATTTAGTAGACTTTAATCCTCCAAATTAGGACTTTAATATTAATTCAAATTTAAATCAAAGTCCATTAAATAATTAACACATTAATTACTTAATATATAAACATATAAACACGCAACTACACGTGTCCCCAAGGACACGTGTGACTCACACATGTGGGCCCCATCATTCACTTAATGGTTCGATCAACTCGTTTAATCGATTCAAGCCTTAACCCACGTGACCGGGTTGTTGTGTGTGACCCTCTAGGTTCTTAATTCAATTAGCAGTGACCCTAATTAATTAATTCCGTAATTAATTAATCAGTCCACATATCAAACGACCATAGTCTAGCAACAGGTGTTTAACCCCTAGCTGAATAAGAATGTCTCAATTTCACAGAACCTTTAAGTCATTGACATATGTGAGATACAATCCTCCTACGTCCCATCTCTCAATGAAGATCTAGGGCAAGGGAATAATTAGAACCCTAATAATCTTGATCATAATGTTAAGTGCATTTCATATCCATTTGATCTCAATCCAAGAAACTCTTTTCTTGATGTCTTGATCCACTGCTTTGGCCAAGGACTCCTAGATAGCATATGAATGACTTACACAATAAGAGATCATCATCTTGCTCACCTATCGATTCTCATGTACTTTCATGTGCCACTTGTGCAGCCCCAGCATAAGTCTTGAATCAGTTGTCTAAGGCGGCACCCTTTAAAGCTTACACCTAAGACTACAGAGTTAGCTCATAAAGTATCTATGGAATCTCAAGTTTAAGGATCACTTAATCACATCAATGACTCGTGAGATATTTCCTAATCTAGAAGTTTCTTATCCTAGATATAGAAACTTCCTTTCCCATTTAGGAATCTTCTTGTTGGAAAACAGCAGAGTTAACGCAGCGGAAGTTTAAATTTTTTTTCGAAAAGGGATCTAAAAAATTGCAATGTTCGTATCATAATGTTGGGACTCAAGAAACTCACACGAATTGACGCTTTCTTGAAACGTATTGAACCGCCCTCAAACGTTCTTCATGCGGCATGAAAATCCCCGTTTCTTGATTCTTTCTTCGAGATTCCAAAGTAGAAATCCTCTAGAGTATTAATCTACACCAACCTAGATTCAAATCATGCTAGTGAGTATGCTAGTACTGTAACATGCGTATTAAAGAAACAAGAAACGAGAAAGGAAGAGAGCATGATTAAATCTCCCTTCAAAACCCCTGTTTGACGAAGCCTGATCAGCCACGCCTTTACCTCGAAAACCGTGTCGTCGACACATCAAACGCACGAACTGACTTTGTATTCCCAAGAAAATCGTGTTTTTTCAATCTGAATATGCCATTGAAAAAATCGAACCATCAACTCTTCATATATATATGGGGTTTCCTAAACCCTAAGTCTGTTTTAGGAATAGGATTCCTAGTTTGACTTTTCTTCAATTTTTCTTTCTCTCCAAGCAATAACATCTTATCCCAATAAGATATTATTCTTCTGGAAAGAGCTCATTCTAATCAAATTAGGAATATTTAATTATTCTAATAATAATTAAACATCTTATTCTAATCAAATTAGAATAATATTAAATAGAAGATATTTTATATTTAACTTATTTATTTATTCTAATCAAATTAGAACAATTAAATAATCAAATATCTTGAATTAATTCTCCAATTAATTCCATGAAGGGCTTTAGAATTAATTCACCAATTTACTCTAATGGGATAAAATTAATTCCTAATTAATTTCCTTTGGGCAATATAATTAATCTCTAATTAATTATATACGGTGGCTTTATAATTAATTGACTAATTAATTATATTTGGGCTAATGATTAATTCTCCAATCAATTAACACATGGTCCAATTCTATAATTGGAACCACACGTCCCAAACATGCTCTCGATCCACACGTGTACTTTACACTGTTACCTCGTTTCGATCAACTATTTGATCTTTCCATAATACCCTTTGAACCCGGTATTTGTGTGTAAGCCTCTAGGTTCAATTTCAGTTAGAAGTGAGCCTAATTAATTAATACCCTTTATTAATTAATTACCTCACAGATCACACGGCCATAGTCTAGCAACAGGTGTGTAACCCCTACCCGAAATGTGAATATATATTCAAAAGAACCTTTCAGTCAATGACATCATGTGGGATATGATCCTCCTACCATCCTATCTCTCGATTAAGATCTAGGGCATGGGAATATAGAGAGCCCTACTAAGCTTAATCTTAAGACAAAGTTCCCTTCATATTCCATTTGATCTCAATCTAAGAAAACCCCATTTTCTTGATGTCTTGATCTAACCACCTTGCGTAAGGATTTTAGGACATGGGATCATGAATGACTTGTGTAATAAGAGATCATCTTGCCTACAGCAAGTGTAAGTCCTTTATTGATTCCAACAATTCTCATATGCCACTTGTGTAATCCCAACATACGCCGTGGTTCAGGTGTCTATATGGCGACACCCTTTAAGCCTATATCAAAGATTACAAAGTTAGCTCATATGAGACAATGTGGAATCCCAAGTCTAAGGATTAATTCCTCACGTCATTGACATGTGAGATATTTCCTAATCTGGAATTTTCTGGAAACTTCCTTTTCCATTTAGGAATCTTCTCACGCGGGGCACTCTCAGTGATGAAGTTCTTGTAACTATCACCCTTATGTATTATGAATGCATCAACTCATGCACTTATCACCCCATGAAACCGGGTAATCCGTCTTAAGGACATAACTACACAAGCAAGTCTCAACAGAGGCAAAGTCGACTCTCCCACTGTCTGTCTACCTCATTGACTTAGAGAAGTTTCTAATCCTTGCCTATGGAGTTAAGAACTTGTTTCATGTGTCATTCCTATAATGACAAAGTTCTTAACGGCCTCATCGGATTAGGGGAGTTCTAGACATGCACACGTATGGAAACGAACAAAACACGTATTGGCACATAAGAAGTGTTCGCCTGTGATTATAATCATTCGTATATTATTCAAAGATTGTCTGTGATATAGGGAAAGTCCCAAAGCATAACAGCTTTCTAGGGCACTATTCCTAACAATCTCCCACTTGCCCATAAAAGCCTTTCAGGTCCATTCTGGGTCCCATCTTCCCAAGATGTGCCTTTAGAGCCTTATTGACTTGGGGCATCTCCAAAGTGGATCTGCTATATTCTCTACTGATGTGAATGTTTTCAATTTGCACATCATAAAGGAAACATGATTTCCTTATTCATGTGATTCATAATCAAGCGTCTGGTTCCTTAGTGAGGTCTCAGTTCTGTTACTTGAGCAATTATCCATTTCATCATACAATATGATAATGGTGTAGTTTCATGCTAGGAACTTCATCTACCCAATAGATGGAGTTTCTTACCCAAACACTTAACTTAGTGGTAGTCAATACGACTAAGTATTCAACCTTATAGTCGAATATATTAGTGCCTCTCTATTGAAACTCTTTCCAAAGCACTATTTTGCTTACTAGGTAAACGACGTATCCTCTTCTAGTTAAATAATTATCTATATTTTGGTGCAATGATTACATCAAACAATCCTTTAATGACAAGATCTCGTTGGACTCTTAAAATATATCCTCATTTCTTCTAAATTACTCAGAGGGTATTTTTACAGCAATCCGATGACCTTCTCTAAGGTTACATTCAGACTAGGCCCATCACGCTATGTGGGAAGCCATATCTTGTCAAGTATATAACATTGCATACATTATGCACCCTTTTCCTGAAAAGGGTTTTGGACATTCTAACTTTCTCATAGTTATTTTAGGACACATCCTCTTCAAAAGAGATGTCCCATTGTCCATTGGACATTCTGTAGGAATCTTCCATACTAAACCAATTTAGTACAATGTTTATGTACCTCGACTGTGATAATCCTATTATTCTCTTAGATCTATTTCATAGATAGTTGTCTCGAGAATGTAGGGTCCATCACCTAGATCTTTCATCTCAAAATGGTTCCTAACCAGGCTTTGGTAACTCTTATGTCATCCTTCGCATTCCCAATGAGAAGGATGTCATCTTCATAATGTACCAAAAGTTGAACTTTTAGTCTCTAACACTTTCTCGTACACACTATGCTCGAATTTTAAGTCAAACAGTTTTGACTATTTCACTAATTCGAATACTCTAATTCCTAGAAGCCTGATCCAATTACATAAATTGATCATTTGGAGTCTGCAAACCTTTTGCTTACTCCCACTAAATCTGAAATCCATGGAAGTTCCATATTTATATCTTCATCAATCTCATATTGATAAGACAAGCTTAATCCTATCAAGTAGTTCAACTAAGGTCCAAACTTAGTTTGACTATATGGAATCCATTACAGTTTTCATAATTGTTTTTACTGCTCAGATTTCAAATCTGACAGTGCCTCCTCAAGGGTAAATGGATCAATATCCACTTAAGAAGATTTTACGGTGAAAACCATATTATCTTATAGGCTATCTAGGAATATGTTCTGAACGCGATGGAGGAGAGTTCATTCGTGTACTATCTCTTAAGATTGGTGAAGTTTTATCAGAATGGTTCATCTCTTCCTAATTGTGGCGTGGGTTTTGTCCTCAAACCTTTTGAAGTCATTGGACTTACCTTTCTTCTCTCTTAAGAACAATTCCTTAAGAAAGATATATTCTTTAAAACAAACAACATTTGTTCAAAAGAATTGCATAAATAATATTCTGTATTGTTTGCACAGACTTGAAACATTTTCAATATTATCTCTCAATTTCTCCTTCAATTAAGAACACTCAAGAGAGATACATTTTTTAGAACAAACATTTTTTTGTTCCAAAGATTTGCAAAAGTAACAATATATATTGGTCATGTATAAACTTGAACTTGTTTCAAGTTTATCTCCCACTGTCTTCTTCTCTTAAGAAGACGCCCCCTGTCCTCTTCATATAAGAAGACAATCCCAAAATTATAAAATAAGAATTATTAGGGAATATTGAATGCCACAATTCATAGTGCATTTAAGGGATTGATTTGGAATGTGCAAGATTCAAAATCCCAACTGCAGTTTTTCTGAAGCACAAGTTCAAAATGAAGGTAAGTCAGTAAAATTCACAAGGAACGAACCATATCCTATAGGGTTATGTTCCTTCATTCAAAAATACTAAGCTATTCATGAGTGAGCCTACTGAGGGATAATCTTATTATCTCTAAGATGACTGAGGAATTAGTCACTAAGAAATTTTGTTTCTCGATCCGATGGAGCCACTTATGTCTTACGACTACCAAGGTTCCTAAGCTTCCTTATTTTGAAATTCTAATAATTTCGCAAAAGTTTCATATTCGTACTTCAGTAAGTGCGCACATTCATAATGTTTAAACTAGTGATTTTGATTGGTGCTTACATTAAACAATCCAAAATCGTTAGTGTTGATCGAAATCCATCATAAGTATGGATCGAAATCCATACCAGATACGGAACGTCTTGTCGCTTCATATAAACGAGTTTCAGAGAACGTTTCCCTTAAAGTAGGATTCTTAGGAAGTTAAGTCTTTGAGTTCATTTTCATAAAATGATCCTAAGATGATTAACTTACTAATCCTATTTAGGAAGTTCAAAAGTTATTTGAAACTTTTTCATCTTACTTATTTATGTTATCTCGTTGTCTGTTCGAAACATCAATGCTTTGAGTTTTGCATAACAGTTTATACAAAATTAACTCAAGATTAGCGAATTCTGATCCTATCGGAATTTCTACAATGAGAGACTCTAAGAATATCCTTATACTCTTCGCAGTTCCTTTCCAAGACCCTAGTTTGCCACTATGGAAGCTAAAGTCTGATCTTTCTTTTAGGCTTTCCCTTCTCTCACCCCTCCATTGGGTTTTAAGGGTTTTTTCTTCTTTGGCCTTGATGCCTTTACCTTATTAGGTTTAGAAGAAGAACAAATAATCATTACCTTTTAGTCCTTCATAAGGATTCTCTCTTAAGTTATCAACTAATTTGATCAACTATGCTACAATAGCATCATCTAAGATTGAGTAGAAGGGGTCTGAAATGATGATAGAAGCAGTTCAAGCAATTAATGGACTAAGAACACATTTCTTAGGGTACGTGGATGGCTGCAAGTTCCTCCTTAATGAGGAGCTTGAGTTCACATCCATTCACATGTGTATTCCTTCATACAAATTTCGAACAATTCCTCCGATGTGTTATACTTTGTAATATGTTCGCAAGGGAGTACAATTGCTCTTAAGTGTTCCTATAATGTGTTATACTTTGTAACGCATTTATGAGGGAGTACAATTGCTCTTAAGTGTTTGGAGAATTTTCTTTCAATTTTCGATTGCTTCTCTTAAGCCTAGGTCGAATTTTCACAATAGGTGAAAAAGTCCGCCTCATAGAGAATAATTTTCTCTTTTGGAATCTAAAATGGTTTTTAGGATTCGAAGCCAATCAGGCGGTTAGGACTTTAGTCAACTTGCTTGACTCAAGGATGGATACTAATGGGTAGCATTTCAACTTGTAGACAATCACAGAACTACAACCTAAATGCTAAGCAGAGAAAAGGTGAGAATATTGAATAATAACATAACACATAGGATTAGGTCTTTTATCGTATGTGGCTCCCACTATTTTTATAAAGTCTATAAATCCCAAACGGCCTTAGAAGAAACTTGCTTTCTCAGCGGGTACTAGGATCCCAAGCATCCTTACTTTTGGACCCACGACTCGTGAGACATCCAAAGGTCTAAGAATCTTTAGGTAGGTACTAAATTGCCAATTCCATCTCCATGGAATTCCTAGTAATGTTTTTGCATCACTGATCTTTCAATCATGGATCCACGACTCATGAGACATCCATATCTACTTCAGTGTTGAGTTGGACCCATCAATCATAAGATCTCAATCAAACTTAGTCCGGAACGACCCACGACTCGTGAGACATCGCCCATTCTAAAAGGATCAAGAAATATCAATCAACTAAGGTGATCAATCAAGAAACTAAGATTTAATAGGCTGCACTAATTACCCCACGACTCGTGAGACAACAATTAGCTTACCTACTAACTCTTAAATCCTATTGATGGAATGCTAGGAATTTTATTACCGTAATAGAATACCTATTTCTTCGAAAGTTGCACAATATTTTAATTAGGGATTTTCGAATTAACCAGAGGGTTGTCCGGTTTAGACATCACCAACATGTACAATTATCCATTTTAATTGTCTTGATTAATACAGTTTCACATAAAGTGCATCACAGAAGCAATTAGAAGATAACATGTCCTGGCATGATACTAATTATGTGATGATCATGGGTATCCTAATCTTATATGTGATTATGGGAGCCACTCCATAATCACTAGTTCTAACAATTATGCAACATAAGATAGTTCATATCACATAAGGGTACAGAATTTAATGAAAAACCCTATCTATTACATTAATAGAAACCCTCCTAAACATTTTGAGGGGTCTTCTCTTATGGCCACCGTTCTTGAAGTGTTCCTTGTGGATCCTTCTTGCTCCTTGGGTGCTTGTCTGCAAAATGAAAGGAAAAACCTCACTTCCTAAGTTCTACTCTCTTAACATAAAGTAATATGGCTCAACCTTCATATTGACCATAGACAAGTACATGCAATAATAAGGAAAGCCACATAATAAACACATAACAGTACGCAAATAAGTAGGGCTCCAACACCAATTGTAATAACGCAACTATGGGGCTCCGACCCCATTTGAAGTCATCAATGTGCAGAATTTAAAAGATTCATAAGACTAACATTGATCACCTACACTAGCATGCTCCCGCTTGAATTTAAATTTACCAATTAAATTTAAAATTCCTTTGACTTCAAGTTACAATAACTTAACTAATTTGAATATAGTTCACTATTCAAGAATTTATTCAAAATTCGGATCATGACAAAACACAATTAATTTCAAAAATTAGTTTTTTGTCAAAAATATCATTCAAAGTAATATTTGTTATTTTTCTCGAAAAATTAGAACTTGACTTTAATTCATGAAAATCCAAAATTTTATGATTATTTTTAATAATTAATTTTATAATTTTTAAAATCAAATTTTCGTAATTCGGGATTTTTCGAAACTTGGAAAACACGAAACGAAAACAAAGGCCTTTGGGAACAACCGTGTGAGGCGTGCGGCCGTGGAACGCAAGCGCGCGCGCGAGCAGGCGGCACCGCGCACACGGACCGCAAGGGTTCCCAGAAGCTCGCAGGCGATGCCCGGTAAGGTCCCGTAAGCGCGCGCATGCTCTGCTACGTGGCTCGCGCGCTTCGCGTGCAGGCATGTCGGGCGATGGTGGGCGGAACGTGCAGCGTGCCTAGGCGCGCCAGGGCATCTGCTGCGTAACGAGGTCAATGGTGCGGGGCTGCGATGTTCAGCCCCATGTGCGTATGAGGTACGCGCAAACCCGCACGCGGTGCATGCGGGCGAACCCGTTCCAATCCCTTTTCAGTTTTGTAATTTCAGCAAATTCAAAACTTCCAATTTCGAATTAAAAAATTTCAAAATAAATCAGATCTAAACAACTTAAAACAAGATTTATTTGGGAAATATATTTCGCAAAATTTTCAAGAAACAGTTTTGATCGGATAGATTGGTATTTCAAACAAAAATCTAGAATACATAACATATATCCAAATTCAAGAATTTTCTGTCAAAATTCGTAAAGCAGTAAAGATACAATACGAACGTTGCAAGGTGGCTCTGATACCACTTGTTGGAAAACAACAGAGTTAACGCAGCGGAAGTTTAAATTTTTTTTCCAAAAGGGATCTAAAAACTTGCAATGTTCGTATCGTAACGTTGGGACTCAAGAAACTCACATGAATTGAAGCTTTCCTGAAACGTATTGAGTCGTCCTCAAACGTTCTTGATGCGGCATGAAAATCCCCGTTTCTTGAATCTTTCTTCGAGATTCACTGTGCGTATTAAAGAAACAAGAAACGAGAAAGGAAGAGAGCATGATTAACTCTCCCTTCAAAACCCCTGTTTGAGTAAGACTAATCAACCATGCCTTTGCCTCAAAAAACGTGTCATCAAGAAGTCAAATGCACGAACTGACTTCGTATTCCAAAGAAAATCGTGTTTTTCCAATCTGAATATACCATTGAAAAAATCGAACCATCAACTCTTCATATATATATGGGGTTTCCTAAACCCTAAGTCTGTTTTAGGGACAGGATTCCTAGTTTGACTTTTCTTCTATTTTTCTTTCTCTCCAAGCAATAACATCTTATCCCAATAAGATAGTATTCTTCTAGAAAGAGCTCCTTCTAATCAAATAAGGAATATTTAATTATTCTAATAATAATAAAATATCTTATTCTAATCAAATTAGAATAGTATTAAATAGAAGATATTTTATATTTAACTTATTTATTTATTCTAATCAAATTAGAACAATTAAATATTCATATATCTTGAATTAATTCTCCAATTAATTTCATGAAGGGCTTTAGAATTAATTCACCAATTTACTCGATAAAATTAATTCCTAATTAATTTCCTTTGGGAAATATAATTAATTCTCTAATTAATTATATACTGTGGCTTTATAATTAATTCACTAATTAATTATATTTGGGCTAATGATTAATTCTCCAATTAATTAACACATGATCCAATTCTATAATTGGAACCACACGTCCCAAACATGCTCTCGATCCACACGTCTACTTTATAATGTGGCCTCGTTTCGATCAACTATTTGATCTTTCCATAATACCCTTTGAACCCGGTATTTGTGTGTGACCCTCTAGGTTCAATTTCAGTTAGCAGTGAGCCTAAATAATTAATACCCTTTATTAATTAATTACCTCACAGATCACATGACCATAGTCTAGCAACAGGTGTGTGACCCCTACCCGAAACGTGAATATATATCCGAAAGAACCTTTCAGTCAATGACATCATGTGGGATACGATCCTCCTACCATCCTATCCCTTGATTAAGATCTAGGGCATCGGAATATAGAGAGCCCTACTAATCTTAATCTTAAGACAAAGTCCCCTTCATATTCCATTTGATCTCAATCCAAGAAAACCCCATTTTCTTGATATCTTGATCTAACCACCTTGCGCAACGATTTTAGGATATGGAATCATGAATGACATGTGTAATAAGAGATCATCTTGCCTACAGCAAGTGTAGGTCCTTTATTGATTCCAACAATTCTCATATGCCACTTGTGTAATCCCAACATAGGCCGTGGTTCAGGTGTCTATATGGCGACACCCTTTTGAGCCTATATCAAAGATTACAGAGTTAGCTCATACGAGACAATGTAGAATCTCAAGTCTAAGGATTAGTTCCTCACATCATTGACATGTGAAATATTTCCTAATCTGGAAGTTTCTGGAAACTTCCTTTCCCATTTAGGAATTTTCTCACGCGGGGTACTCTCAATGATGAAGTTCTTGTAACTATCACCCTTCTGTATTATGAATGCATCAACACATGCACTTATCACCCCATGAAACCGGGTGATCCTTCTTAATGACATAAATACACAAGCAAGTCTCAATAGAGATAAAGTCGACACTCCCACTGTTTGTCAGCCTCATTGACTTGGAGAAGTTTCTAATCTTCGCCTAGGGAGTTAAGACCTTGTTTCATGTGTCATTCCCATAATGACAAAGTTCTTAACGGCCTCATCGGATTAGGGGAGTTCTAGAAATGCACACATAATGGAAACACACAAAACACGTATTGGCACATAAGAAGTGTTCGCCTGTGATTATAATCATTCGTATATTATTCAAAGATTGTATGTGATATAGGGAAAGTCCCAAAGAATAACAGCTTTCTAGGGCACTATTCCCAACAATTCTCACACAGGACACCTCAGTATAGCTACTTAGAATAAGTAAGCACCCCCATGTAGCACGCATGTATCAACTATACACTTTGCACCCCATGAAACAAGGTGATCTTTCTTAAGGGCGTGATCACTTGAGCAAGCATCGAATGGGTCAGGTTGACACTCCCACTGTCTGTAGGACTCATCCGCTTGGAGTGATTTCTAATCATGAATTATGTGATATGGGGCTCATCTCATGAACCACTTCCCCTAAATGGTTGAGTCCTATAAGTCATATTGGTTAGGGGAGTGATTATCCTTGCGCAGTCAAAAGTAAACACACAATCAAACAAGAGCATATAAAGAAGTGTTGCCTTAATTCGTATTATTCAAAGATTGTCTGTGATTTACATAAGGAAAGTACTAAAGTAGACTATTACATCGGCTTTCAGGTATTCCTAACAATCTCCCACTTGGCCGTCAAAGCCATTCAGGAGCTAATCTAAGTCCCATCTTCGCAAGATGACCTTCGAAAACTTCTCGACGAAGGGGTTTAGTAAGCGGGTCTACCACGTTCTCTGTTGATGTGACCCTCTCAATTTGCACATCAACTCCTTTGATGATATCACGGAATAGTTGATACTTTCTCATAATGTGCTTAGTCCGTTTGTGAGATCTTGGTTCTCTTGCTTGAGCAACCACCCCAGTGTTGTCATGGAACACACTTATGGGGTCTTTCATGCTAGGAACGACATTCAATTCTTGAATGAAGTTTCTAATCCAAACACCTTCCTTAGCTGCATCATTTGTAGCTAAATATTCAGCCTCAGTGGTTCGAATCTGCAGTGGTCGTTTGCTTGGAACTTTTTCAACTCACTGCTTCGCCGTTAAGGCAGAAAGTGTATCCTGACATTGACTTAAAATCATCTAAGTCAGATGCAAAGCTTGCATCGTAGTATCCTCCGATTACCTGAACTTTCTGTCCTCCGTATACTAAGAATAAATTCTTAGTGCTTTGTAAGTACTTTAGGATATTCTTCACAGCAGTCCAGTGACCTTCTCCAGGGTTTGATTGGAAACGGCTCCTAACACTAAGTGCATAAGCCACATCCGGTCGAGTACTTAGCATTGCATACATTATGCTACCAATTGCCAAGGCATAAGGCACATGAGTCATTCTTTCCATCTCAAGGTTCATCTTAGGGCACATCTTATTCGAAAGAGATGTTCCTACACTCATGGGAAGAACTTTGCTCTTCGCATTCCCCATACTGAACCATTTTAGTACTTTGTCTATGTACATCGATTGTGACAGTCACATCAATCTCTTAGATCTATCCTTATAGATCTTAATACCGAGAATGTAGGATGCATCACCAAGATCTTTCATCTCGAATTGGTTCGATAACCATGACTTGGTATGTAATGCCCCGGTTTTCTAATCGTATAGTATGAAGTATGTGTTTACGTAATTACGCGTTTAAATTATTTAATTATGTAATTAATTGTTTATTATAATTATATTTTTAATTAATCTTTTTAATTATATTTATTTCGTTATTCTTTAATCAAATTTAAAATGGAATTTAATTTTACAAGTGAAAATATTTGAAATTTAAACGAATTCTTGAATGTTATGCACTTATAAGTTTTGATCACGTATCGTTCTTACTTGATTTGATTTTGGAATTTTGTGAAATTTTAATATGTTGTAGATTTATGTATTAGGAACATGTCTATGTGCTCATGTCATGTTTTCGATCTTATTTGAGGCATTAACGAATTTTATTTCAGGAATGAGCCTAAGTCGGAGAGATCAAGAGCATTTAGCGCACCTCTGGTTCGGGACGGCATATCTTGAGCTCGGGGATTTGGATTCGAATTCCGAAAGTGGCGTCGAACTCGTAATAAGATTTTGGAGCTAAGGAACCTAACCATAAATTTTTCTAAGACCGTTTGGACCTCCGAATTTTACCCGAAACACAGACTTCGTGCAGCTTTGCCACCTTTGACGGTTTTGGCCAAAACTTATTCGTTTCTTGACCAACTGACCCGATTTTTTAACCTATATGATCCTAATTCAATACCCTAACTAAAAATCTTCAACCACTCCCTTCATAGTCTGAAGAAACAAGAGAGAGCAGGAGAAAAAGGGAAAAAAATGGAGAACCAATCACTATTCATCCTTGGTGATTTCAAGCCCGTATCTTCTTCGATCCTCCTCAAATTTGAGAGGTAAGCCCATGGTTTTTTCCTCCATCTTCTCCTCTTTATTTTAAGTGTCTATTTGCCAATTTTCATTGATTTTTGGGCACAATATGAGCTTGGTAATGAATAGTTAGGGCATAATCCATTTCTTGAATTCACTGTTAAATTTTCAGATTTCTTGAGGTTTGATGCATGAAATATGATCCTTCTGGCATCCTTTAGACATTCATGAACTTGTATTTGATTTATATGAGGTGTGTGTGGATCCACCATGACCGAAAATATGGGTTTTGAAGCTTTTGGGAATGAATTTGCTTCCGTGACGGCTGTTGTGTCTTTTGTTGCTGTTACGTGCTTGTGTGCTGTGATTGTGGTGTGTTTTGCTGCATTTTTCCTTACCTTTTGAGGCTGGTTTGTTGCTTCTTTGATGTCTAAAGAAGTACCCTGCTGCTGCTGCATAAATGATGAGAAACAGGGGCTGTTCTGCTCCATTTCTGCTACTGCTGCACGAAGTCGCGGGCGCGACTGCAGGAAGGTCATTTTGGGTCACACCCGCGACCCCTTTTTCCCCATGTTTCGACCTGTGTTCACTGGAGCTGCTGCTGGTAGAGGTGGTAACGGCCGCGATCCCATTTGTTCTGAGTTTTGGTCGCGGCCGTGACCGTATTTGAGTTCGTGTGATTGTCTGCTGTTATGTTACTGCTTTATTTTTCTTTTTCCCTTTCACGATTGCTTTCTTTACCAATTCATGAGATTTCAGCAACATGTGTGTGTATATATATATATATATTAAATGCATGGATTTAGATGGTGGATTGAATTGCATGCATGCATTTTGTTTAATTTGTTGAAGCAAGTACGTGTATATATGTATATATTTTATGTGTAAACTTTGTAATCTGCATTTATATATATATATATATATATATATATATATATATATATATATATATATATTATATGACATGTATTTAATTGTTAACTAGTTAATATGAATTTTATGTAATTTAATTTGAATATCTTACATGATATGGTCTCAATAAGTCGATTTCGCGTGTATGGCCCTCATACTTCTTTAGTTGTTTTTCCTATGCCTCTTATTTGTTTGTTTTTGATTTATGAGCTATGCAGACATGTTATATCCTATTTTATAAATCTTGAAATAATTTTATGGATTTATTTAATACGAGTTTTACGCGATATATGGCAAGATATGTTTGTTATACCTTCTTATGTGCATGCATGAAGTAGTACTTTGTTTATTTGCCTCATATGTTATATCATTGTTCGTTTTATGATATGTGTGAATTGTTAACATGTTAAACGATATGTTATGCTCGTTATGTGAAGCTTATGGATTTGGTTATCGTGAAATATGCGACTTATGATTCAATACGACATGATATGACTTCATATGATCTAATGTAACTTAGATGCTCTTTAGCTTGCATGCATGACTTGTTGCCCTAATTATTTCCTTAATATGATAACTTCTTGCTTCAATTATGACTTAAATGTATTGTAACCTGTTATAAGTGTGTTATGATTGTTGTGTAAAGCATATGGCTCGAATTGATACAAAATATGAAAGCTCTGAAATGTACGAATATGGAAGCTTCATGAAATAAATGTATTTGAACCTATTGAATGAATTAGTTGATTTCACGACTTCATGATATCATTTTATTTATTATGCATCTCATATCATGTTCAATGCATTGTCGTGCGTCATATATGGTTCATTTGGAGTCTTGAGTCTCACGAGTACATTACATTGTCTTTTGTACAGTTTTCTCCAGGGTGGAGACTTGCCGGGTTCATAAGCTTTCTTCAAGTCTTCCTTTGATTTTTGGTATTGTTCGGTAAGAGGGGTAACAGGTGGGTTTCTCTTCTATTAGTTATGATGACCCGATATATTCCTTATGTGAAACGTTTTGAGCCAAAATACTGTATATATATAAATATATTGAGTCTTTTCAAAGAGTCTGTAATTCCAACGTAAAGCCCTTCTTTTATGAATCCCCACCATATGATTTTAGCTTGGACATGATTATGATTGCACGGGTCCAGGGACTTAGTGCAAGTGGCTATCCGGGAAGGCATGGGCCGACGGTGATCCCTTGTACTAGTCCCACCACATTTATGGTGATACCGGCCCTCGCTAGGAGGTTTAGCGGGGAATGGGAGTTGAGTGCTCTTGGGGGATTCATGTACCCCCATTGGCCTATCTATGGACCGGTGGCCGGGTCTTGCTAACCCGTCCACCACCCGAAGGAAAAAGGTGTAAGTGTTTATGATTATAAATGAAATGAATAATGATTATGATTATGAACGATTATGTATGAATGTGTATGATCGCTAATATAAAGATTGAATTGATATGCACACACGAGGAGTAGGGTGGAGATATTCGCCCACCCGCCAGGGCTCATGTATTGACCGCATGAACGACTATGAATATGAATTATGAAATTGATTGTTGTAATCCCGAGCGTTATTTTCCTTTGTTTTCACTCACTTGGGAAATATTTCAAAAACCTCGCACGGGATTATAGCTTGCATGTGGGTGTGTTTAAATTCTATAATATTATCTATGATATGCCCTGTTTTATACCCACCAGTCTTCTATAGACTGAACCCGGCTTTGTTTTCAATTCTTTTGCAGGTTTTGGAGTGATAGGTGGGATTTTTGGTCTGTCGAGTCCTGTGATTAAGTCCGAGTCACACCATACACATTTTGTACATTGATTAAGTTATACAATGAATATGTATGAATTGTTATGATTTTATTTTATAAATTCGGGACAGGCTTCTAGGGATAGATTGAATCCGTGAATTGTGAATTATGATTTATGATTTGTGTTTGGAATTTTGGGACTAGGTATCTATGCTAGGTGAACCCATCAATTGTTAATTGTAATTAAGATTGATTATATGTTTTGCTTCTGCACGTGCATTTTTATCTTCGGAATTGTTTATTTGGTTTCGAAGTGAGTTCCCGCCTAGGATAGCGTGTGAGTGGTCCCCATTCGCCGTGACTTGGCACGTGTATGGACTTCCCATTTCATATGCGGGTTGGGTCTCGGTGCGGGGGATGTGGTGCCTTCCGTTTAGGGCGCTACATCCTTAAGTGGTCTCAAAGCCCGGTTGCAAAATCGGGGTTCTCGTGTCGTGATTAAGTCAGTTTAGGTCGTACGGCATTGGAACAACTTTTCAACGTGTGCATTGCATTGAACTTTCATTGTTAATTGTTACTAATTGCTAGGAATTACTTATTATATGTGATCTACTTTCAATTTCATTGCCTAAGGTGTTGCATTTTGCATTTTATATGTGTTGATTGATTTAAATATGTGCCATAAGCATATCCTAATCCACATGCATTTATATTCGAGTTGAGTCTTTGATTATAGGTTGCTATCACGTTATCAAAGCTACTATCAACCTCAACTACAAGTTTCTTCTACCAAACCAATAAAGTGATTATGGAGCCAACGGGATTGAAGGTCGGGTGTTGCATCTCCATAGCTTACGGAATGGACCTACATTTTATTGCCCGGCGTCAAGAAACAAGTCTTTGACCACTGAGAAGTTCATCAACTTCATTCTCCCTATAAACCTTGAAGATTATCAACGTACGTGCGTCGTGGGAATTCAAATCGCCAACTTAAAGGATACGCGTGACAATGAGATAGGTGTGGAACTTCTTATCATCTAACTATAAATACACTTGATTTAAGATCAAGTCCGCCAAAGTTCACCACCAAGATCTTTGAAGTTGAGATCGTTGAGCAATTAGAAGGTTAAATTGGGAGACTTCAAGGGATTGGAAGCAAGGTGCGTTGAAAGGACTTCCAATTAGGATGCAGGGAATAGAGAGCCGACAATCATGTGGTTTTACAAAGGGGTCAAGTAAGGAAGCTTAATGGATGCGACCACCGTCATGGACCAATGAATGGATGTAAAGTAATAATATCAAGGAACATTTAAGAATTCAAATTGTATCATCTTCTCGGGACTTTGGGGACATGCGAGCAGATAAGGAAGTAAGCAAGGATTTGGAAGCAAACAGAGATTGGAAAGCATCATCAATGACCGAGCAATACTCAAACTTACAACTTATGCTCGCAACATCGAGATTAAAGGAAAGGATATCGTGCTAAAACTACAACTATGGTGACAGGTTTAATGCATTCATAGCACGTGCATCATACATTGTAATTAATTACTTAAATTCTTATTACATGCATGTTAATATTATAATTGTTAAATTGTTGTTGTATAATCCTTGTTGATATATGTGCTTTAAGGATATAATTGATGATTTGGTGCCACATCTTCCTTGTTGAGAATGTGTATTACATGCATTTGGCATTTTAAACCCAACATGCATCCTCTCAGTGTTTACTTGTTAGGTTTTTTTCCCCGCTTGATACTCCAACTACTATCTCAATTGGAGCTCAACCAAATCGGATTGAAAAAAGACCCTTTTATGATAAGGTTGAGATAGAAATGAAAATCAAATTTTAGAAAGTAAAGAGGGTGAAGTAAATTTTGGGATGTTAGAACGGACATGAAAGAAAAGGGATTCCAGATAGATAGGGAATTTGAAGAACAAAGGAGTTGGGATGCCACTCAAATTGATCGCTTTGAGGTGAATATGAATGATACACCGACCATAATTCTTAATTAGAATTCTTGTTCAAGAAAATCAAGAAGTCCCACTATGGGATGACGAATGAGATCGATCCGAGGAGGCGAAATTTTAAAGGGGAGAGCACGGCCAAGAAATGGAATTATAATTCGAGGTTGTGCTTAAAGAAAATAATTTAGTAGAAACAACGGAATGCAACCCATAGAAGACACGGAAGCCCTAGTGATGGTGATCGAAAATGAATAAAAGAGCCTGAACGGTTAAACCGTCAAAGTGAGCACTAAGTTACTAGGTTCGGGTTGAAGGCCACCACGGGATATTGAGGAGATGGTTTATTGAGAATTTCTACATATGGGATTTAATTTTTGGGAGATAATGGAATTATAGAGGAGCTTTTACGGGACCGTTAAATCAGCTCAGGAGACAGGAACTAAATTAGATTAACACGTTCGTGATGGCATCCATGGAGAGGTTAATTCGATCATGTATTGGAGGAGTTCGGACATCACTTAACAAAATAGAATCTAACTATGTCGTCAGTCGTTCATCCATGTTGACTTGAAGGAAATTTGAGAAAAAGGGATCAAAATGAGTGATTATTGAAGGATTTTTATAGGACCTCAAGAACTATCAAGGAAGTTTCCCTTCGATTAGAAATTTGAGTCAACTGAAATTAAATACACGTTTAATGGCTCCAAGAGGATGAAAGGGTAAGAAAAAGATCCACGAAGGGATTAATCCGAAAATCTTGGGAACCGGTAATCACAACTCGGTTTGGAAAGAACTCGTTAAGAAGACTGTGATCGTTAAACAAAAAAATGTTGCTCGAATTTCAAGGGCTTCACCAAATTACAGAAGGGGGCATGAATCGTAAAAAAGACCGATCTGAGATTTGAAGGCGTAGGGTAAAACCCGTTTTGGAAGGGCAAGTGGATTAGATCAGGGTCAATATATAACCGAGAGATAGGAGAAGATAAAAAGGGGATAAGAGTCAGAGTGGAATCAAGAATAGGAGCAATCGAGGGTCTTACCATCGTCTCAAGTGGACACTTTGAAGATAGTAAAGGCAATTCAAGAATCGAGCTAGCTTTTGGGTTCAGATCATACCTTGGGATCATGAAAGCCTTAGTTTCAAATTTGTTTCCACGGTGAACGGTACATCAAACATTCATGGTACATGCATACCTGCACTTTTAAATTTAAAGAATGGTGGTGGTATGTACTTTAATCATTTAGTATGTTGATCACTTCTGCGTGATGGATGATGAATATGGTTGATATGTAACACCTGCTCTTATATGGCTTACGTGGTTTTAAAATTTTGTAATGGATGTTTTGATGCTTTCTTCATGGTGTTTGCTTTTCGTTGTGACTGTATTTTGTATTTTGAAATTTTTATCTTGTTTGCGAGAGACGGGGTTCTCTCATTGTTGTTCGAGAGACGAGGTTCTCTCATTGCTGTTCGAGAGACGGGGTTCTCTCATTGTTGTTCGAGAGACGAGGTTCTCTCATTGATGTTCGAGAGACGGGGTGGGTTCTCTCTCTCCTTGTTGCTTGTGAGAGACGGGGTGCTCTCTTTGTTGTTGCGAGAGACGGGATTCTCTCATTCTTGTTCGACAGACGGGGTTCTCTCATAATTTACTTCGGGGCATATAGTGAATCCGAGGACGGATTATTTTAAGGGGGAGAGGTTGTAACGGCCCGGTTTTTTCAATCGTATAGTATGACGTATGTGTTTACGTAATTGCGCGTTTAAATTATTTAATTATCTAATTAATTGTTTATTATAATTATATTTTTAATAATCTTTTTAATTATATTTATTTCATTATTCTTTAATTAAATTTAAAATGGAATTTAATTTTATAATTCAAAATATTTGAAATTTAAACAAATTCTTGAATGTTATGCACTTATATGTTTTGATCGCGTGCCGTTCTTACTTGATTTGATTTTGGAATTTCGTGAAATTTTAATATATTGTAGATTTATGTGTTAGGAACAATTCTATGTGCTCGTGTCATGTTTTCGATCTTTTTTGAGGCGTTAACGAATTTTATTTCGGGAACGAGTCCAAGTCGGGGAGATCAAGAGCATTTACCGCACCTCTGGTTCCGGACGGCATATCTTAAGCTCGGGGATTCGGATTCGAATTCCGAAAGTGGCGTCGGACTCATAATAAGATTTTGGAGCTAAGGAACCTAACCATAAATTTTTCTAAGCCCGTTTGGATCTCCGAATTTTGCCCTAAACACAGACTTCGCGCAGCTTTGCCACCTTTGACGGTTTTGGCCGTAACTTATTCGTTTCTTGACCAAATGACCCGATTTTTGAACCTATATGATCCTAATTCAATACCCTAACTAAAAATCATCATCCACCCCCTTCATAGTCTGAAGAAACAAGAGAGAGCTGGAGAAAAAGGGAAGAAAATGGAGAACCCATCACTATTCATCCTTGGTGATTTCAAGCCCGTATCTTCTTCGATCCTCCTCAAATTCGAGAGGTAAGCCCATGGTTTTGTCCTCCATCTTCTCCTCTTTATTTTAAGTGTCTATTTGGTAATTTTCATTGAGTTTTGAGCACAATATGAGCTTGGTAATGAATAGTTAGTGCATAATCCATTTCTTGAATTCACAGTTAAATTTTCAGATTTCTTGAGGTTTGATGCATGAAATATGATCCTTCTGGCATCCTTCAGACATTCATGAACTTGTATTTGATTTATATGAGGTGTGTGTGGATCCACCATGACTGAAAATGTGGGTTTTGAAGCTTTTGGGAATGAATTTGCTTCCGTGACTGTTGTTGTGTCTTTTGTTGCTGTTGCGTGCATGTGTGCTGTGATTGTGGCATGTTTTGCTGCATTTTTCCTTACCATTTGAGGCTGGTTTGTTGCTGCTTTGATGACTAAAGAAGTACCCTTCTGCTGCTACATAAATGATGAGAAACAGGGGCTGTTCTGCTCCATTTCTGCGAGTGCTGCACGAAGTCTTGGGCGCCACCGCGGGAAGGTCATTTTGGGAAGCACCCGCGACCCCTTTTTCCCCATGTTTCGACCTGTGTTCGCTGGAGCTACTGCTGGTAGAGATGGTAGTGGCCGCGATCCCATTTGTTCTGAGTTTTGGTAGCGGCCGTGACCGTATTTGAGGGGTTTTTCGTGTGATTGTCTGCTGTTATGTTACTGCTTTGTTTTTCTTTTTCCCTTTCACGATTACTTTCTTTACCAATTCATGAGATTTCAGGAATATGTATATATATATATATATATATATATATATATATATTTAATGCATGGATTTAAATGGTGGATTGAATTGCATGCATGCATTTTGTTAAATTTGTTGAAGCAAGTACGTGTATATATGTATATATCTATACAGTTAAATATATATATATATATATATATATATATATATGACATGTATTTAATTATTAACTAGTTAATATTAATTTTCTGTAATTTAATTTGAATATCTTACGTGATATGGTCTCAATAAGTCGATTTCGCGTGTATGGCCCTCATACTTCTTTAGTTGTTTTTCCTATGCCTCTTATTTGTTTGTTTTTGATTTATGAGCTATGCAGACATGTTATATCCTATTTTATAAATCTTGAAATAATTTTATGGATTTATTTAATACGAGTTTTACGCGATATATGGCAAGATATGTTTGTTATACCTTCTTATGTGCATGCATGAAGTAGTACTTTGTTTATTTGCCCCATATGTTATATCATTGTTCGTTTTATGATATGTGTGAATTGTTAACATGTTAAACGATATGTTATGCTCGTTATGTGAAGCTTATGGATTTGGTTATCGTGAAATATGCGACTTATGATTCAATACGACATGATATGACTTCATATGATCTAATGTAACTTAGATGCTCTTTAGCTTGCATGCATGACTTGTTGCCCTAATTATTTCCTTAATATGATAACTTCTTGCTTCAATTATGACTTAAATGTGTTGTAAGCCTGTTATAACGTGTGTTATGATTGTTGTATAAAGCGTATGGCTCGAATTGATACAAAATATGAAAGCTATGAAATGTACGAATATGGAACCTTCATGAAATGAATGTATTTGAACCTATTGAATGAATTACTTGATTTCATGACTTCATGATATCATTTTATTTATTATGCATCTCATACCATGTTCAATGCATTGCCGTGCATCATATGTGGTTCATTTGGAGTCTTGAGTCTCACGAGTACATTACATTGTCTTTTACACAGTTTTCTCCAGGGTGGAGACTTGCCGGGTTCATAAGCTTTCTTCAAGTCTTCCTTTGATTTTTGGTATTGTTCGATAAGAGGTGTAATAGGTGGGTTTCTCTTCTATTAGTTATGATGACCCGATATATTCCTTATGTGAAAAGTTTTGAGCCAAAATACCGTTTAGATATAAATATATTGAGTCTTTTCAAAGAGTCTATGATTTCCAACGTAAAGCCCTTCTTTTATGAATCCCCACCTTATGATTTTTGGCGTGGACATGATTATGATTGCACGGGCCTAGGGACTTAGTGCAAGTGGCTATCCGGGGAGGCATGGGCCGACGGTGATCCCTTGTACTAGTCCCACCACATTTACGGTGATACCGGCCCTCTCTAGGAGGTTTAGCGGGGAATGGGAGTTGAGTGCCCTTGGGGGATTCATGTACCCCCATTGGCCTTTGTATGGACCGGTGGCCGGGTCTTGCTAACCCGTCCACCACCCAGAGGAAAAAGGTGTAAGTTGTTTATGATTATGAATGATATGAATAATCATTATGATTATGAACGATTATGTATGAATGTGTATGATCGCTAATATAAAGATTGAATTTATATGCACACACGAGGTGTAGGGTGGAGATATTCGCCCACCCGCCAGGGCTCACGTATTGACCGCATGAACTACTATGATTATGAATTATGAAATTGATCGTTGTAATCCCGAGCGTTGTTTTCCTTTGTTTTCACCCACTTGGGAAATATCTCAAAAACCTTGCACGGGATTATAGCTTGCATGTGGGTGTGTTTAAATTCTACAATATTATCTATGATATGCCCTATTTTATATCCACGGTCTTCTATAGACTGAACCCGGCTTTGTTTTCAGTTCTTTTGTAGGTTTTGGAGTGCAAGGTGGGATTTTGTATCTGTCAAGTCCTGTGATTAAGTCCGAGTCACACCATACGCATTTTGTACATTGATTAAGTTATACAAAGAATACGTATGAATTGATATGATTTTATTTTATAAATTCGGGACAGGCTTCTAGGGATAGATTGAACTCGTGAATTGTGAATTATGATTTATGATTTGTGTTTGGAATTTGGGGACTAGGTTTCTATGCTAGTTGAACCCGTCAATTGTTAATTGTAATTAAGATTGATTATATGTTTTGCTTCTGCACGTACATTTTTATTCTTCGGAATTGTTTATTTGGTTTTGAAGTTCGTTCCCGCCTACCATAGCGTGTGAGTGTTCCCCGTTCGCCGTGACTTGACACGTATATGGACTTCCCATTTCATATGCGGGTCGGGTCTCGGTGAGGGGGATGTGGTGCCTTCCATTTGGGGCGCGACATGGTAACTTTCATGTCATCTTTCGAATTCCCAATTAGAAGGATGTCATCAGCATAAAGCACCAAGAATTGCACTGAAGTCTCCAATTCCTTTCTATACACGCAAGACTCATTCGAATTTTGTTGAATGAAGCCAAACTTTTTGACTGCTTCATCAAAACGAATATTCCAATTCCTAGAAGCCTATTTCAATCCGTAGATTGATCTTTGGAGTTTGCAAACCTTTTGCTCACTCCCACTGAATGTGAAACCTATGGGTTGATCTGTCTCCATTGAGAAAGGCAGTTTTCACATCCATTTGTCATATCTCATAGTCGTAATATGCAGCTATGGCAAGCATGATCCGAATGTACTTTTACATTGCAACCGGTGAGATGGTTTCATCAAAGTCCACACCGGGCCTTTGAGTGAAGCCTTTGGCTACGAGCTTGCCTTATAGGCTGTAACGTTTCCATCTACTCCGAGCTTTCTCTTAAAGATCCATTTGCAACCTATGGATTTTACCCCATTAGGCAAATCAACCAAGGTCCAAACTTGGTTGGAGTACATGGAACCTATTTCGGACTTCATGGTTTATTCCCACTGATCAGAATCCGAGTCTGATAGTGCCTCCTCATATGTTAGGGGATCATTATCCTCTTCAGAGATTTCATGGAGAAAACCATATCATCTCTGAGGCTATCTAGGAGTACGTTCAGAACGCCTTAGTGGAGGATTTTCACGTGTATCGAAGTTTGTGATTATTTGTGGGGTATCAGATTGAGGTGTCTCTTGCGTGGGTAGCGTGGGATCATCTCGAATTTCTTCGAGTTCGGTGATCTTGCCTTTCTTTTCTTCTAGGAACTGTTCCTCAAGAAAAGTTGCATTTCTCAAAACAAACACCTTTTGTTCAGTTTGATCATAGAAGTAGTATCCTATGGATTCCTTAGGATAGCCAACAAAGTAGCATAAGTTAGAACGAGGTTCTAACTTATCTCCCACTGTCCTCTTCACATAAGCAGGACAACCCTAAATTCTTAAGTAAGAATAACTAGGGATTTTACCATACCACATTTCATAGGGCGTTTTAGGGACAGACTTGGAAGGAACAAGATTCAGAATCTTGGTTGCAGTTTCTAGAGCATAACCCTAGAAAGAAGGTGGTAAGTCAGTGAAACTCATCATGGAATGAACCATATCAAGTAGGGTTCGATTCCTTCTCTCAGAAACTCCATTAAGTTGGGGAGTTCCTGGAGAAGTCCACTGAGAGATAATACTATTATCTCTGAGATGATTAAGGAATTCTTCATTAAGATACTCGCCACCTCGATCAGATCGGATTGTCTTGATCTTGTGACTAGTTTGGTTCTCAACCTCCTTTTGAAATTTTAAGAATTTCTCAAAAGCCTCAGATTTGTACTTCATTAAGTACACATAACCATAACGACTAAAGTCGTCAGTAAAGTTTATGAAGTACTAATGATTGTTTCGAGTTCTTACACTAAGCGATCTACAAACATCAGAATGGATCAAATCCAAGGTCTTTGAGGCTCGTTCCACACCCCCTTTGAAAGGAGTTTTGGACATCTTTCCTTTGAGACAGGATTCGCAGAAAGTTAACTGTTTAAGGTCATTTTCAGAGAATGTCCCTAAGGTTGAAAACTTGCTAATTCTGTTCTTGGATATGTGTCCTAATCTAACATGCCATAAAGATGCTGAGACTTCGTCATCTCTCTTACGTTTTGTTTCTCATTGTATATTCAAAATATTACAGTTTTGAGTTAGATAAAGTCCATTGTTTAATGTACCAAGATGTATTGAAAAATTATTCTTTTCAAGGAAAAAGTTACCATTCTTAATATTAATTTCATAACCTTCGCAATTAAGTATTGGAACTGAAATAATATTACGAATAATGTTTGGTACATAAAGGACTTTATTTAAAATTAAAACAAAATGACCTAAATCTAATCTAATTGTGCCTAAAGCTTGAGCTTCGACCGTTGAACCGTCCCCCAATCTTCAAGACACATTGTCCTCCTTTGAGCTACCGGACCTCACTTAGCATCTGTACATCATTACAGATATGAGATCCACAACCGGTATCAAGTACCCAAGAGTTAGAATTAATAGAAAGATTTACTTCAACGAGGAACATACCTTTCTTTAGAGTAGCCTTGTACTCTTGGCAGTTTCTCCTCCAATGCCCCAGTTTGCCACAATGGAAGCAAATGTCCTCTTTCTGATCACGTTTCTTCTTGTGGGCTTTTCCCATCATGATGCCTCCATTGGGCCTAAGGGACTTCTTTTTCTTTTGGGCTCTCTTGCCCTTGCATTTAATAGACTTAGAAGAAGATGAAGCAGTGACCATCATAACCTTGTTGTCCTTCTTGATCGTGCTTTCACCAGTCACAAGCTGACTAATCAGCTCAGCTACACTAGCATTTGCATGATTCATGTTGAAGTTAAGGAGAAAACGGTTGAATGATGGTGGGAACGAGGCTAGCAATAGATCCACTGAAAGCTCATCTCTCAGTGGCATGTCCATGGAGGCAAATGTCTGAGTGAGAGCAAGAAACTTGAGTTCATATTCATGGACACTTGTACCTTCCTTCGTTCTCAAATGGAACAATTCCTTTGAGGTGTTATACCTTGTAACACGTTCATGAGGTCGGTAAAGTTGCTCTAAATGGTCGTAAATCTCCCAAGCGAATTCCATGGACTCATGCTGTCTATGAATGTCCGGAGACAAGTTAGCAAGCATGAGACAACGGGCTTGGAGATTATCATCCTTCCACTTCTTGATCGCGTCCCGCTCAGCCCGGGTCGGAGCTTCCCCTTTAGGAACGGGCTCCGCCTCGTAGAGAACATAAGTTCTCTTCTCGGAATCAAGAATGATTTTTAGATTCCTAAGCCAATCAGAATAGTTGGGACCAATCAACTTGTTTGACTCAAGGATCGATACTAGAGGGGTTTTGGTTGCCAATTCAAAACACGTAAAGAATCACAGAATCTACGACCTAAATGGAAAAACAGAGAACTAAGTGAGCATGCTGAATAATAACGCTATACCTGAGATTAGATCTTTAATCTATGTAGCTCCCACTGTTTTTAAAAGATCTATAATTCCCAAAGATCTTAGAGGATACTTGTTATCCCAATGGGTACTAAGATGCCAAGCACTTTATCTCGGACCCACGACTCACGAACATTCTTAATAAAGCCTAAGGTAGGTACAACTTACCAATTCCAACACTGTGGAACTCTTAGTAATGTTTTTGCATCACCTATCTTTCAATATGGACCCACGATTCGTGCGACAACCGTATTTACTTAGGCGTTAAGCTAGACCTATCAATCATAAGATCAAGATCAAAACTTAGTTGGAACGACCCACGACTCGCGGACATCGTCCTCCCCAAAATTGATCTCGAAATATTGATCATTAAAAGGATCAATTAGGAAACTAAGAACTAATATATTTCACATAGTCACCCCACGACTCATGGACAACAACTAGCTTCCTCTATTAAACTTAAATCCTATTGATCGAATGCTAGGAATTTAATTTAAAGTTTTCACCTCGAATTAAACACCTATTTTCAAAATTAGCTTAATATTTTAAGGGAATTTTCGATTTAACCGGAGAGTTGTCCGGTTCGACCTCACCAACATATATGTTATCCAATTTAATTAGTCTTGATTAATGCAAGTACAACTTAAATGCATTTCACACAAGCACGTAGCAGATAACATGTCCTAGCATGATCCTAACAGGTGATGATCATGGGTTCTACCTATCATATGCGTAATATGTGGGAGCCACTCCACAATCACAAGTTCTAACATACATGCCACATAAAACAGTTTAAATCACATAAGGGAATTGGAAATAAAACGATGCCCTATCTATTACAATAATAGAAATCCTCTCTAACACTTTGAGAGGTCTTCACTTATCGCCTCCATCTTGTTACTTGTTGTGTGGATCCATCTTACTCCATGGGTGTATTATCTCAAAAATGAAAGAAAAAGACCTCACCACCTATCTCTACTCTCAAATTACAATAAAAGGAAAAAGACAAAAAGTAATAAGGCTCAATCTTCATATTGGCCTTAGACAATTACATGGGGCAACCCCGGCCTCAAAATAGTAATATGGAAAGCCATATAATAAACACATAACAGTACGCACATAAGTGAGGCACCGACCCCAATTGAAAAACGTAACTATCGGACTCCAACCCCAATTTAAACCATTCATGTGCATAAATTAAAACCATTCATAAGATTAAACCCATGATCACCTAACATGCATAAGTTGCAAGAATTTAAATTTAACCAATAAATTAAGATTCTCGTTTTAAGCCCTAATAGCTTAAAACATGACTTAGATGCAATTCTTGTTCAAGAGCCTTTTCTATAAAACCAGAAAAAAAAAATAAACTAACAAAATTCCAATTAACTTCCGAAAATCAATAATTTTATTCTTTCAATATTTTTAGAAAATAAAGTTCGTAATTTTCCCAAAATTTAAATCGTCTTAATTTCTCAAAATCCCAATTTAAACAATTATTTCATAAATAATTCTAATTTAATAAAATAAAACTTTAAAGAAGAATTAAATCGGGATTTCAAGGACCGAAAATACGAAAAACACAAAAACAGGGTCGGAACCCCGGAATCGCGAAGCACCTCCGCACGGCAGCGTGCGCCAGCGTGCGGCAGCAGGGCGTGCACGGCGGGGGGGGGGGATTTGTCGGGCTTCCCGCGCGGTTGCGGGACGCCTGTGCGGGCTCGTCTAGGTAGCTCCCGCGCGGTTGCGGGAGGTGCTCGCGGGGTTGGGACGTGCTACACGTTGGCACGTCCCAATCCTGCGTGTTCGTTTCACGTTTTATTTTTCGTATCTCAGGTTTCCCAAAAGCCAATTCAATCCAAAATTAAAATTACGATTTAAATAGATTTCAACCAAAACAGTTTTTCAAAAACACGATTTAAGAAAATAGTTTTCCGAAACTTTTAGGAAAAGTACAGTTTTGTAGTTCAGGCTTTCTAAAAGAACTCAAGAATACTCAATTCGCATCTAAACCTAAGAATTTCTACCAAATTCAGAATAATTGAGACGAATCAGAAATAGGCCTTGCAAGGTGGCTTTGATACCACTTGTTGGGAAAACAAGACAGAAACGCAGCGAAAATTTAAAAATTTTCCCAATAAGTTAGAATCGAATCTTGCAATTCCTATTCCCAAATTCGTAGAGATCAAGAAACTCACTTAGATAGTAGCTTTCTTGACAAGTTCTAGCCGCCCAAGAACGCTCTACACGCGGCTTGATCCCCAAAAGCTCCTTCTAGGAAATTAGTCCACCAACCGTGACCACGATCCGAATAGGGAGGATGCTAGTTCTATATTCAGTGTTTAGGCTCTAAGGGGTTAGTGAATAGTTATGGACAAGGAGAAATTGTGTGTCATCATCCCCTGGGGTTCGAACCCTATGTATTTATAGGCAAGGGGTTCGAACCCCTCTTCCTTGTTGGACAAGAATTGCAAACTCTTTTGGAAAGGGATTTCTTGCTTGGAGACCAAGTCTCTTACTTTGACCAAAAGTTTCCTTTTGACCAACTTGTCATGCAAGAATAATATCTAACTCTCTTAGATATTTTATTTTAATTTATTTATTAATTAAAAAATAACTTGAAGAGTAATAATTAATTAATTCATAATTAATTATTTATTAGACTTTATTTCTCCAAATTAGGACTTTAATATTAATTCAAAATTAAACCAAAGCCCATTGAATAATTAACACATTAATTATTTAATATATACACATATAAACACGCAACCACACGTGTCCCTAAGGACATGTGTCATACACGTGTGACTCACACGTGTGGGCCCCACCATTCACTTAATGTGTCGATCAACTCGTTTAATCAATTCAAGCCTTAACCCACGTGATCGGGTTGTTGTGTGTGACCCTCTAGGTTCTTAATTCAATTACTCGTGACCCTAATTAATTAATTCCCTAACTAATTAATCAGTCCACAGATCAAACGACCATAGTCTAGCAACAGGTGTTTGACCCCGAGCTGAATAAGAATGTCTCGATTCGATAGAACCTTTAAGTCATTGACATATGTGAGATGCAATCCTCCTACATCCCATCTCTCAATCAAGAACTAGGGCAAGGGAATAATTAGAACCCTAATAATCTTGATCTTAATGTTAAGTGCATTTCATATCCATTTGATCTCAATCCAAGAAACTCTTTTCTTGATGTCTTGATCCACTGCCTTGGCCAAGGATTCCTAGATGGCATATGAATGACTTACATAATAAGAGATCATCATCTTGCTAATGCTAGTGTAGGTCTTTTATCGATTCTCATATACTTTCATTTTCCACTTGTGCAACCCCAGCATAAGCCTTGAATCAGTTGTCTAAGGCGACACCCTTTAAAGCTTACACCTAAGATTACAGAGTTAGCTCATAAAGTACCTATGGAATCCCAAGTTTAAGGATCATTTAGTCACATC
The DNA here is from genome assembly GCA_037501455.1 of Lantana camara. NCBI lineage: Eukaryota > Viridiplantae > Streptophyta > Magnoliopsida > Lamiales > Verbenaceae > Lantana > Lantana camara. Next base: position 77,620,887 of record CM074863.1, read on the forward strand.
AATGACTCGTGAGATATTTCCTAATCTGTAAGTTTCTATTTCTGGATATAGAAACTTCCTTTCCCATTTAGGAATCTTCTCACACGGGACACCTCAATGTACCTACTTAAAATAAGTAAGCACCCCCATGTATCACGCACGTATCAACTATACACTTTGCACCCCATGAAACAAGGTGGTCCTTCTTAAGGGCGTGATAACACGAGCAAGCCTCGAACGAGTCAGGATGACACTCCCACTATCTGTAGGACTCATCGGCTTGGAGTGATTTCTAATCATGACTTAGGTGATATGGGGCTCGTCTCATGAACCACTTCGCCTAAATGGTTGAGTCCTATAAGTCATATTAATTAGGGGAGTTCTTATACATACCCAGTCAAAAGTAAAGACACAATCAAACAAGAGCACATAAAGAAGTGTTACCTTAATTCTTATTATTCAAAGATTGTCTGTGATTTACATAAGGAAAGTACTAAAGCAGACTATTACATCAGCTTTCAGGGTACTATTCCTAACATCCATTTTGTTCATAATTGAGTCTAAGTCTCGGGTCTTATGTTTTTTTTATTTCAGAGCCTCTTCCGAACATCCACGAGTCCGAGGTCTAGGTGTTCATTGCTCGGTTTTGGCCCCGGTTTCTACTCCTTTTGTTACAAGGTGCGGTTTAGGATTCTTTTCTTCTAGTTAAGCGACATATGACCTAATATGTGTTGTTTTCTCACCCTGCATGCGACTATATATTTTATATACAGTTAAATATGAATGTTTAAGATATGTTTATGATCTTATGAATAAGCTTTAAGTTTATGAAATCGGTATAAGTATAAGTATATATAAGCTTATGTTTTAAATTTATTTATGCTATGTACGAGCAAGTATGCCCTAAAAGATGGGAATTGGTATTGGTAAGGTATGTTGGGCCCCTGAATTGTGGGTAAGGACACCCGGGACGGCAAGAGCCGTCGGGTTAAGCCTGTGCATGATTCCATTTGACGTATTTACACACGACTCATGGAGGTTGAGGAGGCGTGATACTTTGAGCCTTGGTCAATAACCAGGGAAGGCACAATGTGGATTAGCTACCTCGTGTGTATATGTAATGTAGGTGGAGAGGGTTTGTGTAACACCCTAAGCGGTGGGGCACCACACCCCCGCACTATGACCCGACACATGTACAAAATGGAGAGTCCGCACACGCACCAAGTCACAGCGAACGGGTGACAAACGAAAACACACACACTAGCTAGGTGGTACCTAACCCGGTACAAAAGAGAATATGCGAAACATGACAGCGGAAGCAGTACAAATTGCCAACTTTTCAAAAACTTTTCATACAATAAGGATGACAGCATCAAGCCTACATCAAAGTCAACTATACGGGTTCAACTAAACGATCGAACATGTCCTATCCTGTCCCGAACAATTACATAACAAGACGGGTTCAACTGGCCCTAGAAACCTGTCCCGAATAACCATATAATCACAAGGGGTTCATCTAATCCGAGCACCTGTCCTAACCTGTCCCGAATTCCATACATTCGATTCATAATTGCAAACATGTACAGAATAAATCTTATACAAAATTTCCAACATAATTCGAAACAAAATACTTAACCAACTGAAATGAACAGACACAGACTCAACAGACACGACACACCGCCGCCTAGTACGAACTCCAACGACCTGAGCCTGCAACTAAAAACATAAAGAGGGAGGGATCAGTCCAAAGACTAAGTGAGGGGCTACACACGCACTCATATATACATATACAGAGCACATCACATAACATAGAGGGGAGTTCATGAACCGAGGCGTGGTTTTTGCATTCTAAAACATTTCACGCGTGATACTAGATATAGGGAATCAAAGAGTTAGGCCGAAGGCCAAAACAACCATATTTTATTAATTGGAAATCCACTCCCGTTTCACGAACCATTTTTTAACACACTATCATGACTAAATATAACGGAAATCAAACATAACACACACACACTACCGACGACCTAAAATAAGCCATCCCAGAGCAGAATACAACATATACATAACATAACATAACCTCCGTCAACCTAAAATAAGCCGTCCCGGAGCAGAACACACACATACCTAACATAACATAACCTCCGTCGACCTAAAATAAGCCGTCCCGGAGCAGAACACACACATCCAGTCGGAATGAGAATCAGAATCACACTTACTCGGAACATACACGCCTAACACACCTACCATAACCCACATCATACGTTCTTATCACCTGCATACAAACCATACCACATACCCGTACATACTTACCACATGCACACTTATCAAACACACACGCTTACATACTTATCACATGCATACATATCATACATACACACATACATACGTATCATACATACATACACACATGTATACTCACACACACACACATATACACATACATCATACATTCTCATACACATATATATATACACACATCATAAGTAGACTTACACATAGTGTATCTTATCCCACAACATATAACATAATCGCACATATTCATATCGTACATGTATTTACATATACTTAAGGCTTATAATCACATGCATACATATCGGTCACATATCTTTAGGGTGTAACTATAACCTAACCTCGCATGGTACCAAACAGAGCCAAAGACACAGCAAATGGTCCACCCCGGAACCTGCACGACAATAAGTCACCACCCCGGGTGCACCTAAACCAACTGGACACACAAAACACAACACAGAACTCAGACTCAGACTCAGACAACCACACAGAGATGCACGACAGATGCTCAAACATTTAAGAAATGCAGTCACATAAATAGAGTTCAAATTCACATCAAATATATGTAAAAGAAAACATTAGAGTACGTTCAGGTGAATAATTGATACAAATAGAAGGAAATGAAAGGCGATGCTAATCATATTATTTCATATCAATTCGTTCATGGCATAATCAATTCATAATCAATTAACAAGGTTTAGTTAATTCATATCATGCAAACTTACATATCACATTTCATACAATTTGCACGTATCACAAAGCTAAACATGATATAGCATGCTTCCAATTCCATATAAATCTAAGTTCATAAAATTCATACATGGCATACTAGATTCATATGTTACGTAATGGATTCAATTAGCAAGGTTTAATTAATTTAAATCAAACAAATTCATATCGTTTCAAAATTACACGAACACCCCTTCTAATTTAAACTATTAGCACAAATTCAACAAATTGGGATTTAATTTACGAATTACAAAGTCCATACTTATCATATTTCGTACCATGCATGATTTCATACATATTGGATTACCTAATGATCGACAATTTTAAGCATATCGCAATTAATTAGCATTTAGAATAATTAAACCAAATAATCACAAATACACAAATAAATTCGCAACAAATAAACCGAGTGTCCGATTGACGAACGGAAAGTGGCGTTGGACTCACCACGACGAGATGGACAAACTATCCGAAGGTCGCCGGAGCACCACCGCCGGAACTACCAGAACAGTGGCCAGCCGCCGCCGGAACTTGCCGAAAGAATCCCGAAAAAACACCCGTGCAAGTTCTCCTCGTGCTCGTTCCAAATCCTCGATCAATTTCTGAAAATTCTAAGCCAATCTTCTCCAATTTCAGATCTAACAACACGAAACCCTAAAATCTTCAAAATCCAATTACTTCCAAACCGGTGAACGAAAATCGAATCCGTAAGAGGCATTGTCTTACCCGTAACGAGGCCTTCGAAACCCCTATAGTGGTCGCCGAAAAAAATCCCTGGAGGTGCCTCCACCGTTGCACCGCCACTGCGCCGCCGTGATCCGCCACCAAATGGCCAAATCTGGAGTCGTGTGAATGGGGATTGATAGTTCTCGTCGTTCTGAACAACTTTCGTGAAGAGCCCGGGCCAAAAGATCGACGAAAAGGGACCCCGATGTCCTCCAAAGTTTTTGTCACCGCTCAAGTCGGCGGAACCACCACCTATGGCCAAAATTTGCTCAAATTGATGCCGGAAATGAAGTCGGGAGGATCGAAAACCTTGGAAATCATCAAGCTTCGCCGTTCCGGCAGCGAAATGCACCGCTACAGTAAAGCACGCCGCCGCCGCGGGCTTCAGGCGACGCGTGCGATGCCATCACGGCCCGGATGGCCGTGCTGCCAACGTGAAACTGAACACCGAGAAGTCTTCTTTCTGGGCCTGGGCCGCGTGTCGACCAAAGCCCACCGAAAACTTCTGCGAGGGGGCGGCGAAGTGGCGGTGGTCCGCCCTCCCGTCCGCTGCGATTGAAAATGGTAGAAAAATTCCCTCTCTGCTTATCTTCGGGCCACGATCTTGGTACGGTTGTAACCACATCATCGAGCTCTTCGAAATGGACTATTGATTCGTTGAAATCCATCTAGAAACGACCTAGTTCCGGTTAGTGTATATTTTCACACCTTGAGTGCGTGTGAGTGTATCGTGAGAGAGGAGAGAGAAAGAGCGGGGAGAGAGAGAGAGAGCTGCTGATCTGTTTGGTATAAAAAATGAGGATCTGGGTGTTTTATCCCGGGTCCTCGCACGTAAAACGAACGGTAGAAGGGGCAAACGACGTCAGAATTGGGCAAACTCATAGTCTACGGACTCGTCTCGATTTCCCGAATGCATTGAAGGGGCTAAATGGTTAAAATCTCGATCGAACGAGCAGTAACGGAAAAACCCCTAAAAAGAGAAAACTACAAAGGGGCCCCTAAACTCTAAAAGAATTCAAAATAGGGCCCCGCAAAACATAAAATCACATAATTAAACACATAAAAATGTTGAAACGTGGCGTACCTTATATGTCGAACGAACGGGATGTTAAAGTTTGATTCCCAAAACACCACGGTTGTTGGGGTTGGATTTGGTTTATGATTTCAGTTTTATGTTATGTTTTGAGGAGTAAGGGGAGGTCCGTTCTCGCCGGACTTATGTTTATGTTTTGTTCGATGGATTGTGAATCGATTTAGGATTTCTTTACATATTATATGTTGTGCTTTTGAAAACGTTTTGGTATGCAAAAACCTTAGCTCGATTCATGATATTTTCTATGCTCTCTACGTATTTAGGTATGGGTGTGCGTTTAGCCCCCTCACTCAGTCGAGGTTAGACTGACCCTCCCTTTTTCCCACCTTCAGTTGTAGGTTACCTCGAGCTACGTGGGGAAGTACTTCGAGTCATGTAGTACTTATGAGTTTAGGTCGAGTTGCATACATATTTCCTACTTTTGGATACTCCTATGTAATTGATATTTGGATTGTGTAATTTGGAGATTTATGAACACTCGATGTATTTACTCGATCTTTTGGGCCGTGAGGACCATGTAATTGTTAATCTTAGTTATATGTTGAGCTCTTTTAGATCCTATTCGTTGCTTCCGCATATTTGTAGGTTTGTTTCGCGTGCTCTGTACGAGTCTTAGCCCCGCTTAGCCTAGTGTGTGAGTATAGGTCACCGTTCGCTTAGACTTGGGCTCATGTATGGAAGTCCATTTCATATGTGGGCTCGGGTTTGGGTGCAGGGGATGTGGTGGCCCACCGCTCCGGGCATCACACAAACGTACTAATAAGGTAAGACACGACTTGAAACCAATCAAAACGACGTACGGCCTGAAATGAACGTAAAAATGCTAATGATGTGCAATGAATGTCGAATGATGGCAAGGTTTAGCAATTACTATCAAACAACATCACATGAGTCATATATCAAGCTTTCAAGTCATGAGACATGCAAATAACAACATGTGAATCATACTTAGCATATTCTTACAATACAAGACATTACAATACACATAAACGTGATTCCAAGTCTAATATATCATGTTAGGGGTGTGAGAAGTGTAAAGAAAGTGAAAACGAAGCAAAACGATCAAGAAGCACAAAACTCAAGTTTGGGATGGGACCCGAGGTGCATGAAACACCCATTTAGGCTTTATGAAGGAAATGTAAATGGCCGTTTGGCTTGGGAATTTCGTGACAATAGCTTCCTACATGGGCAGTTAGGGTTTTAGTTCAAAATCGAAACCCCCGTTTGGAATGCTACTGTTGCAAAACTCAATTACGAACATAGGTTCAAACATGGTGAAAAATGCACTCCAAATGCTACAAAATCAGGCTTGAAAGTTCATAAAACTTAAATAAACGAAATTAAACATCACACATGTTGGGAAAAACACGAGCAGAGAGCACAGCAGAACTTAAAATTTTTTCCCAAAAGACAAGATCAGACTTGCAATTTCTATTTCTAATCTTAAAGATTCAAGAACTTACAAGAATCGTCACAATCTTGACACGTTTTGAGCCGCCCTCAAACGCGCTTCATGCGGTAATGGCAACCCTCGTCCCTCGAAAGATTCTTTCTACTAGATTCCAAAGTAGGTTTCCTCTAGAGTAATAATCCACACCAACCTAGATTCAAATCATGTTAGGGAAAGTGCTAGCGATATAACATGTGTAAAGAAAGAGACATAAAACGAGAAGAAAGAGAGCAAGAGAATTCTTCCAAATTCTTGAAGTCATCGTAGATTGGACGTGATCCCTTTGTTCACGCGTAAGAGGAAAAATTCGAACCCCTTGGCTTATTTATAGCCTAGGGTTCGAACCTCAACCCTAATTGGAATCAGATTCCAACTTTGACTTTACTTCTATTTTCTTTCTCTCCAAGTAATAGAAGTCTTATTCAAAAAAAGATATCTATTCCTTCTAAAAAAGAGCTCTTAATCAAATTAGGAATATTTAATTATTCTAATAATAATTAAATATCTTATTCCAATAATATTTATTCTAATCATATTAGAATTAATATCTACTAGAATAATAAATAGAAGATATTTAGTATTTATTTATTTATTCTAATCAAATTTGAACAACTTAAATAATTAAATACTTAGAATTAATTCTCTAATTAATTCCATGAAGGGCTTCAGAATTAATTCTTAATTAATTCTAACGGGCTAAAATTAATTCTCTAATTAATTTTATTTGCCTTTTCAATTAATTCTCCTAATTAATTATATTAGGGATCTATAATTAATTCTCCAATTAATTAACATATGGTCCAATTATTCAATTTGACCACACGCCCCAAACACTCTCTCACGTGCCACACATGTGCCTTTACACGTGTGGTCTCGTTTTGATCAACTACTTGATCTTTCTTTCAATACCCTTTGAATCCGACATTTGTGTGTGACCCCCTAGGTTCATTTTCAGTTAGCAGTGATACTAATACGCTTTATTAGTTCACAGATCACACGACCATAGTTTAGCCACAGGTGTGTGACCCCTACCCGATCAATGAATATATATTCGAAAGAACCTTTCAGTCAATGACAGCTGTGAGGTACGATCCTCCTACCCACCCATCTCTCGATCAAGATCTAGGGAATGGGAATAATGTGAGCCCTACTAATCTCAATCTGAAAGCTAAGTTCGTTTCATATCCATTTGATCTCTATCCAAGAAACCCTTTTATTGACGTCTTGATCCACTACCTCGGCCGAGGGTTTAGGATGGCATATGAACAACTTATACAATAAGAGATCTTCTTGCATTACAGCAAGTGTAGGTCCTTTGTTGATTCTCATATGCTTCCATGTACCACTTGTGCAGCCCCAGCATAAGCCTTGAATCAGTTGTCTAAGGCGACACCCTTTAAAGCATATACCTAAGACTACAGAGTTAGCGCACAAAGCATTAATGGAATCTCAAGTCAAAGAATTAATTTACTCACGCCATTGACCTGTGAGATATTTCCTCATTTGGAAGTGTCTATTTCAAGGTAAAGAAACTTCCTTTCCCATTTAGGAATCTTCTCACGCGGGATACCTCAGTGTACCCGTTTTAATAACGAGCACCCTCATGTATTGCGTAGGCATCAGCTATGTACTTTACACCCCATGAAATAGGATGCTCCTTCTTAAGGACGCAATCCCACGAGCAAGTCTCAACCGAGCCATATTAACACTCCCACTGTTGGTTGGGCTCATCGACTTGGAGTAGTTTCTAATCCGGCCTTGAGTTAGGGCTTGTTTCATGTGTCATTAACCTAATGACAAAGTTCCTAACAACCTTATGGATTAGGGGAGTTCTAATACATGCGCACGTAATGGAAACACACAAAACACGTATTGGCATATAAAGAAGTGTTTGCCTATCATAATAATCAATCGTGTATTACTCAAAGATTGTCTGTGACACAAGGAATGTCCCAAAGCAGATTTTGTCGAATCGGCTTTCTAGGGCACTATTCCTAACAATCTCCCACTTGTTCGTAAAAGCCATTTAGGTACTCTAATTCCCATCTTCCTAAGATGCACTTTGAGAGCCTATTGACTTTGGGCGTTTCCAAAGTGGATCAGCTAAGTTCTCTGCTGATGTAACCCTTTTATTTACACATCTCTAAGGAAACACGTTTTCCTTTATAAATTAATTCATAATCACGTGCTCAGTCTCTTGGTGAGTCTTGGTTCTCTTACTTGAGCAACCATCCATTTTATCATACAATATGATAATGGAGTTGTTTCGTGCTAGCAACTTCATCAAACTAGTTAGATAGGGTTTCTTACCCAAACACTTACCTTAGCGGTTTTTTTAATACAGCTAAGTACTCAACTAGAAAAGTTGAGAATTTTGCAACGTTTGTCCTTGGAACGCCTTTCCAAACGTCGCTTTGCCATTGAGGCAAAAATTGCATCCTTTCAATGATTCAAAATCATCTATGTTTGATGTAACGATTGTATCAAAATATCCTTTCAATGATAAGATCTTTTGGGCTCTGTAAACTAATACATATCGTCGTTTCTTCTCAAGTACTCTGAGGACATCCTTTACAGAAATCTAATAACCTTCTCTGAGGTCATATTAGATTCAGCCCACTACGCTTAGTGTTGTGCCATATCTAATTTTGTACATAACTTTGCATACATTATGTACCCTTCTTATCAGGGGTTTTAGACATTCTAACTTTCTTAAAATTATCTTAGGAGACATCTCTTCAAAAGAGATGTTCCATTGTCCATACTAAACTCCTTTTAGTACCTTGATTATGTACTCCTTTGCGATAATCCATTTATTCTCTTAAATCCATCTTCTATAGATCCAAATTTGGAGAATTTAGGATAATAACTAAGATCTTTCATGTCAAATTGTTTCTTAAACAAAATTTTGGTTACTTTCATGTCATTCTTCGTTTTCCTAATGAGAAGGATGTTATCTTCTAAAGTACCAAAAGTTGAAGCTAACATCACTAACTACCACACGTGCATTTGAGAGTTATTCGACTTTCATCTGAGTCAAATGATTTTGACTATCTTATGGAATTGAACTTCTCGAACTCCTAGAAGCTTTTATCAATCCACAGATTGACTTAGGGATTTGCATACCTTATGCATACTCCCACTGAATATGAGATTCATAGAAATACCTTATATTAGTCTCTTTTAATCTCATATTAAACAAGACAGTTCTCAAATTCATTTATTATATCTCATAGTCAGAATATGAGTAAATTGTAAACACAATCCAAATGGACTTTTGCATTTCAACCGTCAAGAAGGTTGTAATGCTTTCCATTTATTCCAAGCTCTATGAGCTTCATCCTATCAGGTGGATCAACTAAGGTCCAAACTTGGTTTGAATATATGGAATCCATATTGGATTTCAAGGCTTACCTACACTACTCGGATTCAAAATCTGCCAGTGTCTCCTCTTTAAGTAATTCTCAGCTATCTAGGAACGCGTTCTAAACGAGTCTTAAGAGGAGGGTTTCACACGTGTACATACTCTAAAATTTAGCTAAGTTTTATCAGATGGGCTCGTTTCTTCTATATGTGGCGTGGATATTTATCCTCAAATTTCTCTGAGGTCTGCTTGCTTGCCTTTCTTCTTCTATAGGAACGATTCCTCAAGAAAGGTACATTCCTTGAGACAAACAACCTTTGTCTAAGGGAATCGTAGAAACGATATCCTATATTGTTGTATAAACTTGAACTCGTTTCAAGCTTATCTCCCACAATCCTCTTCTTTTAAGAGGGTTCCCCTAAATTCTTGGATAAGAATAATTAGGGAATTTAGAATGCCATATAACATATTGCAACTAAAGGACTGATTTTGGAAGGTACTAGATTCAAAATCTCTAACTGAATATTCTGGGAGTTTATTCCTAGAATGAATATAAGTCAACAAAGCTAGCTATGGAATGAACCATATCCCATAAGGTTTTGTTCCTTCATTCAGAATCACTATGGTATTTGACATCTCGATCAGATCGAGTTGTCTATAACTTATGACTACTTCGGTTCCTAACATTCTCTTGAAATTCTAATAATTTCTTATAAGTTTTGAATTTGTACTTCAACAAGTACACTCATTCATAATGATTAAACTGATGATTGTCTCTAGTGCTTACAATGAGCAATAGACAAAACATCAATGTGGATCGAATTCCACCAAGTGTTTCATCACGTTTCCACGTTTCTCATGAATGGGTTTTTGGGAATGTTTCCCTGAAGACAGGATTCACAGGAAGTCAACTTTCTAGGTTCAATTTCGCAGAATGATCCTAAGACGTCTAACTCACTAATCCTTTTGGCTTAACGTGCTAAAAGCAATTTGAAACTTTGTCATCTGACTTACTTTTATTATCTCGTTGTATGTTCAGAACATTAGTGCTTTGAGTCTTTGCACAACGGATTAAGTAGAATCAACTCAAGACTTGTGAATTCTATTCCTAGTAGAATTACTAAACGAGATAACAAATTAGAGTACCCATACTCTTTGCAGTTCCCTTTTAATGTCCTTAGTTTGCTATTATAGAAGCAAATGTCCTTATCTGATCTCTATTATCTTTTGGGCGTGCTCTATTACATGCCCATCTACTGGGCACTTAAGGGTTTCTTCTTCTTTAGGCCTTCAAGCCTTTAACCTAGTGGGTTTAGAAGAACAATTAACCAATCATAACCTTTTATTCCTTCTTAAGGATGCTCTCAACCATGATCAATCAAATGATTAACTATGCTACAATGGCATCATTTTGATTGAGTATTAAGAGGTTTAAATGATGGTGGAAGCAATATAAGCAACCAGTGCATTGAGAACTCTTTTATCAGTTGATGATCCAGACCACAAGATCTTCAAATGAGATCTTTAGCCCTCGTTCGTGTGCACATTTCTACCCTCATTGGAATATGGAATAATTCCATAATGTTATAACCTATAACGTTTTTGAGGTACAATTGCTCTTAAGTGATTGGCAAAATCCATTCACCTCAAATTGCTTCTCTTTTGGCCCGGGTCGAATTTTCACAATTGAAAATTTTGCCCTTTAGAGAACACCTTTCTCTATTCGGAATCTAAAACGAATTTCAGGGTCCGAAGCCAATTAGAGTTAATTAGGACTTAGTCAACTCTTTTAACTTAAGGATGGATACAAATGGGTTTGCATTTCATATTGTAGAGAATCACAGAACTACAACCTAAATGCTAAGTAGAGAAAATGTGAGCATGTTGAATAATAACGTAATACACAGGATTTAGGTCTTTTAATCATATGTAGCTCCCACTGGTTTTAGAAGATCTTAAAATCCCAACGATCTTAGAGGAAACTTGTTTCCCAGTGGGTACTAAGATCCCAAGCACTTTATCTTAGACCTACGACTTGCGGCCATCCTCAATAAAGCCTCAAGTAGGTATAACTTTCCAATTCCATCTCCATGGAACTCTTAGTAATATTTTTGCATCACCCATCTTTCAATATGGACCCACGACTCGTACGAAATCCATATTTACTTAGGCGTTAAGAAAGAACCATCAATCATAAGATCATGATTAAACTTAGGCCGGAACGACCCATGACTTGCGGCCATCGCCCATTCCAAAATAACCACGAAATATCGAACATTTTTAGGTGTTCAATCAGGAAACTAAGAACTAATAGGTTTCACATAGTCACCCCACGACTCATGGCCAACAACTAGCTCCCTTATTAAACTTAAATCCTATTGATGGAATGCTAGGAATTTTATTTAAAGTTCTCACTTTATACAAAATAACTATTTTCGAAATTGCTTAATATTTATGGGATTTTCGAATGCCGGAGAGTTGTCCAGTTTTGACCTCACCAACATGTACAGTTATCCATTTTAATTAGTCTTGTTTAATGCACTTTCACATAAATGCATTACACATAAGCAATTAGCAGATAACATGTCCTAGCATGATACTAATATGAGATGATCATAGGTTTTCCTATCTTATGCTTGATATGTGGGAGTCACTCCACAATCACAAGTTGTAACATACATGCCACATAAAACAGTTTAAATCACATAAGGGAATTGGAAATAAAACGATGCCCTATCTATTACAATAATAGAAACCCTCCTAACATTTTGAGGGGTCCTCACTTTATGGCCTCCTTGTTACTTTATTGTGTGGATCCATCTTACTCCATGGGTGCAAATCTCCAAAGTAAAATAATACCTCACTTTTTAAAATCTACACTCTTTGCATAAAATAATATGGCTCAATCTTCATATTGGCCATACACAAATACACAGGGGATACCCCGGCCTAAAAAACAGTAATATGGAAAGCCACATAATAAAACACATAACAGTACGCACATAAGTGGGGCACCAACGCAACTAAGGGGCTCCAACACAAATTTAAACCATCCATGTGCATAAATTAAAACATTCACAAGACTAAAACCCATGATCACCTAGTATGCAAAAATTAGCAAGAATTTAAATTTACACATAAATAAAATTCTCGTTTTAAACCCTAATAACTTAAAACACGACTTAGATGCAATTCTTGTTCAAGAGCCTTTTCAATAAAATCTAAAAACTTGTAAACCAATAAAATTCCAATTAATTTCTGAAAATTAATAATTTTATTCCTTTTCCATATTTTCGGAAAAATAAAGACAGTAATTTTCCCAAAATTTAAATCGTTTTTAATTTCTCAAAATCCCAATTTAACAAAATCTTTAAAATAATTTTAATTTAATAAAACAGATATTAAAAGGGTAACATTAAATTGGGATTTTTTTTGGACTGGAACATTAAAACACGAAACGCGAAACACGAGCCCGGAACGCCCGCGAGCATCGTCCGCACGTCGTGCATCGATGGGTGCTAGGCCCGCGCGCCAGTGCCCCGTACAGTCGGTAGCGGTTGCTGCCAGTATGCGCACGCTAGGCGCGCGCCTTTGTGCGCATCGCGCGCACAGCAGGAGGGACGATGGTAGGCGTTTCGGCAGGAGTTCCCGCACGGTTGCGGGAATGAGCAGGCGGGGTGCCTAGGCGCGCCGGGCGAGACATCCCGCACCCATGCGGTTGCGGGAGTCGTGTGCGGGCTGTCCCGCTCGGTTGTGGGACAGGTGGGCTGCGATTGCGCCGCCTAGGCATGCGACTCCTTAGCACGCCTAGGTTTGCGTTTTTGTGTCATGTTTTGCTTTTGTATCTCATGTTTCTCAAAACCCAATTCCATCCAAAAATTAAAATTACGATTTAAACAGATTTCAACCAAAACAGTTTTCAAATCATATCAAATTTTCATAAACTTTCAAAAAAATACAGATTCAGTTTTTCAGACTTTCTAAAAGAACTCAAGAATACTCAATTCGCATCTAAGCCTAAGAATTTCTACCAAATTCATAACAAAAGATAGATTAGAAATAGACCTTGCAAGGTGGCTCTGATACCACTTGTTGGGAAAAACACGAATAGAAAGCGCAGTGGAATTTAAAAAATTTTCCTAAAAGGCAAGATCAGACTTGCAATTTCTATTTCTAATCTTAGAGATTCCAGAACTTACAAGAATCGTCGCTTTCTTGACACGTTTTGAGGCCCCCTCAAACGCGTTTCATGCGGTAATGGCAACCCTTGTCCCCCAAAAGATTCTTTCTACTAGATTCCAAAGTAGGTTTCCTCCAGAGTAATAATCTACACCAACCTAGATTCAAATCATGTTAGGGAAAGTGCTTGCGATATAACATGTGTAAAGAAATAAACATAAAACGAGAAGAAAGAGAGTAAGAGAATTCTCCCAAATTCTTGAAGCCATCGTAGATTGGGCGTGATCCCTTTGTTCGCGCGTAAGGGGAAAAATTCGAACCCCTTGGCTTATTTATAGCCTAGGGTTCCAACCTCAACCCTAATTGGAATTGGATTCCAACTTTGACTTTAATTCTATTTTCTTTCTCTCCAAGTAATAGAAGTCTTATTCAAAATAAGATATCTATTCCTTCTACAAAAGAGCTCCTAATCAAATTAGGAATATTTAATTATTCTAATAATAATTAAATATCTTATTCCAATAATATTTATTCTAATCATATTAGAATTAATATCTACTAGAATAATAAATAGAAGATATTTAGTATTTATTTATTTATTCTAATCAAATTTGAACAACTTAAATAATTAAATACTTAGAATTAATTCTCTAATTAATTCCATGAAGGGCTTCAGAATTAATTCTTAATTAATTCTAACGGGCTAAAATTAATTCTCTAATTAATTTTATTTGCCTTTTCAATTAATTCTCCTAATTAATTATATTAGGGATCTATAATTAATTCTCTAATTAATTAACATATGGTCCAATTATTCCATTTGACCACACGCCCCAAACACTCTCTCACGTGCCACACGTGTGCCTTTACACGTGTGGTCTCGTTTTGATCAACTACTTGATCTTTCTTTCAATACCCTTTGAATCCGACATTTGTGTGTGACCCCCTAGGTTCATTTTCAGTTAGCAGTGATACTAATACGCTTTATTAGTTCACAGATCACACGACCATAGTCTAGCCACAGGTGTGTGACCCCTACCCGAACAATGAATATATATTCGAAAGAACCTTTCAGTCAATGATAGCTGTGAGGTACGATCCTCCTACCAACCCATCTCTCGATCAAGATGTAGGGCATGGGAATAATGAGAGCCCCACTAATCTCAATCTTAAAACTAAGTTCGTTTCATATCCATTTGATCTCAATCCAAGAAACCCTTTTCTTAATGTCTTGATCCACCACCTCGGTCGAGGGTTTAGGATGGCATATGAACAACTTATACAATAAGAGATCTTCTTGCATTACAGCAAGTGTAGGTCCTTTGTTGATTCTCATATGCTTCCATGTGCCACTTGTGCAGCCCCAGCATAAGCTTTGAATCAGTTGTCTAAGGCGACACCCTTTAAAGCTTATACCTAAGACTACAGAGTTAGTCCACAAAGCATCAATGGAATCTCATGTCAAAGGATTATTTTACTCACGCCATTGACCTTCCGAGATTTCCTAATTTGGAAGTTTCTTTTTCTAGGTATAGAAACTTCCTTTCCCATTTAGGAATCTCCTCACGTGGCACCTCAGTGTACCTGTTTTAATAACGAGCACCCTCATGTATTGCGTACGCATCAGCTATGCACTTTACACCCCATGAAATAGGATGCTCCTTCTTAAGGACGTAATCCCACGAGCAAGTCTCAACCGAGCCATATTAACACTCCAACTGTTTGTTGGGCTCATCCACTTGGAGTAGTTTCTAATTCGGCCATGAGTTAGGGCTTGATTCATGTGTCATTCACCCAATGAAAAAGTCCCAAACAGCCTTATGGATTAGGGGAGTTCTAATACATGCGCACGTAATGGAAACACACAAAACACGTATTGGCATATAAAGAAGTGTTTGCCTATGATAATAATCATTCATTTATCACTCAAAGATTGTCTGTGACACAAGGAAAGTCCCAAAGCAGATTTCGTCGAATCGGCTTTTTAGGGCACTATTTCTAACAACATAGCATGACAAGAGCATCTAGAAACGAATATGCATCGAGAAATCCAACAATTTCCACATAAGAACTTCATCTTCTTCATGTATTCAAAGCTTCAAACCCAACAATGGTGAAATCCTCAATCAAGCAAGAAACTCAATGAAATTAATCACATTCTTCATGAAATTGCTCAACGAACAAGAATCCAACACGAAATCAAGCTAAAACATACAAGAACATGAACATGCAAGAATTCTTATAAAAGCTTCTAGGTCTTTCAATGGTGGATTTCACATAAGAGAATAAACGCAAGAAATTCTTACATTAAATCATTCCTAGCATCAAGATAAACATATTTCGAACAATAAATTCGAGTTCAATCCAACAAACAAGAACCCTAGTTCAAATCTTAGCTCGAAACCTTCAAGAACACAATCCCAACAAAAGAGCATATAAACCTTACCTTGAGAGCTGAAAATCGAAGAGAAAATCGTGTTCTATAGTCTTGAATTCCTAGCTTCAATCTTCAATCTTATCTCTTGAAATGGCTTGAAGTGTTCTTGAGAGAATATGAATAGGGTGAGAGAAAAATGAGAGTGGGAGGGTTTGAATCTCTTGTTTTAACGTAAAATGAGTTTTAGTGTTAAAATTTTGAATTGGTTAATTGGGTCAGCTATTAGTGTCACAAACCGGGTCAATTGGAGTGGGTTATAAGTGAAACTGGGTCTCAAATTTGGTTAAATTCGAAATTGGGTCATGCTCAACAAATTGGCTTAAAATGGTTAACTTTTCGTAAAATAGTCATAACTTCTTCGTCCAAACTTCAAATTGAGTGATTCAAAAACCCACGAACTCGCAATCGAATTATCTACCTAAATTCATTAATTTCTAATTAGTTCTAGGTTCAAAAATATAAATTTACCAATTTGTCCCTAATTATGCTTTTAATGTCCAAATAAGCACATTGTTTTGATTAATCGCGAAGCATGCTATCAAAGCTTAACAAGAACAATACGAGCACATAATTAACATGTCAAGTAGTCATGTATTTCATGCAAACCATATATCTCACATAAGCACAAATCTGGTCCCTAGATTTGCCATCGGAAAACAACTCAGGGTGAAAACTCCGCATCTTCTCTTCCTTTTCCAAGTTGCTTCTTCGGACTTGAGATCTTTCCAAAGTACCTTAACCAACGGGATTTATCTATTCCTTAAATCTTTGACCTTTTTATCCAAGATCTTGACCGGTTGTTGCACAAACGTCAAGTCCGGATCCAATTGTGTTTCTTCTACCAGCATAGTCTCTATCTCATCTCGAAAATACTTCCTCAATTGTGATACATGAAACACATTATGAATTCCAGTGAGATTCGGAGGCAAATCCAAACCATAAGTGACTTCTCCAATATGTTCCACAATCTCAAACGGACCAATGAACCTCGGGTTCAACTTTCCACCCTTTCTAATTCGTGAGAACCCCTTTCTAGGTGTCGCCTTCATGAAAACCCGATCACCCATTCTCGTTCCAAACCATCTTCCTCGTTCCATTTCCATTCCTCGATATCCCAATAGAGAGGAGATCTACACTTACGACCATACAAAGCTTCATACGGTGACATCTGGATCGAAGATTGGTAGCTATTGTTGTAGGCAAATTTGATCAAAGTCAAGTGTTCATCCCACTTATCCGAAAAATCAAATACACAAGCTTTTAGCAAATCTTCAAGAAACTTAATTATCCGTTCAGATTGTCCATCGGTTTTCGAGTGAAATGCGGTGCTAAAACTCAACTTCGTACCTCACAATCTATTAAGAACCTTCCACAACTTCGAAGTGAAACAAGGATCTCTGTCCGAAATGATGCTAGCGGGTATCCCATGTAATCTTACAATTTCTCGGTGATACAACTCCGCTAATTTCTCTACTTTATCGGTTGATCGAATCGGTAGAAAGTGTATAGATTTGGTGAAGTGATCTACAATAACCCAAATCCTATCAAATCCCTTTTGCACTCTAGGAAATCTGGTCATGAAATCCATTGTGACTTATTCCCATTTCCACTCAGGAATAGGTATCGGTTGCCACTTTCCCGCCGGTAGTTGATGCTCAGCCTTAACTTGTTGACAAACTAGACATAAATTAGCCATATCCCGTTTCATTCCATGCCACCAAAAGTACTTCTTAAGATCCCGGTACATCCTGTTGCCACCCGGATGCATCGTATACTTGGTCCTATGTGCTTCTTCAAGCACTAACCTTTGCAATCCATCCGGTATACTCGGTCCTTGTACCTAAAGATCCCCGAATCGTCGAATCCAAACTTGGACTTCGGATTAGCTCTTGCACAAGCCACTTGTCTTTGAATCCACTAGTCTGTTGATTGAGCATCTAGGATTTCTTGTGTATCGCCCCAAGCGGAGGGGCACCACACCCCCGCACTATGACCTGACACGTGTACGAAATGGAAAGTCCGCACACGCACTAAGTCACAGCGAACGGGTGACAAACGAAAACACACACACTAGCTAGGCAGTATCTAACCCTGTACAAGTGAAAGAATGCAAAACATGACAGCGGAAGCAGTACGAAATACCGACTTTTCAAAAACTTTTCACACAAAGTATACCACGCAGTACATACATCAGAATCAAATATACAGGTTCAACTAATCCGAACACCTGTCCTAACCTACCCCGAATAATTACCCAACAAAACGGGTACATCTAATCCAAGCACCTGTCCTAACCTGTCCCGAAATTCCAAACAATCCAAATCAATAATCACAAACAGGTACAAAATAAATCTTATACAGAATTTACGAATCATAAATCAGAACAAAGTTCTTAACAAACTTAAACGAACCGACACAGACACGACACACAGCCGCCTAGCACGAACTCCAACGACCTGAACCTGCAACTAAAAACATAAAGGGGGAGGGGTCAGTCCAAAGACTGAGCGAGGGGCTACCCACACACACCTACATATATATAGAGCACAACACTTAGAAGAAGCAACGTCCATGAACCAGGGGGTTAGTTTTTGCACGCCAAAATATTTTCCGTGATAGTATACATATAAGGAGACTTATCAAAACAGAACGAACAAAACTTAGCTTATACATAACTCAAAACATACTTCAAACTCATGCAGACTTAGCACACATATCGGAGCTTAATTTTATTAATTTAAAAGCATACCAAATTTTATCTTAATATACGAATCTACCCCCGTTTCACAAACTTGTGACAGACAAACGTAAAACTCGGAGGGTAAGAGAACACATCCAACCAACTCTTCATAACACACATAGACTTAAGCACACGAAATCAAAATACACATACCTCCTTACTCCGGGTGATGGAAGGGTTGTGCACACCCAAACCATCCACATATTTACTTCAGGGTAGTGAGTTTTGCGACACTCACTTCCCAAGGACTCCGTCCCCCACCTCCCTCCGAGTGGGTTTCGGGTTGATCCTAATAGTGGAGAAGTGTCCCGGGGTTGCAACCGGCGACCCCGATGGTCGTCCCGGGTCTCCCGAACCACACAACTCCAGGGCCCAAACTTACACTTACACTTATCACGAAAATCGAAAGCTTAAACCCGCTAGACTCACACTTATACAAAGCACATGCATATCGTACTTATCATTTCGTACGTACATATCACGCCGACCACAAAATCATAACGAAATCAAAGCTAAGCATACATAGGCTTATACATAGCTTCATACTTTCAAACTTATAACAAGGCCAACAAAATACGTATCTTACACATATCTACATATACATAAAGTCTTATAAGTCGCATGCATTCGAAAATCGGCACATTTCATTAGGGTATACCTATATCCTAACCTCACCTGGTACCAAACACAGCCGAAGATACAGCAAATGGTGCACCCCGGACCTACACGACCCACATGTCACCACCCCGGGTGCACCTGAACCAACTGGACACACAAAACACAACAAAGAGCTCAGGTAGACTCAAACAACCACACAGAGACGCACGGCACATGCTCAAAGACTAAAGAAATGTAATCATATAAGCAGAGTTCAAATTCATGTAATCAAAAGAAAACCTTAGGACATATTCATGAATGCTCAAAACGAAATTCATATGATGCACATTTACAAAACAATAAACTAAATTCACATAACACCTTTCATATAAAAAGCACGTATTACAAGACCAAAAATAAATCATATTATAGCATGCTACGAATTCATTTAGACCCACAGGGTTACATACCAAATTCCGATTAAGCCATTTAACCATTCAAAGTTCATACAATTCATACATTGCATAATAGATTCAATTTCAATTTAGGTAATTAAACTTTAATTGCAAAAGTCTCACGTTTAATCATCCAAGGCATGCTAATTGAACTTTTACTTAATCAAAATTAGCATAATCATTTTCAAATGATAAGGTTCAATTAATTCAAATTATACAAATTTGTATTTTTCTAAAATTACATAAACACCCCTTGTACAAGAATTATACCCAAATGGCATGAAACGAGACTAATGTCAACAATAAATCATGAATTCATGTATTCCATAATTCATTACTTATTTTCAAATACCATGCAATGCATACTCATCAATTTATCGAAAATGCAAGAACGAATTACATTTTAAACAATTAACAACTAATAGAATTTCGGCATAACGAGGTTCAATTTACACTTCAAAGCATCAATACCAATCACATTTCATTAAATGTATGATTTCGTATACATCGGAGTTCATATAAATCGATAAGTCAAGCAAATCGCAATTAAATTACATTTATTACAATTAATCAAATAAATCAGAAATGCACAAATAAATTCACAGAAGGTAAACCGAGTGTCCGATTGACGAACGAAAAGTGGCGTTGGACTCACCACGACGAAGCGGACAAACTGTTCGAAGTTCGCCGGAGCGCCGCCGCCGGAGCTGCCGGAATAGTGGCCGGCCACCTTTCGGCCGCCGCCGGAACGTGCCGGAAAATTCCCGAAAATTCACCCGTGCAAGGATTCCCCGTGCTCAATCCAATTCCTGGATCAATTTGTGGAAATTCCAAGCCAATTATCTCCAATTTCAAATCCAAGAATATGAAAACCCTAAAATCTTCAAATCCGAATTACTTCCAAACCGGTGAACCAAAATCGAATCCGAAAGAAGCATTGTCTTACCCGTGACGAGCTCTTCGAAACCCCTAAGGTGGTTGCCGGAGAAAATCCCCGGAAACCCCCGCCACCGTGAACCGCCGCTGCGCTACCGCGAACCACTGCCAAATGGCTGAATCTGGAGTCACGTGATTAAAGGATAATAGTTCTCGTCATTCGGAACAACTTTCGTGAAGAGCCCGTGGCCAAAAAATCGACGGAGAAGGCCCCCGTTGCCCACCGAAGTTTTTTCTGCCGATCGTCACACTGGAACCACCACCTACGGCCACAATCAGATGAAATCGATGCCGGAAACGAACTCAGAGGGTCGGAAAAGGGTAGGAAACACCAACCTTCGTCGAAAAAGACCTGATTCCGCCGCTACAATGACGGGCGCCGCCACCACGAGCTTCAGGCGGCGCGTGCGGCACCATCGCGGCCCCGATGGCCGTGCCATCAACCTCAGATGAAGCGCAGGGAGGTCTTCTTTCCTGGCATGGGGCGAGTGTCGCCGGAGGGTCGCCGAAAGCTACCGCAAAAGGCCGGCGAAGTGGCGGCTCCGCCACCCTCTCCAGCCACGCCTGAAATTCGATGATACCTCGCCGTCGGTCGTTGGTTGGTCGAGACCTTGGTACGGTTGTGACCTCATCGTCGAGCTCAATGAAAAGCACTATTGGTTCGTCGAATTCCGTCGAGAAACGAGCGAGTTTGAGTTGTATGTGAAAACACACCATGAGTGTGTATGCACAGTGAAAATCACGGGAGAGAGGGAGAAAACTGAAGTCTGCTGCGTTTGGCACGAAATACGGGGATCCGGGTATATATCTCGGGTTCTCGTACGCGAAAACTATCGGGAGAAAGGGCCAACGATGTCAGAATAGGGCAAACTTAGTGTCTACGGACTCGTTTCGATGCCTCGAACACGTTGAAGGGGTCAAAGAGGTCAAAATCTTGATCGAACGAGCAGTGACCGAAAAACCCCTAAAAGAGAAAATTACAAAGGGGCCCCTAAACTCTAAAAGAGTTCAAAATAGGGCCACGCAAAACACAAAATCACATAATTAAACACATAAAAAGGTTGAAACGTGGCGTACCTTATAAGTCGGACGAGTGGGATGTTACACGTTGCCTCAAATCTGGTCGTATAGTGATGTTAGCCAACCTCGGTTGTGAAACAAGGATCTTAGCTTCACTCTTTCCGGAATCGGCCTCAAGATTAGCAGTCTTTGCTTTCCAACTCAAGGCATCCGCAACTACATTTGCATTTCTCGGATGATATTGTATGACACAACTGTAGTCTCCCAAGAGTTCCATCCACCGATGTTGTCTCATATTTAAATCCTTTTATGTGAACAAGTAACAAAGACTCTTGTGATCGGTGAATACCTCGAACTTAACTCCATATAGATAGTGTCGCCATTTCACTAAGGCAAATATCACCGCAGCCAACTCAAGATCGTGTGTTGGGTAATTCTGCTCGTGCTCTTTCAATTTCCTCGAAGCATAAGCAATCACCCGACCATTCTGCATAAGCACACATCCCAATCCTTTGCAGCGTGTTCGTTTCGTGCTTCGTTTTTGTATCTCAGTTTTCCCAAAAACCAATTCAATCCAAAATTAAAATTACGATTTAAACAGATTTCAACCAAAATAGTTTTTCAAAAACACAATTTAAGAAAACGGTTTTCCAAAAATTTTAGAAAAAATACAGTTTCATATTTCAGGCTTTCTAAAAGAACTCAAGAATACTCAATTCGCATCTAAGCCTAAGAATTTCTACCAAATTAAGAATATTTGAGACGAATCAGAAATAGGCCTTGCAAGGTGGCTTTAATACCACTTGTTGGAAAAATGAGACAGAAAGGCAGCGAAAATTTAAAATTTTTCCCAATATGTTAGAATCGAATCTTGCAATTCCTATTCCCAAATTCGTAGAGATCAAGAAACTCACTTAGATAGTAGATTTCTTGGCACGTTCTAACCGCCCAAGAATGCTCTACACGCGGCTTGGTCCCCAAATGCTCCTTCAAATCTTTCAAGACTTCAGGATAGTAGCCCTCTAGAGAATTAGTCCACCAACCGCGACCACAATCCAAATAGGGAGGATGCTAGTTCTATATTCAGTGTTTAGGCTCTAAGGGGTTAGTGTATAATTATGGAGAAGGAGAAATTGTGTATCATCATCCCATGTGGTTCGAACCCTATGTATTTATAGGCAAGGAGTTCAAACCCCTCTTCCTTGTTGGACAAGAATTCCAAACTCTTTTGGAAAGGGATTTCTTGCTTGGAGACCAATTCTCTTACTTTGACCAAAAGTCTTCTCTTGACCAACTTGTCAAGCAAGAATAATATCTAACTCTCATAGATATTTTATTTTAATTTATTTATTAAATAATAAATAACTCGAAGACTAATAATTAATTCATTCATAATTAATTATTTATTAGACTTTAATTCTCCAAATTAGGACTTTAATATTAATTCAAAATTAAATCAAAGTCCATTAAATAATTAACACATTAATTATTTAAAATACACACATATAAACACGCAACTACAGTTCCACATGCGTGACTCACACGTGTGGGCCCCACCATTCACTTAATGTTTCGATCAACTCGTTTAATTGATTCAAGTCTTAACCCACGTGATCGGGTTGTTGTGTGTGACCCTCTAGGTTCTTAATTCAATTAGCCGTGACCCTAATTAATTAATTCCCTAATTAATTAATCAGTCCACAGATCGAACGACCATAGTCTAGCAACAGATGTTTGACCCCTAGCTGAATAAGAATGTCTCGATTCGATAGAACATTTAAGTTATTGACATATGTGAGATACAATCCTCCTACATCCCATCTCTCAACCAAGATCTAGGGCAAGGGAATAATTAGAACCCTAATAATCTTGATCTTAATGTTAAGTGCATTTCATATCCATTTAATCTCAATCCAAGAAACTATTTTCTTGATATCTTGATCCACTGCCTTGGCCAAGGATTCCTAGATGGCATATGAATGACTTACACAATAAGAGATCATCATCTTGCTAATTCAAGCGTAGGTCCTTTATTGATTCTCATATACTTTCATGTGCCACTTGTGCAGCCCCTGCATAAGCCTTGAATCAGTTGTCTAAGGCTACACCCTTTAAAGTTTACACCTAAGACTACAAAATTAGCTCATAAAGTATCTATGGAATCTCAAGTTTAAGGATCACTTAATCACATCAATGACTCGTGAGATATTTCCTAATCTGGAAGTTTCTATTTCTAGATATAGAAACTTATTTTCCCATTTAGGAATCTTCTAACATGGGACACCTAAGTGTACCTACTTAGAATAAGTAAGCACCCCCATGTATCATGCACGTATCAACTATACACTTTGCACCCCATGAAACAGGTGGTCCTTCTTAAGGGCGTGATCACATGAGCAAGACTTGAACGAGTCAGGTTGACACTCCCACTGTCTGTAGGACTCATCGGCTTGGAGTGATTTCGAATCATGACTTTTGTGATATAGGGCTCGTCCCATGAACCACTTTGCCTAAATGGTTGAGTCCTATAAGTCATATTGATTAGGGGAGTTCTTATACATGCGCAGTCAAAAGTAAACACACAATCAAATAAGACTATATAAAGAAGTGTTACCTTAATTCGTACTATTCAAAGATTGTCTGTGATTTACATAAGAAAAGTACTAAAGTAGACTATTACATCGGCTTTCAGGGAACTATTCCTAACATGTATTTGGTTCATAATTGAGTCTAAGTCTCGGGTCTTATATTTTTTTATTTCAAAGCCTCTTCCGAACATCCACGAGCCCGAGGTCTAGTTGTTCATTACTCGGTTTTGGCCCTGGTTTCTACTCCTTTTGTTACAAGGTGGGGTTTAGGATTCTTTTCTTCTAGTTAAGCGACCTATGACCTAATATGTGTTGTTTTCTCACCTCGCATGCGACTATATATCTTATATACAGTTAAATATGAGTGTTTAAGATATGTTTATGATCTTATAAATAAGCTTTAAGTTTATGAAATCGGTATAAGTATAAGTACATGTAAGCTTACGTTTTAAATTCATTTATGCTATGTACGAGCGAGTATGCCCTGAATTGTGGGTAAGGTATGTTGGGCCCCGGAATTGTGGGTAAGGACGCCCGGGATGGCAAGGGCCATCGGGTTAAGCCTGTGCATGATTCCATTTGATGTATTTACGCGCGACTCGTGGAGGTTGAGGAGGCGTGATACTTTGAGCCCTTGGTGAATAACCGGGGAAGGCACAATGTGGATTAGCTACTGTAATGCCCCGACTTTTCAAATCGTTCAGGTATGAATTATGTGATAATTACGTGCGCATTTAATTTATTTTAATTTCTTTATTAATTGCTTTATTACATATTATATTAAATTAGTGAGATATTTAATTATTTGAAAATAATTGAATTTGAATTTATATGAATTTTGAACTATTTGCGCTTGAATGAATTGTTTGCTCGCCGTTTCTACGTGAATTGAATTCAAAACTTCGTGAAAATTTAATATGTTGGATTTATATGTGTTATGAATATGGTTTTATGCTCGTTTCATGTTTTCGGATTCGACCGAAAGACGCAACGAAAGCAAAAAATGCCACTTTGTACTAAATGAGCCATAACTCTTTCACCTCTTGACCAAATTAACTATTGTTTAAGCCTTTGGAACCCTCACTCATGAATGTATGTGCACGAAAGATATGTATGATAACGAATGAATTATGATATGATTACACAAGGACAAGGTTGGAGATTGTACACGCCCACTCGCCGGGCCTTGAAACCCTATGATTAATTATGAATGAATATGATAGTTGTAAACCCGTAGATCTCTTTCTTTATATCACCCACTTGGGAAATCTTCTAAAACTTCATACAGGTTTATAGCTTGCATGTATATGTTTAAATTCTGCGATATTTATATACTATGCCTCTTTTATACCCACCAGTCCCTTTTGGACTGAACCCGGTTTGTTTTTCAGTTGTTTTGTGCAGGTTAAGGAGCTAGGCGAGAATACGAGTCAATAGGTCTTGCATTTAGGGGTGTCAATTCGGGTGGGTCGGGTTGAGTTAGGGGTATTACATGAAAATTCCCAACCCGAACCCGACCCGACCCGACCCGAATTCGAACCCGAAAATCCCAACCCGACCCGATCGAGTTCCGGTAATGTTCGGGTCAACCGATAACCAGGTCAACCCGAATAACCCGACCCGACCCGACCCGAAATGATTTTCTTTTTTCATTTTTTTTATTTATTTTATTTTTTTAAATTCTAATTTATGTTTAAAGTATTTTAAAACTTGATAACAATATATAAAAATATATAGTTTGTAAGGTTTGACATAATTGCAATTAATATAAGATAAAAAAATTAATACGTAAATATTATTAAGTTCTAATTCTAAGTGTAATTATAACTAAGTTCTATATCAACTCTATTTAAATTCCTATTTATCTAAATTCAATCAATAAGGTAATTATGTAAAATAAAAATTAGATACATAAACATTATTTAGATCGAATAATATATTTTCTTCTAAACAAATCATAATGCAATTCAAATTCTTTAAGTCCAAATAAATACATCTCGTTTTATCCATAAACTCCGTTTAATTCTAATCATATTACAGTCATATATGTCTTTCTAATGAACAAAACTATACAATTTAGACAAATTATATAATATTGACATTATAAATCACATTTTGCTCAGATAATAATCACATGTTTAAAGGAAAAAAATATTTTACAAGCCCTTTTTTTAGTAGTTTATTATATTATATTATAAAAATACGAGTTAATTTTTAGATTTTTTTTTAAATTTATTGGTCGCCAAAATATTCTTACAATAATGATTGCCCACAAATTTGTTAGAATTGCAATCTCGAGCCTGCGTTCTTTGATTGTCCCTTTGTGGGTAAAATATGGATAAAATTGATTAAAATGGTAAAATGGATCCAAGTAGGTGAAATTGATCCAAAATGGGTAAAATATGGATAAAATGGATCCAAGTAGGTAAATGAACCTAAATGGACAAAATAGATCCAAAATGGGTAAAATGGATCCAAATGAATAAAATAGATCCAAAGTGGGTAAAACAGATCCAAATTGGTAAATGGATAAATGGATCCAAAATGGGTAAATTGGATCCAAATTGGTAAAATGGATTCAAAATGGGTAAAATGGATTAAATTGATAAAATGAATTCAAAATGGGTAAAATGAGTTCAAGTTGGTAAAATGGATCCAAAATGGGTAAATTGGATCCAAATGGGTAAATTGGATCCAAGTGGGTTAAATTGATCCAAAATGGGTAAAATATGGGTAAAATGAACCTAAATGCACAAAATAGATCCAAAATGGGTAAAACAGATCCAAATTGGTAAAATGGATCCAAATGGGTAAATGCATCCAAAATGGATAAATTGGATCCAAATGGGTAAAATGGATTCAAAATGGGTAAATGTGGGTAAAATGGATCTAAATGGATAAAATGAATCCAAAATGGGTAAAATGAGCTCAAGTGGGTAAAATGGATCCAAAATGGGTAAATTGGATCCAAGTGAGTTAAATGGATCCAAAATGGGTAAAATATGGGTAAAATGGATCCAAGT
This sequence comes from Lantana camara, assembly GCA_037501455.1. Taxonomy (NCBI): domain Eukaryota; kingdom Viridiplantae; phylum Streptophyta; class Magnoliopsida; order Lamiales; family Verbenaceae; genus Lantana; species Lantana camara. The sequence goes on from CM074863.1 coordinate 77,648,492, forward strand.
GGGTAAAATGAACCTAAATGCACAAAATAGATCCAAAATGGGTAAAACAGATTCAAATTGGTAAAATGGATCCAAATGGGTAAATGGATCCAAAATGGGTAAATTGGATCCAAATGGGGAAAATGGATTCAAAATGGGTAAATGTGGATAAAATGGATCTAAATGGATAAAATGAATCGAAAATGGGTAAAATGAGTTCAAGTGGGTAAAATGGATCCAAAATAGGGATGTAAACTCGCGAGCCAACTCGCGAGCCAGGCTAGTTAGCTCGAGGATAGCTCGTGCTTGGGTTCGAATTGGGCGAGCCGAGTCGAGTCGAGCCGGGGCTCGGCTTGAAGGGCTTCGAACCCAAGCCCGAGCCACATGGCAATGGGTTCGTGGCTCGCGAACCATACTTTAATATTCTTTTTTAAAATATATATATATATATTAATACTAACCCTAACCCTAAATCCCTAAAATTCATTTCCCCTCCTTTGCCCATTTCTCTTTCAGCGCCCAAAGAGAGAAGCCATGCCCACCGCCACCAGTCCGCCTCCGCCACCACTCCCGGTGGCTGTTGCTAGTGCCAACGCTGTCACCCACCACCCCACCAACATTCTGCCCCGTTTCTCATCCCGCCATTCCACCGTCTGCTGTCTCTTCGTCGTCCCGCCACTCCATCACCTCGCTACTTCTCCACCGTCCAACATCGTCATCTTCTCTCCACGCCACCACATAGCAGCCCAACACGCGCAGAGACCGCCATCTCGCAACGCAATTCGATCCCACCATTTTCCCCCCACACCCCGACACCGGCATTCGCCCAAATAAAGGTAAACCCTAGATTATTACTTCAGCAACTTTGTAAATCTATAGATTTCACGGATTATATTTTGTTTTGTGAATCTTCTTTACATATTATATTTTGTTTTGTGAATCTTCTTTGTAAATCTGTAGATTTCACGGATTATATTTTGTTTTGTAAATTAGATTGAATATTTGTTTTGATTCTTTTTTGTAAATCTGATTCTTTGTTTTGTAAATCTGATTTTCTAAACTTTATGTAAGTAATTTCTTTTGAAAATTTTATGAGTCTTCTCTATGAATCTTCAATCAATGTGTAGCAGACGGCGTTAAAGTCTTAAAGGTTTAGTTTTGATGTGTTGTTGCTGTGCAAAATTTGTCTTTTGCAATTTCGAGAAAGTCGAAGATATTTGTTAATGATGGTTTCATGGAACTTTTATAGGTTACACATTCACTAGAAGGAACGGACACACTGAAGTATTACCTCTTTGATATATGCGGAATCTCTGCTGGTTGGATGATGGAAGATCTTCTTGATGAAGAACTAAAGCTCATTAAGAGCACAGTTGCACCTGAGGAGCTTTGTTGAATAGCTTTAGGAATTGAAAGCTGATTTTGGACTTTTGTTAATGTCATGATTTGAATAGCTAGTGGTTATGATTTTGTGTTTGACGAATTTAATAGCAGGTTGTTTTGATTTTATGATTTAGGAATCGCATAGCTTTGTTGATGGCTTGATTCTGGACTTTTGTGAATTTTATGGACTGAATATCAGGCTTTTAATTTTTAAGCAAAAAAACAGGTTTTCCATTTTTTTCCAGGAAAAGGAAAAAAAAAAAAAAAAAGAAGCAAAAGGATTGGCTCAGTTCGGCTCGCGAGCCAGCTTGAGCTAGGCACGAGCGAAGCCCTAGCCAGAATATTGAAGGCTCGCTGGCTCACAAGCCAAGCCCGAGCCAACCTTTTAGACTACGAGCCCGAGCCCGAATCAGCCAAAAATGCCAAGGCTCGGCTCGGCTCGGCTCGTTTAGATCCCTAATTCAAAATGGGTAAATTGGATCCAAATGGGTAAAATAGATCCAAGTGGGTTAAATTGATCCAAAATGGGTTAAATATGGGTAAAATGGATCCAAGTTGTTAAAATTAACCTAAATGCACAAAATAGATCCAAAATGGGTAAAACAGATCCAAATTGGTAAAATGGATCCAAATGGGTAAATGCATCCAAAATGGGTAAATTGGATCCAAACGGGTAAAATGAATTCAAATTGGGTAAAATGTGGGTAAAATGGATCTAAATGGTAAAATGAATCCAAAATGGGTAAAATGAGTTCAAGTTGGTAAAATGGATCCAAAATGGGTAAATTGGATCCAAATGCTTAAAATGGATCCGAGTGGGTTAAATGGATCCAAATTGGTAAAATGAACCTAAATGCACAAAATAGATCCAAAATGGGTAAAACAGATCAAAATTGGTAAAATGGATCCAAATGTGTAAATGGATCCTGAATGGGTAAATTGGATTCAAATGGGTAAAATGGATTCAAAATGGGTAAATATGGGTAAAATGAATGTAAATGGATAAAATGAATCCAAAATGGGTAAAATGAGTTCAAGTGGGTAAAATGGATCCAAAATGGGTAAATTGGATCCAAACAGGTAAAATGGATCCAAGTGGGTTAAATGGATGCAAAATGGGTAAAATGAACCTAAATGCACAAAATAGATCCAAAATGAGTAAAACAGATCCAAATTGGTAAAATGGATCCAAATGTGTAAATGGATCCAAAATGGGTAAATTGGATCTAAATGGGTAAAATGAATTCAAAATGGGTAAATGTTGGTAAAATGGATCTAAATGGATAAAATGAATCCAAAATGGGTAAAATGGATCCAAAATGGGTAATTTGGATTCAAATGGGTAAAATGGATCCAAGTGGGTTAAATGGATCCAAAATGGGTAAAATATGGGTAAAATAGATCCAAGTGGGTAAATGAACCTAAATATACAAAATAGATCCAAAATGGGTAAAACAGATCTAAATTGGTAAAATTGATCCAGATGGGTAGATGGTTCCAAAATGGGTAAAATGGATTCAAAATGGGTAAAATGGATCTAAATGGATAAATTGAATCCAAAATGGGTAAAATAGATCCAAATGGGTAAGATGGATCCGAACTGATAAAATGGATCCAAAACTGGCAAATTGGATCAAAATGGGTAAAATGGATTCAAAATGAGTAAAATATGGGTAAAATGGATCTATGTGGGTAAAGAGGTAAAAAACGAACCTAAAACAAGTAGAACGAGTCCAAAATAGGCCGAATAGGTTGAAAAACGGGTAAGATGGATAGGAATTTGGTTACAAGTCTAATCTTAATCAAATTCTAAATCTAACTCGAATAAATTGTATCCACATTAAAAAGTTGTTTATAATCTTAATTAAGATCTAATTCTAAGTGTAATTATAATTAAGTTTTATATCAACTCTATTTAAATTCTTATTTATATAAATTTAATAAAATTCAATCAATATGGAAATTATGTAAAATATAAATTAGATATATAAAATTATTTCGATCGAATATTATATTTTCTACTAAACTAATCATAATGAAATTCTAATTGTTTAACTTTAAATAAACGCATCTCTTTTTGTCCGTAAACTTTTGGTTAATTCTAATCATATTACAATCATGTATGTCTTTCTAATTAACAAAATTGTATAATTTAGACAAATTTATATAATATTAACATTATAAATCACGTTATTCTCAAATAATAATCACATGTTTATAGAAAAAAATTATTTTACTAACCATTATTTTAATATTCTATTATATTATATTATAAAATACGAGTTAATTTTATTTTATTTTTTTAAATTTATTGGTCGCCAAAATATCCTTACAATAATGATTTCACTAATGTCTAATTAAGTTAATTATGTAAACCAATATGTATTATAAATTATTATTGAAATTTTATAAGTACTTAATTATGGATAAAAATTTTATTACAAGTCTAATCTTAATCAAATTCTAAATCTAACTCTAATAAATTGTACCCACATTAAAAACTTGTTTATAATCTTAATTAAGATCTAATTCTAAGTGTAATTATAATTAATTGTTATATCAACTCTATTTAAGTTCTTATATATATAAATTTAATAAAAGTCAATCAATAAGGCAATTATGTAAAATATAAATTAGATACATAATAATTATTTATATCGAATAATATATTTTTTACTAAACTAATCATAATGCAATTCTAACTGTTTAAGTTTAAATAAATATATCTCTTCTTTTCCGTGAACTCCGTTTAATTCTAATCATATTACAATCATGTATGTCTTTTTAATTAACAAAATTATATAATTTAGACAAATTATATAATATTAACATTATAAATCACGTTATTCTCAAATAATAAATTAATTATTATTTTTTAAGTATATCTAATCCTAAACCAATTATTATTTCATAAATTTTTATCTAATTATAATACACCATATAATTTAAATATATTAAATATATATTAAATTTTATTTTTTTAAAATTTTTCGGGTCAGGTCAGGTCGGGTCGGGTGGGTTCGGGTTGTTGGGTCACCTGCATAATTTTTCGGGTTGAATCGGGTCAACCCGAAACCCACCCGAACCCGGCCTCTCTCGTTCGGGTCCATTTCGGGTCCGACCCGATTTCAACCCGACCCGAAAACCCGCAACCCGAACCTGATATTTTTCGGGTTGGGTCGGGTCGGGTCACATTTTGACACCCCTACTTGCATTTGCTTTTAGCTCTTGTAGTTTGTCTTCCCACTTGCATACTTTTGATATATGATTTTGTATTCGAATATGGTTATAGAGCGTATATGTTTTGAGCCGTGATGGCTTGTGAATATTGTACATGAATTCTATTTTGGAGCTCGAATGCTCATGATATATATATGATCGGTTATTGCTTCCGCTTTAATGATTTGCCTTACTCTGATCTATGGTTCAAGGGTTAGTCCCGCCTAGCCTAAAGAGTGTGTGTGTGTCCCCGTTCATCGTGATCTGGCTCATGTGTGGATTATCCATTTCATATGCGGTTCGGGTCTCGGTGCGGGGGATGTGGCACCTTACCTCGGGTATTACATCCTTAAGTGGTATCAGAGCTTCGGGTTGCAAAACCCGGGCTCTCGTGTCGTGTGAGTCAGTCTAGGTCGTTCGGCTTTAGGAACAACTTGCCAATGTGATTGCATATGCATTCTTTATGTGTTTATGAGCTCTAATTTTTGAATTTTGATTAAATTAATTGCACTTTCATGCATAGACTAAAGATAGCATGCATTTCAGTGTTTCTTGATCAGGATGCCTCCACCTAGACATCGGAGAGATCACCGGGACGACGCCGACATCGTGATCGTTCCCCTACCCCACAAGAACAACAACCATAACCCCCTCCGATGGATATGGGAAACTTTATGGAAGCGGTTTTTAATTATGTGGAAAATCGACTGGCTCAACCTGCACCACCACCACAACTAGCAGAGCAACCGGCTCCTTTACCAAACCACCGGGATTCACATGGGGTATTTCTGAGCTACAATCCCCCTCGGTTCTCAGCCTCTATTGATGATGCAGTTCCATAGGGGTGGTTGACTCGTTTGGAAAGAATTTATGGACTTCGACAGTTCACAACACAAGAAAGGGCTCAGTTTGCTATATTTTAACTTGACGGCGAGGCGTATAATTGGTGGGAAAGAACAAGGGAAAAGCTTGAAGTGGATGGTGAAGAGGTAAGATGGGAGGTTTTCAAACGGGAGTTTCGAGAGTGCTTTGTACCAGAAGTGGTTCGGGAAAGAAAGGAGCAAGAATTTATGGAGTTGAAACAGGGCACTCGTTCGGTGGCCCAATATTTGGCTATTTTTAATAGGTTGGGGAAGTATGCTCCACATATTACTCGGGGTGAGAAGAGGAAGGCGAAAAAGTTTATTACCGGATTGAGACAGGATTTGAGACATGGTCAAGCGGGGTATAATTTTATATCTTTCGCGGACACGGTGCAAAGGGCTTTGGAGCAAGAAGAGGAGTATAGGAAGAAGGATTCAGTATTCAAAGCACCAATGGGATAGGGTAGAGGCTCAGAATCAGGATCGAGTATGAGATTCAATCTAGCAAGAGGCCTATGACTTCAGCAGCTCCTCCTCAGAAAGAGCTTTTCAAGAGGCCTCAAACTGGAGGTCATAATGTTCCTCAGGTTACACGAGTGCCTTAGGCTTTGCCAGCTCTTACGGGAAATCGCCGAGATGTACCTCCATGTACTCATTGCAGAGGACCAACTCATACTTATAACAATTGCCGAAGGAGGTTGGGATTATGTCTCATCTGTGGGAAAAGTGATCATATGGTGGATACTTGTCCTGATAAGGCTCCAGGGTTTCGAGGAGGTGCTCCGAGACCTATGATCCAGGCACATGCTTATGCCCTTGAGGCCGAGGAGCAGGATGCAGAGGTAGATCCGACAGCCGTGGTGGAAGGTACCATATGCATTCACACCACGAACATTCATGCATTATTTGATCCCGGTGCTACTCATTCTTTCATATCTAGTGATCTATGTGCTTCTATGCGCCTACTTGTTACTTGTGAGAATTCTTATTTTTTCGTGAGTTCTCCTCTTGGAGGAAATTTGCAGACCGATCAGATTATTTGGGGTTGTTCGGTTTTAATAGAAGGGAAAGATTATCCAGCCGATTTCATAGTGATGCCTATGAAGAGATATGGGGTAATCCTCGGGATGGATTGGTAATACCAGCACCGGGCCGAAGTGGATTGTTTTAAGAAGAAAATTAAGTTGGGGGAAGAGTTGATTGGAGAAGTGGGATCGAAGAATGTACCGCTCTTATCATTTGTAGAATCTTGTAAGCTAGTAAGAGAATGAGCTATGGGATTCGTTGCATATCTTCTCAATAAGCCGAAGGATCAAATTAAGTTTGAGGAGACCGCAGTTGTTAAGGATTTTCCTGATGTGTTTTCGGAGAATTTAGGTTCGTTGCCACCGGATCGGGAAATTGAATTCGTTATTGATTTATATCCGGGATTAGAACCGTACTCTAAGACTCCTTACAGAATGGCTCCGGTGGAGTTGAAGGAATTGAAAATTCAACTTGAAGAATTACTTAAGATTGGATACATTTGGCCGAGTTCGTCTCCGTGGGGTGCTCCGGTTCTCTTTGTTAAAAAGAAAGATGGAACTTTGAGGATGTGTATAGATTATCGGGAGCTTAATCGGAGGACTATCAAGAATAAATATCCGTTGCCCCACATCGAGGATTTATTTGATTTGTTACAAGATTCGGGGGTTTATTCCAAATTGGATTTAAGGCAAGGATACGACCAGTTGAAAATCCGGGAAGAGGATATACCCAAGACAGGATTTAATACCCAGTACGGACATTATGAATTCATCATGATGCCTTTCGGTTTGACTAATGCCCCTGCAGCATTTATGGATATGATGCATCGGACTTTTCGGCCTTATTTGGACAAATTCGTGGTAATCTTTATTGATGATATTCTGGTTTATTCGAGGACTCTGGAAAATCATGCCAGACATCTCAGATTGGTGTTGGAAACTTTGAGAGAGCACCGGTTGTATGCGAAGTTTAGCAAGTGTGAGTTTTGGACCGACCGGGTTGCTTTTCTAGGTCATATTGTCTCGAGTAAGGGCTTGGAAGTAGATCCTTCGAAGATCGAGACGGTTATTCAGTGGCAGAGTCCGAAGAATGCTTCCGAGGTCCGAAGTTTCTTGGGTTTGGCTGGGTATTATCGAAGGTTTGTCAAGGATTTTTCAAAGAATGCAGCTCCTTTAACTCGGTTGACAAAGAAGGAAGTCAAGTTTGATTGGGACGAGGCTTGTGAGGCGAGTTTCCAACTTTTGAAGGAGAAGTTGACCACTGCACCAGTATTAGCACTCCCTAAAGGCACGGAAGGATACATGGTATATACGGACACCTCGAAAGAAGGATTGGGATGTGTTTTGATGCAGAATGGTAGGGTGATAGCCTATGCCTCGAGGAAATTGAAGGATCATGAACAGAATTATCCCACTCACGATCTCGAGCTTGCAGCGGTGATCTTTGCTTTGGGAAAGTGGAGACACTACTTATATGGAATTCCTTTCGAGATCTTTTCTGACCACAAGAGTCTTCAGTACTTGTTTTCTCAGAAGGAGTTGAACAAAAGACAAAGGCGATGGATGGAGACTTTAGCGGATTATGAGTGTACAATCCGATACCATCTCGAAAAAGCCAACATGGTCACGGATGCACTTAGCAGGAAGGCTAGTGTGTCTAGTGTGAAAGTGGAAGTTGAAGATGAATCTGAATCTTTCAAGTTAAGAGCAAGTATTCGGAATATTACAATATAACCGGATCTTCAACAGAGATTATTTGAGGCTCAGAGAAAGGATCTCGAGGTTCAGAAATTAGCCGAGAAAGCTAGAGAAGATCCCGAGTGCCCGTTTTGATTTGATGATACGGGACTCTTAAGATTCAAGAACAGGGTTGTTGAGCCGAGTGAATTGAAGAGGATTATCTTGGAAGAAGCGCACAGATTAGGGTGTTCGATACATGCTGGAGGTAATAAGATGTACAAGGATTTGAAGCAGTTCTATTGGTGGAATGGTCTAAAGAGGATATAATTAATTTTGTGAAGCATTGTTTAACTTGCCAAATCGTGAAAGCAGAGCATCAGAAGCCATCGGGGCTACTTCAACTGCTACCTATTCCGGAATGGAAATGGCAACAAGTGGCGAAGGATTTTGTTTCGGGTCTTCCTGGAGTAAAGGGTGGTTTTGATGGAATCTGGGTGATCGTGGATCGTTTGACTAAATCGACACATTATCTGGCTATTCCGATGTCGGATAAGGTAAATAAGTTATCAAAGAGGTATGTTGATGAAATTGTTCGACTACATGGTGTGCCAGTCAGCATTATATCAGATCGAGATCTGTAACGCCCCCACCCGTACCAGAACAAGAGGAGAGCGGCGTCTCAACCCTCGCACTGAAGCACCTCTCAAGTAATGGTGTGAGCCATCACTCAAGAAATACTCCAACGAACGGCTGTCTATCTCAGAACTATACATGTATAACGATGTGGCTATGCAGCGGAAAATCAGAGTATTTTAAAACTTTTCAAAACATGTGCGTGATGGCATGTAACAAGCAAGAACATATTGATCGTGTAAGAGAGCCTCGGCATATCAGAACATGTAACATATTCACAAATAAGTACCGATACAGCAGAGTTCAAAATATCGGTAACAAAGTAGCAGGAAGAGTATAACAACGATACTCAAGTATTCAGAAACATAAAGTAATGCAACCATAAAACATATGCAGGACACAAAAGAGAAAGTAATACTAAGTCCTGACTGAAACAAAAATGACAATCTAGAGCTTCAAGATACCTTTAGACTGCGGCTGCAAGACCTGAAACCACGAGGCAAGAAAACGGGTGAGGTATTAGTCAAAAGGACTAAGTGAGGGAATACTTAAAAGAAAGTACTGAGTGATAAGGAATTTGAAGTGTAATTCAAAACTGTTAAATGCAATGCTTTAAAGAAGAACTCGAAACAAGTTCGATTGATAAAACTCTTTGAATGTGATGCTGTAAAAGAATACACGTTATAAAACATTTTCATGAATGCTATCACACGCACACACATATGCTGTAGATGGTTCATAGTTCTTTCATAAAACGGGATCCGGGTAAAGTGAACTTTTCCAAATATGAATCATCTTATATGAAACAGAATTTTGCCCGCAAGCTAGGCTCCTCCATCCTTACTCCAGAAAACATGATTTCGTAGAGTATCGGACCGAGGTCAACAATAACTCCACACACAGTAGAGTATCAGACCAAGGTCAACAATACCCCACTAACGCATACAAACATGCACCATCCTCCACCGGTTGTCACTTCGGGTAGCTAGCCCTAGGCGACCTGTAAACATGTAATGGGAACAGATTTGCTGTCCGTTCCCAGACAGATTGTCCTGACTTAACAAACCTCCTGTTAAAAGTCGGTGTCAATTGTCTAAGTGTGGCGGCCGGTATTGGTGATGTCGTTGGAGCACACCTCCCGAACATCACCTCCACACATAACCGCCGGGCCCAAACTATAAACTGTATGCTTTCATTTCAAGATTAGCAGTGACCAGAGTACCACTCCAGTATGCTAACTATAACATGTGAAACTGTAACTGTAACATATGATGCTGTCTGTAAAATATATGATTCTGTCTGAAAACATGTGATTCTGTCTGTAAAACATGTGAAACTGTACTTTGAAAACATATGCAGATCATGTAATTGTCTTTGAACAAGAATGCAGAACTTTGGAAAACATGTGTTGTAGATCAAGGTATACTATTAAAGTATGAATGGTCCTTTCAAAAGAATGTCCCGATAAAAGGGATAGTTCAAAACGAGGTTTAGCTTTGAATTTCAAAACATATGATACGATAGTATAATCGTGGTTCCAGTTGGAAAACATTTATAACTTCACCTCACCTAATAGTAAAAAAAGGCAGGTAGACAGATTATGCGGTGCCCTGGGGATCCCAGTGCTCAACTTTAACTTCTGTAGGTGGTGTACTAGAGTGAGCTTAAGAACTAAGACCCACTACTAACCAAGATGCATATGAAATGCATGAAACAATGAACAAGGAACATATAAAGAACATGTAACACAAGAGAGCAATACCATTTAAGGTAGTCAAGAAAGGTAACACACAAAGGAATACGTTAAAGTGAGTTACTCTTAACATGAGACTATGATCTTACTATAAGCGAGTAAGCTTTAGTCAAATTATGAATCCTATCGTAAACCTTAGGTTAAGAAACAAGTCCACGAAAGAAAACTCATTTTGAAAACACATTTTAGACCCTGGATATGGAAACCCTAGGTGCAAATGTCTATTAAGAAAGCACAAGTTTTATTTCATTTTTACTATTCAAAAGTACTATACCAGATTACTATTCACAGGTTACTATTCACATGTCGGGTCAAAGGGTCGGGTCAAACCCTTACTATACACACACACCCACACACACGGTACACACACACACCAAGCACGTACACACACACACACACGGCATGCACACACACACACCCCCTAATTAAATTATGATCTTGATTATAACCTATAGTTTCAAGTTCATGGTAATAATAATCAAGTGTGATCTAGGTTAAAGGTATAACCTATAGTTAAGAGATCCAATTAAGGCATAAGATCATGTTATGAAACACTATTCTATCTTAGGTTATAACATGTGACACTATTAAAGTGTATAACATCTGGTCAAGGCACTAATCCATTAATCCATATCATACCATAAGCTCAATTCATAATTCAAGAATCATATAACAATGTGACAACATGTCACAACATATATCATATCATATCATATACCTTTAGGCATGTAACATGTAACAATTTAATTCAATATCAACATATAACAAGTTGTGACATAATTAATTGTAAATCACTATTCCATTAGCTAGCATGCATGAACATAATTCAAATTCCATAATCATGCATCAATTCTCATAATATAACAATCATATCACATGATCATAGCATATACTAGGGCAATTCATAACATATTCAAGCATATACTAAACAAATAAAACATATAAACAACTATTCAAACATATCATGAAAACTATATAATAAATGCATAAAATAAAATCCTATATGGATTAGGGAAGACCCTAAGACCCAGCCTAAACATAATATAAACATACCATAACATCAAAAAATAAACTAACTAAACATAACATAAAAATAAAGCAACTAACCTAGCAAAGGGGAGGGGAGGCCGACGGCCAAGGGGGAAAGGAGCGAGAGAGGAGTGCTTGTCAACACAAGACTTTGAGCAAGGATTCTAATGGCGTGAGAGGGGTATTTATAGTTGTGAAGAAGCCCCTCACCTTGCAAAGAAAGATGGCTTAAGGGTAGGAGAGCAAAACAAGAGTTCATCCACTTGCATCTTCTAGAAGCTTTAGGCATTATGAAGGTGAAAATGGGACTGCTGGGGGGTATTTCTGTAATTTCGTGGCCAAGACTCGAGGATAAGTGGCTGGAAGTATAACCATTCCGTCCAGGCATAAATTAGCTTTGAAACGCATATTCATTCGTCGAAATCAGATTTACCGTTTGAAAGATACATTAGTTTTAGTGAATAAAAGTTTTGAGCTCAAAACTCAACACGACTTAAAAACGACTTCCTAGAATGATTTTCAAGTCCGGTTTGTTCCCAAAATTCAAGAAATAAATCGAGAAGCGTTTTGAGTCCAAAATCGACTATAAAACGTTTTACCGTTAAAAAGTTGAAAACGTAGAATGAATAATGAATTCTTACGTACGAACGTACGCTTCAAAATTTCAAGCTAGGGTTTGAATCAAGAGTTGTAAAACATCTCAAAAATCTTGAAATAGCTCAAGTAGTGCAAATCCGAAGAGAAAACATTTTCCGAATGAAAACCGTTCGTAGAAGAAATAGTGAACTAGGGTTTTCGAAAACATTTTCCATAAAACAAAGTTCCAGAATAGATTTCCAAGCCAATAATGATATCAAATGACTCGTCTCGACTCAAGGATCGATTTGACTGTAAACTTGGGTAGGAAAGGTATCAGAATCAAAAGCTCATTTTCTGATGAATAGTAACTTTGGTCGGTAAGTTCCAAAAATACCCTTATGGTTCAAGAAAAACTCTCTGAGCTCGGGAAACAAGTTCAAGCGATTGGGAAACATGTGTGATGAACCTCTAGGGTTCGAGTAGCAATATGAACAAGATAGGCTCGGGTTATGAATAGTAAACTGTATCAAAGGTCAAGAATTCCCCCTTAAAACATGTCAGATCATATACGAGCACAAAGTTCATGTAAGAACGCAATGCATGATGATTCAAAAAGTTGGATCACGGTCTATAAATGCTTTACCAATGCCCTTAACTTACTGTTTTCATCCAGGCCCTGTTTTGGGCTGTTACAATCAGCCCTCTTTAAAGAGAACCTGTCCTCAGATTCTTCAGCTGTAACCGCAAATAACTCGGGGTGATGCTTCTGCATTTTCTCTTCTGTCTCCTAAGTTGCCTCTTCTGTCCCATGTCCCTTCCAAAGGACTTTAACCAAAGAAATTTTCCTATTCCTCAGCTCTTGAAACTTCCTGTCTAGAATCTTAGCGGGCCTCAAAACATAAGTCAGATCCGGTTCTAACGGTATCTCCTCTACCGGCACAACCTCTGTCTCATCTGAGAAACACTTGCGAAGCTGAGATACATGAAATACGTTGTGGATTCCTGTTAGACCTACAGGCAAATCCAATCTATAAGCAGTCGGTCCGACTCTTTCCAGTATCACATACGGTCCAACATATCTCGGGTTTAACTTTCCACATTTCCCAATTCGGGAAAACCCTTTCCTTGGTGATACCTTCAGAAATACCTTTTCGCCCACTGCGAATTCCAAATCCCTTCTTCGTCGATCAACATAACTCTTCTGCCTGTCCTGGGTAGCTTTCATTCTCTGGCGAATGATCTGAACCTTCTCCGTCGCTTCTCTTATCCATTTAGCAGAATTCACTCTGACTGGTCCTTCCTCAGTACATCTTGCTTCATCCAAATCCCAGTATAACGGGGATCTACATTTCCTTCCATACAGAGCTTCATATGGAGCAGCTTTAATAGAAGCTTGATAACTATTGTTGTATGCAAACTCCACAAGAGGTAAACACTCTTTCCAACTTTCCTGGAAGTCCAAAGCGTAAGCTCTTAGCATATCTTCCAAGTACTTAATCATCCTTTCTGATTGTCCATCCGTCTGAGGATGCCCTGCAGTACTGAAGTTCAACTTTGTTCCCATCAAAGTCTGAATTTCTTTCCACAATTGCGACGTGAATTTCGGATCTCTGTCCGAGACTATACTGTTCGGGACTCCATGTAATCTGACAATCTCTTGTTGGTACAACTTTGCCAACGTGCTGACCTTATCCGTCGTCTTAACTGGCAAAAAGTGCGCTGACTTTGTCAATCGATCAATGATCACCCAGATACTATCTTGTCCTCCTCTGACTTTGGGTAATGCAGTGACAAAATCCATCGTGATTTGCTCCCATTTCCATGTCGGAATCGGTAATGGTTGCAACTTCCCACTCGGCTTTTGGTGCTCAGCTTTAACTTTCTGACAAGTTAAGCACTTCTTGACATAGTTGGCTATGTCTCTCTTCATTCCATTCCACCAAAAATGCGTCCTAACATCTTGATACATCTTGGTGCCTCCGGGATGTATCGTGTACTTAGTCTTGTGTGCTTCGTCGAGAATCTCTTTCCTCAAAACAGTTGGTACGCATACTCGACCTTTGTACCTCAATATTCCATGTTCATCAACCTTGAACTTAGTCTCATCATCTCTCTCCTTAGATTCGAGACATTTCTTGATCCACTCGTCGTTCTTCTGTGCTTCCAGCACTTGTTCTTTTAATGGTGATACCATCACAACGTTCGCGATTCGAACTTTAGTTATCACCTCCATTGTTTCTCTTTGATCAACCTCGGGGTTGGCAGAAATTTGTGCCAAATGAACTTTCCTGCTTAGAGCATCGGCCACAACATTCGCCTTCCCTGGATGGTACTGAATAATGCAATCGTAGTCCTCCAGAAATTCCATCCATCTCCTCTGTCGCATATTCAACTCCTTCTGAGTGAATAGATATCGCAGGCTCTTATGATCAGTAAAGATCTCAAACGTAACTCCATACAGGTAATGTCTCCACTTTCCAAGAGCAAAAATTATCGCGGCTAACTCCAAATCATGTGTCGGGTAGTTGACTTCATGCGTTTTGAGTTTCCTTGATGCATACGCAATCACTTTTCCATTCTGCATCAAAACTTCTCCTACTCCTTCTTTCGAAGCATCGGTGTAGACAGTGTATCCTTCTTTTCCTTCTGGTAACGCTAACACGGGTGCAGTTGTTAGCATCTCCTTCAATCTTTGAAAACTTTGCTCACACTTCTCAGTCCAATCGAATTTCCCTTCTTTCATCGTCAATTTAGTGAGAGGTGTAGCTATCTTCGAGACATATTGGACAAACCTCCGGTAGTAACCAGCTAATCCTAGAAAACTACTCACTTCTGAGGGATTCTTCGGTGACTTCCAATCCATAATCGCTTCGATCTTCGAGGGATCTACTTCGATTCAAGATCTTGATATGATGTGTCCGAGAAATGTAACTCTCTCAAGTCAAAACTCACATTTACTGAACTTTGCATATAGCTTGTGATCCAGCAAAGTGCGTAACACGATTCGAAGATGTTCAGCATGTTCCTCCGGTGTCTTCGAAAATACCAAAATATCATCGATGAAGATTACTACAAACTTGTCGAGAAATGACTTGAATATACGATGCATCATATCCATGAATGCAGCTGGTGCGTTCGTCAAACCAAACAGCATTATTACAAACTCATAATGTCCGTATCGGCTGTTGAAAGCAGTCTTCGAAATATCTGCTTCCCTGATCTTCAATTGATAATATCCTTGTCTTAGATCTAACTTAGAGTAGACCTTTGATCCTTGAAGCATATCGAATAGCTCTTCGATATGAGGGAGAGGATACTTATTCTTGATTGTCATCCTGTTCAGCTCCCGATAGTCAATGCATAAACGCAATGATCCATCCTTCTTCATAACGAAAAGCACAGGCGCTCCCCACGGCGACGTGCTTGGTCGAACGTATCCAGACTCAATCAGTTCATCCAATTGTTTCCTCAGTTCTTCCAATTCAGCTGGAGCCATTCTGTAACGTGTCTTGGAGTACGGATCAGCTCCTGATATCGTCTCGATCGTAAACTCTAACTCTCGGTCAGGAGGTAACGAATCCAAATGCTCAAGAAACACATCTAGGAACTCGTTCACCACTTCCACTTCTTCGATATTAAGTTGATATCTCGGTCTATTCAAAAGATAAGCAACAAATCCAATAGCTCCATCCTGAATCAACTTCTTAGCTTCCATCGAAGAAATCACTGATAACTTCTCAACTTTCCCTTCTGATGTCCCACTTTCATCTTCTTCCAAGATGATCTCTTTCTTGTAACAATCCAACTTAGCTCGGTACTTAGACAACCAATCCATACCAAGTATAACATCGTATCTTGTCATCGGCAACTCGATAAGATCCGTCGGGTAACAACGGGTACCAATACATATAGGACAGCGTTTATATACCTGATCCGTAACAAGGTAAGTTCCTAAAGGAGAACTCACTTCAAATTTATATGGCAAGTATTCAAGTGGAAACTGTAAATGCGCACATAATTTAGATGCAACAAATGAATGCGTAGCACCAGGTCATACAAGACCTTAACTGGCGCGTCAACAATGTGCACAATACCTTCCACAACAGACGAAGGATCAACCTCCTCCTTACCATCCAAAGCATAAGCTCTGCCTTTGACCACCGGTTTGTTCGTCGTACCCACCACTGCTTTTCCTTTATCCTGGACCCCAAATCTCCTGATCTTGTGCGGGCAACTATCCATCTGGTGCTCAGGGGAACCACACGAGAAACACTGTCCAGCTTTCTTGCGACAGTTCTCCTCAGTGTGTCCCGTTCGGCGACAATATCGACAAACAATTTCCTCTGGACCTGGCAGAGGTGCTCTCTGCTGTTGTGGCGCCCTCCAGTACTGCTGTGGCATTTTCTGCTTCTGTGCTTGCTGTTTCGGTGGAGCGTTCTGCTGCTGACGTTGTGGTGTTACCATTGGCCTCTTTCCAGTTCCTTGGGGAAAAGATCCGGAAGGTCGCTTATTCCCTTGATAAGGCTTAGGGTTAGAAGGTCCTTGACGTGCGGTAGTTATCTTGATCTCCTTGTGTGCAGCATCAACCCTTAGCGCTCTATCAACAGCCCGGTTGTAGGTCTCAATGTCCAAAGAAGCAAGTGCCAACCGAAGTTCGGGCTTCAGTCCATCAATAAACCTCTTTGTCTTGCGACGCTCATCATTTAGAATATGAGGCACATACTTGACCAACCTCACAAATCTAGCCTCATACTCCATCACATTCATAGTTCCCTGAACCAAACTCATAAACTCAGCCTCTCGTGCATCACGAGTCACTTGAGGCGTATACTTCTGCTGAAACTCTCTGATAAACTCATCCCAACTTCCCTCAACTTTATTCTCAATCCACATCTGCTGAACGTGCTTCCACCAATTGTATGCAGCTCCTTCCATAAGAAAAGTAGCATACCGAACTCGTTCACGATTCTCTGGGTAGATCTCTATAGCCTCGAAAATCTTCTCAAGACTAGTAATCCAATTCTCGGCCTTTATGTCGTTTGGTTCTCCATAGAACTTAGGTGGATTCATCCTCAGAAATTTTTCTGGTGACCTTTCATTATGAGGATTATCTCTCTGATTACAGCTCTTGCGAATTGTCGTAGCATATCCCTTAACTCTGGAGTTCCCTCCCGTTCAGGGGGGTGGCGTAACATCTCTTTAGGGTGGTGTGACATCTCTTTGGGGTGGCAGTGGTGGTACACGATTCCGGGGTGCTCTTCTTGGTGGCATGTTGTTACTCAATTCACAAGCATTCAGATATATATTCGATGCATGACATATAATGATTCACAGAATCCGTAACCACGTATTCACATTCCCATGTAGTCACACATAAGTATGAGAACAACACATTCCCATAACAACATATCAGCAAAGATTCAAGGTCTCAAAACATATCATATAATCATAAACAATTGTCAGACAACATGTATACGGGAACAAAAGCTCGTGTAACATATCAACATATCAGAAACATGTATAACATATCCCAAAACATGATCAACATGTAAACGGGAACAGAACATGTACTGTCATATCAACCAGAACTATAACATGATCAGAAGCATGATCAATCCAACAACAAGAATATCAGCATACTAACAATAAATGAAATGGCATGATCCTCTCAACGGTCCTAATGGTATCTTGAAGCAACTCTAAGACTCATGCAATGACAGTTATGGAAAGCAGTAAACAGATATCCAACATAAAGCCGAAAGTGTTATAACTGTGCAAGGTTTGGTAAAATTTTACTACAGGCCACATGTTAACAGTATTAATTCAAAATGGGGAGGACCCGATACTATCGAGTTGACTCCCATACAGGCCTTACCTATCCATCCAACCCTGCTGAAAATAACCTAGTAGGTACCAAGCCATCGGAACCGTCATCCGTGGTGCCAAAAGTCGGGGATCATCTACCATAGCTATACATCCCCTCATCCAAAAGTCAGTCCTGAATTGTCCCGGCTATATGTCCGCCATCCATAGATAGATATATATACATCAGTACTATATACAGAAAACCTCCCATCAACAATCAACCCTGATAGTTGTGGTCCAAAGAACCCTTGGTGGTGTCATCAGAAAAAACAACGACCTCACCCTGTCCGTGTCCTGCTGGCTCATCTCCGCCATCATCATCATCATCAGATCCTCCATCGCCTCCATCAGACTGCCCCTGCATAGGCTGGGGCTCCTGAGAGGCCTGACTGACATCCTGACCCTCGACCTCCTCAACTGCCTGCTCATCAGATAAGTGATAGGTATCATACAGGCGAGCTCTCACGAGGGCACGGTAGTACTGGTGACGCTCCATAGAAGTGTCGCGATCGATAGTCATCTCCATAAGATCTACCTCCAGCTTAGCAATACGAGCAGCCCTCTGATCAGCAATATGAGTCATCTCTGCAGCATGCTCACGAGCGATGTCCCTATCAATCTGGTACTGCAGTGACTAATCTGTTAGGAATAGTGCCCTAGAAAGCCGATTGTATATCCGCTTTGAGATTTTCCTTATTGTAATCACAGACAATCTTTGAATGAAATAACGAATTGAGGCAACACTTCTTTATATGCTCTTGTTTGGTATGCGATTACTTTATCTGTCCATGTATGAGAACTCCCCTAATCCTGATGACTTTAGGACTCTACCATTTAGGTGAAATGGTTCATGAAACGAGCCCTATATCACATAAGTCATGATTAGTAAAATTCTCCAAGCCGATGAGTCCTACAGACAGTTGGAGTGTCAACCTGACTCCTCTAAGGCTTGCTTGTGGGATCACGCCCTTAAGAAGGACCACCTTGTTTCACGGAGGTGCAAAGTGTATAGTTGATACGTGCGTGATACATGAGGGTGCTTACTTTAATAAGTAAGTTCACTGAGGTGCCCCGTGTGAGAACATTCCTAAATGGGAAAGGAAGTTTCTATTTCAGGAAATGGAAACTTCCAGATTAGGAAATATCTCATGAGTCATTGATGTGATTAATTGATCCTTAGACTTGAGGTTCCTTGTCACTTTATGAGTTAACTCTATAGTCTTAGGTATAAGCTTTAAAGGGTGTCGCCTTAGACAACTGATTCAAGGCTTATGTTGGGGCTGCACAAGTGATTCATGAGAGTGAATGAGAATCAAGAAAGGACCTACACTTGCATTTGCAAGGTGATCTCTTATTGTGTAAGTCATTCATATGCCATATGGAGTCCTTGGCCAAGGTAGTAGATCAAGGCTTCAAGAAAAGAGTTTCTCGGATTGAGATCAAATGGATATGAAATGCACTTAGCTTTAAGACCGGATTATTAGGGTTCTAATTATTCCCTTACCCTAGATCTTGGTTGAGAGATAGTAAGTAGGAGGATTGTATCTCACATGAATCAATGACTTAAAGGTTCTGTCGAATCCGAACATTCCAATTCAACTAGGGGTTAAACACCTGTTGTTAGACTATGGATGTTTAATCTGTGGACTGATTAATTAATTAGTGAATTAATTAATTAGGGTCACTGCTAATTGAATTGAGAACCTAGAGGGTCACACACAACAACTTGGTTATATGAGTTGAGGCTTTAAAATGATTAAACGAGATAATCTAGTTAAATAATTATGAATTAATTGATTAGATAAAAATAAGTTATTTATTTTAAATAAATAAAGTATAAAATTATCCAAAAATAGTTTGGATATTTTAGCTCTCTTAAAAGTTGACTTGAATTAGAATTCAAAGTCAAAGTTGGAAAATACTTGATGGTCAAGTAATAGGAGAGAGAGACCAAAACCCTAGCCCATAAGGACTAGGATTTTCGGCCAACCCTCCTTCCTATATATAGGGGAGCTCGAGCTCCCCTTGAGGCTAATTGATGATCTTCTTTTAGTTCATGTATTGAACACCATCCTTTCTCCAAGATAAATTAAACCCTAGTTTAAGCCTAAACACTAACTAGAGAACTAACATCCTTACTAGTTAGATTGTAGTCAAGTTGGTGGACTATCTCTAGAGAGCTTCAAGTTAGAAGTTTGAAGATTCGAGCTTTACCAAGGAGAGGGGATCAAGCCGCGAGAAGAGCATTCTTGGGTGGCTTGAAACGCTTAAAGAAAGTTAATTAAGAAAGTAAGTTTCTAATCCCTACGAATTTGGTTACACGATTGCGAGTCCTAGATCCTTTTGTTGGGAAATTTTTTTAAATTCCGCTGCTTTCTAATTCGTGTTTTCCAACAAGTGGTATCAGAGCCACCTCGTTAATCGTGTTTCTGATTCGTCTCAATTATTCTGAATTTGCTAGAAATTCTTAGGCTTAGATGCGAATTGAGTATTCTTGAGTTCTTTTAGAAAGCCTGAAATACGAAACTGTAATTTTTCCTGAATTTCTAAAACTGTTTTCTCAAATTGTGTTTTTGAAAATCGTTTTTGTTGAAATTTATCTAAATCGAATTTTTTAATTTTGGATTGAATTGGTTTTGAGAAACCTAGACACGAAACGAGACGCGAAACAAACGCACGGGATTGGGACGTGCCAATGTGTAGCACGCCCCAGGCCCGCGCGCATGTCGCCCAGCCCCTCCCGCAACCGCGCGGGAGCTAGGCGCGCCCTCCCAGTCCGTCCCGCAACCGCGCGGGACGCCTACACAGCCTGCCTAGTCGCGGCGGGCACTGCTGCGCGGCGGTGCCTCACGCGGCTAGGCCGTTTTTGGGCTCGTTTTCGTATTTCCTGTTTTTCGTGTTTTCGGTCCTTAAAATCCCGATTTAATTTTATTTTAATTTTATCTTTTAAAATCAGTTTTGATAATATAAAATTATTTTAAAATTTTGATTAAATTGGGATTTTGAGAAATTAAAGCGATTTGGATTTTTGGAAAATTATGAACTTTATTTTCTGAAAATAATGAAAGAATAAAATTATTAATTTTGGAAATTAATTGGAATTTTATTGGTTTATTGTTTTTCGGGTTTTATTGAAAAAGCTCTTGAACAAGAATTGCATCTAAGTCGTGTTTTAAGTCATTAGGACTTGAAACGAGAATTTTAATTTATTGGCTAAATTTAAATTCTCGCAAAATCATGTTAGGTGATCATGGGTTTAGACTTATGTATGGTTTTAATTTATGCACATGGATGGTTTAAATTGGGGTTGGAGCCATATAGTTGCGTTTTTCAATTGAGGTTGGAGCCTAACTTATGTGCGTACTGTTATGTGATTTATTATGTGGCTTTCCATATTACTGTTTTGAGGCCGGGGTATGCCCCGTGTAATTGTCTAAGGCCAATATGAAGATTGAGCCTTATTACTTTATGTCTTTTTCCTTTCATTGTAATTTGAGAGTAGAGATAGGTGGTGAGGTTTTATTTTCATTTTGGAGACAATGCACCCATGGAGTAAGATGGACCACATTCAAGTAACAAGGAGGCCATACGTGAACACCCCTCAAAATGTTAGGGAAGAGAATCTCAATTGTAAAAATGTAATAGAGATAGGGCTCGTATTTTGTTACCGCTTTCCCTTATGTGATTTAAACTATTTATGTGGCATGTATGTTAGAACTTGTGATTGTGTAGTGGCTCCCACATATCACGCATAAGATAGGTAGAACCCATTATCATTACATGTTAGAATCATGCTAGGACATGTTATCTGTTTATGTGCTTGTTTGAAATGCATTTAAGTGTACTTGCATTAATCAAGACTAATAAAATTGGATAACATATATGTTGGTGAGGTCGAACCGGACAACTCTCCGGTTGATTCGAAAATTCCCATTAAATATTAAGCTAATTTCGAACAAATAGGTATTTAATTCGAGATGCAAATTTTGAATTAAATTCTTAGCATTCCATCAATAGGTTTTAAGTTTAGTAAGTGAAACTAGTTATTGTGCGCGAGTCGTGGGATAGCTAGTGGAACTTATTAGTTCTTAGTTACCTAATTGATCATTTTAAATGGTCAATATTTCGTGGTCAATTTTGGCAAGGGCGATGTCCACGAATCGTGGGTCGTTCGAACTGAGTTTTGATCATGATCTTATGATTGATGGGCCTAGCTTAACGCCTAAGTAAATATGGATGTCGCACGAGTCGTGGGTCCATATTGAAAGATAGGTGATGCAAAAACAATTACTAAGAGTTCTAAAGGTGTTAGAATTGGTAAGTTGTACCTACCTAGGGTTTTACTTAGAATGTCCGCGAGTCGTGGGTTCGAGGTAAATGCCTAGGATCTTAGTACCCATTGGGAAACGTGTTCCTCTTAGATCTTTGGGAATTATAGATCATTGAAAAACAGTGGGAGTTACATTAGATTAAAGACCTTATCTTTTGTATATCATTATAATTCAGCATGCTCACTAGTTCTCTGTTTTACCATTTAGGTCGTAGATTCTGTGATTCTCTACGTGTTTTGAAATGGCAACCAAAAACCCTCTTATATCGATCCTCGAGTCAAACAAGTTGACTGGTCCCAACTATTCTGATTGGCTGAGGAATCTAAAAATCATTTTAGATTCTCAGAAGAGAACTTATGTTCTCTTCGAAGGGGAGCCTAGTCCCGAAGGGGAGGCTCCCACTGGGGCCGAGCGGGACGCGATTCAGAAGTGGAAGGATGATAATCTCCAAGCCCGTTGCCTTATGTTGGATAACATGTCTCCGGACTTGCAAAGCCAACATGAGGCCATGGAATTCGCTTGGGAGATTTACGACCACTTAGAGCAACTTTACCGCCCTCATGAACGTGTTACAAGGTATAACACTTCAAAGGAATTGTTCCACTTAAGAATGAGGGAAGGTTCAAGTGTCCATGAATATGGACTCAAGTTTCTCGCCCTTACTGAGAAACTTGCTTCCATGGACATGCCACTGAAAGATGAGCTTTCAGTGGATTTGTTGCTAGCTTCGCTCCCACCATCATTCAACCCATTTGTCCTTAACTTCAATATGAATCATGCTGGTGCTACTGTAGCTAAGCTGATTAGTCAGCTTGTGACTGCTGAAAGCACGATCAAGAAGGACAATAAGGTTTTGATGGTGAATGCTCCATCTTCCTCTTCTAGGCCTTCTAAAGGTAAGGGCAAGAAAGCCCAAAGGAAGAAGAAGAAACCCCTTAGGCCCACTGGTGGCGTTTCGAAGGGGAAGACTTAAAAGAAAAAGCGTGATCAGAAAGAGGATGTTTGCTTCCATTGTGGCAAAGCGGGACATTGGAGGAGAAACTGCCCAGAGTACAAGTCTACTCTAGAGAAAGGTATGTTTCTCGTTGAAATAAATCTTTCTATTAATTCTAGTTCTTGGGTACTTGATACGGGTTGTGGAACTCATATCTGTAATGATGTACAGATGCTAAGTGAAGTCCAACAACTCAAAGAAGGAGAATGTGTCTTGAAGATCGGCGATGGCTCAAATGTTGAAGCTCCAGCTTTAGGCACAATTAGATTAGATTTAGGTAGTTTTGAGTTAGTCTTTAATAAAGTCCTTTATGTACCGAACATTATTCGTAATATAATTTAAGTTCCAATATTAGATTGTGAAGGTTATGAAACTTATATCAAGAATGGTAAATATTTTATCAAACGGAACAACTCTTCAGTTCACATCGGTACTCTAAGTAATAGACTTTATCTAACTCAAAATATCAATATTATGAATATACTACGAGAAATGAAGCGTAAGAGAGATGACAAAGTTTCAGCTCCCTTATGGCACGCTAGATTAGGACACATTTCCAAGAACAGAATTAGCAAGATAAACACTTTAGGATCATTCTCTGAAAATGATCTTAAGGAGTTAACTTCTTGCGAATCCTGTCTCAAAGGAAAAATGTCCAAAGTCCCTTTTAAAGGAACTGTGGAACGTGCCATTAAGGTTTTGGATTTGATCCATACTGATGTTTGTGGACCGCTTAGTGTAAGCACAAGAAACAATCATCAGAATTTCATAACCTTTATCGATGACTTTAGTCGATATGGTTATGTATACTTAATGAAGTATAAATCTGAAGCTTTTGAGAAATTCTTAGAATTTCAAAAGGACGTTCAGAACCAAACTGGTCACAAGATCAAAGCACTTCGATCTGATCGAGGAGGCGAGTATCTTAGTGAAGAATTCCTTAATCATCTCAAAGATAATGGGATTATCTCTCAGTGGACTCCTCCGGGAACTCCTCAACTTAATGGAGTTTCTGAGAGAAGGAATCGAACCCTACTTGATATGGTTCGTTCTATGATGAGTTTCACTGACTTACCACTTTCTTTCTGGGGTTATGCCCTAGAAAGTGCAGCAAAGATTTTGAATCTAGTTCCCTCTAAGTCAATCCCTAAAATGCCCTATGAAATGTGGCATGGTAAAATCCCTAGTTATTCTTACTTAAGAATTTGGGGTCGTCCTGCTTACGTGAAGAGGACAGTGGGAGATAAGTTAGAATCTCGTTCTAACTTATGCTACTTTGTAGGTTATCCTAAGGAATCCATAGGATACTACTTCTATGATCAATCTGAGCAAAAAGTGTTTGTTTCCAGAAATGCCACTTTTCTGGAGGAACCGTTCCTTAAAGAAAAGAAAGGCAAGATCATAGAATTAGAAGAAGTACAAAGTGATCCCACACCACCCACTGAAGAAACGTCCCCTTCTGATCAACAAAAACCAATCACGAATTTCGATACACACGAAAATCCTCCTCTAAGGCGTTCTGAACGCACTCCTAGACAACCGGAGAGATGGTATGGATTCTTCCATGAAATATCTCAAAAGGATAATGATCTTTTGACATATGAGGAGGCACTTTCAGATTCTGACTCTGAACAGTGGATAGAAGCCATGAAATCCGAAATGGACTCCATGAACTCCAACCAAGTTTGGACCTTGGTAGATTTGCCTGATGGGGTCAAACCCATGGGTTGCAAATGGATCTTTAAGAGAAAGCTTGGAGTTGATGGAAGCATTGCCGCCTACAAAGCAAGACTGGTTGCAAAAGGATTCACTCAAAGACCCGGCGTGGACTTTGATGAAACCTTCTCACCAGTTGCAATGCAAAAGTCTATTCGGATCATGCTTGCCATTGCTGCATATTATGACTATGAGATATGGCAAATGGATGTGAAAACTGCCTTTCTCAATGGTGACATTGATAAAGACATTTATATGGAGCAACCCATAAGTTTCACATTCAGTGGGAGTGAGCAAAAGGTTTGCGAACTCCAAAGATCAATCTATGGATTGAAACAGGCTTCTAGGAATTGGAACATTCGATTTGATGAATCAGTCAAAGCGTTTGGCTTCATTCAAATTTCAAATGAATCATGTGTGTATAGAAAGGAATTGGAGACCTCAGTGAAATTCTTAGTACTTTATGTTGATGACATCCTTCTTATTGGGAATTCGAAGGATGACATGAAAGTGACTAAGTTATGGTTATCGAACCAATTCGAGATGAAAGATCTTGGTGATGCGTCCTATATCCTTGGAATTAAAATCTATCAAGATAGATCTAGAAGGTTAATAGGACTATCACAGTCGATGTACATTGACAAAGTATTGAAGAGATTCAATATGGAGTCAGCAAAGGTTAAGAACCTTCCTATGAGTGTAGGAACATGTCTTTCAAAGAAGATGTGTCCTAAGACTAACCTTGAGAAGGAAAGAATGACTCATACACCTTATGCATCAGCAATAGGTAGCATAATGTATGCAATGTTATGTACTCGACCGGATGTGGCTTATGCACTTAGTGTAACAAGTCGTTTCCAATCTGACCCTGGATATGGTCACTGGGCTGCCGTGAAGAATATTCTTAAGTACTTGAAAAGTACTAAAGATTTATTCTTAGTTTGCGGAGGTCAGAAAGATCTTACAGTCGAAGGATACTGCGATGCAAGCTTTGCATCTGACTTAGATGATTTTAAGTAAATGTCAGGATACATTTTCTGCCTAAACGGCGGAGCAGTTAGTTGGAAGAGTTCCAAGCAAACTACCACTGCAGATTCGACCACTGAAGCCGAATACTTAGCTGCAAATGATGCACCTAAGGAAGCTGTTTGGATTAGAAACTTCATTCTAGAGTTGAATGTTGTTCCTAGCATGAAAGACCCCATTACTGTGTTTTGTGACAACACTGGGGCGGTTGCTCAATCAAGAGAACCAAGATCTCACCAATGGACCAAGCACATTATGAGGAAATATCACCTAACCCGTGATATTATCAAAAGAGGAGATGTGCAAATTGAGAGGGTCACATCAGCAGAGAACGCGGCAGATCCACTTACTAAACCCCTTAGTCGAGAAGCTTTCCAAGGACATCTTCAGAAGATGGGACTTAGAGTAGCTTTAGAATGGCTTTGATGGGCAAGTGGGAGATTGTTAGGAATAGTACCCTAGAAAGCCGATTGTATATCCGCTTTGTGCTTTTCCTTATTGTAATCACAGACAATCTTTGAATGAAATAACGAATTGAGGCAACACTTCTGTTGGAGATCACGTTAATATGGAAGGGTTGACCATGATCCCTTGATTGCCGTAATTGACCCGATTGAGTGGTGATTTGTTTCCTTGTCCTTGCTTTTATATACCTAGTTCATTGTACTCTGTAATAACAAGAAAAAAAAAGAAAAGATGAATACAATTAAAGCTATTTCTTCCGAGTACCATATTCTAACATGGTATCAGAGCGGCGTTGAGATCTTAGGGACTCAGCCGTAACATCATCGTCCCATACCAATCCCGAAACCTAGTGTCCTGAACTTACAAACCAACCGAGTATGACAAACCCAACAAACCACAATCAAGACCCCTCAATACAAACTGCAGATTTTCTACACAACAATCACCAAACCCAATCAACCATGCCCATCTCGGATGATTTGTCAGTCGAAACAAAATTGAACAACGACAATTACCCGGTGTATGCTGGACTCAGAAAAATGACAACTGGAGGTGGAGATGACTCCGGCTCTCAAATCCTTGGATCTGGAATGATGATCGAGAAGGAGAAAAAGGGTCAAAACGGAGGACGCTCAGATGGCTCCATACACCTTGATGGCGTCGGCCGCCGTTCATCATCGCGTGAGGACTGGTGGAGAGACCACCGGAAAACCAGCACCGGTGGAGCGGAAAAAGGGGGAAACCTGTGTGTGAATGCCGTAATCACGGAGAACAGGCTAAGGTCGGAGTCCGTCGCTGCAGGCGTCATCGGCAGAGACACCGCTACAGCGACGGCAGACGTCAGCCTGGCAGAAATCGCGAGCATGACTGGTAAAACAAATAGATACAGAGAAGGAGGAGGCGGCCACAGTATCGGGTTTGGGAGTAATGGCCCAAACCCTGATTTCAGTTCTAATAAAAGTCCCAAGGTTTGTGAAAAATTACAAAGTGACCCCCACGTTCTTGAAACTTCAGAGATTGACCTCCCACCTTCAAGAAATTGCGGTCAACCCCACTGGTTGACTGAAAAGTGTGCCTTTCATACCCACAATAAATCAAAAAAATCGTACCAATGGATTTTTGACTGCGGGGCCACCGATACAATGACCTTTGACCCCTCCGATATACTTGACCCCGTCACACCAAAACAACCTCATATCCGAACTGCAAGCGGAGACTTAGCGGTAGTTGAAAAAGAAGGCTCGGTATCAGTATCACCAAAACTGAAACTAAGAAACTGTCTTTACGTTCCTTCTTTATCGTGTAAATTACTGTCTTTGAGCCAAATCACAAAAGAATTGAATTGTATGGTGTTGATATATCCTCGTTTCTGCTTGATACAGGATATTCATACGAAGGAGATCATTGGGCGTGGTACTGAGCGGGATGGATTATATTATATTGATGAAGTTGACACTGACCCTCAAACTCTCCTTACCACAGGATCTGCAGACACACAACTCTGGCTTTGGCACCGGCGTCTTGGTCACCCCTCACTTGGGTATTTGAAAATGCTATTCCCTACACTCTTTCAGAATAATCAATCTTCAAACTTACCATGTCAGACCTGTCTTGCTACTAAGAGTCATAGGACTACGTTTAAACCCAATAATACTCGGGTTGAGTCTGCTTTCTCTTTGGTGCATTCGGATGTGTAGGGGCCAGCCCCAGTTACAAATCAGAATCAGTTTCGGTATTTTGTGTTGTTTATCGATGATTATTCTCGCATGACGTGGGTGTATTTTTTGCGGCATAAATCTGAGGTCTGTGACACTTTTATGGCTTTCTTTAGAATGGTGCAAACCCAGTTTGATAAGAAAATTAAAGTACTCCGATTGGATAATGGCAGGGAGTTTGTTAATCATGAAATGAACAAATTTTGTCGAGAACAGGGACTCATACACCAAACCACCTGTCCCAACACCCCTCAACAAAATGGTGTCTCGGAAAGAAAAAACCGTACCATCCTCGAAATGACTCGAGCCCTTTTGACAGAGTCTCATGCCCAGAATCACTTCTGGCCCGAAGCCGTTGCCACTGCAACCTACCTCACAAACAGATTGCCCACAAAAATTCTCAATCACAAAACTCCCCTCTCTGTCCTCCAAACTCAAACAGTTATACCTCCCCATCTTACCTTACCTCCAAGAATCTTTGGGTGCACTGTATTTGTTCATATTCCGAAGTCCGAAAGAACCAAGTTGGACCATTGTGCAGTTAAATGTGTCTTCGTGGGGTATGCCCCTCATCAGAAAGGATACCGTTGTTATAATCCGGTGAGCAAGCGGATCCATGTCACTATGGATTGTAATTTTGTGGAGACAGAGTACTACTTTCTCACCCAATCCAGGGTTCAGGGGAAGAGTCAGAATGAATCCCTGTACTGGTTGGACTATTCCGGTTCAAATGATACGGTTACTGCACCTTCACAAAATGAAGAAGAACTCAGTACCACCACCACTCCACCAACGCCCAATGATTCTCCTTCGAATGATGTCCAACTTGAGGTAACTGAAACACTGAACCCTCAATCTGATGATCATGTTGATAATGATGATTTCACTAGTGCTGCTGATAATATTGTTTCTGAGAATGTCACAGTAAGTCACAGGTACTCTCTGCCTCAGCGGAGCAACAGAGGAATTCCCCCACATAGGTACTCCCCTGACCATGTGTCCCGTTCAACCAAATACTCCCTAGGGAACATGGTCAGGGGGAGTATGTCCGAGGTCGCTAAAGCCTTCTTCGGGAATCAATGTAAAGAAAAGGTTCCGAGAACCGTGCAGGAAGCCAGACAAAATAAGGAGTGGAAGAAAGCCATGGAAACTGAGATGGAGGCCTTGAAAAAAAATGAGACATGGGTGAAATGTCGACTACCAGATGGAAAGAAGCCAGTTGGGTGCAAGTGGGTGTTCACAGTGAAACATAAAGCTGATGGCTCAGTCGAGAGATACAAAGCACGGTTAGTGGCGAAAGGATACACTCAGACATATGGGATCGATTATTCTGAGACTTTTTCTCCTGTGGCGAAATTGGATACAGTTCGGGTGTTATTATCAGTAGCTGCCAATAGAGACTGGCCTCTTCATCAGTTCGATGTGAAGAACGCTTTCTTGCATGGTGACTTGACCGAGGAAGTATATATGGAGCCCCCTCCAGGCTTTACAGAGGACTTTGGAGAAAATGAAGTTTGCAGACTGCGCAAAGCCTTGTACGGGTTGAAACAGTCCCCAAGAGCTTGGTTTGGCAGATTTACACTAGCCATGCAACGCCATGGATATGTTCAGAGTAATTCAGATCACACTCTTTTTCTGAAACGGCGGGGAGATCTAGTCACATGCTTGATTATCTATGTGGACGACATGATCATAACCGGAAGTGATATGGAAGAGATAAATCAACTCAAGAAAAATCTCTTCAAGGAGTTCGAGATGAAGGATCTCGGGGGGTTGAAGTACTTTCTGGGAATCGAAGTTCTGCGATCTAAGATGGGTATTTTCATCTCCCAAAAAAAGTATGTCTTGGATTTGCTAGCTGAAACTGGAATGCTTGACTGTAAACCTGTTGAAACCCCAATACAAGTGAACCACAAGCTTAAGATAGAAGAGAGTGGGGAACCAGCTGAGAAGGAAAGGTACCAACGCCTGGTTGGTAAGCTGATTTATCTGTCTCATACAAGGCCCGATATTGCTTACGCTGTGAGCGTTGTTAGCCAGTTCATGCACCGACCACAGAAGGAACATATGGAGACGGTACTACGGATTATTCGATATCTGAAGGGGACCGTTGGTACCGGGATCATGTTTGGCAGACATGGTCATTTAGATATAGAGGCCTACACTGATGCAGATTGGGCGGGGAATCCAAACGACAGAAGATCTACCTCCGCGTACTTTACCCTTGTCGGAGGGAATGTGGTGACTTGGAGTAGTAAAAAACAGAAGGTTGTGGCATTGTCCAGTGCAGAAGCAGAGTTTAGGGGCATAGCAAAAGGGGTGGCTGAGGTAATTTGGCTAAGGAAATTAATGACAAAGATTGGGATGACCCCTTCAGGCACGAGTTCGTTAAAGTGTGATAACAGAGCTGCTATCAGCATCTCCGAGAACCCTGTCCAGCATGATAGGACTAAGCATGTAGAAGTGGATCGACATTTCATTAAGGAAAAACTAGAAAGTGGTATCATCACGATTCCTTTCGTCAGGTCAGAAGATCAATTGGCTGACATATTGACCAAGGTAGTTACCGGCCAGGTATTTCAGGCGGCACTGAGCAAGTTAAGGATCGGCGACTCCATCACTTAACTTGAGGGGGAGTGTTGGAGATCACGTTAATATGGAAGGGTTGACCATGATCCCTTGATTGCCGTAATTGACCCGATTGAGTGGTGATTTGTTTCCTTGTCCTTGCTTTTATATACCTAGTTCCTTGTACTCTGTAATAACAAGAAAAAAAAAGAAAAGATGAATACAATTAAAGCTATTTCTTCCGAGTACCATATTCTAACAACTTCTTTATATGCTCTTGTTTGGTATGCGATTACTTTATCTGTGCATGTATGAGAACTCCCCTAATCCTGATGACTTTAGGACCCTACCATTTAGGTGAAATGGTTCATGAAACGAGCCCTATATCACATAAGTCATGATTAGTAAAATGCTCCAGGCCGATGAGTCCTACAGAGAGTGGGAGTGTCAACCTGACTCCTGTAAGGCTTGCTTGTGGGATCACGCCCTTAAGAAGAACCACCTTGTTTCATGGAGGTGCAAAGTGTATAGTTGATACGTGCGTGATACATGAGGGTGCCTACTTTAATAAGTAAGTTCACTGAGGTGCCCCGTGTGAGAACATTCCTAAATGGGAAAGGAAGTTTCTATTTCAGGAAATGGAAACTTCCAGATTAGGAAATATCTTATGAGTCATTGATGTGATTAATTGATCCTTAGACTTGAGGTTGCTTGTCACTTTATGAGTTAACTCTGTAGTCTTAGGTATAAGCTTTAAAGGGTGTCGCCTTAGACAACTGATTCAAGGCTTATGCTGGGGCTGCACAAGTGATCCATGAGGGTGAATGAGAATCAAGAAAGGACCTACACTTTCATTTGCAAGGTGATCTCTTATTGTGTAAGTCATTCATATGCCATATGGAGTCCTTGGCCAAGGCAGTAGATCAAGACATCAAGAAAAGAGTTTCTTGGATTGAGATCAAATGGATATGAAATGCACTTAGCTTTAAGACCGGATTATTAGGGTTCTAATTATTGCCTTGCCCTAGATCTTGGTTGAGAGATAGTAAGTAGGAGGATTGTATCTCACATGAATCAATGACTTAAAGGTTCTGTCGAATCCGAACATTCCAATTCAGCTAGGGGTTAAACAACTGTTGCTAGACTATGGTCATTTAATCTGTGGACTGATTAATTAATTAGTTAATTAAATAATTAGGGTCACTGCTAATTGAATTGAGAACGTAGAAGGTCACACACAACAACTTGGTTACATGAGTTGAGGCTTTAAAATGATTAAATGAGTTAATCAAGCCAAGAGGGTTCCACACGTGTGGGTCACGTTAGTGACACGTGTCCTTGTGACACGTGTCCCACACGTGTAAATATATATATTGTATATATATATATTAAATAATTAAATGTGTTAATTATGTAATAGACTTTGGTTTAATTTTGAATTAAAAAGAAAGTCTTATTTTGGAGAAAAATAATCTAGTTAATTAATTATGAATTAATTGATTAGATAAAAATAAGTTATTTATTTTAAAGAAATAAAGTATAAAATTATCCAAAAATAGTTTGGATATTTTAGCTCTCTTAAAAGTTGACTTGAATTAGAATTCAAAGTCAAAGTTGGAAAATACTTGATGATCAAGTAATAGGAGAGAGAGACCAAAACCCTAGCCCATAAGGACTAGGATTTTCGGGCAACCCTCCTTCCTATATATAGGGGAGCTCGAGCTCCCCTTGAGGCTAATTGATGATCT
The DNA here is from genome assembly GCA_037501455.1 of Lantana camara. Classification (NCBI taxonomy): domain Eukaryota; kingdom Viridiplantae; phylum Streptophyta; class Magnoliopsida; order Lamiales; family Verbenaceae; genus Lantana; species Lantana camara. The sequence goes on from CM074863.1 coordinate 77,681,063, forward strand.
TCTTTTGGTTCATGTATTGAACACCATCCTTTCTCCAAGATAAATTAAACCCTAGGTTAAGCCTAAACACTAACTAGAGAACTAGCATCTTTACTAGTTAGATTGTAGTCAAGTTGGTGGACTATCTCTAGAGAGCTTCAAGTTAGAAGTTTGAAGATTCGAGCTTTACCAAGGAGAGGGGATCAAGCCGCGAGAAGAGCGTTCTTGGGTGGCTTGAAACGCTTCAAGAAAGTTAATTAAGAAAGTAAGTTTCTAATCCCTACGAATTTGGTTACACGATTGCGAGTCCTAGATGCTTTTGTTGGGAAAATTTTTTAAATTCCGCTGCTTTCTGATTCGTGTTTTCTAATATGATCCTGATGGCGCATAAACTCCAACCTGACCTCACGGGTCCTCTGATACTCCTGGAAGTAACCATCTCTCTCAGACTCGAGCTAGTGCACAACTCTGTTAGGATAGGAATACCCAGGCCTGCCACAGTTCCTAGACCTGCGCCAGGTGTAGAAACGACAGCCTCCACGGCGAGAAACTGCCACAGTACGCGGGGCCCCAAACTGCTCAAAGAAAGCCTCATCCATCTGCTGATTAGGATCCTGGTGCGGCTGAACTGCCATAGCTATACAGAAGATACCATAGATATGAAATCCAGATAACAGAACCATGCAATCCCCAAATATCCTGTCTCGAAGCAATATGAGAATGATCCTGGATGCAATGCGTGAACAATCCATGATGTAACATGAGAGCAATCTAGGTTAAGTCTCTTCTTACTTAACCCGATGCTCTGATACCGCCTCAGGCTGTAACGCCCCCACCTGTACCAGAACAAGAGGAGAGCGGCGTCTCAACCCCCGCACTGAAGCACCTCTCAAGTAATGGTGTGAGCCATCACTCAAGAAATACTCCAGCGAACGGCTGTCTATCTCAGAACTATACATGTATAACGATGAGGCTATGCAGCAGAAAATCAGAGTATTTTAAAACTTTTCAAAACATGTGCGTGATGGCATGTAACAAGCAAGAACATATTGATCGTGTAAGAGAGACTCGGCATATCAGAACATGTAACATAGTCACAAATAAGTACCGATACAGCAGAGTTCAAAATATCGGTAACAGAGTAGCAGGAAGAGTATAACAAAGATACTCAAGTATTCAGAAACATAAAGTAATGCAGCCATAAAACATATGCAGGACACAAAAGAGAAAGTAATACTAAATCCTGACTGAAACAAAAATGACAATCTAGAGCTTCAAGATACCTCTAGACTGCGGCTGCAAGACCTGAAACCACGAGGTAAGAAAACGGGAGAGGTATTAGTCAAAAGGACTAAGTGAGGGAATACTTAAAAGAAAGTACTGAGTGATAAGGAATTTGAAGTGTAATTCAAATCTGTTAAATGCAATGCTTTAAAGAAGAACTCGAAACAAGTTCGATTGATAAAACTCTTTGAATGTGATGCTGTAAAAGAATGCACGTTATAAAACATTTGAATGAATGCTATCACACGCGCACACATATGCTGTAGATGGTTCATAGTTCTTTCATAAAACGGGATCCGGGTAAAGTGAACTTTTCCAAATATGAACCATCTTATATGAAACAGAATTTTGCCCGCAAGCTAGGCTCCTCCATCCTTAGTCCAGAAAACATGTGATTTCGTAGAGTATCGGACCGAGGTCAACAATAACTCCACACACAGTAGAGTATCAGACCAAGGTCAACAATACCCCACTAACGCATACAAACATGCACCATCCTCCACCGGTTGTCACTTCGGGTAGCTAGCCCTAGGCGACCTGTAAACATGTAATGGGAACAGATTTGTTGTCCGTTCCCAGACAGATTGTCCTGACTTAACAAACCTCCTGTTGAAAGTTGGTGTCAATTGTCTAATTGTGGCGGCCGGTATTGGTGATGTCGTTGGCGCACACCTCCCGAACATCACCTCCACACATAACCACCGGGCCAAAACTGTAAACTGTATGCTTGCATTTCAAGATTAGCAGTGACCAGAGTACCACTCCAGTATGCTAACTATAACATGTGAAACTGTAACTGTAACATATGATGCTGTCTGTAAAACATGTGATTCTGTCTGTAAAACATGTGAAACTGTACTTTGAAAACATATGCAGATCATGTAACTGTCTTTGAAAAAGAATGCAGAACTTTGGAAAACATGTGTTGTAGATCAAGGTATACTATTAAAGTATGAATGATCCTTTCAAAAGAATGTCCCGATAAAAGAGATAGTTCAAAACGAGGTTTAGCTTTGAATTTCAAAACATATGATACGATAGTATAATCGTGGTTCCAGTTGGAAAACATTTATAACTTCACCTCACCTAATAGTAACAAAAGGCAGGTAGACAGATTATGCGGTGCCCTGGGGATTCCACTGCTCAACTTTAACTCCTGTAGGTGGTGTACTAGAGTGAGCTTAAGAACTAAGACCCACTACTAACCAAGATGCATATGAAATGCAGGAAACAATGAACAAGGAACATATAAAGAACATGTAACACAAGAGAGCAATACCATTTAAGGTAGTCAAGAAAGGTAACACACAAAGGAATACGTTAAACTGAGTTACTCTTAACGTGAGACTATGATCTTACTATAACTGAGTAAGCTTTAGTTAAATTATGAATCCTATCGTAAACCTTAGGTTAAGAAACAAGTCCACGAAAGAAAACTCATTTTGAAAACACATTTTAGACCCTGGATATGGAAACCCTAGGTGCAAATGTCTATTAAGAAAGCACAAGTTTTATTTCATTTTTACTATTCAAAAGCACTATTCAAAAGTACTATTCTAGATTACTATTCACATGTTACTATTCACATGTCTAGTCAAAGGGTCGGGTCAAACCCTTACTATACACACACACCCACACATACGGTACACACACACACGGCATGCACGTACACACACACACACATGGCATGCACACACACACACACCCTAATTAAATTATGATCTTGATTATAATCTATAGTTTCAAGTTCATGTTAATAATAATCAAGTGTGATCTAGGTTAAAGGTATAACCTATAGTTAAGAGATCCAATTAAGGCATAAGATCAAGTTATGAAACACTATTCTATCTTAGGTTATAACATGTGACACTATTAAAGTGTATAACATATGGTCAAGGCACTAATCCATTAATCCATATCATACCATAAGCTCAATTCATAACTCAAGAATCATATAACAATGTGACAACATGTCACAACATATATCATATCATATCATATACCTTTAAGCATGTAACATGTAACAATTTAATTCAATATTAACATGTAACAAGTTGTGACATAATTAATTGTAAATCACTATTCCATTAGCTAGCATGCATGAACATAATTCAAATTCCATAATCATGCATCAATTCTCATAATATAACAATCATATCACATGATCATAGCATATACTAGGGCAATTCATAACATATTCAAGCATATACTAAACAAATAAAACATATAAACAACTATTCAAACATATCATGAAAACTATATAATAAATGCATAAAATAAAATCCTATATGGCTTAGGGAAGACCCTAAGACCCAACCTAAACATAATATAAACATACCATAACATAAAAACATAAACTAACTAAACATAACAAAAAAATAAAGCAACTGACCTAGCAAAGGGGAGGGGAGGCCGACGGCCAAGGGGGAAAGGAGGGAGAGAGGAGTGCTTGTCAACGCAAGAATTTGAGCACGGATTCTAATGGCATGAGAGGGGTATTTATAGTTGTGAAGAAGCCCCTCACCTTGCAAAGAAAGATGGTTTAAGGGTAGGAGAGCAAAACAAGAGTTCATCCACTTGCATCTTCTAGAAGCTTTAGGCATTATGAAGGTAAAAATGGGACTGCTGGGGGGTATTTGTAACAACCCGAAAACCCGCCTGTCGATATTGTCCGCTTTGGTGGGCTAAGCGACACCACCCTCACGGTTTTGTTCTTCCCGTTGGTATTTAAACCCGAAGGTGCCCAACCAGGAAAAGGGACTTTAAAGCTTAAAGTGCTTGTCCCACATCGGTTGGAGAGGGGAACAAAGCCTCCTTTATAAGGGGGTGGATACCTTTCCCTTGTTGAGGCCTTTTCCTGGTTGGGCACCTTCGGGTTTAAATACCAACGGGAAGAACAAAACCATGAGGGTGGTGTCACTTAGCCCACTAAAGCGGACAATATCGACAGGCGGGTTTTCGGGCTGTTACAGTATTTCTGTAATTTTGTGGCCAAGACTCGAGGATAAGTGGCTGGAAGTTTAACCATTCTGTCCGGGCAAAAATTAGCTTCGAAACGCATATTCATTCGTCGAAATCGGATTTACCGTTTGAAAGATACATTAGTTTTAGTGAATAAAAGTTTTGAGCTCGAAACTCAACACGAGTGAAAAACGACTTCCTAGAATGATTTTCAAGTCCGGTTTGTTCCCAAAATTCAAGAAATAAATCGAGAACCGTTTTGAGTCCAAAATCGACTATAAAACGTTCTACCGTTAAAAAGTTGAAAACGTAGAATGAATAGTGAATTCTTACGTACGAACGTACGCTTCAAAATTTCAAGCTAGGGTTTGAATCAAGAGTTGTAAAACATCTCAAAAATCTTGAAATAGCTCAAGTAGTGCAAATCCGAAGAGAAAACATTTTCCGAATGAAAACTGTTCGTAGAAGAAATAGTGAACTAGGGTTTTCAAAAACATTTTCAATAAAACAAAGTTCCAGAATAGATTTCCAAGCCAAGAATGATTTCAAAAGACTCATCTCGACTCAAGGATCGATTCGACTGTAAACTTGGGTAGAAAAGGTATCAGAATCAAAAGCTCATTTTCTGATGAATAGTAACTTTGGTCGGTAAGTTCCAAAAATACCCTTATGGTTTAAGAAAAACTCTCTGAGCTCGGGAAAGAAGTTCAAGATATTGGAAAACATGTGTGATGAACCTCTAGGGTTCGAGTAGCAATATGAACAAGGTAGGCTCGGGTTATGAATAGTAAACTGTATCAAAGGTCAAGAATTCCCCCTTAAAACATGTCAGATCATATACAAGCACAAAGTTCATGTAAGAATGCAATGCATGATGATTCAAAAAGTTGGATCACGGTCTATAAACGCTTTACCAATGCCCTTAACTTACTATTTTCATCCAGGCCCTGTTTTGGGCTGTTACAATATCCGAGGTTTACTTCAAGATTTTGGCAAGAATTGCAAAGAAATCTAGGATCAAGGCTTCAATTCAGCATAGCTTTCCATCCTCAGACAGATGGGCAGTCGGAGAGGTTAATCAAATATTTGGAGGATATGTTAAGAGCATGTGCATTGGATTTCTCGAGTTCGTGGAATGAGCAATTATCTCTGATTGAATTTGCTTATAATAACAGTTTCCAAGCTTCGATAGGAATGGCGCGTTATAAAGCTCTCTACGGACGAAAGTGTAGATCTCCCTTATTTTTTGACCTTGCGGAATGGAACTGGACTAAACAAGAGGGAGTGAAGCGAGGGGAAAAGAAAGAGAAGCCTTCCAAGGCCGTGCAAGCGGCGATTGATAAGGTTCAGATAATTCAGCAAAGAATGAAAGCAACTCAAGATAGACAGAAGAGTTATGCGGATCGGCGAAGAAAGGATCTTAAGTTTGAAGTTGGTGATAGGGTCTTTCTAAAAGCTTCGCCACGAAAGTGGTTTTCGAGGATTGGAAAAGGAGGTAAGTTGAATCCTCGTTATCTAGGTCCTTATGAGATTCTTCAGAAAATTAGAGATACGGCTTATCGCTTGAATCTACCTCCGAGTTTGACTGGAATCCACAAAGTATTTCATGTCTCCTAACTTTGCAAATATTATCCGGATGAATCCGAGATCCTACCCGAGGAAGAGGTAGAAATTGAGCCTAATCTCACCTTCGTTCAGAAACCGGTTAAAATTTTGGATCGAAAATTTCAAGAATTACGAAATCGGTAAATTCCACTCGTTAAGGTATTATGGAGAAGTGATAAGACGGAAGAAGCCACGTGGGAAACGGAGGATAAGATGAGAAGGTTCCATCCTGAGCTGTTTTCGGACAATCAGTCAATGCGAGGACGGATTCCTTTTAAGGGGGAGAGGTTGTAACGCCCTGACTTTTCAAATCGTTCAGGTAGGCATTATGTGATAATTAAGTGCGCATTTAATTTATTTTAATTTCATTATTAATTGATTTATTTCATATTATATTAAATTAGTGAGATATTTAATTATTTGAAAATAATTGAATTTGAATTTATATGAATTTTGAACTATTTGCGCTTGAATGAATTGTTTGCTTGTCGTTTCTACGTGAATTGAATTCGAAACTTCGTGCAAATTTAATATGTTGGATTTATATGTGTTATGAATATGGTTTTATGCTCGTTTCATGTTTTCGGATTCGTTTGATTGAGTTTTGGAATTTATTTTGATTGTGGAATCCAAAACGGGGGTTAACGGAGCGTACCATTGGTTCCTTACGTGATATCTTGAGCTAGGAAACTCGGATTCAAGTTTTGTCAACTTCGTTGTACTCGCATCAAAAGTTCAAGTTTGATGAACTTAGCCTTATATTTTTCCAAATTTATTTGAACCTCCGAAATTCAACCGAAACACGCAACGGAAGCCAAAACTGCCACTTTGTACTAAATGAGCCATAACTCTTTCACCTCTTGACCAAATTAACTATGGTTTAAGACTTTGGAACCCAAACTCAACCACCTAACCTTCCATTAGTGTCCCTAACCGAACCAAGGCCTTTCACTTAGAGAAATTCAGCCATTTCTCCTCTGCATTCCAGTTTTCCCATAGCCCAAGCCAACCCTTGGAGATTCAAGCTCAAATCTCTTCCAAACCTCCATCAATCCACAAGGTAAGCTTAGGGTTGTATTATGCATCCAATACCCTATTTTTGATCATGTTTTAATGAGTATATGGCTGACTTGGAGAAATATTTAGATTTTGAGTATATGGGTTGATTTCTTCCATTTCTTGATGAATTTGATTGATTCCAAACATGATTATGATTGTCTTGATCTCTTCTTTGCATTCATGGTGATGTATTAGCTGGTATTTGAAGCATTCATGAGCTATCATTAATGAAATTTTGGAGATATAGCATGAAATGATCATCACATCCTTCATCTCACGGTCCATCACTTTGGGGGCTTGTTTGGTTGATGTTTTGGAGTTGTTTTATTGCATATTTGTGTTCATAACATACCTGGACTTATTGGTTGGAGATTGGCATGGATTTTCTCAGTTTTCTCGTCGCATTTTGCTGCTGAAACTGGTCGGTCGAGGTCGCGATCGAACCATGAAGGAAAATGGTAGAGGCCGCGACCTCTTTCACGTCTTTGCTGTTATGTCTCTCAAGTCGCGCCCGCGACCTGAAACTTATGCGTTTCCAGTCACGGCCAACACCCCATTTTTGCCATGTTTCGAATTTTTGGAAAATTGATCAATATTTCGGCCATATGCATGGGTAGCGGCCGCTACCATTTCATGAAGGAAATGGGTCGGGGTCGTGACCCTTATCATTTCTGCATGAATTTTCAGTTCTTGTACGTGATTTGTATGGCTTCTTTGGATTGTTTTTAGTTCATTCACTTTATTAACATGTCATATAATGTGTTATATTGTGTGTTGTGAAATCTTATGAATTTTCGTTGAATATTTCCCGAGATATGCTTCCGTATGCCTTCTTTGCTCATAATGTGTGCATGCATGAGATTCTTCTCTTATATTTGAACCCTAAGTGATATGCATTGCTTGTTTTATGACCTGTATGATAAATACACATGCTATACTACGTGTTATGGCCTTTATTTGAATTCTTTGAATTAATATGATATGATATATGTAAGATATGAACTTGATTGAATCCAAACACTTCTTGGAATGAATGTAATGTTCGTTTATATGTCTTTAAAACATTAATAGTGCACATGAACGTGTTCATCACATGATATACACTTTTAGGCACTCATATCATGGTCTTTTCATTGCCGAGATTCTTAATTAGTCATTTTGAGTCTCACTTTACCTTTCTTGCACAGATTTTGATCCCGTTGGAGACGAGGCCGGTCCGTGAGGCTTTTGTGTCTTCTTTTGTTGGGTTAAGGTGGGTTTCTCTTCTAAATAGATAAATTGACCCGATATACCTCCCTATGTGAAAAGTTTTAAGCCAAAGTACTATGATTATATATATATGTTGAGTCTTTTCTCGAGTAAATGATTGCAATCGTATAACCTTTCTTTTATGAATCCTACCTTATGTTTTGGCGAGATATGATTGTTATACACGGGCCCTGGGACTTAGTACATGTAGCTATCCGGGGAGGCAAAGGCCGACGGTGATCCCATGTATTAGTTCCAACCAATTACGGTGATACCGGACCTCGCTAGGAGATTAGCGGGGAATGGGAGCTGAGTGCCTTTGGGGGATTCATGTACCCCCTTTAGCCTATGTATGGACCGGTGGTCGGGTCCTGCAAACCCGTCCACCATTTGGAGGGAGAAGGTGTATATGTATGATTATGATCATGAATGTATGTGCATGAAAGATATGTATGATAACGAATGAATTATGATATGATCACACAAGGAGAAGGTTGGAGATTGTGCACGCCCACTCACCGGGCCTTGAAACCCTATGATTAATTATGAATGAATATGATAGTTGTAAACCCGTAGATGTCTTTCTTTACATCACCCACTTGGGAAATCTTCTAAAACTTCATACGGGTTTATAGCTTACATGTATATGTTTAAATTCTGCGATATTTATATATTATGCTTATTTTATACCCACCAGTCCCTTTTGGACTAAACCCAGTTTGTTTTTCAGTTGGTTTGTGCAAGTTAAGGAGCTAGGCGGGAATACGAGTCAATAGGTCTTGCATTTGCTTCTAGCTCTTGTAGTTTGTCTTCCCACTTGCATACTTTTGATATATGATTTTGTATTCGAATATGGTTATGGAGCGTATATGTTTTGAGTCGTGATGGCTTGTGAATATTGTACATGAACTCTATTTTGGAGCTCGAATGCTCATGATATATATATGATCGGTTATTGCTTCCGCTTTAAAGATTTGCCTTACTCTGATCTATGGTTCAAGGGTTAGTCCCGCCTAGCCTAGAGAATGTGTGTGTGTGTCCCCGTTCGCCGTGATCTGGCTCGTGTGTGGATTATCCATTTCATATACGGGTCGGGTCTCGGTGCGAGGGATGTGGCACCTTACTCTCGGGTGTTACATCTACCCCGTGTGTATATGTAATGTAGGTGGAGAGGGTTTGATTCCCAACACACCCCGGTTGTTGGGGTTGGATTTGGTTTATGATTTCAGTTTTATGTTATGTTTTGAGGAGTAAGGGGAGGTCCTTTCTCACCGGACATATGTTTATGTTTTGTTCGATGGATTGTGAATCGAGTTAGGATTTCTTTACGTATAATATGTTGTGCTTTTGAAAACGTTTTGGTATGCAAAAACCTTAGCTCGATTCATGACCATCACCTTTGACATTTTCTATGCTCTCTACGTATTTAGGTATGGGTGTAACGGCCCGACTTTTCAGTCGTACAGGTATGACGTATGTGTTTACCAATTTGCGTGAATTAATTGTTTATAAGTGTTTTATATATTTAATTATTATTATAATTTGTTATTATTTTATTTTATTTTATTTTATTTTCGTTAAGATAGTGTATTTAATTTTATAATTAAATGTTAAATGTTAAATAATTATGTCTTTAATTTTATTAATATTAAATTCATATTTAATTCATTGATTTTGATTTTTTATTTAAAAGTGAAATCTAATTTTTGTTATTAATATGGAATTCTATGAATTTGTAAATGCATTGTTTATGAGTGTTATAATCGCGCTTCGTTCTTATATGATTTGATATCGAAATTTCGTGAAATTTTAGTATGTTGTAGATTTATGTGTTATGAACATGACTATATGCTCGTTTCATGTTTTCGATCTCGTGGCATGGTAACGAATTTATTTTGATTGTTGGAACCAAATCGGGGGGTTAACGGGCGATTAGCGGACCCTTGGTTCCGTATGTGATATCATGAGTTTGGGAACTCGGTATCGAGTTCCATCAACTTCGTTGGACTCGTATCGACGATTCGGGTCTAATAAACCTAGCCTCATATTTTTCTAAGCCTATTTGAACCCCCGAAATACGAATCGGCTGCAAAACTACCACATTTTACCATCTAAATCATAACTCTTACCATACTTACCCAAATTAACCATGGTTGGACTTTTTGGCAACCTAACTCAACCCTTTATCATCTCCAACTCACCCCATACCAAACCACACTCCTACCAAAGAGGAAAAACTCAGCTAAGCTTCTGCATTCCAATTCCATTTTCGCCACTCTACAAGCCTTGATGATTTTGAGCTCAAATCTCTTCCAACCTTCAACCAATTCAAGAGGCGAGTTTAGGATTGTGATATACATTCATTTGTGGTCATTTTGAGCCATGCATCCCTAATTTTGAGCTTATATTCATGGAGTTTTGAGAAGATGAATGAATAGTTAGGTTATATTATGATTTCTTGATCTCATGAATTCCTTGATGATTTTGATGGTTTTAAAGCATGAAAGTGATCATCTTGAATTCCTTATTACTTTTATGGACATGTATTTTGTGGTAGTTGAAGATTTAATGAGATGCCATTAATGAAATTTGGATGAAATTGTTTGGAATGAACTCTTGCATCTCTTCCTCTCGTATGGTTGGGTTTGAGGCTTTTTTAGGTGTTGTTTTGGGACTGAAATCTTGGTCTTTTGCTACTTAATCTTACCTGATCATGTGGGAGGGGAATGGACTTGGTTGCTGCTCTGTTTCACCCTGTTTTTGCTGCGATTTCTCCTGCTATGCGTGCAGGTCGCGGCCGCGCGCTCTTCAAGCTTATTTTCGTCACTGCCGCGACTGCAAACTCATTTTGCTTCTATAATGGCATCGCAGCCACGCCCATTTTGTGAAGAAAGGCATCGCGGCCGCGCCTGTGTTGTTTCATGCGTTGCTGCTTTAATTTTTTTTTTTCCATGCAATTTTCCTTTTAACTTTGATATGTTATGTTTGTGCATGTAGTGTACGTAGGTATATATATATATATATAATTTACATTGTGTAGTGTAATGTATGCATGGGTATATATATATGCATGCATTAATTGTGTATGTATGTGTATATACATATATATATCTATATATTATATATGTATTATATGTTAGGTATGTATATTTATATATATATGAAGTATTATTTGATTAATTTCAATTATAGAATTTAATTGTTATCTATTTCGCGTTATTTAATTTCCGATCATGACTTGAACGTTTTTATTTTTCTATTTTCTAATTGTAAATGTGAAATAGTATGTGTTATGATTTTTATATGAAATTCTTGGATTGAATTGATATGAAATGTGAAATTATGAACTTGAATAAATTTGAACGCTTCCTTAAATGAATGAATTGCTTGTTTATATGCCTTAAAGGCATTAATCGTGCACATGAACGTCTCCATGACATAATATTATCTCTTATGCATATCATATCATACTCATTTCATTGCGGAGCGTCATATATGGTCATATTGAATCTCACTTCACTTTCTTTTGCACAGATACGGGTTTGGTCGGAGACGAGGGCGATCCTTGAGATTCTTGCTCTTCTTCTTTTGTCTTTAAAGGTGGGTTTCTCTTCTAATAGCTAAAACGACCCGATATATCTCTTACATGAAATGTTTTGAGCCAAAATAGTATATTTATATATCGAGTTTTTTAAGAGTAAATGATTTCAAACGTAAGCATTTCTTTTATGAAACCATATCCTATGGTTTTGGTGAGAGTATGTTATGAACGCACGGGCCTCGGAACTTAGTGTATGTGGCTATCCGGGGATGCAAGGGCCGACGGTGATCCCATATGCTAGCTCTAACCAACTTACGGTGAAACCGACCTCGTTCAGGAGTTTTGACGAGGAAAGGCTAATCGGGCTTTTGAGGATTCATGTACCTCACTAGCCATCATGTATGAGGTGGTTGGGCCTTGCAAACCCGTCCACCACCCAGAGGAAAAAGGTGTATATGTATGATTATGTTCATGATATGATTGTGCATGAAAGATATATGTATGATAACCAATGAATCATGTTATGAGTACACAAGGAGAAGGTTGGAGATTATGCACGCCCACTCACCGGGCCTTGAAACTCATGATTAAATATGAATGAATATGATAGTTATAATCCCGTAGATGTCCTTCTTTGTCTTTCCCACTTGGGAAATCTTGTAAAAACTTCATACGGGTTTATAGCTTGCATGTATATGTTTAAATTCTGCGATATTTATATTTATGCCCTGTTTTATACCCACCAGTCTCCTTTAGACTGAACCCGGTTTGTTTTCAGTTGTTTTGTGCAGGTTAAGGAGTACTAGGCGGGAATACTAGTCGTCTAGGTCTTGCATTAGTGTTTAGCACTCTCTTTATGTTTCACTCGCACTCATATTACTATTTTGGTATATGATCATGTTTATGGAGAGTATATGACTTTGTAGGCCGTGTGGGCCGTTGAATACTTGAATGATATTGTATATCTATTTTGGAGCTCGGTGGCTCATTGTATATGTACATATGTTGGTTTTGCTTCCGCATTTTCGTTATCATCACTCTGATTTTATATTATGTTGTGTTTGGATGGTTTAAGGGTTACTCCCGCCTAGCGTAGCGTGTGTGTTTGTGTCCCCGTTCACCGTGATTTGGCACGTGTATGGATCTTCCATTTCATATACTGGTCGGGTCTCGATGCGGGGGATGTGGTGCCTCGCACTCGGGTGCTACAATGGGTGTGCGTTAAGCCCCCCACTCAGTCGAGGTTACACTGACCCTCCCTTTTTCCCACCTTCAGTTGCAGGTTACCTCGAGCTACGTGGGGAAGTGCTTCGAGTCATGTAGTACTTACAAGTCTAGGTCGAGTTGCATACATATTTTCTGCTTTTGGATACTCCTATGTATTTGATATTTGGATTGTATAATTTGGAGATTTACGAACACTTGATGTATTTACTCGATCTTTTGGGCTGTGAGGACCATGTAATTGTTAATGTTAGTTATATGTTGAGCTCTTTTAGATCCTATTCATTGCTTCCGCATATTTGTATGTTTGTTTCGCGCGCTCTGTACGAGTCTTAGCCCCGCTTCGCCTAGTGTGTGAGTGTAGGTCCCCGTTCGCTTAGACTTGGGCTTATGTATGGAAGTCCATTTCATATATGGGCTCGGGGTTTGGGTACGGGTGATGTGGTGGCCCACCGCTCCGGGCATCACACAAACGTACCAACAAGGTAAGACACGACTTGAAACCAATCAAGACGACGCACGGCTTGGAATGAACGTAAAAATGCTATTGATGTGCAATGAATGTCGAAGGATGGCATAAGTTTAGCAATTACTATCAAACAACATCATATGAGTCATATATCAAGCTTTCAAGTCATGAGACATGCAAATAACAACATGTGAATTATACTTAGCATAATTTACAATACAAGACATTACAATACACATAAACGTGATTCCAAGTCTAATATATCATGTTATAGGTGTGAGAAGTGTAAAGAAAGTGAAAACGAAGCAAAACGATCAAGAAGCACAAAACTCAAGTTTGGGACCCGAGGTGCATGAAACGCCCATTTAGGCTTTATGAATGAAATGCAAACGGCCGTTTGGCCTGGGATTTTGGTGACAATAGCTTCCTACATGGGCGTCTGGGGTTTTAATTCAAAATCGAAACCCCCGTTTGGAATGATAGTGTTGCAAAACTCAATTACAAACATAGGTTTGACATGGTGAAAAATGCACTCCAAATGCTCCAAAATCATGCTTCAAAGTTCATAAAACTTGAATAAACAAAATTAAACATCACATAGCATGACAAGAGCATCTAGAAACGAATATGCATCGAGAAATCCAACAATTTCCACATAAGAACTTCATCTTCTTCATGTATTCAAAGCTTCAAACCCAACAATGGTGAAATCCTCAATCATGCAAGAAACTCAATGAAATTAATCACATTCTTCATGAAATTGCTCAACGAACAAGAATCCAACACAAAATCAAGCTAAAACATACAAGAACATAAACAAGCAAGAATTCTTATAAAATCTTCAAGGTGCTTCAATGGTGGATTCCACATAAGAGAATAAAAGTAAGAAATTCTTACATTAAATCATTCCTAGCATCAAGATAAACATATTTCGAACAAGAAATTCGAATTCAATCCAACAAACAAGAACCCTAGCTCAAATCTTAGCTCAAAACCTTCAAGAACCCAAACCCAAAAAAAGAACACATAAACCTTACCTTGAGAGCTGAAAATCGAAGATAAAATCGTATTCTATAGTCTTGAATTCCTAGCTTCAATCTTCAATCTTATCTCTTGAAATGGCTTGAAGTGTTCTTGGATGTTCTTGAGAGAATATGAATAGGTTGAGAGAAAAGTGAGAGTGGGAGGGTTTGAATCTCTTGTTTTAACGTAAAATGAGTTTTAGTGTTAAAAATCTGAATTGGTTGATTGGGTCCGCTATTAGGGTCACAAACCGGGTCAATTGGAGCGGGTTATAAGTGAAACTGGGTCTCAAATTGGGTTAAATTCGAAATTGGGTCGTAGGTCAACAAATTGGCTTAAAATGGTTAACTATTGGTAAAATGGCCCTAACTTCTTCGCCCAAACTCCGAATTGAGTGATTCAAAAACCCACGAACTCGTAGTCGAATTATCTACCTAAATTCATTAATTTCTAACTAGTTCCAGGTTTAAAAATATAAATTTACCAATTTGTCCCTAATTATGCTTTTAATGTCCAAATAAGCACATTGTTTTGATTAATCGCGAAGCATGCTATCAAAGCTTAACAAGAACAATACGAGTACATAATTAACATATAAAGTAGTCATGTATTTCATGCAAACCATATATCTCACATAAGCACAAAACGGTTATCAAATAAAGGCATAATTTGACATAATTCATGCATAAAAAGGTAAATCGTTCACTAACGTAACAAAACTTACCTTGATCGAGAAGCGGGATGTGACAACCTCCTCTCCTTAAAGAAATTTGGTCCCCAGATTTACCATCGGAAAACAACTCAAGGTGAAAACTCGGCATCTTCTCTTCCTTTTCCAAGTTACTTCTTCGGACTTGAGACCTTTCCAAAGTACCTTAACCAATGGGAATTGTCTATTCCTTAAATCTTTGGCCTTCCTATCCCAGATCTTGTCCGGTTGTTGCACAAACGTCAAGTCTGGATCCAATTGTGTTTCTTCTACCAGCATAGTCTCCATCTCATCTCAAAAATACTTCCTCAATTGTGATACATGAAACACATTATGAATTCCAGTGAGATTCGGAGGCAAATCCAAACAATAAGCGACTTCTCCATTACATTCCACAATCTCAAACGAACCAATGAACCTCGGGTTCAACTTGCCACCCTTTCTAATTCGTGAGAACCCCTTCCTAGGTGTTGCCTTCAAGAAAACCCGATCACCCATTTCGAATTTCAAGTCTTTCCTTCTCGGATCGGCATAACTCTTTTGTCGGTCTTGTGCCGCTTTCATGTGTTGCTTAATCTTTTCCACCTTCTCAATTGTTCTCTTAATGATATCGGGCTCGATTTCTTACCCCAAACCATCTTGCTCGATCCATTTCCATTCCTCGATATCCCAATAGAGAGGAGATCTACACTTACAACCATACAAAGCTTCATACAGTGCCATCTGGATCGAAGATTGGTAGCTATTGTTGTAGGCAAATTTGATCAAAGTTAAGTGTTCATCCCACTTATCCAAAAAATCCAATACACAAGCCCTTAGCAAATCTTCAAGAAACTTAATTATCCGTTCGGATTGTCCATCGGTTTGCAGGTGAAATGCGGTGCTGAAACTCAACTTCGTACCTCACAATCTATTATGAACCTTCCACAACTTCGAAGTGAAACAAGGATCTCTGTCCGAAATGATGCTAGCGGGTATCCCATGTAATCTTACAATTTCTCGGTGATACAACTCCGCTAATTTCTCTACTTTATCGCTTGACCGAATCGGTAGAAAGTGTGCAAATTTGGTGAAGTGATCCATAATAACCCAAATCCCATCAAATCCCTTTTGCAGTCTAGGAAGTCTGGTCACGAAATCCATGGTGACTTATTCCCATTTCCACTCAAGAATAGGTATCGGTTGCAACTTTCCCACCGGTAGTTGATATTCAGCCTTAACTTGTTGACAAACTTGACATCTCTTAACAAAATTAGCCACATCCCGTTTCATTCCATGCCACCAAAAGTACTTCTTAAGATCCCGGTACATCCTGTTGCCACCCGGATGCATCGTATACACGGTCCTATGTGCTTCTTCAAGCACTAACCTTTGCAATCCATCCGGTATACTCGGCCCTTGTACCTAAAGCTCCCCAAATCGTCGAATCCCAACTTGGACTTCGGATTAGCTCTTGCACAAACCACTTGTCTTCAAATCCACTCGTCTATTGATTAAGCATCTAGGATTCATTGCCTCAAATCTGGTCGTATAGTGATGTTAACCAACCTCGGTTGTGAAACAAGGGTCTCAGCTTCACTCTTTCCGGAATTGGCCTCAAGATTAGCAATCTTTGTTTTCCGACTCAAGGCATCCGCAACTACATTCGCCTTTCTCGGATGATACTGTATAACACAATCGTAGTCTTCCAAGAGTTCCATCCACCGACGTTGTCTCATATTTACATCCTTTTGTATGAACAACTAATGAAGACTCTTGTGATCGGTGAATACCTCGAACTTAACTCAATATAGATAGTATCGCCATTTCCAAATCACCCGACCGTTCTGTATAAGCACACATCCCAATCCTTCCTTGGATGCATCGGTAAAAACTGAAAACCCATCCGAACCTTCCAGTAAGGTCAACACAGGAGCCGTTGTCAATTTCTCCTTAAACACATGGAAGCTCTCTTCACAAGCTTCATCCCACACAAACTTCGTTTCCTTCTTGGTTAAACGTGTGAGAGGTGCTGCGATCTTACAAAAATCATTTACGAATCGGCGGTAATAACCTGCTAAGCCAAGAAAACTCCTTACTTTTGACACATTCTTCGGTTGCTCCCAAAGAGAAATGGTTTCGATCTTAGAAGGATCCACTGAAATCCCATCACCGAAAATAATGTGTCCCAAGAATGATACCCGATCAATCCAAAAATCACATTTGCTAAACTTAGCATACAACTTGTGCTCACAAAGTTTCTCAAGTACCAAACGAATATGTAGAGCGTGTTCCTCAACCGACTTAGAGAAAACCAAGATGTCATCGATGAAAATAACTATGAACTTATCCAAGAAATCCTTGAAAACCCAGTGCATCAGATCCATAAAAGTTGTGGGTACGTTGGTAAGTCGAAGGGCATTGCAACAAAATCATAGTGTCCGTATCTCATGTTAAAGCCCGTCTTCGACTCCTTAATCTGTAATTGGTAATAACCCTATCGGAGATCGAGCTTCGAATATAGCTTCGAACCTGGCAACAAATCGAACAACTCTTCGATGTGCGGGAAAGGATACTTGTTCTTCACTGTCATCCTATTCAACTCCCGATAGTCTATGTACATACGAAGTGTCCCATCCTTCTTCTTCACGAACAACAGCGGAGCATTCTATACGGTATCTTCGAAAGTGTCTTGGCCTCTTGGAATAGATCAATAACGAACTCAATTTCTCTTTCCGGTGGTAAAGTCCCCAAATTCTCTGGAAAGACATCGGGGAACTCATTTGCCACTTTCGTCTCTTCGAGTTTAATTTGATCTTTAGGTCGGTTCAACACATAAGCCACATACCCGGTAACCCCATCTCGAATAAGCTTCTTAGCTTACATCAAACAAACAAACGGACTCCCTCGAACGCTAGAACCTATAATAACACCGGTACCCAATTCAACCCGATGTGCATACAACCAATCCATACCGAGTATCACATCATACTTCTTCATCCGAATAGCAATCAAGTTCTAATCACACCGGACAGTCACAATACAAGCAATCAGTTCTAATCACACCACCCAAAGGAGAATGTACAATATAAAGCATAGAATCACTCGCAAGAGGCAAATTCTACATAGCAGCCATAATAGGAGTAATAAACGAATGAGAAGCACCCGGATCATATAATGCATATATGGGAATGTCATGTATGTGGAGTGTACCTTCCACGAAGGTGGTAGAGTCGATCTTGGTGTCCTCTTGCTATCCATCCAAAGTATAAGCACGTGCATGAGCCACGGGCCTTGTCCCACCACCCGGTCCTTTAGCCTTCGATTTATCGCAATTCTTTGCCAAGTGTTCAGTGCTACCACAACTGAAGCATCTACCCTGTTTCCACCAACACTTATCCCTGGAATGTGAAGTACCCCCACAATGAATGCATGTTTCATTCTTCCTAGTAGTTGGAGGAGTTTGCTTCCCTTTTCCTTTGTTGCCCATAAAATGACCCTTTATAGATGGTTGTCGTGACTTAGAAAATGATCGTGGAGTTTCCCTCTTAAACCCCGAACCGGAACCGAAATTAGCAACATTCTTCTTAGTACCAAGCCTTTGCTCTTCCGCTTCCACTTTCAAAGCTAGCCCGGTAGCGTTAGCCCAAGTATCAATTTACACCGGAGTCAAAGATCTTGCTAGTTCCCCACGAAGTCCTTCCACATATTTCTCACACTTGCGGACTTCCTCATCGGTTACGTGAGGTGCATATAGAGACAATCAGTTGAACTCGGCTATGTACTCAGTAACGGACATATTCCCTTGCTCCAAATTCATGAATTCCCTTTCACGGCGCTTCCTTGCTTGTTTCGGTATGTAGTGTGCCCGAAACTCCCTTGCAAATACCTCCCAAGTGATATTATCCTCACCAACCCCAAGACAGGATATGATACTACGCGACCAATTGTATGCTTCATCACGAAGGAGATCACTAGCACACATACATTTGTCAATCTCGGTGCAAGTGACAACCCAGAAGATCCTCTCAATAGTAGTGATCCAATACTCCACCTTCATGTCATCTGTAGTGCCTGAAAATGTAGGTGGACGATGTCTACTAAACCGATCATAAACACTCTCAACCAGAGTCGACGATGGAGGACGTGTTTGTGCAGCTTGTTGAGCAGCTTGTTGTGCATTAACAGCTTGCACAAATTGAGTCATATGGGCCATAAGATCCACTGCATTAGGTAGAGAAGGCGGTAGAGGTAGATTCTGATTATACCTAGGAGGATCTTGCTCATTTTGACGAGCCGGAGAACGGTCACGACGAAGTGGAGTTGTAACGCCCCGGTATTTCATTCGTTCGAATATGTCGTATATGTTTATAAATTACGGAAATTAAATTATTTAATTATGTGATTAATTATGTACAAGTGTTTTAAATATTTAATTTTATTATAAAATTGTTATTATTTTATTTCATTTTATTTTATTTTATTTCGTTAAAACTGAAAATTGTTTAATTGATAATTAGTATGAATGTTAATTAATCATATTTTAATTATATTAATAAATTTCAACATTAAACTTTGACTTGCATATTTAAATTAAAATAGAATTTGAAATTTATTATTTAATTTGAAATGTTATGAAATTGTTACGTTTGCGGATGAGTGTTTTAATCACGCTTCGTTCTTATATGATTTGATATCGAAAATTCATGAAAATTTAGTATGTCATAGATTTATGTGTTATGAACATGTTTATATGCTCGTTTTATGTTTTCGACTTCGTTTGACGTGGTAACGAATTTATTTTGAATTGTGGAACCAAATCGGGGGCTAACGGGCAATTAGCGCACTCTTGGTTCCGTATGTGACATCTTGAGCTAGGAAACTCGGATTCGAGTTTCGTCAACTTCGCTGAACTCGTAACGAAAATTTGAGTTCAGTGAACTTAGCCTCATATTTTTCTAAGACCATTTGAACCTCCGAAATTCAACCGAAACATGACACGGACGCCTAAACTGCCACATTTTATTAAAAGAGCCATAACTTATTCAAACCTTGAGAAAATTAACCATGGTTTGAGGCATTGGAAACCTAACTCAACCCATTATCTGACCCTTACCTCCCTCAACCGAACCAACCCTCACAAACAAGAGAAATATCAGCCCCAAGTCCGTATTCCAGTTCCATTCCCGTAACCTTGCCAAAACTGGGAGATTCAAAGCTCAAATCTCTTCCATCTTCCATCCAATGAACAAGGTGAGCTTAGGGTTGTGTTATACATTCAATATGAGTCATTTTAAGCTATGCATCCCCAATTTTGAGCATGTTTTCTTGAGAAATTGGGGGTGAAATCTGACCACTTCAGATCCTAGTATGTATATTTGAACTTGAATTTGATGTATGGTAAGTGTATGTGATCACACCATTGTTGAACTTCATGAAACTTGAAGGTTTATGCATGAAATGAACTGCTCTTCGTAGGAGCTAGTGCTGCTGCGTTTTAGGACTGAACTTGCTGTCATTTTCTGCTTCTTTCGACCTTGTTTGTTGCTTGGTTGAGTGGTCTTGTTGTGCAGAAGCTTTTGCCCTGTTTTCTTGCCGTTTTGCCTTGTTTTTGGGATGTAAACTGCTGTTGTTTGCTGCTGCATTTTTCCTTGTTTCATGGCTGTGCATTTCAATCAGTTTTGTGAGAGTTTCGCCCTGGTTTGCTGCTGCATCTTCTTCCTTAAACTGCTGATGCCTACTGCTGTGTGTTCATGATAGAAAAACAGGGGAAAGCTTCGTTGAACTGCTGCTGCGCGTCTGTAATACCACTCTCCGGCCGGGGAGATTTTTATACATGAAAGTACCCGGCCGGGTACCTCCTTGTGTAGAAACTCTGCTGCTTTGCTGTTGCATTTCATTCCTTTCTTTTAATTTGTTAAGTAATATGTACGCATGCAAATGTGTATACTTAATATATTAATGCATGTTTAATTTCTTGTTGAATTGTGCATGGTGTGCATGTAATTAGATATATATATTTCATGAGAAAATGCATGCATGTGTATGTATATATATATGTATATATTTGTATTTGTGCATGTATGAATACAATATATATTATGTATATGTACGTATATGTATAAACATTGCATGCATGGGATGGTATATTACGTATATATATAAAATTAAATGCATGCATATTTAATTAATAAGGTTTGCATGCATGAGTTTTTTTTTTTTTTAAAGTGAATTGTTCATGCATGCTATGTACTTACACCTTTATATATATGTTTATTATTTATATTAAATATTATTTGATTTAATTGAATTATGGAAATTAAATTGTTAATTATTTCACATTCCAATCTAATTTTCAATCTTGAATTGAATGTAATTAAATGTTTATTCTCTAAGTGTTAACGTGTCATTGTACGTGATATGATCGTTATTTGAATTCTTGGATTGAATTGATATGAAATGTGGAATTTATGAACTTAGTGAATATGAACGCCTCCTTGAAAGAATGAATGGCTTGTTTATATGATTTAAGTGCATTAATAGTGCACATGAACATGTTCATTCCATAATATCATCTTTTAGGCATTCATATCATGTTCATTGCATGCAGTGCGTGATATATGGTTCATTTGGAGTCTTGAGTCTCACGAATACGTTACGTTGTCTTTTGTACAGTTTTCTCCAGGGCGGAGATGCCGGGTTCATAGGACACTTTCTAGTCTCCTTTTCTTCTTGGTTTTGTTCGGTAAGAGGCGTACAGGTGGGTTTCTCTACTATTTAGATAAATGACCCTATATACTCCCAACGTGTAAAGATTTTGGCTAAAACTATTATATGTATATAGAGTCGTTTTCAAGAGTAAATGATTTCAACGTAAAGCCTTTCTTTTATGAACCTACCAAATATTTTGGCGAGAAAAGAATGAATGTTATGCATAGAATGGGGCCCAGGGACTTGGTGTAAGTGGTGACCCCAGGAGGCATAGGCTGACGGTGAACCCTCACACTAGTCCCACCAATGAACAGCGTAACCGGACCTCGTTAGGAGTTAGCGAGGAATGGACGCTGAGTGCCATTTAGGGAGTCATGTTCCCCTTTTGGTCAATGAATGGATGGTTCGGGCCGATCACACGGCCATCACCCGGAGGAAGAAGGTGTAAATGTTCATGAATGTGCACAAAAGAATGTAATGCATGAAAGAAAGAATGAATGAATGAATGTGTAATGAACTACAAGAGGTGTTGGTTGGAGATAATGCACGCCCACTCGCCGGGCCACAAACGACCTAATGAAAAATGAACGTTATAATCCCTTTTGATGACTTCTTTATTTTACCCACTTGGGAAAATGCTCTAAAAACCTCAATTGGGATTATAACTTGCATGTGAATGTTAAATATTGTTGTATATGCTATTTATGCCTCATTTTATACCCACCAGTCTCGTATAGACTGAACCCTAATTGTTTTCAGTGTTCTTGCAGGTTGTAGTGCTAGGCGGGAAGTCAAGCCTTTTAAGTATTCGGTTAGGTCAGAGTCGGTCCATGTGCATATTGAATCATGATTTGTTTAAGTATAAAGATGTAAGATTTGTATTGATTGTTACTTTTATCATGAATTAAAGATAAGCTTACAGGAATAGAGAGAATCTGGATTTGAAGTTTTATGATTTTATCGAATTTCGGGATTAGGTATCTATGCTAGTTGAACCCGTTGCTCTTTGCTTATCTTGCTTCTTACGTATGTACCTTGCTTCCGCATTGGTAATATTTTTATTTTATTATTTCTTTGGCTCCCGCCTAGCTTAGCGAGTGTGTATGTCCCTGTTCGTCGTGATCTAGCTCGGGTATGGATTGTCCATTTCATATTCGGGTCGGGTCTCGGTGCGGGGGATGTGGTACCTTGCGCTCGGGTGCTACAGGAGTCCTACACAATTCAATTATGTATGCATGTTGGTTAGTCATATGCTCATATCACATAATATCAAGTAAGAAATGCAATTCATAAATTGAAAGCAATAATTAACATGATATATGTAACATAAAGTCATATGCAAAAGCGAAATAAATAAACACGAAATCACATTGTCCCTATGTCGTACACCCTAGATGACTCGAGACGACTCAAGAGCCCAATTTTGAACCTTCGGCTCTGATACCAACCAAATAGGGGTGTAACGCCCCAATGAGGCATCCCACGCCTATCCCATGTCGGGAAAGACACGATCAGAAAGCGCAGCGGAATTTAAAAATTTTCCCAAAAGGCAAGATTGGACATGCAATTTCTATTTCCAATATTAGGGATTCAAGAACTTACAAGAATCGATGCTTTCTTGACAAGTTTTGAACCGCCCTCAAACTCGCTTCATGAGGAAATGGCAACCCTTGTCCCTCGAAAGATTCTTTTTACTAGATTTCATAGTAGGTTTCCTTTAGAGTAATAATCCACACCAGACCTAGATTCAACTCATGTCAGGGAGAGTGCTAGCGGTATAACACATGTAAAGAAGGAAACATAAAACGAGAAGAAAGAGAGCAAGAGAATTATCCCATCATGAAGCCATCATGTCGTTTGGGCGTGATCTCTCTATCACGCGTGAGCTGAAAATTTCGACCTCCTTGCCTATATATAGACTAGGGTTCAAAATCCCCTTAGTATAGTTGGAATCGGATTCCAACTTTGACTTTTCTTCTATCTTTTCTTTCCCTTCAAGTAATAGGAATCTTATTCAAAATAAGATATCTATTTCTTCGAGAAAAGGAGTTCCTGACCAAATTAGGAATATTAATTATTCTATTAATAATTAATATCTTATTCCGATAATATTTATTCTATTCATATTAAAATTAATATTTATTAGAATAATAAATAGAAGATATTTAGTATTTATTTATTTATCTATTCTAAGCAAATTAGAACAAGTAAATAATTAAATACTTAGAATTAATTCTCTAATTAATTCCATGAAGGGCATTAGAACTAATTGTCTAATTAATTCTAACGAGCTAAAATTTATTCTCTAATTAATTTTATTTGGCTTTATAATTAATTCTCTTAATTAATTATATTTAGGGATTAATTATCTAATTAATTATATTTGGGTTTTATAACTAATTATTCAATTAATTAACATATGGTCTAATTTCTCAATTGGACCACACGCCCAAACTCTCTCATGTGCCACACGTGTACATTTACACGTGTGGTCTCGTTTTGATCAACTATTTGATCTTTCTTTCAATACCCTTTCAACCTGGCATTTGTGTGTGACCCCCTAGGTTCATTTTCAGTTAGCAGTGAGACTAATACGCTTTATTAGTTCACATATCACATGACCATAGTCTAGCCGCAGGTGTGTGACCCCTACCTAAACAATGAATATATATTCGAAAGAACCTTTCAGTCAATGACAGCTATGAGGTACGATCCTCCTACCAACCTATCTCTCGATTAAGATCTAGGGCATGGGAATAATGAGAGCCCCACTAATCTTGATCACAAGCTAAGTTTGTTTCATATCCATTTGATCTCAATCCAAGAAACTCTTTTCTTGTTTTCTTGATCCACTACCTCGGTCGAGGGTTTAGGATGGCATATGAACGACTTATGCAATAAGAGATCTTTTTACATTAAAGCAAACGTAGATCCATTGTTGATTCTCATATACTTCCATGTACAACTTGTACAGCCCCAACATAAGCCTTGAATTAGTTGTCTCGGGAGACATCCTTTAAACTTTATACCAAAGACTACATAGTTAGCTCACAAAGCATCAATAGAATCTCAAGTCAAAGGATTACTTTACTCACACCATTGACCTGTGAGATATTTTCTAATCTTGAAGTTTCCTCTTCCTGAAGTGGAAATTTCCTTTCCCATTTAGGAATCTTCTCACGCAGGACACCTCAGTGTACCCGTCCTAATAACGAGTACCCTCATGTATTGCATTCGCATCAACTAATACACTTTACACCCCATGAAATAGGATGATCCTTCTTAAGGACGCAATCCCACGAGCAAGTCTCAATCGAGCCTAATTAACACTCCCATTTTTTGTTGGACTCATCGAGTTGGAGTGGTTTCTAATCCGGCCTTAAGTTAGGGCTTGTTTCATGTGTCATTCACCTAATGACAAAGTCCCTAACAGCCTTATGGATTAGGGATTTCTAATCCATGCGCACATAATGGAAACACACAAAACATGTATTGCATATATAGAAGTGTTTGCCTATGATAATAATCAATCGTATATTATTCAAATATTATCTGTGACATAAGAAAAGTCCCAAAGCAGATTATGCCAAATCGGCTTTCTAGGGTACTATTCCTAACAATCTCCCGCTTGCCCGTAAAAGCCATTTAGATACTCTAAGTCCCATCTTCTCAAGATGTAGTTTGAGAGACTATTGTCTTGGGCCTTTCCAAAGTGGATCTGCTATGTTCTCTGCTGATGTGACCCTCTTATTTACACTTTTTTAAAGAAACACTTTTTCCTTATAAAGTCATGTGTTCAATCTCTTGGTGAGGTGTTGGTTCTCTTACTTGAGCAACCAGCTATTTAATCATACAGTATGATAATTGTAGCACCCGACCGCAAGGTACCACATCCCCCGCACCGAGACCCGACCAGTATATGAAATAGATAATCCATACACGAGCTAAGTCATGGCGGACGGGGACACACACGTACTAAGCTAGGCAGGACTAACCCTTAAACCATAAATCAGAGCAAAACATTAAAGCGGAAGCAATAACCGATCATATATCATATATATATGCCATGAGCATCCAAGCTCCAAAAATATAATTTTTCATATACAAAATTCACAAGCCAACGCGGCTCAACACATAAACGCTTCAGTCCTAAAGCATATACAAAATCAGAAATAGAAGTATGCAAGTGTAAGACCAAAATACAAGAGCTAGAGACGAATGCAAGACCTAACGACTCGAATTCCCACCTAGCTCCCTGACACCTGCACAAACAACTGAAAACCAAACGGTTTCAGTCCAAAAGGGACTGGTGGGTATAAAAACAGGCATAAGTATAGTATACAACAGTATTTAAACAATCACATGCAAGTTATAATCCCAAATGAGGTTTTAGAAACAATTCCCATGTGGGTGAGATAAAGAAATCATCAAAAGGGATTATAACAATCAATTTACAATAGGTCATTCGTGGCCCGGTGAGTGGGCGTGGACTATCTCCAACCAACACCTTGTGTAGTCCATTAATCGTTCATTCTTTATTTCTTTTCATACATATCATTCTTTTGTGCACAATCAATCGATTCTAGTCAATCGGTCATATACACCTTCTTCCTCCGGGTGGTGGACGGGTTTGCGAGACTCGGCCAACCAATCAATTACCAAAAGGGGTTATATGACTCCCCAGATGGCGCTCAGCTCCCATTCCCCGCCAATCTCCTGGCGAGGGCCGGTATCACCGTAGTTTGGTGGGGACTAGTATGAGGGATCACTGTCAGCCCTTGCCTCCTCGGATAGCCACTCACACCAAGACCCCGGGCCCCAATCAGTGCAATCAATCATGGTCTCGCCAAAACAATCAGTAGGGTATTACAAGAAAAAGGGTTTACGTTCAAAATCATTTACCCGAAAATGACTCAATATATATATATATATATATATATATATATATATATATATATATTGGCTTAAACTTTGCACATAATGGTATATTGGGTCATTTTATCTAAATAGTAGAGAAACCCACCTTAAACGACAAAAAGAAGCACAGGAGCCTCACGGACTGGCCTCGTCTCCAACAGGATCAAAATCTGTGCAAGAAAGGTGAAGTGAGACTCAAAATGACCAAATAAGACGCTCGGCAAAGGAATGGTCATGATATGAATGCAAAAAAGATGATATAATGTAATGAACACGTTCATGTGCACGATTAACATCTTAAAGACATATAAACTTTCACTTCATTCATTTGAAGAATCAATCAATTCCATTTCAGTTCATTACTTCCATATTCCATACCAAATCACTTCAACGAATTCAAATAACGATCATAACACGTAGTATCTCATGTATACATATCATACAAGGCATAAAATAAGGAATACATAGTCATTAGGGTTCAAATATAAGAGCAAAAATCATGCATGCACACCTTAGGAGCAAAGAAGACACGTTAAAGCATATCTCGGAGAATATTCAACGAAAAATCACCAAACTTCACAACACATAAGATAACACAGTATATGACATGTTAATGAAGTGAATGAACTAAAATCAAGACAAAGAAGCCATGCAAATAACGTTTAAAATCTGAAATTTCATGCAGTAAATGTGAGGGTCGCGGCCGCGACCCATTTCCTTTATGAAATGGTAGCGGCCGCTACCCATGCAATCTCTGGAATTTTGATCAATTTTTCCAAGAACTCGAAACATGGAAAATTTTGGGTGTTGGCCGCGACTAGAAATGCCCAAGTTTCAGGTCGCAGGCGCGACCTGCGAGACAATGCAACAAAGACGTGAGAGGGCCGCGGCCGCTACCATTTTCCTTCATGGTTCGATCGTGGCCGCGACCAACCTGTAACTGCAGCAGAAATGCAACGAAACAGAGCAGAACCCAAGCACCACTTCACCAACAAGTTCAGCTAGGAAATGATCACAAATATGCAAGGAAACAACTCTAAGACAACATACAAATCGGCTCCCAAGAGTGATCAACGTGAGATGAAGGTATCGATGATCGTTTCATGAATTTTCTTCAAAACTCCATTAATGGCAACTCATGAATGCTTCAACTACCACATAATACATTGCCCTAAATGCAACGAAGGGGTCAAGACAATCATATTCATGCTTTGAATCAACCAAATTCGTCAAGAAATGAAAGAGATCAACCTATGTATCCATAACCTAACTATTTCATCTTCTTCTCCAAAACTCATGAAAGCATGCTCAAAATTGGGGATGAATGGATCAAAATGACTCATAATGAATTTATATTACAACTCTAAGCTTACCTTGTGGATTGGATGATGTTTGGAGGAGATTTGAGCTTGAATCTCCAAGGTTGGCAAGAGCCACGGGAAAGACTGGAAAGCAGGGGATGTTTGCCTGAATTTCTCCAAGTGAGAAGGTTTGCTTCGGTTAGGGTGAGTAAGATCAGCTAGGGAGTTAAGTTAGGGTTCCAAGGGATCTAACCAAGGTTAATTTGGTCAAGGTTTGAATGAGATATGGCTCTTTTAGTAAAAGGTGGCAGTTTTGGCGTCCGTTGCATGTTCCGGTTAAATTTCGGAGGTTCAAACGGTATTAGAAAAATATAAGGCTAAGTTCATCAAACTAAAATTTTCGATACGAGTTCAACGAAGTTTATGAAACTCGAATCCGAGTTTCCTAGCTCAAGATATCAAATAAGGAACCAATGGTGCGCTAATTGCTCGTTAGCCCCCGTTTTGGATTCCAAAATCAAAATAAATTCCAAAACTCAATCAAACGAATCCGAAAAATATGAAACGAGCATATATCCATATTCATAACACATATAAGTCCAACATATTAAATTTCCACCAAATTCCGAATTCATTTCACGTAGAAACGACAAGCAAACAATTCATTCAAGCACAAATAGTTCAAAATTCATATAAATTCAAATTCAAATATTTTCAATTAATTCAAGCATTTCATAATTTCATATAATAATAAAATAAACACTTAATAACATAATTAAAATAAATTGAATGCGCAAGTAATTATCACATAATTCATACCTGAACGATTTGAAAAGTCGGGGCGTTACAATAATAGAGTTGTTTAATGCTAGGAACTTCACCTAACTAGTTAGATGGAGTTTTTTACCCAAACACTTAACTTAGTTGTACTCAATACGGTTAAGTATTCAACTACAACAGCCGTGTTTTGCAACGTTCGTGCTTGGAATGCCTTTCCAACACGTTGCTTTACCATTTAGTTAGAATTTGTATCCTTTCAATGATTTACAATCGTCTATATCTGATGCAACGATTATATCAAAACATCCTTTACTAAGAAGATCTTATTCGGCTCTATAAAGATATCCTCCTTTCTTCTAAAGTACTCTGAGGGCATATTACAGCAGTCCAGTGACCTTCTCTAAGATCATATTAGATTCGGCCCACTACGTTTAGTGTTGCGCCATATCTAGTCAAGTACATAACTTTGCATACATTATGCTTCCTTCTTCTTAAGGGGTTTTTTGGACGTTCTAACTTTCTTAAAGTTACCTTAGGACGCATTCTCTTCAAAAGAGATATTCCATTGCCCATACTAAACAATTTTAGTATCGTGGTTATGCACTTGATTGTGATAATCCATTTATTCTTTTAGATCAATCTCTATAGATCTCTATGTTGAGAATCAAGGATAGTCACTAAGATCTTTCATGTCAAATTGTTTCTTGAACATAATTTCGGTAACTTTTTATGTCATCTTTTGCATTCCTAATGAAAAAGATGTCATATCTAAAGTACCAAATATTAAAGCTAACATTACTAACTTTCTCAAGTACACTCTATTCGAATTCCATCTTTGTCAAACGATTTGACTACCTATGGACTCGAATTGTCTAACTCCTAGAAGCCTTTATCAATCTTTAGATTGACTTAGGGTTTGCATAAATTATGCATACTCCCACTGAATATAAGATTCACAGAAATACCATATTTTAGTCTCTCTCAATCTCCTATTGAGGAAGATGGTTCTCATATTCATTTAACATATCTCATAGTCAAAATATGCAGATATGCTAAAACACAATCCGAATGGACTTATGCATTTCAACCATCAAGAAGGTTGTAATGCTTTCTATTCACTCTAAGCTCTACGGGTTTGATTCTATCAGGTGGATCAACCAAGGTCCAAACTTGGTTTGAGTAAATGGAATCCATCTCGGATTTCAGGGTTTGCTTACACTACTCAGATTCCGAATCTGAAAGTGATTCCTCATAAATAACTCTTAAGCTTACTAGGAATGCGTTCTAAACGCATTATGAGAGGAGGGTTTCACACGTGTACAGATACTCTAAAATTTGGCTAAGTTTTATCGAATAGGCTCGTTTCTTCTATATGTGGCATGGGGTATTTATCCTCAAATTTCTTTGAGGTCTGCCTACTTGCCTTTCTTGTTTTATAGGAACTATTCCTAAAGAAAGGTACGTTCCTTGAAACAAACAACTTTTGTTCAAGAGAATTGCAGAAACAATAACCTATATTACTATATAAACTTGAACTCGTTTCAAGCTTATCTCCCACTATTCTCTTCACTTAAGAGGATTTCCCTAAATTCTTTAACAAGAATTGTAACATCCCCCTCGTCCGGCCGTACAGGTACGCCATATCGAGAGTTTTACGTGCGCATTTAATTATTTATTTATGCCTTTAAATGTTCATTTAATTGCTTTTGTGCCAATTTGAATCTCTACTTGCATTATTTGTTAGGTTTTAATACGCTTTTGCACGTTTAATCCCTTTCTTGATTCGTATGCCCCCGTATTTGCTCCTAATTATGTGATTTTGTGAAATGCATGAAATACGTATCTTAATAATTTGTTTATGTGCCTGTTATATGTTTTTGAACTCGTTTGAGGTGGTCACGAACCATTTTATGATTTTAGGGATTCGAGGGCCTAACTAGCTTTAGCGCACCTCGAGTTCCGGAAGATATAACATAAGCTCGGGAATTCGGATTCGAATTCCGGAAGAAGCGTCAGACTCACAACAAAGAAAGGAAACAAAAAAAACTAACCTTGTATTTTTCTAAGTTCGTTTGGACCTTCGTATTTTACCCATAACGTACCTCGTGTGATAGATTCGCCAGATTTTACCATTTTGGCCATAACTTATCCAATATTTGACCAATTCAACCCATACTTGGCCCCACACCCTCCTAACTTATCCTTCTTTCATCTCTCTATCCGTCATTTCATCCAACCCCTAAGAGAGAAGGAGAAAAGGCAGCAGCAAACCGAGAAGAGAGAAGAGGGAAGGAAACACTATTAAGTTCAGTTTCCAAGCTCGTTTCTCATTCGATTCGTAACGGACTTTTGCATTTCAACCGTCAAGAAGGTTGTAATACTTTCCATTTACTCGAAACTCTATGAGCTTGATCCTATGACGTGGATCAACCAAGGTCTAAACTTAGTTCGAATATATGGATTTCAAGGCTTGCTTACACTACTCAGATTCCAAATCTGATAGTGTCTCCTCTTTAAGTAATTCCTCGGCTATCTAGGAACACGTTCTAAACACACCTTAAGAGGAGGGTTTCGCACGCGTACATACTCTAAAATTTGGCTAAGTTTTACCAAATGGGCTCGTTTCTTCTAAATGTGGCGTGGATATTTATCCTCAAATTTCTTTGAGGTATGTTTGCTTGCATTTCTTCTTGTATAGTAACGATTCTTTAAGAAAAGTACATTCCTTGAGACAAACAACCTTTGTCCAAGGGAATCGCAGAAACGATATCCTATATTGTTGTATAAACTTGAACTCGTTTTAAGCTTATCTCCCACTATCCTCTTCACTTAAGAGGATTCCCCTAAATTCATGGATAAGAATAATTAGGGAATTTAGAATGCCACATAACATAGTGCAACTAAAGGACCGATTTTGGAAGGTACTAAATTCAAAATCTCTAACTGCATATTCTGGGAGTTTACTCCTACAATGAATATAAGTCAGTAAAGCTAGCTATGGAACGAACCATATCCCATAAGGTTTTGTTCCTTCATTCAGAATCACTAAGGTGTTCTTGAATTAGTTTACTGAGAGATAATCTTATTATCTCTAAGATGACAATGGAATTAGTCACTAAGGTATTTGACATCTCGATCAGATCGAGTTGTCTATAATTTATGACTACTTCGGTTCCTAACCTTCTCTTGAAATTCTAATAATTTCTTATAAGTTTCGAATTTGTACTTCAACAAGTACACTCATTAATAATGATTAAACTGATGATTATCTCTAGTGCTTACACTGAGCAATAGACAAAACATCAATGTGGATCGAAATCCACCAAGTGTTTCATCATGTCAACATTTCTCATAAACAGGTTTTTGGGAACGTTTCCCTGAAGACATGGTTCACAAGAAGTCAGCTTTCTAGGTTCAATTTCGCAGAATAATCCTAAGATGTCTAACTCACTAATCCTTCCGTCTTAACGTGTCAAAAGCAATTCGAAACTTTTTCATCTCACTTACTTTTGTTATCTCGTTGTATGTTCAGAACATTAGTGCTTTGAGTCTTTGCACAACGGATTATGTAGAATCAACTCAAGACTTGTGAATTCTATTCCTATTAGAATTCATAAACGAGGTAACATTTCAGAGTACTCATACTCTTTGCAGTTCCCTTCCAAAGTCCTTATTTTCCTCCATAGAAGCAAACGTCCTATTTGATCTCTAGTGTCCTTTGGGCATACCCCTTACATGCCCCTCTATTGGGCTCTTTAAGGTTTTCTTCTTCTTTAGGCCTTCTAGCCTTTAACTTAGTAAGTATAGAAGAAGAAATAACCATCACAACCTTTTATTCCTTCTTCAGGATGCTCTCAACCATTATCAACTAAATGATTAACTATGCTTCAATGGCATCATTCTAGTTGAGCATAAAGGGTTTAAATGATGGTGGAAGGAATGTAAGCAATCAGTGCATTGAGAACTCTTTTCTCAGTTGATGATGGAGACCACAAGATCTTCAAATAAGATCTTTAGACCTTGTTAGTGTGCACTTGTTTCCTTATTTGGAATATTGAATAATTTCATAATGTTATACCTTGTAACATTCTTATGAGGTGGTTCAATTGCTCTTAAGTGGTTTGGAAAAATCCATTCACCTCAGATTGCTTCTCTTTTGGCCTGGGTCGAATTTTCACAATTGAAAAGTTCGCCCTTTAGAGAACACCTTTCTCTATTCGGAATCTAAAATGAATTTTAGGGTCCGAAGCCAATTAGAGTTAGTTAGGACTTAGTCAACTCTTTTGACTGAAGGATGGATACGAATGGGTTTGCATTTCATATTGTAGAGAATCACAGAACTACAACCTAAATGCTAAGCAGAGAAAATGTGAGCATGTAGAATAATAACGTAATACATAGGCTTTAGGTCTTTTAATCATATGTAGCTCCCACTGTTTTTAGAATATCTTAAAATCCCAACGATGTAAGAGGAAGCTTGTTTTCCCAGTGGGTACTAAGATCCTAAGCACTATTTTTTGGACCCACGACTCGTGGCCATCCTCAATAAAGCCTCAAGTAGGTACAACTTGCCAATTCCATCTCTATGGAACTCTTACTAATATTTTTGCATCACCCATCATTCAATATGGACCCACGACTCATGCGACATCCATATTTACTTAGGCGTTAAGCAGGACCCATCAATCATAAGATCATGATTAAACTTAAGCCGGAACGACCCACGACTCGTGGCCATCGCCCATTCCAAAATAACCACAAAATATTGAACATCTTTGGTGTTCAATCAGGAAACTAAGAACTAATAGGTTTCACATAGTCACCCCACAACTCATGGCCAGCAACTAGCTCTCCTATTAAACTTAAATCCTATTGATGGAATGTTAGCAATTTTATTTAAAGTTCTCACTTTATACAAAATACCTATTTTCGAAATTGCTTAATATTTATGGGATTTTCGAATACCGGAGAGTTTCCTAGTTTTGACCTCACCAACATGTACAGTTATCCATTTTAATTAGTCTTGTTTAATGCAGTTTCATATAAATGCATTACACACAAGCAAAACATGTCCTAGCATGATACTAATATGAGATGATCATGGGTTTTCCTATCTTATGCGTGATATGTGGGAGCCACTCCACAACCACAAGTTCCAACATACATGCCACATAAAACAGTTTAAATCACATAAGGGAATTGGAAATAAAACGATGCCCTATCTAATACAATAATAGAAACCCTCCTAACATTTTGAGGGGTCTTCACTTTATGGCCTCCTTGTTACTTTATTGTGTGGATCCATCTTACTCCATGGGTGCAAATCTCCAAAGTAAAATAAAAACCTCACTTTCTAAAATCTACACTCTTTGCATAAAATAATATGGCTCAATCTTCATACTGGCATACCCCGGCCTAAAAAACAGTAATATGGAAAGCCACATAATAAACACTTAACAGTACGTACATAAGTGGGGCACCGACCCCAATCGAAAAACGCAATTATGGGGCTCTAACCCCAACTCAAACCATCCATGTGCATAAATTAAAACATCCACAAGACTAAACCCATGATCACCTAATATTCTAAAATTGCAAGAATTTAAATTTACCAATAAATTTAAAATTCCTTTAACTTTAAGTTTGACTAACTCAAAGTAATTTGAAAATAGTTCCTTGTTCAAGAATAATTTCAAAATCAAAAGCTAGAATCTGATAAAATTCAAGTTAATTAAAAAATTAAAAATTTTATAAAATTATTATTTCACAAATAATAATATTACTTTTCCCGAAAAATTAAAATTGACATTAATTCCCGAAATTCCCAAATTATAATTTTTATTTAAAAAATAAAATATTTTCAGTAAAAATAATTTTTAAATAATTTTTAAATTAAAATTTGGGCCAAAAAACACGAAAAGTCGCTTCACGGCACGTCCGCCCGCACACTTGCCAGAGATCCCGCACAGACTGGGTGGACGCTTGCGGGCAATCCCGCATAGGGGTGTGCGGGAGTCCCGCACAGGGTTCGCGGGTGATCCCGCGCAGGCAGTTCCGGACGCGTGCGGGCAATCCCGCACAGGGGTATGCTGGTGATCCCGTACAGGCTGTTCCGGACGCGTGCGGGACATCCCGACGACTCCCGACACGAGGTTTCCGGCCTCATCCCGACCCATCCACGTGCGGTGATGACGAGCGACGAACTCGCTTGGTCCTCGTCGTCCCGCACCGTTTTCCGTGTAAAATTTTTAAAAAAAAATTTCGTCTCGATTCGGGAATCAAAATTGCGATTTTAATAAATCTAAAATAAAATGATTTTTTAAAAAAAAAATCCAGAAAACGATTTACTCAATTTATCAGGAAACTTCTCAGATTCAAAAGCTCAGATTATGAAACTAACTCAAGAATACCTAACTGTAACTCAGATTCAAGAATTTCTCAAAATTCAATTAAAAGATAGATTTGGAATAGACCTTGCAAGGTGGCTCTGATACCACTTGTTGGGAAAAACATGAACAGAAAGTGCAGCGGAATTTAAAATTTTTTCACAAAAAGCAAGATCGGACTTGCAATTTCTATCTGTAATCTTAGAGATTCAAGAACTTACAAGAATCGTTACTTTCTTGACACGTTTTGAGCCGCCCTCAAACGCGCTTCATGCGGTAATGGCAACCCTCGTCCCTCGAGAGATTCTTTCTACTAGATTCCAAAGTAGGTTTCCTCTAGAGTAATAATCCACACCAACCAAGATTCAAATCATGTTAGGGAAACTGCTAGCGATATAAAATGTGAAAAGAAAGAAACAAAAACGAGAAGAAAGAGAGCAAGAGAATTCTCCCAAATTCTTGAAGCCATGTAGTTTGGGCGTGATCCCCTTAATCACGTGTGAAGAGAAAATTTTGAACCCCTTAGCCTATAAATAGGGCTAGGGTTTCGAACCCCTTAGTCTAATTGGAATTGGATTCCAACTTTGACTTTTCTTCTATTTTCTTTCTCTCCAAGTAATAGAAGTCTTATTCAAAATAAGATATCTACTCCTTCTAGAAAATAGCTCCTAATCAAATCGGGAATATTTAATTATTCTAAAAATAATTAAATATCTTATTCTAATCATATTAGAACTAATATTTACTAGAATTATAAATAGAAGATATTTAGTATTTATTTATTTCTTTATTCTAATAAAATTAGAACAACTAAATAATTAAATACTTAAATACTTTGAATTAATTCTCTCAATTAATTCCATGAAGGGCTTTAGAATTAATCCTTAATTAATTCTAACGAGCTAAAATTAATTCTCTATTTGGCTTTATAATTAATTCTCTTAATTAATTATATTAGGGATTTATAATTAATTCTCCTAATTAATTATATTTGGGCTTTATAATTAATTCTCCAATTAATCAACACATGGTCCAATTTCTCAATTGGACCACACGCCCAAATCGAGCTCACGTGCTACGTGTACATTTACACGTGTGGTCTCGTTTCGATCAACTACTTGATCTTTCTTTCAATACCCTTTGAATCCGGCATTTGTGTGTGACCCCCTAGGTTCATTTTCAGTTAGCAGTGAGACTAATACGCTTTATTAGTTCACAGATCACACGACCATATGTTAGAAAACACGAAAGAGTGCGCAGCAGAAGTATAAAAATTTTCCACCAGTTTAATCGATGTCTTGCAATTTTTGTACTGTAACGTTGGAAATGATAAGAAACTCACTTTAATTGAAGCTTTCTTGTGATGTCAGTACCGCCTACTGAACACCCTTCAAGCGAAAAGTCCCTCGACCGGTCCTTCGATTTAG
Source organism: Lantana camara (assembly GCA_037501455.1). NCBI lineage: Eukaryota > Viridiplantae > Streptophyta > Magnoliopsida > Lamiales > Verbenaceae > Lantana > Lantana camara. The sequence continues at coordinate 77,717,666 of CM074863.1, forward strand.
ACTACAAAGTAGAAGGCCTCCCAAGCGTATCCACACCAGTCCTATAACACGATCAAGCAAGTGAGAATGGTAGTTCTATAGCTTGTGTTAATGGCTAGGGTTTTGCTTTGAAAACTTTTCTTTTGGATTTTCTAAAAAACATAACACTTCGTGAGTGTTAGTCTAAACAATAAGAGAAGCACCATCCCTTGTATTTATACAAGGTGGTTCGAACCCCCAGGGTTTCCAAGAACCAATTGGATTGTTTTGTTGCTCACTAATTAACTAATTTAATTATTAATTTAATTGGAGAAAATAAGTTCCCAACTTGTTCTCCAAGTCTTGCAAGAATAACCTTCTCTCTCCTACAATAGGAGGTTGGACTTTTCAACTTTCCTAAAGTTAAAAGCAAATATTCAATAAATAAATTAATTCGCAATAAATTATTTATTGGGTTAAGTTTATTTGAGAATAGTCTTAACAATTAATTCAATAAGTAATTAAAAGACCAAAATTAATTAATTAATTCTAGAAAAGAATTCACGTGTAATTAAATCACACGTTAGAAGACACGTACGTTCCATGTGTGTGTGACACGTGGACTGCATGACACGTGGCAGCCACGTGTGCTCGACACGTGGCAGCTACTCACATAGGCCTTGCTTCGTTTCGATCAATAATTTTGATCCTTCGTTAATCATATTAACATCCTACCATAACCCCGGTGTCCTGGCATTTGTGTGTGACCCTTCATGTTCATTATTCGATTAGCAGTGATAACAATTAATTAATTCCCTAAATTAATTAATCACTTCATAGATCACACTACCGTAATCTAGCAATGGGTGTGTGACCCCTAGCCGAATAACGAAATGAATCGAAGAACCTTGCAGTCAATAACATACAGTTAAATACGATCCTCCTACAACTCCATCTCTCAATCAAGAACTAAGGCATGGGAATATTCTTAGAGCCTAAATACTCTTGATCTTTAAAGTTAAATTCGTTTCATATCCATTTCGATCTCAATCCTAGAAAACCCCATTTTCTAGATGTCTTGATCTTTTATCCACCTTGGCCAAGGGTTTAAGTTTAATGGACTACGAACAACTCAATCAGTAAGAGATCATTCTTGTTCGTGCAACAAGTGTAGGTCCTTTGTTGATTCTGCTTATTCTACATATGCTACATGTGTAATCTCAACATAGGCCGTGGGTCAGGTTTCAGTATGTCGAAACCCTTTTGAGCCTATATCAAATATTACAGAGTTAGCTCATATGAGACATTACAGAATCTCAAGTCTAAGGATTAATGAATCACGTTATTGACCTGTGAGATATTTCCTAATCTGGAAGTTTCTGGAAACTTCCTTTCCCATTTAGGAATGTTCTGACGCGGGACATCTCAGTGATGAAGTTCTAGTAACAATCACCCTCATATATTATGAACGCATCATCGTATGAACTTATCACTCCATGAAACTGAGTGATCCTTCAGAAGGACATAATCACATAAGCAAGTCTCAACAGAGTCAAGGTCAACACTCCCACTGTCTGTCGGACTCTTGACTTGGAGAAGTTTCTAATCCTCGCCTATGGAGTTAAGAACTTGTTTCATGTGCCGTTCCCATAACGAGAAAGTTCTTAACGGCCTCATCGGATTAGGGGAGTTCAATACATGCAAACACACAGTCAACCCAAACAGACATAATAAGCACATAAAGAAGTGAATGCCTAAGAACAAAATCATCTCGTTTATTATTCAAAGACTGTTTGTGATATTACAAGGAAATAGTAAAGCCAAAATCTGCTTTAAGGGCACTATTCCTAACAATCTCCCACTTGCCCCGTCAAATACCATTCAGGAGCTAATCTAAGACCCATCTTCTGAAGATGTCCTTCGAAAGCCTGTTAACTAAGTGCTGTAGTAAGTGGATCTGCCATGTTCTCTGTTGATGTGACCCTTTCAATTTTCACATCTCCTCTCTTGATGATATCACGAATTAAGTGATACTTCCTCAAAATATGTTTGGTCCTTTGGTGAGATCTTGGTTCTCTTGCTTGAGCAACTGCGCCGGTGTTATCACAAAACACTGTAACGAGGTCTTTAATGCTAGGAACTACACCCAGCTCGTGGATGAAGTTTCTTACCCAAACACCTTCCATAGCAGCATCGTTTGCAGCTAAGTATTCGGCCTCAGTGGTCGAATCTGTAGTGGTCACTTGCTTGGAACTTTTCCAACTCACTGCTCCGCCGTTCAGGCAGAATATGTATCCTGACATGGATTTAAAGTCATCCATGTCTGATGCAAAGCTTGCATCGCAGTATCTTCTAATGACAAGATCTTGTTGGCCTCCGTAAACCAAAAACAAATCCTTAGTTCTTCGTAAGTACTTAAGGATTTTCTTTATGGCAGTCCAGTGACCTTCACCAGGGTCAGATTGGAATCGGCCAGTCACGCTAAGTGCATAAGCCACATCCGGTCGAGTACATAGCATCGCATACATTATGCTTCCTATGGCTGATGCATAAGGAATTTTTGGACATCCTAGACTTTTCAAGTTCAGTCTTAGGGCACAGCTTCTTCGAAAGAACTGTTCCCAGGCCCATTGGAAGTTTTCCACGTTTGGAATCTTCCATACTAAACCTCTTTAATATTTTTGTCTATGTAAACTGACTGTGATAATCCTAACAATCTCGTAGATCTATCCCGATAGATCTTTATCCCGAAAATGTAGGATGCATCAGCAAGATCCTTCATCTCAAATTGGTTTTATAACCAACACTTTGTTAGTTTCATGTCATCCTTCGCATTCCCAATGAGGAGGATGTCATCTACATAAAGCATCAAAAATTGAACCGAGGTTTCCAATTCTTTCTTGTACACGCACGACTCATTCGGATTTTGAATAAAGCCAAACGATTTAACTGCTTCATCAAATCGAATGTTCCAATTCCTAGAAGCTTGTTTCAATCCGTAGATTGATCTTTGGAGCATACAAACCTGCTCCCACTGAATGTGAAACCCATGGGTTGCTCCATGTAAATGTCTTTGTCAATGTCTCGATTGAGAAAGGAAATTTTCACATCCATTTGCCATATCTCATAGTCATAATATGCAGTAATGGCAAGCAAGATCCGAATGGACTTTTGTATTGCAACCGGGGAGAAGGTTTCATCAAAGTCTACACCTAGTCTTTGAGTGAAACCCTTAGCAACTAATCTTGGTTTAAAGGCTACCACGCTTCAATCTACTCCAAGCTTGCACTTATATATCCATTTGCACCCTATGGGTCTGATCCCATCAAGTGGATAAACCAAGGTCCAAACTTGGTTAGAGTACATGAAATCCATCTCGGATTTCATTGCTTCTTTCATCTGTTCAGAGTCCGAATCTAACAGTGTCTCCATTTGGGATGTTTGGTGGAGAAAATCATGCCATCTCTCTGGTTGTCTATGAATGCCTTCAGAACGTCTTATTAGAGGAGGATTTCTGCATATATCACTCTCTGCGATTGGCTGAGGGACATTAGTCTCCAAACTTGGCGTGGGACCTTGTTCTCGAACCTCTTCGAGTTCTGCGATCTTGCCTTTCTTTTCTTTATGGAACGAGTCCTCAAGAAAGGTAGCATTTCTTGACACAAAGACCTTTTGTTCAAGAGGATCGTAGAAATAATATCCTATTGACTCTTTATGATATCCTACGAAGTTGCATAAGCTTGATCTAGCTTCAAGCTTATCTCCCACTGTCCTCTTCACGTAAGCAGGACAACCCCAAATTCTTAAGTAAGAATAGTTAGGGATTTTGCCAAACCACATCTCAAATGGGGTTTTAGGTACAGATTTGGAAGGAACAAGATTCAGAATCTTAACTAGTAATTCTAGGGCATAACCCCAGAATGAAGGTGGCAATTCAGTGTACCTCATCATGGAACGAACCATATCAAGTAAGGTTCTGTTCCTTCTCTCCGAAACTCCATTTAATTGAGGAGTTCCCAGAGGAGTCCACTGAGATATAATTCCATTATCTCTGAGATGACTAAGGAATTCGTCACTTAGATACTCGCCACCTCGATCAGGTTAAAGTGTCTTAATCTTGTGACCAGTTTAGTTCTCAACCTCCTTTTGAAATTCCAAGAATTTCTCAAAGGCTTCAGATTTATACTTTATTAAGTACACATAACCAAATCGACTAAAGTTGTCTATGAAGGTTATGAAATACTGATGATTGTTTCTCGAACTTACACTAAGTGGTCCACAAACATCAGTATAGATTAAAGCCAATACTTTAGTGGCAAGTTCCACTTTACCATTAAAGGGAGTTTTGGCCATCTTTCCTTTAAGACATGATTCACAATGAGTTAACTCTTTAAGTTCATTATCATAGAATGATCCTAAATTAGTTAACTTAGCAATCCCGTCCTTGGAAACGTGGCCTAAACGTGCGTGCCATAAAGAAGCCGAGATCTTGTCATCTCTTTTGCGTTTGTTTAATTGTTGTATATTCAGAATATTGTTGTCTTTAGTTGTATAAAGCCCATTAGATAATGTACCAAGCAAAACGGAAGTTTTATTCTTCTCAAGAAAAAAGTTTCCATTTCTTGAAAAAGTCTCATAACCTTCACAATCAAGTATTGGAATGGAAATGATATTACGAATAATAGAAGGTACATAAAGGACTTTGTTCAAAACTAAACTAAGGACACCTAAATCTAATCTACACGTCCCAATGGCTTGGGCTTGAACGCTTGATCCATTCCCAACCTTCAAGACGCATTCTCCTTCTTCAAGCTGTTGGACCTCATTTAGCATCTGTACATCATTACAGCTATGAGCTCCAGAGCCGGTATCAAGTACCCAAGAATTAGAATCAATAGATAGATTTACTTCAACAATAAATGCACCTTTCTTTAGAGTATCCTTGTACTCTAGGAAGTTCCTCTTCCAATGCCCTTTCTTGCCACAATGGTAGAAAACATCCTCTATCTGATCCTTTCTCTTCCTGACCATTCTCTTTTTAACCCCTCCATCGGGTTTAAGAGATCCCTTCTTCTTGGGAACTTTCTTCCCTTTGCCTTTAGAAGGACCAGACGAGGAAGTGACCATCATTACTTTGAGATCCTTTTTTATCGTGTCTTCAGCAGTCACAAGCTGACTAATCAACTTAGCTACAGTAGCTTGAGGATGATTCATGTTGAAGTTTAGCACGAAAGGATTGAATGATGGTGGAAGCGATGCGAGCAACAAATCCACAGCGAGTTCTTCACTCAGTGGCATTTCCATGGAGGTCAGATTCTCGTTCAAAGCAAGAAACTTGACACCGTGCTCATGGACACTTGTACCTTCTTTCATTCTGAGATGAAAGAGCTCCTTAGAGGTTTTGTACCTTAGAACACGCTCTTTGGGGCGGTAGAGTTGCTCGAGATTGCCGTAAATCTCCCAAACGTTGTCCATTGACTCGTGCTGCCTCTGCATGTCCGGAGACATGGTGGCCAACATGAGGCAACGGCCTTGATGATTATCTTCAGACCATTTTGCAATCGCGTCCCTTTCGGCCCGAGTCGGAGCCTCGCCTTCAGCGACAGGCTCTCCCTCGAAGAGAACATATCTTCTCTTTTCAGAATCTAGAACTATCTTTAGATTCCGAAGCCAATCAGAGTAGTTGGGCCCCCTCAACTTGTTTGATTCGAGGATGGATACCAAAGGGTTTTTGGTTGCCATTTCAATTGTAGAGAATCACAGAACTACAACCTAAATGGAAAAACAGAGAAATCATGAGCATGTTGAATAATAATGATTACACATATTATCAAGGTCTTTAGAAATATGCTTTCCCACTGTTTTTAGAAAGTCTAGAAATCCCAACGACTTTAGAAGAAACTTATTTTCTCATTGGGTACTAAGATCCCAAGCAATCTCAGTTTTGGACCCACGACTCGTGAGACATCCAAAGGTCTAAGAATCTTAAGTAGGTACTAGTTACCAATTCGATCTCTCATTGGATTCCTAGTAATATTTTTGCATCACTACTCTTTCAATCATGGACCCACGACTCGTGAGACATCCATATCTACTTTGGTGTCGAGCAGGACCCATCAATCATAAGATCTTAGGAAAACTTAGTCCGGAATGACCCACGACTCGTGAGACATCGCCCATTCTAAAATGGTCAAGAAATATTAATTATTTAAAATAATTAATCAGGAAACTAAGAGTTGATAAGCTACACCAATTACCCCACGACTCATGAGACAGCAATTAGTTTCACTTATTAAGTCCTAAATCCTATTAGTGGAATGCTAGGAATTTTATTACCATGATAAAACACCTATTTATTCGAATTTTGCTCAATATTTTCAAATGGGATTTTCGAATGACCTCACCAACATATAATGTTATCCAAATTTTAATTGTCTTGTTAATGTAGTTTCACATAAAGTGCATCACAGAAGAATTAGCAGATAACATGTCCTAGCATGATACTAATTATGTGATGATCAAGGGTATCCTATCTTATATGTGATTTCGGGAGCCACTCCAAAATCTCTAGTTCTAACATTCATGCCATATAAGACAGTTCATATCACATAGGGGTACAGAATTTAATGGATAAAACGCCCTATCTATTACATTAATAGAAACCCTCCTAAATATTTTGAGGGGTCTTCTTATGGCTACCGTTCTTCGGGAGCTTCATGTGGATCCTTCTTATTCCATGGGTGCTTGTCTCCAAAATGAAAATAAAAACCTCACTTCCTAAGTTCTACTCTCTTTACATAAAGTAATATGGCTCAATTTTCATATTGGCCATAGACAAGTACACGGGGCATACCCCGGCCCAAAAACAATAATAAGGAAAGCCACATAATAAACACATAACAGTATGTACATAAGTAGGGCTCCAACCCCAATTTTCGTACTGTAAAGTTGGGAATGACAAGAAACTCTCTTTAATTGAAGCTTTCTTGTGATGTCAGTACCGCCTACTGAACACCCCTCAAGTGAAAAGTCCCTCGAACGGTCCTTCGATTTAGACTCCAAAGTAGAAGGCCTCCAAAGCGTATCCACACCAGTCCTAGAACATGATCAAGCAAGTGAGAATGCTAGTTCTAGAGCTTGTGTTAATGGCTAGCGTTTTGCATTGAAAACTTTTCTTTTGGATTTTCTCAAAAACTTAACACTTTGTGAGTGTTGGTCTAAAGAATAAGAGAAGCATCATCCCTTGTATTTATACAAGGTGGTTGAACCCCTAGGGTTTCCAAGAACCAATTGGATTGTTTTCTTGCTCACTAATTAACTAATTTAATTATTAATTTAATTGGAGAAAATAAGTTCCCAACTTGTTCTCCATGTCTTGCAAGAGTAACCTTCTCTCTCCAACAATAGGTGGTTAGACTTTTCAACTGTCCTAAAGTTAAAAGTCAATATTCAATAAATAAATTAATTCCCAATTAATTATTTATTGGGTTAAGTTTATTTGAGAATAGTCTTAACAATTAATTCAATAATTAATTAAAAGACAAAAATTAATTAATTAATTCTAGAAAAGAATTCATGTGTAATTAAATCAGACGTTAGAAGACACGTACATGCCATGTGTGTGTGACACGTGGCAGCCACGTGTCGTTTCGATCAATAATTTTGATCCTTCGTTAATCATATTAACATCCTACCATAACCCCCGTGTCCTGGCATTTGTGTGTGATCCTTTAGGTTCATTATTCGATTAGAAGTGATAACAATTAATTAATTCCCTAAATTAATTAATCACTTCATAGATCACACTACCGTAATCTAGCAATGGGTGTGTGACCCCTAGCCGAATAACGAAATGAATCGAAGAACCTTGCAGTCAATAACATACAGTGAAATACGATCCTCCTACAACTCCATCTCTCAATCAAGAACTAAGGCATGGGAATATTCTTAGAGCCTAAATACTCTTGATCTTTAGAGTTAACTTCGTTTCATATCCATTTCGATCTCAATCCTAGAAAACCCCATTTTCTAGATGTCTTGATCTTTTATCCACCTTGGCCAAGGGTTTAAGTTTAATGGACTACGAACAACTCAATCAGTAAGAGATCATTCTTGTTCTTGCAACAAGTGTAGGTCCTTTGTTGATTCTGCTTATTCTACATATGTTACTTGTGTAATCCCAACATAGGCCGTGGTTCAGGTTTCAGTATGTCGAAACCCTTTTGGGCCTATATCAAATATTACAGAGTTAGCTCATATGAGACATTACAGAATCTCAAGTCTAAGGATTAATGAATCACGTTATTGACCTGTGAGATATTTCCTAATCTGGAAGTTTCTGGAAACTTCCTTTCCCATTTAGGAATGTTCTGACGCGGGACATCTCAGTGATGAAGTTCTAGTAACAATCACCCTCATATATTATGAACGCATCATCGTATGAACTTATCACTCCATGAAACTGAGTGATCCTTCAGAAGGACATAATCACATAAGCAAGTCTCAATAGAGTCAAGGTCGACACTCCCACTGTTTGTCGGACTCTCGACTTGGAAAAGTTTCTAATCCTCGCCTATGGAGTTAAGAACTTGTTTCATGTGTCGTTCCCATAACGACAAAGTTCTTAACAGCCTCATCGGATTAGGGGAGTTCAATACATGCAAACACACATTCAACACAAACAGACATAATAAGCACATAAAGAAGTGAATGCCTATGAACAAAATCATCTCGTTTATTATTCAAAGACTATTTGTGATATTACAAGGAAATAGTAAAGCCAAAAGCTGCTTTAAGGGCACTATTCCTAACACCATAGTCTAGCCACAGGTGTGTGACCCCTACCCAAACAATGAATATATATTCGAAAGAACCTTTCAGTCAATGACTGCTCGTGAAGTAAGATCCTCCTACCAACCCATCTCTCGATTAAGATCTAAGGCATGGGAATAATGAAAGCCCTACTAATCTCAATCTTAAAGCTAAGTTCATTTCATATCCATTTGATCTCAATCCAAGAAACCCTTTTCTTGATGTCTTGATCCACTACCCCGGCCGAGGGTTTAAGATGGCATATGAACGACTTATGCCATGAGAGATCTTCTTGCATTACAGTAAGTTTAGGTCCTTTGTTGATTCTCATATGCTTCCATATGCCACTTGTGCAGCCCCTGCATAAGCCTTGAGTCAGTTGTCTAAGGCGACACCCTTTAAAGCTTATACCTACAACTACAGAGTTAGCCCACAAAGCATCAATGGAAGCTCAAGTCAAAGGATTAATTTACTCACGCCATTGACCTATGAGATATTTCCTAATCTGGAAGTTTCTATTTCCAGATATAGAAACATCATTTCCCATTTAGCAATCTTCTCACCCAGGACACCTCAGTGTACTTGTTTAAATAACGAGCACCCTCATGTATTGCGTACGCATCAACTATGCACTTTACACCCCATGAAACAGGATGATCCTTCTTAAGGACGCAATCCCACGAGCAAGTCTCAATCGAGCCAAATTAACACTCCCAATGTTAGTTGGGCTCATCGACTTGGAGTGGTTTCTAATCCGGCCTTGAGTTAGGGCTTATTTCATTTGCCATTCACCTAATGACAACGTTCCTAACAGCCTTATGGATTAGGGGAGTTCTAATACATGCGCACGTAATGGAAACACACAAAACACGTATTGGCATATAAAGAAGTGTGCCTATGATAATAATCAATCATATATTATTCAAAGATTGTCTGTGACACAAGGAAAGTCCCAAAGCAGATTTCGACTCCTAACAGTTATTGACCTGTGACATATTTCCTAATCTGGAAGTTTCTAGGAGACTTCCTTTCCCATTTAGGAATGTTCTCGCGCGGGACATCTCAGTGATGAAGTTCTAGTAACAATCACCCTCATGTATTATGAACGTATCATCATATGCACTTATCACTGCATGAAACTGAGTGATCCTTCAAAAGGATATAATCACATAAGCAAGTCTCAACAGAGTCAAGGCTGACACTCCCACTATCTGTCGGACTCTCGACTTGGAGAAATTTCTAATCCTCGCCTTTGGAGTTAAGAACTTGCTTCATGTGTCGTTCCCATAATGACAAAGTTCTTAATGCCTCATCGGATTAGGGGAGTTCAATACATGCAAAAACACAGTCAACCCAAATAGACGTAAATAAGCATATAAAGAAGTGAATGTCTATGAACAAAATAATCTCGTTTATTGTTCAAAGACTGTTTGTGATTTTACAAGGAAATAGTAAAGCCAAAAGTTGCTTTAAGGGAAATATTCCTAACAATCTCCCACTTGCCCGTCAAAGCCATTCAGGTGCTAATCTAAGACCCATCTTCTGAAGATGTCCTTCAAAAGCCTGTTGACTAAGGGCCTTAGTAAGTGGGTCTGCCATGTTCTCTGTCGATGTGACCCTTGCTGGGATGCGGGCCCAGAACAGTAGCAGTCCGGGACCACATTTTAAATTTTTTATTATAATACAAGTATTAAAATATTTCTAAAACATATTAATTCAATAGCGGAAGACCTAAGCCGGATCTACTCAAGCATATACATGCAATTGATGATAAATTTTAAATCACTTAAGCAGATAAATATCTAACATGCAATTAACACTTAAGAGCACATAATTTATCATGCTTCAAGTAAAACAACTATAAAATATTACCGTACTACAATCATGGCTATCTAACGGCATTTTTCCAGCTCCCGAATTCACCTCCTGAGAACCCGATACCCGATCTCCTCGTGAAACCGGCAGAGCTTCCCTGCAATAACCCCAGGGACACCCTCGGAGTGTGGGCTCCGAAAGTATTTCTCTAAATACTTAGAGAAAATAAACTTTAAACTAGAACACCCTTTTCAGGGTTTATTCTCCCGAAATTAGGCGTTTTATACAAACACCTAATTAAAATTAATTCCAAAATAAATCGGAATTAACTAGGAGAAAATGGGACTTGACTTCAAAGCCAAAATTGGCCAAAATCATCCCAAAACTGAATGAGAAATGAGGGAGGGGGGTCATCCTATTTATAGGCAAAAACCCGAGGGCAAAACGGTCATTCTAAGCATAAGTCGAAGGGTATTTTGGTCATTTCGTACTGCTACTTGCAAAATTGACGGAATATGAGAGCACCACGTTGAAGCTCTCTTCTCCACGAATCCAACGCTGCCGGCCACGTGCCAATCGGAGTTGTCACGCGCCCCCACGCGCTGCCACAAGGCGGCGCTTGTATTCCACTTGCGGCCAGGGTTTAATCGCGATGTGGCAGATTCCTGTGATGCCACGTGACCGGGTCCGGTCCGACCCTGAACCGGACCCGACCCGACCCTATCCGGGAAACCGACCTATTGACCGACCCGCGACCCGTTTGACCGACCCGGTCCAGGCAAATCTGGACCGTTGCTCGCGCTGACATGGCGCGATCTGGGACGTCCATGTGTCGCACACGTGGTGTGCCACGCGGCCGCCCAGTCAGCGCCACCTTGGCCCACCTTGCTGACGTGGCATGCCACGTCAGCTGCCACGTCATCACCGAAATTTTTTTCTTTTTTTTTTTCCGATGAAAATTTTATTTTCTCCAAAATAAAATTCTGGGCATTTCCAACTCTTTGGAACTTTAATTTATTTTCTTAAAATAAATTCCTTGGCCATTTTCAAACACTTTGAAAATTCATTTCTCTTTCTCCTTTTAATATTTTCTCTTTGGGTTTTCAATTGGGGCTTGCAGGGGGACCTACAGGATTAATTAATATTAGCTCCAACCGGATTAATATATTATCATCTCATGACAATAATTAATTACTGTTTAACAATATTTAATTCCACTAAATAAATATTGTTGCACTCTAAAATTAATTAAATTATTCACGAATTTCTCGATCTAGAATAATTTCGCATTTTACTCCTCCGTGTAGGTATCCATGAAAAATAAATTGCAACTACTATCATTTATTTTTCATCTCTAATTTGAAATTTATTGATTCGCCTTAAGTTCAAATTCTCTATATGTGAAACACATTCAACATACAACTTCGGTGACGTTATCACGCGAAGTGCTTTGGCCAAAGTCTTAATTCGAACTTTTGCAAATCTATTTCAAGGATATCTCTTACCTTCCAGCAAGGCCACAGATTCCTCGATCAATATAACTCTTTAGCGCATTTCATATAATCACCGAGCATACAAAGTATTTTGGCCACTCGTTACCGAGACCTCATTTCGAGTATGTCACAGTGACTAATACTACATGCCTAAAGCCGAAATATTATCAGGATTAAGAGTATAATGCTTCCTGAGATTTTATTCATTTTAGATAGCAGTATAAAATGAATTATCTCAGTGGTCCAGTTCGATGTTTCCAATCCTATTGAAAATCATCAACGTGTTATAATTGGAATCACCATTCCCTATGACGAAAGACTAATCATCTTATATAACCACGTTATAGTCTTGATAAGAACATATTCTTATCTTACCGACTAGAACTTTAATGACACGTGATTTTGGTATTCAAAGTCTTTTCCTATGAAACACATTTCATATGAGAATACCACCACACGTCATTAATTATTAATATGTGAAATACTCACAATTCGCTGTAAATTCAGTTTTATTAATTCAATAAATTGAATTTTCAGGGGCACCATTCCCAACAACCCTTTCAATTTTCACATCTCCTCTCGTGATGATATCACGGATTAAGTGATACTTCCTCAAAATGTGCTTGGTCCTTTGGTGAGATCTTGGTTCTCTTGCTTGAGCAACTGCCCCGGTGTTATCATAAAACACTGTAATGGGTTCTTTAATGCTAGGAACTACACCCAGCTCGTGGATGAAGTTTCTTACCCAAACACCTTCCTTAGCTGCATCGTTTGCCGCCAAGTATTCGGCCTCAGTGGTTGAATCTGCAGTGGTCGCTTGCTTGGAACTTTTCCAACTCACTGCTCCACCGTATAGGCAGAATATGTATCCTGGCATGGATTTAAAGTCATCCATGTCTGATGTAAAGCTTGCATCACAGTATCCTCTAATGACAAGATCTTGTTGGCCTCCGCAAACTAGGAACAAATCCTTAGTTCTTCGTAAGTACTTAAGGATGTTCTTTATAGTAGTCCAGTGACCTTCACCAGGGTCAGATTGGAATCGGCTTGTCACGCTAAGTGCATAAGCCACATGCGGTCGAGTATGTACCATTGCATACATTATGCTTCCTATAGCTGATGCATAAGGAATTTTAGACATCCTGGACTTTTCAAGTTCAGTCTGGGGACACAGTTTCTTCGAAAGAACTGTTCCCGGGCCCATTGGAAGTTTTCCACGTTTGGACTCTTCCATACTAAATCTCTTTAGTACTTTGTCTATGTAAACCAACTGTGATAATCCTTATAGTCTCCGAGATCTATCCCAATAGATCTTTATACCGAGAATGTAGGATGCATCACCAAGATCCTTCATCTCAAATTGGTTCGATAACCAAGACTTTGTTACTTTCATGTAATCCTTCGCATTCCCAATGAGGAGGATGTCATCTACATAAAGTATCAGAAATTGAACCAAGGTTTCCAATTCTTTCTTGTACACGTAGGACTCATTCGGATTTTTAATAAAGTAAAACGATTTGACTGCTTCATCAAAACGAATGTTCCAATTCCTAGAAGCTTGTTTTAATCTGTAGATTGATCTTTGGAGCTTACAAACCTTTTGTTCGCTCCCACTGAATGTGAAACCCATGGGTTGCTCCATGTAAATGTCTTTGTCAATATCTCCATTGAGAAAGGCAGTTTTCATATCCATTTGCCATATCTCATAGTCATAATATGTTGCAATGGCAGGCAAGATCCGAATGGACTTTTGCATTGCAGCCGGGAAGAAGGTTTCATCAAAGTCTACACCTGGTCTTTGAGTGAAACCCTTAGCAACTAATCTTGCTTTAAAGGCTGCCACGCTTCCATCTACTCCAAGCTTGCACTTATATATCCATTTGCACCCTATAGGCCTGATTCCATCAGGTGGATCAACCAAGGTCCAAACTTGATTAGAGTACATTGAATCTATTTCGGATTTCATTGCTTCTTTCCACTGTTCAAAGTCCGAGTCTAACAGTGTCTCCTCATAAGTTAATGGGTCAATATCCATTTGAGATGTTTGGTGGAGAAAACCATACCATATCTCTGGTTGTCTAGGAATGCGTTCAGAACATCTTATTTGAGGAGGATTTTCGCGTGTATCGCTCTCTTGGGTAGGGATAGGGACGTTATTCTCCAAGCTAGGCGTGGGACCTTGCTCTCGAACCTCTTCGAGTTCTGTGATCCTGCCTTTCTTTTCTTTAAGGAACGAGCCCTCAAGAAAAGTGGCATTTCTTGACACAAATACCTTTTGTTCAAGAGGATCGTAGAAATAATATCCTATTGACTCTTTAGGATATCCTACGAAGTTACATAAGCTTGATCTAGCTTCAAGCTTATCTCTCACTGTCCTCTTCATGTAAGCAGGACAACCCCAAATTCTTAAGTAAGAATAGTTAGGGATTTTTCCAAACCACATCTCAAATGGGGTTTTGGGTACAGATTTGGAGGGAACAAGATTCAGAATCTTAACTGTTGATTCTAGGGCATGACCCCAGAATGAAGGTGGCAATTCAGTGGAGCTCATCATGGAATGAACCATATCGAGTATGTAACATCCCGCTCGCCCGCCCGTATAGGTACATTATTTCGAGAGTGTTCTATGCGCATTTAAATTAATTTAATTATGCAAATACGTGTTATTTTAATGATTATGTGATTATTTGAATTGATTTGAATTAATTGATATATTTGCAAATTTCAATATTTAAACGTTTTTAAGTTTTTAAACTTTTTTTTAATTCGTTTGAGTTCCAACTTGTTTCGAAATTTCATGAAAATTTGATATGCATGAATTATATGTGTTATGCATTTATTTATGTGCTCATTTTAGTTTTTCGGACGTGTTTGATATGGTAACGCACCATATTTTAATTGTTAGGGGCATGCGGGCCTAACTAGCTTTAGCGCACCTTGTGTTCCGGAAGCTGTTTCGTGAGCTTGGGAGTTCGGATTCGAATTCCGGAAGTGACGCCGGACTCATAATGAAGAATGGGAGCTAAGAAACCTAGCCTTGTGTTTTTCTAAGCCCGTTTGATCCTCCAAAATTTGCCCGGTTCGTGTACCTCGCGCAGGATTTCCACCCTTTACCGTTTTGCCCGTAGTTTATTCGTTTTAACTCCGTTTGACCCGATTCTTGAACCTATTTCTTGCTAACACACTCACCTACCCTCCCACTTGCTCATTTCCCTATTTTCTGCAGCTCAAGGACCGAGAGAGCAAGGGAAAGGGAAGAGAGAAAGAGATTCCCATCACTATTCACCCAAGCTGGATTTTGAGCTCGTTCGACCTTCATTCTTCATCAAATCGAAGAGGTAAGCACATATTCTTGATGTAATCTTCTCCTCTTTCATTTAAGTACTCTTTTGCTTGCATTCATGGAGATTTGTGGCTGATTTGAATGAATGAGTGAATAGTTGTGGGTTTGTGGGAATTTCTGGATATCTTGCTTGTTTTTTATTCAATTCTTGATCCGTGAAGTGCTATGCGACCCTTGTTATATGCTTGATCTATTTTTTACCTTTTATTTTCTGTATGAACCGAGATTGAGACTCCACCATTGTTGAACCCTTGGGTTTTGGAAGCTTTTGTGATTATTTTGGGGATTTCTTGTCTTTCCGTCTATTTGCTCGATTAATGGCTCGATTTGTTGTGTTTCCTAGCATTTCTTGCTGCCTTGGTTCGTTCTTTTCATGATTAATCCATGGCTACACCTCCCCTTGCTCACCCTTGCTCCAAAACGGAGTTGTTGCTGCTTTATTTTCGCGCACGAAGGCCAACACGACCGTGTCCGATTTCTTTGAAAAATTGACACGGTCGTGCTGAGCTCTCGAGTTGGGGCTGCTTATTTTATTAAAATGTGACACGGACATGTCACATTATGCCTAAGAATGAACACGTCCGTGTCCAAGCTTCGGTTTTGGGCCAAAATTTTGATTACATTCCGACATGGTCGTGGCATGTTGGGGTAGCGGCGGCGGCGATTCGTTTTGTGATTTTGGTGCTTCTTTTTGCTATTTCCCACCCCGATTATGATCTTAACTTAGTGTTAACATGTTATATTATATGTTAGGTGGTTTATTTTGATTTTATGGCCTTGTTCTCAATGTGTAAACGTGGCCGTATTTTCATATCCGTTTTGGTGCTACTTGTGAAACTTTCTTGCGCTTGTTGCATTCTTTGCTCATTCTCTCCTTGTATATGCATGAGTTGTGATATGATTTGCTATATATGATGCTTATTTGATATGTTATGTTTTAATTCTTGTCTCGTTCTTGTGATTCGATTCTTGAATATGTGCATGAACTTGAATGCTTGAACATGTTAACCTGTAATATGTCATTTGCATCACTTGAATACATATGCATCCGCCGAGCATCTAATTGGTTCATTTTGAGTTTAAGTATGTCTCTTGTTGTCTCTTTTATCCTTAGGTTCGTGCCTTGGGTGACGAGGTTGTCTCTTAGGTGTCCGTTGGTTTCTTTTGTCTCCGTTGCATCTCGGAGGTGAGGTTTTCTTTCCTTTTAGCTACAATGACCTACACCCCTACTTGTAATTTAAGCTCGCATATGAATTATATATATATATATATATATATATATATATATATATATATATTTATATGTATATATATAGATAAGTGTTTGATATGTATTTTGTGGGAATTGGACCTTTCGCTATGAGATCCATTGAAAACGCTTTTATATGTATATAAGCTATGTTTTGTTTATTCGTTTTCAAAAAGAGTTGGTGTGAGTTTTTCTTAGCGAGCTTTGGAACTTTGAAAGATATATCCATGTGTGTGTGTGTATAAGTGTGATAAGTTTGGGCCCCGGAGTTATATGTAAGGGAGACCCGGGTCGGCCATGGGGTCGCCGGTTGCAACCCCTGTATACTTCTCCACTTTGTGAGGCTTTGCTCATCCTCGGGAGGACGAGGGGAAACCGGGTCTCATATGTAGGCGGTATAACCCGTCAGGAGCAGGTAGGATCCCCCGACTCCACCATTATAAGATAAGGTAAGTGTGGGGGTTGAAAGGGGCCTCTCTCTTCCCAAAACGAAGAAAGGTTGGATTGGTTTATGTTTTTGCTTTGTCTTCGCTTTGCTTTATTATAGAGTAACTGGGCTTAGAACTCGTACTCGGCGAGTTATTACGTTTATGCTTACGCTTATGTATCTGTTTTGGTTTGTGAAACGGGGGTGGACTCTCCATTTCTAAAACTTGGTTGATTTTTGCCTTCGGCCCTAAACCTTTCTTCTTATATATAGTATCACGGGTTAAAACCTTTTAGAATGCAAAAACCACGCCCGGTTCATAAACACTTTTGAGTTGAATATGCTATGCTCTTACTTATATGTACGTGCGCGTGTGTTAGCCCCATCACCAGTCTTGAGGACTGACCCTCGTTGCTTCTTTTCTTTTTCCCTTTTTGTTTTGAGCTTTGTAGGTTCTCGGTTAGGAGTTGGTGCTAGGCGGCGGTCGTCTTTCGAGTCTTCGGTCGTTTTGTTAGAGCCTCATGCATTCTCTTTCAGTTTGTTTTGTATTTTAAATTTAGAACTTATGTATATGAAAATGATTCGATATGGAAAGCATAAGTTATGATTTAAGTATTCAAGTGGCATGAGATGTATAATTGCTTTAAATGATTTTCTTAGTACGTATGATTGATTATATGGATCCTGTTGCTTCTGCACTTTTGATTTAATTTTGTTGCACGCTCTGCATTAGGGTCTAGACCGCCTAGCCTAGGGTTTTGTTTTTTTTTGTCTCTCGTTCGCTGTAGTTTGATACATGTGCGGAGTCTTCGTTTCATTACATGTGTCGAGCTATGGTGCGGGGGATGTGGCACCCTCCGCTCGGGGTGTTACAGAGTAAGGTTCTGTTCTTTCTTTCCGAAACTCCATTCAATTGAGGAGTTCCCGGAGGAGTCCACTGAGAGATAATTCCATTATCTCTGAGATGACTAAGGAATTCGTCACTTAGATACTCGCCACCTCGATCAGATCAAAGTGTCTTAATCTTGTGACCAGTTTGGTTGTCAACCTCCTTTTGAAATTCCAAGAATTTCTCAAAGGCTTCGGATTTATATTTCATTAAGTACACATAACCAAATCGACTAAAGTCATCTATGAAGGTTATGAAATACTGAATATTGTTTCTCATATTTACACTAAGTGGTCCACAAACATCAGTATGGATTAAATCCAATACTTTAGTGGCACGTTCCACTTTACCATTAAAGGGAGTTTTGGACATTTTTGCTTTAAGACATGATTCACAATGAGTTAACTCTTTAAGTTCATTATCATAGAATGATCCTAAATTAGTTAACTTAGCAATCCTATATTTAGAAATGTGGCCTAAACTTGCGTGTCATAAAGAAGCCGAGATCTTGTCATCTCTTTTGCGTTTGTTTAATTGTTGTATATTCAGAATATTAGTGTCTTTAGTTGTGTAAAGTCCATTAGATAATGTACCAAGTAAAACGGAAGTTTTATTCTTCTTAAGATAAAAGTTTCCATTTCTAGAAAAAGTTTCATATCCTTCACAATCAAGTATTGGAATGGAAATGATATTATGAATAATTGAATGTACATAAAAGACTTTGTTCAAAACTAAAGTAAAGACACCTAAATCTAATCTACACATCCCAATGGCTTGGGCTTGAACGCTTGATCCATTCCCAACCTTCAAGACGCATTCTCCTTCTTCAAGCTGCCGAACCTCATTTAGCATGCATCTGTACATCATTACAGATATGAGCTCCACAACCGGTATCAAGTACCCAAGAATTAGAATCAATAGATAGATTTATTTCAACAATAAATACACCTTTCTTTAGAGTATCCTTGTACTCTTGGCAGTTCCTCTTCCAATGCCCTTTCTTGTCACAATGGTGGCAAACATCCTCTCTTTGATCCCTTTTCTTCTTGGCCTTTCTCTTTTTAACCCCTCCGTCGGGTTTAAGAGATCCCTTCTTCTTGGGAACTTTCTTCCATTTGCCTTTAGAAGGCCTAGAAGAGGAAGTGACCATCATTACTTTGTTATCCTTCTTTATCATGACTTCAGCAGCCACAAGTTGACTAATCAGCTCAGCAACAGTATCATGAGCATGATTCATGTTGAAGTTCAGCACGAAAGGATTGAATGATGGTGGAAGCGATGCGAGCAATAGGTCCACGGCGAGATCCTCGCTTACAGGCATCTCCATGGAGGTAAGTTTCTCGTTCAAAGCAAGAAACTTAAGACCATGTTTGTGGACACTTGTACCTTCTTTCATTCTGAGATGAAAGAGCTCCTTAGAGGTGTTGTACCTTAGAACACGCTCTTTGGGGCAGTACAATTGCTCAAGATGGTTGTAAATCTCCCAAGCGTATTCCATAGACTCGTGTTGCCTTTGCATGTCCGGAGACATGTTGGCCAACATGAGGCAACGTCCTTGAAGATTGTCTTCAGACCATTTTGCAATCGCCTCTCTTTCGGCCCGAGTCGGAGCCTTACCCTCAAGGGTAGGCTGTCCCTTGAAAAGAACATATCTTCTCTTCTCAGAATCTAAAACTATCTTCAGATTCCGAAGTCAATAAGAGTAATTGGGCCCCGTCAACTTGTTTGATTCGAGGATGGATACCAAAGGGTTTTTGGTTGCCATTTCAGTTTGTAGAGAATCATTGAACTACAACCTAAATGAGAAAAACAGAGAAATCATGAGCATGCTGAATAATAACGATTACATATTATCAAGGTCTTTAGAAATATGTTCTCCCACTGTTTTTAGAAAGTCTAGAAATCCCAACGACTTTAGAAGAAACTTATTTTCCCAATGGGTACTAGATCCCAAGCATTCTTAGTTTTTGACCCACGACTCGTGAGACATCCAAAGGTCTAAGAATCTTTAGGTAGGTACGAACTGCCAATTCCATCCCCATGGAATTCCTAGTAATATTTTTGCAACACTAATCTTCCAATCATGGACCCACGACTCGTGAGACATCCATATCTACTTTAGTGTTGACATCGCCCATTCTAAAATGGTCAAGAAATATTAATTATTTAAAATAATTAACCTGGAAACTAAGAGTTAATAAGATCCACTAATTACCCCGCGACTCGTGAGACAGCAAGTAGGTTCACTTATTAAGTCCTAAATCCTATTGATGGAATGCTAGGAATTTTATTACCATGATAAAATACCTATTTATTTGAATTTTGCTCAATATTTAAGAGGGATTTTCGGATGACCTCACCAACATATAATGTTATCCAAATTTTAATTATCTTTTTTAATGCAGTTTCACGTAAAGTGCATCACAGAAGCAATTAGCAGATAACATGTCCTAGCATGATACTAATTATGAGATGATCATGGGTATCCTATCTTATATGTGATTTCGGGAGCCACTCCAAAATCACTAGTTCTAACATTCATGCCACATAAGACAATTCATATCACATAAGGGTACAGAAATTAATGGAAAACGCCTTATCTATTACATTTAATAGAAAGCCCTCCTAAACATTTTGAGGGGTCTTCTTATTGCCACCGTTCTTCAAGTGCTCCTTGTGGATCCTTCGTATTCCATGGGTGCTTGTCTCTAAAATGAAAATAAAAATGTCACTTCCTAAGTTCTACTCTCTTTACATAAAGTAATATGGCTCAATCTTCATATTGGCCATAGACAAGTACACGGGGCATACCCCGGCCCAAAAATAATAATAAGGAAAGCCACATAATAAACACATAACAGTACGCACATAAGTAGGGCTCCAACCCCAATTGAAAATGCGCAACTATGGGGCTCCGACCCCAATTGAAATCATCCATGTGCAGAATTTAAAACATATATAAGACTAAACCATGATCATCTAAAGTAGCAAGATTCCGCTTGAATTTAAATTTACCAATTAAATTTAAAATTCCCTTGACTTCAAGTTACAACTAACTTAAGTAATTTGAATATAGTTCATTATTCAAGAATTTATTCAAAATCGAATCACCGGATCTAGACAAAACAACAGTTAATTCAAAATTATTTTTTTGTCTAATATATCATTCAAAGTGATTTTCGTTATTTTCTCGAAAAAATAGAACTTTAGTTTAATTCATAAAACCCCAAATTTTATAATTATTTCAAATAAATAATTTTATAAAATTAAAATCTAATTCTAAAATAAAATCATATTTTAAATAAAATCATATTTCAAAAAAGCAGGATTTTATCGAAAGCTAAAAACACAAAACGAAATGGCGGCCCAGAACAGCCCGCGCGAGGCGCGCGGGACAGCCCGCAAGCGCGCACAAGGCGCGCGCGAGCAGGCCGTCTCGCGCACACGGCCCGCGCGGCCGTTCTAGGCGAGAGCAGCAGTAGCACCGTGCAGTAGCGCACAAGCTCGCACGTGGAGGCGCACGCTTGCCTGTGCACCGCCTGCACAGGCTGCCGGGCGATGGGAAAAACAGGTGGGCGGTCGTGCTAGGCGTTGCGCGTGCGGAAGCGCTGGCGGCCCTGTTATGCCTGGCTGATCCACCCGCGCGGATCGCAGATGAGGCGGGGCGGCGTAAAATCCAGATTCAGTTTCGAATTAAAACAGTTCTCAACAAACCAGATTCAAACAGTTTAAAACCAGATTTATTAGGGAAACAATTTTTGCAAAATTTTCAAGAAATAGTTTTGATCCGGCAACTTCGTATTTCAAACAAAAACTATGAATACACAACATATACTCAAATTCCAGAATTTTAATCAAAATTCATAAAGCAATAAAGATACAATACGAACGTTGCAAGGTGGCTCTGATACCACTTGTTGGAAAACACGAAACAGAAACGCAGCGGAAATTTAAAATTTTTCCAAAAGATTGATCATGGACTTGCAATTCTCGTATCGTATCTTAGGGTGTTTTAGAAACTTACATAGATTGAAGCTTTCTACTGAGGTTGTTACCGCCTAACAAACACCCTTCAACCGGAAAGTCCCTCGAACGGTCCTTCGATTTAGACTCCAAAGTATAATGCCTCCAAAGCGTATCCACACCAGTCCTAGAACACGATCAAGCAAGTGAGAATGCTAGTTCTATAACTTTTGTTAATGTCTAGGGCTTCGCTTTGAAAACTTTTCTTTTAATTTTCTCAAAAACTTAATAATTCGTGAGTGTTGGTCTAAAGAATAAGAAAGCCCCAATCCCCTTATTTATACTCATGTGGTTCGAACCCCTTAGGGTTTCCAAGAAGCAATGGGATTGTTTTCTTGTTCACTAATTAACTAATTTAATTATTAATTTAATTGGAGTAAATAAGTTCCCAACTTGTTCTCCAAGTCTTGCAAGAATCAACTTTCTCTCTCCTACAATAGGAAGTTAGACTTTTCAACTTTCCTAAAGCTGAAAGTCAAGATTCAATAAATAATTTAATTCTCAATTAATTATTTATTGGGTTAAGCTTGAGAAATAAAATCTTAATAATCAATTCAGAATTAATTAAAAGACTTAAATTAATTAATTACAATTTAATTAAATAATTCTAGAAAAGAATTCACGTGTATAAAATTACACGTCTGGAGACACGTACGTGCCACGTGTGCGCGACACGTGGCAGCCACGTGGATTGCGTGACACGTGGCAGCCACTTGTGCTCGACACGTACCAGCTACTCACACCATCCTTGCTCCGTTTCGATCAACAATTTGATCCTTCGTTAATCATATTAACATCCTACCACAGCCCTCGTGTCCTGGCATTTGTGTGTGACCCTTTAGGTTCATTATTTGATTAGCAGTGACAGTAATTACTTAATTCACTAATTAATTAATCACTTCACATATTACACTATCGTAATCTAGCAATGGATGTGTGACCCCTAGCCGAATAACGAAATTAATCGAAGAACCTTTCAGTTAATAACATACAGTGAAATACGATCCTCCTACAACTCCATCTCTCAATCAAAACTAAGGCATGGGAATATTCTCAAAGCCCAAATATTCTTGATCTTTAAAGTTAAGTTCGTTTCATATCCATTTCAATCTCAATCCTAGAAAACCCCATTTTCTAGATGTCTTAATCTTTTATCCACCTTGGCCAAGGGTTTAAGTTTAATGGACTACGAACAACTCAATCAATAAGAGATCATTCTTGTTCTTGCAACAAGTGTAGGTCCTTTGTCGATTCTACTAATTCTACATATGCCACTTGTGTAATCCCAACATAGGCTGTGGTTCAGGTATCTATATGGTGACACCCTTTTAAGCCTATATCAAAGATTATAGAGTTAGCTCATATGGGATATTACAGAATCTCAAGTCTAAGGATTAATAAATCACGTTATTGACCTGTGAGATATTTCCTAATCTGGAAGTTTCTAGGAGACTTCCTTTCCCATTTAGGAATGTTCTCACGCGGGACATCTCAGTGATGAAGTTCTAGTAACAATCACCCTCATATATTATGAACGCATCATCGTATGCACTTATCACTCCATGAAACTGAGTGATCCTTCAAAAGGACATAATTACATAAGCAAGTCTCAACAAAGTCAAGGTCGACACTCCCACTGTCTGTCGGACTCTCGACTTGGAGAAGTTTCTAATCCTCGCCTATAGAGTTAAGAACTTGCTTCATGTGTCGTTCCCATAACGACAAAGTTCTTAACGGCCTCATTGGATTAGGGGAGTTCAATACATGCAAAAACCCAGTCAACCCAAACAGACCTAAATAAGTACATAAAGAAGTGGATGCCTATGAACAAAATCATCTCGTTTATTGTTCAAAACTGTTTGTGAATTTACAAGGAAATAGTAAAGCCAAAAGCTGCTTTAAGGGCACTATTTCTAACACGTTTATGCATTCCAATTGCATTCATTGCATTCATAAGCATTGTCGGGCGTCTATTTAGTTCATAATTGAGTCTAAGTCTTGGGTCTTGCCTTCTTGTGTTTCAGAGCCTCTTCCGGACGTGCAGGAGCCCGAGGTTTAGGTGGTTGGTTACCTGTTCTGACCCTGTTTCTGCTACCCTTTTGTTATAAGGTGAGGTTAGGAACTTTCTATTAGTTATCGACCTACGACCTATTATGTGTTGTTTTACACCCCGTGCGTGAATATATATATCTTATTTATTAAATACGCATGTTTAAGCTATGATTATAGCCTTGTGCAAATGTTTGAATCTTATGAAACGGTATAGTATGAGCATATCTAAGCTTAAGCTTTCAAACTCTTTTACATTATGTTTGAGCGAGTTGTGCCCTGAAAGATGGGAATGTGATCTGATTTGGTATGTTGGGCCCAGGAACTATGGGTAAGGAGTGCTCGGGACGGAAAGGGCCATCGGGTTTGGCCTTTGCGTGGTTCCCTTTGAGATATTCACGTGCGACCCTTGGAGGTTGAGAAGGCGTAGTATCTTGAGCCCTCGGTCAATAACCGGGGAAGCTACCCCGTATGTTTTTGTATTACAGGTGGAGAGGGTTTGATTCCTAAAACACCAAGGGTGTGGGGTTGGATTTGTGTATGAATTCTTTTTTTTTTTTTTTTTGTTATGTTTTGAGGAGTTAGTGGAAGTCCTTTCTAGTCGGACGTTTGTTTATGTTATGTATCGATGGTTATGGTTCAAGATAGGATTTCTTTTATGTATAGTACGTTATTCTTTTGAAAAGGATTTGGTATGCAAATCCCTAGCCTCGATTCATGACTATCCCCTTGATATATGCTCTGTTACTCATATTTATACGTGGGTGGGTGTGCATTTCGCGCCCTCACTCCGTCGAGTTGTAGACTGACCCCTCTACTTTACCCTTTTATGTTGCTCGAGCTAGGTATGGAAGTACGTCGTGTCGAGTCGTACTTAGCTGTTTAGGCCGAGTTTGCATGCATTTCTACATCTTTTGATTATTCTAACTTTTGGAATATGTATATGAACTTGATTACTTATATTCTTTTTGGGTCTTATGGTCATGGTATATATGATAGTGTATGTTTGATCAAGCTCGTTTGAATCCTGTTTCTTGCTTCCGCACCTTTGTTGTTTTGTTTCGTGCGCTCTAGTTGTGTTTTAGCCCCTCTTAGCCTAGTATGTGAGTGTAGGTCCCCGTTCGCTTAGACTTGGGCTCATGTATGGAGGATCATTTCATATGTGAGTTCGGGTTTAGGTGCGGGGGATGTGGTGTCCCACCGTTCCGGCGCTACATCCTAAAGTGGTATCAGAGCTCTCGATTATAAAACCGGAGCTCTAGAGTCGTGTTGAGTTTGTCTAGGTCATACGGCATAGGACAACGTGCTTATGTCATTTGTGTGGCTTATTTGATTATTATCTGGTTAATTGTGCACATGAACATGTATTGACCCGCACGCATATGAATTGAAATCTTTTGATTTTGCAGAATCATGCCTCCTTGAAGACATCACCGCCGGGATAGATTCTCTGAACACCGCCATCATCGGGATCACTCTCCCCAACAAGAGAATAATAATCCACCACCACCACCACAGATGGACCCCGGGAACTCCATGGAAAGATTAGCAGTATTTTTGGAGCAAAGAGCTCAAGAGAGGAACAATGCCCCTGCTGCTGGAAATCATAGAGGAGGGTTTCTTACTATCATCCTTCGGGAATTTAAAAATCAGAATCCACTAGTTTTCATTGGTGGAAACGATGTTCAGGCGGAGTAATGGTTGATACAGACGAACAGAATATAGGGTCTTATTCCATGTGGACCATTGGAGAAGCTGCAATGTACCCTCACGATGAATGGGGGGACAGGCCTATAGTTGGTGGTCTAGTGTACAAGTGAGGATGGAGGCTTCCGGGAAAGAGATTACATGGGATGTCTTAGTGCGGGAATTCAAGAATAAATATATCCCTAAGGCTACCGTAAGCAAACGCTTGAGAGAGTTTATGGATCTCAAACAAGGGGGAATGTCCGTGACAGACTATATCAATGAGTTTGAAAGGCTTTCTCGTTATGCTCCTAACATTGCTCATGTTGATGAAGCTAAAGCCTCTCAGTTCCTCCAAGGTCTTCGCGAAGATATGAAAGATGCTTTGGAAGCTGCTAATACGAGCACGTGGGCGAAGGTAACTGATAAGGCTTTGAGGGCCGAAGATATGGTGGTCCTCAGGAGAAAGAGTTCGCATGCTGGACAGAGTTCGAGTTCGGGGAGTTCTAATAAGTTCGGGAAGAGGCTGGCATTTCAAGCTTTCCCACAAGCTAAGCC
The DNA here is from genome assembly GCA_037501455.1 of Lantana camara. Lineage (NCBI taxonomy): Eukaryota > Viridiplantae > Streptophyta > Magnoliopsida > Lamiales > Verbenaceae > Lantana > Lantana camara. The sequence goes on from CM074863.1 coordinate 77,743,967, forward strand.
TCAATATAAACAGCCCCGACATGCGGGACCGAATCAACCTTTAGCTCTTCCGGCTCCACCTAAGGTTCAATACACGTATTGTAAGGGTCCTCATCTCGTGGATAACTACTTTAGGCTACATAAGAGTTGTTTCAACTGTGGGGCACCCGATCATATAGTGAGCACATGCCCGAAGAAGAAAGATAATCAGAGGCCCGCGATTCAGGCTAGGGCTTATGCGTTAGGCAGTGAGGAAGAGGAAGCTGTGGAGATCGACCCAAATGCTGTGATTGAAGGTACCATTAGCATTCATGGCACTACATTGCATGTATTATTTAATCCTAGGACCACTCATTCCTTTATTTCCCGGGATATTACTGCGTCTATATCCTTGCCTATCTCCCCCTGTGCGCATGATTATGTGGTTAGTTCTCCCCTCGGGGGTAGTATGGTAACTTGCAGGGTGTATCGTGGGTGTCCTGTGAGCTTCGAAGGTCGAGTTTTCCTTGAAGATTTGATTGAGATGTTGATGCAGAGATATGGGGTGATTCTTGGGATGAATTGGTTAAATGAGCTTGGGGCTAAGATGGATTTTCGGGAGAAGAAAGTCTCCTCCGGGTCAGTTGTGTTTCAGGGCGAGAGGTTGAAGTCAATCCCGTTCGTTTCCTTTGTTGAGGCTAGTAAACTGGTCCGAGATGGTGCGACATGTGACACCCCGATTTCTCAACCGTACAGGTACGCGCGCAATGCGTGTGAGTTTTGAGAATTAGGTTTATTTAATTCTTTCGTTGATTTAATTCTTTCAATTTGATTACTTGTGAATTTTAAGCTTTTAAGTTATTTCTTTCGATAATTTATTCTTTGAATTATGTCTTTTAATTCTCCGAGCAGGCCTAAGTGTTTAATTATTTCATAATTGTAAGAATTTTTTACTTATTTGCCCTTAATTGTAACTTTTGGAAACTTTTGAGACTTAATTAATAATTTGATAAGGACCAATTTGCCACATTCACCACATTTCATACTTGATTGCATTCATTTGAAATCCAATTTCTTCCTTTTCTCCCCATATGAATCGATATATCTATATACACACACTTATACATACACCTTTTCATCTTCTTCATCCTAAGTACAAGATCAAAGTAAGAACAAAGCAAGATTTCTTCCATCTTTTCTCCCCTTCAACCGATCCAAACAAGGAAGCAAGAAGCCAAGATTCATCCATTTTTCTTCAAGTATTTAAGCTCCAAGACCTCATCTTCATCCTTCCCCTTTATCTCATTCATCATCAAGGTAAGAGCATATATTTGAATTCATGGACACATGCTAGGGCTTTTAAATTTTATAAATTCCATGGTATGTTTTGAAGTGTTGCAATGATTTAGAGTTAGTTTCATGCATATACAACTTGAGATCATGAAATTTGGAGCATGGTTGATTACTTGATGCTTTGAGGTTTTAAATGAAAACTTTTGTTGAATTCATGCATGAATCCTTGGATTATTTGAAGCTAAATTGAGTTACATGATGCTTAAACATGTTTCCTTGAGTTATTTGGATGAATCCCTTGGTTGGGTTGGAGTTTAGCATGTGTTAGGGTTGTGGTTGATCAAGAAGAAGCAATGGAAGCTTGTTGTTGTTGTTGAGCTACGAGGAGAAGAAGAAACAAGGCATGCATCTTTGCATGGGGTAACGCCCGTTACCCCATTTACACTGGAGGGAGGTAATGCCCGTTACCTCCATACTGCCGCGAAGGATTGAGCCACTGACTCCCTTAACGGGCGTTCCTAGATTTTGCCTTGAGGGGAGTAACCCTCGTTACTCCTCTATTTCAACGTTTTAGTAGGGGATGTTTGCGTAATATTTTATAAACTTCATTATATGATTTCTAGGCCTCGTATATGTGATTTACGTGTTACCTAATTAATCAATTATATGATAATCTTTGACCTATCTCGTACTTTAATTAGTTTTATCATTTTTGTTAATTCCTTGATTCAATTATGTGATGTTAGCATGATTTAGATTTCGTTATGCAACGTGGAACACTCGTGCCATAAGAACTTACGCATAATATGATCTTATAATCATGTCATGCATATTATTATCATTGTCGTGCGTCATATTTGGTTCATACGGAGTCGAGTCTCGCTCGTATCTTGTTTCCTTTATCCATAGAGTTCTCAGGAGGACGTTGAGCACGTCGAGTAGGGTTGAGGAGTCCTTGTTCTTCCTTTTGTCTGGTATAGGTGAGGAATTGTTAGGGTATATATATATCAACCCTATAACCCTATTATGTGATCTTTCGCCAAAATCTATCCTATATTTATACTTGATTTCTCAAACAAACTTATGTTTTCATCCTGTCCTATTTTGGCGAGATTACTGCATGTACTGGGGCCCAGGGACTCGTGTGTTGAGAGAACCGAGAAAGCACGGGCTGACGGCCGCCTCCTTGCACAAGTTCCACTTACTCGGACAAACCCGAAGGTTCACTAGGAGGTTTGGTGAACCAATGGGATTTCGGTCAGTGGGATTCATGTACCCATTGATCACTGTTACTGGGTGGTAAGGGCTAGCTACCCGAGCCACCAACCCGGAAGAAAAAGGACTAACTGTGCACTTGAAATGAATCCTGTAACAAAGTGAAACATAAATAATTGCATGATCGCTTAATAACTTATCCTGTACACTAAAAGAAGTAACGTTGGAGAATGCGCACTCGCCAAGCCACTAAAGTACTTTTTGAAATGAATTGTTAAAGTTGTAATTCAATACACTGAAAGCCATATATTACTTTTCTTCTGAAATCCTTGTATGGAATTATGGCTTGCATGACTTTACTGCTTTATATATCTTATTTATGCCTTTCACTCAATCTTGTAGAGACTGACCCCTCCCTTCTTTGTCCCTCAGGTTTCCTTGCAGACGTAGCTAGGCGGGTAATTGCTTTACTTATTGTAATTTCGTGTCTAGCTCGTGTCACACGGTTGATGTACGACACACTCATGTTTTTGTTTGTTATGTATTTTGATTAGGCCGTGTTGGCCATATACTCTTATTGGTTGGTGAATCACTAGTTCATGTAAATATTGTATATTCTTCTCATCTTATTATGACTTAGCTTCCGTGTTCTTAGTTATACTCTTGAATATATTTTGTTTGGATGCATGAATGGTTGGTACAAGGTTAGTCCCACCTAGACAGGGTCCGTGTCGTGTCTTCGTTCGCTAGGATTGGACTGGTATGTGGACTATATTCGTATATGAGTTTGGTCTTAGTGCGGGGGATATGGGGTCCCACGCTCGGGCATCACATCTTAAAGTGGTATCAGAGATTCGGGTTGTAAAACCGGAGTTCTAGTGTTAAGTCTGTCTAGGTCGTACGGCTTAGGAACAACTTGTCAACGTGTTTTGCATCTTACTTGTTAATCTCTTTCTTATGTGAATTTAAATGTTGCATTTTGTTTCATGGGCATAAATTGATCAAACATGCATTTTCAGTGTTTGATATTTCAGGATGCCTCCCGAAGAGATCGTGACTGTAACACCAAGAGCGGAGGGTGCCACATCCCCCGCACCATAGCTCGACACGTGTAACGAAATGAAGACTCCTCACACGTATCAGACTATAGCGAACGGGAGACAAACAAAAACAAAACCCTAGGCTAGGTAGTCTAGACCCTAATGCAGAGCGCGCAACAAAATTTAAATCAAAAGTGCGGAAGCAAAAGGAACCATATAATCAATCATACGCACTAACAAAATCATTTAAAGCAATTATACATCTCATACCACTTGAATACTTTAAATCGTATCTCATGCTTTCCAACTCGAATCATATTCATATACAAGTTCCAAATCTCAAAATACATAGTAAACTGAAAGAGAATGCATGAGACTCGAACAACCGACCCAAGACACGAAAGACGACCGCCGTCTAGCACCAACTCCCAACCGAGAACCTGCAAAGCTCAAAACAAAAAGGGGAAAAAGAAAGGAAGCAACGAGGGTAAGTCCTAAAGACTGGTGCGGGGGCTAACACACGCACACGTACGTATAAGTAAGAGCATAGCATATTCAAATCGAAAATGTTCATGAACCGGGCGTGGTTTATACATTCTAAAAGGTTTTAACCCGTGATACTACATATAAAAAGAAAGGTTTAGGGTCGAAGGCCAAAATCAATCAAGTTTTAGAGATTGAGAGTCCACCCCCGTTTTACAAACCATAACGGATACATAAGCATAAGCATAACGTAATAACTCAGCGAGTACGAGTTCTAACCCCTCTTACTCCATAACAAAGCAAAGCGAAGACAAAGCAAAAGCACAAACCAATCCAACCTTTCTCCGATTGGGGAAGAGAGAGGCCCCTCTCAACCCCCACACTTACCTTATCTTAGTGGTGGAGTCGGGGGATCCTACCCGATCCTGACGGGTTATACCGCCTACATATGAGACCCGCTTTCCACTCGACCTCCCGAGGATGAGCAAAGCCTCACAAAGTGGAGAAGTATACAGGGGTTGCAACCGGCGACCCCATGGCCGACCCGGGTCTCCCTTACATTCAACTCCGGGGCCCAAACTTATCACGCTTATACACACAACACACATGGACATATCTTTCAAAGTCATATAGCCCGCTAAGCAAAACTCACACCAACCCTTTTCGGAAACAAACAAACAAAATTTAGTTTATATACATATAAAAGTGTTTTCAAAGGATTTTATAGAAAATGGGTGAAATCCCTCAAAAAATACATATCAAACACTTATCTACATATATATATATATATAGATATATTCGCATGCGGACTTAAATTACAAGTTGGGTTGTAGGTCCCTTTAGCTAAAAGGAAAGAAAACCTCACCTCCAAGAAGCAACGGAAACAAGGGAAGCAAACGGACGTCTAGAAGATAACCTCGTCAACCAAGGAACGAACCTAAGGACAAAAGAGAAAACAAGAGACATACTTAAAATCAAAATGAACCAATTAGACGCTCAGCGTATGCCTATGTATGCAAGCGATGCAAATGAAATAACAAAAGCTCACGTGTTCAAGCATTCAAGTTCATGCATGTACTCAAGAGTCAATTCACAAAAACGAGGCAAGAGTTAGAACATAACATATCAAATAAGCATCATATATAGCAAATCATATCACAACTTATACATATACAAGGAGAGAATGAGCAAAGAATGCAACAAGCGCAAGAAAGTTTCACACGTAGCATCAAAACGGATATGTAATTACGGCCACGTTTGCACATCGAAAACAAAGTCATAAAACCAAATTAAACATTCTAACATATGATGTAACAAGTTAACAACACGTTAGGATCATAAGCAGGGTGGGAAATAGCAAGGAGAAGCACCAAAATCACAAAACGAATCGCCGCCGCCGCTACCCCAACATGCCGCGAACATGTCGGAATTTAATCAAAATTTTGGCCCAAAACCGAAGCTTGGACACGGCCGTGTTCCTTCTCAGGAAAAATGTGACATAGCCGTGTCACATTTTAATAAAATTAGCAGCCTCAACTCGAGAGCTCAACACGGCCGTGTCAAGTTTTCAAAGAAATCGGACACGGCCGTGTTGGCCCTTCGTGCGCGAAAATAAAGCAGCAACAGCAGCGTTTCGGAGCAAAGGGGAGCAAGGGAAGATATATCCCTGGATAATGCATGAAAATAACGAGCTAAGGCAACAAGGAGAGCAAGCAAATGCAACAAATCGAGCCATTAATCGAGCAAATAACCGGAAAGACAAAAAATCCCCAAATACACACAAAAGCTTCCAAAACTCAAGGGTTCAACAATGGTGGAGCCTCAGTCTCGGTTCATACAGAAAATAAAAGGTAAGAAATAGATCAATCATACAACAAAGGTCAGGTAGCACTTCACGGATCAAGAATTGGATAAAAAACGAGCAAGATATCAAGAAAAGAACATAAACCCGCAACTATTCATTCATCCACCCAAATCAGCCACAAATCTCCATGAATGCAAGAAAAATAGTACTTCAATGAAATAGGATAAGATGTACATCAAGAATATGTGCTTACCTCTTCGATTTGATGAAGAATGAAGGTCGAACGAGCTCAAAATCCGGCTTGGGTGAATAGTGATGGGAATCTTCTCTCTTCATCCTTCCCCTGCTCTCTCGGTCCTTAAGCTGCTGAAATGAGGGAAATGAGCAAGTGGGAGGGTAGGTGGGTGTGTTAGGAGGAAATAGGTTCAAGAATCGGGTCAAACGGAGTTAAAACGAATAAATTACGGGCAAAACAGTAAAGGGTGGAAATCCTACGCGAGGTACACGAACCGGGCAAAATTCGAAGGATCAAACGGGCTTAGAAAAATACAAGGCTAGGTTCCTTAGCTCCCATTCTTCATCACGAGTCCGGCGTCACTTCCAGAATTCGAATCCGAATTCCCGATCTTACGTTACGGCTTTCGGAACACACGATGCTCTAAAGCTAGTTAGGCCCTCATGTTCCTAACAAATAAAATATGGTGCGTTACCATATCAAACAAGTCCGAAAAACTCAAACGAGCACATAAATGAATTCATAACACATATAATTCATGCATATCAAATTATCATAAAATTTCGAAACAAGTTGGACTCAAACAAATTAAAACAAATTCAAAAACTTAAAAACGTTAAATATTCAAGTTTACAAATATATCAAATAATTCAAATAAATTCAAATAATCACATAAGCATTAAAATAATACGTATTTGCATAATTACAATAATTTAAATGCGCATATAACAATCTCGAAGTAGCATACCTGTACGGGCGAGCGAGCGGGATGTTACAAACTCCCCTCCTTCAAAAGGACCTGTCTTCAGGTCCTACAGCAAGATCTTGAACGACTCTGGGTTGAGCTCAACTCCATACTTCCGCTGCGCTACTCTGATCCAAGAAAGCTGTAGACACATCGGGATATTACTTCTCATATCCCGATAACTCGGTGATACTCACCAAATCCGAGTGAATCCCCTTGGCTATAGCAAACTTCGGTTTGCTCCCACTTTCAAATTCAAATTCAAAAGTAGTTGGGGAATTCCTTCCGATTCTTGGTGCTCAGTCTTCTACCGATGGCACGTTGACACTGCTACACAAAGTCCACAATATCTCTTCTTGTGCCAATATACCTTTACCGGTTCTTCAAGTCCTCGAACCATGAGTGGGATTTGTCTCGTGAACAAGCACCTCTAGTGACATAGGCTTCAACTCTCCGTTAGCAACACACAACCAAATTCTTCCTTATTACCTCGATTGTAATGGAGAAGTTCTTGAGTACCCCCAGGTAAGCAAAGCTACTACCGAAGGCAACTCTCTTCAAAGCCTTACCCACTCAAACCGTGCCTCTTCTTTGTCTTTCATGTCACGGGATGTAACACCCGAGCGCAAGGTGCCACATTCTATGCTAAATCACGGGATGTAACGATCCATACCCGAGCTAAATCACGGCGAACGGGGACAAACGCACACTCTATGCTAGGCGGGACTAACCCTTGAACCATAAAATCAGAATTAAACATTAAAGCGGAAGCAGTAAACGAACATATACCATATATATATACCATGAGCATCCAAGCTCCAAAAATAGTTCATATACATCATCGCATGCCATCACGGCCCAAAACAAGTACGCTCCAATATCATATCCATATACAATAATCAAAAGTGTGAGATGCAAGTGTAAGACCAAATACAGAGCTAGAGACGAATGCAAGACCTAGGACTCGTATTCCCGCCTAGCTCCCTTGACACCTGCACCAAACATCTGAAAACCAAACGGGTTCAGTCCAAAAGGGACTGGTGGGTATAAAACATTGGCATAAATATAATATACAACAGAATTTAAACAATCACATGCAATTTATAATCGCAAGCGAGGTTTTAGAGCATTTCCCAAGTGGGTAAAATAAAGAAATCATCGGAAGGGATTATAATGATCAATTTTACAATAGGTCATTAGTGGCCCGGCGAGTGGGCGTGCATCAACTCCAACCAACACCATGTATAATTCCATAATCATTCACTCATTAAGTCTTTCATGCATATCATTCTTTTGTGCACAATCAATCGATTCTATTCAATTGGTCATATACACCTTCTTCCTCCGGGTTGGTGGGCGGGTTTGCAAGACCCGGCCACCCAATCATTGGCCAAAAGGGGTTACATGACTCCCCAGATGGCACTCAGCTCCCTTTCCCCGCCAATCTCCTGGCGAGGTCCGGTACCGCCGTTTATTAGTGGGAATTAGTGTGAGGGATCACCGTCAGCCCATGCTTCCTCGGATAGCCACTCACACCAAGAACCCCGGGCCCCAATCAGTGCAATCAATCAATCAATACTCGCCAAAACAATCGGTAGGATATTAAAAGAAAAGGGATTATACGTTTGAAATCATTTACCCGAAAGTGACTCGTTATATAAATAGATAATTCTAACTTTGGATAAAACCTTGCACATAAGGATATATTGGGTCTTTTTATCTAAATAGTAGAAAAACCCACCTTGTAATGACAAAAGAAGATACGAAAGCCTCAAGGATTGACCTCGTCTCCAATGGGATCAAAATCTGTGCAAGAAATGTAAAGTGAGACTCAAAATGACCAATTAAGACGCTAGGCAATGAAATGATCATGATATGAATGCATAAAAGATCATGTTATATCATAAAAATGTTCATGTGCACTATTAAGGAATTTAGAACATATAATCAAACCATTCGTTCATATATTTCATTCAAATTCATAAATTCATAACATTCATAATACATATCAATTAATCTAAAATTCCATTTAATAATCATAACACGTAATATATTGCACCGTATAATTAGAAAATAGGCAATTAATTACTTTCAATTAAAGATTGAAATTAAATAAAACATGAAATAAATAATAATTAAATTCTAAAATTTAAAACAAATTAAACCATAATTAATATATATATATATATATATATATATATATATATATATCATTATTTAAACTTGATATTAATATTTATATAGATATATATACATATATGTAATGCACGTATGCATGCAAACCATGCATGCATAAATTAAAATGGAAATTTACAATTAATCCATGCATGCACTCCATCAATTAAATTATGATTTATGCATGAAATCCTATACCTATACATATATATATACACGTCCAACTCATGCATGCAGGTAAGGAAGGAAATTAGAGTTACATTTTAACCACGCACAGCCAAGCTCAAACTGGAAATTTCAGAAAACAGGGGGTCGCGGCCGCGACCCATTTTCTTCATGAAATGGTAGCGGCTGCTACCCATAATTTCCAGCATTTTTCTCCAATTTTCAGAATACGAGAGCAGCGTACTGTTCAGTCGCGGCCGTGACCAAATTACAAGCAATAAAGGTCGTAGGTGCGACCTGCGCGACAGCAACAAATTAACGCAGCAGCCATGGCGAAACAGAGCAGAAACCAATCCAATCTTCTCCCAACAAGATCAGGTAAATAAGGACATGAAATAGACAATAAAACTCAACAAAAACAAGCCTCAAACACTTCTCAAACGCAGCAACAAAACTGACGCGGGTAGCTTAGCCGAAAACAGAGCAACACCATCAACCTTCAATATACCATTAATGATAGCTCATGAATGCTTCAACTACCAGCTAAACCATTACCATAAATGCCAAGAAGAGATCAAGACAATCATTTTCATGCTTGGAATCATCCAAAAAGCTTAAGGATTGAAAGAGATCCACCAAAAACTCAAAACCTAAATCTATATATCCATTTCTGCCCAAAAGCTCACGAAATCATGCTCAAATTTAGGGATGAATGAATGAAAATGACTCATAATGGATGTATATAACATAACCAAGCTTACCTTGTGGATTAATGGAGGTTTTGGAAGAGATTTGAGCTTGAATCTCAAGAATTGGCTTGAGCTACGGGATTTCTGGAAAACAGAGGAAAGAGGATAATGATCAGCTAGATGGTTGAGTTAGGGTCCCATAGGTTCAAACCATGGTTAATTTGGTCAAGTATGGTAAGAGATATGACTATTTTGGTGAAATGTGGCAGTTTTGGCGCCGTGTGGGTTTTTCGGTTGGATTTCGGAGGTTCAAATGATTCTGGAAAAATATGTGGCTAAGTTTACTAAACTCGAATTTTTGTTGCGAGTTCAGCGAAGTTGACAAAACTCGAATCCGAGTTTCCTAGCTCAAGATATTAAATACGGAACCAAGGGTGCGCTAAGTGCTCGTTAGCCCCCGACTTGGTTCCACGATTCAAATTTAATTCGTTAACATGTCAAATGAATTCGAAAACATAAACAGAGAATATAAGCATGTTCATAACACACATATTTACGCCATATTACAATTGCACGATATTTCGATATCATTTCATATAAGAACGATGCACATTTTCAAAGAACTCATGAATTAGCCAAATAAATGAAATTAAATTCAAACATATATATATTAAAGTCAACGATTAAATTTGAATAAATTAATTAATATGATTAAGCATGATTAATTAGCATAATACTTGATTAATATTAATTATTAAATTAATCAACAATTAACGAAATATAAATACATATATATTTATATATATATATATATTTAAAATACAAATTATTTTAAAATAACATTGAATTGAAATAAATTATAATAAAATAAAATAATAACCATTTATAATAAAATTAAATATCAAACACGTAAAGACAATTATTTTGCGCAAATTTGTAAACACATACGTCATACCTTTACATCTGAAAAGTCGGGGCGTCACAACCTCTCCCCCTTAAAAGAATCCGTCCTCGGATTCACTATCTGCCTGAAACAATTAATGAAGGAACCCCGTTCCTCACAAACAACAAGGAGAGAATCCCCGTCTCTCAAACAACAATGAGAGAACCCCGTCTCTCAAGAGCAACAAAGAGAGAACCCCGTCTCTTAAAAACAACAAAGAGAGAACCCCGTCTCTCAAAAGCAACAACGAGGGAACCCCGTCTCTCAAAAGCAACAACGAGAGAACCCCGTCTCTCGCCAACAGTAACGAAGTTCAAAATAAAAAATATAACCACAACAAGGAACAAACATCAAGGAGAAAACATCAAAATATCTAATTACGGCAACTTAGTCAAAATAATCACATAAAGCCAGAGAACAATCATCATTTACTTACATCCAATATCGATTGTACAACCATAATTAATAATCAAAGAGTCAAAGCGCAAATTAGCAAAATTATTTAAATTAACAATGCATGTATGCGCATGCCATGGATGTCCAAGGTACCGTTCACCGTGGAAATGAATTTGAAGCTAAAGCCTTCATGGTCCCAAGGTATAGCCTGAACCCAAAAGCTAGCTCGACTCATGGCATGTCTTTAATATCTCCAATGTATTCACCTTCTTCCATTTCTCGGTTATACGTTAACCCTGATCCAATCAACCTGCCCTTCCAAAACTAGTTTTTACCCTACATCTTCAGATTTCGGACCGGTCTTCTTCATGGTTCATGTCTCCTTCTATAATTTAGTGAAACCTCTGAAATTCAATAACCTTTTTGATTAATAAACACAGCCTTCTTGACAAGTTCTTTCCAAACCGGATTGTGATCATCGGTTCCCAAAATTTGGACTAATCTCTTCGTGGATCGTTTCCTCATCCCTTCATCCTCTTAAAGCCATTAAGCATTCATTAGATTTCGGTCCACCCCAAATTTCTAATCGAGGGGAAACTTCCTTGATACTTCTTAAGATTCAATTCAAGTCCTTCCATATTTATTTCTTTCTGATTCCTTTCTGCTCAATTCCTTCTAACTTGTTATGGAAAAACAACTAGCAATGCTGTATGGTTGTCATCACGAACGCATTAATTTGATTTAATTTCTGCTCCCTGAGGTGATTTAATGGTCTCGCAGAAGCTCTTCCATAATTCCATTATTTCCCAAAATCTAAATCCCAGGTATAGAAATGCTAGGCAAACCATTTCCTCAATTCCCCGTGGTGGCCTTCAACACGACTTAATACTTGACACCCACTTGAACGGTTTAGTTATTTCCGATCACTACCATTAAGACTTCCAGGTCTTCTTTAATTCGCAATTCCGTTATTCCTACGAATATATTTCTTCGAGCACCATTTCAATCTTCCAATTTGTTTCTTGGTCGTTCTCTCCCCCCTTAAATTTCTATTGTTACGTGTTGAACTCCATCGGTTCTTCTTTTGTCGAAATTCTGAAAGAATAATTTCCATTAGGAAGGATTTAATCAAAAGGGCAACCCCAAAGTTTTGCCTTTCAACTTCCCTTCTAATTCGCTTGATGTCCTAAACCCCTTACCTATTCTTGTCCGATCCAAACACCCCACAATCAACTATAATCTCGCTTCTCCTTATGAATTCCCGTTTCCATTAACCTATCCCTCACTTGAAATTCTTTATTTTCTCGACATCACCTTCATTGTAACATACCATCTCATTACTCCTTTTCTTCTTAACTAAGATGTGACCCGATCGAAGAAATTCTTGATAAGTGAGAGGAAAGAACTTCCTATTAAATAAACACTAGAATGCATGTCGGGTTAGAATGATGATGCACGTGGCATACTTGCAACAATTAAATATGCCGCATATTAAAGCAACAAAATCCAATAAAAATGAGCGCACGAACATAAGTAAAGAAAATAAATAATTTGGTGCGAAATATGATGCACGTGCCATGAATGTTTTGGAACCTGTCACCAATATAGTAAGTTGTTAGCTCGGTAGCTTTTCCTCGTTCCTCCAATCACGAGGTTACTTGACTTGCTAATCATGCCTTGTCTTTCCCACGGTTTTCAAGTTTTCCATGAATCCTTTCGCATCACTTGTATCTTTCACTGTCTGCAATTGCAATTTCACGATCCTTGATTTCTTCGACAACCACTGAATTGGCCTCTGCATTCCCCCCGAGAATCACCCTTGAACATTGCCCAAATTCTCTTACAAAAATGAACCCTAATGTAATTCTGAAACCTACTTCTCGCCATCACCGTGATCAAGACTCCTGTGCTTATCCTTTATGAGTTGAGATTAGTGAAATAAACTCATTTTTCGATTGCTTATACTTGAGCACATGATTTCCTCCCAAAGAGCCCTTGCCTTTCTTTACCGTTTCCATTTGTTGCTCCATATCTTCCAATTCAACCTCTCAACCCGACAATTCAGCTTGGATTTGGAAACGAACTCAATTCCCGTCCTCAATATCACCACCTTCCCTAAATTCGTATCTACCCCGTCAATTGCCTTTCTCTACTCCCTTCCCTACTCGTTTCTATCTTAGTAGTAATCCAGAGCACCTAAATTTAAACTCTTCTCGTACTTCACCTCCACAATCTCGATTGCTAATTTCCAGGTTTATTTAGAAACCCTTCTTTGACAACTCTTGGTGCTCAATTCCCATCGGATTTATTTTACCTTGACTCCTCTCAGTCCTCGGTACCTCTTCAATGGTCCAAACCCTGAACCAAAATACCTTCAAGGTTCATTTACTTCATTCCTTAGGTTGAACGATCCCGTTGAATCCAATTATGGCATCTTATGTAGGAGAGCCGTATATACCCATATTCGGAGTCATAAATATTTTCCTCGATCAACTCTTATCCTATCAATTGTCTTTCTACCATTGCATCCCTAAAGTGGAACCTCCCACTCCGGCTCCCCAACCCTTGAACCCTAGCTCCATATAGGAAGGCCTCGCATCTCGAATTCTCCATATTCCTCCCCAGTGCATCCCTCCTATCTTCCATGCCTAAGGAAAAACTTACAATAGATCGTCTTTATCGTGGAACTTGGTCGTGGTTTGATATTATTTTTATAACCTGTAAATCATAACTCATTTCGGAGATATATGCATGCGATTAGTACATGCTCATGGCACATATTCAACACGAAAAGCACAGATTCAATATAAGATGCAACAGGTAATTCGACAAGATTAAAAAGAAAGACAATTTCATGTTCAAGATCGATGCAATGCACACATTATCAAGTAGTTCCTACGCCGAACGACCTAGACTGACCCACACGACACGCGAACCCGGGTTTTGTAACCCTAAGCTCTGATACCACTTAAGGATGTAACACCCGAGCGCAAGGTGCCACATCCCCCGCACCAAGACCCGACCCGAATATGAAATGAACGATCCATACCCGAGCTAAATCACGGCGAACGGGGACAAACACACACTCTATGCTAGGCGGGACTAACCCTTGAACCATAAAATCAGAATTAAACATTAAAGCGGAAGCAGTAAACGAACATATACCATATATATATACCATGAGCATCCAAGCTCCAAAAATAGTTCATATACATCATCGCATGCCATCACGGCCTAAAACAAGTACGCTCCAATATCATATCCATATACAATAATCAAAAGTGTGAGATGCAAGTGTAAGACCAAATACAGAGCTAGAGACGAATGCAAGACCTGTGACGCCCCGTTTTCTCGAAGGGCGTTCTTACGACATCAACAAGTAAGTCTCTACACTTGTGTGTGTTTAATTTAAGAGTTCTTGAATTATGTGATTTAATGTAAATCCAATTTAATATGTGTTCATTCGAATTATTCTAAGATTAATTGTCAACTTGATTAATTACGCGCATATTTAACCCTAACTGTCTAATTTGATTTAATTCAAATTCATTCCATGAAATAATTGTCAAGTTGATTTTTAAATCCATCAAGTTACTTAACTTGTTTAATTTCAGTTTACTTGTATTCCTTGAGATTAATTGTCAATCATGTGTTTACAAAGTGCCGTTAAATTATACGAAAAGTTTCTAAAATTAAATTGAATTAAACTCTAATTGGTAAATCTCTATTTCACTTTTATTTGTAAAATTAATTCGGAGCTTGAATGTTTATTCGTAACTTTACCAACTTTATTTACGATTAATTGTACGCGATATTTATCCTTGCTACGCGATAAGGATACCCGGTTATATATACATTGTGCACAAGACACATTTCTCCCAATCCCTTTTCTCTCTCTCTCTCTCTCCTCTCCCACTTTCTCTCTCCCGCCGGTTACTATCGCGGCTTCGGTTACGAGCCTATAACTCAATCGTTTCTCGACGGAATTCAACAAACGAATAGTCCATTTCGATTATCTCGGCGAGACCGACGTAAGAGTACCAATTTCACAGCCTAACGATGAACGACGGCGAAGATATCGCCAATTTTCAGACGCCCAGGCGGGTGGCGGCGGACCGCGACTTCGCCGCCCATTTCCGGCGGCTTCCGGCGGGATTTCAGCAACACGCGCCCATGACCCATAAAGTAGACTTCCAGGCGCTTCGTTTGACGTTGGCGGTACGGCCATCGGAGCAGAGACGGAGCCGCACGCGCCGCCCAAAGCTCGCGGCGGCGCCGCGAGTTATTGTAGCGGCGGCGGCAGAAACTTCGGAGGCCAACGGGGGCCTTTTCCGGCCATCTTTTGGTCTCGGGCTCTTCACAAAAGTTGTTCAGAACGACGAGAACTAGTGACCTGTCATCAGGAGACTCCAGATTCGGTGGTTTGGTGGTGGATCGGCGGCGGCACTAGCTCCGAGGATTTTTCCGGAAAGCTACCTTAGGGCTTTCGAAGAGCTCGTCATGGGTAAGACAACACCTCTTTCGGATCGCATTTTGGTTCACCGGTTTGGAAGTAATTTGAGTTTGAAGATTTAGGGTTTTCGTGTTCTTAGATTTCAGATCTAGGACAATCGGCTTGGAATTTCTAGAAATTGATCGAGGATTCAGAACGGGCACGAAGACTTCATTCAGGACTGATTTTTCGGGATTTTTCCGGCTACTTTTGACGGCGGCCCGGTGGCGGCCCGGCGACTTTCTAGCGGCTCCGGTGGTGGCACTCCGGCGAATTTCGGACAGAATGTTCGTCTCGTTGTGGTGAGTTCAACGCCACTTTCCGTTCGTTAATCAGACACTCGATCTATTTATTACGAATTATTTTGCGTAATTGTGATTATTTGAATTAATTGTTTTAAGTGCAAATAAATTGGTTATTGTTGGTTTGTTGATCGAGATGTATTCCAATCGTATATGAAAACATGTATTGAATGGATTGTGAAATGCATGAATGTTTCGATTTACAATTTGAATCCCGATGTGATGAATTTATGCTATGTGTTTAGATATGAAGGGGTGTTAGTGTAATATTTAGAAACTAATCTTTTATGTGACTAAATGAACTTGAATGATATTTTAGAAGAACGAAAATGTTGTGATTTCTCTATATGAATTTGAGACGTTCTCAATATTATGTTTATTGTAAATTGTGTTTCAAATATGAAATTTAGATACATGAAGGATGCTTGAACAACTTAAGACTTGATGCATGATAGGAGTTAGAATTGTAATATCTTGTTTTACTCTTACTACTTGAAAATGGTATATTGTGAATTATGATAAATTGATAATTGTCATGCTTGTAAGTAATTAATCCCTAGCTGAATAATTATATAAACACTTTAAACGAACAATTATGCTTAGTAATCAACTAAGGGGATGTATGTGTAATAATTCTAAACTTTTATAAATAACTTAGGGGATGTAAGTGAAATATTTATGAAACTTGAATGTGACTTGAGCTTGTGTACCAAACATGTTGTGAAGTTGTAAAGTATGATCTTAAGTGAATTAAATGCACTCTTTATTTGTATCAAGCATACCATCTACGTACAACAACTTTGTATGTTTATATGACCAAGTTGCTCTTACTTATGCACTTTATAACTCGACATGAACTTGATGCTTAATTCTAATATTATAATTGAACCATGTGACATTGGATGATTTAATATGCATTTTGGAAATACATTGACTTCCTAAATTGATCTTGCATCTTTGGATATGGAATTACGTGTCGGTTTCTTGTAAATATGACCATGTTAAGCATTGTTATGCCTTGAATGACCACGACACCTTATCCAAGCACAACATGAACACTTATGCATAACCACGATCATGTTGAGCAACGCCGTGCGTCTTGTTTGGTTCATATAGAGTCTAAGTTTGGGCTTCTGTATGTATTGTCACAGAGTTTGATGGTGCCGGTGGGCCCGAGGTTTAGAGTGTTTGGCCCTTCACACTCTCAGACTCTACTTTCACGAGGTGAGGTTTAGGATTTTGTATAGTTATGCGACCTATGGCCTTAATATAATGATTTCAACCCTTGCATGCGAGTATATCTATTATAAATACGTATGTGTTGTATATGATATGTTTATGGCCTTGTGAATCAGCTCTGTTTTGGAAAATTAGATATGAAAGCATATGTAAGCTGTTTTCAAAAGTTATGTTATGTTATGATCTGTTCTGTAGCGAGTTAGCCATGATATATGGTATCTGTTCTGTTTTGTTCTGTTATGGATCCGAGGAGCTATGGGTAAGGAATCCCTGGGACGGTATAGGGCCGTCAGGGCTCGGCCTGTGCATAGTCTCCATTTGAGATATCATTGCGCGACTCAGGGAGATAGGGGAGGCGTGATATCTTGAGCCTTCGGTGTACAGCCGGGGAGGACTCTTGTGGGTTCGCTACCCCTTGAGGGTTTGTCTGATATGGATGGTTTGGGGACGGTACATCCCCTCCATCATTGGTGTGACGGTTGGATTGACTTTTGTATTCTATGATTTGATATGTTCTGAGGAGTAAAGGTTGGAAGCTCGTACTCGCCGAGCATGTGTTCTGTTCTGTCTGGGAATCATGAATCGAGATAGAGTTCTGAAATGTTTTCTAAATCTTATATAACTATCTTTTGGGTACTTTTGGAAATGTTTTGGTATGCAACACCTATCTCCGGTTCATGAGTCCACCCTTTTGATATGTGCTATGCTCTATACATATACAGTGGGTGTGCGTTAGCCCCCTCACTCAGTCAGTTGACTGACACCTCATTTTACACTTTTAGTTGCAGGATTGTTGGCGTTTGCTAGGCGGAAGTGAGTCCTTTGAGTTGCACTTCGTCGGTTTAGTCTTTCTATTTGTATTTGTCTTTTCATACACTTTACTTATGCTTTGTCTTGTAGACTTGAGATTATATTTTACTATTCGGTAGCCCTGCGTGGCACTCTCATTCGGCCCCTTGTGGCACTTGATGATTATTACTTTATGTTGATATTCGGGACTAGGGATTTATGCTAGTTGAACCCGTCACTTGTTATGTTTGTTGATCTACTATTCGGGATTAGGAATCTATGCTAGTTGAACCCGTCATCTGCTTTGCATGTTTTGTTATAAATGCTTCCGCTATCTATTGTTGTTGGTTTTAATTGCTTCCGCACTCTGAGTTTTGGTCAAGTTAGATCCGCCTAGCCTAGTGTGTGAGTTGGTCTCCCGTTCGCTCTGATTCGGATTCGGGCATGGACTTTCATTTCATGCCCCGGGTCTGGGTCATAGTGCGGGGGATGTGGCACTTCTCCGTTTGGGGTGTTACATCCTTAAGTGGTATCAGAGCTCTAGGTTGCAAAACCGAGCTCTTGAGTCGTGTTGAGTTTGTTTAGGTCGTACGGCATAGGAATAACTGCGCATTGCATTTATTTGACTTGATATTTTGACCCTTCGGCATGAATTGTTTTGTGATTATATGATTGTGTGCACATTGTGACTTTGATTATGCCACATCTTATTTTATGTGCTTTATAAATTACAACTAATTGTTGCATTTACGTGATATACGTGTTACATTTCATTTGCACTTTAACTCCCATGCATCGAATTTAGTGTTCGAATTTCAGGGTACCCTATGAGTCAACACTAAGATTTCCCCCCGTCAACACTACCTATTAGCACTACAACGAAAACACGTCATAATTCGAAGATGAAAGGATTGTTTACCAAGATCAATGTTCATGAAAAGGTTCAGAGTTGAAGGAATGAGATTGCTATATTATTGACTCACTATCTTAAAGTCAATTGAAAGATGGAGTTTGATGAATTTTCACCTTGAGGATTCGTTCATTTGGAAGTAGTCAGCTTGTTGAGGAAATGAGTCAATGGAGGAGAGTCTAATCAAGTAGAACCGTTTTGAAGAAGTTTGATGAGCTTTTACCTTGATGATTTGTTTATTTGGGAGTAGTCACCTTGTTGATGGAAACGAGTTAATGTAGAAGAATCCGATCAAATAAGATCCGATCAAGTTCAAGGGATGTGGGTAGGTAACCATGTTACTTAAGCAACGAGCTACAAACCATCGGTGAGTGTTGAAGGTTTTGGTGTCGTTTAGAGTTAACGAACGACAAGGCAAGATTGATTGTTAGCTCTTTGGGTGTTTCTTCAAGATGAGATGGAAGACATTGTTGATGTGGGAATAGCACAGTTAGATGCCGAAAGACCTTATCCAAGTTTCAGAACCATATACCATGGATTGCTTTGGGAAATGATTAATACCACTAGTGCCGAACTTAGCTCTAAGATAGATTTCTGATTGACGACCGATTTATGGGCAATTTTCTGAAGATGAACAGGTTAAGGTTTCACACATGAATTAGGATTCTTGGTGGGAACCGAAGATGATTCTGGTTGAACAAGGGCTAAGGTCTGGTAGAGAGTTGGATTATAAGCATGCTTGTTGGGTCACCTCTTCACACAAAAAGATTCATGACCTTATTCACATTTCAGAATTGTGTGCCATGACTTACCTTGGGAAATGCTTAACATCATGATCGTCCAGCATAGCTCAAAGACAAATTTCGGATTGGCAATTGAATTGTGGGATTCCTTGAGAACGAACCGACTAAGGTTAACATAAATGAGAATTCTTGGGAGAAACTGAGGATGATTCTAGTTGAGCAAGGATTACGGTCTAGTAAGGGGTTTGGTGATAAACGAGCTTTGCTGAGTTACCACTTTATGAGAAGACTCAAGACAAAGAAGTTCAGATGACGAAGGTTGCATCATTACCGGCTTAATCAACTCCTACTGCTTCATCTCGACTTTCTTGTAAAGATTGTTACTCTTCGGTTAACGGTACGCCAAGCATTCATGGCATTTGCATACATGCATTGTTAAATACTCTTACCTTGTTTTGCTTGATGTGGTTGATGACTACTGCTATTTTAATTGTGATAACTTGGATACCTGATCTAGTAATTGTAACTTGAAATTCCTACTCGATATGAACTGTTGCTGAGATGATGAATGAGTTATGTACTTATGTGAACTATTCATGCCTATGTGATTTAAAACTCACTTGATTGCCCACTAACTTCTCATATAACATACATACATACTGTAACCTTGTTTTATAGGGATTCCATCGCGATATCCCCCTTGAGTTGAGGTATGAGCGTTGAATCTGTGCTCAAGGGACACCGATATCAGTTGTATAAGGTACATCAAACATGCATCGCATACTTTTCGTCAAGTGTTACTGATTTGTGAATGTATGAATAACTAATCAGTGGATTTATGTGTAAGAGAGACCTTAGGTTCCCTCTTTTTACTTGTTGGAGAGATGTAGGATTCTCTCTATTTATGTGGTAGAAAGATGTTGGAATCTTTCTAAGTTTTGCGCGCGAGAGATGTTGGATTCTCTTGTACTTAGATATTCGGAGATGCCGGATTCTCTTGAATCTAGGTGTTTGAGAAATGCTGGATTTTCTCAAACTAGAATGTTGGGAGATGTTGGAATCTGCCCGACTTAGGTTGAGAGACGGGGTTCTCTCAATTATGTGCTTGAGAGACGGGGTTCTCTCTTTTATGTGTGCTCGAGAGACGGGGTTCTCTCTCCTGTCGGTGCTGAGGGACGGGGCTCTCTCACTTACGTGTTGAGAGATGGGATTCTCTCTTGTTTGTTGTGGTTGCGTTACGCGCTGATCTGACTACGGGTAGCAAGTGGTGCATCTGAGACGACATCGAGGTTGGGTGCAGTTGCAGCTATCCGATCATGGGAATGACCGACCGAGTTCGAAACAACTAACGGATCAAGTACTCGCACGGACCTCGACGATAACAAGACATCCTAAAGGAGGTTCAGTGTAGATGACCGGAGTAAGCCTCACCATTTGAGTTATGATCTTACGTGAGTTCCGGAGAAGGGTTGGAGCACTACAACTCGAGGATCTACATTTTTCCAGTGGAACCTGGGGACCAGGTTCTCTTAAGGGGGGAAGGTTGTGACGCCCCGTTTTCTCGAAGGGCGTTCTTACGACATCAACAAGTAAGTCTCTACACTTATGTGTGTTTAATTTAAGAGTTCTTGAATTATGTGATTTAATGTAAATCCAATTTAATATGTGTTCATTCGAATTATTCTAAGATTAATTGTCAACTTGATTAATTACGCGCATATTTAACCCTAACTGTCTAATTTGATTTAATTCAAATTCATTCCATGAAATAATTGTCAAGTTGATTTTTAAATCCATCAAGTTACTTAACTTGTTTAATTTCGGTTTACTTGTATTCCTTGAGATTAATTGTCAATCATGTGTTTACAAAGTGCCGTTAAATTATACGAAAAGTTTCTAAAATTAAATTGAATTAAACTCTAATTGGTAAATCTCTATTTCACTTTTATTTGTAAAATTAATTCGGAGCTTGAATGTTTATTCGTAACTTTACCAATTTTATTTACGATTAATTGTACGCGATATTTATCCTTGCTACGCGATAAGGATACCCAGTTATATATACCTTGTGCACAAGACACATTTCTCCCAATCCCTTTTCTCTCTCTCTCTCTCTTCTCTCCCACTTTCTCTCTCCCGCCGGTTACTATCGCGGCTTCGGTTACGAGCCCATAACTCGATCGTTTCTCGATGGAATTCAACAAACGAATAGTTCATTTCGATTATCTCGGCGAGACCGACGTAAGAGTACCAATTTCACAGCCTAACGATGAACAACGGCGAAGATATCGCTGATTTTCAGACGCCCAGGCGGGTGGCGGCGGACCGCGACTTCGCCGCCCATTTCCGGCGGCTTCCGGCGGGATTTCAGCAACACGCGCCCATGACCCATAAAGTAGACTTCCAGGCGCTTCGTTTGACGTTGGCGGCGCGGCCATCGGAGCAGAGACGGAGCCGCACGCGCCGCCCAAAGCTCGCGGCGGCGGCGCGAGTTACTGTAGCTGCAGCGGCAGAAACTTCGGCGGCCAACGGGGGCCCTTTCCGGCCATCTTTTGGTCTCGGGTTCTTCACAAAAGTTGTTCGGAACGACGAGAACTAGTGACCTGTCATCAGGCGACTCCAGATTCGGTGGTTTTGTAGTGGATCGGCGGCGGCACTAGCTCCGAGGATTTTTCCGGAAAGCTACCTTAGGGCTTTCGAAGAGCTCGTCATGGGTAAGACAACACCTCTTTCGGATCGCATTTTGGTTCACCGGTTTGGAAGTAATTTGAGTTTGAATATTTAGGGTTCTCGTGTTCTTAGATTTTAGATCTAGGACAATCGGCTTGGAATTTCTAGAAATTGATCGAGGATTCGGAACGGGCACAAAGACTTCATTCAGGACTGATTTTTCAAGATTTTTTCGACGACTTTTGACTGCGGTCCGGTGGCGGCCCGGCGACTTTCCGGTGGCGGCACTCCGGCGAATTTCGGACAGAATGTTCGTCTCGTTGTGGTGAGTCCAACGCCACTTTCCGTTCGTTAATCGGACACTCGATCTATTTATTACGAATTATTTTACGTAATTGTGATTATTTGAATTAATTGTTTTAAGTGCAAATAAATTGGTTATTGTTGGTTTGTTGATCGAGATGTATTCCAATCGTATATGAAAACATGTATTGAATGGATTGTGATATGCATGAATGTTTCGATTTACAATTTGAATCCCGATGTGATGAATTTATGCTATGTGTTTAGATATGAAGGGGTGTTAGTGTAATATTTAGAAACTAATCTTTTATGTGACTAAATGAACTTGAATGATATTTTAGAAGAACGAAAATGTTGTGATTTCTCTATATGAATTTGAGACGTTCTCAATATTATGTTTATTGTAAATTATGTTTCAAATATGAAATTTAGATACATGAAGGATGCTTGAACAACTTAAGACTTGATGCATGATAGGAGTTAGAATTGTAATATCTTGTTTTACTCTTACTACTTGAAAATGGTATATTGTGAATTATGATAAATTGATAATTGTCATGCTTGTAAGTAATTAATCCCTAGCTGAATAATTATATAAACACTTTAAACGAACAATTATGCTTAGTAATCAACTAAGGGGATGTATGTGTAATAATTCTAAACTTTTATAAATAACTTAGGGGATGTAAGTGAAATATTTATGAAACTTGAATGTGACTTGAGCTTGTGTACCAAACATGTTGTGAAGTTGTAAAGTATGATCTTAAGTGAATTAAATGCACTCTTTATTTGTATCAAGCATGCCATCTACGTACAACAACTTTGTATGTTTATATGACCAAGTTGCTCTTACTTATGCACTTTATAACTCGACATGAACTTGATGCTTAATTCTAATATTATAATTGAACCATGTGACATTGGATGATTTAATATGCATTTTGGAAATACATTGACTTCCTAAATTGATCTTGCATCTTTGGATATGGAATTACGTGTCGGTTGCTTGTAAATATGACCATGTTGAGCATTGATATGCCTTGAATGACCACGAGACCTTATCCAAGCACAACATGAACACTTATGCATAACCACGATCATGTTGAGCAACGCCGTGCGTCTTGTTTGGTTCATATAGAGTCTAAGTCTGGGCTTCTGTATGTATTGTCACAGAGTTTGGTGGTGCCGGTGGGCCCGAGGTTTAGAGTGTTTGGCCCTTCACACTCTCAGATTCTACTTTCACGAGGTGAGGTTTAGGATTTTGTATAGTTATGCGACCTATGGCCTTAATATGATGATTTCAACCCTTGCATGCGAGTATATCTATTATAAATACGTATGTGTTGTATATGATATGTTTATGGCCTTGTGAATCAGCTCTGTTTTGGAAAATTAGATATGAAAGTATATGTAAGATGTTTTGAAAAGTTATGTTATGTTATGATCTGTTCTGTAGCGAGTTAGCCATGATATATGGTATCTGTTCTGTTTTGTTCTGTTATGGATCCGAGGAGCTATGGGTAAGGAATCCCTGGGATGGTATAGGGCCGTCAGGGCTCAGCCTGTGCATAGTCTCCATTTGGGATATCATTGCGCGACTCAGGGAGATAGGGGAGGCGTGATATCTTGAGCCTTCGGTGTACAGCCGGGGAGGACTCTTGTGGGTTCGCTACCCCTTGAGGGTTTGTCTGATATGGATGGTTTGGGGACAGTACATCCCCTCCATCATTGGTGTGACGGTTGGATTGACTTTTGTATTCTATGATTTGATATGTTCTGAGGAGTAAAGGTTGGAAGCTCGTACTCGCCGAGCATGTGTTCTGTTCTGTCTGGGAATCATGAATCGAGATAGAGTTCTGAAATGTTTTCTAAATCTTATATAACTATCTTTTGGGTACTTTTGGAAATGTTTTGGTATGCAACACCTATCTCCGGTTCATGAGTCCACCCTTCTGATATGTGCTATGCTCTATATATATACAGTGGGTGTGCGTTAGCCCCCTCACTCAGTCAGTTGACTGACACCTCATTTTACAATTTTAGTTGCAGGATTGTTGGCGTTTGCTAGGCGGAAGTGAGTCCTTTGAGTTGCACTTCGTCGGTTTAGTCTTTCTATTTGCATTTGTCTTTTCATACACTTTACTTATGCTTTGTCTTGTAGACTTGAGATTATATTTTACTATTCGGTAGCCCTGCGTGGCACTCTCATTCGGCCCCTTGTGGCACTTGATGATTATTACTTTATGTTGATATTCGGGACTAGGGATTTATGCTAGTTGAACCCGTCACTTGTTATGTTTGTTGATCTACTATTCGGGATTAGGAATCTATGCTAGTTGAACCCGTCATCTGCTTTGCATGTTTTGTTATAAATGCTTCCGCTATCTATTGTTGTTGGTTTTAATTGTTTCCGCACTCTGAGTTTTGGTCAAGTTAGATCCGCCTAGCCTAGTGTGTGAGTTGGTCTCCCGTTCGCTCTGATTCGGATTCGGGCATGGACTTTCATTTCATGCCCCGGGTCTGGGTCATAGTGCGGGGGATGTGGCACTTCTCCGTTTGGGGTGTTACAAGACCTAGGACTCGTATTCCCGCCTAGCTCCCTTGACACCTGCACCAAACATCTGAAAACCAAACGGGTTTAGTCCAAAAGGGACTGGTGGGTATAAAACATTGGCATCAATATAATATACAACATAATTTAAATAATCACATGCAATTTATAATCCCAAGCGAGGTTTTAGAGCATTTCCCAAGTGGGTAAAATAAAGAAATCATCGGAAGGGATTATAATGATCAATTTTACAATAGGTCATTAGTGGCCCGGCGAGTGGGCGTGCATCATCTCCAACCAACACCATGTGTAATTCCATAATCATTCACTCATTAAGTCTTTCATGCATATCATTCTTTTATGCACAATCAATCGGTTCTATTCAATCGGTCATATACACCTTCTTCCTCCGGGTTGGTGGGCGGGTTTGCAAGACCCGGCCACCCAATCATTGGCCAAAAGGGGTTACATGACTCCCCAGATGGCACTCAGCTCCCTTTCCCCGCCAATCTCCTGGCGAGGTCCGGTACCGCCGTTCATTAGTGGGAACTAGTGTGAGGGATCACCGTCAGCCCATGCTTCCTCGGATAGCCACTCACACCAAGAACCCCGGGCCCCAATCAGTGCAATCAATCAATCAATACTCGCCAAAACAATCGGTAGGATATTAAAAGAAAAGGGATTATACGTTTGAAATCATTTACCCGAAAGTGACTCGTTATATAAATAGATAATTCTAACTTTGGATAAAACCTTGCACATAAGGATATATTGGGTCTTTTTATCTAAATAGTAGAAAAACCCACCTTGTAATGACAAAAGAAGATACGAAAGCCTCAAGGATTGACCTCGTCTCCAATGGGATCAAAATCTGTGCAAGAAAGGTAAAGTGAGACTCAAAATGACCAATTAAGACGCTCGGCAATGAAATGATCATGATATGAATGCATAAAAGATCATGTTATATCATAAAAATGTTCATGTGCACTATTAAGGAATTTAGAACATATAATCAAACCATTCGTTCATATATTTCATTCAAATTCATAAATTCATAACATTCATAATACATATCAATTAATCTAAAATTCCATTTAATAATCATAACACGTAATATATTGCATGTATAATTAGGAAATAGGCAATTAATTACTTTCAATTAAAGATTGAAATTAAATAAAACATGAAATAAATAATAATTAAATTCTAAAATTTAAAACAAATTAAACCATAATTAATATATATATATATATATATATATATATATATATATATCATTATTTAAACTTGATATTAATATTTATATAGATATATATACATATATGTAATGCACGTATGCATGCAAATCATGCATGCATAAATTAAAATGGAAATTTACAATTAATCCATGCATGCACTCCATCAATTAAATTATGATTTATGCATGAAATGCTATACCTATACATATATATATACACGTCCAACTCATGCATGCAGGTAAGGAAGGAAATTAGAGTTACATTTTAACCACGCACAGCCAAGCTCAAACTGGAAATTTCAGAAAACAGGGGGTCGCGGCCGCGACCCATTTTCTTCATGAAATGGTAGCGGCTGCTACCCATAATTTCCAGCATTTTTCTCTAATTTTCAGAATACGAGAGCAGCGTACTGTTCAGTAGCGGCCGTGACCAAATTACAGGCAATAAAGGTAGCAGGCGCGACCTGCGCGACAGCAACAAATTAACGCAGCAGCCATGGCGAAACAGAGTAGAAACCAATCCAATCTTCTCCCAACAAGATCAGGTAAATAAGGACATGAAATAGACAATAAAACTCAACAAAAACAAGCCTCAAACACTTCTCAAACGCAGCAACAAAACTGACGCGGGTAGCTTAGCCGAAAATAGAGCAACACCATCAACCTTCAATATACCATTAATGATAGCTCATGAATGCTTCAACTACCAGCTAAAACATTACCATAAATGCCAAGAAGAGATCAAGACAATCATTTTTATGCTTGGAATCATCCAAAAAGCTCAAGGATTGAAAGAGATCCACCAAAAACTCAAAACCTAAATCTATATATCCATTTCTGCCCAAAAGCTCACGAAATCATGCTCAAATTTAGGGATGAATGAATGAAAATGACTCATAATGGATGTATATAACATAACCAAGCTTACCTTGTGGATTAATGGAGGTTTTGGAAGAGATTTGAGCTTGAATCTCAAGAATTGGCTTGAGCTACGGGATTTCTAGAAAACAGAGGAAAGAGGATAATGATCAGCTAGATGGTTGAGTTAGGGTCCCATAGGTTCAAACCATGGTTAATTTGGTCAAGTATGGTAAGAGATATGACTATTTTGGTGAAATGTGGCAGTTTTGTCGCCGTGTGGGTTTTTCGGTTGGATTTCGGAGGTCCAAATGATTATGGAAAAATATGTGGCTAAGTTTACTAAACTCGAATTTTCGTTGCGAGTTCAGCGAAGTTGACGAAACTCGAATCCGAGTTTCCTAGCTCAAGATATTAAATACGGAACCAAGGGTGCGCTAAGTGCTCGTTAGCCCCCGACTTGGTTCCACGATTCAAATTTAATTCGTTAACATGTCAAATGAATTCGAAAACATAAACCGAGAATATAAGCATGTTCATAACACACATATTTACGCCATATTACAATTGCACGATATTTCGATATCATTTCATATAAGAACGATGCACATTTTCAAAGAACTCATGAATTAGCCAAATAAATGAAATTAAATTCAAACATATATATATTAAAGTCAACGATTAAATTTGAATAAATTAATTAATATGATTAAGCATGATTAATTAGCATAATACTTGATTAATATTAATTATTAAATTAATCAACAATTAACGAAATATAAATACATATATATTTATATATATATATATTTAAAATACAAATTATTTTAAAATAACATTGAATTGAAATAAATTATAATAAAATAAAATAATAACCATTTATAATAAAATTAAATATCAAACACGTAAAGACAATTATTTTGCACAAATTTGTAAACACATACGTCATACCTTTACATCTGAAAAGTCGGGGCGTCACACGGGATGTCCACTTGAACAAAGACGAACCTCCTGTTGGATCTCGATAACACTAAAGACTTAATCTCTGAGGCAATTCTCGGTTCTTCTACCGGAATACGTAGTCGATGATACCCTTGTTGAAAACCCCCTTGAAGCCACCCACGAAACTCTGAAGGAGAACGAACCACCAACTTCTCGAAACAAGCCAAAAAGGGTATTCTCCTTCCACGGTTAACCCGTGTAGCTCACGATAGTTTATATCCATCTAAAAATCCCATCTTCTTCTTAGATAGGATTAAAGTACTCCATAAAGAAGTACCCGAATTGATGAAACTATCTTCTAAAAGCCAATCGACCAAGTCTCGAACTCCGACAACCATGCTAGAGTCATCCGGTAAGGAATCTTCAACCAAGGTTAAATTCCGGAATAAAGATCACGACAACCTTAATATCCCTATCGGGTGGTAACGAATTCCAACCCTCAAAGAACATCAAGAAAGTCTTACTTTGATCTTTGTCTCTCCAAGCTTGGCCCGACCCTTCGGTCACCCTAAGGCAAGCCACAAAGCTTGTCGCACCGTCCCGGAGTAACTAACCACTTCTACGAAGGATATCAATGGGCTAGCCTTCCATCCAACACCCGTAGATACCTTTGAGCCCCGAACGGACCTCCTAAAAGCAACCACCAACGCCCACGGTAACACTGTTACCTTAGCGAAACTAGGCGCCTTCAAGCACAACCACAGGGCGAGAACGACCACCGGGCGAGAACAACCACCGGGCGAACTGGGTGAGCTCAGCCCTCGCAACTCACCAAACACTCGACACTCTCCTCACCAACTCTCTCTCAAAAAAAGAAAGTCAACACAAAAGAGAAAAGAAAAAGGAAACCACAAGCAAGCAAGCAACAACAAGGACATACAAGCACCGAGAAATAACAGGAAACGGAAATTAACACGAATTGAAATAAAATGCATGTATGTAGTGTCATGAATGCTTGGTGTACTTTTCACCATGGTGGTAGTGGCACGCTTGGCATCCCCTTCTTTTTCTTCAATTGTATCAAATTGGATTGGACTTGGAGTCTTGGAATCACGGCTCTTGGTAGTCCTTGAATCCTTAATCCTCGGGCAATTCTTTACCCTATGCTCCGGTTCTCCACACTTGTAGCATCTCCTAAACTTCTTTCGGCAAACTCCTTCGGTGTGATTCGGATCTTGACAATAAGAGCATTGAATTGTCTCCAACGGAAGAGGTATCGAATCCATTTTTGGTAGTTGAAGTTTCTTCTTCTTGATGTAGTTGACATCTTGAAGTTCTTGGATTTTCTCTCGGGACATAGACCTCTTGCTTGAGCTTGAGCTCGATCCTTGATCATGTCCCACATTAGGAGTGTGAGACTTCATCTTTTGTCTATCCATTTCATCTTGAACCACCCCTCTAACCTCCTCGGACCATTCGTGCACCGATGAACTTTGGAAAGCTCGTTGAATCTCGTCTCTACGCCTTTGTATATATCCCCAGACCTTGGGGCAATCTTGATTAGCTCTCGAACTTTCTAGCTCCATCACAAGATCGTCCATCATCTTCACTTCTTGCTCGAGATCTAAAAATTCTTGGAGTCTTCTAATTAATTCATTTAGAGGAATGTACTTGTAGAAAAATTCTCGGATAAACCTCTCCCAATTGAGCTCTTCCCCGGACTTCTTTAGATGTGATCTTATTTCCTTGAACCATTTTGAAGCTTCACCTTGTAGTAAGCGGGAAGTGTACTTTACTTTCTCTTGTGAGGTTCCCGGACAACTTTCCCAAATCCACAATATCATGGATAGCCACTCCTCGGCTTCAATACTATCGCCTCCAAACCACTTCAGTGGATCAAAATCTTCAAACTTCTTAGAGACCGAAGACACTTGTTTCTCTTGTCTTGCTTTGGATGGTGTATGTTTATATGAAGAAGTCATCAGGAGATAAGAAAATGATTCCAAAATATCGATGCGTGCAGGGTTAAGTACATGTTCATGTGAACTATTAATACAATTAAAGTCAAGTAAGTCATATAGTGATAAAAGTGAATGCAAACAATCACATAATTAGAAGCCGAATGACCTACACAGACCCGACACGATGCTAGAGCTCTGGTTTTGCAACTAAGAGCTCTGATACCACGCAAGGATGTAACACCTCGAGCGGAGGGTGCCACATCCCCCGTACCATAGCTCGACACGTGTAATGAAACGAAGACTCCGCACACGTATTAGACTACAGCGAACAGGAGACAAACAAAAACAAAACCCTAGGCTAGGCGGTCTAGACCCTAATACAGAGCACGCAACAAAATTTAAATCAAAAGTGCGGAAGCAACAAGATCCATATAATCAATCATACGCACTAACAAAATCATTTAAAGCAGTTATACATCTCATCCCACTTGAATACTTTAAATCTTATCTCATGCTTTCCAAATCGAATCATATTCATATACAAGTTCCAAATCTCAAAATACATAGTAAACTGAAAGAGAATGCATGAGACTCGAACAATCGACCCAAGACACGAAAGACGACCGCCGCCTAGCACCAACTCCCAACCGAGAACCTGTAAAGCTCAAAACAAAAAGGAGAAAAAGAAAGGAAGCAACGAAAGTCAGTCCTAAAGACTGGTGAGGGGGTTAACACACGCACACGTACGTATAAGTAAGAGCATAGCATATTCAAATCGAATATGTTCATGAACCAGGCGTGGTTTTTGCATTCTAAAAGGTTTTAACCCGTGATACTACATATAAGAAGAAAGGTTTAGGGCCGAAGGCTAAAATCAACAAAGTCTTAGAGATTGAGAGTCCACCCCCATTTCACAAACCATAACGGATACATAAGCATAAGAATAACGTAATAACTCAGCGAGTACGAGTTCTAACCCCTCTTACTCCATAACAAAGCAAAGCTAAGACAAACCAAAAGCATAAACCAATCCAACCTTTCTCCGATTGGGAAGAGAGAGGCCCCTCTCAACCCCCACACTTTTCTTATCTTAGTGGTGAAGTCGGGGGATCCTACCCGATCCTAACGGGTTATACCGCCTACATATGAGACCCGCTTTCCCCTCGACCTCCCGAGAATGAGCAAAGCCTCACAAAGTAGAGAAGTATACAGGGGTTGCAACCGGCGACCCCATGGCCGACCCAGGTCTCCCTTACATACAACTTCGGGGCCCAAACTTATCACGCTTATACACAACACACATGGACATATCTTTCAAAGTCATAAAGCCCGCTAAGCCAAACTCACACCAACCCTTTTCGGAAACAAACAAACAAATTTTAGTTTATATACATATAAAAGTGTTTTCAAAGGATTTTATAGAAAATGGGCGAAATCCCTCAAAATACATATCAAACACTTATCTACATATATATATATATAGATATATTCGCATGCGGACTTAAATTACAAGTTGGGTTGTAGGTCCCTTTAGCTAACAGGAAAGAAAACCTCACTTCCAAGAAGCAACGGAAACAAGGGAAGCAAACGGACGTCTAGAAGACAACCTCGTCAACCAAGGAACAACCCTAAGGACAAAAGAGATAACAAGAGACATACTTAAACTCAAAATGAACCAATTAGACACTCGGTGTATGCATATGTATGCAAGCGATGCAAATGAAATAACAAAAGCTCACATGTTCAAGCATTCAAGTTCATGCACCTACTCAAGAGTCAATTTACAAAAACGAGGCAAGAATTAGAACATAACATATCAAATAAGCATCATATATAGCAAATCATATCACAACTCATGCATATACAAGGATAGAATGAGTAAAGAATGCAACAAGCGCAAGAAAGTTTCACACGTAGCATCAAAACGGATATGTAATTACAGTCACGTTTTCATATCGAAAACACAGCCATAAAACCAAATTAAACATCCTAACATATGATGTAACAAGTTAACAACACGTTAGGATCATAATCGGGGTGGGAAATAGCAAGGAGAAGCACCAAAATCACAAAACGAATCGCCGCCGCCGCTACCCCAACATGCCATGACCATGTCGGAATTTAATCAAAATTTTGGCCCAAAACCGAAGCTTGGACATGGCCGTGTTCATTCTCAGGAATAATGTGACACGGTCGTGTCACATTTTAATAAAATCAGCAGCCCCAACTCGAGACCTCAACACGGTCGTGTCAAGTTTTCAAAGAAATCGGACACGGCAGTGTTGGCCCTTCGTACGCGAAAATAAAGCAGCAACAGCAGTGTTTCAGAGCAAGGGGGAGCAAGGGAAGGTATATACATGGATTATGCATGAAAATAATGAGCTAAGGCAACAAGGAGAGCAAGGAAATGCTACAACTCGAGCCATTAATCGAGCAGATAACCGGAAACACAAGAAATCCCCAAATACACACAAAAGTTTCCAAAACTCAACGGTTCAACAATGGTGGAGCCTCAATCTCTGTTCATACAGAAAATAAAAGGTAAGGAATAGATCAAGCATACAACAAAGGTCACGTAGCACTTCACGAATCAAGAATTGGATAAAAAACGAGCAAGCTATCAAGAAAAGAACATAACCCGCAACTATTCATTCATACACCCAAATCAGCAACAAATCTCCATGAATGCAAGCACAAGAGTACTTAAATGAAATAGGAGAATATTTATATCAAGAATATGTGCTTAACTTTTCGATTTGATGAAGAATGAAGGTCGAACGAGCTCAAAATCCGGCTTGGGTGAATAGTGATGGGAATCTCTTCTCTCTTCTTCCTTCCCCTGCTCTCTCGGTCCTTAAGCTTCTGAAATAATGGAAATGAGCAAGTGGGAGGGTATTTGGGTTTGTTAGGAATAAATAGGTTCAAGAATCGGGTCAAACGGAGTTGAAACGAATAAATTACGGGCAAAACGGTAAAGGGTGGAAATCCTACGCGAGGTACACGAACTGGGCAAAATTCGAAGGATCAAACGGGCTTAGAAAAGTACAAGGCTAGGTTTCTTAGCTCCCATTCTTCATCACGAGTCCGGCGTCACTTCCTGAATTCGAATCCGAATTCCCGAGCTCATGTTACGGCTTCCAGAACACAAGATGCGCTAAAGCTAGTTAGGCCCTCATGTCCCTAACAAATAAAATATGGTGCGTTACCATATCAAACAAGTCCGAAAAACTCAAACAAGTACATAAATGAATTCATAACACATATAATTCATGCATATCAAATTTTCACAAAATTTCGAAACAAGTTGGAACTCAAACGAATTAAAACAAATTCAAAAACTTAATAACGTCAAATATTCAGGTTTACAAATATATCAAATAATTCAAATAAATTCCAATAATCACATAAGCATTAAAATAACACGTATTTGCATAATTAAAATAATTTAAATGCACATATAACAATCTCGAAGTAGCGTACCTGTACGGACGAGCGAGCGGGATGTTAGAGTGACCGTTCTCCGGGTCACCGTCGTCACCGAGACCGCTCTCCCACTCCTCAAGAGAGGAACCCTAGGGCCACTCCCGAAAATTTTATGGAACGGTGATGAACTTTATCGAAAGAAGGCTTCGGGAGAATCCACCACCACCATCTCCAGCTCCGGTCCCTCCCCATGTTCAAGAAGGGGGATTGTCTCAAGCCCAAAGGGATTTTTGATCTTATCATCAACAAAAATTCCAAGGAGGCAACGACGTACAGGCCAAGAATTGGTTAGCTGAAATTCAAGACATTTTTCGGGTGTGTCGTTGTAGCCCACAAGAAATGGTTGATCTCTCCATATTCCAACTCCAAGGAGAAGCCCGAAATTGGTGGAACAGCATAAGAATTCAAATTCAAGCAAATGGTGATGATTTGAATTGGGAGACTTTTGTAAGGGAATTCAAAAATAACTATATACCTCCATCAGCAAGGAATCAAAGGCTTAGGGAATTCTTGGACTTAAAGCAAGCCGCGAGAACTGTGAATGAACACATCTTAGAATTTAACCGGTTAGCCCCTTATGCCTCTCATATTGTCGGGGATGATGAGCTCAAGGCCTTACGATTTGTGGAGGGCCTTCGATATGAAATTAAAGATGTCATTGGAGTCTCCCATGTGAGAAC
The DNA here is from genome assembly GCA_037501455.1 of Lantana camara. Classification (NCBI taxonomy): domain Eukaryota; kingdom Viridiplantae; phylum Streptophyta; class Magnoliopsida; order Lamiales; family Verbenaceae; genus Lantana; species Lantana camara. Next base: position 77,778,268 of record CM074863.1, read on the forward strand.
TTGGGCAAAGGTAACCGAAAAAGCCCTCAAGGCCGAGGCCAGAATTGCAAAGAGTAAAGAAAAGTCCTTCTATTCTGGATCCGGTTCGGGAACGGGAAAAAGGCCCACAATTCAACAAATTTAGGCTCCCAAGGGTAACAAGAAGAAGCAAAAATTCAAAGGAAAAGCACTAGCGTTACCGGCACTACCGGCTCCGCCACCACAACAAGATAGGACTGGTTGTTCATATTGTGGCCACCCTTCTCATACCTGTCAACATTGTCGACGCCATTTAGGGTTGTATTTGAGGTGTGGGAATCCGGATCACAAAGTGGAAGCTTGTCCGGAGTTGAGGACCGCCGTGCATCAAGGGGGCCAAAGGCCGCTGATTAAAGCTCATGCCTATGCTATAGGGTGAGAAGAACAAGAGGCCGATGTTGATCCAAACTCCGTGGTGGAAGGTACCGTATACATTCATGGCATACATATTCATGCATTATTTGATCCGGGTGCCACTCACTCTTTTCTTTCTACCGGTGTGGTATCTTCTTTCCCCTTGCTTGTTGCTTGTACCTCTTCGTGCTTTGTGGTTAGTTCTCTTCTTTGGGGGAGATTAGAGTTGAACCGTGTGTTTAAGGAGGTACCGGTGAGTATCGAGGGCCTTGTTTTTCCAACAGATTTGATCGAGATGCCTATGGATAGATATGGGGCTATTTTGGGCATGGACTTGCTCTTTCAACACCGAACCAAGGTTGATTGTTTTGAGATTCGGTTATGTTTGTTGGAGAGGGTACAAAGACTCCACCTCCACTCTCCTTCACGGAAGCTTATGAGTTGGTCCGAAAGGGAGCTACAGATTTTCTGGTTTATCTTCTTAATAAGCCCAAGGATCAAGCTAAGATTGAAGAGACGGAAGTGGTTAAGGACTTTCTGAGTGTATTTCCCAAAATCTTGGATTGTCTACCACCTGAGCGGGAAATCAAGTTCATGATTGATTTGTTTTCGGGAGCTGAGCCTTCTCCGAAGTCTCCATACCGAATGGCTCCGGCCGAGTTGAAGGAGTTGAAAACTCAACTCGATGAGTTCCTAGCTAGTGGTTACATCCGACCGAGTTGCTCACCGTGGGGTGCACCGGTTCTATTCGTTAAGAAGAAAGATGGAACCTTCAGAATGTGTATCGATTATCGCGGGCTGAACAGGATAAAAATCAAGAATAAGTATCCCCTTCCTTATATTAAAAGCTCTTTGATTTGTTGCAAGGATCGAAGGTTTACTCCAAGCTTGATCTTCGACAAGGGTACCTTCAGCTGTGAATCCGAGAAGAGGACATTCCTAAGACAGGATTTAACACTCGGTATGGGCATTTCGAGTTTGTGGTGATGCCATTTGGATTGACTAATGCCCCTGCAGCTTTTATGGATATGATGCACAAGATCTTTCGTCCGTACCTTGACAAGTGCGTTGTGATTTTCGTCGATGATATCCTAGTGTACTCCAAGTCTCCCAAAGAGCATGCACAACACTTGAAGATTATGTTAGAAACTCTTAGAGAGCACCAACTGTTCGCCAAATTTAACAAGTGTGAATTTTGGTTGGATCGAGTCACTTTCTTGGGACATGTGATATCCCGTAACGGGGTAGAAGTGGATCCCTCTGAGATTGAAACAGTGGTGTAATGGGAGAAACTGAAAAACACCTCAGATATAAGGAGTTTCTTGGGTTTAGCGGGGTACTACCGGAGATTCGTGAAGGATTTCTCCAAGATTGCTCCTCCTTTGACCCGACGAGGCCTGCGAGGCAAGTTTTCAGACTTTGAAGGAAAGACTAACTTCGGCTCCAGTGTTGGCCCTACCCGAGGGTTCCGAAGGTTATGTTGTATTTACTGATGCCATAAAGGAAGGTCTTGGATGTGTTCTCATGCAGAATGGTCGAGTTATAGCATATGCCTCGAGAAAGCTTAAGGACCAAGAGAATAATTATCCCACTCACGATCTCGAATTAGCCGCTGTAGTGTTTTCTTTGGCGAAATGGCATCATTATCTCTACGGGGTTTCTTTTCAGATTTACTCCTACCACAAGAGCCTCAAGTACTTGTTCACTCAGAAGGATTTGAATATGTGGCAAAGGCGTTGGATGGAATCACTTGAAGATTACGATTGCACCATCCATTACCTTCTGGGTAAAGCCAACGTGGTCACGGATGCGTTGAGCAGGAAGGCTAGCATATCTTTGTTGGAAGTTGATCCGGGAGAGAGTATCGAGCATATCATGCTGAAGGCTCGTGTGGCTAATATCACAATAGAACCCGAGTTAAGGTAGAAATTGTACGATGCACAAGCTATAGATCCTGAGATTCAGAAATTGCTATTGAAAGCCCGTGATGATCCCGAGTGTCCGTTTAGATTCAATGATACAGGTTTGTTGAGATTCAAGACAAGGGTTTGTGTACCCAAGGAGTTTAAACGGGTAATATTGGAAGAAGCTCACAGGTCGGCTTATTCTATCCACACTGGAGGTACGAAGATGTATCGGGACTTGAAGAAGTTCTATTGGTGGAGAGGTTTGAAGAAAGATGTAGCCGAGTTTGTGAAACATTGTAAGACGTGTCAAATGGTAAAGGCGGAACATCAGAAGCCCGGAGGCTTATTACAACCTTTACCTATCCCGGAATGGAAATGGGAACAAGTTAACATGGATTTCGTGTCCGGATTACCCAAAGCTAAAGGTGGATTTGATGGTATTTGGGTAATAGTCAATCGGTTAACTAAGTCAACACATTTCCTTGTCGTTCGAATGTCTGACAAGATAAGCAAACTTGCAGATAAGTATTGCCGAGAGGTAGTCAGACTTCATGGTACTCCTCTCAGTATAGTTTTTGATAGAGATCCGAGATTCACTTCTAAGTTGTGGCAAGAGCTTCGAAGAGATTGGGTACCAAGCTCAAGTTCAGTACGGCTTCTCATCCTCAGACAGACGGGCAGTCAGAACGGTTGATTCGGTATTTGGAAGATATGCTCAGGGCTTGTGCTTTGGAATTTCAGACGAAGTGGGATGAGCATTTGCACCTGATCGAGTTTGTTTACAATAACACTTACCAAGCCTCGATCAAAGCCGCCCCTTATGAGATCTTGTATGGCCGAAAAAGTCGATCACCGTTGTTTTTTGATCTTGAAGAGTGGAGATGGTCGAAACAAGAAGGTGTTCAAAGAAATGCTAGAAAGACAAAGCTTTTAGCAACCACTGAAGATGCGGTTTAGAAAGTTCAGACGATAAGGCAACGTATGAAAGCCATTCAAGATCGACAGAAAAGTTTTGCCGATTGCCGGAGAAGAATTCTCGAGTTTGAGGCTGGTGATCGTGTATTCTTGAGATCATCTCCTCGTAATGGATTTTCAAGAATTGGCCAAGGAGAGAAGTTGAACCCTCGTTATCTAGGTCTTTTCGAGATTGTTGAGAAAGTTGGAGAAGTTGCTTACCGATTGGACCTACTGCCAAATCTCACCTGGATTTAAAATGTCTTCCACGCGTCTCAGTTGAGGAAGTACTATTCCCAATGATTCAGAGATCCTTCCCCTTGATGAAGTTGAGGTTGAACCGGATTTAACCTTTTTCCAGAAGACGGTTAAGATTTTGGATCGAAAGTTTGAAGAATTGAGAAACCGGCATATTCCTTTGGTTAAGGTTTTGTGGAGAAGTGACAAGACCGAGGAAGCCACTTGGGAAACGGAGGACAAGATGAGGAGATTTCAACCAGAGTTGTTTCCAGACGACTAGTGAATCTTGGGACAAGATTCTTTTAAGGGGAGGAGGTTGTGACACCCCGATTTCTCGACCGTACAGGTACGCGCGTCATGCGTGAGAGTTGTGAGAATTAGGTTTATTTAATTCTTTCGTTGATTTAATTGAGTGATACTCTTGAATATATTCTGTTTGGATGCATGAATGGTTGGTACAGTGTTAGTCCCGCCTAGCCAGGGTCTGTGTCGTGTCTCCGTTCGCTAGGATTGGACTGGTATGCGGACTATATTCGTATATGAGTTTGATTTTAGTGCGGGGGATGTGGGGTCCCATTCTCGGGGGTCACATGATAGGTTTTGTGGCCTATCCTTTGAACAAACCGAAGGATCAGGCCCAGCTTGAGGAGACGAAGGTCGTGCGAGAGTATGTCGATGTATTTCCTAAGATATTGTGTAACATCCCGATCGTACGGATTTCCAGGTACGCCTTAATGAGAGGGTTTTATGTGCTTTAAATTATTTAATTACGTATTTGAGTGTTATTTTAATGCTTATATGATTATTTGAATTTATATGAAATTAATTGTTTATATTCTTGAACTTTGATTTTAAATGTTTAAGTTTCGTATGCTCGTAATTTGCTCGTTATGTGCCGGAATTCAATTCCGTTTTCTGTGAAATTTTGGTATACGTGATATATGTGAGTTATGAATGTGTTTGCATGCTCGTTTTAAGTTTTCGTGTTCGTTTGTCGAGGTTTTAAACCTTAAGTATTTGACGAGGGACATGAGGGCCTAACTAGTTTTAGCGCGCCTCGTGTTCCGGAGGCCATAACTTGAGCTAGGGAATTCGGATTCGAATTCCGGAAGATGCGTTGGACTCATAACGAAGAGGTGAATCCAAGGAACCTGATTTGGTATTTTTTTCAAGCCCATTTGGACCCTCGTTTTTTGACCGGAACTAACAGCTTGTGCGTAAGGCACCTTCTTTGACTAGTCATGTACTTGTGGGGCCAATCTAACTCAACCTAAGCCTAACCTTTGATATCTTGACTTGAGTTAAGTCTCTAACTCTTCCTTATCAGCTGAAAACCGAGCCAAACCCCCCTCTTTTGTGCTGCAACAGATCGAGAGAGAAGAGAAGAGGAGAAGAAGAAAGCCCTCTTCAAGACCTTGTGCTTTTTGGAGCCAATCTCTTCCATACTCCATGAACTCTTAAAGGTAAGTATATTTATGTATTCTCCTCTCTTATATGCTTCATTTGATCCTTGAAATCCATGATTTAATTCAGATTTAATAAGGGTTTGAAGGCTTGCATGAATAGTTAGGGTTAGAGGTCATTTGTTGCTTCCTTGCCTTAGCTTGAATTTGTGGCTGATTTGATGCTCCCTTGATGATTATATGAACTTCTTTGCTTCCATTCTTGATTTATACTTCATGTTAGATGTGTTAGGGTTGTTTTCTCTTTGATAACTTGATTGAAACTTTGAGTTTTTGGGCATGAAAACTGAAGTTATAATCTGCTCTCCCGGTATGAACTGCTGTGTGAATTTGTGCTTTATTGTTTGAGTTAATGACTTCCAATTCGTGTGAATTTGCATGGAGATGTTGTGTACTAATTGCTTTACATGTTAAACTTGCTCTTTCAAGCTTTTAGACCCATTTTCAGCTCCTTAATCGAAGCATAAGGCATGTTTGTATACTATGCACGAACCGAATTGTTGCTGTTGCATTTTGTGATTACTTGGTGGTTCTAATGTACTCCAATTCATGTCAATTTGCATATACATGGAGTATTTGAGTATCTTAGCATGTTAATATTTAGGTCCCAAGCTTTTAACTCCTAACTCAGTCCATAAGTTGGTAATCATGGCATGAATGTATTGATTTCTCTATTTTGGTTCTAATTGCATTGCTTGTTTGATGAACCTTTTTGGATGCATTCTTGAATCTCTTTGTGTGATTCTTTGGTGTGTATTTGATGCTTGTTTTATGTGTTAGAATGCTTGAGTAGTTCCCTCTCTTTCAGCCCTTGAGTTGCTCTTTGTTTTTCCCCTTTTTAACCACAGTTGTCAGCTCTTTTCGCCCCTTTTTGCCTCTGTACCGAGACATCCCCGTGTCTCGGTTTGTTCTTTTGGAGTGACACGGGCGTGTCACCCCCCCTTTTTGTAACTTTGTTTCCCGCCTGTACTAAGAAACGGGGGTGTCTCAGTTTAGGCTTCTGGGATGACACGGGCGTATCATTCCCCTCGGTTTGATTTTTAAGTGTAACTCTTTTCCGTTCCCTTGCTTTTCGTTACTTTTTCTTGTCCCGTTTGTGGCCTATATGCATTATTAGTTTAATTTATTATGTGTTAACTTGTGTAATATGAATCTATGGCTTGATTGGTTTACTCGTTTTTTAATTATGACTGCATATGTGCGATATGCTCCTCTAACATCTACTTATGACTTCATGCCTCGTTTATATGCCTTGCATGATAATTCTTTGCTCCTTCTATGTTATGAATGCTTTGATAACATGTTGTATAGTACGGTATGATCGTTATATGAAATCTGTGAATCCGTTTGATATGATTTATGAAACTTATGCATTAATATGAACTCGTATGCACTATTGGTCAATTTGTTAAGCTCCATAAGCATCACTCGCACTCATATGCATTTGCCGAGCGTCAATATGGTTCATTTTGAGTCTAAGTTGCCTCTTGCTCTTTGCTTTGCTCTTAGGTTCGTTCCGATGTAAGGAAGTGGTTCGTTTGACTCCTTTTGGTCCGTTTTGTTCGGATTGGTCGTCCAAGTGAGGTTTTCTTTCCTTTTAGTTATGATGACCTAAAACCCTATTTGTATTTCAAACCCGCATGCGATACATGTATGTATATATATATAGATATGTGTTTTGATATGTATTTTGTGGGTTTTGTCCCGTTTTTCAAGAGGCTTTGAAAACACTTTTATAAGTATTAAGCTCTATTTTCGTTTGTTTTGATAAGCTTTGATAAGAGGGTGTGTGAGTATAAGTTTCGTCTGGTAAGTGTGATAAGTTTAAGCTTTGTTTCGTTTGTATCGGATTCAAGCAAGTCTCCGATTTTTTGTTGGTTTTGATCTGTGTGTGGGCCCCGGAGAAGTGGTATGTGATCTCCGGTCGGCCATGTGGTCTCCGGGCTCTCTCATCAACACGACTCCATTTACGGGAGACTTAGTTCTCCTATGCCGACGGAGAACTTTAAGGTTGACCGTCGAAGGAACCGGGCGGGATCCTCCGGTTCACAAGTTTCGTTCTGTGGAGGGTTGAGAGGGGCACCTCTCGCTCCCAATGGTGTGGCGGTGGTCTTGTTTCTGAGTTTTGTTTCTGTTTATGCTTTGAGCAAGTGTGTGTGATAAGCGTGAACTCTCCGAGTTGGTAAGTTTATGCTTTAGTGTATGGTTATGAAACGGGAGTGGCTTTTAAATTGTAAAACTTGGATAATTTTGGACTCTTGGCCTTAAACTCCTTTCCTTATATATAGTATCACGTGGAAAATGTCTTAGATTGCAAAAACCACACCCGGTTCATGAATCCTTTCAGCTTTGTTTATGCTTTGTTATTACGTATATGTATGGGTGCGTGTTAGCCCCCTCGCCAGTCTCTAGGACTGACCCTCGTTATTTCTATCTTTTTCCCCCTTTGATTTGGGGTTGCAGGTACCCGTTTTGTGGGAGTTGAAGCTAGGCGGTTGTCTCTGAGTCTTGGTTTTGGGAGAGCTTGAGTCTCATGCATTGTACTTCGTTTATTTTACGTAATTTGTTAGTTTTAAAATATGTATTAATTTGGCTACTGAGTTCTGTCCTGGGATTCAGTTTTGTATAATTGTTTTGTATCTATGGTTGTATGAGTATTATGTGGAGAACACGATATGATTTATGCTTGCATGCTATAAGTTTTTATTTATTGGCTTCCGCGATTTTGTTTTACGCGCTCTGAGTAGGGTCTAGATCGTCTAGCTTAGGTCGGATTTTTGTTTGTCACCCGTTCGCCGTGGCTTGATACGTGGACGGAGTTCCCATTTCGCTTCACGTGTTGGGTTATCGTGCGGGGGATGTGGCGCCCTTCGCTCTGGGGTCTTACATCCTTAAGTGGTATCAGAGCTCTGGGTTGCAAAACCGGAGCTCTAGTGTCATGTCGAGTTTGTCTAGGTCGTTCGGCTTAGGATTTCGTGTTTGTTGGCATTCACTACATCACTTTTGTGAATTATGTGATATTAATTGATATTATTTGCATTAATGGTACACATGAACATGCACTAGAAACCCCACATGCATCGATATCTTCTTGGAATGGTATTTTATTTCAGGATACTCCGTTAACATCAACAAGTATTACCGGGAAAAGAACAAGAGAGACGGGTATACCCAGATTACAAGGGGCTTAGGAATCTTGACCTTGAAAGTGAAGTGAGATGAGGGTATCAAGGCCAAGTTCTAGATGATCAAGAGAATAGAGTTCAGATTTGAAGAGTCCGAGAAGAATTCATATGAAGGAATTCTATTCAAGAACTTTGTACCAGCACCCTCCTTTCATGTTTGGTGATAGGAAAGTTTCAAATTTAAGAATGAAAGTAGAGGGATGATTTCCAATAAGGGTTTAAAAGATTGGGTACCTTCGAGGACTATCCTAAGGTTCCGAATTGATTTCAAGCAAGTAAGCATGGAATTCGATCAAATCTTCAAATTTTAAGAGTATGTGCGTGATCCGAGGATGCAAGATAAAAGGAGCTATGAAGGAACGGGCAATTAATGAAGGGAGTCTCGCCAACACTTATGAGGAGAAAATATCGGTTTGGAGTTCGGAGATCAAGCAAGGAATCTAAATTTCAAGAAATTTTGAGAAGCTTCAAGATATCAACAATGTCAAGAAAAGAAAGATTCCAACACCGAAGTAAAAGGATCAAATTAAGAGGAATTAGGAATTGTTTCAAGTGCCGCGAGTTGAGAAAATATTTCAGGGTGAAATAATTGGGAGACAAGGCGAGAAACTAAGAGACAAGAGAAATTTTGAAAACTTAAGACTTCAAAGTTGCCGAGTATAAGAAGATTCAATTACCAAAAATGGATGGATTTTTACATCTCCTCATCGGAAGCAATTTAATATATACATTGTAGAGACCCGAATTACATGGAAGAAAGAAATTCAAGAATCTCACGAAGCCACCAATATCAAACAAGGAAAGATTTCAATACCAAAGGTGGTGGGATGACTCAATTATGGAGGAATCGAAGGCAGGATGAAAGTTAACCGAAGAACAAGAATTCAAGATCATCACAGAAATGTCATGACTTCAAGATCCCGGTTCAAGCACAAGATGATTCTCCCAGAAATTTAGAAGATGACACCACACTCCACACAACTCCTGTGGTGAACGGTACGTAAGGCATTCATGGCATCCCATTTCATGCATGTTTTATTATCGGGAAAACCCACGTGCTTACTGCTTTATTCCTTGTTCTTCGGTGGTTCTTGATTACAATTGTTGTTTAATTGTTTTCCTTCTTGTTCTTGTTCATTGTGTGTTTCCTTCCCTTTGTGACTCTTGCTTGTAATGTGCTTTCTTCCCTTTTCAGTTTTGCCCGTTGTGTGTTTCTTTCCCTTCCTGGCTCTTGCTTGTAGTGTGCTTTATTTTCTTTCGTGTTAACTTTCTTGTGGAGAGAGCTTGTGGTGTGGAGTGTTCGTGAGTGTTTGGTGAATTGTGAGGGTCGAGCTGCTTTTGGTCGGCTTGTATGCAGGTGTCTTGTTCTCGTTGAAGATAGCGGATGCTTTTAGGAGGTCCATCAGGGACTCAACGATATCTTCGGGTATTAGATAGAAGGCTAACCCGTCGGTATTTCCTGTAGAAGAACCGAGGATTGCCTCAGAGTAAGAGGCACGGTTTTGAGTGGGAAGAGGCGGTTGATGAGAGTTACCCATGGTATTGGCTCTTGCCTAACCGGAGGTACAAAAGGCTACCTTCTTTCCAACCGAGGTATAAAGGAAGGCCTTTGTTGTGTGCTGCTTGCAGAAGAATGGTAGCCTACGCCTTAAGGAGTGCAAGGTCACGAGTTAATCCCACTCAAGGTTGGAGTTGTTCAGAGTTTTAGGAAACCGGTTGTTCTGGCATAAGAAAGACGTTATGGACTTTGTGTAGTAATGTCTATGTGCCAGGTTGAGAATTCTCCAACCACTCCCGAATCTTTATTTGGGAAGTGGGGGAAAACGACTAGGACTTTGTGTCCGGTTCGCCAAGTAAGGAGATAGGGTTTCGAGAGGTTTGTGATCAGAGTGGCGCAGCGGAAGTGTGGAGTTGGGCTTGACTTCGGAGCCGTTCAAGATTCTCCTTAGGACCTGAGGACAGGTCCTTTTGAAGGAGGGGAGATTGTAACATCCCGATCGTACGGATTTCCAGGTACGCCTTAACGAGAGGATTTTATGTGCTTTAAATTATTTAATTACGTATTTGAATGTTATTTAATGCTTATATGATTATTTGAATTTATATGAAATTAATTGTTTATATTCTTGAACTTTGATTTTAAATGTTTAAGTTTCGTATGCTGGTAATTTGCTCGTAATTTGCTCGTTATGTACCGGAATTCAATTCCGTTTTCTGTGAAATTTTGGTATGCGTAATATATGTGAGTTATGAATGTGTTTGCATGCTCGTTTTAAGTTTTCGTGTTCGTTTGTCGAGGTTTTAAACCTTAAGTATTTGACGAGGGACATGAGGGCCTAACTAGTTTTAGCGCGCCTCGTGTTTCGGAGGCCATAACTTGAGCTAGGGAATTCGGATTCGAATTCCGGAAGATGCGTTGGACTCGTAACGAAGAGATGAAGCCAAGTAACCTGATTTGGTATTTTTCTAAGCCCATTTGGACCCTCTTTTTTCGACCGGAACGAACAGCTTGTGCATAAGCCACCTTCTTTGACTAGTCATGTACTTGTGGGGCCAATCTAACTCAACCTAAGCCTAACCTTTGATATCTTGACTTGAGTTAAGTCTCTAACTCTTCCTTATCAGCTGAAAACCGAGCCAAACCCCCCTCTTTTGTGCTGCAACAGATCGAGAGAGAAGAGAAGAGGAGAAGAAGAAAGCCCTCTTCAAGACCTTGTGCTTTTTGGAGCCAATCTCTTCCATACTCCATGAACTCTTAAAGGTAAGTATATTTATGTATTCTCCTCTCTTATATGCTTCATTTGATCCTTGAAATCCATGATTTAATTCAGATTTAATAAGGGTTTGAAGGCTTGCATGAATAGTTAGGGTTAGAGGTCATTTGTTGCTTCCTTGCCTTAGCTTGAATTTGTGGCTGATTTGATGCTCCCTTGATGATTATATGAACTTCTTTGCTTCCATTCTTGATTTATACTTCATGTTAGATGTGTTAGGGTTGTTTTCTATTTGATAACTTGATTGAAACTTTGAGTTTTTGGGCATGAAAACTGAAGTTATAATCTGCTCTCCAGGTATGAACTGCTGTGTGAAATTGTGCTTTATTGTTTGAGTTAATGACTTCCAATTCGTGTGAATTTGCATGGAGATGTTGTGTACTAATTGCTTTACATGTTAAACTTGCTCTTTCAAGATTTTAGATCCATTTTCAACTCCTTAATCAAAGCATAAGGTCTGTTTGTACGCTATGCACGAATCGAATTGCTGCAGTTGCATTTTGTGATTACTTGGTGGTTCTAATGTACTCCAATTCATGTCAATTTGCATATACATGGATTATTTGAGTAGCTTCGCATGTTAACATTTAGTTCCCAAGCTTTTAACTCCTAACTCAGCCCCTAAGTTGGTAATCATGGCATGAATGTATTGATTTCTCTATTTTGGTTCTAATTGCATTGCTTGTTTGATGAACCTTTTTGGATGCATTCTTGAGTCTCTTTGTGTGATTCTTTGGTGTGTATTTGATGCTTGTTTTATGTGTTAGAATGCTTGAGTAGTTCCCTCTCTTTCAGCCCTTGAGTTGCTCTTTGTTTTTCCCCTTTTTAACCGCAGCTGTCAGCTCTTTTCGCCCCTTTTTGCCTCTGTACCGAGACACCCCCGTGTCTCGGTTTGTTCTTCTGGAGTGACACGGGCGTGTCACCCCCCCTTTTGTAACTTTGTTTCCCGCCTGTACTAAGACACGGGGGTATCTCAGTTTAGGCTTCTGGGATGACACGGGCGTGTCATTCCCCTCGGTTTGATTTTTAAGTGTAACTCTTTTCCGTTCCCTTGCTTTTCGTTGCTTTTTCTTATCCCGTTTGTGGCCTATATGCATTATTAGTTTAATGTATTATGTGTTAACTTGTGTAATATGAATCTATGGCTTGATTGGTTTGCTCGTTTTTTAATTATGACTGCATATGTGCGATATGCTCCTCTAACGTCTACTTATGACTTCATGCCTCGTTTATATGCCTTGCATGATAATTCTTTGCTCCTTCTATGTTATGAATGCTTTGATAACATGTTGTATAGTACGGTATGATCGTTATATGAAATCTGTGAATCCGTTTGATATGATTTATGAAACTTATGCATTAATATGAACTCGTATGCACTATTGGTCAATTTGTTAAGCTCCATAAGCATCACTCGCACTCATATGCATTTGCCGAGCGTCAATATGGTTCATTTTGAGTCTAAGTTGCCTCTTGCTCTTTGCTTTGCTCTTAGGTTCGTTCCGATGTGAGGAAGTGGTTCGTTTGACTCCTTTTGGTCCGTTTTGTTCGGATTGGTCGTCCAGGTGAGGTTTTCTTTCCTTTTAGTTATGATGACCTAAAACCCTATTTGTATTTCGAACCCGCATGCGATACATGTATATATATATATATAGATATGTGTTTTGATATGTATTTTGTGGGTTTTGTCCCGTTTGTCAAGAGGCTTTGAAAACACTTTTATAAGTATATAAGCTCTATTTTCGTTTGTTTTGATAAGCTTTGATAAGAGGGTGTGTGAGTATAAGTTTCGTCTGGTAAGTGTGATAAGTTTATGCTTTGTTTCGTTTGTATCGGATTCAAGCAAGTCTCCGATTTTCTGTTGGTTTTGATCTGTGTGTGGGCCCCGTAGAAGTGGTATGTGATCTCGGGTCGGCTATGGGGTCACCGGGCTCTCTCATCAACACGACTCCATTTACGGGAGACTTAGTTCTCCTATGTTGACGGAGCACTTTAAGGTTGGCCGTCGAAGGAACCGGGCAGGATCCTCCAGTTCACAAGTTTCGTTCTGTGGAGGGTTGAGAGGGGCACCTCTCTCCCCCAATGGTGTGGCGGTGGGATTGTTTATGAGTTTTGTTTCTGTTTATGCTTTGAGCAAGTGTGTGTGATACGTGAACTCTCCGAGTTGGTAAGTTTATGCTTTAGTGTATGGTTATGGAACGGGAGTGACTTTTAAATTGTAAAACTTGGATAATTTTGGGCTCTTGGCCTTAAACTCCTTTCCTTATTTATAGTATCACGTGGAAAATGTCTTAGATTGCAAAAACCACACCCGGTTCATGAATCCTTTCGGCTTTGTTTATGCTTTGTTATTACGTATATGTATGGATGCGTGTGTTAGCCCCCTCACCAGTCTCTAGGACTGACCCTCGTTATTTCTATCTTTTTCCCCCTTTGATTTGAGGTTGCAGGTACCCGTTTTGTGGGAGTTGAAGCTAGGCGGTTGTCTTTGAGTCTTGGTTTTGGGAGAGCTTGAGTCTCATGCATTGTACTTCGTTCATTTTACGCAATTTGTTAGTTTTGAAATATGTATTAATTTGGCTACTCAGTTCTGTCCTGGGATTCAGTTTTATATAATTGTTTTGTATCTACGGTTGTATGAGTATTATGTGGAGAACACGATATGATTTGTGCTTGCATGCTATAAGTTTTTATTTATTGGCTTCCGCGATTTTGTTTTGCGCGCACTGAGTAGGGTCTAGACCGCCTAGCTTAGGTTGGATTTTTGTTTGTCACCCGTTCGCCGTGGCTTGATACGTGGACGGAGTTCCCATTTCGCTTCACGTGTTGGGTTATGGTGCGGGGGATGTGGCGCCCTTCGCTCCGGGGTGTTACATATTGGGTTCTTTGCCATCCGATAGGGATATCGTGTTCGTAATAGACCTTTATCTCGGAGTAGAGCCTTTTTTGAAGACTCCCTACATAATGTCTCCTGCTGAGTTAAAGGAGTTGAAGATGCAGCTCGATGAACTTTTAGCTTGTGGATACATTCGTCTGAGAACTTATCCTTGGGGTGCTCCCGTTCTATTTGTAAAGAAGAAGGATGGAATGTTACGCATGTGTATAGATTACCGTGAGTTGAATCGGAGGACCGTGAAGAATAAATACCCGTTGCCCCACATCAAGGAGTTGTTCGATATTCTGTAGGGTTCTAAGGTTTACTCCAAGTTAGATTTGAGGCAGGGTTACTATCAGCTGCGTATTAGGGAGGAGGATATTCCGAAGACCGGATTTAATACTCGATATGGGCACTTTCAGTTCATCATGATACCGTTTGGACTAACCAATACTCCAGCCGTGTTCATGGACATGATGCACCGAGTGTTCAGGCAGTTTCTTGATAACTTCATGGTAATCTTTATAGACGATATTATGGTGTATTCGAGGTCCACTGAAGAGCATGCAGAAGTTGTATGCCAAGTTCAGCAAGTGTGAGTTTTGGATAGACAGAGGTATGTTTCTGGGCCATATAATTTCAGGTAACGGAATTGAAATTGAACCATCTAGGGTTGAGAGAGATCGAGAAATGCCTCAGAGATCAGAAGTTTTCTTGGGTTAGCAGGGTATTATCGCAGGTTTGTGAAGGATTTTCCTAAGATTACGGCCCCATTGACCCGCTTAACTAAGAAGGAGGTAAAGTTTGAATGGGATGATAACTGTGAAGCAAGTTTTTAGACTTTGAAGGTGAAGTTGACTTCGGCACCGGTTCTTACCCTACCTGAGGGCACCGAGGGTTACGCAGTTTACACCGATGCTTCGAAGGAAGGTCTCGGATGTGTGCTAATGCAGAACGGTAGAGTGGTAGCTTATGCTTCAGGGAAGTTGAAGGAGCATGAGAAGAATTACCCTACCCACAATCTTTAATTGTCTATTGTTGTGTTTGCTTTGATGAAGTGGCGACACTATCTATACGGTACAACTTTCGAGGAGTTTACTGATCACCAGAACCTCAAGTATCTCTTTTCTCAAAAGGATTTAAATGTGAGACAGAGGTGTTGGATGGAGTTACTAGAGGATTATGATTGCATAATCCAATACCATCTGGGTAAAGCTAACGTGGCGGCCGATGCCTTGAGTAGAAAGGCAATTATGGCTAATTTAGAAGCAGGTTCTTCGAGTTCAGGTTCAAAGATTTTGGTTTCAGGGACTTGGTTGGCCAATCTTACAGTGTTACCAGAGTTGAAACAGCAGTTGTTAGAAGCTTAAGCCTCAGATGCAGAAATTCAGAAGTTGATAGCTTATTCTTGAGACGACCCGAATTCTAAGTTTGCCTTAGATGATTCGGGTTTGTTGAGGTTCGAAGCGAGAGTATGTGTCCTAAAAGAGCTCAAGAGGCTGATATTGGAAGAGGCACATCGTTCGGGGTACTCGATTCATCCGGGAGGTACTAAGATGTATCTGGACCTGAAAGAGAAATTCTGGTGGAATGGCATGAAGAGGGACGTTGCGAACTTTGTGAAATGATGTCTAACGTGTCAAAGAGTGAAGGCTGAGCACCAAAAGCCGGAAGGACAACTCCAAACGCTTCCTATTCCCAAGTGGAAGTGGGAGCAAGTGATAATGGACTTTGTGTCCGGCTTGCCTAGAGTTAAAGGAGGGTTCGATGGAATATGGGTGATTGTCGACAGGTTTACTAAGTCAGCCCATTTCCTCAAGGTTTGGATGTCCGAGAAGGTACCAAAGCAAGCCGAGTTATATGTCCAGGAGATTGTAAGGTTACATGGAGTTCCGGCTAGTATCATTTCGGATCGAGATCCACGGTTTACTTCGATCTTTTGGTTGAATCTTTAGAAGTGTTTGGGCACCGGGCTCAAGTTTAGCACCGCTTCGCATCCTCAGATGGATGGTTAGTCAGAAAGGTTAATTCAGTATCTTGAGGATATACTTAGAGCGTATGCTCTGGATTTTCAGGATAAATGGGAAGAGCACAGCTTTAGTTGAGTTCGCTTATAACAACATTTATCAGGCTTCGATTAAGATGGCTCCATATGAAGCATTGTATGGGAGGAAGTGCAGATCTCCTCTGTTTTGGGATATCGAGGATTGGAGATGGACCGAAGAGAATAAACTCGAGAGAGCAGAACCTAAGGAAAAGATTGTTGCGACTATCGAGAAGGTCCATAAGATCCGACAAAGAGTGAAGGCGGCTCAGGCTCGTAAGAAGAGTTATGCCGATAAGAGAAGAAGGCCCTTAGAGTTTGAAGTCGGAGATAGAGTCTTTATGAAAGCATCTCCCAGAAAGGGCTTCACTCAAATAGGTAAAGGTGGAAAGCTTAGTCCACGCTACCTCGGGCTATTTGACATTTTAGAAAGAGTTGGAGAAACGGTGTATAGATTGGATCTACCACCAAGTTTGACCGGGATACACAATGTGTTTCACGTTTCTCAGCTTCCTAAGCATTATCCCGATGAGTCTACCATTCTTCCAGTTGAAGAAGTTCAGTTAGAGTCGGACTTGACAATCGAGAAGTACCCGATTGCAATTCAAGACTGGAAGATGTAACAGTTGAGAAACCGACAGATTCCTTTGGTTAGAGTCCTTTGGAGTGATCATAAATCCAAGGAATCGACGTGGGAAACCGAGGAGAAGATGAGGAGGTTGTATCCTGAGTTGTTTGAGACCTCGAGTCGGACTTGAGGACAAGTCCTTTTTAAGGGGCGGGGGAGACTGTGACACCACGACTTTTCGGCCATACAGGTATGACATAATTACGTATTTAAATTCCTTAATTATGTGATTATATGTTTAACTAATGTTAATTGTTATTCTTTTTAATTATTTAAATTCTTATTTGAATATTTATACTTCTTTCGTTAGTATTTGCTATATTCTTGATTGTTTTCAATTCCAATTTTGTGCTTATTTGCCACGCATGAGATATACGTGTTACGAATATGTAAATATGCTCGTTTTATGTTTTTAAGTTTGTTTGTTGAGCTTTCGGAGTGTTTGTTTCGTTTGCAACCTAAAGGAGGTTAAAACATTTTAACACACCTTGGGTTCCGGGTTATGTATTTCGAGCTCGGGAATTCGGATTTGAATTCCGTCACTTTTGTTGACCTCGTTTCGATGATTCAGAGTCAATGGACTAAGCCTTATATTTTTCTAACCTCGTTTGACACTCCAAAATTTGACCGAAAACTCACCTTACGCCTATATGACTACCTTTCACTTATTTGCACATTAGTCCCTCAATTTTTGACATATTATTCTCAAACCTGGTCCCACCATCCACCAACTCAATACCATATCATCCCTTACTCTCTTTATCTCGGTTTATACAAGGAAAAAGGGAGAGATTGTTACAAACTTGGAAGAGAACTCAAGAATCCCACACTATTCACCAAGTTGAGATTTTGAGCTCAAATCTCCATTTTTCGCCCATCATCTTCAAGAAGTAATTATATATTTGATATGTCCATGCTTATGTGATCTTTTTCGTCCATTAATATCATGTTTTGGGCTAAGTTGATGATATATATGAAGCTTGGATTGATTATGAGGGTTTGTTGATCTCTAGCCATCTAAAGAGTTATACTTTGTTTTGATGATATATATATCATCTCTTATGCCTTCTTTATGAATATATGATCCTCTTTTTGTTGTCGGTTGAGTGTATGGCATGTTTCCATTGATGAGCTTCAAGCTTTTTGCATGAGATAGGTTGATATATGTGGCTTCCTTGCTCTCTTTGTCTTGCTTGGTGATTTAGGAGAAGTTGGGGCATGTTATTGTACGGATTTAATGCATAAATATTAGCTTGTTATTGCTGCGTGGTTGCCTTGTTCTCCCCTGTTTCTTCGCATTAACAAACTGTTGTTGTTGCTAATTTTTTTTTCTGAGAAGAAAGGCCAACATGGCAATGTCAGCTTTGAACGCGATTTGGACACGGCCGTGTCGGAACTTTGACTTGGGCCGATTATTTTTATAATATCGGACACGGCCATGTCCATTTTGAACTGAAACCCAACACGGCCGTATCCAAAGTTCGAGATTGGCCCCTGAATTTATTTTAATCGGACACGGCCATGTCCATTTTCAAGTAAAACTTAACACGGCCGTGTCATGTGTTTGCGCAACGATGACGGTTATCCGTTTTGTGATTTTGATGCTTTTCGTTATGCTTTCTTACTTTTTTCATGGCTCTTTTGTAATGTTAACTTGCTATTTCATGTGTTATATGCATTGCATTGGGTTTATGATTCCATTTGATATGGGTTTTCTGAGTATAAGTTTGTACGACCTAATTGGTACGTTTATGCATTCATAAGCATTGTCGGGCATCTATTTGGTTCATAATTGAGTCTAAGTCTCGGGTCCTGCCTTCTTGTGTTTCAGAGCCTCTTCCGGATGTGCAGGAGCCCGATATTTATGTGGTTGGTTGCCCGTTCTGACCCTGTTTCTGCTACCCTTTTGTTATAAGATGAGGTTCGGAACTTTATATTAGTTATCGACGTACGGCCTATTATGTGTTGTTTTAACCCCCCCCCCCCCCCCCGTGCATGCATATATATATGTTATATATTAAATACGCATGTTTAAGCTATGATTATGGCCTTGTGCAAATGTTTGAATCTTATGAAACAGTATATGTATGAGCATATCTAAGCTTAAGCTTTCGAACTCTTTTACGTTATGTTTGAGCGAGTTGTGCCCTGAAAGATGGGAATGTGATCTGATTTGGTATGTTAGGCCCGGGAACTATGGGTAAGGAGTGCTCGGGATGGCAAGGGTCGTTGGGTTTGGCCTGTGCGTGGTTCCCTTTGAGATATTCACATGCGACCCTTGGAGGTTGGGAAGGCATAGTATCTTGAGCCCTCGGTGAATAACCGGGGAAGGCATATCGTGGGTTAGCTACCCCGTATGTTTTTGTATTGCAGGTGGAGAGGGTTTGATTGCCGAAACACCAAGGGTATGGGGTTGGATTTGTGTATAAATTCGGTTTTTTTTTTTTTTTTGTTATGTTTTGAGGAGTTAGTGGTAGTCCGCTCTCACCGGGCATTAGTTTATGTTGTGTATCGATGGTTATGGATCGAGATAGGATTTCTTTTATGTATATTACATTATTCTTTTGAAAAGGATTTGGTATGCAAAACTTCATGACTATCCCCTTGATATATGCTCTGTTACTTATATTTATACGTGTGTGGGTGTGCGTTTAGCTCCCTCACTCAGCCGAGTTGTAGACTGACCCCTCTCCTTTACCCTTTCAGGTTGCACGAGCTAGGCGGGGAACTACGTCGTATCAAGTCGTACTTAGCTGTTTAGGTCGAGTCTACACGTATTTCTGCATCTTTTGATTATTCTAACTTTTGGAATATGTATATGAACTTGAATACGTGTATTCTTTTTGGGCCTTACGGTCATAGTATATATGATAGTGTATGTTTGATCGAGCTCGTTTGGATCCTGTTTCTTGCTTCCGCACCTTTGTTATTTTGTTTCGCGCGCCCTGGTTGTGTTTTAGCCCCGCTTAGCCTAGTGTGTGAGTGTAGGTCCCCGTTCGCTTAGACTTGGGCTCATGTATGGAGGTTCATTTCATATGTGAGTTCGGGTTTAGGTGCGGGGGATGTGGTGGCCCACCGTTCTGGGCGCTACACTTTTAGAATTACTAAACGATATAACTTATCAGAGTACCTATACTCCTTGCAATTCCCTTTCAAAGTCCTTATTTGTTACTATACAAGCAAACATCCTTATCTGATCTCTGTAGTTTTTTTTTTTTTTTTGGGCATGTCCCTTTAGTCACCTGTCCATCGGGCTTTGAGCGTTTCTTCTTCTTAAAGGCATTCAAGCATTTACCTTAGTGGGTTTAGAAGAAGATTTAACCATCATAACCTTCTATTCCTTCTTAAGGATGCTCTCAACCATTATCAACTAAATGATTAAATATGCTACAATGGCATCATTGTGGTTGAGTATAAAAGGGTTAAATGATGGTGGAAGCGATTTGAGCAATCAATGCATTGAGAACTCATTTCTCAATGAATGATCGTGGATGCAAGATCCTCGTTCAAGCACGTTTGCTCCCTCATTGAAATATGGAACAATTCTATAATGTTATACCTTGTAACATGTTAATGAGGTACAATTGCTCTTAAGTGGTTGGAAAAATCCATCCACTTTTAAATTGCTTCTCTTTTGGCCCGGGTCGAATTTTGACAAGTAAGTGAAAATCTCGCCTCACAGAGAACACTTTTCTCTTTTCGAAATCTAAAACGAATTTTAGGATCCGAAGCCAATTAGAGTTAGTTAGGACTTAGTCAACTTGTTTGACTTAAGGATGGATACGAATGGGTTTGTATTTCATATTGTAGAGAATCACAGAACTCCAACCTAAATGCTAAGAAGAGAAAATGTGAGCATGTTGAATAATAACGTAACACATAGGATTTAGGTTTTTTATCGTATGTAACTCCCACTGTTTTTAGAAGATCTTAAAATCCCAACGATCTTTGAGGAAACTTGTTTTCCCAATTGACTGAGATCCTAAGCACTTTATCTTAGACCTACGACTCGCGGACATCCTCAATAAAGCCTTAGGTAGGTACAACTTGCCAATTCCATCACTATGGAACTCTCAGTAATATTTTTTGCATCACCCATCTTTCAATATGGACCCACGACTCGTGCGACATCCATATTTACTTAGGCATTAAGCAAAACCCATCAATCATAAGATCATGATTAAACTTAGTCCGGAACAACCCACGACTCACGGACATCGCCCATTCTAAAATAACCATGAAATATTAATTACTTAAAGTAATTAATCAGGAAACTAAGAACTAATAGGTTTCACATAGCCACCCCACAACTCAAAACCTATTAGTAACCAATGTGCAACAGCTCATAGGGAATTTCTTAGGCCGTGTCCCTAAGAGTTGCTGCACAACTACCCTGTTTTTGCCTTCAAAACGTTGCTGCACCAAAACGCTTTTTTTCGGAAATTTGAACCGGACACGGCCGTGTCCAGTTTGTGTGACGCCCCGTATTCTCGAAGGGCGTCCTGACGATATTAACAAGTAAGTCTCTACACTCGTGTGTGTTTAATTTAAGAGTTCTTGAATTATATGATTTAATGTAAATTCAATTTAATATGTGTTCATTCGAATTATTCTAAGATTAATTGCCAACTTGATTAATTACGCGCATATGTAACCCTAACTGTCTAATTTGATTTAATTCAAATTTATTCCATGAAATAATTGTCAAGTTGATTTTTAAATCCGTCATATTGCTTAACTTGTTTAATTTCGGTTTACTTGAATTCCTTGAGATTAATTGTCAATCATGTGTTTACGAGTGTCATTAAATTGTACGAAAGGTTTCTAAAATTAAATTGAATTAAACTCTAATTGGTAAATCTCTCTCTTTCATTTTTATTTATAAAATTAATTCGGAGCTTGAATGTTTATTCGTAACTTTACCAATTTTACTCACGATTATTTGTACGTGATATTACTCTTTGCTACGTGATAAGGATACCCGGTTGTATATAGCTTGTGCACAAGACACATTTCTCCCAATCCCTTTTTCTCTCTCTCTCTCTCCTCTCCCACTTTCTCTCTCCCGCGGGTTACTATCGCGGCTTCGGTTACGAGCCCATAACTCGATCGTTTCTTGACGGAATTCAACAAACGAATAGTCCATTTCAATTGTCTCGGCGAGACCGATGCAAGAGTACCAATTTCACGGCCTAACGATGAACGGTGGCGGAGTTATGGCCGGATTTCAGTAGCAGCGGCGGAGCTGTCAGACCGCCGCCACTTCACCGGCATTTCGCGGCATTTTCCGGCCACCTCCTTGGTGCACGCGCCGAAGACCTAGCAAGAGGACATCCCGGCGCTTCGTTTGACGTCGGCGGCACGGCCATCGGAGCAGCGAATGCGCCACACGCGCCGCCCAAAGCTCGCGGCGGCGGCGCGAGTTAGTGTAGCGGCGGCGGTAGAAACTTCGGCGGCCAACGGGGGCCTTTTCCGGCCATCTTTTGGTCTCGGGTTCTTCATGAAAGTTGTTCGGAACGACGAGAACTAGTGGCCTGTGATCAGGCGACTCCAGATTCGGTGGTTTGGCGGCAGATCGGCGGCAGCAAAGTAGCGGTGCAACGGCGGCACTAGCTCCGAGGATTTTTCCGGAAAGATACCTTAGGGCTTTCGAAGAGCTCGTCATGGGTAAGACAATGCCTCTTTCAGATCGCATTTTGGTTCACCGGTTTGGAAGTAATTTGAGTTTGAAGATTTAGGGTTTTCGTGTTCTTAGATTTCAGATCTAGGACAATCGGCTTGGAATTTCTAGAAATTGATCGAGGATTTGGAACGGGCACGAAGACTTCATTCAGGATTGATTTTTCGGGATTTTTCCGGCGACTTTTGATGGCGGCCCGATGGCGGCCCGGTGACTTTCCGGCGGCTCCGGTGGCGGCAATCCGGCGACTTTCGGACATAATGTTCGTCTCGTTGTGGTGAGTTCAACGCCACTTTCCGTTCATTAATCGGACACTCCATCTATTTATTACGAATTATTTTGCGTAATTGTGATTATTTGAATTAATTGTTTTAAGTGCAAATAAATTGGTTATTGTTGGTATGTTGATCGAGATATATTCCAATCGTATATGAAAACATGTATTGAATGGATTGTGATATGCATGAATGTTTTAATTTACAATTTGAATCCCGATGTGATGAATTTATACTATGTGTTTAGATATGAAGGGGTGTTAGTGTAATATCTAGAAACTAATCTCTTATGTGACTAAATGAACTTGAATGATATTTTAGAAGAACGAACATGTTGTGATTTCTTTATATGAATTTGAGACGTTCTCAATGTTATGTTTGTTGTAAATTGTGTTTCAAATATAAAATTTAGATACATGAAAGATGCTTGAACAACTTGAGACTTTATGCATGATAGGAGTTAGAATTGTAATATCTTGATTTACTCTTACTACTTGAAAATGGTATATTATGAATTACAATAAATTGATAATTGTCATGTTTGTAAGTAATTAATTCCTAGTTGAATAATTGTATAAAAACTTTTATAAATAATTCTAAACTTAGGGGATGTAAGTGTAATATTTATGAAACTATGAATGTGACTTGAGCTTGTGTACCAAACATGTTGTGAAGTCGTAAAGGATGATCTTAAGTGAATTAAATGCACTCTTTATTTGTATCAAGCATGCCATCTACGTACAACGACTTTGTATGTTTATATGATCAAGTTGCTCTTACTTATGCACTTTATAACTCGACATGAACTTGATGCTTAATTCTAATATTATAATTGAACCCTGTGACATTGGATGATTTAATATGCATTTTGTGAATACATTGACTTCCTAAATTGATCTTGCATCTTTGGATATGGAATTGCATGTTGGTTGCTTGTAAATATGACCTTGTTGAGCATTGATATGCTTTGAATGACCACGACACCATATCTAAGCACAACATGAACACTTATGCATAACCACGATCATGTTGAGCAACGCCGTGCGTCTTGTTTGGTTCATATAGAGTCTAAGTCTGGGCTTCTGTATGTCTTGTCACAGAGTTTGGTGGTGCCGGTGGGCCCGAGGTTTAGAGTGTTTGGCCCTTCACACTCTCAGACTCTACTTTCACGAGGTGAGGTTTAGGATTTTGTATAGTTACGCGACCTATGGCCTTAATATGCTGATTTCAACCCTTGCATGCGAGTATATCTATTATAAATACGTATGTGTTGGATATGATATGTTTATGACCTTCTGAATCAACTCTGTTTGGAAAATTAAATATGAAAGCATATGTAAGCTATTTTGGGAAAACAGTTGTGCTGTGATTATGTAGCGAGATTGCCATGAAAGATTAGCGTATGTGATCCGTTGTGATCTGTTCTGTTGTGATCCGTTGTGATCTGTGTGTGGATCGATCCTGGTGAGCTGCGGAATGGGTACCCCCGGGACGGTTAGGGTCGTCGGGGCATTTATCCATTGCGTAGTTCCATTTGAGATATCATTGTGCGACCTTAGGGTGATGAGGGAGGCGTGGTATCTTGAGCCTTCGGCTAAGGTCGGGGAGGACTCTTGTGGGTTCGCAACCCCTTGAGGGTGAGTCTATTTTAGACGGTTTATTCTCGATGGTATGGGGACGGTACATCTCCTCCATCATTGGTGTAGAGGTTGGATTGATTTTGATTTATGTTATGAGGAGTTGAGGTTGGAAGCTCGTACTCGCCGAGCAGTTGATTATGTTATGTTATGGAATTATGAATCGAGATAGAGTCTTTCTGGAAAATGATTTCCAAACTTATATCTATATCTTATTTGGGTTCTTTCAAAATGTTTTGGTATGTAACACCTACTCCCGGTTCATGAGTCCATCCTTTTTATTCTGTGCTATGCTCCTTATATATATATTGTGGGTGTGCGTTAGCCCCCTCACTCGGTCAAGTTGACTGACCCCTCATTTACACTTTTAGTTGCAGGATTGTTGGCGTTTACTAGGCAGAAGTGAGTCCTTTGAGTTACACTTCGTCGGTCTAGTCTTTCTATTTGCATTTGTCTTTTCATACACTTTACTTATGCTTTGACTTATAGACTTGAGATTATACTTTACTATTCGGTAGCCCTGCGTGGCACTCTCATTCGGCCCTTGTGGCACTTGATGATTATTACTTTATGTTGATATTCGGGACTAGGGATTTATGCTAGTTGAACCCGTCACCTGCTTTGTATGTTTTGTTTTAAATGCTTCCGCTATCTATTGTTGTTGGTTTTAATTGCTTTCGCACTCTGAGTTTTGGTCAAGTTAGATCCGCCTAGCCTAGTGTGTGAGTTGGTCTCCCGTTCGCTCTGATTCGGATTCGGGCATGGACTTTCATTTCATGTTCCGGGTCTGGGTCATAGTGCGGGGGATGTGGCACTTCTCCGTTTGGGGTGTTACAGTTTGTGCTGATTCTTGACACGACCGTGTCATATGTTCGACTTGGGCTCCTGATTTTATTAAATTCGGACACGACCGTGTCCGTTTCCTTTGCATTTTGGACATGGTTGTGTCATGTCTCACGGAGGCGCCCCGGGGGAGTTTCTTTCGTCGTTTCGTTGCTTTTAATTGCATTTTCTTGTCCCGTTTGTGACTTTTATGCATTGTTAACTTAATGTATTATGTGTTAACTTGTATTATATGAGTTTATGACTTGATTTGTTTGCTCGTTTTCGAATTATGATCTCATATGTGATGTGAAGTATGCTACTTTAACGTGCGTTTATGACTTCATGTCTCGTTTATATGCCTTGCATAATTATTCCTTGCTCCTTATATGATATGAATGCTTCGATAATATGTTGTATGATATGATATGCTTGTTATATGAAAATTATGAATTTGTTTAGTATGATTTATATGAATTACGATTTAATATGAACTTGCATGTGTTATATGCTAACATATTATATTGATATGCATCACTTGCATTCATACGCATTGTCAATATGGTTCATTGAGTCCAAGTTTGCTCTTGTTCTTTGTTTTGCTCTTAGGTTCGTCCCGTTGTTGAGGAGGTCGTTCTTTAGTTCTCTTTGGTCTGTTTTGTTCGGTTTGGTCTACAATGTGAGGTTTTATTCTTTTAGTTAACATGACCTTCAACCCTATTTGTATTTTGAGCCCGCATGGTACTTACATATGTATACATATAGATACATGTTTAATAAATATTTTGTGGGATTTGTCCCATTTGTCATAAAGCTTTGAAAAACGCTTTTATATGTATCTAAGCTCTACTTTTGTTTACCTTGCAAAGCTTTGATAAGAGTGTGTGCGTATATGCGTGATATGACTTGTGTATAAGCTTTGTGTGATAAGTGTAAGTGTAAGTTTGGGCCTTGGAGAAGTGGTACGTGATCTCAGGTCAGCCATGGGGTCACTGGGCTCTCTCATCAACACGACTCCACCTTTACGGGAGAATTGGCTCAACCTCAGGAGGTCGAGGGGAAAGCTAGTTCTCTTATGCCGACGGGTGCATGTGTCATGGCCCATCGAAGGAGCGGGCGAGATCCCCCGACTCATTAAGTTTTAAGTGTGAGGCTTGAGAGGGGCACCTCTCTTCCCCAACCGAAGAAGGTGGATTGATTTATGTGCTTTGTTTTGCCTTTGCTTTTGCTTATGATATGAAGTAGGTGGGATTAGAACTCGTGCTCGCCGAGTTGGTAAGCTTATGCTTTTGTTTACGGTTGTGGAACGGCGGTGGATTTCTAAGCACTAAAACTTGGTTGATTTTGGCCTTCGGTCTTAAACTTCTTCATTTATATATCTACTACCACGAGTTAAACATTTTAGAATGTAAAAACCACGCCCGGTTCACGAACCCCTTTCAGCTTTGGTTATGTTTTGTTCTTATATATACGTACGGGTGCGTGTGTTAGCCCCCTCAGCAGTCTCTAGGACTGACCCTCATTGTTTCTCTCTTTTTTCCCCTTTGATTAGAGTTTGCAAGTACCCGTTTGAGAGTTGGAGCTAGACGGTTGTCTTTGAGCCGTGGTTGTGGATAGCTCCAGTCACATGCATTGTATTTGGTTTTCTTTATGCATTTTGCTAGATTTGAACTATATATAAGTTATGACTTTAATTCAAATTTGTAGGGGTTTGTATAACTTGTCTCGCTATATTTGATATACCTTTTTTATGTCTCGAGTATGTATGTTTGTATTTGGCATCCTGGTGTTTTCGAATTCGTTAATTATGTTGCTTGCGCATTTTGTGTTAGGGACTAGACCGCCTAGCTTAGGTTGGAATTTTGTTTGTCACCCGTTCGCCATGGCTTGATGCGTGGGTGGAGTTTCCATTTCGTTACACGTGTCAGGCTATGGTGCGGGGGATGTGGCACCCTTCGCTTCGGGGTGTTACATAAACCATCCATGTGTATAAATTAAAACATCCACAAGACTAACCCATGATCACCTAATATTCCAAAATTGCAAGAATTTAAATTTACCAATAAATTTAAAACCCCTTTAACTTTAAGTTCTACTAACTCAAAGTAATCTGAAAACAATTTCTTGTTCAAGAATATTTTCAAAATCAAAATCTTGAATCTGATAAAATTCAATTTATTCAAAATTAATAATTTTATAAAATTATTATTTCAAAAATACTAATATTAATTTTTTCGAAAAATTAAATCTGACTTTAATTCCCAAAAATTCCCAAATTATAATTTTATTTCAAAAATAAAATATTTTCAGTAAAAAATAATTTTAAAATTTTACAAGCAGGCAGGACGTTACTGCATGCCGGACGGGCAGGCAGGCAGGGAGGGCACGCCCGGGCTGGCAAGGCAGGCACCTGCGCACGCGCTTAGGCGAGCGGCAGGCAGGCAACGTGCACCTATCTGCGCGCGGGCAGGGCTGCTGCGCCTGCGAGCATGCTTCTTTCCTCGGTTCGATCCGTTCGCATACGGCGACGACGAGCGATGAACTAGCTTGGTCCTCGTTGTCCCGCACCGATTTTTGTGCAAATTTTCAGAAAAATTTTCACCTAAATTCGGGAATTAAAATCACGATTTTAATTAATCTAAAATTTAAAACGAATCGAATAAATTTTCAGAAAACCTTTTTCTCAAATTTTTCGGTAACATCTCAGATTCAAAAGCTCAGATTACGAAACAAATTCAAGAATACTTAATTGTAACTCAGATTCAAGAATTTATCAAAATTCAATTAAATGATAGATTAGAAATAGACCTTGCAAGGTGGCTCTAATACCACTTGTTGGGAAAAACACGATCAGAAAGCGCAGCATAATTTAAAATTTTTCCCAAAAAGCAAGATCGGACTTGCAATTTCTATTTCCAATCTTAGGGATTCAAGAACTTACAAGAATCGATACTTTCTTGACACTTTTTGAGCCGCCCTCAAACGCACTTCATGCGGTAATGGCAACCCTCGTCCCTCGAAAGATTCTTTCTACTAGATTCCATAGTAGGTTTCCTCCAGAGTAACAATCCACACCAGACCTAGATTCAAATCATGTCAGGGAGAGTGCTAGCGGTATAACATGTGTAAAGAAAGAAACGTAAAAACGAGAAGAAAGAGAGCAAGAGAATTATCCCATGAAGCAATCGTGTCGTTTGGGCGTGATCTCTCTATCACGCGTGAGCAGAAAATTTCGACCTCCTTGCCTATATATAGGCTAGGGTTCAAAATCCCCTTAGTCTAGTTGGAATCGGATTCCAACTTTGACTTTTCTTCTATCTTTTCTTTTCCTTCAAGTAATAAAAATCTTATTCAAAATAAGATATCTATTTCTTCTAGAAAAGGAGTTCCTAACCAAATTAGGAATATTAATTATTCTATTAATAATTAATATCTTATTCCAATAATGTTTATTCTAATCATATGAGAGTTAATATTTACTAGAATAATAAATACAAGATATTTAGTATTTATTTATTTATCTATTCTAATCAAATTAGAACAAGTAAATAATTAAATACTTAGAATTAATTCTCTAATTAATTCCTTGAAGGGCATTAGAACTAATTCTCTAATTAATTCCAACGAGCTAAAATTAATTCTTTAATCAATTTTATTTGGCTTTATAATTAATTCTCTTAATTAATTATATTCAGGGATTAATTCTCTAATTAATTATATTTGGGCTTTATAATTAATTAACACATGGTCCAATTTCTCAATTGGACCACATGCCCAAAACTCTCTCACGTGCCACATGTGCACATTTACACGTGTGGTCTCGTTTTGAACAACTATTTGATCTTTCCTTCAATACCCTTTCAACCTGGCATTTGTGTGTGACTCCTAGGTTTATTTTCAGTTAGCAGTGAGACTAATACGCTTTATTAGTTCACAGATCATACGACCATAGTCTAGCCATAGGTGTGTAACCCCTACCTAAACAATGAATATATATTCAAAAGAACCTTTCAGTCAATGCAGCTGTGAGGTACGATACTCCTACCAACCCATCTCTCGATTAAGATCTAGGGCATGGGAATAATGAGAGCCCCACTAATCTTGATCACAAAACTAAGTTCGTTTCATATCCATTTGATCTCAATCCAAGAAACTCTTTTCTTGATTTCTTGATCCACTAGCTCGGCCGAGGGTTTAGGATGGCATATGAACAACTTATGCAATAAGAGATCTTCTTGCATTAAAGTAAGTGTAGGTCCTTTGTTGATTCTCATATACTTCCATGTGCCACTTGTGCAGCCCCAGCATAAGCCTTGAATTAGTTGTCTCGGGAGACATCCTTGAAAACTTATACCAAAGACTACAGAGTTAGCTCACAAAGCATCAATGGAATCTCAAGCCAAAGGATTACTTTACTCACGCCATTGACCTGTGAGATATTTCCTAATCTGGAAGTTTCCTCTTCCTGAAGTGGAAACTTCCTTTCCCATTTAGGAATCTTCTCACGCGGGACACCTCAGTGTACCCGTTAACAAGCACCCTCATATATTGCGTACACATCAACTTATACACTTTATACCCCATGAAATAGGATGATCCTTCTTAAGGACGCAATCCTACGAGCAAGTCTCAATCGAGCCTAATCAACACTCCCACTGTTTGTTGGACTCATCAACTTGGACTGGTTTCTAATCCGGCCTTAAGTTAGGGCTTGTTTCATATGTCATTCACCTAATGACAAAGTCCCTAACAGCCTTATGGATTAAAGGAGTTCTAATACATGCGGATATATTGGAAAAACACAAAACATGTAATGCATATAAAGAAGTGTTTGTCTGTGATAATAATCAATCGTATTAATCAAATATTATCGGTGATATTCGGAAAGCCCCAAAGCAGATTACGCCGAATCAGCTTTTAGAGCACTATTCCTAACATCCCGCGCTACGGACCTAGTTTGTATATAGAATTGCCATCCATATACCCGCCAAGCTCGAAGCATGTAGTGACAAATTGACAACCTAGCTAGGCGGTACTAGACTCACAAAGCGAGTAAATCAAACACAACTACACGGAAGCTTAACTCAAAACATATGCAATAGAATAATTCATCCATTAAATAAAGTGACCGTCACGGTCCAGCATATAATGCTCAAAGTACGGAATGTAAAATCATCATAATGACCAACACGATCAAACTAGCATAATAGTGGAACATCATACATACATACTTAATCCAAAATAAACTCTGAAAGACATAACATAAGTAATAAAGTATGTTACAAGCATAACGAGTACAAAATAGACTCAAAGACAAAACTCTGAAGAAAGACCCCGCCTAGCTTGACTCTAAAACGCAACCTGTGGGCACGAAAGGTAAAGGAGATCAGCTCAAAAGGAACCAGTGAGGAGAATTATACATAATATGAGTGATATAAAAGAGGTCAATGTATCCTCAAATCAAAGGTGTTTAAGATCCGATCACGTTTTCGAAAAACAATGCAAGTTTTACAAAATACAAATCATAAACCACACACAAAACCGGCACGACGAGAACGAGCACTCCATCCGAACTTCCCAAACCAAGAATTCAAATCAATCCATCCATTGCGCCATTGATGTCGAGGGTGTACGGCCCCCGATCATCCATATCGTGGAGAATTCGGTCCATGAAACCTAGCTCTCCCCAAGAAAACCTCAACCCCAAAACCTCCTCGGAGTCTTAGTAGTCTTATCCATAGTGGAAACTTTGTATGAGGACATCCGTCGGCCCTCGCCTTCCCGGAATATCACTCACCTCCATCCCCGAGCTCAATCAAAGGATTCCCCAAGCAAGCGTCCTTGCAAGGTACATCATAACCTCGCTACACAACTCGTACGTACACAATATTCAATGAAAGTTCCAAAAGCATTTTGGGTACTTATCCCATATACCAACTTTAGTTTTACTTGCAAACGGTTTTCCATAAACAATAACCATAATACGAGCAACGTTCACAAAACTTGGCTTACAAAGCCTACATATACGTTTTGAAAACGGAAGTTTAAAACCATCAAACATGATAGGCTATACGTGTCCACAGTTTTGAAAGCATTTTATATCATAACTCCTCACCTTTACCAAGAACTCCAAAGGCCAACCACGAGCAAATAAGCTACTCGTCCGGAGACTCACCACCTAACAAGACAAACGAACCAACAAGGTAAGACACGATTCGAAACCAATCAAGACGACGCACGGCTTAAATGAACGTAAATATGCTAATGATGTGCAATGAATGTCCAAGGATGGCATAAGTTCAGCAATTACAATCAAACAACATCATATGAGTCATATATCAAGCTTTCAAGTCATGACACATGCAAATAACAACATGTGAATCATACTTAGCATATTCTTACACATAATCGAGGCATACAAGACATTACAATACACATAAACGTGATTCCAAGTCTAATATATCATGCTAGGGGTGTGAGAAGTGTAAAGAAAGTGAAAATGAAGCAAAATGATCAAGAAGCATAAAAATCAAGTTTGGGACCTAAGATGCATGAAAGCCCCGTTTAGGCTTGTGAAGGAAATGCAAACGGTCATTTGGCCTGGGAATTTCGTGACAGTAGCTTCCTACACGGGCGTTTGGGTTTTTCGTTCAAAATCGAAACCCCCATTTGGAATGTTACTGTTGCAAAACTCAATTACAAACATAGGTTCAAACACGGTGAAAAATGCACTCCAAATGCTCCAAAATCATGCTTCAAAGTTCATAAAACTTGAATAAACAAAATTAAACATCAGATAGCATGACAAGAGCATCTAGAAACGAATATGCATCGAGAAATCCAATAGTTTTCACCTAAGAACTTCATCTTCTTCTTGTATTCAAAGCTTCAAACCCAACAATGGTGAAATCCTCAATCATGCAAGAAACTCAATGAAATTAATCACATTCTTCATGAAATTGCTCAAGGAATAAGAATCCAACACGAAATCCAGTCAAAACATACAAGAACATGAACATACAAGAATTCATATAAAAGTTTCAAGGTGCTTCAATGGTGGATTTCACAAAAGAGCATAAAAGAAAGAAATTCTTACATTAAATCATTCCTAGTATCAAGATAAACATATTTCCAAGAAGAAATTCAAGTTCAATCCAAAAACAAGAACCCTAGTTCAAATCTTAGCTCAAAACCTTCAAGAACGCAAAACCAACAAAAGAGCACATAAACCTTAACTTGAGAGCTGAAAATCGAAGAGAAAATCGTGTTCTATATCTTGAATTCCTAGCTTCAATATCCAATCTTGTTTCTAGAAATGGCTTGAAGTGTTCTTGGGTGTTCTTGAGAGAATATGAGTAGGTTGAGAGAAAAGTGAGAGAGGGAGGGTTTGAATCTCTTGTTTTAACGTAAAATGAGTTTTGGTGTTAAAAATCTGAATTGGTTAATTGGGTCAGCTATTAGGGTCACAAACCAGGTCAATTGGAGAGGGTTGTAAGTGAAACTGGGTCTCAAATTGGGTTAAATTCGAAATTGGATCGCAGGTCAACAAATTGGCTTAAAATGGTTGACTTTTCGTAAAATAGTCATAACTGCTTCGTCCGAACTCCGAATTGAGTGATTCAAAAACCCACACACTCGTAATCGAATTATATACCCAAATTCATTAAGTTCTAACCAGTTCCAGGCTCGAAAATATAAATTTACCAATTTGTTCCTAATTATACTTTTAATGTCCAAATAAGCACATTGTTTTGATTAATCATGAAGCATGCTATCAAAGCTTAACAAGAACAATACGAGCACATAATTAACATATCAAGTAGTCATGTATTTCATGCAAACCATATATCTCACATAAGCACAAAAAGGTAAATAGTTCACTCACGTAACAAAACTTACCTTGATCGAGAAGCGGGGCGTCACAACCTACCCTCCTTAAAGAAATCTGGTCCCTAGATTTACCATCGGAAAACAACTCAGGGTGAAAACTCCGTATCTTCTCTTTCGTTTCCCAAGTTGCTTCTTCGGACTTAAGATCTTTCCAAAGTACCTTAACCAACGGGATTTGTCGATTCCTTAACTCTTGGACCTTCCTATCCAAGATCTTCACCGATTGTTGCACAAATGTCAAGTCCGGATCCAATTGGGTTTCTTCAACCGGCATAGTCTCCATCTCATCTTGGAAATACTTCCTCAATTGTGATACATGAAACACATTATGAATTCACGTGAGATTCAGAGGCAAATCCAAACGATAAGCGACTTCTCCAATACGTTCCACAATCTAAAACGGACCAATGAACCTCGGGTTTAACTTACCACCCTTTCCAATTCGAGAGAACCCCTTTCCAGGTGTCGCCTTCAAGAAAACCCGATCACCCACTTCGAATTTCAAGTCTTTCCTTCTCCGATCGGCATAACTCTTTTGCCGGTCTTGTGCCGCTTTCATGTGTTGCTTAATCTTTTCCACCTTCTCAATTGTTCTCTTAATGATATTGGGCTTCGTTCCTCACTCCAAACCATCTTCCTCGGTCCATTTCCATTCCTCGAGATCCCAATAGAGAGGAGATCTACACTTACGACCATATAAAGCTTCATACGGTGCCATCTAGATCGAAGATTGGTAGCTATTATTGTAGGCAAATTTGATCAAAGTCAAGTGTTCATCCCACTTATCTGAAAAATCCAATACACAAGCCCTTAGCAAATCTTCAAGAAACTTAATTACCCATTCGGATTGTCCATCGGTTTTCAGGTGAAATACGGTGCTAAAACTCAAATTCGTACCCCACAATCAATTAAGAACCTTCCACAACTTCGATGTGAAACAAGGATCTCTGTCCAAAATGATGCTAACGGGTATCCCATATAATCTCATAATTTCTCGGTGATACAACTGCGCTAATTTCTCCACTTTATCGGTTGATCAAATCGGTAGAAAGTGTGCAAATTAGGTGAAGTTATCAAAAATAACCCAAATCCCATCAAATCCCTTTTGCATTCTAGGAAGTCTGGTCACGAAATCCATGGTGACATGTTCCCATTTCCACTCGGGAATAGGTATCGATTGCAACTTTCCCGTCGGTAATTGATGTTTGACCATAACTTGTTGATAAACTCGACATCTCTTAACAAAATTAGCCACATCCCGTTTCATTCCATGCTACCAAAAATACTTCTTAAGATCCCGATACATCCTGTTGCCACCAGGATGTATCATATACACGGTCTTATGTGCTTCTTCAAGCACTAACCTTTGCAATCCATCTAGTATACTCGGCCCTTGTACCTAAAGATCCCCAAATCGTCGAATCTAAACTTGGACTTCGGATTAGCTCTTGCGCGAGCCACTTATCTTTGAATCCACTCGTCCGTTGATTGAGCATCTAGGATTTGTTGCCTCAAATCTGGTCGTATAGTGATGTTAGCCAACCTCGGTTGCGAAACAAGGATCTCAGCTTCACTCTTTCAGGAATCGGCCTCAAGATTAGCAATCTTTGCTTTCCGACTCAAGGCATCCGTAACTACATTCGCCTTTCCCAGATGATATTGTATGACATAATAGTAATCTTCCAAGAGTTCCATCCACCGACGTTGTCTCATGTTTAAATCCTTTGATGTGAACAAGTAACGAAGACACTTATGATCGGTGAATACCTCGAACTTAACTCCATATAGATAGTATCGCCATTTCGCTAAGGCAAATATCACCGCGGCCAACTCAAGATCGTGTGTTGGGTAATTCTTCTCGTGCTCCTTCAATTTCCTCGAAGCATAAGTAATCACCCGACCATTTTGCATAAGCACACATCCCAATCCTTCCTTGGATGCATCGATAAAATCTGAAAACCCATCCGAACCTTCCGGTAAGGTCAACACAAGAACTGTTGTCAATTTCCCCTTAAGCACACGGAAGCTCTCTTGACAAGCTTCATCCCACACAAACTTCGTTTCCTTCTTGGTTAAACGTGTGAGAGGTGCTGTGATCTTAGAAAAACTCCTTACTTCTGACACATTCTTCAGTTGCTCCCAAAGAGAAATAGTTTCGATCTTAGAAGGATCCACTGAAATCCTATCACCGAAAATAAGGTGTCCTAAGAATGATACCTGATCAATCCAAAAATCACATTTGCTAAACTTAGCATACAACTTGTGCTCACGAAGTTTCTCAAGTACTAAACGAAGATGTAGAGCGTGTTCCTCAACCGACTTAGAGAAAACCAAGATGTCATCGATGAAAATAACCATGAACTTATCCAAGAACTCCTCGAAAACCCTATGCATCATATCCATAAAAGTTGTGGGTGCGTTGGTAAGTCCGAAGGGCATCACAACAAACTCATAGTGTCCGTATCTCGTGTTAAAGCCCGTCTTCGACTCCTTGATCCGTAATTGGTAATAACCCTGTCAGAGATCGAGCTTCGAATATACCTTCGAACCTTGCAACAAATCGAACAACTCTTCGATGTGCGGGAGGGGATACTTGTTCTTCACCGTCATCCTATTCAACTCCCGATAGTCTATGCACATACGAAGTGTCCCATCCTTCTTCTTCACGAACAACACCGGAGCACCCCAAGGTAAAGTACTCGGCCGTACAAACCCACACGCCAATAACTCATCAAGTTGAGTTTTGAGTTCTTTGAGTTTTGCGGGAGCCATTCTATACGGCATCTTCAAAAACAGCTCGGCCTCTTGGAATAGATCAATAACGAACTCAATTTCTCTTTCCGGTGGTAAAGTCCCCAAACTCTCTGGAAAGACATCGGGGAACTCATTTGCCACTTTTGTCTCTTCGAGTTTAATTTGATCTTTAGGCCAGTTCAACACATAAGCCACATACCGAGTAGCCCCATCTCAAATAAATTTCTTAGCTTCCATCAAACAAACAAACGAACTCCCTCGAATGCTAGAACCTGTAATAACACCGGTACCCAATTCAACCTTCTTCCCAAAATAGTCCATCTTCGCCCGATGTGCATATAACCAATCCATACCGAGTATCACATCATAATTCATCGGAATAGCAATCAAGTTCGTCGAGTAGACGCCCCTCAATATTCACCGGACAATCACAATACAAGCAATCAGTTCTAATCACACAACCCAAAGGAGAACGTACAATATAAAGTATAGAATCACTCGCAAGAGGCAAACTCAACATAGCAGCCATAATAGGAGTATGAGAACCACCTGGATCATATAATGCATGTATGGGAATGTCATGTATGTGGAGTGTACCTTCCACCACGGAAGTGGGGTCGATCTCGGTATCCTTTTGCTCTCCATCCAAAGTATAAGCACGTGCATGAGCCACGGGCCTTGTCCCACCACCCGGTCCTTTAGCCTTCGGTTTATCACAATTCTTTGCCAAGTGTTCGGTTCTACCACAATAGAAGCATCTACCCTGTTTCCACCAACACTTATCCCCAGAATGTGAAGTGCCCCCACAATGAATGCATGGTTCATTCTTCCTAGTAGTTGGAGGAGTTTGCTTCCCTTTTCCTTTGTTGCCCATAAAACGACCCTTTGTAGATGGTTGTGGTAACTTAGAAAATGATCATGGAGTTGCCCTCTTAAACCCCGAACCAGAACCAAAATTAGCAACATTCTTCTTAGTCACAAGCCTTTGCTCTTCCGCTTCCACTTTCAAAGCTAGCCCGGTAGCGTTAGCCCAAGTATCAATTTGCACCGGAGTCAAAGATCTTGCTAGTTCCCTACGAAGTCCTTCCACAAATTTCTCGCACTTGTGGTCTTCCTCATCGGTTATGTGAGGTGCATATAGAGACAATCGGTTGAACTCGGCTATGTACTCGGTCACGGACATATTACCTTGCTCCAAATTCATGAATTCCCTTTTACGGCGCTTCCTTGCTTGTTTTGGTATGTAGTGTGCCCGAAACTCCCTTGCAAGTACCTCCCAAGTGATATTATCCTCACCAACCCCAAGACGGGATATGGTACTACGCCATCAATTGTATGCTTCATCACGAAGGAGATCAATAGCACACATAGCTTTTTCAATCTCGGTGCAAGTGATAACCCGGAAGATCCTCTCAATAGTAGTGATTCAATACTCCACCTTCATGTCATCCGTAGTGCCCAGAAATATAGGTGGACGACGTTTACTAAACCGATCATAAACACTCTCAACCGGAGTCGGCGGTGGAGGAGGTGCTTGTGCAGCTTGTTGTGCATTAACGGCTTGCACAAATTGAGTCATATGGGCCATAAGATCCGCTGCATTAGGTAGAGACGGCGGTGGAGGTAGATTCTGATTATTCCCAGGAAGATCTTGCTTATTTTGACGAGCCGGAGAATGGTCACGACGACGTGGAGTCCTACACAATTCAATTATGTATGCATGTTGGTTAGTCATATGCTCATGTCACATAATATCAAGTAAGAAATGCAATTCATAAATTAAAAGCAATAATAAACAAGATATATGTAACATAAAGTCATATGCAAAAGCAAAATAAATAAACATGAAAGCACATTGTCCCTATGCCGTACAACCTAGACGACTCAAGATAACTCAAGAGCCAGTTTTGAACCTTCGGCATAGATACCAACCAAATAGGGGTGTAATGCCCCAACGAGGGCATCCCACCCCTATCCCGCGCTACGGACCTAGCTTGTATATAGAATTGCCATCAATATACCCGTCAAGCTCGAAGCAAGTGGTGACAAATGGACAACCTATCTAGGCAGTACTAGACTCACAAAGCGAGTAAATCAAACGTAAGTACACGGAAGCTTAAATCAAAACACATGCAATAGCATAATTCATCCATCAAATAAAGTGACCGTCACAGTCCAACACATAATGCTCAAAGTACGGAATGTAAAATCATCCTAATGACCAACACAGTCCAACTAGCATAATAGTAGAACATCATACATACATACTTAATCCAAAATCAACTCCGAAAGACATAAAATAAGTAATAAAGTATGCTACAAGCATAACGAGTACAAACTAGACTCAAAGACAAAACTCTCAAGAAAGACCTGGCCTAGCTTGACTCCAAAACGTAACCTACGGACACGAAAGGTAAAGCAGATCAGCTCAAAAAGAACCGGTGAGGAGAAGTATACATAATATAAGTGATATAAAAGAGGTCAATGCATGCTC
Organism: Lantana camara; assembly: GCA_037501455.1. NCBI lineage: Eukaryota > Viridiplantae > Streptophyta > Magnoliopsida > Lamiales > Verbenaceae > Lantana > Lantana camara. The sequence goes on from CM074863.1 coordinate 77,816,262, forward strand.
AAATCAAAGGTGTTCATGATCCGATCACGTTTTCGAAAAACAATGCAAGTTCTATAAAATACGGACCATAAACCACACACATAACCGACTAAGCGAGAATGAGCACTCCATCCGAACATTCCAAACCAAGAATTCAAATCAATCCATCCATTACGCCATTGATGTCGAGGGTGTATGGCCCCCAATCATCCATATCCTGGAGAATTCGGTCCATGAAACCTAGTTCTCCCCAAGAAAACCTCAACCCCGAAACCTCCTCGGAGTCTTAGTAGTCTTGTCCATAGTGGGAACTTTGTATGAGGACATCCGTCGGCCCTTGCCTTCCCGAAATATCACTCACCTCCATCCCCGAGTTCAATCAAAGGATTCCCCAAGCAAGCATCCTTGCAAGGTACATCATAACCTCGTTACACAACTCATATGTACATAATATTCAATGAAAGTTCCAATAGCATTTTGGGTACTTATCCCATATACCAACTCTAGTTTTACTTGCAAACCGTTTTCCATAAACAATAACCATAATACGAGCAACGCTCACAAAACTTGGCTTATAAAGCCTACATATACGTTTTGAAAACGAAAGTTTAAAACCATCAAACATGATAGGATATAGGTGTCCATAGTTTTGAAAGCATTTTATATCATAACACCTCACCTTTACCAAGAACTCCAAAGGCCAACCACGAGCAAACAAGCTACTCGTTCGGAGACTCACCACCTAATAAGACAAATGAACCAACAAGGTAAGACACGAGTCGAAACCAATCAAGACGACGCATGGCTTGAAATGAAGGTAAATATGCTAATGATGTGCAATGAATGTCCAAGGATGGCATACGTTTAGCAATTACAATCAAACAACATCATATGAGTTATATATCAAGCTTTCAAGTCATGAGACATGCAAATAACAACATGTGAATCATACTTAGCATATTCTTACACATAATCGAGGCATACAAGACATTACAATACACTTAAACATGATTCCAAGTCTAATATATCATGTTAGGGGTGTGAGAAGTGTAAAGAAAGTGAAAACGAAGCAAAACGATCAAGAAGCACAAAACTCAAGTTTGGGACCCGAGACGCATGAAACGCCCGTTTAGGCTTTATGAAGGAAATGCAAACGGTCGTTTGGCCTGGGAATTTCGTGGCAGTAGCTTCCTACACGGGCGTTTGGGGTTTTAGTTCAAAATCGAAACCCCCATTTGGAATACTATCGCTGTAAAACTCAATTACGAACATAGGTTCAAACATGGTGAAAAATGCACTCCAAATGCTCCAAAATCATGCTTCAAAGTTCATAAAACTTGAATAAATGAAATTAAACATCATATAGCATGACAAGAGAATCTAGAAATGAATATGCATCAAGAAATCTTAAAGTTTCCACATAAGAACTTCATCTTCTTCATGTATTCAAAGCTTCAAACCCAACAATGGTGAAATCCTCAATCATGCAAGAAACTTAATGAAATTAATCACATTCTTCATGAAATTGCTCAAGGAATAAGAATCCAACATTAAATCAAGCTAAAACATACAAGAACATGAACATGCAAGAATTCTTATAAAAGCTTCAAGGTGCTTCAATGGTGGATTTCACATAAGAGCATAAAATCAAGAAATTCTTACATTAAATCATTCCTAGCATCAAGATAAACATATTTCTAACAACAAATTCGAGTTCAATCTAACAAACAAGAGCCCTAGTTCAAATCATAGCTCAAAACCTTCAAGAACACAAACCCAATAAAAGAGCACATAAACCTTACCTTAAGAGCTGAAAATCGAAGAGAAAATCGTGTTCTATAGTCTTGAATTCCCAGCTTCAATCTTCAATCTTGTCTCTTGAACTTGAAGTGTTCTTCGGTGTTCTTGAGTGAATATGAATAGGTTGAGAGAAAAGTGAGAGAGGGAGGGTTTGAATCTCTTGTTTTAACGTAAAATGAGTTTTAGTGTTAAAAAATCTGAGTCGGTTAATTGGGTCAGCTATTAGGGTCACAAATCGGGTCAATTGGAGTGGTTTATATGTGAAACTAGGTCTCAAATTGGGTTAAATTCGAAATTGGGTCGCAAGTCAATAAATTGGCTTAAAATGTTTGACTTTTCGTAAAATGGCCATAACTTCTTCGTCCGAACTCCGAATTGAGTGATTCAAAAACCCACGAACTCGTAATCGAATTATCTACCCAAATTAATTAATTTCTATCTAGTTCCAGGCTCAAAAATATAAATTTACCAATTTGTCCCTAATTATACTTTTAATGTCCAAATAAGCACATTATTTTGATTAATCGCGAAGCATGCTATCAAAGCTTAACAAGAACAATACGAGCACATAATTAACATATCAAGTAGTCATGTATTTCATGCAAACCATATATATCACATAAGCACAAAACGGTTATCAAATTAAGGCATAATTTCACATAATTCATGGATAAAAAGGTAAATCGTTCACTCACATAACAAAACTTACCTTGATCGAGAAGTGGGGTGTCATATTAACTATAATCTAACCTCACCTTACACCAAACAAATCCGAAGACAGGATGTTCAATTCACCCGGGGTGCACCTGAGCAAATCGAACACAAAATACAAGACTTAGACTCGAGAAAGAACTACATGGATACACGGCGCATACATAAGTGCTTAAGAGATACAAACACGTAAGCAAGGCTCATATGCGTATCAATTTCATGAAAGAGAAGTCATACCACACTCAACATACTCAATTAATATCATATAGCATGTTAAGAATAAGTTCATGTGCAAAATTAATGCATCAAAGGTAAATGAAAGGTATACGGTGGCATTTATTCATTTATGAACACATATTGCATTCCTAAAGCAACATAAAATGCATATAAGCATGAATATATACACATACACATGATATAATAAGTTAAAAACAATTTTGGTGGTGTAAAGGTACGAGATAAACAGAATAAAAACACGAAAAGGGATTCCGAGTGAAAGTAGGCCAAAGCTGACAATTTTTCCAAAATGGACAAGCTATAGAAAAATGGGCATAACTTGAGTTTGGAAAATGGGAATTGAGTTTTACTTCTTGAAATGAAATTAGAAAAATAGATATTTATAACAGTATATAGCTCAAATCGTACTTCAAAGCGAGATGAAAATGGCATAGGTTTGAAGTTGGACAAATACAGAATTCAAGCGAAGTGGCGACAGAAAATTAAAACGATCATATCTCATAATTTAGAATGAGTTTTAATGTGATTCCAATTTGAAAATACTCTACACTTAAAGAGGTTTCTATAGTTAAAATTTCAGACAAAACAGAGCACGTATGAGGGTGTCGCAACCACGACAAAATTTCATTGAAAACCAATCGTGACCGCAAAGGCAAAACAGCCAACCTTCGACTTAATGGTCTCGGCCACGACACTTTTTAGGCTAAAAGTGGTTACGGGCATGATCGAGCTGCTCAGCCACGGCCAGTGCTTCACGGGGAGGTTTCCAACCTCCCCAAAAACCATCCCATTCCCCAAGAAACGGCACAAAACGGACATATAACATCAAATAACACATATAGAACACATTAGAGCATAAATCGGACTTCGAAATAAGCCCGAACACCCAAAACACGAAAACCTATACTATTCATCATCTTCCCAAATAAGCCAAATAGACATGGATTCGAGGCATGAAAGAGGTGTTAAATCGAAGCACGTAACGAGGGGAATACAAATCTTACCTTGTATCTTCAATCGAGTGGTCGGATGTTGCAAGCTCGAGCTCTGAAGCTTGAAGGCCAAATGGGGAGGGGTTTTCTTCTTCTCCTCCTCTCTCTCTCTTGGATCGTGTAAAATGGGGAAAAGAGAAGGGAATCTCCCTTTTCTTAAGGCTAAACGGGTAGGATCAAACGGTATCTGGTCCATTTGGATCGGATTTTAAAACGGTATGGCAGTCAAACGGCTTTAGAAAAATAAAAGGTTAATCCATTGGATCCGACCCATCGAAATAAACCCAATGGTAAGGTTGAAATTTGAATTCGAACTCCCGAGCTCAAGGTAGCCACGAAGGCCAAAAACACCCTAATTACAATTAGGTTCCTAATTTTCAAATGATGGAAAATTGAGTCCAAGCACATTTAATTAAATTCTAACGCGTACATAATTAAAATAAAATACAAATTGACACGTAAAGCATGCGAATTCACATAACTTACAAAAATACAGAATTAAACTCTCTCGTGACGTCATACTTGGTTCGTCGGACAAATAGGGTGTCAAAATCTCCCCCCCCCCCCTTAAGAGAACCTGGTCCCCAGGTTCTACTGCTCGAGTTTCAAGCTCGAACAACTTTCCGTATTCATCCCATGTTCGAGGTTCATGACTTCCCAACAAGGATTAGCCAGGTAACGGTCTTCAAGCACAAAAAGGGTTCAGTCGTTTACTTCAAGCACCAAGGTAGTTGTTTAAATCTCCAAATCGATCTGGTCATTTAAATCGCTCGGTTGATTCGCACGATAAAGAGGGTCTAAGGTAGATTCATCTCTCACGGTTTGAATTCATTTGAGTCAACTCTCGAGCTAGGTGTTCTCTCGAAGGGCGTAGCGGACAGACTCATGCCACTCACGTAACTAAGCTTAAACCGAATCTCTTCCTTGCCCACGATCTGAGGTCCGAAGTGTCTAACATCCGAACCCTCTTCTCACATCACCAAATCTTCGAAGGGCTTATTGAATCGTTGCAAAGCAAGGCCTTCATCTTACCACATTATCACGTAACTCGTACACTCAAAGCTACCCCAAAAGAGTAACTAGCAAACAACATAACAAACAACCACAAAACAAAACTAAAGATGCATGATGCGCGTGACATGAATGTCCAGTGTACCGTTCACCGATGTGGGAAATCTTATTTTGTTATGAGGATTGGATCTATGCCGAAATCCTTGTTGAAGTCCCTTTGTTCTTGATGCTGGACCTTGAAATTCTTGTTATGCCTCAATACTTCAAATACTTCGACACCCATTCGATCTTCATCCACCTTTGATTCCCATCTTCTCAAGGTCCCATTGTACATGGAAGGAGCAACATTTTCTAGCAAGGAAACACTAAAGATGCATGTCGGGTAACGTGTTAATGGAATGCATCATATATTCATCATTCGAGCAGGTAAAAATATTACAAATAGCAATTATGACACGAAAGGTAAATAATTACAAAATTTAAATTTTTCGTGGATGCACGTGCCATGGATGCAAATACCTCTATCTTTGGATTCATGTTGATTTCCGATTTGAAGCCTTCGATCTCACTTCCATTGTTTGTTAACCCTTGATTGATCGCAGTCGAAAACCTTATGCTCCTTTGATCCACACTCGTAGAACCTCTTCAACCTATCCCGATATGCCTCATAAGTATGGTTGTCTCCTCCACAATAGGCACACAGTTGGGATTCTTTCTTCGGTCTCGGGTAATCTATGGTCTTTGCTTCTTCCAACGAATTTTCTTAGCTCGAGTACCATGTTGATGGGATCTCTCCTCCACCTGTGGATTTGAGCAAAATCCCAATTCACCTCTCGGTTCCAATACTTTTCTCTCCTTGCTCCTTCTACCTTCCAATTTTCAAACCTTAAGGCTTTCGTCGTGGCTTGCTCCCACGTGCTAGTATCCCTCGCAATTAATACCTCCTTAAACTCATCTAGGAGACCTTTCATAAAATACCAAACCTTCATCTTGTCGTCGTTTGTAATATGAGGTACATATACACCCAATCTCTCAAATTCCTCAATGTACTCCATAACAGTTTTGTCTTCTTGTTTTAAGGTGAGGAATTCTTCAAACCTTCAGTCTTGTAAAATGGCCGGTGTATACCTCCTTCGAAATTCTTGAACGAAGGCATCCCATGTCAATCCTTCGTTCGTTGCCTCAATTTACGGGGTAACCCTTTTCCACCATTCCCTTGCTTGACCTTGCAAGAGTAATGTAGCAAGGCGAACTATATCTTGAGAGTTACACGACGACCATACTTCGAAGATACTCTCTATCTCAGAAATTCATTCTTTAGTCCGGATATCATCGCCTTCTCTAAATTGGAGAGGGTCGAATGCCTTGAAGTCGTGATACAATATTGCCATCGGGTTCATAGGTGGCAATTCGATTGATGGTTTCTCTCGATTATAAAGATGTTGATGTGATGATTGAGCAAAATCTTGTCGACATGGTGACATCCTGAAAATCCCAACAACTACAATATAGGTATGTGCATGTCAGTTAGTACGTGAGTATGTCACATTGTTGAATTAAATATGAGCAAATAGAAAATGCAATGCATCACGAAGGGTAAAATCAACAAGGACATAAATTTCAAACGCATATCATAGCAAATCATGGTACAAATGCACACACAAAGACATATTGTCCTATGACGTTCGACTTAGAAAGACACAACTCGACTCTGAACTCCGGTTTTACAACCTAGAGTTCTGATACTACTTTAGGATGTAGCATCCCGTACGGTGGGTCATCACATCCCCCGCACCTAAGCCCAATCCACATACGAGATGGGAAACCCCGTACATGAGCCAAGCAAAGGCGAACGGGAGACAAACAAACTCACACCTAAGCTAGGCGGGTCGTAAACCCTGAACTCAAAACAAATACATAAAACAAATACGTATGCAGAAGTTAATCATGTATTCAAAAATTAAAGCACAAGCAGCAGATGACGGGTCAAATAACATAGATACCTAATCCCGAATATTAACACAATCATAATTGCAAACGGGTCCATTTTGTTTCCTAGAAGCCTATCCCAAAATCATATACATGAAATAAATAAAGATATATACAACCTTTATACAAACTGAACCAAATATACCAAATGAAAATTCGAAGGACTCAAACTATACAAGAGACTTGACTCACGCAGCCTAGCTCGAACTCCACGCAACACCTGCACACTAAAAACAATGGGGAGGGAGAGGGGTCAGTCACACGGACTAAGTGAAGGGCTATCCACACACGCTACATATATATAAGGAGCAGAGCATGTTCAAATCATAATGTTCATGAACTCAGGGTTAGTTTTTGCACACCAAAACTGTTTGCCCGTGATACATACGTATAGGGATTACTTATCAAAACAGAGCAAAACATAACTTATCAAATTCATACAAATCTTACATATCATATCATACCAAATCATATCGAATCATTTCAAATCTTGGCTTATACTTTCAAAATATCCCTATTTTATCTTATTAATGAGTCTATCCCCTTTTCACGAACTTGAACATAGGATACATACATAACTCGGCGGGTATGAGTATCAAATTCCATCCTAGACTCCTCAGACGTACCATATCATAATAAAAAATAAAAAAAACAAACAAACATACCATACTTACATATCAAACCTCCTTCTTTGGTGATGGAAGGGTTGCGTGACCCTAACCATCCATACGGATGAGGGAAGTCAAGCTACTCCAAAAGCTCAGGATATCCATCCCCCACCAAACCTCCTAGCGGGTTCAGGAGTAATCTTAACAAGTGGAGACCATGCCTAGGGCAAGCCTGACGGCCCAATGCCATCCCGGGATTCTTAACCCACAGTCTTCGGGGCCCGACAGACAGACAGAACAGAGCAGAACAGAGCATATCAAACTTAACCCGCTACGTATCGAATCATATCATAACTTACATAACATAACATACCTTACCTTGAAACAACCACGTTTACATACCTCTTTGTGTCCAATCCATAGCAAATTCCTTAGCTTGTATCCCCCGGCTCATAAGAGATGCACGGTTTAAAGCGTGGTTTAACGATGTAAAACATAGCAAATCATACTAAATCAGAACAAGCATACGTAGGCTTGTAGATAGCGTATCATACTTTCAAACTCATAGCAAAGTCATAAAATTACATATCTCGCACATATTTACTTAAGGTTATAGTTCGCATGCATAGAAAATGAGCATGTTTCATTAAGTTTTAACTATAACCTAACCTCACCTTACACCAAACAAAGCCAAAGACAATACGTTCGATTCACCCAGGAATCAACTTGGTCTACAAAACACCACCCGAATGCACCTGAGCAAACTAAACACAAAATACAAGACTCAGACTCGAGAATAAACCACATAGACGCACGGCATATGCATATGCGCTTAAGAGATGCAAACACGTGAGCAAGGCTCATATGCGTATCAATTTCATGCAAGAGAAGTCATACCACACTCAACATACTCATTTAATATCATATAGCATGTTAAGAATAAGTTCATGTGCACAATTAATGCATCAAAGATAAACGAAAGGCATATGGTGGCATTTATTTCATTTATGAACACATATCGTATTCCAAAATCAACATAAAATGCATATAAGAACAAATACATACATGTACACATGATATAATAAGTTAGGAACAAGTTTGGAGGTGGAAAGGTATGAGAAAAATGGAATAAAAACACGAAAAGGGGTTCCGAGTGGAAGTAAGCAGAAGTTGACAGTTTTTTCGAAACGGACAAGCTGTAGGAAAACGGGCATAACTTGAGTTTGAGAAATGGGAATTGAGTTTTACTTCTTGGAAATGAAACTGGACAAATAGATCTTTGCAACTGTATATGGCTATAAAAGTGGTTCAAAGCGAGGTAAAAATGGCGTAGGTTTGAAGTTGGATAAATATAGAATTCAAGCGAAGTGGCGACACAAAATTAAAACGATCATCTCTCACAATCTAGAATGAATTTTAATGTGAATCCAGAGAATACTCTACACTTAAAGAGGTTTCTACAGTTAAAATTTCAGGTAAAACGGAGCACGTATGAGGGTGTTGCAGCCGCGACAAAATTTCATTGAAAACCAATCGCAACCGCGAAGGCAAAACAGTCAACCTTCGACTTGACGGCCGTGGCCGCGACACTTTTCAGGCTAAAAGTGGTCGCGGCCGCGACCGAGCTGCTCAGCCATGGCGACTGCTTCGCCGGGAGGTTTCAAACCTCCCCAAAAACCATCCCATACCCGAAGAAACAGCACAAAATGAATATATAACATCAAATAACACATATAGAACACATCAGAGCACAAATCGGACTTCAAAATAAGCCCGAACACCCAAAACATGAAAACCCATACTAATCATCATCTTCCCAAATAATCCAAAGAGACACAGATTCGAGGAACAAAAGAGGTGCTAAATCGAAGCACGTAATGAGGGGAATACAAATCTTACCTTGGATCTTCAATCGAGTGGTCGGATGTTGCAAGCTCGAGCTCCGAAGCTTGAAGGCCAAATGGGGAGGGGTTTTCTTCTTCTCCTCCTCTCTCTCTTGGATCGTGTAAAATGGGAAAAGAGAAGAGAATCTCCCTTTTCTTAAGGCTAAACAGGTTGGTCAAAATGGATAGGATCAAATGGTATCCGGTCCATTCGGATCGGATTTTAAAACGGTAGGGCAATCAGACGACTTTAGAAAAGTAAAAGGTTAATCCATTGAATCCGAATCGTCGAAACAAACCCAATGGTAAGTAGCCACGAAGGCCAAAAACACCCTAATTACAATTAGGTTCCTAATTTTTAAATAATGGACAATTGAGTCCATGGACATTCAATTAAATTCTAATACGCACATTTAATTAAATTCTAATGCGCACATAATTAAAATAAAATACAAATTGACACGTAAGGCATGCGAATTCACATAAATTATGAAAATACAGAATTAAACTCTCTCGTGACGTCAGTAACAGCCCGAAAACCCGCCTGTTGATATTGTCCGCTTTGGTGCCTAAAATCGACACCCTCACATTTTTGTTCCTCCCAATGGCTAAGGTCACCATCCGGGAAAAGGCCTCAACAGTGGGAGGTTTCCACCCACTTATAAAGTGGGCTTAGTTCCCCTCCCCAACCGATGTGGGACAAGCACCTTAAGCTTTTACAGTCCACCCCCCTAAGAGGGACCAGCATCCTTGCTGGCACACCGGGCTCTGATATCATTTGTAACAGCCCGAAAACCCGCCTGTTGATATTGTCCGCTTTGGTGCCTAAAATCGACACCCTCACGGTTTTGTTCCTCCCAATGGCTAAGGTCACCATCCGGGAAAAGGCCTCAACAGTGTGAGGTTTCCACCCACTTATAAAGTGGGCTTAGTTCCCCTCCCCAACCGATGTGGGACAAGCACCTTTGTCTTTTACAGTAATTCATGGAATGCATCAGATTTAATAAGGGTTTGGAAGCTTACATGAATAGTTAGGGTTAGCTTATATTTTGAATCCATGGTGTAGCTTGAGTTTGGGGCTGATTTGATGCATGATTGGTGATTATATGAACTTCTTTGCTTCCATTCTTTATTTATACTTCATGCTAGATGTGTTAGGGTTGTTTCTTCTTTAATAACTTGGTTGAAACCTTGAGCTTTAAGCATGAAAACTGGAATTTCCGAACTGCTCTCCCGGTATTAATTGTTGTCACGTTTTTGAGTTGTTTTTTATGAATTCTTGCCTCCAATTTCATGTGTTAATGCTTGGTTATGTAATATACATGCTTTTCTATGAATATGCTCTGTTTTTCCCTGATTTCATACTTCATTTTGGCTGCAAACTTGAGTTCTTGGACCTTAAAAACTGCTGCGAATCTGCTCCCCTTCTAACCGAACTGCTGTCATGATTTTTGGATTGGTTGGATGGTTTCTTGAGCTCCATTTCGTGTGGAATTGCATGGACATAAAGTATTTGAGTTGCTTTACATGTTATCTAAGTGTTTCCAAGCTTTTATCCCCTGTTTCAGCCCCAAACTTGAAGAGAATGGCCTGTTTGCATTCATGTCTTTCCTTATTTTGTTTTCTTGCATGATTGAGATCAATTTTATTGCTGCTCGTTAGGGCATGAATTCTTGTATCTTTGCTGCATATATCTTGCTTGATGTGTTAACTTGATGCTTGTGTATTTTGTTTGGAGTTTTAAGGGAGTTTGCAAGCTTGTTTCCCGAAAATTTGGCCCCTGACCCAAATACACGGGGGTGGATTTTCTCTTTGAAAAATATCCACCGGGGTGGATTTGAGGCAGCCTCCTCCTGGAACTTTCTGACCTAAATCCACGTGGGTGGATTCTTCTTTTGAAAAAAAATCCACCAGGGTGGATTTAGGGCAGTGGCTCCCTTTTGCTCCGAACTTTGTTTTCTTGTTTCTTTTCGCTTGTTTCTTGTTTCTCCCACCCCTAATTTGATCCCCATGCTTTACTAACATGTTAAATTATGTGTTATAATTATTGCATTAGATTTATGGATTCATTCTACGTGTTATGTGCTCGTTTTCGAATTATGGCTTCATATGTGAAGTATACTACTTTAACGTACGTTTATGACTTTATGCCTCATTTATATGCATTGCATGAACAATCCTTGCTCCTTGCATGATATGGATACATTGGTAACATGTTGTATGGCATGATATGTTTGTTATATGAAACTTATGAATTCGTTGAACGTGATTTATATGACTTATGATTTAATATGAACTTGTATGCGTTATATGCTAACATATTATATTGATATGCATCACTCGCATTCATACGCATTCGGCAAGTGTCAATATGGTTAATTTTGAGTCTAATTTTATCTATTGTTCTTTGTTTTCCTCTTAGGTTTGTTCCGGTTTTGAGGAAGTGGTTCGTTAAACCTCTTTCAGTCCATTTTGTTTGGTTTGGTCGACAAGGTGAGGTTTTTTTTGTTTTTAGTTATATCGACCTACAACCCTATCTGTGTTTTGAGCCCTGCATGCGACTACGTATATATATGTGTTTGATATGTATTTTGAGGTTTTTATCCCATTTGTTAAGAATCTTTGAAAAACGATTTTATGTATATGTATGATATTTTCCGTTTGATTTTGGAAAGCTTTGAAATATGTGTGAGTGTGTAGCGAGATATGGTTTTAAAAGAAAAGCTTTGTGAGATTATGAATATGATTTTGACTTTGAACTTGGGCCCCGGAGAAGTGGTATGGTATCTCGGGACGGTCGTGGGGTCGCCGAGCTCTCCCATCAACACAACTCCATTGAGAGATTCGCCTAACCTTAGGAGGTTGAGGAAGGGTGGATTTCTTGAGCCAGCGGTAACCCCGTCGAAGGCGCAGGGAAGTGATTAAACCCTGACTCGTGTGACTTTGAACGATAGTTAGGGCTTGTTACCCTTCTATCACCCGGAGTAAGGTTGGTTTCTGATTTTGTTTTGATTATGAATACGACTTTGAATATGAGGAGTTGGTAGTTTGAATTTGAATTTGGTTTGTAAAACGGAAATGGATTCATAATTAATAAAATTGGTTGATTTTGGCCTTTAAGCCTTAAACTCTTTTATATATCTATTATCACGGGAAAAATATTTTAGATTGCAAAAATCATGCCCCGATTCACGAGCTTTTAAAATTTGATATATGCCTTGCTCGTATGTGTATGTATGGGTGTGTGTGTGTGTGTTAGCTCCCTCACTAGTCTCTAGGACTGACCCTCGTTGTTTCCCTCTTTTCCCCCTTTGTTTTGAGTTTGCAGGTACCCGTTTTGTGGGAGTTGGAGCTAGGCGGTTGTCTTTGAGTCGTGGTTGTGTATAACTTGAGTTTCATGCATTGTATTTCGTTTATTTTACGTGTTTTGTTAGCTTCGAAATATGTATAAGTTAGGGCTTTAAATTCGAAATTGTAAGGGTTTGTATAACTTGACTTGCTTTATTGGATATGTCTTGAGTTTGCATGTTTGTCTTTGGTATTCTGGTGCTTCCGCATTCGTTACTTATCTTTCTTGCGCGCTTTGAGTAGGGTCTAGACCGCCTAGCTTATGTTGGATTTTTGTTTGTCACCCGTTCGCCATGGCTTGATGCGTGGGCGGAGTTCCCATTTCGTTTCACGTGTTGGGCTATGGTGCGGGGGGATGTGGCGCCTTCGCTCCGGGGTGTTACATCCTTAAGTGGTATCAGAGCTCTGGGTTGTAAAACCGGAGCTCTTGTGTCGTATCGGGTTTGTCTAGGTTGTTCGGCTTAGGATTACGTGTTTGTTAGCATTCACTACATCACTTATGTGAATTATTTGATATTATTTGTATTAATCGTTCACATGAACATGCACTGAAAACCCCGCATGCATCGATATCTCCTTGTAACTGTATTTTATTTCAGGATACTCCTTCGACATCAACAAGTATTACCGGGAAAAGAACAAGAGAGACAGGTATATTCGAGCTACTATGGACTTAGGAATTTTGGTCTTCTGAAGTGATTTGGAGATGAGGATATCAAGGCCAAGTTCTAGGTGATCAAGAGAATGGAGTTGAGATTTAAGGAGTCCGAGAAGAATTCTTATGAGGGAGTTCTATTCGAGAACTTTGTACAAGTACCTCTCGTCCGAGTTTGATGATAGGAAGATTTCTATTAGAAGAATGAAAGAAGATGGATGATTTCTTATAAGGGTTTGAAAGATTGGGTACCTTTGAGGACTATCTAAAAGTCCGGAATCATTTGCAAGCAAGTAGATATGGAATTCGATCAAATCTTCAAATTCCAAGAATATGTGCATGATCCGAGGACGCAATACACAAGGGCTACGAAGGAATGGGTAATCAATGGATAGAGTCTCACCATTTCTTATGTGAAGAAAAAAACGGTTTGGGGTGTTAGGAATAGTGCCCTAGAAAGCCGATTGTATATCCGCTTTGTACTTTTCCTTATTGTAATCACAGACAATCTTTGAATAAAATAACGAATTGAGGCAAACACTTCTTTATATGCTCTTGTTTGGTATGCGTTTACTTTAGCTGTGCATGTATGAGAACTCCCCTAATCCTGATGACTTTAGGACTCTACCATTTAGGTGAAATGGTTCATGAAACGAGCCCTATATCACATAAGTCATGATTAGTAAAATACTCCAAGCCGATGAGTCCTACAGACAGTGAGAGTGTCAACCTGACTCCTCTAAGGCTTGCTTGTGGGATCACGCCCTTAAGAAGGACCACCTTGTTTCATGGAGGTGCAAAGTGTATAGTTGATACGTGCGTGATACATGAGGGTGCTTACTTTAATAAGTAAGTTCACTGAGGTGCCCCGTGTGAGAACATTCCTAAATGGGAAAGGAATTTTCTATTTCAGGAAATGGAAACTTCCAGATTAGGGAATATCTCACGAGTCATTGATGTGATTAATTGATCCTTAGACTTGAGGTTCCTTGTCACTTTATGAGTTAACTCTGTAGTCTTAGGTATAAGCTTTAAAGGGTGTCGCCTTAGACAACTGATTCAAGGCTTATGCTGGGGCTGCACAAGTGATTCATGAAAGTGAATGAGAATCAAGAAAGGACCTACACTTGCATTTGCAAGGTGATCTCTTATTGTGTAAGTCATTCATATGCCATATGGAGTCCTTGGCCAAGGCAGTAGATCAAGACATCAAGAAAAGTGTTTCTTGGATTGAGATCAAATGGATATGAAATGCACTTAGCTTTAAGACCGGATTATTAGGGTTCTGATTATTCCCTTGCCCTAGATCTTGGTTGAGAGATAGTAAGTAGGAGGATTGTATCTCACATGAATCAATGACTTAAAGGTTCTGTCGAATCCGAACATTCCAATTCAGCTAGGGGTTAAACACCTGTTGCTAGACTATGGTCGTTTAATCTGTGGACTGATTAATTAATTAGTGAATTAATTAATTAGGGTCACTGCTAATTGAATTGAGAACCTAGAGGGTCACACACAACAACTTGGTTACATGAGTTGAGGCTTGAAAATGATTAAACGAGTTAATCGGACCAAGAGGGTTCCACACGTGTGAATTCACACGTGTGGCTCACGTGAGTGACACGTGTCACTGTGACACGTGTCACACACGTGTGTGTATATATATATTATATATATATTAAATAATTAATTAGTTAATTATTTAATAGACTTTGGTTTAATTTTGAATTAAAAGGAAAGTCTAATTTTGGAGAAAATAATCTAGTTAATTAATTACGAATTAATTAATTAGATAAAATAAGTTATTTATTTTATAATAAATAAAGTATAAAATTATCCAAAAATAGTTTGGATATTTTTAAGCTCTCTTAAAAGTTGACTAGAAATAGAATTCAAAGTCAAAGTTGGAAAAATACTTGATGATCAAGTAATAGGAGAGAGAGGAACCAAATCCTAGTCCAATAAGGACTAGGTTCGGCCGTCCCTCCCCTTTCCTATATATAGGGGAGCTCATGCTCCCCTTTAGAGCTAATTGACAATTCTTGGTTCATGTGTTGAACACCTTCCTTTCTCCAAGATTAAATTAAACCCTAGGTTAAGCCTAAACACTAACTAGAGAACTAGCATCCTTACTAGTTAGATTGTGATCAAGTTGGTGGACTTTCTCTAGAGACTTCAAGTTAGAAGTTTGAAGATTCGAGCTTTACCAAGGAGAGGGGATCAAGCCGCGAGAAGAGCGTTCTTGGGTGGCTTGAAACGCTTCAAGAAAGAATAAAAGAAAAGTAAGTTTTCTATCTTTACGAATTTGGTTACACGATTGCGAGTTCAAGGTCCTTTTGTTGGGAAAATTTTTTTAAATTCCGCTGCTTTCTGATTCGTGTTTTCCAACATGGGGTTCAAAGATTAAGTAAGGAATCCAAACTTCAAGATTTCTCGAGAGGTTTCAAGATGCCAACAGTGTTAGAAAAAGAAGATTTCAATGCCGAAGTAGAAAGATCAAATTAAGAGGAATTAGGAATTATTTTAAGTGCCAATAGATGGAAGGCAAGACGAGGAAACCAAAAGACCAGAGGAAATTTTGAAAATTCAAGATCTCAACGATGCCCAGTATAAGAAGGTTCAATTATCGAAGATGGAAGAAGGAAATTCAAGAATCTCATGAGGCCACCAATATCAAACAAGGAAGGATTTCAATACTGAAGGCGGGAGAATGATTCAAGTACCGAGAAAATTTAAGGTATGATGAAAAGTAACCGAAGAACAAGAATTTGAGATCTACAAAGAATGCCATCACATCAAGATCCCGGTTCAAGCACCAGATGACCCTCCCGAAAAGCAAGAAGTTGACATCGAGCTCAGCACTACCACTATGGTGAACGGTACATGAAGCATTCATGGCATTACATTTCATACATATTTTAATAACGGGGAAACCCATGTGTTTATTGCCTTATTCTTTGTTTTTCGGTGATTCTTGGTTACACTTGTTACGTGATTATTTTTTTTCTTCATGACCTTTCGTTCTGCGTGTTTCTTTCCTTTCTTGGTTCTTGTTTGTAGTGAGCTTCCTTTCTTTCTTAATTTTGCTTGTTGCGTAATTCTTTTCCTTCCTAACTTTTACTCGTTGTGTGCTTTATTTTTTTTCCTTTTGTGGTAACTCTGTTTTGGAGGGAGTTTTGTGGTGTAGAGTGTTCGTGAGTGTTTGGTGAGTTATGAGGGTCGAGCTGCTTTTGATAGGCTTGCCTAAAGGTGTTTGTTACCGCTGAAGTTGGATGTTGCTTCCAGGAGGTCCGTCAGGGACTCAACGATATTTTCGGATACTAGAGTGAAGGCTAACCGGTTGATATTCCTCGTAGAAGAACCGAGGATTGCCTTAGAGTAAGAGGTACGTTTTTGAGTGGGAGGAGGCGGTTGAAGAGAGTTGCCCTCGGTATCGGCTTTCGCCTAACCGAAGGTACGAAAGGCTACCTTGTTTCTAACTGAGGCATAAAGGAAGGCCTTTCTTGTGTGTTGCTTGTAGATGAACAGTAGCCTACGCCTTAAGGAGTGCAAGGTCACGAGTTTATCCCGCTCTTGGTTTGAAGTTATTTGAAGTTTTGAGGAACCGGTTGTTATGGCATAAGAAAGACGTTATGGACTTTGTGTTGTAATGTCTATGTGCCAACGGTTGAGAATTCTCTAACTACTCCTGAATCTTTATTTGGGAAGTGGGGGCAAATGACTAGGACTTTGTGTCTGGTTCGCCATTTAAGGAGATAGAGTCTCAAGAAGTCTGAGATCAGAGTACCGCAGCAGAAGTGTGGAGTTGGGTTGTCTTCGGAACCGTTCAAGACCCCTTAGGACCTGAGGATAGGTCCTTTTGAAGGAGGGAAGTTTGTAACATCCCGATCGTTTGGATTTCCAGGTACGCCGTCACGAGAGGGTTATATGCGCATTTAAATTATTTAATTATGTAATTAAGTGTTATTTTAATGCTTATATGATTATTTGAATTTATATGAAATTAATTGTTGATATTATGAACTTTGAATTTTAACGTTAAGTTTGCATGCCCGTAATTTGCTCGTTAAGTGACGGAATTCAATTCCGATTTTTGTGAAATTTTGATATACATGATATATACGAGTTATGAATGTGTTTGCATGCTCGTTTTAAGTTTTTGGGTTCATTTATCGAGGTTTTAAACCTTAAGTAATTAATTAGGGACTTGAGGGCCTAACTAGCTTTAGCGCACCTTGGGTTCCGGACGCCATAAGTTGAGCTCGGGAATTCGGATTCGAATTCCGGAAGATGCATTGGACTCGTAACGAAGAAATAAAACTTTTTTCTAAGCTATTTTGGACCCCTGTTTTTTGCCCGGAACGAGCAGATTGCACCAAAGCAGGCAATATCAACAGGCAGGTTTTCGGGCTTTTACAACGTCATACCAGTTCGTCGGAGAAACGGGGTGTCACATGGGCCCCATCTCACATGTCAAGCAAGTGACTGACACGTGTGGCGTGAGCCACACATGTGAAAACTTTGATGATTAAAATTGTTTAATTAATTTTGAGCTTTTAATTAATTATGAATTAGTTGTTAAGTCCAAACTCAAAATAATTAACCCAATAAATATTTAATTATGAATTAAATTATTTATTTAATTTGATATTTTATTTTATATTAGATAAAGTTGAATATTCAAACTCCTAAAGTAGAAAAGAGGTTTCTTGAAATATCTTGGAGAATAAGATAAGATCTTATTTCAAATAAAAGATATTAATTAATTAGTGAATTATTGAGTAAGAAATCAAAACCCACTTGTCTTAGGAATGCTCCTAGGGTTCGAACCATCCTTGTATAAATACAAGGGCTGGGACTCTTTCTTGGGTTAGACCAACGTTCTTGAAGCGTTAATTATTTTTTAGAAAAATTAAAAGAAAAGTTTTCAGAGAAATTTCCTAGCCAAAACACAAGCTACAGAACTAGCATTCTCAATAGCTTGATCAGGATCTAGGACTGGTGTGGATGCGCTTTGGAGGATTACCTACTTTGGAATCTTTTTGAGAACCGTTCGAGGGACAATCAGCGCGAAGGCTGTTTGATAGGCGAGATCAAACATCATTAGAAAACTTCTATTAACCGTAAGTTACTTGAAACTTTCTTTGTTTTGAAATGAACATTGCAAGTAAAGGATTCGCTTTTGGAAGGAAACAATAATTAAAATTCTGTTGCTTCAACTCTATGTTTTCCAACAGTTATAACCTTAATAAGTATAATTCTTATCCTTTAAGCGGTTTAGGAGCTCAGAGTAATTTTTGCTATTACGGATCCCAAACTGCCATCATTTTTCCACTTGGTTCATAAATCCACATTTAGACAAACTCTAAAACGCACAATAGATGAATCACAGTGATAGTTCCTCTTACAAATAAGTAGTATCTTCCACATATTACTATGTATTATGGTTTCAACTTTATCGAATAATATTTATGAATAAACCCTATGTTTATTCGAGGCCCAAACTTTAATGATATTTTTTTAAACAAAATGTGTATTCATAAAATCATAAAATATGAGAAATATCCTAAAAGTCATAGTTTCATAACATTCGTTCAACAACAAAGCTTTACATATGAGGAACAAGTCTCAAACTAGCTACATGGTCCTTAAATTGATATGGTGACATATCTTTAGTCATAGGATCAACTGACATCAATTCAGTGCTAATGTTTTCAATTACCACTTCCTTATTTTTGACACGTGCCTTATGGCTAGATAGTTGGTGTCGATATGCTTACTTCAACTACCACTTTTATTGTTCTTAGCCATGAAAACAATAGTTGAATTGTCGCAATGTATCTTTGTTGGCCTAGAAATTGAATCCACAATCTCAAGCTCAGAAATTAAACTCTTTAACCATAATCCTTGTAAGGCAGCCTCAAAACATGGAACAAACTCAACCTCTATAGTGGAAGTAGCAATTCGGACTTGTTTTGCAATCCTCCATGAGACAGCTCCACTTGAAAGCATAAAAATATATCCTGACATTAACTTGAGAGAGTCAATGTAACCAACAAGTTTGAATCAGAGAACCCAATCGCCTCCAAATTGTCTAATGGTTTATATGTAAGCATGTAATCCTTAGTCTCTTGAAGATGCCTCAAAACTTTCTTTGCAACTTTCAAGTAATCAATACCTAGGTCACTCTGGTATCTCCCTGACATTCCAACTGCAAATGCAATTTAAGTCTTGTGCAAACCTGAGCATACATCAACCTTCCAACAACAAAAGTGTATGGAATGTTCATCACTAACTCATTCTCAAGATCGTTCATTAAGTACTAATTCAAATTGAATTTGTCATCCTTCACTATAGGAGTTATACTTGGTAAACAATTTTGCATCTGAAATCTTTCAAAATTTTATTAATATAGGTCTCTTGAAATAAACTTAAAATGTACATATGTCTATCTCAATGAAATTTAATGTCAATGACATAAGATGTATCACCCGTAACTTTCATCTGAAAACTCTTAGTAATAAATTATTTCACTTCATATAGCATTCCCTTATCATTGGTAGCAAGCTAAATGTCGCCCACATATAGGGGTGAAGAAAAAAATCGAAAAAACCAAAACCACAAAAACCAAATCGAACCATACCAAACCAAATTTGTTTCAGTTCAGTTTCAATTTTTACTTTTTGAAAAATTCAATTTCGGTACAAATCGATCGATTTCTACAGTTAACTGAAACTAAACCCAGTAGTTATAAATAATGTTTTTATATAATTATATTTACCGTCAATACTTAGGGGGCATTTACATTGGGCAGAAAGGCATGTTGGTGGGCTTCAACATGCCTTGACCAGTGCTTACTTCTCATGTGTCCCAGCCTGCCCGTAAGGCCCAAGTCCGTGTGAATTGAGTGGTATTCCATGATTTTTAAACACGCCAAAAAGGCATGTTTAATAAGCACGGCTGCCAACATGGGAAGCTTTGTTACAAAATGCTCATGGATTTCATATTATTTAAATAAGCATGTCATTTTAAAAGCACACAAATACAGGGAAAAATTAAAATTCATCCATGTGTTTATATTATAAAATTAAAATAATTCTTATATTTCCAATTTTATTCAAATTCATCCTTTGAATCATTTTTTATTAATAATTTCCAACAAAAATATATAAAAAAACTAAACTACCCTTTATCTATTTAAATATAATGATAAATCAAATTTTCTTTAATCTTTTTAAATAAATAAAAATGTTCCCTCAATTTGTTCAAATATTTTTTAAACTATAAAAATAGAATTAAAAATTATATTTTTATGTTAAAATTTTGAAATTGGGAACAACGTATTTACAAATTGAAATAGGGGCAGAGTGGTCTTTTGCAACAAAAACATTTAGCAAACATGCCGAGTAAATACAAAATAGAAAATAAGCTTTGGAATTGGAAGAAGTCCAACATGAATAAAAAACACATGGTAGTGAATTATCACTAACTCACCAAATCATGACATGGACAAACATGTTTTTCAATGTAAACGCCCCCTTACAAGTTTACATTTTTATATTTACTGGCACGCTTCCTTACTTCTTAAAATACATTTGGTACTTCAAATCTAAACTTGTTGGCCTCCACTCCACCCCCAAATTCAATCTCCTTCCTCCACCTCCACCGATCGGCAGCTCATGCAGAAGAAAAGGCGGAGTTGGTGGTGTAGCAGAAGGATCTCATGGAGCTAGCCCTACTGGGTGTAGATCTGTGCCATGAACAAGAGATATATGATGGATCTCCACCCTAAGAAGAGTAGAGGCTTAGAGCCATCCCCCATCTAATGCGGCCTCACTAAGCACCAAGTATTTCCAATTCCCCTTCACCCAACGTCCACCCTCTTTTCTGTTTAAAAAATGAGAATTTGTTATGTTTGAAGAAATTAAAAAATAAAAAGAGAGATGTAGTCGGAGCAAGATGAGACAATGAGTTTGGGGTTATTTTATGTAAAAAAAATATATCTTTTTTTGTCCTTTCGTTGGTTTCCCTTTAATTCATTTTATTTTCATTTTTTTAATTTTTTTTTCTTATTTTGGTTTTCCGGTTTTCAATCAAAACCGAACCGAAAAAATTCGGTTTTTATTGAACCAAAACCGAGCTCTTTCGATTCGGTTAACTGTTAGCATTTTCACTAATTGAATTTTCGGTTAACCGAAATCGAAAAACCGAATTTTTTATTTTTAATTGAGTAAACACCCCTATACACGTATAGAATAAGGAAAAATTTTGCTCCCACTAGCCTTACAATATATACATTTATCCTTGATGTTCTCAACAAAACTAAAGAGAAAAATGCACGAAATTACCTTGTGTTAGGTTAAAAGAGTAGAAAAAACCCTGACATATGGAATATCATCCAAACAATCCCGTGTTTTGTAAAAGTTTGCAAAAAAAAACCTGAGCGCGTTGTGTGTCCCGCACTCGCGTTGACTGCGTGTAGAAATAGGTTTTTTGTGGTGAAATGTCAATATTGCCCTTAATATATATATATGGGCGAATTACATACGGGTCCCTAAGGTTTGGCCTAATTACACAGCGGTCCACGTATCTTTGGATTTTACGTACAGGTCCCTAAGGTTTGATTCCGTTAGAGGTCCCTAGGGTTCCGTTAGGGTTCCGTTAGAATTTTGACCAAAATGACCAAAATGCCCCCAAGGACTGGATTGTAATTAGGCCAAACTTCAGGGACCCGTATGTAATTATGTTTAAATTATATTAAAAAATTAGTATTTATAATTAAATATATATGTAATTATGCATATTTTATATAAATTAATCTGTATTTTATAATTAATAAACAATATTAGTATTAATTAAAAGTATTTATTAAAAGTATTAACTTTAAATATTTTAAATTTTAGAACTTGTGATCTCTAATTGTATGTGTATGCATTTTGAAAATAATTTATATTTAAATTAATTAAAAGTATTCATATAATATTAGTATATTTTTTTTGTAAAAATATAATATTAGTATTATTAGTATTTAATAAATAATCATAGAGATAATATTAATAAGATGAGCATTTAATGACTAGTTGAAGTGTTTCTGCAATAATTAACAATATTAGTATATATTAAAATTAATAATAATTTATATTTAACGATTAATTAAAAATATTTATATAATATTAGCAAGATTGTATTTACTAAATCAATAAAAATTAGTAATTATATATATTAATTATAAATACTAATTTTTTAATATAATTTAAACATAATTACATACGGGTCCCTGAGATTTGGCCTAATTACAATCCAGTCATTGGGGGTTGGGGGCATTTTGGTCATTTTGGTCAAAATTCTAACGGAACCCTAGGGACCTCTAACGGAATCAAACCTTAGGGACCTGTATGTAAAATCCAAAGTTACGTGGACCGCTGTGTAATTAGGCCATACCTGAGGGACCCATATGTAATTCGCCCTATATATATATATATATATATATATATATATATATAATAATTTTATTTATATAATATAAATAAAATTAAAAGAAAAAACCAACCACCCCCAACCCCCGCCGCCACCGCCATCGGCCATGACCACCCCCACCAAAACTCCCACCACCACCACCACCGCCAGTCTACCACCGCCGCCATCCCTCCCCACCCACCATGCCCAACCAATCCCACCATCTCCAAGATCAACCGTCGCCACCATCGAAATCAACAACAAACATCTGTCAACAACAAACACCACCAAAGTCCACTGCCACCACCAACCACCACTGCGGTGGTGGATCGGGGAAGGAGAAGAGTAGTGGGGCAACGGCTGCTGCTTGGGTGGGGAAGGAGAAAAGGGCAGTCGTCGACGGGGAAGGAGAAAGACAGGGATTGGAGGGCGGGGGAAGGAGAAAAGGGGGCTGCACTTGTGTGGGTGGGGAAGGAGAAAGGTAGGACTGGGTCTGTGTTCTTGGGGAAGAAGATGGTGGGGTGGGTGGGGGAGGGGGTTTTAGGTTTAGTATTTAATTTTTATATAATATATTATCTATTATAATAATATACATTATATACATATAACATAATATATAAATATAAGTATTGTATATTGTATTATATATATATATAATTTTTAGGACCAAAAAAAAAAATAAAAATAAAAATAATACCTATAATTAATCGTATATGCATATATATATTTTATAAATTAAAAATATATAAATAATATCTATGTATATTTTTATTTAATAATATTTTTGAAAGTAATAATTATTTATTTTTTTGTATATTTTAATATATATTCAAAAATATGGTAAGTGGTTTTTAGTATATATATATATATTGTATTTTTTAATATAATATGATTTTTTGATATAATATGTATAATTAATTGTATATGTATATATAAATAATATGGTTTTTAATTAGAAATATGTAAATATATATATATATATATATGTGTGTGTGTGTGTGTGTGTGTGTGTGTGTGTGTATTTTTATTTATTAATAGTGTTTTTAAAATAATAATTATTCATTTATTTGTATATTTTTAATAAGCAATTAATAATTATTATGTATAATTTTAATATATATCTTTAATAATATTAAAAAGTGATTATGATATTTATATAATTATTTATTTATTAATATAATATGTATATTAAAAAATAATGTAATTATAATATTTTTATTTTTAATACATATAATATGAATATTTTTTAATATTATTTTAGTATTTAAAGTAAGGGTATTTTAGGATTTAGACATTTAATGGTTGACCAAATGGAACGAGGGGGCGGTGTGCGAAAAATAAAATAACATAGGGTTTTTTGAACTAATTTTCACAATAGAGGGTTTTTTCTGCAAATTGAAACTAACACAGGGGGTTTGGTGCAGTTAACTCTTAAACTAAATGATGAGATAACACCATGGAATTTCAAATAAACCATGTCGGGAAGCTTGTTTTAATCCAGATATTGACCTTTTCAACTTACATACCAATTGTTTACCATCACTAAAGGAGAATCCTTCACGTTGTTTCATATAAACCTCTTCCCCTATATTACTGTTAAGAAACATCGTTTTTACATCCATTTGTTGCAAACTCAAGGTCAAATTGAGTTACTAATGTCAATATGATGCGTAAAGAATCATTCTTCGATACAGGACTGAATTTTTCTGAGTAATCGATTCCTTCTCTTTGAGTCAACTCTTTTGCAACAAGTCTAGCTTTATATCCATCGATATTGCCAATGAATCCCTCTTGATTTTAAAGACTCATTTACAACAGATGGGTTTTATACCATCATGCAACTTGACAAGATCTCAGACTTCCTTACATTCCATAGAGTCCATCTCCTCTTTCATGGTATTGTACCATAATTCTTATGACTCATTACAACTCATAACTTGTGAAAAGGACTCGGGATCATTTTCATCTTCAATATTATAGTAAGATTCTTGTAAATAAACAATATAAACACTATGAAGTGCTGATTTTCTTTCTCTAATAGATCGCCTTATGGTTTGACCGACATTCTCATTAGGATCATGATGTTCAATTTGTTCCTCATTTCATCTCCAATATTATAGTAAGATTCTTGTAAATAAACAATATAAACACTATGAAGTGCTTATTTTCTTTCTCTAATAGATCGCCTTATGGTTTGACCAACATTCTCATTAGGATCATGATGTTCAATTTGTTCCTCAGTAACTTGTAGAAATTCTTAACTGAATATTTTATGTATCATGTGGATCTTTATTAAATTGTTGTTGGCCATCCGGTTGTACTTGAAGGATTTTGTGAATAACAATTAGTCTCTCACTTGAAGTAGAACTGTAGAAGGTTAATTAATTATAAGAATAAAACTATGCAATTGATCACTCCCACTAATTAAATTCGGGCATGATCAATTTTTATTCCCTTGATTTGTAAAATGATACCACTTATAATATTATGCATGTTCAAGCTAATATTAAAAGATGTATTACAAATAAGAACAACTCTATTTTACGTTACTCGAGATTGAGACATATTGCATTAAAGGCAAACTAAAAGATTAAAGTGCCTTAATTTTATTGATCTCGATATTTGTACATATTGCTTTAGGCAAACTAACTAACATGTCAAATTAAGGTGCCAAAAGTAGTATCATGTTAAAAAAAGTAGTATCATGTTAAAAATTATACATTTGGATATATATCAACCAGACATTGATACATATGATTAGTATTTTTAAGAGTTTTCGTGCTTCCTAACATCTCTCTCTTTCTACTTTGCGAATTGTGAGCGTTCATTCGATAAGGCGAAATTGAATTTGTAACAAAAGATAATGATACTGATTACTTAGTATCAAATAATGAGAATTTGTACAAAAATATAAACGAAAATGCACATTCGTAATACTATCTTCCCCTCAGTTTGATTCAGAACCAGACTGCGAACTCGAACATGAACTTCAAGTGCTCCATTAGAATGATGCTCTCCATGTGAACCGAGATGAAGTCATGGGTGAATTTCTAAAATTGGTGTATTTTTTTTTTTTTGGATAGTGTACTTTTGGTGTATTTTTTGGATGTATTGTAATTTTGGTGTTTTTCGTTTTTAGAAAAAGCGGAATCACTGTAGCGAATAGTGATTCCGTTTTTTTGAAAAGCGGATTTAACAAAAAAAATAGTTTTTTCAAAAAGCGGAATCACTTTAGTGAATAGTGATTCTGCTTTTTTGAAAAGTGGATTTAACAAAAAAAAATAGTGATTCCGCTTTTTTGAAAAGCGGATTTAATAAAAAAAATTTATGATTGCATCGTACATACTCATAAATTTTTCCTGTTAAATCCGCTTTCTAAAAAAGCGGAATCACTATTCACTACCGTGATTCCGCTTTTTCAAAAAGCGGAGTCATCGCTACAGTGATTCTACTTTTCCAAAAAGCGAAAACCCCAAAATTACAATACACCAAAAGTATACTATCCCAAAAAAAACACACCTAAATTAGAAAAAAAACCTGAAGTCATGCCATAAACTACCACTTAATCAGCCCAGTTTGGAGTCAAAGAAGGAAAACCTTATTCAGCTCCACTTGAAGATAGCAGAGAGGCAAGCTTAACAACTCCCCACATCGCTGCATCATTCTGAAAACAAACTCAAAAATGACACATATTAGTGTTCACAATGATCCATACAAGTATATTCTATTGAAATTATTTCTAAATCAGCTCATTTCTTTCAATTCCCAATGATTCCTCCATTGTTTTCCAATTCAAGAATCAAGATCCATAACAAAATCTGTAAATGTTGAACTGGTTCACACTAAAAACAAATGTGTGAGCATTCAATTTTTGAACAATCGTCTTATTTGTTCAAAATTATGTTAGGCATATTATAAAATACGTGTTGAATAATCTATGGGCAGCAAAGAATTTGAGAGCGGTCAATTAAATCATCAAAGATCTCCAAAAATAAGTTGATAAAGTGTTAATTTCGACGGAATATTACTTCGATTCAGCAGAAAAATGCCTCTAGGAGTTGCAGACTCACAAATTCGAAAGGTTATGAGACAAAATTGCACAAATACAAAGGTTGGAATAACATACCAACCTCCCAAAGATTGGGGGGGTTTCCATGATTAACATAACAAAATACATATTTTTCACTTATTCTACTACGAAAGTTAACACAAAATCATGATGGGATACATCAATCAGGAAACTACTTACATAAAAGGCTTCCACAATAGCAAATATATAGATATATATGTACTTTTATTTTCCATACTCCAAGCTCAATATCAAAATATATAATCTCCAAAATAATATGGAGCCTCCAGCCATTTTAATTCAATTTTTGGTTATTTTCTTTTACGAAAACAACAAATTCATCTTTGGCTCATAGACTTGCGAAGCAGGTAGAAGGAAATAGGAAGATTTTAATGTAACACGAAAATGTTTATTTATGAGGAGTTTGAGAGGGAACAAAAATAAACATGAACTTTCTGTAGAAGCTTTCTACTTACCAGATACACAACATCAAAGGCATTGCGGTAGCTACTGCTCGAACTCTCAATGTTGTCATTCCTACAAAAAGATTTAATACGGTGAGAGAACTAAATAACCATTTTTTTTTTCTCGAGGACAAAACAAACTGGAATGAAGATAAAAGAGATTCTCTTTTATTGCCAAAGTACCACAAAGAATTGAGTAGGTTCAACACCATATTCAAAAAATAATAAGATTAAAAAATTATAAAAAGAAAAGAATGATATGAAGAAGGTTGAAAACCAGGTTTAACCTGTCATATTAGTCACAATAGTTAACAAGACTCAAATCTAAATAACAAATTCAAAAACATCTCAGTCACGTCACATCCCAATTATATTGAAATAAATTAGAAAACCAAAATATTAAGAAACAAAGAAAGAGGAACCATAAAGAGGTTAACAACTTATGGATTCATAATTTCTTATGTTAATATAACCAGTTTAATCAAGAATTAGCATCCTTGATTTCCTTTGATAATAATAATTAAAATCACAATTTTTTTGGTACCACCATATGAGATTCGCAATATATATAAGGTAATGTAGATCAGCAATCTTTCAATATTTCTCCAATGGGTACTTATCACTTACAGGAATCCCACGGATATTCTTGTGTTGTAGTTCAGGCCATCAGACATTCCCAAATCTCCGATATGATCACCCAAAAGAAGCACATTAGTTCTTAATTTCACAGAGGAAACATCTGTTGCAAATCCATTGTCTTCACCCAATTGACCATGAATTGGTCCAGCCATGTCAATTGCATGCTCATTCTTATTCAACACATGAATTGTTTTCCCTGTAAAAGAGAAAAACAAAAAGGATATAAAATGTATCATACTTTTACTCATCGTCTTCAGGAAAACTGCCCAAGAAAAGACGTACTAAATCAACATTTTTCACTTACAAGCTTCCTAAAAGGAACAAATATACCTTTAAATGATACAAGATTGCCGATCTGGTCGAAAACCATTCGGTTGGATACAATTCTAACATTCTTAAAGGATCTGTGAAGTTTTTGTCTCAGCACCTGGTGAACAATTCATCAGATGTTAGCTTCAGAAGTACAAGTCTTCTTATGGAAATCTGACCAGACAGTTAGTAGGAAACCCGAAAGTTAAAGGTCAGTTTCTCATTTTGCTTTAATTTTGTAGCAATATAGCCAGTTCATTTAATTACCATTACAATTTTTTATTTACAACTCAACCATTTCATATGATTAAGCTTCAGTTAATTCTTTGCAATTAAAGTTCATGACTCAGGTAACACCAGAATATTGGCATGAAGTGATCTTTTTTACGTTTATCAAGATGCAGTGTTTGTTATTTTTCTTCAACTACATAATTAGAAACGAATTTTTCATCAATATCATTGGAATGTATAAAATGTTGCCAATATAAATTCTCCTCTGTATGACTATATGTGCTTTGTCTCAGTTGGTATTAAATGAACATGTACTGTTTTCTGGTATTTGTTTATTTAAGATTATACATAATTGATGATCTTGGAATAATATATGGTAATTTGACAGATTTGACAATAGGGTAGTAGAGTAGTAGAGGGGAAAGGTAGAAAACAAAACTAAACAGTACTTCCATACCTCTTCTATAATATCTGCAAGCCCAGCAGAAAATATAAGGACAGGGACATTACTCCTCTGCATTAAAGAAAATTAGGGACAAAAGCCAATCAAGAAATATGACAAATTTTGCATGAGCGGCAGTAGGTGTTATCATAGTTGTTAAAGGCGAGAGGCGAGGGGCGGGCGAGGGGTGTATTTTCAAGGCGAGAGGCGAGGCGAGAGGCGGGCGACAAAAAGGCGAACAAGGCGATAAATAAAGAAAAATATTAAAAAATATATATAATGCAGTGATAATACAAAAAAACTTATTATAAATGATAAATTCAGTTCTTTTTCCTCAGATAATTGTTCATTTGAACTAAAATAACATTCTAAAATTGTAACTCTCTTTGCTGGTGGTTGTGGTATAATGGTGGCATGGTGTTCCTCATTTTTTTACAGTTTCTAGGGTTTCTTACTTCCATGTGTTAAACCTTTTATGTTGTTTTAAGTTTAGTATTTAACCTTAAAATAGGCCCAAAAGTGGTATTTAAAAGCCCTTCTATTTTACGTTTAAAAAAACCCTAAGAAAAGATGAGATTTCTCTCATATGGAGGAGAGGTGCGCTTGAGGCACGCCTGAGAAGAAGGCGAAAGGCAACCGAGGCGGCTGAAGGCGAGAGCCTTTTCTACATCGCCTCGCCTGACCCCTACTGAGGCGATGAGGCTGCGCCTCTCGCCTCAGGCGCCTCAGGCGAGGGAGGCGCTCGCCTTTAACAACTATGGGTGTTATTAAAATCTGCGATGTGCAGATGTGCTCAAATATCTTAAAGTACTACAAAAATTATTAAACCAAAACAAAAATAAATAACATGCTACTTTCTTTATCTTGGTGCGGTACCTAAGCGCACCTAATTTTCATTGTTTTTTTTTTCTCCCTAATTGCACTTATTTAAGATGTAATTATATTTACCTCCAACAGTTCAAAAAGTTCAGTAACACCCTCTCTAAATGCAATCCTTGACTTAGCCACCGAGCTCTTTATAGC
The DNA here is from genome assembly GCA_037501455.1 of Lantana camara. Classification (NCBI taxonomy): domain Eukaryota; kingdom Viridiplantae; phylum Streptophyta; class Magnoliopsida; order Lamiales; family Verbenaceae; genus Lantana; species Lantana camara. The sequence continues at coordinate 77,846,108 of CM074863.1, forward strand.
ACCATAGGTGAGTCCTCCCTCAATAAGAAGAGCATGTGTTTTCTCCCACCTGAATATATGGAGTGAACCACTTCAACGACAGTTGGAATTTTTGAGAAAATTCCTCCTAACACTGTGTTTGATCCATGGATTTTTAGTGAGGAAAAGAAAATGAAAGCGAAAAGAAAAGGACTAGAAAACAAATATAAATTCTCAAGTTTGCTTGGCTGTATAAGTGTATAGAGAAACTAGTTGAAACAGAATTCAGAGGAGAAACACTGTTGATGTATTAAATAAAGAGATAGTGCAAAGTTAGTTTTCTCTCTTTCCCCTCGCCTTTTTGTGAGATGATAATTCTTCACAATTGCACTACATTTTCCTTATAAATTTCTTTCTCTAAGTAATTGCTTAACAACCAACAACCAAAATTATTATCCCTTTCATTTTTCCTTTTCTTTTCCACTCCAAATACCTTGAACCGAATATCTAAGATTCAAGTGTTTAATAGAAGATATTCATAGCAACTAAAGAAATACCATTCTTCCATAAGTTTTGCTTTCTCATCAAGGGGAATGGTCGGATCAATTTCTAATGGATGATAATACTCGTATAATTTCTGCCTCTTCAGATCATACTCAGCATTACCCTGTTCGAGAAGGCCATGACTGCCTGCATTTTTTTATTTAATCAACGAATTAATTTGACACGGATAAAAGAGGCTCAATATATGTGAATTTGATAAAAATAGCAACGAGTATAGAAAAAAGGATAACATACTATGCCCCCGTTGACCATCAATCCAATATTTTGTTAGTGTAGCATCAAAATCTGCGATAACCTGGTATTTTGAAGTAAAACATACATGTGACATATGTATGGACCACCAAACAAAATTAAGATGCATTTGGTTGGATGTTCATCGAGCTAAAACATGAATGCAACAAATAGAAAAAATAGATCATGATAATAAACATAAAAAACACAGGACACCATTAAATATGAGTTTGGATGTTAAAAAAAATGTCGATTCCTAAACTTGGTTTTCATTATCATTCCTCATTGCTGAAGGTGATTTCAAGAAAATCATCACAAGATACACTGGAACTTATTTCTGTGTTTATGGATGCCCTTAAAGATTTTGATTTTGATTTTCACTTAAACGTGTCGATAATTGATAATGTGAGAAATGGTAACCTTTACAACCATTCCCTGTAAACCTTCATCCTATTCACATTGTTTTATGAATCCTGTTCACTTCAATTTTTATCTAAAATTTAACATGTCATTTGTTTGAAACAAAACAAATTAAAAAGGAACTGCCATTATTTCATGCTCAAATAAATAAACTGGGCAGATTCTCAACGGATACTCCATAAATCTATTTTCAGTACACAGGGGAGGAGTTAATGATCTAAGAATCTGAGTCATGCTAAAGATATAATCACAATTTTCTACCATAAGAAAATGATAAGAAGAACCAAAATAAATTAAAAGGACAGAACAAAAACCTGAAGTTTTGAAGGGCCGTCAAGTTGAATTGAGGAGATTTTGCTCTGAAGAAGTTCAGGGCTGCCCACCATAACCTCAGCACCATCAAAGACAACATGCTCCATGGTTTCACCTTGATTATTTAAATTCTTGCAATAGCTTGTGCTTGTGTACGACACCCCACCGTGTCCGCTTTTCCTATACATACATAATACAAGCACACACATATATAAATATTCAATGGAGAACAAACTATGCCATATAAATCCATCAAAACACTCAAATCATGAAAACCCATTACAGGAATCAAAAAAACTAAAAACTAGAGAAATGCTATATGATAATTATGCCAAAATGCCATTTTTATTTTTATTTTTTATGCAGCCAAATGCTATGGTTAGAAAGCTTGACTGTAGACTGTAGAGTGAGTAAAATTACCTAAGTCTGGCGATTCGGAGAAGCGGGAGGCGAAAACAGCACGTATAACTCATGAAAGAGCACAAAGAGATTGTGCATATATACATATATATATATATATATATAGTTGGCTACTTTGTTTTGTTAATTAATAGCCCTGCTGCCCTAAACAGGAGCGGGCAACACCGCAACACCATGTTTATTCCTGAGACGAGTGGATATTCTTTTTTTTTTTTTGGTCTGAGGGGAAAAAAAAAACCCCTTTATAATTACTTTAGAAAATGTTTACTTTATTAATTTATTATTTAGATAAATTTAATATGATTATGTCAAAATTTTATTAAATATTCAATTTGATTTGTTTATGTCCTAGTTAATTAATAATTCTTTTTTGGAGTCATTAAATAACATAGTATATTCTTATATTTTCTTGGATTTTGTCAATAATATAGAGCTCTTACAATATTTTACTAAACATAAAAATTGGTGTATTAAATAACTAATACATCTATTCTTAATAAACCAATTATCTCTTAGTAGATTATAAAATAGAGTAGATAACAAATTTTGTAATATATATATATATATATATATATATATAACTTCTCAGTTGACCAAAAAATATTAATTCACTCTCAAATTCAAATAAATTTTTAGTTTACTTCCTAAATTGAGATTTTATTTTTTATAAACTACTTAATAACATAAATTATCTATTTTAACCTTAATTATCTTAATATGAAACACTTAAATTTAAACTATATCTAAATTTTGAAAAACTTTTATGTTATTTAACAATGAAGAGTTAAATAAAAAAATTTATTCTAAATATGAAGTATTTACATTTGTGTTTGTATAAATATATTTGAATTTTGAGAAATTGTCGTGTTTAGTTAGTTAGAGATTAATGTTTATGAATTATTCCTTTGCTTTATTAGACAAAATGTTTATGTATCTAGCTAGGGAACTTGAGATTGGAATTCAATACCGTCAGACCAAAAGGTTTTTATTATTTCCAATATAATTTAGGTATCTATTAATTCTCCATTTTATGTATTTATTGTGTATAATTGATTTAACAATAGTGCACAATCTGTAGCACCCCAACGGTGGGCACCACACCCCCCGCACTATAGCCTGATACGTATAACGAAACCAGACCTCCGCACACGTGCCGAGACATAGCGAACTGAGACAAACAAAACAAAACCAACCCTAAGCTAGGCAGAACCTAGACCCTGCAGAAAATGATAAATAACAGAATATGCAGAAGCGTGCTCATGTCATACAAAAATCAAAACCATGCAAACAAGTGACGGGTTCAAACTAGCATAATTCCTAATCTCGAAATCAAGCATGACATAAATCATAAATCATAAATGCAAACGGGTTCATACTAGCCCTAGAAGCCTATCCCGAATTCAAATCATAATTAAACAAATCATATATACAAACGTGCGATCATATCGTACAAACATAATTATTCAAAACGAAATACAAAATGCAAAATGTAGACTATGCGACAGACCGACTCGAACGGACTCCACAAATGAAAGACTCCGCCTAGCTCGAACTTCAAAGCAAACCTGCAAAGCTAAAAACGTAAAGAGGGTGTCACACTTGACTGAGCGAGGGGTTAACACATGCATGCTATATATATATACATAGCAAAGCACGTTCAAAGTTAAATGTTCGTGAATTCGGGATTAGTTTTTGAACACCAAAATATTTGCCCGTGATATATATATATATATAGTAACTTAACAAAACAGAACAAATGAAACTTAACTTAACTTATATCAAAGCGTACGTTCAAAATCATGCAGACTTAACAAACTTATCAAAACATATTTTATTAAGTTAAAAGTATACCAAATTTTATCTTAATTAATGAATCTACCCCCGTTTCACGAACTTAAGACAAACGTAACGAAACTCGATGGGCACGCAAACCTCACAAACAAAACGTACAAAGCAATAATATATACAAAACAATACATACCAATAGATGCAGACGTGTCAAACCTCGAATCAAAGTGATGGAAGGGTTGCGCGACCCTAGCCATGCAAAACGGACGAGGGGAGCGCTCAATGCTCCTCAAACCCTCAGGACTCCATCCCCCAACCCACTCTCGGGTGGGTTCCGGTACATCCTTAGCATATAACGTACGTCGGGGCCCTATCAAACAGAACATATCACAAACAAAGCACATCAAATCCTAAGCCCGCTACAAACATGCATACCAAAACATATCGTGTGTGCCACAAATATACGTATCATATACACACACATATACATACTTATTCCATCCATACATACTATACTTACATACGGACTTGCATACACCCGAACTTGCATATCACACACAAACGTACCAAATCCAAAACAAGCATACATAGACTCATACATAGCGTTCATACTTTCAAACGTATAACAAAACCATCAAAGTACATATTCCACACATATTTACATATACATAGGGCTTATAAATCGCATGTATTCAAAACGAGCACGTTGCATTAGGGTATAACTATATCCTAACCTCACCTTGTACCAAAAGAAGCCGAAGACAAAGCACTTGATTCACCCCAGAATCAACTTGACCGACAAAACACCACCCCGGGTGCACCTGAACAAACTTGGATCGTTGATCGGGCGAGAAATGGAGACGAAATCTTGAGCTCAAGGTGTGGGGTTGGGAAAAACCCTTCTTTCTTCTCTTCTTTCTCCTTGCTTCTAACGTGAAAAGGTGAGGGGAGAAATAAGCTGATTTTTCAACTCATTTCAAGGTATAAACGGGTCGGGGTTGCAAGAAAACGGGGCGGGTCAAAAGATCCGGTCCATTCGGATTGGATTTTAAAACGGTAGGGCTATCAAATGGCTTTAGAAAATTATAAGGTTAATTTCATTAAATTCAAATCATCGAAACAAACTCAATGAAGGGGTCGAAATTCGAATTCGAATTCGAATTCCCGAGCTCAAGATTGTCATGAAGGCTAAAACACCCTAATTTCAATTAGGTCCCTAATCTTTCAAATATTGAGCATTCGAGCCCAAACATTTTAATTAAATTCTAAAGCACATATAACTTAAAGAAATTACACGTTGAAACTTAAAACATGCAAGTCACATAAATACAGAATTAACTCTCTCGTAACACCGTACTTGAAATGTCGAAGAATCGGGATGTTACAAACTACCCCCCTTAAAGAGGACCTGTCCTCAGGTCCTACTGCTCGAGTTAGAACTGCGAGCAACTCTCTCGTATTCACCCAAATTCGGAGTTCTCGACGTCCCGACAAGGGTTAGCTTGAGAAAGGTCTTCACGCGCCAAGGGGTTTGAATCTTCACTCCAAGCTCCACACGAGCTCGATCCCAACTTGGAATAGCTCGAATGTTTTCGCATGATAGGAGGGTCCAAAGTGATTCAACTCCCACCGTTTGAATCCATCAAAACCACTCACAATTCGGAATCACAAATGGGGTTGTTAAAGAACTTCCACCATTCGTTCACCAACCCAAACGGGTCTTCTAACACCACTTCAACTCACGGCTCGAGGTTGAGTTCCCAAACGTTGACCTCCAAGAACACGACGAACGGTCCATTGCAAAGCACGACCCTCAACTTTTCACTTAACAATGACACTCAAACACTTAAAGCATAAGGTAAAACTAAAGATGCATGATGCACGTGATATATATGTTCAATGTACTGCTCAAACCCCTTTTAAATGTCTTTCCTTAATTGTCCTGCAAATTAAAAGAATTAATTCCTCCAATTTCCATAAGTCGACTCTATTGGCTATTGTAGTCAATTGTTTTAGTTTGTAGATATAATTCAATAATTTTTGACAAATTCGATAACTATCAACCATTTCAAATACACAATTTTATAAATGGTGCAAATAGGTCCACCCACTATAATCCTACAAAGTAAACCACTCCTTTATATCTTAAACTATAAGGGAATTCCAAAAAAAATTAATATATGATAGTTTGCGATCCTCCAGCCTAGACACAAATATCTTGAGATTGGCTCAAGGATAAGCACAAACATTGAGGCCTGCGCGTCAGCTTGCGAAATAGCTCAGTTGGTAAACATGCCAATGGAGTCACTAATTCAAAGTCCAACTCAAAATATAAAAGCCAACACTAATAAGGGAATTATACTTTTGACAAATCAGATAATGATATTGAACTCTTTTTTCTAATTGTAGTTGTTAATTTTTTGTTAAATAAATAAATAAATATAAAAGCTTACCCTGGGCAGGGCCCAAGCCGAAGTCCATTATCCTCCAGCCAAGAATTTTTTTTTTTCCCTTTTTTTGATGAAACCAATATGCACGGATACGAATACAGTGATATGGATATGATACGGTATAGATATGCAATACTTTTTTTTTTTTTAATATCATGTGAAGAGTATCAGACATGATATTTGTCATGGAATACTTTAAAATTGAGCTGGAAAATGATTTAAACTTTAGCCGTTGGATTGGAATCGTTCAGGGCCTTAGGATTCGCTTTATGATGGAAGAACGAAACGGTGTCGCAGCAACTTATCGTGAAGAGTATCCAACCCTTGATTCAGGCGCCAAAGATCTAAGGGTCAAGATTCAAAGCAACAAAGCAGCAGATCAGGCCGTCCATCACGTTAAGGATCCGAAGGTCTAAAAGCTTTGGGTTGTTACAGAAATGGAGGGGACCAGTGTGAGCTATGTTGAGGCGGTGAACGAGATTATTCCTTGCAAGGTTTACAGATGTTGACATCCTTGTTTTGGGGATGAACTTTACTCATATATTAGTATTGTTTGTGTTACGTTGAGAACTAGTTTTTGGGTGTCAGCTATTTCTGTATTTCCCCCATCCCCTGTTTCTTTCTAAATTCCCATATTCCTTCTTAAGCTGTACTGTTTCATTGAATCTTGATATAATATAATTCATATTTTGCTGGGTTGTGGTGTTTTACTTTATTGTTAATCACTGAGCTCATTACATTTGGTATCCAGAGCCGACGATTCCATACGGCCTGAAGCATGGCAGATGGGCTGCGTTCTAAGGATTTGCAGGAACTCAAAGGATCATTGATTGAGGAACGAGCTATGAGAGTGTCTGCGGAACAAAAGATGGATACGAAATTTACTGATCTTACCGGAGCCCTGGAGAAATTGACAATGCAAGTTGGGGCTATTGCAGATCAGGTTCAGAACTACAACCGGAATAAGTCTGTCTTAGGTGATGGGTTATCAGCCTCAAAGGAGAAAGGAGGTGGCTCCATGTCTAACAACACCATACAGACAGAGATACAGTCACAAGGCAGCTTGGGTGGTCAATCTTCAGCACATAAGTATATTGATTTCCCCAGTTTCGATGGCTCTAATCCGCGCGGATGGGTGAGGAAGGCACAAAGGTATTTCCAGTTACTACCCACTGTTCCTGAGTATGAACGTGTTACTTTAGCATCCATCTATTTTTCGGGGGTAGCGGAGACTTGGTTACAGAACCTTATTGAGACTAAGCCTAATTTGAACTGGGAACAATTAATTGGTGAGGTTTTAAAACGATTTGATGCTGGAGATAGGCAATTAATTGTTGGGGAATTTCATAATCTGAAACAAACGGGTACGGTTGAGGATTACATGGTAAGATTTGAAGAGCTTAAATCACAGTTGCTACTATTTTGTAAGAATCTAACGGAAGATTATTTCATTGCTGCGTTTGTTTGTGGGTTGAAAGAGGAAATCAGAGCCTCTGTTTTTGCTCATAAACCTCAGAATCTTGGGGATGTGGTTAGCTTTGCAAAAAATCAGGAAGCAGCAGTAGATGCTTTAATGGCAAGAGCTAACATGGGATTTAAACACACCAGTAATGTTAGACAACCTGTGAAGCATGTTAATCCCACTAATCCATTGAGAAATTGGAATAATGGTAATAGAGGGACACAAAACAACAGAGCCGTTCCAATCCAGAGGAAATACTTAACTGCCTCAGAGATCAGAGCAAGAAGAGAGAAGAATCTTTGTTACAATTGCGATGAGGTGTATACTCCAGGTCACAAATGCACACAGAAACAACTGTTTATTATAATACCTGAGGAAGATGATTGGGGTGGGCTGGAAGAATGTCTTAAAATGGAGGATGAGCTCATGAATGAAGAAGATGACAGTGAAGTAATGACCATCTCTATACATTCAATTTCTGGAAAGATAGATCCTCATATGTTCAAATTGAAAGGAAAGATTGAGGGGAAAGATGCTTTAATTCTGTTGGATTGTGGCAGTTCCACATGCTTTGTGGATGAAGATATGGCTAAAACCTTGAGTGGCAGAAGGGAGAGTACTAAGCCTATGAGAGTGAAAGCTGCTGGGAAGGTTCAATTGGTGAGTGATACTATGTTCCCTGATTTTGAATGGGAGATACAGGATCATAAGTTCAAATTTCCTACAAGAGTATTGGATCTAGGCGGAGTAGACATGGTTATAGGAGGGGATTGGCTGAGTAATATGACTCCCATAGGCCTGGATTATAGAAATAAAAGAATATATGTGTTGAAGGATGGGATCAGAGTGAGTTTGCAAGCTGTCAAGAATCAAACTAACATTGATTACATTTCAGCTGAAGGGATGGATAAGATGCTGAAGAATGGAGACAAGGGATCTGTTGGGCAATTATATTCTCTGTCAGTGGTTCCAATTTAGGAAGAGGTGGAGGATTCAGTTTTAAAGGACATCTTAAATAAGTACAAGGAAGTATTTGCAGAACCAAAATCTTTGCCACCAAAGAGAGAGATTGAACACAAGATTGAATTAAAACCAGAAGCAGTGCCAAGGAAACAAATGCCTTATAGGTATTCTCACTACCAGAAGGATGAAATAGAGACTTTGGTCAAGAGTATGCTCAAGAAAGGAATAATTAGACCAAGTCAGAGTTCTTTTGCATCCCCAGTGTTGCTAGTAAAGAAGAAAGATGGAGGTTGGCGCATGTGTGTAGACTACAGGTATCTGAATACACTCACCATTAAGCATAATTTCCCCATACCTGTTATAGATGAATTGCTGGATGAGTTGTAGGGATCTACTTATTTCTCAAAGATAGATTTACGGTCAGGGTATTTTCAGATAAGAATGAGAGAAGGAGATGTGGCCAAGACTAATTTTGTCACCCATAACGACCATTATAAATTTCTGGTAATGCCTTTTGGACTTTGTAATGCCCCTTCCACATTTCAGTCCTTAATGAACAAGATTTTTTTCCCTTATCTCAGGAAGTTTATTCTAGTTTTCTTTGATGATATCCTTATTTATAGCAAATCTTGGTCTGAACATTTGGAACACATACATATTGTGCTTTCTATTCTGAGACAACATGAGTTATATGCCAAGATGAGTAAGTGCAGCTTTGGAAAATCAAGCATTGATTATTTGGGCCACATAATTTCTGAAGAAGGGGTATCTACTGATCCAGAAAAGATCAAGGTGATGATTAGTTGGCCTAAACCAAAATCAGTGAAGGAACTAAGAGGTTTTTCGGGGTTAACTGGTTATTATAGGAAATTTATACAGCACTATGGTCAGATTAGTAAACCTCTTACAGATTTATTGAAGAAGGATGGATTTATATGGGGTGAAAAGGCTGAGTTAGCTTTTATAAAACTGAAGCAGGCAATCACCACAACACCAGTGCTTATCTTACCAGATTTCCAGAAACCATTCATCCTTGAAACTGATGCAAGCAATGGAGGCATAGGTGCTGTACTCATGCAACAAAACAGGCCTGTTGCTTTTCTCAGTAAGGCTTTGGGAGTTAAACATTTGGGGTTATCAGTATATGAGAAAGAATTTTTGGCAATATTGTTGGCTGTAAAAAAAATGGAAACATTATCTCCAGGGGAATCATTTTATCATCAAATCTGACCAACAAAGCCTGAAACATATGCTTGAACAAAGGATGGGAACCATCTTACAGCAGAAATGGATTTCCAAGTTGCTTGGTTTTGACTATGAAGTCCAATACAAAAAGGGGAAAGAAAATTTGGTTGCAGATGCTTTATCAAGGGTTGATCACTCCTCTCTACAGTGCAATCTCATCTCTTCAGTAGTTCCAGGATGGGTCACAGAGGTAAGTGAATCTTACTCCACTGATCCTTTGTTTACTCAAATTAGACAAGCCAAAGCTGTGGACAGTGATGTATATCCTGAGTTTTCTTTGAGTGGGGGATTACTTAGAAGAAATGGGAGGATTTGTGTTGGGGATAACTCATAATTAAGGAATAAAATCATACAAAACCTGCATGATACTTCACTAGGGGGACACTCCGGCATTCTGGGAACTTATCAAAGGGTAAGGTCCATGTTTAGCTGGCCTAAGCTCAAGAAAGATGTTGAAAAATGGGTAAAAGAATGTGACATTTGTCAGAAATCTAAACATGAACATGTCAAGTACCCTGGCCTCTTGCAACCATTAATCATTCCAGAACAAGCTTGGATACACTTGACCATGGATTTCATAGAAGGGCTACCAAAATCTGAGGGAAAGGATTCAATCATGGTGGTGGTTGACAGATTTAGCAAGTATGCACATTTTTTTGCTCTATCACATCCATATTCTGCTGAATCTGTTGCAAAAGTGTTTTTGGATAACATTTACAAATTACATGGCATGCCTCAGTCAATAGTTTCTGACAGAGATAGGATTTTTACCAGCAAGTTTTGGAAGGAGTTATTCAAATTGGTGGGTACTACTTTATCCATATCTACAGCTTATCATCCACAGTCTGATGGGCAAAGTGAGAGAGTGAATCAATGCTTGGAAAGTTATTTAAGATGCATGTGTCATATGAGGCCTAGATTATGGAGGAAATGGTTATCTATGGCTGAATATTGGTACAATACTAACTACCACTCCAGTTTGAAGTTGACTCCATTTGAGGCATTATATGGCTATACTCCTGCTAGAGTCATACTGGGGCCATATGGTGAGAGTGGTAGCAGTGATGTCAAGGAAATGATCCAAGAGAGAATCAAATTTAATGCATCCTTGAAGGAAACTTTGGAGAGGGCTCAGGAAAGGATGAAGATGTATGCTGATAGGAACAGAACTGAGAGGTCTTTTGAAGTTGGTGATATGGTCTACCTAAGGCTCCAACCTTACAGGCAGAACACTGTTGCTTTGAGAAAAAATTTAAAGCTTTCTCCTAAATATTATGGACCTTATCAAATAATTGAAAAGGTTGGATCAGTTGCTTATAAGTTGGAGCTGCCGGAAGGAAGTCAAATACATCCTGTTTTCCACGTCTCTTTGCTCAAAAAGAAGATAGGCCAGAAACACGTACCCTGCAGCAGTTTACCAGAGTTCAGTGATGATGGAATTCTCAAGATCTATCCTATTGCTGTGTGGGATAAACGTTTGATTCCTAGGCATAACAAACCAGTAGCTCAGATTTTAGTTCAATGGTGCCATGGAACTAAGGAAGAATCCACTTGGGAGGATTACAATTATATTATCACCAAATTCCCAGATTTTGATCCTTGGGGATAAGGATCTGCACAAGGGGGAGGCAATGTCATGGAATACTTTAAAATTGAGCTGGAAAATGATTTAAACTTCAGCCGTTGGATTGGAATCGTTCAGGGCCGTAGGATTCGCTTTATGATGGAAGAACGAAACGGTGTCGCAGCAACTTATCGTGAAGAGTATCCAACCCTTGATTCAGGCACCAAAGATCTAAGGGTCAAGATTCAAAGCAACAAAGCAGCAGATCAGGCCGTCCATCACGTTAAGGATCCGACGGTCTAAAAGCTTTGGGTTGTTACAGAAATGGAGGGGACCAGTGTGAGCTATGTTGAGGCGGTGAACGAGATTATTCCTTGAAAGGTTTACAGATGTTGACATCCTTGTTTTGGGGATGAACTTTACTCATATATTAGTATTGTTTGTGTTACGTTGAGAACTAGTTTTTGGATGTAAGCTATTTCTGTATTTCCCCCATCCCCTGTTTCTTTCTAAATTCCCATCTTCCTTCTTAAGCTGTACTGTTTCATTGAATCTTGATATAATATAATTCATATTTTGCTGGGTTGTGGTGTTTTACTTTATTGTTAATCACTGAGCTCATTACAATATTCGATATAAATATCTGATACAGACATGATATGATAAAATAATATTTTTAAAACTGTATAGATGAAACCAAAGCGCAGTTTGGAATTGGTCAAGGTTCCGTTTGGGTTTTGTCACAATATCATTGGCAACCATACACTATACACCCGTGCTTTTACCCTCCTGCACATCTGTCTGAGTCACTGAGCTCATCGCTGACGTCACAGAAAAAGTTAAAAAATGAGTCAATAAAAGCACTCCATCCGACGGAGTCGAAGGTAAAGCACAAAAAACCTCCAGTCTCCAACACTAGTGGTATACTACACTCAAGAGTTCAAGAAATGGCGGTTAGCGTGCCGAGAATCAGGCTGGGATCGCAGGGCCTTGAGGTTTCGAAGCAAGGACTGGGCTGCATGGGCATGTCCTCCAACTACGGCCCGCCTAAGCCCGAGCCCGATATGATCAAACTCATTCATCACGCCATTGATTCCGGCGTTACGTTTCTCGACACCTCCGATGTTTATGGGCCGCACACCAATGAAACTCTCATCGGCAAGGTGTGTTGATTGATTTGTACCGTTTTATTTTGGTTTTTGGTTGGGCTGTTGGCGTGTTCACAATGTGTTCGATGAATTTCCTGAAACAAGTGTTGACTTTAAAATATGTCGAGTAAAAGGGCCGATGGAATTTGTGCAGGCTTTGAAAGGGTTAGCAAGAGAAAAGGTGCAAATTGCTAGCAAGTTTGGGATTTCGAGAAAGGATGGTCAGATGGATATACGCGGTGACCCAGCTTATGTGAGGGCCGCTTGTGAGGCAAGCTTGAAGCGTCTCGACATTGATTGCATTGATCTCTATTATGCTCATCGGATTGATACTCGAGTCCCTATTGAAGTCACGGTTTGCTCTCTATCTTTGCCTGTTAGAATCATTAGATACTAGAAACCAGAGTTACCTGTAACTCTATTTGTTTGACATTTGGTGTTCTGCCTTGTTTTACTTATTTTTTTGTAGTTTTTCTGAGTTCTTCCTAATATAATATGATATGGGTGGGCTTTTTTCAAGATGGGAGAACTTAAGAAGCTGGTTGAAGAAGGGAAAATAAAATATATTGGGCTATCAGAGGCATCTGCTTCAACCATCAGAAGGGCACATGCTGTTCATCCATTAACTGCAGTTCAGAATGAGTGGTCTTTGTGGTCAAGGGATTTGGAGGAGGGAATTGTTCCTACCTGCAGGTAAATAGTCTTGCCTCTCTCTTTTCAGTGCTTTTGGATGTGAGAAAATAATAGTGTTTGTTGTTTATCCCGTGTGTTTCAGAGAACTTGGCATTGGACTTGTGCCATACAGTCCACTAGGTCGTGGTTTCTTTTCCAAAGGTGCCAAATTGATTGAGACTCTGGAGGAGGGTGACATGCGAAAGGTCAGATTACATTTACATGTTTGTGTGCATTTGCTTTAGTTGTTGCATGTAAAAAGTCCATTTTCCAGTATAGGTATCAGAATGACTGTGCTATAGAGACCTGCATAATAGGGAGGTTAATCAACGGTATTTTTGACACACAACATATTTCTTTTCAATTTGAGCTCGTCTCTAAATATAATCTTAAGCTTATAAAGACATGATAGATCTGTTCCTTGACAAGTAGAAACATGGCGGCTTATCTCAATATAATGATATTGTTGGAGCTAATATGTTCTTTTGTAAAGTACATTGGCACCTGACACAACTGGTGGTAATTGGTACTTGGTGAGATAGATATTCTTTGAAAGTGAGATGGTTTGCATCGGCTGATCGTTCTTATTGTCTTCCCTTTAGATGTTCAATCTCATCAGCTCTCCAACCTTCCCTATCTTCTTCGACTGCAACTAAGAACTGAATCTTGACATTGCAATGATGACGTGTTGTTCATACTTCATTGCATGAAAATGTTACTTGGTGCTCTGAAAGTCATATTTCCCCACTTATGTTCTTTCCACCACAAAATATTTTTGATCCTCTTTTTTGCGTACTTAAACTTGGAACACATCAGTGTTATTCCGTGATATTAAAATCATAGCAAATATTGCAATTTTTGTCCATAAAGAAACAAATAATTCAGATCAAAAGTGAGAATCCCATAATCAGGTACACCCCAAATCGATAAACAGGTGGGACTAAAACTGCAATTTTCCCTACAATGTTATCGATTTTAGTTTTAGGCCCAGTATAACATTTACACACCGCTTGAATTTGATTCTTATGATTTCAGCCATTGATCACTTTCTAACCAAAGACTTGTATGTAAAAGTAGCTTGATATCTAATAATGATAATAGGACAATAATCTGGACTTTTTTAGGAATAATTACGGTGACATACTCTGAACTTCAGCCTAATTAGGCAAACTTCCCTAGAGGTTTCGGTAATTACATAAGCCCTTGTCAAAGAACTGACACGAATTTGGATGATTTGAATCGATGAATTTTGATGAAGTCACCTCGAACCTTTATAAATATCCTACTGTCCATGTGACATTTGGTCAATATTTGAATTAAATTCATGCCATAATAGCATGCTTTAGACCAAACCTTGTGTATCTTAGGGCAAGTTTTTGTAAATTTTCAACTTAAGGTAGAAGTTTGGGCAATTTAGCCCAACCTCAGGGTAACCTGGTGATTATCCCCCTTATTTTGATTAAAATAGATATGCTGACAGCTGATACAGTTACATCATTTCTTTTAGAACTTTCCAAGGTTCCAGGCGGAAAATCTTGAAAAGAACGAGCTGGTATTTCAAAGGGTTACCGAAATGGCCGCAAGAAAAGGCTGTACTCCATCTCAACTAGCTTTGGCTTGGGTTCATCACCAAGGAGATGATGTTTGCCCCATACCTGGCACCACCAAATTAGACAACTTCAACCAAAATGTTGGAGCTCTTTCGGTGAAACTAACTCGGGAAGAGATGACCGAGCTCGAGTCCTATGCTTCTGCTGATGTTATCAAGGGGGAAAGGCATGCTTTCATGTCGAGCACATGGATCAACTCAGAGACTCCTCCATTGTCCTCTTGGAAACCTGAGTAGCTTTACCCTTCATGCAATCTTGCAGTATGGAACGACAATAAATCTGAGTGTGCTCAGTTAGTGAATAGTACTCTTTAAGAATATGGTGTGCGATAAATGTTTATCTATTCCCGAGTGATGAAATAAAGTTATAGCCTTGAATTTGGGAAAGTACATTTTTTCTTTTTTCCCTATTTTTTATGTTTGGTGCAAAGGATTTGGAGTAGTACTGTGCACATGGAACTCACGCAATATGAAGAATTGCTATGCATTTATTTCACCTATGGGCTTTCTTAGTGGTACGTAAGGCTGTCGAAGGTAGGCTTTCAAACATTGGATTTTGATTGGATCATAAAAATTCAAATCTAAATCTTATAAAAAAACCATATCGGATAATTTAGTGAGAAAAGCAGATAAATACAATATATTGATGCACAAAAATGATGGGAACTTAAAGATTACTGACATAATTGGAAAAAAAACTAAAAGGAATTTTTTTTTTTGCAATAGCTGGTATTGATTTTTCGGTCTGACAAATTTGTCCTCGTATTAGGATTTAGGCCACTAACATATAACATCCCTGATTACTTGGGGAATCTATTTTTTTTGGTTGCATTATTGGGGAATCTGTTTATGCTGAAATTCCTCACAAATTCAATCCAATTATTCCCAACGTGTGTATTCAACCATCTCTATGTTACCCCTCCGTCATTACTCGTATATCTTCTCAAGGTTTGCAATCCAATTTTCCACCCTGAGGTCATTGGGTTTCTCGGACTTCAGAGGGTTCATTCAGAAGAATCTTGAGTAAATTAGGGCCCAAGGAACGCCGAAGTTTTTTATTTTTATTTTTAGGAAAATAACCCTCAATTTTTTTTTTCTTTTTCTTTCTCCCCTGTTATAGGATGTGGCACGTTTAAATCGTAAACCTTTGACGACCTAAATCGTAAACTAAGTATACTCTAACTTCATCATCTTTCTTTCATTCGGGTAACTCATCTTTGTTTTACTTTTCTCCTTTTGAGTTTCTCTCGCGCCTACGTTGTCTCCTTCAACCAATAAGAAAATAATAGTCGTCCACGTTCGTCGTCTTCTACAACCCAGTAGTTGCTTGCGTTGTCGCCTTCTAGAACCACAATCCAGAAAAAAGATAAAAGAAGCTTGTGTCGTACGATGAAAAAAATAGAGGGTAATGTTGGATAAATCCCCACTTGGATATCATATTTTTCCTTAATTCCCCAATTGGCCATCAAATTTTTATTTTACTCCTCACGTGTAGTACAAATATGATATAATGCAGTATTTATATCCTATATCAAATTTTTATTTTACTCCTCACGTGTAGTACAAATATGATATAATGCAGTATTTATATCCTATTATGTTGTATAAATTTTCACTACTCTCAAAACATGTTGTATAATTTTCACATAATGTAGTACTAAAATATTCTAATGCAGTATTTATATCCTATTATGTACTATAAATTTTCGGGGAGTAAAGTAAAAATCTCCAAACTAATAGGGAGTTTTTTGAAACTGTCCCAAAAAATAGATAAAGAAATGATTTGATATTTGAAAATGAACAAAAATATATGTCTTCTATTTAATCTACTTTTTTTATTTTTTTGCTTCTGTGATTTTTTTTTTGTTTGTTCTCCGTTTTAAGATTCCAGATAGGTTGAAGATTCAAGTGATCGACTTGTAGATGACCATAGTGATCGACACGGATCGATTACTCGATCACTTGAATCGACTAGTCGATCTTCAAAGCTCTTGAAAATCAACAGGATCGACTAGTCGATCACATCGATCGATTAATCGATTCAAGTGATCGAGTAGTCGATTTTGTTGATCAACAGAATCGACTACTTGATCACTTGAATCGACTAGTCGATCAATAAAATCGACTAATCGATTCAAGTGATCAAGTAGTCGATTCTGTTGATCAACAAAATCGACTACTCGATCATTTGAATCGATTAATCTATCGATGTGATCGACTAGTCGATCCTGTTGATTTTCAAGAGCATTGAAGATCAACAGTCGATCACTTAAAGATCGATAATCGATCTTTTTAATTTTCAAACATCAAATACAAAAAAGAAGAAAAAGAACAAAATAAGATAGAAGACGATAAGATTCCTAAAAGAATCGACATATCGATCATATAATTTTTAAATTGGCTTGAACCAAACCAACCGGTCGAACCAATTCAACCGATGATCGGACCAGCCGGTTGAACCGATTCCGCCAAAGTTTTTCGGTTCAATGAATATCAGTATAAAAAAATTAAAAAAACAAGCCTTCTTTGCCCTCCTTCGCTGTGTAGCCATCGACTTTTGAGAAATTCACATAGAACAGATTTTTGAGAAATTCACGTAGAACAGAAGAACGTATGAGAGAGAGAGAAAGAACATGAAAAGGGAATGTATTGAGAAATACGTTGAAAAGGGAATGTATTGAAAAATTCACGTAGAACAGAAGAACGTATGAGAGAGAGAAAGAACCTAAAAAGGGAATGTATTAATTATATAAATCAATAGAAAATAAATCAAATATATAAATGCATATCCCTTAATTTTTAGAACTAAATTGGTTAAGAGTTCGACATATTTAAATCTCTAATTATTTTCATAGGGTGATCCTTCTGAATTATTTTTTTTATTTTATAAAATATGTATATTCTTTTTTTTTTAACAAAAATTATATATATATATTTAAAATAAAAGAATAAATAAATTGGTTGTGCTTGTTTCAAAAAAAATTAATAAATAAATAAATTATGTATATTCTTAAATATAATTTTAGATTTGCTAAATATTTCTTAAAAAATATTAATTTTTTCTGAATATTTATATTTTATATCTATTTTATAGTTTTAAAATATTATATAAATATACTTATACTTAGTAAAATAATAAATATTTATTTATGAAGTTATCGGTTCGACCACCGGTCGAACTAATCCGACCTACCAGCAAGGTTTCCGTTGCACACTACGGCCCAGTTTTGAATGTTAGGAATAGTGCCCTGAAAGCTGATGTAATAATCTGCTTAGTACTTTTCTTTTTTTTGTAAATCACAGACAATCTTTGAATAATAAACGAACTAAGGCAACACTTCTTTATATGCTCTTGTTTGATTGTGTCTTTACTTTAGCTATGCATATATAAGAACTCCCCTAATCAATATGACTTATAGGACTCAACCATTTAGGTGAAGTGGTTCATGAGATGAGCCCTAAATCACTTAAGTCATGATTAGAAATCACTCCGAGCCGATGAGTCCAAAAGACAGTAGGAGTGTCGATATGACTCGTTCGAGGCTTGCTCGTGTGATCACGCCCTTAAGAAGGACCATTGTAACGCCCCGACTTTTCGGCCGTACAGGTACGCCCTAACGAGAGTGCTAAGTGCGCTTTTAATTTATTTAAGTATGCGATTATTTGTTTATTATTGATTATGCGATTATTTGAATTATTTGAATTAATTTATATAATTTGATATGAACTTTTAATATGTTTACGTTCGTTACGCTTGTTTCTCATTTTTAAGTTCGTTTGTTACGTTTTTAAACCGTTTTATTTGTTAATGGACTCGAGGGCCTAACACGTTTTAGCGCACCTTGGGTTCCGAAGGCCGTAACTTGAGCTCGGGAACTCGGATTCGAATTCCGGAAGAGACGTTGGACTTGTAATGAAGATTGAAAGCTAAGGAACCTAGCCTTGTATTTTTCTAAGCCCGTTTGACTCTGAAATTTGCTCAAACCAAGAGTCACACGCGTGACTGCCACCTTTTACGGTTTTTGAGATATCTCCTTCATTTCTTGACCAAATTAACCCAAGTTTGAACCCACATAACCATGGTTTAATGATCTATGAGCCATACCCTCACAATTTCGTCCACTTGAAGATAAAAAGGGGGGCTAGAGCTGCTGCAACCCGAAACCGAGGAAGAAGAAAAAACACTATTCACTTTGCAAGATTTGAGCTCAATACTCCTCCATCTCTTCTCCAACTTGAAAGGTAAGATCATGAACTTGCTCCATTTCTTTTAGTTATATCGACCTAAAACCCTTTGTGTTTTGAAACCCGCATGCGAAATATATATATTACATGATAGATACGTGCTTGGTATGTATTTTGACTGCTTGTCCCGCTTGTGAAGGACCTTGAAAATGTTTTTATATGTATATAAGATACGTTTTTGCTTTGTTTCTGAAAAGGCTTTTGGTACGTTTTGAACTTGTCATGAGAAATGACCTTGAAAGATAGGTCCCTTGAACTTGTACTTGACTTGATGGGTCCCGGAGATTGTGGGACAGAGCATCCGGGTCGGCCAAGGGATTGTTGAGTGTGAAATTCGCATGAATATTAACATTGATTAGACTATAATTGTGTGCCGTTTGATGCATTTATGTGTTTATTTTGATCCATTTAGGTAATTATTGAGTTAGAGATGAGAAACGGCGTTCCAAGGTGAATTCACGCATTTTTGGAGGAAAAAGAGGTAACGCCCGTTACCTTATGGGAGAGAATTTCAGTAACCCCCGTTAACAGACACAGGAGCAAGCCTTTGGCGAATCAGAGGGGTAACACCCGTTACCCCTGGGCAGAAGGAAAGTGGTAACGCCCGTTACCACTTATATAAGCGTTATGGCGATTTCAAGAAGTAACGGGCGTTAACGATATTTGTGCATGGATGGGTAACGCCCGTTACCAGAGTCGGAGAGAGAGCAATTAGGGCTGCTATTTAAGTGCGTTTTGGAGTCTTTTTGGGGAGCTTTTTCTTCCGGGTTTTGACCTAGTTTCTGGAGAGAAGAAAAATAAGTTCCGAGGAGTTTTTCAGAGAATCCGAGAAGACGAAAGGATTGAATTCTTAGAATAATTTCAGTTTTCCAGTTTATTATTGCTTTAATTATCAAACTAATTCCTTTAAGTTTAGTTTTAATTAGTTTTCGTTTTCTAGATTCGTTTTTCAGATTTTACTGAATGTTTATGGTTTTGATGTTTAGACTTTGTTTAGTTTTGATGAACACGAATTCTTTTAATGCAATTTCCTTTAGTTTTATGAGTTTTACTTTAATTATGAGTAGCTAATTCTCTAGGGCTAGGGGAGTGATGATGAATGCATGATAGATGTTTGATATGATGCTTAAATGACTTGTGTTAATTCTTAGTTTGAAAATAGGTTTGAATTAACTTGCGATGGCCTGATCACCCTTAGCATGTGTTATAATTGCCTATAGATAAAGAGATTGATGGTAATTTAGATGGTTTTTATAACTTGTAAGTTGTAGAATACAAAGAGATTTGGTTCTAGCTTATATAACAGTAATCTTATTCCATGCCGAGCCGCTAGAATATTGAATTGCACTAGTATTGTTCCTATGGTTTAATTAACTATCGGTGATTGTGAGAGTAACATTGAACACTAATTAAGCACTTAGTTACACCTTGAGAGAGGCTAATACAAATATAAGTGACTAGGTTGTAGAATCACACTTGTCAAACGAGTATCATATTAACTCTTGATTGTGTGATTCATTACTTTCCCTGCCTGCTTAGTTTACTGAAGTTAATTCACGTGTGTTTTAGTTGTTACTTGCGTTTAATTCTAGTTAATCGATTAATTATGTTTTTAGTAGATTAATAGATAACAATAATTACTTTTTGTTAGGTCTTTAGATTAGAGAAGAATATAGAGCAGTGATTGATTTCCCTTCCCTGTGGGTACGATCCTATTGTGCTACGCGTATATTAAGTGTACACTTGCACGATTGGTTTTAACTTAATTAAAACACCACAAGAAGTTTTTGACGTCGTTGCCGGGAAAGGCGTTTTAAGTCAATATTACTTAAATATTTCGATCTAGTGCTTTAGATCAATACATTACTTTGTGTTCATTATCTTTTGTCACTATGGAATTGAACTGAGGATTTTTTTCTCCTTTGTGCAGGTTTACGGTGCATGCGAAGATCTCAAGATCCGAAGTTGGTACCATATGATCCGGAGATCGAGAGAACACTGAGTGCTATTAGGAGGAAGCATAAAAAGGATAAGAAACCGACTATCATACCGATGGCTGACCCACCTCAAGATGCACCACCACCGGCCATAAGAGATTATAACGTGCCGCAGGCTGGAGCAATTCAGACTGCAGCCCATCCCCCGATAGAAACAAACAATTTTGAGATCAAACCAACTATCATCAATCTGCTGCAGAACAATCCGTTTTCAGGATTACCACTGGAGGATCCGACATCACATCTTGAGTATTTTCTTGAGGTGTGTGATACCTTTAAGATCCACAATGTCACTACTGATGTTATCCGAGTCCGGTTTTTTCCCTTTTCAATAAGGGAACGAGCTAAAGCATGGTTGAGTACTGTCCCAAATGAATCCTTTCAGACTTGGGCAGCATTATGTCAGGCTTTCTTAGCCAAGTTCTTTCCACTTAGCAAAACCACGAAGTATAGGAATGATATTCAAGGTTTCAGACAGTTAGATGGAGAGTCTTTCTATGAAGCACGTGAGAGATTTAAGGATTTGAAGAAGAAGTGTCCACATCACGGGATTCCCGATTGGTTATTGATTCAAACATTCTACAATGGGATGTCCCCTACTTTTAGAGGAGCGATGGATGCCGCAGCGGGTGTAGCGTTCTTGTCAAATCTGAAGCCATCTGAAGCCGTCGCTACTGAGTTGTTAGATAATATATCATAAAATGATGTATTTGTGCATGAGAGGAGCCATTCGCAACCAACCATGGTGCAAGCAGGAGTCATAGAGTTAGATGGCCTAACCGCCATCAATGCCAAATTTGAGGCCCTCAACAAGAAATTGGATCAACTTTCTGTCAATGCAGTTGGGATACCATCCCAACCAGTTCAGGTAACTTGTGAAATTTGCAGTGGTCCACATGCGTTTAATATGTGTACTCATACCAATGCAGGAGAACAGGTGCAAGAGCAGGTGAACTATGCAAACAACTCCAAACCAGCAAATGATCCCTACTCAAACACCTACAATCCAGGATGGAAGAACCACCCTCACTTTTCTTGGTCTAATAATCAGAATGTTCAGCAACCACCTCAACCTAGGCCCCAATTTCAGCCTAGGCAGCAATTCCAACCGAGCCCACCAGCCCCCTACAATGCTGCCCCCCTCAACAGGAGCAAAAGCAGGGATGGGAGGCTGCACTTGAGAAATTCATAACCGTGTCTACGGATCGACATCAGAAGTTGGAAGCTCAGGTAGAACAGATGGTGAATTAGAACAGAAAGTTGGAGACTCAAATTGGTCAAATTGCCCAATTTTTGAATATGAGAGGCCCAGGAATGCTACCAAGTCAAACCGAAAATAATCCTAAGGAGCATTGCAAGGCCATATTTGTAAGAAGCGGTAGAGTGTATGAAGGTCCGAAGTCACTTGCAGATTCGGACACTGAAAAATTTGTTTGTGAGGAAGTTGAGGAGTTAGTTAAGATTGAAAAAGTTGAGCATAGAAGAGAAGAAGGAAGAGTTTCCTTCAGAGCCAAAGGTGAATGTGGCAACTGAGTCATATGTGCACTGATTTCTTCTCCCCAACTATTTCAGAAGCAAGAGTTAGAGAAAGGATTGGTTTTAAGTAAAGGGAAGTCTGAAAAGTTCACCACCGTCGCACTTACTGAGGAATGCAGTGCCATTATTCAGCATAAGTTTCCCCCAAAGCTTAAAGATCCAAGGAGTTTTTCAATTCCTCTAACTATTGGTTCTTTGAAATTTCATAATGTTTTATGTGATTTAGGAGCTGGTGTAAGTTTAATCCCTTTATCTACTTGCAGGAAGTTAGGAGTAAAGGAGCTCAAACCAACTAATATGACACTCCAACTAGCTGACAGATCAGTGAAATATCCTACAGGAATTCTTGAGGATGTGTTGGTAAAAGTTGGGAAATTTTACATTCCTACTGATTTTGTAGTTCTTGACGTTGAGAGTGATGATAGGACGCCATTGATCCATGGAAGACCGTTGCTAGCCACGACAGGAGTAGATATTGATGTTCAGAATGGACGTCTCACGTTCAAAATAGGAGATGAAAGCTTAGAGTTTAGGAATTTTGGTTCCATACCACCATCACCGATTCCGGATAAATGTTGCATGATCAAGGTGATAAGTGAGACCCCGAATGGTGTGGTGTTATTTTTGGAGAAAAGGGATGCAGTTGCTTGGGGTGGAGAACCGAAGTCCCAAAATTCAAGAGGAGAGGATGTTTTGAAATTAAACACTTGGAGTTCAGGCTCTGGTGTTGTGAGTAACAAGAATGAGGTCACTCCATGTAACTCGTGGCTTGGGGATTGTTAATCCCTAATCTGGTTTTCAAAGTCAAGCTAACGACTATAACTTAGAACTATTTTTCTTTCTCTTGTCCATTTTGCTTTTGTTTTCATTGTTCCTTTTCTTTCGTCCTCGTTTTTCTCGCGCTATTCTTGTTATCTCTCTCATTTTGTAGGTCACTTGATGTTTTGCTAGGAAGCCAAAGTTTGGATGGAGGCACGGATCATGATTTGAGCTTAAATGTCAACAATGAGGTCCATTTACTTTGTTTGTATGGGTGTGCACGAGATTGATGTGTTTGTGAGGAGAATGACTTGTTGTGATATTTTACAATTTGTGCTTGGAGATGTTTGTGTGTTACGAGATTGGTGCACTATGGTTTGATTGAATTTTATAAGTTAATTTCAGATAATTAACGTGATTAAGCACCATCCGGATTGTGTTTGTGTTTGGGCGGAACTTTCAGTAATGGGCGTTACACCCTCGTAGTTATCTTTTGGTAACGCCCCGTTAACCGAGTCAGACGTCTAGGGCAGTAAGGGTAACGACCGTTACCCCGTGCAAGAGGAAACCCGGTAACGCCCGTTACCGGGACGATTACGCAAAATCCTGGTTTAGGAAACACATTTTTAGGGTTAATTTAATTCATTTCCTACCCAATTTTGGATTTTCCTCCCCCAAACCTATAAATACACTTGCACACACTCATTCTCCCTACCATTATCAATTTGCAACAAAGAAGCACCACCACCAAGTTTACACTCTCTCTCTTTCTTTTTGAATCAAGGTAAGTCAATATCCCTTTCTTAGTGTGAATTGTTGGGATTAATTCTTCGATTTTTTTGCACGATCACCCCCTGTGATATAACTAATTAGCACTCCGAACCCTGTGATTTGAAAATTCTCAAAGAGAACCTTGTGATTATAGAAATTAGCACTAAAAACCCTGTTATTGTATTAAAGTTAGCACTCAAAACCCTATAACCACGGCTGTAGGGTTTGAAATGCTAATTGAGTGCTAATTTATTATAATCACAGGGTTCGCTTTGAGAATTTTCAAATCACAGGGTTCTGAATACTAATTGGGCATATCACAGGGTTTTTGGTGTAATAAACTCCTAATTCTTCCAATCTAAGATTGAAACCTAGGATTAAAATTGCTTGATTAGGAAAACTTTGAGATTGAATTGACGAATATTGAGAGATTATGCATGCTAGAATCAAGATCAATGTTTTAGAGTGAATTTAACTTGAATTAGGTTGAATTTGTAAAGGATTCTAATCTCTAATTAGCTTTGAATCCGAATTGTGAAGTTGGAAGTGGAGAATCTTGAGCTTAAATTGTAGATTATAGGCTAGTGTGGATTTGAGTAGGGTAGATTGAAAAACCTAGTTGAAACTCACACCCTAGGCCTATGCACACAAGGTGTTTGATAAACTGTCTAAGTGACTTGTGATTGATTTTTATGTGCTTTGTTTTTCTATTTTTGGTTGATGTAGGTACCATGGGACCTACTAAGCACTCTAGAGTTCCTGAGCCCTTCTCTACGTCATCCCGGTTAGATCATTGACTCATTTGCTTGGGTGCTAGTTCATAGGATTTTGGCTACGGGATTTTGTGCTAGATATGGAAGAGATAGCCTCATTAATGAGACTGAGCTGAGAATAATATATATGATGAAGAAAGGTATCAAGTTCGATGGTACGATTTAGTTTTTATGGAAGCTTCAGGAGATTGCTGGGAGTGTTACTGGTACAATAGCCCATGGTGCGTTTGTCACTATGTTTGCTCGAGAGATGCATTGGAGGCCTAGGGGATTGTTGCCCATTGACTTTGGCTATGATATTGGTCCACAGTACTTGGAGACTGTCGGGTTGGCTATTGCTTGGGAGAGTGGACAACTCAAGAAGTGTATTTTGCCATGGTGGCCAATTCGGGATAAAGATCGGCTCTAGCGGATGTATAGCTGGGGTAAGACCCGTTTTGATGAGCTTTTAGAGATGCAGAAGGAGCTTTTAGCTCAGATTCTTGATAGGCCGGATGACAAGTTTGGGATTCTCCGCAATGCCGCGCCGGTTGTTGATGAGGCTAATGATGAAAACCCGTTTACTGTGAGAGGCCTTCGTACAGAGTTGGCAGGATTAAGGGCTGATTTGAGCACCGTGATCGCGAGGATTGAGGATCTAACGCAGTATGTGGATGAGCGATTTGATGAGTGGAAGGCTCAGGTGGAGACGAAGTTCGAAGGGTTCTATGCTCGTGTTGATCAGTATTTTGGAGGACCCCCATCGCCTTGATGATGCTATCTTTCTTTCCCCCATGTTTGTGTTTATTTTAGATATTCTATTTGGGCATGTTATTTTAGACACTTAGATCTTTGCATATGTTTGAACTCCGTGAATTTTGTTTATGCAATTGTGCCCTTCTTTTACTTGGAATTTGTGACTGATGTGATGATTGTTGAATGCATGTTGATTGTCAATTGCCTTTGCACTTGATCCGTGTTTTCCAGTCAAGTCTTTCAAGTTTTGGAAGCTTTGCTAGCACGTTGTCGGTTCTTCAATTGATAAGGGAGTTTTCTTGATCCTTATTTCTTTATTTTGCATGAGGACATTACACAGATTAAGTGTGGGGGAGGAAGTGTATGCTTGATATGAGTTTTCTTGACTATTTGTATGATTAGATGTTTTGTTAACCTTGTGATTTGCTAGGAATTGAGAAATTCTGAAAATTTTCCCTCGTTTTGAACTTTTTCTTTAAAGTTTGATTGTTGAGCTTTTTGCGAGAATGAGTTAGGCCTTTTGAATTGAGGAAAATTTGCATGAGATTTGATGATTTAGTGTGTTAGTATACCCTTATATTTTACGCGCTTTTGTATGTGATAATGCACTTTGCTTAGAAAGATGAATTGATGATTTCCAATTAAGTCTATGAATTGATTAGGATGCATTTTAGTCCTATCGAGGCGAAATTTTGAGTTAAAGAAAGATTAAGGAAGTGAAGTAGGCATTCATTGTCTGAGGATTTTAAGCCTTTAAATTTTTAGCCGTGTTTCACTAAATAACGTAATCTTATTGACCCCGCTGAGCTTAATTGTTGTGCAAAGATTTTTGTAGCCACATTATAAGCCGAATGCACCACAAAAGAATAACCACCTTGATAATTTTACACCAAGGCTTGATCATTTGATTTTAATGGTAATTGTCTATTTTTTTACCCCTTTTGATTGCTCTTGTGGTTGAAATTGAGAGATTTATGTAGAGTAAGAAAAAGAATGAGAAAAAGTGTGAAAAAGAAAAGATATGAAAAAGAAAAAGAGCAAAAGAAAAGAAAAGAAAAATTATGTGAAGTGTGAAATTGAGAGTGTGGGATACAATTGTCGAAGAATGGGAGGGAGGGGGGGTTGTTTTTAATGGCAAAATTGAAGTGTCGTGAGTTTAAAGATTGAATGATGTAAGCTTAGTGAGTAGTCACTCGATCCAAATTTCCATAACCTTACCCAAAGCCTACATTACAAGCTCGAAAGACCTACCGATCCTAAGTCTTGATTTGATTCCATTAGTGGAGATAGGTGCGAAGAGTGTATTCAGACGTCGATGATTAGAACTAAGGAGGAAATTATGAATTTGTCGTTCTAATCTTTGTACATTGTTTCATTCGACTTCACACACTACACAAGGGTATACTTCTCATACTAAGTTTTGATGATCTTATGTTTGTGAGTACTTGACGTGATTAGCTAGACTTGTTTAGGGGAAAGTTCGACGATTGCTTTTAGGAGATGGTTTGATAAGGACGTGTTTTCTTTATTTTCGTATTACTCGGGGACGAGCAATAGGCAAGTGTGGGGGAGTTTGTTGAGTGTGAAATTCACATGAATATTAGCATTGATTAGACAATAATTGTGTGTCGTTTGATGTGTTTATGTGTTTATTTTGCTCTATTTAGGTAATTATTGAGTTGGAGATGAGAAACGGCGTTCCAAGGCGAATTCACGCATTTTTGGAGGAAAAAGAGGTAACACCCATTACCTTATGGGAGAGCATTTCGGTGACCCCGTTAACAGACACAGGAGCAAGCCTTTGGTGAATCAGAGGGGTAACGCTCGCTACCCCTGTGCAGAAGGAAAGTGGTAATGCCCGTTACCACTAATAAAAGCATTATGACGATTTCAAGAAGTAACGGGCGTTAACGATATTTGTGCATGGATGGGTAACGCCCATTACCAGAGTCGGCGAGAGAGCAATTAGGGCTGCTATTTAAGTGCGTTTTGGAGTCTTTTTGGGGAGCTTTTTCTTTCGGGTTTTGACCTAGTTTCTGGAGAGAAGAAAAATAAGTTTAGAGGAGTTTTTCAGAGAATCCGAGAAGACGAAAGGATTGAATTCTTAGAACAATTTCAGTTTTCCAGTTTATTATTGCTTTAATTATCAAACTAATTCCTTTAAGTTTAGTTTTAATTAGTTTTCGTTTTCAAGATTCGTTTTTCAGATTTTACTGAATGTTTATGGTTTTGATGTTTAGACTTTGTTTAGTTTTGATGAACACGAATTCTTTTAATGCAATTTCCTTTAGTTTTATGAGTTTTACTTTAATTATGAGTAGTTAATTCTCTAGGGCTAGGGGAGTGATGATGAATGCATGATAGATGTTTGATATGATGCTTGAATGACTTGTGTTAATTCTTAGTTTGAAAACAGGTTTGAATTAACTTGCGATGGCCTGATCACCCTTAGCATGTGTTATAATTGCCTATAGATCAAGAGATTGATGGTAATTTAGATGGTTTTTATAACTTGTAAGTTGTAGAATACAAAGAGATTTGGTTCTAGCTTATACAACAGTAATCTTATTCCATGCCGAGTCGCTAGAATATTGAATTGCACTAGTATTGTTCCTATGGTTTAATTAACTATCGGTGATTGTGAGAGCAACATTGAACACTAATTAAGCACTTGGTTACACCTTGAGAGAGGCTAATACAAATATAGGTGACTAGGTTGTAGAATCACACTTGTCAAACGAGTATCATATTAACTCTTGATTGTGTGATTCATTACTTTCCCTGCCTGCTTAGTTTACTGAAGTTAATTCACGTGTGTTTTAGTTGTTACTTGTATTTAATTCTTGTTAATCAGTTAATTCTGTTTTCAGTAGATTAATAGATAACAACAATTACTTTTCGTTAGGTCTTTAAATTAGAGAAGGATATAGAGTAGTGATTGATTTCCCTTCCCTGTGGGTACGATCCTATTGTGCTACGCATATATTACGTGTACACTTGCACGATTGGTTTTAACTTAAGTAAAACACCACAATAGGGGTCGCCGGATAAACCTCTCGTTCATGAACTCTACTTGTAGGATGTACTGGAACCCACTAGGAGGTTAGTGGGGGATGGAGTCCGATAATCGTGAGTGTCGCGAATGTAACGCCCCAACTTTTCAAGTTGTACAGGTATGACTTATGTGATAATTACGTGCGCATTTAATTTATTTTAATTACCTTAGTAACTGTTTTATTTCATATTATATGAAATTCCTAAATAATTGAATTATTTAAATTATTTGAATTTGAATGTATATGAATTCTTGAACTATTTGCGCTTGTATGACTCGTTTGCTTACCGTTTCTATGTGAAATGAATCCGAAATTTCGTGGAAATTTAATATGTTGGAATTATACTTGTTATGAATATGGATATATGCTTGTTTCATGTTTTCGGATTCATTTGATTGAGTTTTGAATTTATTTTGAATTTGGAATCCAAAACGAGCAATTAGCGTACCATTGGTTTCGTATGTGATATCTTGAGCTATGGAACTCGGCATCGAGTTTCGTCAACTTCGTTGAACTCATAAAGAAAATTTGGGTTTAATGAACTTAGCCTTATATTTTTCCAAAATTATTTGAACCTCCGAAATTCAACCGAAATGTGTTACGTTCGTCAAAATTGCCATCTTTTACCAAATTGGCCATATCTTCCCCAAACCTTGACCAAATTAACCATGGTTGGATTCTTTGGAACCCTAACTCAACCATCTATCAGCCCTAATCGTCCCAAACCAAACCAGCCCTCCACACTTAGAGAAAGTTCAGCAAGAACCCCTGCTCTCCAGTCATTCCCGTAACCCTTGCCAAGCTTGGAGATTCAAGGCTCAAATCTCTTCTAAACTTCATCCAATCCACAAGGTAAGCTTAGGATTGTAATAGACATTCATTTATGATCATTTTGAACCATACATAACTAATTTTGAGCTTGATTCCATGGAGATTTGAAGGCATGAGTGAATAGTTCGGTTATAACATAAATTCTTGATCTCATGGGATACTTGATGCTTTTGTTGATTTTAAAGCTTGGAAGTGATCATCTTAACTCCCTTATTTCATTTATGATCATGTATTTTTTGGTAGTTGACTATTCAATAAGTTACCTTTAATGACTTTGGGAAGAAAATGGAAGGAATGATCACTAGCATCTCTTTCTCACGTATGGCTTGCTTTGATGCATGTTTGGATGTTGTTTTGGGACTAAATTGATGCATGTTTATTGCTTAAATGGAGATGATCATGTGAACATCTTGTTGGTCTTGGCTTTGGTTCGTTTTCCCCTGTTTTTGGCTCTGTTTTGCTGCTGTTACGAGAAGGTCGTGGCCGCGATCGAACCATGAAGGAAATTGGTAGTGGCCGCGACTCACTCACACATTTGGAAGGATTTCAGGTTGTGCCCACGACCTGAATTGCATGTGTTTCATATCGCGACCGCGACTTCAATTTTGGCTGCTCACGTATTCTTGTAAAATTTGTTGAAAATTCGGATTTTAATAGGGTAGCGGCTGCTACCATTTTATGAAGAAAATAGGTAGCGGCCACGACCCTCACCAAAACTGCATGAATTTTTTTGAATTTCAAACGTGAATTGCATGGTTTCCTTGGCTCGTTTTTGGTTCATACACTTCATTAACTTGTCATATATTGTGTTATTATGTATGTTATGAAATTTTATGATTTTTCGTGGAATATTTCACGAGTTATAGCTCAACGTGACTTCTTTGCTCCTAATGTGTGCATGCATGGACCTTTGTTCATAATGTGAGACCTAATTGTTTATGTATCCTCTTTCTTATGATTTGTATGATACGTATACATGCTATACTATGTGTTATGATCGTTATTTGAATTCCTTAGGTTAATTTGGTTTGAAATATGGAAGTGATGAACTTAAACGAATTTAAATGATTCTTGAAATGAATGAAATGAAAGTTTACATGTCCTTAAGACATTAATAGTGCACATGAACGTGTTCACTACATAATATCCTCTTTTATGCATTCATATCATGATCATTACATTGCCGAGCATCTTATATGGTCATTTTGAGTTTCACTTCACCTTCCTTGCATAGATTTTGATCCTATTGGAGACGAGGCCGGTCCACGAGGCTCTTGTGCTCTTTTCTCTACTGTTTAGCTAAATGACCCTATATACCTTTAATGTGTAAAGTTTTCGGTCAAAATTTATTATATGTACATAGAGTCGTTTCAAGAGTAAATGATTGCAACGTAGAGCCTTTATTTTGTGAACCCTAATAAACGTTTTGGCGAGAAGGAATGAATGAATGCACAGAATGGGGCCCAGGGACTTAGGGTGAGTGGCTATCCGGGGAGACATGGGCCGACGGTGATCCGTTACTCTAGTTCCAACCAAACTACGGTGATACCGGACCTCGCCAGGACATTGGCAAGGAATGAGAGCTGAGTGCCACTAGGGGAGTCATGTAACCCCTTTCGGTCAATGAATGGGTGGTTGGGTCTTGCAAACCCACCACCAACCCGGAGGAAAAAGGAGTGAATGATATTGAATGTGCACGAAAGAAAGTAATGCATGTAAAGAATGAATGAATGAATGTTTAATGAATTACACAAGGTGTTTGTTGGAGATAATGCATGCCCACTCGCCGGGCCATGAAAGATCTAATGAAAATTGATTGTTATAATCCCTTTTGATGACTTCTTTATCTCACCCACTTTGGAAATGCTTTAAAAACCTCATTTGGGATTATAGCTTGCATGTGGATGTTAAATACTGTCTTATATTATATTTAGGCCCTGTTTTATACCCACCAGTCCCTTTTGGACTGAACCCGTTTGATTTTCAGTGTGCAGGGGTCAGTGGAGCTAGGCGGGAATTCGAGTCGTTGTGTCTCGCATTTGTCTCTAGCTCTTGTATTTTGGGTCTTACACTTGCATACTCATAATTATGGTAATTGTATATGAATTGTGATAGGGAGGGTACATGTTTGAGCCGTGATGGCATGTGAATGATGTATATGATCTATTTTGGGGCTTGATGCTCATTGTACAAGTTATATGATAGTTATGCTTCCGCTTTATTATTTTACTCTGATTTTATGGTTCAAGGGTTAGTCCCGCCTAGCATAGCGTGTGTGTTTATCCCCGTTCGCCGTGATCTAGCTCGTGTATGGAGTATCCATTTCATATTCGGGTCGGGTCTCGGTGCGGGGGATGTGGTGCCTTGCGCTCGGGTGCTACAACGAAACTCATTTCCTGTTTGCTTGCTTGGATGGTTAAGGGTCGGCCGACCCTTCCATCACCGGAGTCGAGGTGGGATTGTTTTGATTTGAACTTGTTTGTTATGTACGTGTCTTGACATGGAGAAACCCGGACTCGTCGAGTTAGTATGTCTCGTCTTGCCTTGTCTTGAATCTATGAAACGGGAATGGACTTCTAAGTATTTAAAATTTTTTATTTTGGCCCTTAGCCTTTAACTTCTTTTAATATATACTTAGTATCACGGGAACGTTTCAGCGTGCAAAACCCATCCCCGGTTCATGGATTATTTACGCTCTTATTACGTGATTTGCTCTATATATATACGGGTGTGTGTGTTAGCCCCCTCACCAGTCTTTAGGACTGACCCTCATTGTTTCTCTCTTTTTCCCCTTGTTTCTTGGGTTGCAGTTGCAGGTGAAGGTTTGGTTCGTGCTAGGCGGCGGTCTATCTTTCGAGTCTTTGTAGTCTTGCAGTTTGAGTCTCATGCATTTCTTTTAGTTTATTCTGTATTCTCGAGCACTTGTACTCTTGTATATGTATATGTATCGCTTGGGAAAACATGTATTATGTTTTAATTTGGCCAAGTAGCATGTTATGTATAAATGTTTCAAGTGATACTAGTATTTTGCATATATGTATATTTGCTTATAGGGATCCTATTACTTCCACACTTATGTTTTAATTTTGTTGCGCGCTCTGATTTGGGGTCTAGACAGCCTAGCCTAGGGTTTAATTTTTGGTTTGTCTCCCGTTCACCGTAGTTTGATACGTGTGCGGAGTCCTTGTTTCGTTACACGAGTCAAGCTATGGTGTGGGGGTTGTGGCGCCCACCGCTCGGGGTGCTACAATCATCTTATTTCATGGGGTGCAAAGTGTTTTAATTGATACGTGCGTGATACATGGGGGTGCTTACTTATTCTAAGTAGGTACACTGAGGTGTCCCGTGTGAGAAGATTCCTAAATGAGAATAGAAACTTCCAGATTAGGAAATATCTCACGAGTCATTGATGTGATTAAGTAGTCCTTAGACTTGAGATTCGATCAATGATTTGTGTGCTAACTCTGCAGTCTTAGGTATGAGCTTTAAAGGGTGTCACCTTAGACTACTGATTCAAAGCTTATGCTGGGACTGCACAAGTGGCAGATGGAAGCTTATGAGAATCGATAAAGGACCTACACTTGTGCAAGCAAGTTGATCTCTTATTGTGTAAGTCATTCATATGCCATGATGGAGTCCTTGGCCAAGGTAGTGGATCGAGATCAAGAAATGGGTTTCTTGGATCGAGATCAAATAGATATGAAATGCACTTACATTTAAGATCGAGATTATTAGGGTTCTGATTATTCCCTTGTCCTAGATCTCGATTGAGAGATGGGATGTAGGAGGATTTTATCTCACATATGTCAATGACTTAAAGGTTCTTTCAAATTGAGATATTCTTATTCAGCTAGGGATTACACACATGTTGCTAGATTATGGTAGTGTGATCTGTGGACTGATTAATTAATTAGGGTCACTGCTAATTGAATTAAGAACTCTAGAGGGTCACACACAAATGCCCGGTCACGAGGGTTAAGACTTGAATCGATTAAACGAGTTGATCGAACCAATAAGTGATTGGTTGGGAACCACACGTGTCCTAAGCGTGACATGTGTCACGTGAATGTGATGATTAAATAATTAATATTGATTAATAATTTAATGAAATTTAATTTAATTATGAATTAATATTGAAGTTCTAATTTGGAGATATTAAGTCCAGTAAATAATTAATTATGAATTAATTAATTATTAGCTTCAAGTTATTTATTATGAATAAATAAATAATTAGATATTTATTCTTGCTAAACAAGTTGGTCAAAAGAAGACTTTTGGTCAAAATAGAGAGTCTTTCTCTCTAAGCAAGAAATCCCTTAGCAAAAGGGTTTAGGAAACCCTGTCTAACAAAACAAGGGGTTCGAACCCCTTATGCTATAAATAAGAGGGGTTCGAACCCCATAAGGGATTGATAGACAATCTCCTTCTCCAAATTACTACATATAAACCCTAGAGCCTAAGCACTAAACATAGAACTAGCATCCTCCCTGTTTAGATCGTGATCGAGGTTGGTGTGGACTATTTCTTTAGAGGGCTGCTTTCGTGGAGTCTTGAAAGATTCGAAGGAGCTTGGGGACTTGCCGCTTGAAGAGCATTTGTGGGCGGTTCAAACGTGTCAAGAAAGCGACGATCTAAGTGAGTTTCTTAGAACCCTACAAATTTGGGAATAAGAATTGCAAGATACGATCTTCTTTTGTGAATTTTTTTTTAAATTTCATTGTGTTACTGTTTGTGTTTTCCCAACATTGAAAACATCGGATTTAGTTGGTGATCGGACCGGTGGTCGATCGGTTCAGCCGGTGATCGGATAGAGGTCCAAACCGAAGAGTGAGAACAAAAAAAGCAGTAAGAAATGGAACCGAATCGGTCGGACCGCACCGACTGGTCCAACCAATTCAACCGACAAAAACATATTCTTTTATTTTATGAATTATATTTATTTTTAAATATAATCTTAAATTATTATATTTTTAAACTATAGAATTTTGTTAAGTATTTTTTGAAAAATATTAATATTTTTCTATCGTTTGAATTTCAAATCTATTTTTATAATTTCATAATATTATATAAATATACATATATTTAATTTTTGAAGAAATAATTCTTATATATTCTTCCAGGATCGACTAATCCATCCTTAGGATCGACTCATCAATTGTGTGAAAATCTTATTGATCGATTGATCGACACTTATGATCGACTAATCCACTCTATCAAAATTTTTCTTTAAAATTGGATTAATCATTACGTTTATATTTCTTCAAAAATAGGATTTTTTAAAAAATAATTTTTAATCATTTTTAGATTTTTATAAAAGCGATATAATTTTTAAGATATATTTAAATAACTTTTTAATATTTGTTTGAGGAGATAGATTTCTTTCAAAGAAGATTTCTTTCAAAGAAATACAGATTTTTTTTGAAAATTAATTGGTTGACTTCAACTAATTTCGATCATGCGTTTCTTCTAATGAAACTTCAAAAAAATATTAAAAATTATATTTGTTTGAAAGAAACTTTATCTTTTCAAAGAAATAATTCATTTCTTTCAAACAAATATAATTTTAAAAATTTCTTTGAAGTTCATTAGAAGAAACGTAACTAGTTTAAGATTTATTTCAATATAATATATTAAAAGAAATAATTTTTAAGTTTTTCTTTGAGAATCGACTATCGATCTTTATGCTCAACTAATTGATGCTTTGAAAATTTTTATGATCGACTTGTGGAAGGTTAGGATCGAGTGATCGATTTTGTGAAGATTTTTCTTTAAGATTCCTCTAATTGAAACGTATGTTGGATTAATCTATGTTGAAATTTCTCTGAAAATAAATTTTCTTAAGAAATAATTTGTAATAGTTTTTAAATTTTTATTGAAAAGATATAATTTTTAAGATATATTTAAATAACTTTTAATATTTGTTTGAAGAGATAAGATTTCTTTCAAAGAAATACAATTTTTAAGATTTTTTTAAAATTAATTAGTTAACTTAAACTAATTTCGATCATACATTTGTTTTTTCTAATGAAACTTTAAAGATATCTTAACATTTATATTTGTTTAAAATAAATCTTAATTTTTCAAAAAAATAAATTACTTCTTTCAAGCAAATATAATTTTTAAGACTTCTTTAAAGTTCATTTCATTTGAAGAAACGTAATTAGTTTAAGATTTCTTTCAATATAATAATTTTAAGAAACAATTTTTTTAAGAAATAATTTCTTTCCATCAGTGCATACCTGAAATTAACCACAGCCGGACGTCCCCGAAATTCTGTGACATGCGCTAGAAGTGTGAAAGTATCCAAGTCAAAGCTCTTGAGCTTTGCAATCTCATCTGTTAGTTGAAAGTCTTTTGGCTTTGTCGCCACCACGGGTGCATACGATATGTCCGACGGCTTATTAGTCTCCAGTGGTGGAACAACCTCTCCCATAAAGATCAATGACGGCACAAGGAGAAAAAATCAAAAAAAAATCCAGAAGAAAAATTCATATTCACCCTTATATTTTCATGGTAAATTAAAAATAATTCTCATATTCTTAATTCTATTTAAATTGATCCTTCATTTCATTTTCATGCCACAGTTTCTATCCAAAAGATATTGATAGACTAAAATATGCTTAAACTAATTGCTATTTATTTTAAATATAAAAATAATTAAAATGATCTCTAATATATTCAAATAAAGATATATGTTCCCTTAATTTTAACAATACTATCCCATCTTCAAATATTTCTCTAATTATAAAAAACGAAATAAAGATTACATATTTTAGTTTAATTGATATTGATTCTAATTAAATTTTAAATTTATAAAAATACTAATATTGAAATTAAAGTTATTCACAACTACAAAACTATATTCATCAAGTTAATATAAAATATTAAAGTTTTTTATAAAAATAAATTAAAATATTAAATTAATTTAGTGTAAATTTGTAATTTCAAAAATATATCATGTTCATAACTCATAATTAAAAAAAAATAAAATAAAAGAAATGAAGTGTTTCTTTAAGATGATTAGATGAGCAGATGCTTAAGTGGTAAGTATTTGTACCTGTGAACTGTAGGTCATGGGAGGTCATGAGTTCAAGTCTTTTTGGAGATGGTTGAGAAACTAACATTTATACTCTTTTAAAAAAAGAGAAAAAAAAAAACTCTTCATTGAACTCTTTTAATTGCAAAAGGCAAACGATGGGGAACAACGAGAGAGAAAACTTCCCGCCTCTCTCCAACGAGGAATTCGACCAAATGAGAAGAAGTACAAAAAAATAGAAGTCAAGCTATGCCGGAACCTCAG
This sequence comes from Lantana camara, assembly GCA_037501455.1. Taxonomy (NCBI): domain Eukaryota; kingdom Viridiplantae; phylum Streptophyta; class Magnoliopsida; order Lamiales; family Verbenaceae; genus Lantana; species Lantana camara. Next base: position 77,882,917 of record CM074863.1, read on the forward strand.
GTGTTAATGATATCCTGCCTCTCTCCAGCGAGGAATTCGACCAAATGAGAAGAAGTACAAAGAAACAGAAGTCAAGCTATGCCGGAACCTCCGGTGTTAATGATATGCGTAGCAGCGGCGGAGTACCGACGGACATGGAAGGAATAGATGGAGAAACAGAGGATTATAGTCTGAAGGAACAGATTAAGCACAACTCTTACTTAGGGTCCTTCCTAGCCAGAGAGGAAGAAGATTATTTGAAGTTCAAAGTGGCTCCATGACCTGCATAAGATTCATATCGAAGAGGCAAGCGAGGAGTATCCCTATCCCAAAATCAAATTGGCCGAGGATTATAGGGAGAAAATACGCAGACCGTCGAGCAGACCGTCGAGAAACGTAATCATTCTACGAATACTTGGGCGCAACATGAATGTGAATCTGCTTTCAGCATGCATCAATAGAATGTGGCAACTTGAAGGCGACTACGAGTTAATCGAACTCGGTAACGGATGCTACACTTTAAAGATCCAAGACCTGGAGAAGGCAATGACCATACTTTCGGAAGGCCCTTGGGTAATTAACGAAAACTACCTCATGACAAGGAAATGGATACCCCAATTCCAACTGATCGCATCACGACGACGGTGTCGTGGGTCAAAATTAGGGGCCTCGTGACGGAATATTACAAAGAAACGATCCTATATGGAATCGCCACTGCCATAGGGAGCCCGGTTAAGATTGATAAAAACACGTACTTTGGAGACAAGGGAAAATATGTAATCGTTTGTGTTGAAATTGATCTAGAAAAACCACTTCGTAGTGGAGTTGATGTTGAAGGCCGACTTCTCGCACTTGAATATGAAAACCTCCCATCAATTTGTTTCCGCTGTGGGAGTGTTAGACATCGCATTGGGAGTTGCCCGGCCAAACCAAGCCCAACTTCAGACAACATCATACCCAATGACCAGGCGAGTGAGAATCCAGGAAGGGACACCGGAACAAGTGCGACGAAACCTCGATTTGGCCTGTGGATGATGGCTCAACGTGGTCGGAGCAGATATGGGAATAAACCGATCGGAGATAAGTCCCAGGGATGGAACAAAATAGCGACGTCCCCTCCGTTTCAACAGGCACGTAACAACGCGCAATTAGCAGAGCGTAACAGATTTGATATCTTCACGAACCCCATGAATGAGGAGGAAGAGGTTACGGAAGGAAACGAGGCTAACATCACGCCAACAACAGAAGCGTTACTTCAGAAAGCATTACCTCGGGGCCAAGAAATAGAAACGTCAATTCCGGAGCGAGCCTCCTTGGATAAGGAAAAGTCTTTGACAATAGAATCCCAACAATTGCGACCATAGTAAAGGAAAATTAATTCCCAAGATATCAGCCAGAATGCCCAAGGAAAGGTGGAGTCTTCTCCCTTATCAAGTTAATGCCCCCCTTTACGAAAGATTGACAGAAACAAAATTACACAGTATACAATAACCCAAGTCAGACGTGAACCATTCAAGAAAACTGCTATACCTAAGGTTGTAAATGGATATCCGAAAATCCGATATCCGTTCGCATCCGAATTCGTTTAAAGAGGATATTACCCGTATCCGTTCAAAGAGGATATTATCCGTATCCGATTATAGACATCCGAATTATAAACGGATAAGGATATGATAATCACACATCCGATCCGTTAAACATCCGATCCGTTTATATATCTGTTAGATATATCCGTTATCTATCATCCACATTCGATAACATATATATCTATACATATTTTTTATACCTTGATGAAACATATATTTGTTGGTGTGGCGGGCCCGAGACAGAGTGACGGCATAGCGTAATATTCAAAAAAAATTCGCCATAACCTCGTTATCAACATATTTCTAAAATATTTTAATAAGCAGCGGAATAAATCGGGCAGCATAACTCTAATATATACAGACATCAATAACATAATTTTAAATCATATAGCATATAATCACAATATGCAAATATTAATTTGGGCAGCATAACGGTATTACCGTATTGCAAAATATGGCTATCAACGACACTTTTCCAACACCTCGATTTTCTCGTGAAACCGGCAGAACTTCCACGCAATATCCCCGATTAAGAAATTAGAGTGTGGGCTCCGGCAGTATTTCACTAAATACTTGAGAAAATATTTTCTAGAAAAACACTTTTTTCTAATTTCAGAAAATCCCTATTTTCTATTAATTAAGTGGATTATATATTAATTATATATCCTCCTAATTAAGTAATTAATTAATCCTTTAATTAGGATTAATTAACCCTAGAGAGAGAAGAAGCCGAAATGGCTGTTTAGTGTGAGAAAATGGATGGCTAACTCTGATGATTATTTGAAATAAATCATGGCCCTATTTATAGGAATCAAATAAGGAGCTGAAAACAGGGGATTGCACGAACCAAGCTCCAAATTCATCAAAACACTTATAATTCCATTCTAAATGCTATAATTCATGAAGAGAAACATATATACATGCTTAAGGTACAATAAAACTAATATAAACACATAAATCATGCCTTGATCATCAAGATTTTCACTTTGGAACTCATATACATATTCATCAAATATTTCCATAAACTCCAAGAATTCAAGTACAAATTCAAGTTAAAGGCATGTATTGTGACACCCCGGTTTTTCGGCCGTCCAGGTACTTGCTTACGAGAGAGTTAGATGTGCAATTTAAATTATTTTTTTAATTTCATATTTAATTGATTTATACTTTATTATTTGAAATTCGTATATGAATTATTTGAATTTATGTGAAATATTCGAATTATATGTGAAAATTTGCCTAAGTGATTTAAGATATGAATTTTATGAATTTTATAATATGCGAATTTAATTTCCGAGCATGCTAATTTTTGTGAATTATGTGATTCGTGTGAATTAAGGGCTTAAATTGTAGGATTTATTTAATTTTGGACTTAATCGAAAATTTGAACTTGGACTTATTTGACACTTTTTAAAAGTTTTGGACCTAATTGAAAAATAACCTTTTTCATAAAATTTTATTTATTTTAAATCGTTTATTTATTATTTTAAAAAATTTTATTTATTATTTCTTTGAAAATTTAATTTTATTATTTGAATAATATGCTTATTTGTTGAAACTGTGTTGTGTTTGTGTTCGATTTGAGATCGAAATTTCGTGCCAATTTAATATGCATGAATTATACGTGTTATGAATTCGTTTATGTGCTCGTTTTAATTTTTCGGACTTGTTTGATATGGTAACGAACCATATTTTAATTGTTGGGGATTCGAGGGCCTAACGTAGTTTTAGCGCGCCTTGTGTTCCGCAGGCCATATCTTGAGATCGGGAATTCGGATTCGAATTCCGGAACTGACGCTGGACTCATAACGAAGAATGGGAGCTAAGAAACCTGATTTTGTATTTTTCTAAGCCCGTTTAAGCCTCCGAAATTTGTCCGAACCGAGCAGCTCGAGCAGATTTGCCACCTTGGAGTATTTTGGCCATATCTCTCTCAATTCTTAACCAAATGAGTTGATTCTTGAGCCTAATTAACCCTTGTTAAGCCCTCTATCTCTATCCCTAACCCTCATTTCGAACTCAGACCTGGAGAGAGAGCAGGAACAGCTGAACCGAGAGAGGAAGAGAAAGGGATTTTCTGCACTATTCATTTTTCCAATTTCAAGCTCAATACTTCTCCGATTCGCCTCAAATTCAAAAGGTAAGTCCATGATTTGATTCTCCATCTTCTCCTCTTTCTTTTAAGTCCATATTTGTTGAGTTTCATGATCATTTGAGCATGTTTGAGGCTGCTATATGAATAGTTAGGTTTATATGAAATTTTGTTGAATCCTTGAGCATCCTTGTTTCGTTTCTCATTTATAGCTGGATATATGATCATTATGGCGTATTTGTTTCACTTATATGAATGATTTTCATGTTTCTTGAGTATATGACGAACCACCTTAGATGCACTTCATGAAAAGCTTGGAGATATGAGGTTGAATTCCATCTTTTTGCCCCTTTGCTGCTGCGTGCGAATTTGCTGCGGTTTTAGTGTTCTTTTGCTGCGTTTTGGTGTGATTTTGGTGCCTTGTTGCTGCTGTGTTGTTGCTGGTTCATGGCTCTGCTGCTGCTGCGTGGAAAGAAGAGAGAACAGGGGATGTTACCTTCTACTGCTGCGTCTGCATCACTCTCCCCGGCCGGGGAGAATCTACTCGTGAGGAGTACCCGGCCGGGTAGTCTCCTTGCAGTAGCTTTCTGCAGCTTTTCCTTCTTTCTTTGCTTGTGTTTTGATTTGTACTGAATGCTTGTGTGTTTGTTAGGCATGTGCTGCATGTGTTTGCATGTAATGTATATATATATATATAATATTTGGTGCATGCTACGTAAATGCATGAATATGCATTATACATATATGTAATACATTTATATTGTGCATGGTTTGTGATTGTGTATGCATGATTAGATGCATTTTGTATATATATATATATATATATATATGTAAAACGTGTATTAAGAATATGCATGCATGAGTGTTAATTTTGTAATTAATGTATGAAATCTTTAATTTGAAATTCCCATGCATATTTATTGTTGATTCTCAATTTGTACGTATTTGTAGGTTTATTTATATATGTAAATATTAGAATATATGTTATGTATCTTATATATTATATTTAATTGTTTGAATTAGCTTTCATATAGTATGATTGTAATTAATTCGAGCTTGTTTATATGGACTTTAACCTTATGAATGCATATGCTATGCTAATGTATGATGTGATATGAGCTTATTTGATATGTTATGAATTTATTTGACGTGATATGAGTTCGATTCTTGAATTATTTATGTGATATTTTGTTAATTACTCCATTTTGCCTAAATATGAATTTATATGAAGTGCATTGCATCATTTGCACCCATATGCATTTGCCGAGCGTTTCTATGGTTCATATGGAGTCTTAGCCTTGATTCTTGTGTTTAGGTTGCTCGAAGGGAGTTGCTCGTGGGGTGCTTTGAGCCGTCCGTTCGGTTTGTACGTCAAGGTGAGGTTTTAGGTTTGTTATAGTTAATGCGACCTACAACCCTATATGTTCATTTTCAAGCCCGCATGCGATTATATTATTATATTTATATAATAGATATGTGTATATATGATATGTTTATGACTTTGTCATATGATTAAATGTTTTGACTTATATATATGAGCATATGTAAGCTCGAAAATGTTTTGCAACGAGGCTATGCTCCAAACCGTGTACTTTCAAGCTAGCTAAGGATTAGGATGACACGGAGAGGTACGTTTATAGCATACGCTAAGTGGCAAGGTATAGTATGTTTGATAAGGTACGTATGTTACGATTAAGTTAGTTTTGTTTCGAGCGAGTTATGGTACGATATGTTCTGGTATGATATGTTCTGATTTGTTCGGTAATGTTGGGCCCCGGAGGTGTGGGTAAGGGGGACCCGGGACGACCATTGGGGTCACCGGTTATTGACCTCTGTACACATCTCCACAGTTCGATAGGATCAACCCGGAACCCACTAGGAGGTTTGGTGGGGGACGGAATCCTCGGACATGAGCGTCATGAAACTCACGACCCATACATAACGTAATGGATGGTTAGGGTCGCGCAACCCTTCCATCACCGGAGAAGGAGGTTTGTTCTTTAATGTTACTTTTGTTTTGATTTGTAATGTTTGATTCGTATGAGGAGCCCAGGATGGGATTGGTGCTCGTGCTCGCCGAGCTTTTTGTACGTTATGTTGATTATGAAACGGGATAAGACTTTTAAATATTTATAAGCCTATGATTATGTATTTATGTATTTATGTATTTATGTTTTATGTTTGATTTACGGGATTAGGTATCTATGCTAGATGAACCCGTCGCTTGTTTTTATTTGAGATTTTGCATGATTATAAATGTATCTGTGATCCTGTTGCTTCCGCCTTTGATTTTATTTTGTTGTGCACTCTGTATTAGGGTCTAGACCGCCTAGCCTAGGGGTGTGTTTTTGTTTGTCTTCCGTTCGCCATGGCTTGGTGCGTGTACGGAGTTCCCATTTCGTTACACGTGTCCGGCTATGGTGCGGGGCATGTGGTGCCCTTCGCTCCGGGGTGCTACATCTTAAAGTGGTATCAGAGCTCCGGGTTGCAAAATCGGAGCTCTAGTGTCGTGTTGGGTCTGTCTAGGTCGTTCGGCTTAGGATTATGTGTATGTCTGCATTCATTTGCACCATATATGTGAATTAATTGTTTTATTTACATTAATTGTTCACATGAACATGCATTTACTAAACCTCCATGCATCTATATTTCTTGGAATTGTTTTCTTATTTAGGACGGCATCTCAATATCGACAATTAACACTGGAAAAAGGACAAAGGAAACAAGTGTCCTCGAAACCCAAGAAGTTTAGAGACCCGACTCTTTGGAGTGGTTTTGTAACGCCCCGAATTTCAGACAGTCAGGTACGCTCGACACGTGTGAGTTTCGAGCGTTAGGATCTTATTTTATTATTTTATTTATTCAATTTATAAGTGTTATATTAATTTTATAAATTGTGATTTAACATGATTACGTGAGAATTATATGATATTCACTTCATTTCGAGAATTCTTGTATAAATGGAATTTAAGTGTTACATGAATTAATTGTCCAATTTGATTTAATTGCTAAATTGTCCTTAGATGCTCATTCATTTTAATTAAGGGACTAAATTGCATGAATATGTTAAGGGACTTAATTGATCATTTCCAAACCTTAGATACTTAATTGCATTACTTATAGAACTCAAAGGACTTGATCATAAATATTGCATATTTCCCTAAATGTAACGATATATGCATCCCTTCCTTGCCTTTCATCTCATTTCTTCAAGAATCATCATCTCTTCTTTCTCCCTTCTACCGAGCCAAAGACATCAAAAAGGGAAAGGAGATTTTATCATTTTCAAGCCATGATCATGGAGAAATTAGGAGTTGAAGCATCATCCCATCTTCATCTTCTTCTTCCATCTTTTATTTCATTTCAAGGTATAGAAGTATATATATATATGATTTCTTGGAATTCATGTGTGAAGCTAGGGTTAGTGGTGGAGCTAGCTAACTTAATTATTTGCTATTAGAAGCATGAGTACATGATTATAGTTTGAAATCATGCATGAATCCTTGAAGAATTTGATGATAAATGATGGATTTATATATGAACTTGAAATTGATGAATTAAGATGATTAAGCATGGAACAAGTGTTTATATTGTGTTTTATTGCACTTTAAGCATGTATACTTATTCACTTCCATGAATTATTATGTTTGGAATTGAATTATGGGAGTTTGATGGTATTTGGGAGTGGTTCGTGCATGCTCTGTTCTTCTCCCCTGTTTCTGAACCTTCTGTGTAACGGGAACGGCCGTTCCCGCCCCTTTTGAAAAAGGGGAACAGCCGTTCCCATTATTTGAATTATGTGTCAGGCGGCGAGGACGGGAACGCCCGTTCCCACTTTGTCTTACAGACGGGAACGGCCGTTCCCATCTTCGGGGAGCCCGACAGCGGGAACGACCCTTCCCACTTTGAACTGAAACCTGGAACGGCCGTTCCCAGCTCTCTGGTAGTGCAGAAAGTTTCTGCTCAAAATTACATTTTTAGCCCCTCGTTCCAATGGCTTATTTGATCCCGAATTGCTGTTATATGATTGATTATATGTCGAAACAAAATGCTATCATGCTATATTGTGTATTGATCGATGTCTCGTATATGATCATGCCGTGCGTCTTATGTGAAGTTATATGATTGAATTATAGTCTCATGCACGTACATTGTCCAGTTATTCTCCAGGGCGGAGATTGTGGATCATGAGCACGTTCACGCATTCACGAGTCGTGTGTCGCCTGTCAGGTGAGGTTTAATTTCTAGTTAAATAGAACCTATATAACCTTTATGTGATATTTCGGCCAAAAGGTATTTATAGTTATATTTTCATGAAATCATTTATCGTTCCAAGTTATATTATTGTGCATTAATCAAGCAAGTAAAGCATGTTAGTGTTCACGCATCAAAGCATGCCATGTCCATGATTGCAAGCAAGTGTGTTCTCTTGGCCAGGTCCTTCTGAGTGAAGGGCGCTGGATTGGTTTCGTGCCAATGATTGTCCGTCCAATCACAAGATGAACAATACCCTATCGTGTTCGTGTGTTCTCTTGGCCAGGTTCTCCTCAGTGAGGGCGCTGGATTGGTCCTCGTGCCAATGGTTGTCCGTCCAACCACAAGAAGAACAAAGGCCTATCGTGTACCCGTGTTCTCCTGGCCAGGTTCTCTTTAGGGAGGGCGCTGGGCTGGTTTTCGAGCTGGTGGTTGTCCGTCCAACCACAGGAGAAATAACCCATCGTGTTACAAGCAAGCCATGTAGTGATTGCATGATCTCCATTCCATGAACGTGCTAAGTGATTACATTATTACATGATTGCACGATAATTGAATTGCGTGATCACCTAATGATTATCAAGCAAGCAAGCATGTTTACTAATAGCGTGAAAATGAACTAGTGATTAATATTGATAGTTGTATTCTCGGGCGAAGCCATGTTATTATTAAGGGTATATTTATCTTTTATAAACCCTTACCCGAGAATATGACTTGCATGTTATTTGTGCTAATATGTATTTACACCCCTCACTCGGTCTTCACAGACTGACACCTCCACCTTTCAAGTTTCTACAGATGCGTGCTAGGCGGGAGTCGAGTCGAGTCCAGTCCAGTTCATGTAGTCATGTCATCCGTGGTTCGTGTATTTATTTATTATGGAATTGTGTTTATTGTTATTGTGAAATTGGAGATGATAATGTATTGATATGATAAGTTAGACTATATTTGTTTGGAAAACGAGAAAGACAGGAATGATAAATGGAAATATTTGACAGTGATTGATTTATGCTTCCGCTTTATTTTATCGCACGTCTCAGTTTTCCCGCCTAGCTTGTCGAGTATTGCATTGTCACCCGTTCGCTATAGGTTGGTTCATGTACGAATCGCCCATTTCGTATGTGAATTGATCTATAGTGCGGGGGTGTGGCACCTCCACGTGTATGGGGTGTTACATCTAAGGTGGTATCAGAGCCCGGTTGCAAAACCGAGGTTCTAGTGTCGTGTCGTGTCGAGTCTAGGTCGTACGGCATAGGAATTACTTGATAATTTGAGAGTCTTGCATATTGTTTGAAATCATTTGGCTACTTGGATTCCTTGAATTACCTGAAATACTTGATATCTTGTACCTTGTATTGATTCATGCTAATGATTGCCAATTGGGTGACCTTGAATTGCTGGAAGTTATGTGACCAACGTGTTTATTTTAAACATTGATGAAATACTTGTTTCAATTTATACTAAATTCTTGTTATCCGCATTAATTATGTGACAATTACGTGACTCGAACACGCTTCACCCACATGCATTTATTTGCAAAGCAAGTTGTGAGTGACAGGTTTTGGAAAGATATGAATCAAGGCTGAAGGATTTGAAGACTTAGGAGACTGATCAATCGCTTGGATCAAGTTGCAATTCGGTCAAGCGAGAATGAACATCGGGACCAAGCCCAACGTTACTACGGTGCCAGGTTCTTTAATGCATTCATAGGCACGTGTATCATAATTGTTAATTAAATTGCTTCTTATTACGAAATATTGTTATAGATGTTACTGAAATTATCTACTTGATGCATTACGTATATGCTTAAATTAGTTGAAGTATTTAAATTGCTTTACTTACAAGAATATTTTAAGTTAATATAAATGTCTCAACGTGTTGCACTTAAATTGCTAATAGGTATGTGATGTACATTGACACTTTAATCATCATGCATTATTTAGTGGTTATTGTCAATAGGCTTTTCGGACATTCTGCACAATCCTTGCTCCTATTTCTACAACTTGAATTTTTTTTAGGAAGGGATTTTGAATCAGTGGGTACCATGGGGGTAACCGGGTTATTTGATTTGGATTGAGAGTTTAGCAAAATTTTGGGGTTGTGAGAAGTATTGGTTTGGGATTTGGTAAGAGCAGGGGGTGTGAAGTAGATATTGGAAAATTTTGGGAAACTGGAAAATGATGATAAGTTCAAGCAGATAAATGTTCAGTGGGTCTTTCAACCTTCAGGAATGGCGCAGCATTTTGGAAGTTCAGTAAGGGTAGGAGAATGAACTTTGCCGCTTGGGTGTGGTATTAACCTTGTAAATGTTACGTCTCGGGGAGCATTAGGTGATTGTAAGATGTTGGAAAATTTTAAAATCAAATCAGAGTGGTGACAGTCAGGGAATTTCAAGCTGAGTATGTCTTTAACAGAAAGATTAGAAAGGAACCACTAATCCCAAAACCTTGATCAATGACAAGTAAGACGAGGAAAAGGTTACGGGAATTAAATCAGCAGAGAAGCTTGCAAGCGGGAAAAGATAGGGCACATTTATAGAACTTAGAAAATCTCCATTTTCTTAAGGGGGAGAGCCGGTCTGGAAATAAATTAAATCAGAAGCTAGATAGCACTCGGAAAGTTGGAATTTTGAGAAAATCAATTCTTCCTGGAAACCTCTATCAGAACCATGCGAAAGAAGTCTTCAATAAGTTAAGCTTTCCTCCCTCTTACACAAAGAAAAGTCCCACCATCGACAGTTCCTCGTTCTATTATCATTCTCAGGAAAGTGGGTACACTGTCTGCAATCCTCCGACAACCTCGGGATATCATTTGACTCAGTAAATAGAAAAGGATTCAGTTTGGGCGATATCCGGAACCAATCTCAAGTTTTGGTAGGTTAACTCCGACAAGAGTTTTCTTACGAAGTGGTTACTTGTACTCTAAAGGTGTTTGGGAATGCTCATCGTGCTTCCATTCATGTGGTTGCCGTCGCCTCCATGAATATACCAGTTTACTATGAACTTCAGAGAGATGGAAGCTTGAGAGATCCTTTCTTCCAAGATATTTCGCGGAGTGTTGGGTATGTTATCAAATTTCAGGGATCAAATGGAAGACGTGTTACTAGGATTTGATTTCTTCGGTATCTATGCAAGTGTGCTTGCCGAATGACTCTCACGGGATGACGACTTTGATTCCTCTATTGCAAATATCCGCCGTATGGTTAACTAAGGGAGTAAGAGCTCAACTTTCAGATTGCAAACAAGGAATCAGGAATGTTGTTTCGGGAAAAGGTTTACTTTAAATACTGAGGTTGGAGAAATGGTAACACCTGTTTTCTCTGCTCGTTGGACAAGAGCTTGCTTGGAACACAAAGTCAGTCTTTTAAGCTTGAACGGGCAATTACACTCTAACAAGAAAATCAGGGTGTTCTCAATTTTGGAATAGGAAAGTAAATGTGAAAATCAGTGCAAGAATGGTTCAACCGGCAAATCTGTAATTCAGACGGGTCTGAAGATGTGGTGATTAATGATGATTTACGGATTATGTTAGAAAATGGCACAATAGCAGAAATGGCTATCCAGAATGGGAATATTGAACCGTAGGGGTGCAAAGTGGGAAAATCTCAACTAAAGAATCAAGTATTCAACCGAATTAATTCGGTCCCAGAATTTCAATCTTCGGTGAACGGTACACCTAATCATGCATACCACGTGCATCATTATTTTATCATTATCATTATTTTGTTAATTCTATATATGACTCCTTGTTGTTATTAATTGTTTATTATTAATTCGTTAGTCTTGTATATGATTCCTTGTTCATTAATAATTGTTACATGAACGATTATTTGCATAAATGATAATTTTACTTGATCCTAGTGTGGTAAGTGTTAATATTTGTCTAAGTACTTGCTTGAATTTTAATTCGTGTGCGTGAGAGACGGGGATTCTCTCAGGGTTGTCAGGAGACGGGGTTCTCTTGTTACTTGCTCGGGAGACGGGGTTCTCTCGTTAATTGTTTGAGAGACGGGGCACTCTTAGTTTTTTCAACTACGTGTCAAGTTGTTTTAGTGGAAAGGTTATATTTCTTTCGAGTAATTAGGCTCCGGAAAGTTGAGGGTCGTGATTTCACACCTTGGCGGACTTTGCGGATCAAAGACCTCTTTCGAACTAATCCCTAACGGGGAGTAGCTAACCCGCGTGGGATGAACACGTAAGAGCCAATTAAATTCCAGGAATTCAGGACAGGGAATCCGAGGACGGATTCTCTTAAGGGGGAGAGGGTTGTAACGCCCCGAATTTCAGACAGTCAGGTACGCTCGACACGTGTGAGTTTCGAGCGTTAGGATCTTATTTTATTATTTTATTTATTCAATTTATAAGTGTTATATTAATTTTATAAATTGTGATTTAACATGATTACGTGAGAATTATATGATATTCACTTCATTTCGAGAATTCTTGTATAAATGGAATTTAAGTGTTACATGAATTAATTGTCCAATTTGATTTAATTGCTAAATTGTCCTTAGATGCTCATTCATTTTAATTAAGGGACTAAATTGCATGAATATGTTAAGGGACTTAATTGATCATTTCCAAACCTTAGATACTTAATTGTATTACTTATAGAACTCAAAGGACTTGATCATAAATATTGCATATTTCCCTAAATGTAACGATATATGCATCCCTTCCTTGCCTTTCATCTCATTTCTTCAAGAATCATCATCTCTTCTTTCTCCCTTCTACCGAGCCAAAGACATCAAAAAGGGAAAGGAGATTTTATCATTTTCAAGCCATGATCATGGAGAAATTAGGAGTTGAAGCATCATCCCATCTTCATCTTCTTCTTCCATCTTTTATTTCATTTCAAGGTATAGAAGTATATATATATATGATTTCTTGGAATTCATGTGTGAAGCTAGGGTTAGTGGTGGAGCTAGCTAACTTGATTATTTGCTATTAGAAGCATGAGTACATGATTATAGTTTGAAATCATGCATGAATCCTTGAAGAATTTGATGATAAATGATGGATTTATATATGAACTTGAAATTGATGAATTGAGATGATTAAGCATGGAACAAGTGTTTATATTGTGTTTTATTGCACTTTAAGCATGTATACTTATTCACTTCCATGAATTATTATGTTTGGAATTGAATTATGGGAGTTTGATGGTATTTGGGAGTGGTTCGTGCATGCTCTGTTCTTCTCCCCTGTTTCTGAACCTTCTGTGTAACGGGAACGGCCGTTCCCGCCCCTTTTGAAAAAGGGGAACAGCCGTTCCCATTATTTGAATTATGTGTCAGGCGGCGAGGACGGGAACGCCCGTTCCCACTTTGTCTTACAGACGGGAACGACCGTTCCCATCTTCGGGGAGCCCGACAGCGGGAACGGCCCTTCCCACTTTGAACTGAAACCTGGAACGGCCGTTCCCAGCTCTCTGGTAGTGCAGAAAGTTTCTGCTCAAAATTACATTTTTAGCCCCTCGTTCCAATGGCTTATTTGATCCCGAATTGCTATTATATGATTGATTATATGTCGAAACAAAATGCTATCATGCTACATTGTGTATTGATCGATGTCTCGTATATGATCATGCCGTGCGTCTTATGTGAAGTTATATGATTGAATTATAGTCTCATGCACGTACATTGTCCAGTTATTCTCCAGGGCGGAGATTGTGGATCATGAGCACGTTCACGCATTCACGAGTCGTGTGTCGCCTGTCAGGTGAGGTTTAATTTCTAGTTAAATAGAACCTATATAACCTTTATGTGATATTTCGGCCAAAAGGTATTTATAGTTATATTTTCATGAAATCATTTATCGTTCCAAGTTATATTATTGTGCATTAATCAAGCAAGTAAAGCATGTTAGTGTTCACGCATCAAAGCATGCCATGTCCATGATTGCAAGCAAGTGTGTTCTCTTGGCCAGGTCCTTCTGAGTGAAGGGCGCTGGATTGGTTTCGTGCCAATGATTGTCCGTCCAATCACAAGATGAACAATACCCTATCGTGTTCGTGTGTTCTCTTGGCCAGGTTCTCCTCAGTGAGGGCGCTGGATTGGTCCTCGTGCCAATGGTTGTCCGTCCAACCACAAGAAGAACAAAGGCCTATCGTGTACCCGTGTTCTCCTGGCCAGGTTCTCTTTAGGGAGGGCGCTGGGCTGGTTTTCGAGCTGGTGGTTGTCCGTCCAACCACAGGAGAAATAACCCATCGTGTTACAAGCAAGCCATGTAGTGATTGCATGATCTCCATTCCATGAACGTGCTAAGTGATTACATTATTACATGATTGCACGATAATTGAATTGCGTGATCACCTAATGATTATCAAGCAAGCAAGCATGTTTACTAATAGCGTGAAAATGAACTAGTGATTAATATTGATAGTTGTATTCTCGGGCGAAGCCATGTTATTATTAAGGGTATATTTATCTTTTATAAACCCTTACCCGAGAATATGACTTGCATGTTATTTGTGCTAATATGTATTTACACCCCTCACTCGGTCTTCACAGACTGACACCTCCACCTTTCAAGTTTCTACAGATGCGTGCTAGGCGGGAGTCGAGTCGAGTCCAGTCCAGTTCATGTAGTCATGTCATCCGTGGTTCGTGTATTTATTTATTATGGAATTGTGTTTATTGTTATTGTGAAATTGGAGATGATAATGTATTGATATGATAAGTTAGACTATATTTGTTTGGAAAACGAGAAAGACAGGAATGATAAATGGAAATATTTGACAGTGATTGATTTATGCTTCCGCTTTATTTTATCGCACGTTTCAGTTTTCCCGCCTAGCTTGTCGAGTATTGCATTGTCACCCGTTCGCTATAGGTTGGTTCATGTACGAATCGCCCATTTCGTATGTGAATTGATCTATAGTGCGGGGGTGTGGCACCTCCACGTGTATGGGGTGTTACAGGTTTGGTGATGATGATGATTAAAGCTAAGAAATGAGTGTTCGAGGTAGCGCGATTTTGGGTGAATTATCCGGGAAACACCACAAGAGAGGAAAAATAAAATAAAATACACTTCCCATCTAACTTGAGGCTGAGCTTCAAGTGGTTCAAGAAAATGGATGATTTTATATTGGGGCTTGAGGGATCGGGAGCCGAGAAAGAATACCCTAAAGTTCGAAATTAATTACAAATAAGTAGAGAGGATATTTAACAAGTTCTTTAAGCTTCAACCGTGTATACATGGTTTAAGGAAGTAAGAAAGGCGGTTCAAGTGGAGATAGATAAACAACGGCTCGAGTCTCGCACCTTCCATATGGGACAAGAACCCGATTCGAGTTCTAGTTTGTGCAAGAGATCCGAAATAAAAGAGAAATTCCAAGAATTTCAAGATATCAACAATCCCAAGAAGAAGAAGAAGAAGGTTCGACCACCGAAGATAGAATCGATGCCTCCCCCACTGAAATCGATTCAATGCTCTATTGCCGAGGCCCGAATCATGTTGAGCGGTTGTTCGATGTGGCGATGTCGAGATTGAGGGACGGTTATTCGAGATGGTGGGATTTGGGAAGATGTTCGGAATTTACAAAAGAAAGGAGAAACAATTCTCATTTATTTCAAGGCCGAGTTTCAAGTAGTTCAAAAAGATGAAGCTGAAATTGAAAGAGTTCGGGAAAAAGTTCGTATGGTGGAATTCGTAGGAATAATTGGAAGGATATTTCAAGTGTGAAGAGTTGGGATATTTGGTTAACGGTTGTTCAAGCAACAAGAATTTGAGACCTTCCAAAGCGCCGTGACTTCAAGATCCCGGTTCAAGCTCAAGATAATGTTTTAGAAGAAAAAGAAATTGATGCCGAGCTTAACTCTACCACTATGGTGAATGGTACACAAATGCATTCATGGCATTCCATACATGCATATTTATTTAAGTTTTGTGTTACCTTCCTTTCCTCATTGTTTGCTTGTTACTTGCTCGCCGTTTGCTCGTAGCTTTCTTTTCTTTTGTGTGAACGCTCTTCTTGGAAGAGAGTTTGGTGAGCTCGAGTGCTCGGGCGGTTGTGAGTTGTGAGGGCCGAGTCTACCCGGTGGCTTTGTTTGAAGGCGCCTCGTGAGGTACGGAGCTACCTTAGGCGTGGGTTGGATGTTCGGGTTCCGAGTTGGGTTGGTGCGTTGCGGTAGGAGGTCCGTTTTGGGCTCAATGATATTTTCGGGTATTAGATTGAAGGCTAGCCCGCTTATATCCTTCGTGGAAGCAGTTGTTTAATCCGGGATGGAGCGATGAGCTTAGTGGTTCACCTTTAGGTTAACTGAGGGGTCGAGCCAAGCTCGAGGAGACAAAGATCGAAGTAAGGCCTTTTGATGTTCCTTGAAAGTCGGGATTCTATATTACTTGATAGGGATGTTGAGAAGTCGTTGATCTTTATCCCGGAGTTGAACTTGTTTGAAGACTCCCTACCGAATGGCTCTAGCATGGTTGTTGGAGTTGAAGGCGTAGTTCGATGAGCTCTTAGAAGGTGGTTTCACCCATTGAATACTTCTTCGTGGAGTACTCTATTCCTGCCTAAGAAGAAGCGGAACCTTAGGGTGAGTATCGACTACCGTGAGCTACAAAGGTTAACTGTAGAAGTTAAATACCCTCTGCTTGCTTTGAAGAGTTGTTCGTTCTGCCCTGGAGTTCCGTGGTTCGCGTCGAGTTCGGTCTTAGCAAGGGTATAACCGACTATGCATTCAGGTAGAAGAACCGAGAATTACCTCAGAGTAAGAAGTCTCTCGTGTCGATGGGGTATATTAGGCGATTCTTTTCTTTTGGATTGCCAAACCGTTGATTCACTTGACAAGAAAGAGGTATGGTTTTAGAGTGGGAAGAGGTGGTAGAAGAGAGTCGCCTTTGGCACCGGCTTTTGCCTAATCGGGGGCACTCAAGACTACTTCGTTTGCAATCGAGGCACTAAGGAAAGCTTTGATTGTGTGTTGCTTGCGGGAGAGTTTAGCCTATGTCTCGTGATGTGCAAGGTCTCGAGACTTACCCCACTCTTGGTTCAAGTTTGTTCGAGGACTTGAAGAACCGGTATAGATGTATCGGCGTATGAAGAGACGTTGCAAACTTCGTGTAGCAATGTCCAATATGCCATCGATTGAAGGCCGAGCCTCAAGAACCGGTTGGATTCTCTAACTACTTCCATATTCTAATTGGAAGTGGGAGCAAATGGCCAAGGACTATGTGTCCGGTTTGCTAAAGTTAAGGAGATTTCGATGAGATTTGAGTGGTCGCTCGTTTGAATGAGTTGGCCCATTTTCTCATGGTTTCATGGTTCGGCAAGGGTTCGAGAGCTTCGCAGTTTGGAGGTAAAGGACTCTAGAGTTGAAGTGGGAGATCGAGATTCCTCGGAAGCATCTCCTACAAGGGGTTCGTTGTTCGTGAGCAACTGGTTAGAGTTTGGGTTCGGCAGGGGTTCGAGTCGAAGACTAGAGGTTTTCCTTCAGTGAGAGTTCTTATGGCCGGATTTAAAAATCTGAGAAGCCACTTGGAAACCGAATCAGAGTGGCGTAGTGGAAAAGTGGAGTTGAGCTTGTCCGACGTTGATCAAGACCCTGATTCGGACCTGAGGACAGGTCCTTTTTAAGGGGGAGAGATTGTGACACCCCGGTTTTTCGGCCGTCCAGGTACGCACTTACGAGAGAGTTAGATGTGCAATTTAAATTATTTTTTAATTTCATATTTAATTGATTTATACTTTATTATTTGAAATTCGTATATGAATTATTTGAATTTATGTGAAATATTCGAATTATATGTGAAAATTTGCCTAAGTGATTTAAGATATGAATTTTATGAATTTTATGATATGCAAATTTAATTTCCGAGCATGCTAATTTTTGTGAATTATGTGATTCGTGTGAATTAAGGGCTTAAATTGTAGGATTTATTTAATTTTGAACTTAATCGAAAATTTGAACTTGGACTTATTTGACACTTTTTAAAAGTTTTGGACCTAATTGAAAAATAACCTTTTTCATAAAATTTTATTTATTTTAAATCGTTTATTTATTATTTTAAAAATTTTTATTTATTATTTCTTTGAAAATTTAATTTTATTATTTGAATAATATGCTTATTTGTTGAAACTGTGTTGCGTTTGTGTTCGATTTGAGATCGAAATTTCGTACCAATTTAATATGCATGAATTATACGTGTTATGAATTCGTTTATGTGCTCGTTTTAATTTTTCGGACTTGTTTGATATGGTAACGAACCATATTTTAATTGTTGGGGATTCGAGGGCCTAACGTAGTTTTAGCGCGCCTTGGGTTCCGCAGGCCATATCTTGAGATCGGGAATTCGGATTCGAATTCCGGAACTGAAGCTGGACTCGTAACGAAGAATGGGAGCTAAGAAACCTGATTTTGTATTTTTCTAAACCCGTTTAAGCCTCCGAAATTTGTCCGAACCGAGCAGCTCGAGCAGATTTGCCACCTTGGAGTATTTTGGCCATATCTCTCTCAATTCTTAACCAAATGAGTTGATTCTTGAGCCTAATTAACCCTTGTTAAGCCCTCTATCTCTATCCCTAACCCTCATTTCGAACTCAGACCTGGAGAGAGAGCAGGAACAGCTGAACCGAGAGAGGAAGAGAAAGGGATTTTCTGCACTATTCGTTTTTCCAATTTCAAGCTCAATACTTCTCCGATTCGTCTCAAATTCGAAAGGTAAGTCCATGATTTGATTCTCCATCTTCTCCTCTTTCTTTTAAGTCCATATTTGTTGAGTTTCATGATCATTTGAGCATGTTTCAGGCTGCTATATGAATAGTTAGGTTTATATGAAATTTTGTTGAATCCTTGAGCATCCTTGTTTCGTTTCTCATTTATAGCTGGATATATGATCATTATGGCGTATTTGTTTCACTTATATGAATGATTTTCATGTTTCTTGAGTATATGACGAACCACCTTAGCTGCACTTCATGAAAAGCTTGGAGATATGAGGTTGAATTCCATCTTTTTGCCCCTTTGCTGCTGTGTGCGAATTTGCTGCTGTTTTAGTGTTCTTTTGCTGCGTTTTGGTGTGATTTTGGTGCCTTGTTGCTGCTGTGTTGTTGCTGGTTCATGGCTCTGCTGCTGCTGCGTGGAAAGAAGGGAGAACAGGGGATGTTACCTGCTACTGCTGCGTCTACATCACTCTCCCCGGCCGGGGAGAATCTGCTCGTGAGGAGTACCCGGCCGGGTAGTCTCCTTGCAGTAGCTTTCTGCAGCTTTTCCTTCTTTCTTTGCTTGTGTTTTGATTTGTACTGAATGCTTGTGTGTTTGTTAGGCGTGTGCTGCATGTGTTTGCATGTAATGTATATATATATATATATATATATATATATATATATATAATATTTGGTGCATGCTACGTAAATGCATGAATATGCATTATACATATATATAATACATTTATATTGTGCATGGTTTGTGATTGTGTATGCATGATTAGATGCATTTTGTATATATATATATATATATATATATATATATATATATATATATAAAACGTGTATTAAGAATATGCATGCATGAGTGTTAATTTTGTAATTAATGTATGAAATCTTTAATTTGAAATTCCCATGCATATTTATTGTTGATTCTCAATTTGTACGTATTTGTAGGTTTATTTATATATGTAAATATTAGAATATATGTTATGTATCTTATATATATATATATATATATATATATATATATATATATATATATATTATATTTAATTGTTTGAATTAGCTTTCATATAGTATGATTGTAATTAATTCGAGCTTGTTTATATGGACTTTAACCTTATGAATGCATATGCTATGCTAATGTATGATGTGATATGAGCTTATTTGATATGTTATGAATTTATTTGACGTGATATGAGTTCGATTCTTGAATTATTTGTGTGATATTTTGTTAATTACTCCATTTTGCCTAAATATGAATTTATATGAAGTGCATTGCATCATTTGCACCCATATGCATTTGCCGAGCGTTTCTATGGTTCATATGGAGTCTTAGCCTTGATTCTTGTGTTTAGGTTGCTCGAAGGGAGTTGCTCGTGGGGTGCTTTGAGCCATCCGTTCGGTTTGTACGTCAAGGTGAGGTTTTAGGTTTGTTATAGTTAATGCGACCTATAACCCTATATGTTCGTTTTCAAGCCCGCATGCGATTATATTATTATATTTATATAATAGATATGTGTATATATGATATGTTTATGACTTTGTCATATGATTAAATGTTTTGACTTATATATATGAGCATATGTAAGCTCGAAAATATTTTGCAACGAGGCTATGCTCCAAACCGTGTACTTTCAAGCTAGCTAAGGATTAGGATGACACGGAGAGGTACGTTTATAGCATACGCTAAGTGGCAAGGTATAGTATGTTTGATAAGGTACGTATGTTACGATTAAGTTAGTTTTGTTTCGAGCGAGTTATGGTACGATATGTTCTGGTATGATATGTTCTGATTTGTTCGGTAATGTTGGGCCCCGGAGGTGTTGGTAAGGGGGACCCGGGACGACCATTGGGGTCGCCGGTTATTGACCTCTGTACACATCTCCACAGTTCAATAGGATCAACCCGGAACCCACTAGGAGGTTTGGTGGGGGACGGAATCCTCGGGCGTGAGCGTCATGAAACTCACGACCCATACATAACGTAATGGATGGTTAGGGTCGCGCAACCCTTCCATCACCGGAGAAGGAGGTTTGTTCTTTAATGTTACTTTTGTTTTGATTTGTAATGTTTGATTCGTATGAGGAGCCCAGGATGGGATTGGTGCTCGTACTCGCCGAGCTTTTTGTACGTTATGTTGATTATGAAACGGGATAGGACTTTTAAATATGTATAAGCCTATGATTATGTATTTATGTATTTACGTTTTATGTTTGATTTACGGGATTAGGTATCTATGCTAGATGAACCCGTCGCCTGTTTTTATTTGAGATTTTGCATGATTATAAATGTATCTGCGATCCTGTTGCTTCCGCCTTTGATTTTATTTTGTTGTGCACTCTGTATTAGGGTCTAGACCGCCTAGCCTAGGGGTGTGTTTTTGTTTGTCTTCCGTTCGCCATGGCTTGGTGCGTGTACGGAGTTCCCATTTCGTTACACGTGTCCGGCTATGGTGTGGGGCATGTGGTGCCCTTCGCTCCGGGGTGCTACATATATCCATGTTTCTAGCAACTAGAAATCAAGTTATTCAATCCAAACTAGAACCCTAGCTTCAACTCATGAATTCAAGAATTCATATAAATAGCTCATATATACCTTGAAGTGAAAAGAGAAGGAAAGAGATGAGGATGAGATGAGGTGATGCTTCCAAGATTCTTAATTCCTCCAAAAATATTAACCTGAAATGCTGGAATTTTCTCTCCTTCTTCTTGGTGTTGAATCGTGAGAAATGGGGAGCAAATATGTGTATATTTTTATGAAATGAAATGGAGACTACATGATGCTTCTACATATATGGATGATCAAGAACAATTTGCAATTAAGTCCCTCAAATGTATAAGTTATGCAATTAAGTTCTATTCCTATAATTTTATTCACTTTGGTCCAAGAATTGTTTATGCAATTTGGTCCTCTAATTTAAATAAATGTCAATTAAGGACAATTAAGCACTTAAGTCATTTTCGATAATTATTTCGCGTAAACATGATGAAATATAGTTTATATAATTTTCAGGAATTGTAGGAATTTAATAAACGAAAAGATTTAAATAAATCCTAACTCTCGGAAAATCACACGTGTCGTGCGTACCTGAACGTCTGGAAAATTTGGGCGTTACAAATTGCCGCGTGGCCGGTTTGGTCGGTCCGACCGGCGGTCCAACGGTTCAGACCGGTTCAGGGTTGAACCGGTCGGTTCAACTTGGGCTGCACGCAATGACAAGTGTAGAAATATCATTCGTCCACGTGTCCGGGTCGGTCAAACCGTGACCGACCCTATCCGACCCGCCCCGTTGACTCGGCCCATTTCCAGAATAAATTTGGAACATCGATGCGCCATGACGCGGCGAGATCTCAGCCGTCCATGTGTTGCGCCATGTGGCGCCCAGTGGTGCTGACCCGCTGACGTGGCGTGACACGTCACCTGCCACATCAACATTTTTTTTTTTTAAAATTTTATTTTCTCCAAAATAAAATTTCGGGCATTTCCAACTCTTTGGAATTTTAATTTATTTTCTCAAAATAAATACCTTGGCTATTTTCAAACACTTTGAAAATTCATTTCTCTCTCTCCTTTTAATATTTTCTCTTCGATCTTTGTTGGGGCTTGCGGGGGGACCTGCAGGACTAATTAATTATAGCTCCAAACGGGTCAATCTATTATCATCCCATGACAATAATTGATTACCGTTTAACAATATTTAATTCCACTAAATAAATATTTTAGAACTCTAAAATTAATTAAATTATTCATGAATTTCTCGATCTAGAATAATTTTGCATTTTACTCCTCTGTACAGATATCCATGAAAAATAAATCAATACTACTATCATTTATTTTTCACTTCCAATCTGAAATCTTGATTCGCCTTAATTTCAAATTCCTGTATGTGAAACACATTCAACATACAACTTCGGTGACACACACACGAAGTACTTTGGCCAAAGTTTTAATTTGAACTTTTTGCAAATCTATTTCAGGGATATCTTTTAACCTTCCAACAAGGCTACAGATTCCTCGATCAATATTTCTCTTTAGCACATTTCATGCAATCACCGAACGTACAAAGTATTTTGGCCACCCGTTACCGAGACCTCACTTCTGAGTACATCACAGTGATTAACACTACATGCCTAAAGTAGAAACACTGCCAGGATTAAGAGTCTAATGCTTCCGAGATTTTGTTCATTTTAGATAGCAGTATAAAATGAACAATCTCAGTGGTCCAGTTCGATGTTTCCAATCTCATTGAAAATCATCAATGTGTTATAATTGGAAACTCCATTTCCCTATGACGAAAGACTAATCATCTTATATAACACATTATAGTCTCGATAAGAACAATTTCTTATCATACTGACTAGAAATTTAATGACACATGATTTCTGGTATTTAAAGTCTTTTCCTATGAAACACATTTCATATAAAAATACCATCACACGTCATTAATTATTAAATTCGTAAAATACTCATAACTTGCGAAAATTTCAGTTTTATTAATCCAAAATATTTACAATATAATTGGATTTTCAGGGCACTAATCCCAACAATATTAATATATGCATTATATAATTATTTGAGAATTATAAAAAATATAATAGTAATAAACATATATCATATCATTTATAATAATAAACTTCATTAATAACAGTGAATATGTATTATAAATTATATATTATACTTATGAGTTAATGTTTGTATAAATTTAATAGAATTATAGTTAGTTATATTAATATTTGTATGTATTTAATATTTAATTGTGTTATGAGATTTTAATCTATTATTTTTATTAGAAAATGTATTTAAAACAGGTAAACGGATTCGGATTCGGATATCGGATTCGAATATGAAAAATTCACTAATCGGATATCCTCACGGATACGGATAATCCGATATTCGGATAATATCCATCGAATTCGGATAAGGATAATATTTTCATTATCCGTCGGATAACGGATACGGATACGGCTTCGGATAGCGGATATGCTAAACGAATTCGGATTCGGATACTGCACATCTGCTCCATTTATTATCCGTTTACAGCCCTAGCTATACCAAAATCTAATGGCGATAAGAGGGGATGAAGCTCTGGAGAACCTGGAACTAACAGAAGATCACGTCTTTGTTCGAAAACTAGAGCAGAAACGCAGTGAAAATATAAAATTTTTCCAAAAGATTGATCATGTACTTGCAATTCTCGTATTGTATCTTAGGGTGTTTAGAAAATTACGTTGATTGAAGCTTTCTAGTGATGTCAGTACCGCCTACTGAACACCCTTCAAGCGGAATGTCCCTCGAACGGTTCTCGATAGATCCCAAATCATCGATCCTCTAAAGCATATCCACACCAGTCCTAGAACACGATCAAGCAAGTGAGAATGCTAGTTCTATAACTTGTGTTAATGACTAGGGTTTTGCTTTTGAAAACTTTTCTTTTATTTTTCTAAAAAACTTAACACTTCGAGACTGTTGGTCTAAAGAATAAGAGAAGCCCCACCCTTGTATTTATACAAGGGGGTTTGAACTCCCTAGGGTTTTTCTAAACCTAGTGGACTTCTTTTCTTGCTCACTAATTAACTAATTTAATTATTTATTTAATTGGAGAAAATAAGTTCCTAACTTATTCTCCAAGTCTAGCTAGAATAATCTTCTCTATCCTACAATAGGAAGTTAGACTTTTCAACTTTGCTAAAGCTAAAAGTCAAGATTCAATAAATTAATTAATTCTCAATTAATTATTTATTGGGTTAAGCTTGAGAAATAAAATCTTAATAATTAATTCAAAATTAATTAAAAGACTTAAATTAATTAATTACAATTTAATTAATTAATTCTAGAAAAGAATTCGCGTGTAATAAAATTACACGCCGAAACCACGTTACTACACGTGTACATTACACGTGCAGGCCACGTGTGCATGACACGTGGCAGTCACGTTCCAAGCGTGACACGAGTCACGCCCTCTTCGATCAACATTTTGATCCTTCGTTAATCATATTAACATCCTACCATAACCCTCGTATCCTGGTATTTGTGTGTGACCCTATAGGTTCATTATTCGATTAGCAGTGATAGTAATTAATTAATTCACTAATTAATTAATCACTTCACAGATCACACTATTGTAATCTAGCAACGGATAACGAAATTAATCGAAGAACCTTTTAGTCAATAACATACAGTGAAATACGATCCTCTTACAACTCCATCTCTCAATCAAGAGCTAAGGCATGCGAATATTCTTAGAGCCTAAATATTCTTGATCTTTAAAGTTAAGTTCGTTTCATATCCATTTAGACCTCAATCCAAGAAAACCCCATTTTCTTGATGTCTTGATCTTTTGTCCACCTTGGCCAAGGGTTTAAGTTAATGGACTACGAACAACTCAATCAGTAAGACATCATTCTTGTTCTTGCAACAAGTGTAGGTCTTTTGTAGATTCTACTAGTTCTACATATGCCACTTGTGTAATCCTAACATAGGCCATGGTTCAGGTGTCTATATGGCGACACCCTTTTGAGCCTATATCAAAGATTACAGAGTTAGCTCATATGAGACATTACAGAATCTCAAGTCTAAGGATTAATGAATCACGTTATTAACCTGTGAGATGTTTCCTAATCTGGAAGTTTCTAGGAGACTTCGTTTCCCATTTAGGAATGTTTTCATGAGTGTGATTTTTACTAGAACTTCATCACTGAGATATCCCGCATGAGAACATTCCTAAATGGGAAATAGAGTCTCCTAGAAACTTCCAGATTAGGAAATATCTCACAGGTCAATAACGTGATTCATTAATCCTTAGACTTGAGATTCTGTAATGTCTCATATGAGCTAACTCTGTTATCTTTGATATAGGCTCAAAAGGGTGTCGCCATATAGACACCTGAACCACGGCCTATGTTGTGATTACACAATTGGCATATGTAGAATTAGTAGAATCTACAAAGGACCTACACTTGTTGCAAGAACAAGAATGATCTCTTACTGATTGAGTTATTCGTAGTCCATTAACTTAAACCCTTGGCCAAGGTGGACAAAAAATCAAGACATCAAGAAAATGGAGTTTTCTTGGATTGAGGTCTAAATGGATATGAAACGAACTTAACTTTAAAGATCAAGAATATTTAGGCCCTGAGAATATTCCCATGCCTTAGTTCTTGGTTGAGAGATGGAGTGGTAGGAGGATCGTATTTCACTGTATGTTATTGACTGAAAGGTTCTTCGATTAATTTCGTTATTCGGCTAGGGGTCACACATCCATTGCTAGATTACGATAGTGTGATCTGTGAAGTGATTAATTAATTACTGTTACTGCTAATCGAATAATGAGCCTATAGGGTCACACACAAATGTCAGGACACGAGGGTTATGGTAGGATGTTAATTTGATTAACGAAGGATCAAAATGTTGATCGAAGAGGGCGAGACGAGTCACGCCCCGCCACGTGTCACGCTTGGAACGTGGCTGCCACATGTCATGCACACGTGGCCTGCACGTGTAATGTACACGTGTAATAACGTGGTTTCGGCGTGTAGTTTTATTACACGCGAATTCTTTTCTAGAATTAATTAATTAAATTGTAATTAATTAATTTAAGTCTTTTAATTAATTTTGAATTAATTATTAAGATTTTATTTCTCAAGCTTAACCCAATAAATAATTAATTGAGAATTAATTAATTTATTGAATCTTGACTTTTAGCTTTAGCAAAGTTGAAAAGTCTAACTTCCTATTGTAGGAGAGAGAAGATTATTCTTGCTAGACTTGGAGAATAAGTTAGGAACTTATTTTCTCCAATTAAATAAATAATTAAATTAGTTAATTAGTGAGCAAGAAAAGATGTCCACTAGGTTTAGGAAAACCCTAGGGAGTTCGGACCCCCCTTGTATAAATACAAGGGTGGGGCTTCTCTTATTCTTTAGACCAACACTCACGAAGTGTTAAGTTTTTGAGAAAAATAAAAGAAAAGTTTTCAAAAGATGTAGCACCCCGTGACGTGAGCACCACATCCCCCGCACTGTGAGTTCGGTTCACATATGAAATGGAATGATCCATACATGAACTAAACTTACAGCGAACGGAAGACAATGAAAAGACAGTCCTAGCTAGGCGGAATCTAACCCTGAAACAATCAACAATGACCAAGGTGCGGAAGTAAAGCAATTATCTATTCAATATCAATAAAATGAATGCAAGTTCAAGGAAAGTAAATACGGGTTCTACTAATTCAATGAACCTGTCCTAACCTGTCTCGAATCAATTCAATACAATAACATAAAACGGGTTCAACTAAAGCCCTAGAACCTGTCCCGAGTTCAATTTAATTCGGTAAGTAGCATACTAATCCAATGGCAAGTTCAATACAGTAATTAAAATACAATATGCAGTGAGTGTAAGTGGAGAGACTGGAACAAGACTCGAAAGGAAAGACAAGACACAACTCTGACTCCCGCCTAGCACACCACCTGCAAAATTGAAAAGTGAGGTATCAGTCTCCACAAGACTGAGCGAGGGGCATAGTAATGTATAAGCGCAGATAACATGCAAGTCGTAACCTCAGGTAAGGTTTTATAACAGAAACAAAGTAGGTTCAAGAATACTTAGAACTCGCCCAAGATTACAACTATCAGATTAGACACTTCAATCAATTTCAATCAATCAATCAGTGGCCCGGCGAGTGAGGGCAAATCTCCAACCTTACTCCGACAGTGTACAATCAATCATTCAGTTATTAAGTGATTAGGTGATCAAGCAATCTATTTACAGTGCACAATTAACAGTTTCAGTCCA
Source organism: Lantana camara (assembly GCA_037501455.1). Classification (NCBI taxonomy): domain Eukaryota; kingdom Viridiplantae; phylum Streptophyta; class Magnoliopsida; order Lamiales; family Verbenaceae; genus Lantana; species Lantana camara. The sequence goes on from CM074863.1 coordinate 77,910,271, forward strand.
TCCTTCTTCCTCCGGGTGATGGGGGATTGCAAGGCCCCGCCATCTAATCAATCTGGGCAGAGGGTTCATGATTCCCTAAGCCCGGAACTCCTTCCTCCACTAATCTCCTAGTGGATTCAGGGGTCATCCCAGTTTAGTGAGGATAGCGCTCGAGTTACCCGTCAGCCCATGCTTCCTCGGTTGGCTCAAGTCACTACCCTCGGGCCCACAGTGCTGTACAATATACTCGCCAAAACAGTCAATCAATCAATCAATCAATACAGTACAATTTCAATAGATCAGTAGAAAATCAATAGAGTTTAGAAAACTATAGATATATAGATACCTTTTGGCCGAAAGTTCACGTAAGGGTTGTAATGGTTCTATGTATCTAGAAATTAAACCTCACCCGGAATACCACGAGACAAGAACAACAACAAGAGTACTACGGTTGCCTATTCAATCCAGAAGTCTCCACCCTGGAGAAGAACTGTACAATAAAGGGAACAATGTGTACCAGTGAGAGGAGACTCAATATGAACCAAATAAGACGCACGGTAATGTTCATGAAATGGTATCAATAAGTTATGCAATAATCCAATATATAATAAATTACAAAAGTCATGTAATGTTTGGGTGTACATTCAAGTTTCCAAATAACAATTAAACATATAATTAAAGCTACATGTATGATTCATGAACGTTAAGTTCGTATTTCAAATTAATTAAGCATTTGGAATAATTATGCCCACTCATATATATTCAAACAATTTCTCAATTAAATCAATTAAGACAAGTAATCAACATGAAACGAGGCCCATAAAATCAATGAGTTAAGAATTAGAGTTTTCATATATCATATCATATTATCATACATTATACAATTCATAATCATCGATTAATTAAGCGTACAAGATTAAATTACAATTAAAACAATCAACGTATAATATACAATAACTTCAGAAATTCATATAAAATCAACAAAGTGTCCGATTGACGAACGGAAAGCGGTGATAGACTCACCATGACGAAAGGAACACACTGTCCGGAAGGCATCGGAATGCCGCCACCGGAACCTGCCGGACCGCCACTGACAGCCGTCAAACTACCACCTCCGGTGGCCGGAAAAATCCCCGGAGGGACAGAAATGTGCGTCTCGGCCTGCTAGTCAAAAGCCCTCAAACAATTTCAGAAAAAGCTGAACACACCGGATTTCGTTGAAGAAAAACCGAACTAAAACCCTAGAACGAAAATTGCAATTAAACTCAAACCGTAAAACGAAAACGAAATCCGGACATACCGTTGGAAAGCCCGTAACGAGCCCTTCGAAACCCATATCTCAATTGCCGGAAAAAGTCGCCGGAACAGTGACCGGTTCAGACCCGCCGGTTCAGCCGCCGGTCCACCACCACCGGCCGGTTTTCGCACCGGCACCCACACGGTGAGCTTGTCTACGTCGAAACGAGTAACTTTTGTGAAGGGCTCATCACCAAAATCCCGCCGGAAAAGGCCGAACCGCCCCCTCCAATGTCCGCCGCTGCCACTCGTCGGAAAACCCCATTTCCGGCCACTTTCTCGCCAAACCAGTACCGGAAATGAACTCAGGAGCTTGAAGAACCTCGGAAACCGCTAACCCTCGCCTGAAAAAGTCGCCGGAGGGCGGCGTTTGGTGGCGCTACAGTAACACGCGCCACCGCAGTCGCCTTTGATCGGCGCGTGCGCCGCCGTACGGCGTCCGTTGGCTGCGCCGCCTATGCCATTGGTTGGGCCGGGAAGTCCTTGTCATGGGTTAGGGGTGCGTGCTCCAAGATTGTCGCCGGAAACCGCTGCGAATGGGCGGCGAAGCGGTGGCTCTAAGCCGCGCCACCTGCTGCTCGCCGTAGCGCCACCACCATCGATTTTCAGGTCCCGATTTTTGTATCATCGTGACGGGCTCATCGAGCTGATAAATTTCCACTACTCAAACGTCGAATTCCGTCGAGAAACGAGCGAGAACGAGCTAGTGTGTGAAATTACACCTTCGAGTGTGTGAACAGTAACTGATCGCTGGAGAAGACGCTGAAGGCTGAGATCTGATCTTTGGCACGAATTACGAGGATCCGGGGTATTATATCTCGGGTCCTCGTACGCAAAAAACGGACGGAAGAAGGGGTTAGCGAAGTCAGAATTGGGCAAACTTAGAGTCTACGGACTCGTCTCGATGCCCCGAACGCGTTGAAGGGATCAAAGAGGTCAAAATCTCGATCGGGTGAGAAATGACCGAAAAACCCTTGAAGGAGAAAATTACAAACAAGCCCCTAAACTCAGAAGGAGCTGCGAATAAGGCCACATAAATCACATAAACAAGCACACAAGAAAGTCAACACGTGGCGTAATCCGTACACAGGAAGAACGGGGCATTACAACCTCTCCCCCTTAAGAGGATCTGGTCCCTAGATCCAAACACTGAGTGAAACCTCGAGTTGTAGTACTTCTATCCATCCCGGAGTCGTGTAAGGTCCTCATCGTGAAATTTGCCCGCATTGCGCGCATCAGTTCTCTTCGTGGTGTCTCGTTGTGGCTGAGGTTCATCTGAACACTTGACCGTTGATTGCCTTAACTCTTTCGACCACTGCCAGGATACAATAGCTGTCGTTGTTCCCAAAGCTCGATCACGTTGCACTCGTCACTTGAAAGTCGTTGTCAGGTCCAGCGTGAAGCAACTAAGATAAACAAGAGAGAATCCCATCTCTCAACACGCAAGCGAGAGAACCCCGTCTCTCGAGCACATAATTGAGGGAACCCCGTCTCTCAACCTAAGTCTGACAGATCCCAAAATCTCCCAAACATTCTAGTTTGAGAAAATCCAGCATTTCTCAAACCCCTAAATTCGAGGGAATCCAGCATCTCTCGAATACCTAAGTACAAGAGAATCCAACATCTCTCGTGCACAAAAGTTAGAAAGAATCCAACATCTCTCTATCACAGAATTAGAGAGAATTTAAATCTCTCTTCCACTTAAACAGAAGGAATGTAACATCCCTCTAACACGTAAATACAATTACTAAAACATTCATACATATATACATCAGAATAACTTGGTTAAGAAATTACATCAATCATCACAGATTACTGTTTAGCAAGTACATCAAATAATAGCAAGAATTAATTAAATAAATGGTGCATGTATGCTTATGCCATGAATGATTAGTGTACCGTTCACCGTAGTAATGGAAATGATGTTGTGACTTAGTTCCATGGCTTGGATAGTCTGATCTCTAGCTTACTTGACTCCCAACTTGTCTTTCATATCTTTAATATGTACTTGACTGAGAAAGTCAAACTCTCGGTTGACCCTATTCTCGATTCCATTCGGATCCTTACTCACCGTTATCTTCTTCAGTTAACCGAGTATTAGTCTATCTTTTTTTTTTTTTTTTTTTTTTTTTTTTTTGAATGGTTGGGAAAATCCGGTATCGACCCAATCTTCAGTTTCCAATCCAATTCCATTCGTTGTTTCCAACTGTTTAATTCTTGTTGAGGACTTGATTAATTAGAATTCGTTGACACCGTCTTCAAGGAGGTTAACTGGATTGAAATTCTTCTTACCACCGCTAACAAAGGCATCCATCACAAAGTTCCCTGATAATACTATCATCTTCTATGTCTAAACCACGTACTTATGAATTCCCCAACGATCCAATCTCTTCGATGCCTGATGGAGATCTTCAACCCGAGTATAGTAGCCTGACTTCCACTTTAAAGATTTAAACTGACAAAGTAGTCTCATTCTTTTCCTGTCACTATCTTTAGGTCTTTCATATCCGTCATGGCTTGTATTTCCATTGTTACCACGAGAAGTAACTTCCTTGAACATTACGGTAAATTTAAGTTTGTGAGTAGTCGCACTCTCCCCCTTAAGAATTTTCTATCTTAATTCCTTGAATTTATTACACCGTCTCGCGGATCACATATCCTAAATTTTATCATTTTTGCATCCTTGGTTTAAATGATTCTAGTTGTTCCACGTGCCAGGTGATCTCACTCACAACTGTCTTAAAATGATAGGTAGGGATATCCATTTACTTCTCTCGTTCCATTCTCCGGTTCCACCTTTCAATTCTCGGTATTTCTTTTCCCTTTTTGATTCACGATTTGCAACTCAAATATTTCTTCTCTTATTGATTCAAATGAGACTCGGTCAGAGTAATGCTTGAGGGGGAAGCAAAAGAGATTCCTATCAAGTAAACACTAGATAATGCATGCCAGTTAAGAGTGCCAATGCACGTAGTTTGTTTTCAAATAATTAATAATGCAGCACGTTTAATCAAGTATGTCAATTGAAGAAATGTATATATAAATAGAAAATTTTAAATAATGTAAAGCAGTGAATGATGCACATGCTTATGGATGCATTGAACCTGTCACCGTAGTAATGGGAAGCTTTATCTCGGCACCTAATTCCTTGTTTGTTGAATGATAAGTTTGTTTCGAACTGTTTTCTTGTTTTTCCCACGGTCTTCTAATCTTCAGAATTATCTAGCATCAACTTGGACATTTCCACGGCTTGAAATTACGATTTCTTGAACCTGAAGCCTTCTACGCTCATGGAATTAACATCTTGCCTTTTTCTTTAATAATCACTCTCCAATTGTTGCCCGAGTCTTCTTCATGGTTGCCACTTTAATAAAAAATTCCTTGGTTTATTCTTTAGGAGTTCGAATAATTAATTGAACTCCCTTTTCCAATTATTTATACTTGATCGCCAGAAATCCTCCCAGAAATTATTTGCCTTTCTTTATCATTCTCATTTGTTGCTTCATATATTTTAACGGGACCCCACAACACGACAATTCAGCTTGAATCTGAAAGATACCCGAACTAAACAAAACCTTTAGTATAATTGTCTTCCAACATTTATATCCACCGGATTGCTTGACTTCCTTTATTCCTTCCACCCTCGAAATCTCAAGCCATACCATTTTCCATGTTTTCCTTTACTTCTTTTCCCACGTAAATTAAGCTTCATTGCTGATTACCACGTACCTCCTTTACTTAATTCTCTTGAAAGTTCTCATCTTTGTGTTAATATAATATCGAATCCAAAACATCTTCGACCTTTTCTTCATTCTTCCCTTAATTGAGAAATTCTATGGAATCCAGTTGAAAAAAATTTGTAATGTAGATGGTGAATATTTATCTTGCAATTTGTAGACGTTATACCCTATTACTCTTCTTTATCGAACATCCACCAACTTTACTCACACTGATGAGTTGCTCTTGAATTCCAGTCTGAGATTTTCGATGCATTCCTTACAACTTCCAACCAAAAGAAAACGGGTGATGGACGAGATTTATAATAGAGATTGGCCGTGGTTTGATATTATCTTCGTAACCTGTAATTCACAACTCATTTTGAAATATATGCATGCGATTAGTACATGCTCATGCCACGTAATTAGCACCAAAAAGCATGGAGTCGATGCAAAATGCAAAATATAAATTAACAAAGTTCTGAAATAATCACATTTCAAGGTTAAAAGCGATGCAATGCCCAAGTAGACAAGTAGTTCCTAAGCCGTGCGACCTAGACTTGACACGACACGACACTAGAACTCCGGTTTTGCAACCTGGAGCTCTGATACCACTTAAAGATGTAGCACCCCGTGACGTGAGCACCACATCCCCCGCACTGTGAGTTCGGTTCACATATGAAATGGAATGATCCATACATGAACTAAACTTACAGCGAACGGAAGACAATGAAAAGACAGTCCTAGCTAGGCGGAATCTAACCCTGAAACAATCAACAATGACCAAGGTGCGGAAGTAAAGCAATTATCTATTCAATATCAATAAAATGAATGCAAGTTCAAGGAAAGTAAATACGGGTTCTACTAATTCAATGAACCTGTCCTAACCTGTCCCGAATCAATTCAATACAATAACATAAAACGGGTTCAACTAAAGCCCTAGAACCTGTCCCGAGTTCAATTTAATTCAGTAAGTAGCATACTAATCCAATAGCAAGTTCAATACAGTAATTAAAATACAATATGCAGTGAGTGTAAGTGGAGAGACTGGAACAAGACTCGAAAGGAAAGGCAAGACACAACTCTGACTCCCGCCTAGCACACCACCTGCAAAACTGAAAAGTGAGGTGTCAGTCTCCACAAGACTGAGCGAGGGGCATAATAATATATAAGCGCAGATAACATGCAAGTCCTAACCTCGGGTAAGGTTTTATAACAGAAACAAAGTAGGTTCAAGAATACTTAGAACTCGCCCGATATTACAACTATCAGATTAGACACTTCAATCAATTTCAATCAATCAATCAGTGGCCCGGCGAGTGAGGGCAAATCTCCAACCTTACTCCGACAGTGTACAATCAATCATTCAGTTATTAAGTGATTAGGTGATCAAGCAATCTATTTACAGTGCACAATTAACAGTTTCAGTCCATCATTCTTCCTCCGGGTGATGGGGGATTGTAAGGCCCCGCCATCCAATCAATCTGGGCAGAGGGTTCATGATTCCCTAAGCCCGGAACTCCTTCCTCCACTAATCTCCTAGTGGATTCAGGGGTCATCCCAGTTTAGTGAGGATAGCGCTCGAGTTACCCGTCAGCCCATGCTTCCTCGGTTGGCTCAAGTCACTACCCTCGGGCCCACAGTGCTGTACAATATACTCGCCAAAACAGTCAATCAATCAATCAATCAATACAGTACAATTTCAATAGATCAGTGGAAAATCAATAGAGTTTAGAAAACTATAGATATATAGATACCTTTTGGCCGAAAGTTCACGTAAGGGTTGTAATGGTTCTATGTATCTAGAAATTAAACCTCACCTGGAATACCACGAGATAAGAACAACAACAAGAGTACTACGGTTGCCTATTCAATCCAGAAGTCTCCACCCTGGAGAAGAACTGTACAATAAAGGGAACAATGTGTACCAGTGAGAGGAGACTCAATATGAACCAAATAAGACGCACGGCAATGTTCATGAAATGGTATCAATAAGTTATGCAATAATCCAATATATAATAAATTACAAAAGTCATGTAATGTTCGGGTGTACATTCAAGTTTCCAAATAACAATTAAACATATAATTAAAGCTACATGTATGATTCATGAACGTTAAGTTCGTATTTCAAATTAATTAAGCATTTGGAATAATTATGCCCACTCATATATATTCAAACAATTTCTCAATTAAATCAATTAAGACAAGTAATCAACATGAAACAAGGCCCATAAAATCAATGAGTTAAGAATTCGAGTTTTCATATATCATATCATATTATCATACATTATACAATTCACAATCATCGATTAATTAAGCGTACAAGATTAAATTACAATTTAAAACAATTAACGTATAATATACAATAACTTCAGAAATTCATATAAAATCAACCAAGTGTCCGATTGACGAATGGAAAGCGGTGATAGACTCACCACGACGAAAGGAACACACTGTCCGGAAGGCATCAGAATGCTGCCACCGGAGCCTGCTGGACCGCCACTGACAGCCGTCAAACTACCACCTCCGGTGGCCGGAAAAATCCCCGGAGGGACAGAAATGTGCGTCTCGGCCTGCTAGTCAAAAGCCCTCAAACAATTTCAGAAAAAGCCGAACACACCGGATTTCGTTGAAGAAAAACCGAACTAAAACCCTAGAACGGAAATTGCAATTAAACTCAAACCGTAAAACGAAAACGAAATCCGGACATACCGTTGGAAAGCCCGTAACGAGCCCTTCGAAACCCATATCTCAATTTCCGGAAAAAGTCGTCGAAACAGTGACCGGTTCAGACCCGCCGGTTCAGTCGCCGGTCCACCACCACCGGCCGGTTTTCACACCGGCACCCACATGGTGAGCTTGTCCACGTCGAAACGAGTAACTTTTGTGAAGGGCTCATCACCAAAATCCCGTCGGAAAAGGCCGAACCGCCCCCTACAATGTCCGTCGCTGCCACTCGTCGGAAAACCCCATTTCCGGCCACTTTCTCGCCAAACCAGTGCCGAAAATGAACTCAGGAGCTTGAAGAACCTCGGAAACCGCTAACCCTCGCCTGAAAAAGTCGCCGGAGGGCGGCGTTTGGTGGCGCTACAATAACACGCGCCACCGCCGTCGCCTTTGATCGGCGCGTGCGCCGCCGCACGGCGTCCGTTGGCTGCGCCGGGAAGTCCTCATCATGGGTTAGGGGTGCGTGCTCCAAGACTGTCGCCGGAAACCGCCGCGAATGGGCGGCGAAGCGGCGGCTCTAAGCCGCGCCACCTGCTGCTCGCCGTAGCACCACCACCATCGATTTTCAGGTCTCGATTTTTGTATCTTCGTGACGGGCTCGTCGAGCTGATAAATTTCCACTACTCAAACGTCGAATTCCGTCGAGAAACGAGCGAGAACGAGCTAGTGTGTGCAATTACACCTTCGAGTGTGTGAACAGTAACTGATAGATGGAGAAGACGCTGAAGGCTGAGATCTGATCTTTGGCGCGAATTACGAGGATCCGGGGTATTATATCTCGGGTCCTCGTACGCAAAAAACGGACGGAAGAAGGGGTTAACGAAGTCAGAATTGGGCAAACTTAGAGTCGACGGACTCGTCTCGATGCCCCGAACGCGTTGAAGTAATCAAAGAGGTCAAAATCTCGATCGGGTGAGAAATGACTGAAAAACCCTTGTAGGAGAAAATTACAAACAAGCCCCTAAACTCAGAAGGAGCTGCGAATAAGGCCACATAAATCACATAAACAAGCACACAAGAAAGTCAACACGTGGCGTAATCCGTATACAGGAAGAACGGGGCGTTACAAAAGCAAAACCCTAGCCATTAACACAAGTTATAGAACTAGCATTCTCACTTGCTTGATCGTGTTCTAGGACTGGTGTGGATACGCTTTAGAGGATCGCTACTTTGGGATCTATCGAGAACCGTTCGAGGGACATTCCACTTGAAGGGTGTTCAGTAGGCGGTACGACATCACTAGAAAGTTTCAATCAACGTAAGTTTCTCAACACCCTAAGATACGATACGAAAATTGCAAGTCCTTGATCAATCTTTTGAAAAAATTTTAAATTTCCACTGCGTTTCTGCTCTAGTTTTCCAACAATACCATCACACGTCATTAATTATTAAATTCGTAAAATTCTCATAACTTGCGAAAATTTCAGTTTTATTAATCCAAAATATTTACAATATAATTGGATTTTCAGGGCACTAATCCCGACAATCTCCCACTTGCCCTAAATCCAATTGGCTACATATCTAAGACCCATCCCTTCTACATGAGTGTCAAAACTCTTTTGCGCCAAAGTCTTAATGAAGGGATCTGTTAGATTGTTTACTGAGCCAATTTTCACCACTGCTACTTCTCCACGTTCCACATAATCACGTATAATGTGAAACTTCCTCTCGATCTGCTTTGCACGTTTATGACTTCGAGGTTCCTTGGAGTTGGCCACCGCTCCAGTATTGTCACAGTACAATGTGATTGGTGTAAGTCCGTCCTTGACGACTTCTAGATCCATTAGGAAATTCCGAAACCAATACGCTTCTTTGGCTGCTTCTGAAGCTGCCACGTATTCGACTTCCATGGTGGAGTCAGCAATGCAAGTTTGCTTAATACTCCTCCAACTTACGGCTGCTCCTCCTAGAGTAAACACGTATCTAGACGTCGAACGCCTAGAATCCAAATCAGATTGAAAATCCGAATCTGTGTACCCAATAGGAATGAGCTCATCACTGCGATAGATAAACATATAATCCCGAGTCCTTCTCAAGTACTTTAATAAATGCTTTACAGCTATCCAGTGTTGGGGTCCAGGGTTTGACTGATATCTGCTGACTAGACCTACAACATAACAGATATCTGGCCTAGTACATAACATGGTATACATGAGGCTTCCGACTGCCGAAACATACGGAACATCTTTCATTTCTTCTATCTCTTCTGGGTTCTTGGGACACTGATCCCGAGACAGATGAACTCCATGTCTAAAAGGTAATGAACCTTTCTTGGAATTCGCCATATTATATCTTGCCAGCATCTTATCTATGTTTGTTGCTTGTGACAAACCAATCATTTTATTCTTACGATCACGATAAAGTCTGATCCCTTGAATATAACTGGCTTCACCTAGGTCTTTCATGTCAAACTGGTTTGACAACCAAATCTTAACTGCCGACAATATTCCTGTATCATTCCCAATGAGCAGAATATCGTCCACGTATAAAACTAAAAATGTTACAACACTATCATGATGTCTTTTGTACACGCATGGTTCATCAGGCAATTGCATAAATCCAAAGGATTTAATTGCCTCATTAAATCTGATGTTCCATGATCTAGACGCTTGCTTAAGACCATAAATAGATCTGTTAAGCTTGCATACCAATGCTCCTGATTTCTGGCAATAAAGACTTCAGGCTGAGCCATGTATATCTCTTCTTGAAACTGCCCGTTCAAGAAGGCAGTCTTTACATCTATTTGCTAAATCTCATAATCAAAATGAGCATCAATGGATAGGAGAATTCTTATAGACTTAAGCATTGCTACAGGCGAGAAGGTTTCATCATAATCGATACCTTCTTTCTGGGTATAACCTTTTGCCACAAGCCTTGCTTTAAAGGTTTCAACCTTTCTGTCCACTCCCCTTTTTCTTTTGTAGACCCATTTGCATCCAATAGGTTTAATGCCCTCAGGCGCCTCTACAAGTTCCCAGACTTTATTGAAATACATTGAATCTAATTCAGATTCCATGGCTCTGACCCAACGGTCAGCGTCTATATCCTTTATAGCTTCATCATATGTGATAGGATCAGATACTTCAGATTCAACCACTTGGGTTAATCGTAGATATTTGTCAGGTGCCCTGACAATCCTCCCACTATGACGAGGCTGTTGTGTACTTGTCCCTACATCATATGTTGTATCTAGTACATCATATGTATCTAACACATTTTTAGTTACTATGGGTTCTTGGAATTCAGAATCTGATGTTGTCATTTCTTCTAACACAATTTTGCTTCTACCCATGTGGTCATTTACGAAATCATCTTCGAGATATTTAGCATTAGTGCTCACAAACACTTTGTGATCTCTCAGATCGTAAAATATACCACCTCTTGTTCCTTTAGGATAACTTATGAACAAGCAAACCTCTCTTCTTGATTGCAACTTGTCAGGATCTTTCCTTAACACATGAGCTAGGGTTCCCCATATCCGAAGATAGGAGACACTGGGCTTTCGCCCTCGCCACAGTTCCGTTGGTGTTTTAGGAATCGACTTGGATGGAATAAGGTTTAATATGTGTGCCGCCGTTTCGAGTACAAAGCCCCAAAACGAACTTGGTAGGGTAGCATGACTCATCATAGATCTTACCATTTCCATCAGAGTTCTATTTCTCCTTTCTGCAACACCGTTCTGCTGGGGTGTACCCGGTGCAGATAATTAAGATCTAATCCCATTTGCAGTGAGAAATTCTAGAAACTCTGTAGACAGATACCCACCACCACGATCTGATTGAAGTGCTTTAATACATTTTCCAGTTTGATTTTCAACTTCCGCCTTGAATTCTTTAAACTTTTCAAAAGATTCAGACTTATATCTCATCAAATAAACGTATCCGTATCTGGAGTAATCATCCGTAAAAGTGATAAAATACTCAAAACCTCCTCTTGCTTGAATACTCATAGGACCACACACATCCGTATGAATTAACTCAAGCAATTCTGTGGCTCGATTACCTTTAGATTTAAAAGATCTCTTGGTCATTTTACCTTCTAAGCAGGATTCATAGACTGGTAGTTCTGTTAAGTCCAAGGGACTAACAATTCGTCTGAAATTAGTCTTTGGATCCTATTTGGATTAATATGACCAAAACGTAAATGCCACTTGTATGCCTCGTTAGGCATAGGAGTTTTTCTTTTGGATGGTAAGTCAAGCTTAGTAGTGTTAAGATCGAAATTAGGGTTTTTATCGGGGTATAACAAGAAAAGACCATCTTTTACCGTGCCAAAGCAAATAAACTTTTTATTTTGTTTAATGGTAAAATTTTGTTCAAAACAAACACTGAAACCATTATTTATTAAACAACTCACAGAAATCAGATTTCTGCGAACACACGGTATGTACAGAATGTCTTTCAACATCAAAACCCTATCACCAAAATACAAATTTACAGTCCCTACTGCTAATACAAATATACTTGTATTATCCCCGAGCAGTAGCTGCATCTCACCATCTTCAAGCTTTCTGGTTAGCTGGAACCCCTGCAATGAATTACAGATATGATTAGTTGAACCCGAGTCCACACACCAGGAATCTGGTGGACTTCCAACTAAACATAATTCTATTAAACAAGATATCGATATACCTTGTCGAGATGGCTTAGCAGGAAGACTTGCTAAGTATTTTGGATAATTCCTCTTCCACTACCCATTTTCTCCGCAGAGGGAACATTTTCCTTTGCTAGGTTTACCCTTCTTGTTTTGAACCTTTTTCTTGGGATTGAGAACCTTTCCCTTTCCTTTTGTTCCACTTGTTAACTTTTGGAGCCGTGGAAGTTGATGCCTGTGCCAGGAGAATAGTTCCCTTAGCTTTCATCACTCCCTCTGCCACTTTAAGTTCGTTCATCAATTCAGGCAGAGAAAAATCCAATTTGTTCATAGAATAATTTTGCCTGAATGTGTCGAACGACTTTGGCAGAGAGCATAGGATCATATCCTGTTTGCTGAGATTATCAAATTTAGCACGAAGGCTTTCAATTTCGTTCAGGCAAGCCATCATGTTCATAACATGATCCTGAACAGGTGATCCCTCAGACATCTTGGTAACTAACAGCCTCCGCATCAATTCAAGCCTCTTGGCTCGCTGTCCTCCAAACATTTGATGGAGATGATCCATCATGTTCCTAGAAGTTGGCATCTCATGCATATGATGCTTAAGAACATTGGAGACAGATGCCAGGATATAAGACCTAGCCAAATCATTGGACTTGATCCAATTGGCATAAGCCTTTCTCATATCCTGATTGGCCGTAGTTTCCGATACCCCCGGACAAGGTTCAGTGAGCACTTGTTTCAGATTCTCGTGACCAAACACGATGTCAAGATTCATTTTCCAGTCAGCATAGTTAGACCCTTCAAGCCTATTTTCCTTTAGGATCGATTGAAGTGGGCCAGCGGTCGTCATTGTTTAAAACTGAAATATTTAAAAAAAAACAAGTTATGATCTTGTATTTTACTTCTTTTGTGTCTAACCATTAAATGAAATCCACGTAAGCATTTTTGGTTTACACAATGGTGATTTATCTAACCGCAGTTGACTTCCCGGAACGAGGTCGAAAACCGCTTAGAAAAGCAAGAATAAATTTTTAATTAACATGTCATCTAGTTAACTCTTACCAAACTATGTTAATCCACCACGTTAACCTTTGGCTTCTAAGTAAATGTAACATAGCTCCGAAGGGAGGTTAATACAATACTTAGTCAAGCGTACACCATTACCTAGAAATTCGTACGAGTAGATCAAGCACTCCATGGAGGCGTGGTCGAGTTGACTTTCCCCGTACTTCATTCTATCCGTAGAAGTCTAATCTTGTATACCGCGAATACATACCCGCCGAAAGGAGTAGTATATATCCACTATAATATAGACGGGCAATGGAGGCCGTGAGAATCCAACTCTTTTCATCTCGCTCCCACTTGAATTTTTAAGATTTGTGGATTATCTCTGATTATTAAATAATCACCTTTGGCGTCTTCTTATTCTTGGAAGTAATTAATCTAATTAATATTCTCCCACTAGGATTATTAAACAATCCTAATAATATTTTAAGGCTTTAATAACTTTTTATTAATTAAGCAAAAAATAATATTAATCCAATTATGCATCGTGTTTAATCTTTATTAAACATTATTTATCTAATCACATTAAATAAAACATGCAAAATTGAAACAATATAATATCTCATATTATCATCCCACATTTAAAATTAAAGCTTGCTTGCAAATAATTATCATATAATTATCACGCTTTAAAATTTTAATGGCCTTAAGTAAATATGTTACAAAATATCACATAATTTAAATCATATTTATTGATTCGGCAACTAACCAGGAAGATTATTGAAATCGATTCCTGGAAAATTACCATTCCACGCAAATTCCCAGGAAAGACTAGAGGGGTCACAATGGTCCCACTTAAAAACCAGCCTCCTTTGACAGAATTTACGTGCACAGTATCAGATTTAAAATTATGCATCTTATGCTTTATCAATGCAAGTATATAATCAGAGTCCCGCTCTGATACCAGTTGTTGGTGTGGCGGGCCCGAGACAGAGTGACGACATAGCGTAATATTCAAAAAAATTTCGCCATAACCTCGTTATCAAAATATTTCTAAAATATTTTAATAAGCAGCGGAACAAATCGGGCAGCATAACTCTAATATATACAGGCATCAATAACATAATTTTAAATCATCTAGCATATAATCACAATATGCAAATATTAATTTGGGCAGCATAACGGTATTACCGTACTGCAAAATATGGCTATCAACGACTCTTTTCCAGCACCTCGATTTTCTTGTGAAATCGGCAGAACTTCCACGCAATATCCCCGATTAAGAAATTAGAGTGTGGGCTCCGGCAGTATTTCACTAAATACTTGAGAAAATATTTTCTAGAAAAACACTTTTTTCTAATTTCAGAAAATCCCTATTTTCTATTAATTAAGTGGATTATATATTAATTATATATCCACCTAATTAAGTAATTAATTAATCCTTTAATGAGGATTAATTAATCCTAGAGAGAGAAGAAGCTGAAATGGCTGTTTAGTGTGAGAAAATGGATGGCCAACTCTGATGATTATTTGAAATAAATCATGGCCCTATTTACAGGAATCAAATAAGAACTCCCGCAGCAATTTTTGGACTTTTGGCGTGCAAGGCAAGGCCTGATGGCCAATCCCATGATGCCACGTGGTAGCTTGGAGTGCGCGGAACGCAACGCCGCCCGGCACGCGCCGAACTGACCTGGCACGTGCCCCCATGCACAGCCAAAAGGGGCTGCATGTGTATGGCGCGCGTGGGGCAGACGCCTGCACATGGAATTGTGTAGCACCCCTATACATAGAGATGCCACACCCCCGCACTATAAGTCGATCCACATACAAAATGGATAGTCCGTACATGAACCAACCTATAGCGAACGGGTGACAATAAAAGAAACAAGCTAGCTAGGCGGGACTAACCCTCAATTAGTTACCATAATGTATAAGAAATAAAGCGAAAGCCTACTATATAATCGATCACTTTCCAAATAAACCATATTCTAATCTCACATATCAATACATTATCATCTCCTAGAATACATAATATCAAATATTAATGCTAAAGATAACAATACATGAAAGTGTAGTGCGCTAGACTCGACCGAATGACAGGACACGACTCTGACTCCCGCCTAGCACGTACCTGCAAGAACTTGAAAGGTGGAGGCGTCAGTCTATGAAAGACTGAGTGATGGGCATAGATATATATTAGCGCAGATAACATGCAAGTTATAATCTCGGGTAAGGTTTTATAACTAAAAGCAATATAAGTTCAGAATACAATACACTTTGCCGGAGATTAGAACTATTCATATTTAATACTTTAATCACTTTCATGCTTTCAATCAGTGGCCCTGGTGAGTAAGGGCAATTCTCCAACCTTACACCAATAGTGAACATTACATGCTTGTTTAATTATCATGTGATCACGCAATTCAATTATAGTGCACACGTATCAATTTCATGAACTCCTTTACTCCGGGTGATGGTGGGTTTGCAAGGCCCTAACCATCCATGCTACGTATGTCAAGAACATGACTCCCACGTACGGGATTCCTTCCTCCACCAAACCTCCTGGTGGATTCAGGGGTCATCCCAATGATGAGGGGAGTGCAGAGTTACCCGTCAGCCCTATGCTTTCCCGGTTGACTCATACACCAACCCTCGGGCCCAAAGTGCTGTCATGCTACTCGCCAATACACAATCACGGTCTAATCACGCTACATGCATTGCTTTGCATGAGCCTGACTTGCTTGCAATCACTTGAACGATTCAATCACGGTACATGCATTGCTTTGCATGGCCATGACTTGCTTGCTAATCACTTGAAAGTTTAGAAATGATTATAGATAAATATATAAATACCGTTTGACCCAAAACTTCACATAAGGGTTATACGGGTTCTATATACTTAGCAATTAAACCTCACCTAACAGGCGACATGACAACTCAAGGATGCATGAACGTGCTCAGTTGATCACAATCTCCGCCCTGGAGAAGAACTGGACAAGAAAAGGGGACATTGTGTACACGTGAGACAATGACTCAATAATGACACTATATTTGACGCACGACTTGATCATGCAACGAGATGACATGCATTACCAAATGTAGCACTTAATAATCATATTATGGCATGATATTGATCATATAATAGCATGTTGGTATCAACTAAGGGATTAGAAAACGATTTGGAAATCTCAATTTTATGCAGATTCTGCAGGGATAGCGGTCGGGACCATTTTTCCTCTATTTTTGGTCGCGGGATCGACCTAATTTTTCATGAATTTTTCGTGTAATTTTTCAAAAAGTCGAAACTTGGACAAATTTGGGTAGTGGCCGCGACCTGATTTATGTGTATTTCAGGTCGCGGGCGCGACCTACTGTTCTGCCATATTTGTGAGTGGGTCGTGGGCGCGACCAGATTGGTGTGTGTTTGGGTCGCGATCGCGACTTACAGTCACGTCAGAAATAAAACAGAGCTGAAAACAGGGGATTGCACGAACCAAGCTCCAAATTCATCAAAACACTTATAATTCCATTCTAAATGCTATAATTCATAAAGAGAAACATATATACATGCTTAAGGTATAATAAAACTAATATAGACACATAAATCATGCCTTGATCATCAAGATTTTCACTTTGGAACTCATATATATATTCATCAAATATTTCCATAAACTCCAAGAATTCAAGTAAAAATTCAAGTTAAAGGCAGGTATCCATGTTTCTAGCCACTAGAAATCAAGTTATTCAATCCAAACTAGAACCCTAGCTTCAACTCATGAATTCAAGAATTCATATAAATAGCTCATATATACCTTGAAGTGAAAAGAGAAGGAAAGAGATGAGGATGAGATAAGGTGATGCTTCCAAGATTCTTAATTCCTCCAAAATATTAACTTGAAATGATGGAATTTTATCTCCTTCTTGGTGTTGAATCGTGAGAAATGGGGAGCAAATATGTGTATATTTTTATGAAATGAAATGATAAATGAAATGGAGACTACATGATGCTTCTACATATATGGATGTTCAAGCACAATTTGCAATTAAGTCCCTCAAATGTATAAGTTATACAATTAAGTTCTATTCCTACAATTTTATTCACTTTGGTCCAAGAATTGTTTATGCAATTTGGTCCTCTAATTTAAATAAATGTCAATTAAGGACAATTAAGCACTTAAGTCATGTTCGATAATTATTTCACGTAAACATGATGAAATATAGTTCATATAATTTTCAAGAATTGTAGGAATTTAATAAACGAAAGGATTTAAATAAATCCTAACTCTCGGAAAATCACACGTGTCGTGCGTACCTGAACGTCTGGAAAATTTGGGAGTTACAAATTGCCACGTGACCGGTTCGGCCGGTCCCACCGGCGTTCCAGCGGTTCAGACAGGTTCAGGGTTAAATCGGTCGGTTCAACTTGGGTTGCACGTAATGACACGTGCAAAAATATCATTCGTCCACGTGTTAGGGTCGGTCAAACCGTGATCGATCCTATCCGACCCGCCCCGTTGACCCGGCCCATTTCCAGAACAAATCTGGAACATCGGTGCACCATGACGCGGCGAGATCTCAGCCGTCCACGTGTCGCGCCATGTGGCGCCCAGTCAGCGCCACTTGCAACGTCAGCACTTTTTTTTTTTTTGAAAATTTTATTTTCTCTAAAATAAAATTTCGGGCATTTCCAACTCTTTGGAATTTTAATTTATTTTCTCAAAATAAATACCTTGGCTATTTTCAAACACTTTGAAAATTCATTTCTCTCTCTCCTTTTAATATTTTCTCTTCGATCTTTGTTGGGGCTTGCGGGGGGACCTGCAGGACTAATTAATCTTATCCGAACGGGTCAATCTATTATCATCCCATGAAAATAATTGATTACCGTTTAACAATATTTAATTCCACTAAATAAATATTTTTGAACTCTAAAATTCATAAAATTATTCACGAATTTCTCGATCTAGAATAATTTTGCATTTTACTCCTCTGTATAGATGTCCATGAAAAATAAATCAATACTACTATCATTTATTTTTCACTTCCAATCTGAAATCTTGATTCGCCTTAAGTTCAAATTCCTGTATGTGAAACACATTCAACATACAACTTCGGTGACGCACACACGAAGTACTTTGGCCAAAGTTTTAATTCGAACTTTTTGCAAATCTATTTCAGGGATATCTTTTAACCTTCCAGCAAGGCTACAGATTCCTCGATCAATATTTCTCTTTAGCACATTTCATGCAATCACCGAACGTACAAAGTATTTTGGCCACCCGTTACCGAGACCTCACTTCTGAGTACATCACAGTGATTAACACTACATGCCTAAAGTAGAAACACTGCCAGGATTAAGAGTCTAATGCTTCCGAGATTTTGTTCATTTTAGATAGCAGTATAAAATGAACAATCTCAGTGGTCCAGTTCGATGTTTCCAATCTCATTGAAAATCATCAATGTGTTATAATTGGAAACTCCATTTCCCTATGACGAAAGACTAATCATCTTATATAACACATTATAGTCTCGATAAGAACAATTTCTTATCATACTGACTAGAACTTTAATGACACATGATTTCTGGTAGTTAAAGTCTTTTCCTATGAAACACATTTCAGATAAAAATACCATCACACGTCATTAATTATTAAATTCTCAAAATACTCATAACTTGCGAAAATTTCAGTTTTATTAATCCAAAATATTTACAATATAATTGAATTTTCAGGGCACTAATCCCAACAATATTAATATATGCCATATATAATTATTTGAGAATTATAAAAAATATAATAGTAATAAACATATATCATATCATTTATAATAATAAACTTCATTAACAAAAGTGAATATGTATTATAAATTACATATCATACTTATGAGTTAATGTTTGTATAAATTTAATAGAATTATAGTTAGTTATATTAATATTTGTATGTATTTAATATTTAATTGTGTTATGAGATTTTAATCTATCATTTTTATTAGAAAATGTATTTAAAACAGGTAAACGGATTCGGACTCGGATTCGGATATCGGATTCGAATATCAAAAATTCACTAATCGGATATCCTCACGGATACGGATAATCCGATATTCGGATAATATCCATCGAATTCGGATAAGGATAATATTTTCATTATCCGTCGGATAACGGATACGGATACGGATTCAGATAGCGGATATGCTAAACGAATTCGGTTTCGGATACTGCACATCTGCTCCATTTATTATCCGTTTACAGCCCTAGCTATACCAAAATCTAATGGCGATAAGAGGGGATGAAGCTCTGGAGAACCTGGAACTAACAGAAGATCACGTCTTTGTTCGAAAACTAGAGCAGAAACGCAGTGAAAATATAAAATTTTTCCAAAAGATTGATCATGTACTTACAATTCTCGTATCGTATCTTAGGGTGTTTAGAAAATTACGTTGATTGAAGCTTTCTAGTGATGTCAGTACCGCCTACTGAACACCCTTCAAGCGGAATGTCCCTCGAACGGTTCTCGATAGATCCCAAAGCAGCGATCCTCTAAAGCATATCCACACCAGTCCTAGAACACGATCAAGCAAGTGAGAATGCTAGTTCTATAACTTGTGTTAATGGCTAGGGTTTTGCTTTTGAAAACTTTTCTTTTATTTTTCTCAAAAACTTAACACTTTGTGACTGTTGGTCTAAAGAATAAGAGAAGCCCCACCCTTGTATTTATACAAGGGGGGTTCGAACTCCCTAGGGTTTTTCTAAACCTAGTGGACTTCTTTTCTTGCTCACTAATTAACTAATTTAATTATTTATTTAATTGGAGAAAATATGTTCCTAACTTATTCTCCAAGTCTAGCAAGAATAATCTTCTCTATCCTACAATAGGAAGTTAGACTTTTCAACTTTGCTAAAGCTAAAAGTCAAGATTCAATAAATTAATTAATTCTCAATTAATTATTTATTGGGTTAAGCTTGAGAAATAAAATCTAAATAATTAATTCAAAATTAATTAAAAGACTTAAATTAATTAATTATAATTTAATTAATTAATTCTAGAAAAGAATTCGCGTGTAATAAAATTACACGCCGAAACCACGTTACTACACGTGTACATTACACGTGCAGGCCACGTGTTCGTGACACGTGGCAATCACGTTCCAAGCTTGACACGTGGCGGGCCGTGACTCATCTCGCCCTCTTCGATCAACATTTTGATCCTTCGTTAATCATATTAACATCCTACCATAACCCTCGTGTCCTGGCATTTGTGTGTGACCCTATAGGTTCATTATTCGATTAGCAGTGACAATAATTAATTAAGTCACTAATTAATTAATCACTTCACAGATCACACTATCGTAATCTGGCAATGGATGTGTGACCCCTAGCCGAATAACGAAATTAATCGAAGAACCTTTCAGTCAATAACATACAGTGAAATACGATCTTCCTACAACTCCATCTCTCAATCAAGAACTAAGGCATGGGAATATTCTCATAGCCTAAATATTCTTGATCTTTAAAGTTAAGTTCGTTTCATATCCATTTAGACCTCAATCCAAGAAAACCCTATTTTCTTGATGTCTTGATCTTTTATCCACCTTGGCCAAGGGTTTAAGTTAATGGACTACGAACAACTCAATGAGTAAGAGATCATTCTTGTTCTTGCAACAAGTAGGTCCTTTGTAGATTCTACTAATTCTACATATGCCACTTGTGTAATCCCAACATAGGCCGTGGTTCAGGTGTCTATATGGCGACACCCTTTTGAGCCTATATCAAAGATTACAGAGTTAGCTCATATGAGACATTATAGAATCTCAAGTCTAAGGATTAATGAATCACGTTATTGACGTGTGAGATATTTCCTAATCTGGAAGTTTCTAGGAGACTTCCTTTCCCATTTAGGAATGTTCTCACGCGGGACATCTCAGTGATGAAGTTCTAGTAACAATCACCCTCATGTATTATGAACGCATCATCGTATGCACTTATCACCCCATGAAACTGAGTGATCCTTCAAAAGGACATAATCACATAAGCAAGTCTCAACAGAGTCAAGGTCGACACTCCCACTGTCTGACTCTCGACTTGGAGAAGTTTCTAATCCTCGCCTATGGAGTTAAGAACTTGTTTCATGTGTCGTTCCCATAACAACAAAGTTCTTAACGACCTTATCGAATTAGAGGAGTTCAATACATGAAAAAACACAGTCAACCCAAACAGACATAAATAAACACATAAAGAAGTGAATGCCTATGAACAAAATCATCTCGTTTATTATTCAAAGACTGTTTGTGATATTACAAGGAAATAGTAAAGCCAAAAGCTGCTTTAAGGGCACTATTCCTAACAATCTCCCACTTGCCCATCAAAGCCAACCAGGAGCTAATCTAAGACCCATCTTCTAAAGATGTCCTTTGAAAGTCTATTGACTAAGGGCTTTAGTAAGTGGATCTGCCATGTTCTCTGTCGATGTGACCCTTTCAATTTGCACATCTCCTCTCTTGATGATATCACGGATTAAGTGATACTTCCTCGAAATGTGCTTGGTCCTTTGGTGAGATCTTGGTTCTCTTGCTTGAGCAACCGCCCCGGTGTTGTCACAAAACACTGTAACGGGGTTATTAATGCTAGGAACTACACCCAGCTCGTGGATGAAATTTCTTACCAAAACACCTTCCTTAGCTACATCGTTTGTAGCTAAGTATTCGGCCTCAGTGGTCGAATCAACAGTGGTCGCTTGCTTGGAACTTTTCCAACTCACTGCTCCGCCGTTCAGGTAGAATATGTATCCTGACATGGATTTAAAGTCATCCATATCTGATGCAAACCTTACATCACAGTATCCTCTAATGACAAGATCTTGCTGGCCTCCGTAAACTAGGAATAAATCCTTAGTTCTTCGTAAGTACTTAAGGATATTCTTTACGGCAGTCCAGTGACCTTCACCAAGGTCAGATTGGAATCGGCTAGTCACACTAAGTACATAAGCCACATCCGGTCGAGTACATAGCATCGCATACATTATGCTTCCTATAGCTGATGCATAAGGAATTTTGGACATCCTGGACTTCTGAAGTTCAGTCTTGGGACACAGCTTCTTCGAAAGAACTGTTCCCGGGCCCATTGGAAGTTTTCCACGTTTGGATTCTTCCATACTAAATCTCTTTAGTACTTTGTCTCTGTAAACCGACTATGATAATCCTAATAATCTCTTAGATCTATCCTGATAGATCTTTATACCGAGAATGTAGGATGCATCACCAAGATCCTTCATCTCAAATTGGTTCGATAACCAAGACTTTGTTACTTTCATGTCATCCTTCGCATTCCCAATGAGGAGGATGTCATCTATATAAAGTACCAGAAATAACCGAGGTTTCCAATTCTTTCTTGTACACGCAGGACTCATTCAGATTTTGAATAAAGCCAAACGATTTGACTGCTTCATCAAATCGAATGTTCCAATTCCTAGAAGCTTGTTTCAATCCGTAGATTGAACGTTGAAGCTTGCAAACCTTTAGCTCGCTCCCACTAAATGTGAAACCCATGGGTTGCTCCATGTAAATGTCTTTGTCAATGTCTCCATTGAGAAAGGCAGTTTTCACATCCATTTGCCATATCTCATAGTC
The DNA here is from genome assembly GCA_037501455.1 of Lantana camara. NCBI lineage: Eukaryota > Viridiplantae > Streptophyta > Magnoliopsida > Lamiales > Verbenaceae > Lantana > Lantana camara. The sequence goes on from CM074863.1 coordinate 77,933,217, forward strand.
ATAATATGCCGCAATGGCAAGTAAGATCCTAATGGATTTTTGCATTGCAACCGGGGAGAAGGTTTCACCAAAGTCTACACCTGGTCTTTGAGTAAACCCCTTAGCAACTAATCTTGGTTTAAAGGCTGCCACACTTCCATCTACTCCAAGCTTGTGCTTATATATCCATTTACACCCCATAGGCCTGATCCCATCAGGTGGATCAACCAAGGTCCAAACTTGGTTAGAGTACATGGAATCCATTTCGGATTTCATTGCTTCTTTCCACTGTTCAGAGTCCGAATCTAACAGTTCCTCCTCATAAGTTAATGGATCATTATCCATTTGAGATGTTCGGTGGAGAAAACCATACCATCTCTCTGGTTGTCTAGGAATGCATTCAGAACGTCTTATTTGAGGAGGATTTTCGCGTGTATCACTCTCTTGGGTAGGGATAGGGACGTCATTCTCCATGCTAGGCGTGGGACCTTGGTCTCAAACTTCTTCGAGTTCTGCGATCTTGCCTTTCTTTTCTTTAAGGAACGAGTCCTCAAGAAAAGTGACGTTTCTTGACACAAAGACCTTTTGTTCAAGAGGATCGTAGAAATGATATCCTATTGACTCTTTAGGATATCCTACGAAGTAACATAAGTTTGACCTAGCTTGAAGCTTATCTTCCACTGTCCTCTTCACGTAAGCAGGACAACCCCAAATTCTTAAGTAAGAATAGTTAGGGATTTTGCCAAACCACATCTCATATGAGGTTTTGGGTACAGATTTGGAGGGAACAAGATTTAGAATCTTAACTGTTGATTCTAGGGCATAGCCCCAGAATGAAGATGGCAATTCAGTGAAACTCATCATGGAACGAACCATATCAAGTAAGGTTCTGTTCCTTCTTTCCGAAACTCCATTTAATTGAGGAGTTCCTGGAGGGGTCCACTGAGAGATAATTCCATTATCTCTGAGATGATTAAGGAATTCATCACTTAGATACTCGCCACCTCGATCAGATCGAAGTGTCCTAATCTTGTGACCAGTTTGGTTCTCAACCTCCTTTTGAAATTCGAAGAATTTCTCAAAGGCTTTGGATTTATACTTCATTAACTACACATAACCAAAACGACTAAAGTCATCTATGAAGGTTATGAAATACTGATGATTGTTTCTAGTACTTACACTAAGTAGTCCACAAACATCAGTATGGATTAAATCCAACACTTTAGTGGCACGTTCCACTTTACCATTACAGGGAGTCTTGGCCATTTGTCCTTTAAGACATGATTCACAATGAGTCAACTCTTTAAGTTCATTATCATAGAATGATCCTAAATTAGTTAACTTAGCAATCCTATCTTTAGAAATATGGCCTAAACGTGCGTGCCATAAAGAAGCCGAGATCTTGTCATCTCTTTTGCGTTTGTTTGATTGTTGTATATTCAAAATATTGGTGTCTTTAGTTGTATAAAGTCCATTAGAAAATGTACCAAGTAAAACGAACGCTTTATTCTTCTTAAGATAAAATTTTCCATCTCGGGAGAAAGTCTCATATCCTTCACAATCTAATATTGGAATGGAAATTATATTACGAATAATAGAAGGTACATAAAGGACTTTATTCAAAACTAAAGTAGAGACACCTAAATCTAATCTACACGTCCCAATGGCTTGAGCTTGAATGCTTGATCCATTCCCAACCTTCAAGACGCATTCTCCTTCTTTAAGCTGCCGAACCTCATTTAGTATCTGTACATCATTACAGATATGAGCTCCACCGCCGGTATCAAGTACCCAAGAATTAGAATCAATAGATAGATTTACTTCAACAATAAACACACATTTCTTTAGAGTATCCTTGTACTCTTGCCAGTTCCTCTTCCAATGCCCTTTCTTGCCACAGTGGTGGCAAACGTCCTCTCTCTGATCCCCTTTTTTTCTTGGCCTTTCTCTTTTTAACCCCTCCATCGGGTTTAAGAGATCCCTTCTTCTTGGGAACTTTCTTCCCTTTGCCTTTAGAAGGCTTAGAAGAGGATGTGACGATCATTACTTTGTTATCCTTCTTTATCGTGACTTCAGTAGTCACAAGCTGACTAATCAGCTCAGCAACAGTAGCATGAGCATGATTCATGTTGAAGTTCAGCACGAAAGGATTGAATGATGGTGGAAGCGATACGAGCAACAAGTCCACGGCGAGGTCCTCGCTTAGAGGCATCTCCATGGAAGTAAGCTTCTCGTTCAAAGAGAGGAACTTAAGCCCATGTTCGTGGACACTTGTACCTTCCTTCATTCTGAGATGAAAGAGCTCCTTAGAGGTGTTGTACCTTAGAACACGCTCTTTGGGGCGGTACAATTGCTCAAGATGGTCATAAATCTCCCAAGTGTATTCCATTGACTCATGTTGCCTTTGCATGTCCGAAGACATGTTAGCCAACATGAGGCAACGGGCTTAAAGATTGTCTTCAGACCATTTCGCAATCGCGTCTCTTTCGGCTCGAGTCGGAGCCTCACCCTCAGGGGTAGGCTCTCACTTGAAGAGAACATATCTTCTCTTCTCAGAGTCTAAAACTATCTTTAGATTTCGAAGCCAATCAGAGTAATTGGGCCCCGTCAACTTGTTTGATTCGAGGATGGATACCAAAGGGTTTTTGGTTGCCATTTCAGTTTGTAGAGAATCACAGAACTATAACCTAAATGGAAAAACAGAGAAATCATGAGCATGCTGAATAATAACGATTATACATATTATCAAGGTCTTTAGAAATATGTGCTCCCACTATATTTAGAAAGTCCAGAAATCCCAACGTCTTTAGAAGAAACTTATTTTCTCAGTGGGTACTAGGATCCCAACCATTCTTAGTTTTGGACCCACGACTCGTGAGACATCCAAAGGTCTAAGATTCTTAGGTAGGTACTATTTACCAATTCGATCTCTCATTGAATTCCTAGTAATGTTTTGCATCATTGATCTTTCGAGTATGGACCCACGACTAGTGAGACATCCATATCTACTTCAGTGTTGAGCTAGACCCATCAATCATAAGGTCTCAACCAAACTTAGTCCGGAACGACCTACGACTCGTGAGACATCTCCCATTCTAAAATGGTTAAGAAATATTAATTACTTAAAATAATTAATCAGGAAACTAGGAGTTAATAAGATCCACTAATTACCCCACGACTCGTGAGACAGCAACTAGGTTCACATATTAAGTCCTAAATCCTATTGATGGAATGCTAGGAATTTTATTACCTTGATAAAATGCCTATTTATTCGAATTTAACTCAATATTTAAAAGGGATTTTCGAATGACCTCACCAACATATAATGTTATCCAAATTTTAATTGTCTTGTTTAATGCAATTTCACGTAAAGTGCATCACAGAAGCAATTCGCAGATAACATGTAGCGCCCCTTAACACTACAACCCCGCACCGTTGTACTTCCCGAGTGGATGTGAGTCCTAGCACTCGAGAAATACTCCGGCGAACGGACAAGACTATACAATACTAGAGTATGAAATTTAAACGCAACGGAAAATAAACTTGAGCAATATAAGGGGACAATACATGACGAAACACATATCATTAAGTTAGATAAGTAATTACAGCGAAAGATCTAATTTCATAGGAGAGTGCTTATTGACATAGGTACATGCACTCTTAGTATAATCCTGATTGGCTAAGATACGACACCTTAAAGCTTCAAGATACCTCTAAGGCGTCGCTCCGTGGATTCCTGAAATCATGCATTTTAAAACCGGGCGAGAGGGTTAGTCAAAGTGACTAAGTGAAGGGGGTGTAATAAATTATAAGTATAAATATATATATATATATATATATATATATATATATATATATATATATATATAATCAAGAAGATCTTGATCAAAATATTGGCGATAGGATATAGCAAATAGGGAACGGTTCATAATATTTGTAAAATAGGGATAGGGGTATTTGGAAATCTTTGTAAAAAAAAATATGAACCGTTCGTAACAAGAACTTTAATGCCCGCAAGCTAGGCCTCTCCATCCGTAACTCCTTAAATCATGATAAAATAGTAACGGTGTTGATCAAGACACCGATACTTCAATAAAACCAATAAGACAATAACTCCGCTACTCCTTGGTGTCAATAGGGGAGCCAACCCTAGAGACCACGAACTAGATTCGGGAGGCAGCTATCTCTCCCTCATCCCTTGGCGTGGAGTAACTAACCTCCAGTTAAACCACTACCAAGAGGTGGTGGCAGTCCGCAGCACCAACAATACCCTCGGCCCGATACCTTCCGGGTAATTGCTCGCTACGGATATAGCCGGGGCCCATAACAGGAATCGTGAACAATATTTTGCTTGCATAACCCGGAATCAATGTTTTGATAAAGTGGACTTGAAATATATATAATGTTCTAGAAAAACGTTGATTCCGGTATGAAAGTATTTTTCCCTTAAGAGGGACATTATAGTATAATAATATGTATATAGGGTAGTAAATCAATATGATGGGTAGGCTTGAAAATAGTTTTTATATAGATACATATATATAGCATGATTCCAGTTGAAAACATTTTAACCCTCACCGAGTGTCTTGAAGGTCTAGATAAAATCCTTGGGATTCCACTGTTCAATTATATCCTCGCCTAAAAGTAATAACTACTACTGGCTTAGAACTAGGTTCTAATATTCAAATTAATCAATCATACACACCATAAGGTAAACATCATGTAATATGTTAAAGATTTCCCGGTAAACCCTAAATTTACCCGTTTAAGGGAATTTGATTAATAATTTAGGGTTTACGAGATCTTTAGCTAATCAAATATATATATATACCATATGATAATTATAATTATAAGATTTGAAATAAGATTTATGGTTAAATTTGACAATGTAGGTTATCTTTTGAAAATATTACATAGTTTACCGATTTTTGGAAAATTTGGGAAAAATCTTTCTTTAAAAATTCCAAAACCTATTTTATAATTATTTTCGAAATTAATAGTATTTTGGTTGACCAAAAAGTCAAAATTACTATTGAAAACATTTACTATTCAATTTCATATGAATTAAACATTTTATAACACAAAATCAACTTCACACACACACACACATAACTCACGGCACACACATGCACACACACACATCTAAGAACATTATGAACATGTTCTTGAACTCATTTGAATATTCAAAGAGGGTATGTAACATGTTCTATCATATTCATATTCATAACATAAGATTGAAGCACAATATAGCAAAATATATGAATTCTCTATGAAAAATAATTCTAAATAAATTACTATAGGCATGAATTTAATCAAACAAGATCATAAGCATTTAAATACATATTCACATTATATCATATCATAATTCATGCATTTAATTGAATAAAATTTCATAATGTACACACATTGTATCTAAACTAACAATTATGCATATATTTCATAAAATAAATTCCTAAAGCATAATTTAATTAATCCTAGGCATGCTAATATTATTTCTATACTAAGAACATTACATAAAACATGAAATAATAGAAGAAAACATACCTTAGAGAGAGAGAGAAGGTTGGGGCGTGAGGTTGGGAGAGGGGAGAGAGTGATTTTGTGTGTTGATTTGTGAGGTATAAATGAGGCTTGAGGGGGGTATTTATAGGTAGTCATGAGGGGTTTTAGAGCAATTTCTAAGAGTTTAAGGGAGATGTGGATGTCTCCTAATTCATACAAATGCTTGGTGATTAATTAGGAGATGTGGTTAAATTATATTATGAACAAATGCTTGGTAATTACTTAGGAAATGTGGAGAAATTATGCTCATGTAATTAATCCTTCTAGAAGACCATGTGGTCATGGATGATGTCATCTTGAATAAAAATAAATGTAAAATAATATAAAATTTATTCAAGAGTCGAGAGGTAAAAACTTGAAGTAGTGAATTGATGAAAGAATGAGTGAAAAATGAGCTTTGTTTTGATTATAAATGTGAAATATTTAGAGTTTTCGTTTATAAATTATGAATATTAAAGATGATGAAAATCATGAGAAAATTATATAAACGAAGCTAGGATAAAGTTTAGAGTTTGGAAAAATCACCATAATGTAGAGGAAAATTCAAGGATCGTTTCAAGTATAATTTCGACTATTGAATAAAAGCTAATTTGTTCAAAATAAAATGATGATTTTTAGAAAGGAAAATATTTATAAAATATGCTATGGTGAGATCGAGTTTTTGGTAAATGCATGAAAATTCATAAAATAATTTGAGGATCGTTTTGGTTATAATTTTGAATATCAAAAAGTAGATGAGTAAGGATTTATTGATGATCGAATTATAAGTTAGGGTTTTTGCCGGTTTTTGATACTACGGGAGTTAGGATAAGAATTATGGTTCACAGAGAGTATCACGATCCTCGAAATAATGTGAGGATTCTTTTGGTTACAATATTGGGTAGTGAAAGTGTTTCGGGAAACATAGGAATATTTTTGAGCTATAGGGGTATTTTCGTAATTTTCAACCTAAAACTGTAGGAATGGGTTTTGAACTGTATGAAGGGGTTTTAGGTGCTAGAAGGGAATGAATACTAGAATTCTAAGTTTTTATGAAAAGATTTTCAAGGTACGAGTTAAATAGAGAAAATAATTGAATCTACGAACATTTAATTAAATTATAACACATAAGTCATATAATATGCAATGCATGAAGAGAATTAATAGGGATCGAGGTTATAAACGCTTCCTGAGTTACCCTTTTCTTACCTCTCTTGACTTGGCCCTGAGTAGGGTTGTTACAATCTTACCCCCTTTAAAAGAATCTGTCCTCAGATTCTACTCATGTTTCATAATAGCTTTAGATAATGTTTGTATCCTCTATCCATGATAAACAAGTTTCCAAAGGAGAACTTACTTTAAACACATATGGCAAATGTTCAGGTAAGAAGTTTAAATGCACACATAAGTGATGTAATGAATGCGTGGCGCCAGCACCATATTAAGTAGTAACTGGCGTGTTTAGAATGTGTACCGTACCCTCATTATTGGCAAGATTTGGTTTCATGTTTCCTTCCACAGCATAAGCTCGTCCTTTGACCATCGGTCTCCCAGATGTTCCTTCCATAGCCTTCCCTTTATTTCTTGGTTTTGGTCTTTTCGGACAATTTCCTATATGATGATCAGGGTCTCCGCACCATAAACATGTACCAGCCTTCCTTCGACATTCCTCCTCAGTATGCCCCCGCCGTTGAGGCCTAGGCCAGGATTATACTTGTTTCTTTCCGGAAGTTGACTTAAATGGTTCAGCGGGGCATTTAGATTCCTGGGATGACTTATAGGGTGGCTCGAAACGATTGTTTGCCACATGGACTTCCTTATGTGTGGCCTCCGTTTTCATAGCCGTTTCTACAGCCTTGGTGTAGGTTCCCAATTCAAATGGAGCTAAGGCCCATCGAAGATTGGATCTAAGACCATCAACAAACCGTTTAATTGTGCGGCGTTCATCATGTAGGATATGTGGGGCATACTGGATTAGCCTAACAAACTGAGCTTCATATTCGGCCACCGATGCTTTGCCTTGAACTAGATTCATAAATTCTTCTTCACGGGCATCTCTAACCACCTGGGGAATATACTTATCGTAGAATACTTTTACAAAGTCATTCCACCCATGATTCACCTGATTTTCTGCCCAGACTCGTTTTGTATATTTCCACCAACTTTGGGCCGCTTCTTCTAGCATGAAGACAGCATACTGAACTCTTTCATGTTCTTCAGGACTAATACCCATTGCTTCAAAGATTTTCTCAAGACTTGCTATCCAGTTTTCAGCCTTCACATCATTGGGTTCTCCGAAGAACTTAGGTGGACCCATTCGTAGAAACTTTTCTAAGGACTTCTCATTGTTACCTTTTGATCCATTAGCGCAGGTTTGTACTATCTCCTTTAAAGCATCTACTAGCTCAGAATTTCCTCCGGCCGAGGATACATCTTCTCTTGGTGGAGTGCTTTCTTGGGCGGTTCTTCGGGGAGACATTATGAGCTGTAATGTACTTGTAGAGAGAATATGATGCATGATGGTTAAGAATGACTTGCAGATAATCACTTAGGTAGAAATTTTCCAAGTAGTAACACTCGATACACGTAATATCACATAAATCGTAGCACAGATAAGGCATATAAAGACACAGAAGAATAACATGTTAACTTACGGTCCTACTGCTATCTTGAAGCAACCTTAACATATAATGCAACAGACAAGAGGATAGAGCACCCTTTCAGTTAAGTCTCTTCTTAACTTAACCGGGCTCTGATACCACTTTAGTTGTAGCGCCCCTTAACACTACAACCCCGCACCGTTGTACTTCCCGAGTGGATGTGAGTCCTAGCACTCGAGAAATACTCCGGCGAACGGACAAGACTATACAATACTAGAGTAAGAAATTTAAACGCAACGGAAAATAAACTTGAGCAATATAAGGGGACAATACATGACGAAACACATATCATTAAGTTGGATAAGTAAATACAGCGAAAGATCTAATTTCATAGGAGAGTGCTTATTGACATAGGTACATGCACTCTTAGTATAATCCTGATTGGCTAAGATACGACACCTTAAAGCTTCAAGATACCTCTAAGGCGTCGCTCCGTGGATTCCTGAAATCATGCATTTTAAAACCGGGCGAGAGGGTTAGTCAAAGTGACTAAGTGAAGGGGGTGTAATAAATTATAAGTATATATATATATAATCAAGAAGATCTTGATCAAAATATTGGCAATAGGATATAGCAAATAGGGAACGGTTCATAATATTTGTAAAATAGGGATAGGGGTATTTGGAAATCTTTGAAAAAAAAAATATGAACCGTTCGTAACAAGAACTTTAATGCCCGCAAGCTAGGCCTCTCCATCCGTAACTCCTTAAATCATGATAAAATAGTAACGGTGTTGATCAAGACACCGATACTTCAATAAAACCAATAAGACAATAACTCCGCTACTCCTTGGTGTCAATAGGGGAGCCAACCCTAGAGACCACGAACTAGATTCGGGAGGCAGCTATCTCTCCCTCATCCCTTGGCGTGGAGTAACTAACCTCCAGTTAAACCACTACCAAGAGGTGGTGGCAGTCCGCAGCACCAACAATACCCTCGGCCCGATACCTTCCGGGTAATTGCTCGCTACGGATACAGCCGGGGCCCATAACAGGAATCGTGAACAATATTTTGCTTGCATAACCCGGAATCAATGTTTTGATAAAGTGGACTTGAAATATATATAATGTTCTAGAAAAACGTTGATTCCGGTATGAAAGTATTTTTCCCTTAAGAGGGACATTATAGTATAATAATATGTATATAGGGTAGTAAATCAATATGATGGGTAGGCTTGAAAATAGTTTTTATATAGATACATATATATAGCATGATTCCAGTTGAAAACATTTTAACCCTCACCGAGTGTCTTGAAGGTCTAGATAAAATCCTTGGGATTCCACTGTTCAATTATATCCTCGCCTGAAAGTAATAACTACTACTGGCTTAGAACTAGGTTCTAATATTCAAATTAATCAATCATACACACCATAAGGTAAACATCATGTAATATGTTAAAGATTTCCCGGTAAACCCTAAATTTACCCGTTTAAGGGAATTTGATTAATAATTTAGGGTTTACGAGATCTTTAGCTAATCAAATATATATATTTACCATATGATAATTATAATTATAAGATTTGAAATAAGATTTATGGTTAAATTTGACAATGTAGGTTATCTTTTGAAAATATTACATAGTTTACCGATTTTTGGAAAATTTGGGAAAAATCTTTCTTTAAAAATTCCAAAACCTATTTTATAATTATTTTCGAAATTAATAGTATTTTGGTTGACCAAAAAGTCAAAATTACTATTGAAAACATTTACTATTCAATTTCATATGAATTAAACATTTTATAACACAAAATCAACTTCACACACACACACACATAACTCACGGCACACACATGCACACACACACATCTAAGAACATTATGAACATGTTCTTGAACTCATTTGAATATTCAAAGAGGGTATGTAACATGTTCTATCATATTCATATTCATAACATAAGATTGAAGCACAATATAGCAAAATATATGAATTCTCTATGAAAAATAATTCTAAATAAATTACTATAGGCATGAATTTAATCAAACAAGATCATAAGCATTTAAATACATATTCACATTATATCATATCATAATTCATGCATTTAATTGAATAAAATTTCATAATGTACACACATTGTATCTAAACTAACAATTATGCATATATTTCATAAAATAAATTCCTAAAGCATAATTTAATTAATCCTAGGCATGCTAATATTATTTCTATACTAAGAACATTACATAAAACATGAAATAATAGAAGAAAACATACCTTAGAGAGAGAGAGAAGGTTGGGGCGTGAGGTTGGGAGAGGGGAGAGAGTGATTTTGTGTGTTGATTTGTGAGGTATAAATGAGGCTTGAGGGGGGTATTTATAGGTAGTCATGAGGGGTTTTAGAGCAATTTCTAAGAGTTTAAGGGAGATGTGGATGTCTCCTAATTCATACAAATGCTTGGTGATTAATTAGGAGATGTGGTTAAATTATATTATGAACAAATGCTTGGTAATTACTTAGGAAATGTGGAGAAATTATGCTCATGTAATTAATCCTTCTAGAAGACCATGTGGTCATGGATGATGTCATCTTGAATAAAAATAAATGTAAAATAATATAAAATTTATTCAAGAGTCGAGAGGTAAAAACTTGAAGTAGTGAATTGATGAAAGAATGAGTGAAAAATGAGCTTTGTTTTGATTATAAATGTGAAATATTTAGAGTTTTCGTTTATAAATTATGAATATTAAAGATGATGAAAATCATGAGAAAATTATATAAACGAAGCTAGGATAAAGTTTAGAGTTTGGAAAAATCACCATAATGTAGAGGAAAATTCAAGGATCGTTTCAAGTATAATTTCGACTATTGAATAAAAGCTAATTTGTTCAAAATAAAATGATGATTTTTAGAAAGGAAAATATTTATAAAATATGCTATGGTGAGATCGAGTTTTTGGTAAATGCATGAAAATTCATAAAATAATTTGAGGATCTTTTTGGTTATAATTTTGAATATCAAAAAGTAGATGAGTAAGGATTTATTGATGATCGAATTATAAGCTAGGGTTTTTGCCGGTTTTTGATACTACGGGAGTTAGGATGGGAATTATGGTTCACAGAGAGTATCACGATCCTCGAAATAATGTGAGGATTCTTTTGGTTACAGTATTGGGTAGTGAAAGTGTTTCGGGAAACATAGGAATATTTTTGAGCTATAGGGGTATTTTCGTAATTTCCAACCTAAAACTGTAGGAATGGGTTTTGAAGTGTATGAAGGGGTTTTAGGTGCTAGAAGGGAATGAATACTAGAATTCTAAGTTTTTATGAAAAGATTTTCAAGGTACGAGTTAAATAGAGAAAATAATTGAATCTACGAACATTTAATTAAATTATAACACATAAGTCATATAATATGCAATACATGAAGAGAATTAATAGGGATCGAGGTTATAAACGCTTCCTGAGTTACCCTTTTCTTACCTCTCTTGACTTGGCCCTGAGTAGGGCTGTTACATATCATGTCCTAGCATGATACTAATTATGAGATGATCATGGGTATCCTATCTTATATCTGATTTCGGGATCCACTCCAAAATCACTAGTTATAACATTCATGCCACATAAGACAGTTCATATCACATAGGGGTACATAATTTAATGGAAAAACAACCCTACCTATTACATTAATAGAAACCCTCCTAAACATTTTGAGGGGTCTTCTTATGGCTACCGTTCTTCAAGTGCTCCTTGTGGATCCTTCGTATTCCATGGGTGCTTGTCTCCAAAATGAAAATAAAAACCTCACTTCCGAAGTTCTATTCTCTCTACAAAAAGTAATATGGCTCAATCTTCATATTGGCCATAGACAAGTACAAGGGGCATACCCCGGCCCAAAAACAATAATAAGGAAAGCCACATAATAAACACATAACAGTAAGCACATAAGTAGGGCTCCAACCCCAATTGAAAACGCGCAACTATGGGGCTCCGACCCCAATTGAAATCATCGATGCGCAGAATTTAAAACATACATAAGAATAACCCATGATCACCTAAACTAGCATGATTCCGCTTTTATTTAAATTTACCAACTAAATTTAAAATTCCTTTGACTTCAACTTACAATTAACTTAAGCAATTTGAATATAGTTCATTATTCACGAATTTATTCAAAATCGAATTCACCGGATTATGACAAAACAACAATTAATTCAAAATTAAAATTTTATCTAATAAATCATTCAAAGTGATTTTTGTAATTTTCTCGAAAAATAAGAACTTGACTTTAATTCATAAAATCCCAAATTTTATAATTATTTCAAATAAATAATTTTATAATGTTAAAATCAAATTTTCGTAATTCGGGATTTTCGAAACTTGAAAAACACGAAACGAAAAGGCCTTCCCGGGACAGCCTGCGCGAGGCATGCGGGATCACCCGTGCGCGCGCAAGCAGGCCTCCTACGCCCACGGCCCGCGCGGCCAGCCTAGGACGAAGGCGAGCACCGCCCACCTACCAGCGTGCTTCCTGCGCGCAAGCGCGCACCAGCGGGTAGGTGCTTGTGGGACGGGGCGGGCGGATGGCCGGGACGCCTGGGCATTGTGCACACGGACGCGCGCGATCCCGGCGTTCCTGGCCGCGCCGACTGGGCGAGTGCGGAGTCGCCCCATGCGCTAAGGCCGCGCGCGATGCGCGTGGCTACGCACTCGTTCCGTAATTTCGATAAATTCATCAATTCCAATTCCGAATTAAAACAGTTCAAACAAATCTGAGTCTAACCAGCTTAAAATTAGATTTAAACAGAAAACGATTTTCACAAAATTTTCAAGAAACAGTTTTGATTCGGCAATTTCGTATTTCAAACTAAAATCATGAATACACAACATATACTCAAATTCAAGAATTTTTAATCAAAATTCGTAAAGCTGTAACGATACTATACGAGCATTGCAAGGTGGTTCTGATACCACTTGTTGGAAAACTAGAGCAGAAACACCGCGAAACTATAAAATTTTTCCAAAAGATTGATCATGAACTCGCAATTCTCGTATCGTATCTTAGGGTGTTTGGAAACTTACGTTGATTGAAGCTTTCTAGTGATGTCAGTACCACCTACTGAACACCCTTCAAGCGGAATGTCCCTCGAACGGTTCTCGATAGATCCCAAAGCAGCGATCCTCTAAAGCGTATCCACACCAGTCCTAGAACATGATCAAGCAAGTGAGAATGCTAGTTCTATAACTTGGGTTAATGGCTAGGGTTTTGCTTTTGAAAACTTGTCTTTTATTTTTCTCAAAAACTTAACACTTCGTGAGTGTTGGTCTATAGAATAAGAGAAGCCCCACCCTTGTATTTATACAAGGGGGGCTTCGAACTCCCTAGGGTTTTCCTAAACCCAGTGGACTTCTTTTCTTGCTCACTAATTAACTAATTTAATTATTTATTTAATTGGAGAAAATAAGTTCCTAACTTATTCTCCAAGTCTAGCAAGAATAATCTTCTCTCTCCTACAATAGCAAGTTAGACTTTTCAACTTTACTAAAGCTAAAAGTCAAGATTCAATAAATTAATTAATTCTCAATTAATTATTTATTGGGTTAAGCTTGAGAAATAAAATCTTAATAATTAATTCAAAATTAATTAAAAGACTTAAATTAATTAATTACAATTTAATTAATTAATTCTAGAAAAGAATTCGCGTGTAATAAAATTTGTAGCACCCCTACACGTGGGGATGCCACCCCCCCGCACTATAGGTCGATCCACATACGAAACGGGTAATCCGTACATGAGCTAACCTATAGCGAACGGGTGACTATGCAATAAAATGATAAGCTAGGCGGGATTAACTCATACATGCGACATAATAACGCGGAAGCATAATTCATTCAATATCAACTACCAACACCAAGTGAACTATATTCTAACTTTGCATATCAATACATTATCATCTCTCAATATAAAAGAATAACATTAATCAACACTTTGTATGTAACAACAAATAACGAAATACACGGACCGTGTTTAACTCGACTACATGAACAGGACTTGACTCGACTCCCGCCTAGCGTGCACCTACAAGAACCTAAAAGGTGGAGGCATCAGTCTGTGAAGACCGAGTGAGGGGTTTAAATACATATTAGCGCATATAACATGCAAGTTATATTCTCAGGTAAAGATTTATAAAAGATACATGTATAAGTTCAAGAATGAAGTACTCTTCGCCCGAGAATACAACTATCAATATTAAACACTTGTTCATTTTCATGCAATCAATACATGGCCCCGGCGAGTGAGGGCAGTCTCCAACCATACTCCAAATGTACATGAAACATGATTGCTTGATTATTAATCAATAGGTGATCATGCAATTCAATTATCGTGCAATCGTGCAATAGTGTAATCAAATAACACGTTCACGGAATGAAAATCATGCAATAACCCAAGGACAATTCGTGGTGCCGGACCCGTCCCCAGTCTCCTTCTCCCTCTCACTACCAGAAAAAGGGGTTTTCGTGACGCTCGAAAGCGTCACTACAAATGGGTTATTGTGACGCTTTTTATATAGTGACGCTAAGTAAAAGTGTCACGTGTTTCGGCGTGACAACAGGTGTATTGTGACGCTTATGACGTGACGCTTTCAATGCGTCATTAAAAGGTATATATTGTGACGCTTTATTGCGTCATATATTATTCCCTAACTACCTTAACTAACTAGTAAAATGACACTTAAAAGAGTCATAATAGACTTTATAGTGACACTTAAAAGCGTCTCAACAAACTTTTTTGTGACGCTTGAAACTGTCATAATATGTCCAAAATTAAGACACTTTTGAGCTTCTCTATTAACGTATTGCTACGCTTATTAGAGTCTCAAAATCTGTTTAATGTAACACTTTTTAACATCTCAAATAACTTGTTGCAACACCTATTGTTGGAGCAAAATACGGTTATTATGACCCTTTTTAGCATCTCAAATAACTTGTTGTGACACCTTTTATTGTCTCAAAATACAGTTATTATGACGCTTTTTAATATCTCAAATAACTTGTTGCAACGCTTGTCGTTGTATCAAAATACAGTTATTATGATGCTTTTAATTGTCTCAAGAGCATGAAATAAAAAACAACACATAGCACATGAAATAGAAAGACATAATATAATATTGTCATTTCCCATAAAACACCAAGAAAATATTTAGCTTGTAAATAACTAAGCATTCATCTACAAGAATCAATAAATGATGCTACGAGTGTTCAATGGGCACAGTTGGTATACTAAGGAAAAATAAATATAAGTCCCAAAAGTAAAAAACTAACTTATTGTTTGGATCCAAACTTCTTTGCTACTTCTCCTACTGTCTGTTAGCATTTTTCGAGAGCTAAAGTTGCCACTTTCAGGTGGTAGCTTCCTGATGCATCTGCCTCTAATTGGGGCCTGACAAACAAATCTCAGCGCGAGTTAAAGGACAACTTCTCAACTGTATTCCATATAACAAATATTAGTCTAAACTTTTAATTAATCACAAACACAACAAGGCTTTTCTCCTTGCAAAAACTTAAATTGTATATATTTGAAAGAAAAGAATAAACATCAGGCAACTTCCCCTGTAGATTTAGGGGAAAAAAAAAACCTAAACAACTCTTTCAACGACAATAGATGGAAGCAGATATATTAATCAAGATATTATCCAACAGCTAAAAACAACCCGATTTATGATCATCATTCTTAGGTGAAAATCGGTTTAACCTCTCGAGATGATGTTAGTATGATCCATATTAGCTTAAAATCTCCGAAAGCACTTCTAAATTCAACTAATTTCATACATCAACTTTCGACAGAATTCACCTCAACAATTAGAAAACTGACTAGTAACATGCCCACCACCCCTCTATATTTAATTGAAGATAAATTCAAAAGTTGATGGGGCAAAAGAAAATTCAATTACACAAAAATTTAACATCATTGCTCTCTTAGCAGTTCAAAACTCAATTGCGTTGCCTTCAAACATTAAACATCCAAGCTCATTACCTTTTAATCACCTACACAATCTGCATTTCCAATGCTCTTCATTAATCATTACACAAGAATATGACACCATTCCTCTCTTAGCATTTCAAAGCTCAATTGCACTACCTTCAAACATTAAACAACCAAACCCATTACCCCAAAAAACAACCATAACCAAACACACACACACTTTCTCTAGCTGGGGATCGGAAACACTAGCATCCGTGACTGCAGCGACAGCTTTCGTCATGAAATAAAGGAAACTCGGGGCTTCAGAAAACCTTCTTCTATATATGCTGCATTAAATTTTCATGTTTTTCATAAAATCTGTAGCACCCCTTACACGTGGAGGTGCCACACCCCCGCACTATAGGTCAATCCACCTACGAAATAGGCGATCCGTACATGAACCAACCTATAGCGAACGGGTGACAATGCAATACACGACCGGCTAGGCGGGGTAACTTGTACATGTACAATATAAAGCGGAAGCATAAGAGTATTATATCATCATATCAATACATTATCATCTTCCAAGTAACATTCACATATATGTACCTAGAGCTATTAACATGATACTCTGAACTGTCAATACATGGGAAGAAAAGCTATGCTAGACTCAACTGGACAGAAAAACACGACCCGACTCCCGCCTAGCACGCCACGAACAAAACCTGAAAGGTGGAGGCGTCAGTCTGTGAAGACCGAGTGAGGGGCAATATATATAAACACAAGTAGCATGCGAGTTATAATCTCGGGTAAGGTTTTGTAAATAAAATAATAATATCGACAAAAGTGCAAGAATATCAATAACTCGCCCGAGATTACAACTATCAGGTTTAACACGATAATCACGTTTATTATAACAATCAGTGGCCCTGGCGAGGGGCGTGCACAATCTCCAACCAACCTCGACAGTGAACAAGGGTTGCACTTTCATTTAATTAAGTTATCATGCAAGTCATTAAAGTGCACACGATCAATCACACAAAATTCTCCTTCACCATTGGTGGTGGGTTTGCAAGGCCCGAACCACCCACGATAACACGGTACACGTCGGGAGCATGACTCCCACGTACGGGACTCCTTCCTCCACCAAACCTCCTGGTGGATTCAGGGGGCATCCCCACGGTGTGAGAGAGGTGTTATGAGTTACCCGTCAGCCCTATGCTTTCCCGGTTGGCTCACACACTCACCCTCGGGCCCATAAACACGATACACGATACACGATAGTTCACCAAACACGATCACGGTAACACGATGACACGATTCATGACTTGATTATAAACACGATACACGATTTGCTTGTCAAGAGCATGATTAGTTTCAGGAAACACGATTGGTAATATGATACACGAGTAGGTATTAAATCCCTTGTTGTTGGAAAACGATTATAAAGATATACGCACGTGTAATTTGGCCGAAATCCATATAAGGGTTATAGGGTTTTATATGGGGTTCTAGATAATTAATAACTAACCCTCACCTTTACCGACAAATGCAAGTCAAGACACGGCCTACGGCCCCTGCTCCACGTCACGAGACAAGGATCTGTGCAAACACGACGTGTACACGTGAGACATGACTCTAAAATGGACCGAATATGATGAACGGCTAAAATGTATCGAGACGACCACGAAAATACAATGTGGCATGGTAACATGCTGTTTCACTACATATTAGATCATATAATAGCAAATCGGGGTCAAAGAAGTCGTCGGATCGAGGGGCTAAAATTGTAATTTTATGCAGAATATTTTGTTCTGCATGTCAGGTGGGAACGGCCGTTCCGGTTCCCTTTGAAAAATGGGAACGGTCGTTCCCGCTACCCCAAGAAACGTTCCAACGTTTTTCTTATTAAAATGCACCTTTGAGCTGGGAACGGCCCTTCCGGCGCAAGGCCAAAATGGGAACGGCCGTTCCCAGGCTCGGCCTCCCTTTTATTTGAAAAGAGATGGGAACGCCCATTCCCATAAAGCCTTGAGGCTGGGAACGGTCGTTCCCAGTTTCTGCAACTGGAAAAACAGAGCAGAAACAGGGGAAGCTCTCGGCAAAGGCACCAAAACAACAACAAAAGCCAAGTTTGATCAATAAAGACATGAAATTCTGGAAATATACCTGCATATATCTTCAATAAATGATAAAGTAACACTTAAACACTTAAACCATGAAATATTATCAAGAATTCATGTTTCATGCTCATGATCATACTTGATCATTCAAGCTCAATTTTCCATTAAATTCATGAAGAAATCATTCTATAATTCATGATATAATCACATATTCATGCTTTCATCTACAAATAATCCATCTAGCATCAAACTCTCAAACCCTAGCTCAATCAAACATGGTTAAAATCATGAATTCATGCAAACCAACCTTGAAATGAAAGAGATGAAGAGAAAAGATGGAGAAGATAATGATCAAGCTTCCCAAACTTGGATTAATTCTTGAAATTCTTGAAGATATGGATGAAAATCACTTCTTTCCCTTTGTTTCTTAAAACCGAGAGAGAAAGGATGAGGATATTGATGATTTTTTTGATGATAAAATGATCAAGGAAGCATATGGAAGCCCTATACCGTTACATCCCATTTTTGAAAAATGTGGAATGTCCCAATTTGCAATTTGATCCTCCAAGAATTCAAGTTATACATTCAAGTGTGTATGATTTTAAAAGATTACCAATTAGATCCTTGAAACCTATGCAATTAAGTCCCTAAGATTTAAAGAAACGTTCAACTAGGGACAATTCCATAATTTGAAGCGCTCTCGGTAATTGTTTTTCGTAAAATATAACTTCTAAAATTATAAGGGATATAAGAATTTGGTTAATAAAATTCGGGGCGTTACAAAATCACTATGATTTTCTAAGACTGAGTGATTCAAATCAATTTAACCATACAAATCATAGAAACCAGATCCTTCATAGATGACCACACATCAAAAACCAATGACCCTTGAGACCGTTTCCTTGAGAAACTTAGAAAAGCAAAGTTCCCCAAATTCAAAGAAAATAAAAATCGCCATACCGTTTTCTTGAGATCCTCTCCATGCAAATCCTGGAGAATATCGAGCAATCGATCCAAAAGCAAGGCATCATATTCCATAAGCTTATCATCCTCAGACACTTCCCCCGGAACCAAAAGCCTCAACTGGATTGATGCCATCTTCTCCAAATTCCGAGCAGCCATTGAAGCAATTCCCACCCACTTCAATCCTCAAGTCTCAATCCATACACAGAAAAAAGACCCAAATCCACAAAACACCCTGCAAAAGCTGAGAACAAAACTCACGGACTCGAATTAGTGACAGAGAAACCAACTACTCCCAAAAAAGGTGGAGAATTCTTACTTTCAAGAGGAGGAAGCGGGTGGCGGAGGTCCACATAGCAGTCGGCGGTGGAGGCGAAGACAGGTCTCGAAACGAAGGGTTCCAATTCGGTGGCTTCTCCGATTTCTTCTCTTCACCACTTCTCAATTGCCGATGTTAGATGAAGCCATGGAGGGAACTTGGGTAAAAAATGGAACTTGGCTTCTTCGTCTGAGCATTCGTAATTGGAAAGTGAAGGGTTTCAGACTTTCAATACTTCTCAATTGAAAAGTTAATGAAAATAATGTTCCCTCCTTTTTTTTTTTAAACGAAGCGCCAATTTTGGTCCAATAATAATACTAAGGATGTAATAATAATAAGACACTTTTAATTTAAAGTGTCATGATACATATGAGATATTAAGACGCTTTTAATTTAGCGTTCCCATAACATATACTATTATGACGCTAATTTTAAGAAACAGGGGATGAAGAACAGGGGAGCACGAACACACCCCCAACCTCAGCAAAACTCATATAAATCAATTCCAAACATTATTATTCATGAAGAGAAATATACTTGCATGCTTAAGATACCAAAAGAGCCAATATAAACACTTATATCACACCATAATCATCATAATCATCAATTCAAGCTCATATCTCAACTTAACACATAACTCCATAGTTCTTAGTATTTATGCATGAATTTCAAGCTTAAAGCTCAGAATCATAATTCTAACATCATATAAGCAAGTTATTACATAAAAATCATAACCCTAGTTTCCTATCAAATTCTCAAGAAATCACATATAATTTCTCAACTCTACCTTTGACCAAATTAGAAGAAGAAGATGAAGTGGAGGTGATGATTAAGCTCCCAAAGTTCATAATTTCCCGGAAATTATCTTGAAATGACGAAATCTCTCTCCCTTTTCTTGGAGGTTTTGGTTCGGTGGCAAGGAAGCAAATGTATGGTTTTGGCATGAAATGAAAAATGAAGCTTGTGGAAGAGATGCATATATCGATATAGTTTGGGGTAAAAATGTAATATTTGTAATTAAATCCTTAAAGTTTGTAAGTCATGCAATCAAGTACAAAAGGTTTGGAAATGATCAATTAGGTCCCCTAATGTTTTCATGCAATTTGGTCCTTTAATTTACATAAGTGATCGATTAATGGCAATAAACAATTAAATCACGTTCGGTAATTATTTCACGTAGCAATTACATTCACTTAATCAAATAATTCTCAAGTTGGCAAGTATTTCATATAATTTCACGTAACATGTTGAAATACAACTTATAAAAATTAATATAACACGTATAACTTGAATAAACAAAAATAATAAAATAAATCCTAACGCTCGAAACTCACAAGTGTCGATCGTACCTGACTGTCTGAAAATCGGGGCGTTACATTTCTCTCCCCCTTAAGAGAATCCGTCCTCGGATTCAATGTCCTGAATTCTTGGCATTTAATTGACTCTCACGTGTTCATCCCACGCGGGTTAGCTACTCCCCGTCAGGGATTAGTCCGAAAGAGGTCTTCAATCCACAAGGTCCTCCAACGTGCGTGAAATCACGACCCTCAACTTTCCGGAGCCGTAGCACTCGTAAGAAAATCTAACCTTCCACTAGAACAAGTTGGCAAGTAACTGAAAATATTGAGAGTGCCCCGTCTCTCAAACAATTAATGAGAGAACCCCGTCTCTCGAGCAAGTAACAAGAGAACCCCGTCTCTTGACATCCCTGAGAGAATCCCCGTCTCTCACACACACAAAATAAAATTCAAGCGAGCACTTAGGTAAATATTTACAATTAACACACAAAGATCAAATAAAAATTATCATTTATGCAACTAATTGTTCACATAAACAATTAATAATAAACAAGGAATCATCTACAAGAATAACAAAATAATAATAAACAAATAATAATAAAATAATGGCGCACGTGGTAAGCATGATTAAGTGTACCGTTCACCGGGGATCGAAGTTCTGACACTGAATTAATTCGGTTGAATACTTGATTCTTTAGTTGAAATTTTTCTTGCTTTACCCCGCTACGGTTCGATATTCCCATTCTTGATAATCATCTTAGCTCTAGTTTTATTTTCTAACATAATCCGTAAATCATCATTAGTCACCACATT
Source organism: Lantana camara (assembly GCA_037501455.1). Lineage (NCBI taxonomy): Eukaryota > Viridiplantae > Streptophyta > Magnoliopsida > Lamiales > Verbenaceae > Lantana > Lantana camara. The sequence continues at coordinate 77,954,807 of CM074863.1, forward strand.
TTCATACCCGTTTTTGAACCTCAGACTTTCCGGTTGCACCCTTCCTAAATTAATTACCACATTCACTTTCGGACTTTGGAATTAAAAACAACCCTAAGTTTCTTGTCATGAAGTGGTTGTATATTCAAGCTTAGAAGACTGGCTTTGTGCTCCAAGCAATCTCTTATCCGACACATAGAGAACAGGTTTTACTATTTCCTCAACCTTCGTAATCAAAGTAAAACATTTCCCGAAGCAGAGATCTTAACTCCTTATTTTGAAATCCAAAAGTTGAGCTCCAATTCCCTTAGCAAATAATACGGCGGATGTTTGGTGCAGGACGAAATCAAAGTCGTCACCCCGTGAGAGTACCTCAACAAGCCCTCTTACATAGAAACCGTAGAAATCAGGTCCTAGTGAAACGTCTTCCATTTGATCCCTAAAACTTGGTAACATGCCCAACAACTCTGCGAAATATCTTGAAAGAAAAGATCACTTAATCTTTAGTCTTCTTTGAAGTGTTCATGGCAACTGGTACATTCATGGAAACGACGGAAACATCACGCGAAGAGGGGCGGTTCACATAGAGCTCTAGCTCATCCCGGCTATCCTATTTATCGTCAAGACAATCTTTAATCCCAGACATACTTTAAACATTGATCAAGTTGAACCCTTTTCTATTTACTGAGTCAATTGATATCCCGAGACCATACATACTTCTCAAAACCATCCACCGTCTGAGGATAGTAATAAATCAAAGGTATTGTCGATGATGGGACTTTCTTTAGGTAAGCGGGAGAAAAGATTTAAATTATTGACGACTTCTTTCACATGGTTCTGATAGAGAACTCCAGGAAGAATCGGTTTTCTTAAAGTTCCAACTTTCCTGAGTGCTGTCTAACTTCAGAATTAAGTTTATTCCCAGACCGGCTCTCCCCCTTAAGAAAATAGAAATTTTCTAATTCTTTAAATTTGCTCTGTCCTTTCCCCACTTGCAAGCTTCTCTGCTGGTTCAAATCCCATAACTTTTCCCTGTCCTACTTGCTATTATTCCAGATTTTGATTAATGGCTCTTTTCTAGCCCTTTCTGTTAATGACATGCCCAACTTGAAGTTCACCAACTGTCACTACTCTAATCTGATACTAAAGTTTTCTGATATTTATATCATACCTGCTCCTCCTAAATTCGGGACCAATAAATTCCCATAGCCCCCAAATATTGCTAACCTCAAGCAGAATCGGATGATCCGGTTACAAACATGATACCCGTTGATCCCGAGATCTCTTCTTTAAGTTCAAGGTGGTAGGAATAGAAGCCAGGATTGTGCAGAGCATAGAAAGAGCCTATTAACGATAAACACTAAATAATGCATGATGGTTAAAGTGTCAATGCATATAGTATACCTACCAACAATTTAAAATGCAACACATCGGTACAATTGTATTAACTTAAAATTACTATGAATAAAGAAATTTAAATAAGTTAAAGCGATACATTTAACATTAACACATCAAGCATGAAATCTAAAATAACAATTACGGTAACATATGTGTAAAGGCAAAGCAATTAAATTAATGCAATATATATATGTAATGCACGTGCTGATGAATGCATTGAAGAACCTGTCACCGTAGTAGGAGAAATTTTATCCCGGTAAATTTTTCCTTGGTTGTAGTGTTCTAGACTTGTCTCGGATGGTTGATTGTTTCTTGTTTTCCCACGGTCTTCTAAATTTTCAAAATTTTCCAACCTAGCTTTATTCATTTCCCGGACTTGATTTTTTGAGTTTTCTTGAACCCCACTCCATCATGGTTATCAATATCTAAATGGCTCCCGAATTCTCCTGGTAATCCCTTGTGTACTTGTAGCCCGAGATTGAGAATTCTTGAATTCAAATACTTCCATTTGTTGCTCCATATTTTCCAATTCAACCATACCATAGTTGGTACCCTTTTGAAGCCATTTCCTCATCAACTTCCCGAGCATACCTCTTCCTTGATGCTAGAAATCTCGAAGTCACCCATCTTCGAAATTCTTCTCTCTCTTTTCCTCCCTTTGTTTTTTTTTTTTTTTTTTTTCAACCTCCTGAATTTTGTAAATAATTTCCCCACGCTTGATTCTTCTTTCCGGATCCCATCACTTCAATCTTCAACCCCAATAGAAAGGATAATGACTCCAATCCTTATATGAATTTCCGGCACGCTTTCTTATCCATCCCAAGGTTAGAGAAGGAGTTTTATAGCAAACTGGAGTTGCTGAGCAATTGGCCGTGGTTTGATACCATTTCCATAACCTGTCACTCACAACTTACTTTGAAAATAAATGCATGTGGATAAGACGTGCTCATGTCACATAATTGTCACATACTTGATGTCGGTAACGAGAGTTTAATATAAAATGCATCAAGTAATTCATCAATGTTTAAAATAAGACACGTTGATCACATAATTTTCAAGCAATTCAAGATCAATTAAGTGACAATTAATAGCGTAAATCAATGGAAGGCACAAGCTATCAAGTATTTCAATTAATTCAAAGAATTCAAGTAGGTCAAGATATTCAAATAACGTGAAAAACTCTCAAATTAACAATTAATTTCCTATGTCATACGACCTAGACCTGACTCGACACGACACTAGAACCAAGGTTTTGCAACCAGGCTCTGATACCACCTTAGATGTAGCACCCCTACACGTGGGGATGCCACACCCCCGCACTATAGGTCGATCCACATACGAAACGGGTAATCCGTACATGGACTAACCTATAGCGAACGGGTGACTATGCAATAAAATGATAAGCTAGGCGGGATTAACTCATACATGCGACATAATAACGCGGAAGCATAATTCATTCAATATCAACTACCAACACCAAGTGAACTATATTCTAACTTTGCTTATCAATACATTATCATCTGTCAATATAAAACAATAACATTAATCAACACTTTGTATGTAACAACAAATAACTAAATACACGGACCATGTTTAACTCGACTACATAAACAGGACTCGACTCGACTCCCGCCTAGCGTGCACCTGCAATAACCTGACAGGTGGAGGCGTCAGTCTGTGAAGACCGAGTGAGGGGTTTAAATACATATTAGCGCAGATAACATGCAAGTTATATTCTCGGGTAAAGATTTATAAAAGATACATGTATAAGTTCAAGAATGAAGTATTCTTCGCCCGATAATACAACTATCAATATTAAACACTTGTTCATTTTCATGCAATCAATACATGGCCCCGGCGAGTGAGGGCAGTCTCCAACCGTACTCCAAATGTACATGAAACATGCTTGCTTGATTATTAATCAATAGGTGATCATGCAATTCAATTATCGTGCAATCGTGCAATAGTGTAATCAAATAACACGTTAATGGAATGAACATCATGCAATAACCCCAGGACAATCTTTGGTGCCGGACCCATCCCCAATCTCCTTCTCCCTCCAATGATGGGAAGGTAGCTAGCCTTCACCATCTACGACGTGTTGAGCAGAGGGTACATGAATCCCTAAGCCCAGAACTCCTTCCTCCACTAATCTCCTAGCGGATTCAGCGGTCATCCCAAATGTAGTGAGGATAGCGCGAGAGTTACCCGTCAGCCCTTGCTTTCCCGGTTGGCTCAAGCCACTATCCTTGGGCCCAACGTGGACGGTCATGCTACTCACCTAAAACATGCATGAAACATGACTTGCTTGCTTTTCATGAACAGGACTTGCTTGAAATGATAAATGATTTCATGAAAATTATAGATATAAATACCTTTTTGGCCGAAAGATCACATAAGGGATATACAGGTTCTAAATAACTAGCAATTAAACCTCACCTGACAGGCGACACAACAACTCGTGGACACGTGAACATGCTCATGCTCGACAATCTCCGCCCTGGAGAATAACTGGACAAGAAACGGGATAATGTACGTGCATGAGACCACAATTCAAGAATATCACCACATAAGACGCACGGCATGATCAAGTAACGAGACATCATGCAATGAACAATGTAGCATGTAAATATCATGTTTTAGCATGTAATTAATCATATAATAACAATTTGGGGTCAAATAAATCATTGGAATTAAATCCCAAAATTATATTTTTATGCAGAAAGTTTCTGCACCTCCAGAGGCCTGGGAACGGCCGTTCCAGCCCTCAGTTCAAAATGGGAAGGGCCGTTCCCAGCTCCCAGAAGCTGCTCCCCAAATATGGGAACGGCCTTTCCGGCTTCTAAGCTAAAATGGGAACGGTTGTTCCCGTCCTCGCCGCCATGCACATCATTCAAAATATGGGATCGGTCGTTCCCCAATTACAAAGGGAACGGGAATGGCCGTTCCCGTTACGCAGACAATGTAGAAACAGGGGATGAAGAACAAGGGAGCACGAACACACCCCCAACCTCAGGAAAACTCACATAAATCAATTCCAAACATTATTATTCATGAAGAGAAATATACTTGCATGCTTAAGATACCAAAAGAGCCAATATAAACACTTATATCACACCTTAATCATCATAATCATCAATTCAAGCTCATATCTCAACTTAACACATAACTCCATAGTTCTTAATATTTATGCATGAATTTCAAGCTTAAAGCTCAGAATCATAATTCTAACATCATATAAACAAGTTATTACATAGAAATCATAACCCTAGTTTCCTATCAAATTCTCAAGAAATCACATATAATTTCTCAACTCTACCTGTGAACAAATTAGAAGAAGAAGATGAAGTCACTACTAGAAAACTGTCAAATAGCAACGGAAATTTAGCAACGGAAATTATTCGTTGCTATTTAGCAACGAAAATAGCAACAAACGATAAATTCGTGGCAAAATGCTGTAGCAACGAAATTGTTGTTACTAAATTCGTCGCTATAGATAGGAAAAAATACCAACGAAAATTTCGTTGCTAAAATTAAATAATAAAAAAAATAACTAAATTAATATATATAGCGACAAACATTACGTTGCTATTTCAATTAAAATTTATTAAAAATATATATTTAATAAAAATATTTAGCAACGGATTTTTCGTTGCTGTAAATAATTGATAAAAAATATGAATAAAATATTTTTGATTTAGCAACGAAAAATCCGTTGCTACTAAAATAAAAACCTAATAAAAATAAATATTAAATATAAATATTTAGCAACGGAAAATTCGTTGCTAAAAACCATTGATTAAAAAATTAATAAAATATTTATAATTTTATCAACGGAAAATCCGTTGCTATAAATAATTAATTAAAAATTAATAGAATAATTATAATGTAGCAACAAAAAATTCGTTGCTATAAATAGTTGATTAAAAATAGTTTGATAATTCACAGAACAAATGATATATATACATTCTAAATCACTAAGATGTTATATTTGTTTCAAAGCAAAGTTAAAACTATTAATATGATTGTTTCATATAAATATTAATCCTTATCATTACATATATAAAAAAGACATAATTAGTTATTAAATTTAAGTTATATTAAAAATTAAATATTTATTTCGAAGAAAATATTTATAAAGTCGCTATATAATATATAAGATTAAGAAAAACATAATTGTCAATTAGTATTTAAGACTAGGACAAATAAATTACTTGATTAATTATTAATTAAGTTAATTGATGCGCTTCTACAAATTAATTAAAAATAGAGATTTAGACATAATGTTGATATTTAGTACGTAATTTTTGGTCAAAAGACCCAAATGTATACTTCATACACTATCACAATTTCCAATTCTGCATAACTTTCCCAAAATTTCCCCTCTTCCAGGTTCATCTCCCCGCCTCCCCACTCTCGCATTCTCACTCTCTCAATCTTGCCACCTTCATCAATTGCCAAGCAGATTTACACGAGCAATGGTGGCTGAATCCTCATCCTACCGTCCGGTTAGAGTATAATCCGATGGAATCTACGACCTCTTTCATTTTGGCCACGCTCGCGCGCTGGAACAAGCCAAGAAACTGTAATGTTTGTTGAAGTAATTGATTCTCTGTTCTTCCCTTCTGTAGTGGTGTTGATCTTCGTTTCGGAGGTTATCTGATTTTTTATTTTTGGAATATTTACTGTCAGTTGTTGGGGGTTATGAATTTGTCGAATTTTCTGGGTGAGAATTCTGTTATGCATTGTGTTGCTTGCTAGAGTTCTAGCTTTGTTCTTCTGAAACTTAGAATTTTTTTCCAAAATGTAGGAGTTATACTTGTAGACTTTGTTTAGGGGAAACTGTAATTGGGTTTCTTAGTAGCTTTCTGTTTTGAAAATGTTGAACTTTTTATGTGTATTGAGGACAGTTTGTTATGGATTTAACAGAGACTTGACTTTTGTGCTATAATTTGTTTTGTCTGATAAACCATGTTTTCATACTGTGTTTTGCCTTGGCTGATTTGGTTTATCTTTAAAATCATGAGCAAATTCTGGATATAGACTATAGAGTGATCCTTCCTATCTTAGTGTGTAATTATGCAGCCTCTTTTTTTTTGTTGGTTTTTCTTCTGTTTCTTGATTAATTAATAATTTCTAATGGTTCTTATTAGATCAACATGATATGACTGGTTAATTGGATTTCCATGCAGCCATTGTTCGGTAAAGGAGTCAGGTTAGTCAGATCTTTACTAGCTTCAGTAGCATTACAAGTAAGATAATATTATGCATATAAATCTCGTTCTCAGTATCTTATATTTCATATCATTGGCAAAGTTCACATCTTTAAATCGAGATAGGCGAATGCCCTGTTATTCCAATGTTTATAACAACTACAACTAGTTATTCATGAATGTAGCCGTCCTCTGATTAATCTTTGCCATACAGTTCACACCATGGTCTTCCGGCGTAAGATCTTCTATTTGATCATTTGTTGTGTTTCATTTCTTGTTCCATTCATATACTTGCACCAAGTGTAAAAACAGGCGGTTTGAATTAGGAGATAGATCTTTTAAATTTTTTCTATATCATACCACATGGATCGCATATGTGAATGAAAGAGGAGATGAAACATAAATTTGATTCAAGAGATCGTAAGCCTGGTCTTCCTATCCTTTATACTACATTTGTGTCAATTATATGTCTAGCTTATCTGAAATATGCGTCCTAATAATGGTATCTTTTGAATGTACATTCGTGTATGTGAAGGGACAGATGGTGTTTAAATATAATATCCTAAGGTATAGCGGAGGTTTTCTTTCCCATTTCCATAATTATCTTTTTTGAATCCCCTTTCTAGGAGCAGCAAGAATATACTCTGCTCTTCATAACTGCTTATTGGATGTCCCTTTTAGGTTAGCATATTTATTTTGGACTAGCGGTGTGGATGGAGATGACCATTTTTTGTTTCCTACTGCTGATGTCGATACGCACACGATGGTTGTATGCCAATATTATTCAAACAGATAAAAACCATATTGACTAACTTTTGTTCCAATTGAATCTGTTGCTAAAAATATTGTTGTGTGGCATGCTTAATTTTGTTTTCTTTTGTAGTTTGTTTTGTTGTCTCATAAACTGATTTGATCTCTGTAATTTATGATTATTTGCAGTTGCAACTGAAGTAGTCCTTTAACTCAAAGCCAACATCTCTGGGTAAGAATTCTGACATATAATTAGAAGTATGAAACATTCTTAGTACGCATATTCTATTTTAGTTAAATTTGAAAAGCTAATGATAGCAAAATAGATTATACAACTAATTTAGTGCATGTTTTCTTTTGTAGAATATGGATATACATGTTCGTCGTAGCTGGATGTATGATAGGCTTTTGCCATGTAAAACAGACTACACACGGGAGTTCATAGATGGTCTTAAAGAGTTCATGGAATTTGCTACAACACAACCATTTTTTTTGGAAAATAAAGGGATTAGATGTCCTTGTTTCAAATGTGGAAATAGACCAATTCTTAGTCCTCAAAAGGTACGACTCCATCTCCTACAACGTGGATTTATTCCTAACTATTGGTATTGGACCAAACAAGGTGAGGTAGATCCAAATGATGTTGATATGCATGTAGGAGCTTCCAGTAGTGCAAATAATTTTAGTCTGGATGATGGATTCAATGGATATGAAAACTTTGTGAATCATGCAATGGGGGCTAATATTGATAATGACTTAGAAATGAATCAAAATTTAGGAGATAAACCAAATCAAGAAACTCAACAGTTCTATGACATGTTGAATGCTGCCCACAGACCTTTATGCGAAGGGTGTAAGTCTCACTCTGAATTATCATTGACTCTTCAAATGATGTACATACAATCTGACTTTAATATGCCCCAAGCATGCTTTGATCGAGTAGCTCAACTGATAAAATCATCAAATCCCCCTGATAATCATGTGCCTAAGGATTTTTATGATGCAAAAAAATTAGTGAAAAAGTTGGGTCTTACTTCTGTGAAAATTGACTATTGCATAAAAGGATGTATGCTATATTACAAAGATTATGCAAATTTGAATGAGTGTAAGTTTTGCGGGCATGCACGGTTTAAACCTCATCAGAAAGGAAAAAAGATTGCTTATCAGAGAATGCATTATATGCCTCTAATTCCTAGGCTTAAAAGATTGTATGCATCTTTAAAATCCGCTGAGCATATGAGGTGGCATTCTGAACATAGAAGAGAGGCTGGTGTAGTGTGTCATCCGTCAGATGGATTGGCTTGGAAACATTTTGATGAAATGCATGTTGATTTTACTGTAGAGCCAAGGAACATTCGGCTTGGTTTATGTTCGGATGGATTTAATCCATTTAATAACATTTCCACTAACTATTCGTGTTGGCCGGTAATTGTGACCCCATACAACCTGCCTCCTGAAATGTGCATGACAACACCATATATGTTCCTAACATGTTTAATTCCAGTCCCAAACAATCCAAAGGACAGAATTGATGTGTATTTACAACCTCTAATTGATGAGTTGAAAATTTTGTGGGTTGAAGGTGTTCAAACTTTTGATGTTTCACGAAATGAGAATTTTCAGTTGAAGGCTGCACTTATGTGGACAATAAGTGATTTTCCAGCATATGGGATATTGTCGGGTTGGAGCACTGCTGGGAAGTTGGCTTGTCCGATTTGTATGGTAAAAACAAAAGCATTTTGGATGAAGTATGGGGGAAAAATGTCATGGTTTGACTGTCATCATCAGTTTTTGCCCGCTAATCATCCATATCGGAAGAATAAAGATGCATTCTTTAAGGGAAGAATTGAAAGATCTGAACCTCCTCCAAGATTGACAGGTCAACAAATATGGGAAAAGGTTTGTTGCCTTGACAAGGTTACCGACATGCCATTAAAGCATCCTAATTTCCATGGTCGTGGTAAAGAGCACAATTGGACCAAACAAAGCATATTTTGGGAATTACCGTACTGGAAGGATAATTTAATTCGTCATAACTTAGATGTCATGCACATCGAGAAAAATATTTTTGACAATGTGCTTAACACTGTTATGGATATTAAAGACAAAACTAAAGATAATGAGAAGGCTCGAATGGACTTGATTGAATGCTGCAAACGTCCAGAGTTACATTTAATGAGCTTGTCAAATGGCAAAGTTGTAAAACCGAAAGCCAGCTTCACTTTGAGCGAAGATGAACGAAGGGATCTATGTAAATGGCTTGCGGATCTGAAAATGCCGGATGGGTATGCGTCAAATTCGGCCAGATGTGTTGATAGAACACGATGTAAGCTACATGGTATGAAAAGCCATGATTGCCATGTCTTTATGCAACGATTGCTGCCAAGTGCCTTGAGTGCACTACCACAGAATGTCTGGAAGCCTTTGATAGAATTAAGTCAGTTTTTCAGGAATTTATGCGCTACAGAACTACACGAGGAAAGTTTGCTGCAGTTGGAACGAAATATTCCGATCATCTTGTGTAAGTTGGAACGTATATTTCCACCGGATTTTTTCAATTCAATGGAGCACTTACCTTATGAAGCACTCGTGGGGGGACCAGTCCAGTACATATGGATGTATCCTTTTGAGAGGTAGGGGTGTAATAAATTTTGATGAGTCATATATGCAATCATATCTATCCAAGTTTATATATTTGTCATTTTGCCCTATAATGATGTTTATTAATTACTTTACTGCAGGTTCTTGCATGATTTGAAAAGTATGGTTAAAAATAGGTCTAGAGTGGAAGGCTCGATTTGTGAATCATATTTATCTCAAGAATCTTCGTACTTCTCATCATACTATTTTGAAACTCACATTGAATCAAGAAACACGCGAAGTAAGCGAAATAAAGATGAGGGAAGTAATGATCAAATCCCACATACTTTGTCAGTCTTTAATTTACCGGGGCGTCCTGCTGGTAAGTGTATAACAAGGTCACTAAATCAAGGGAATGATTGGCAGAAGGCATCACTTCAAGTCCTCCTAAATTGTGATGAAGTTTTGCCTATTCTTGAGTAAGTATTCTGATATTTATGTAATTGCTTTATTCATTTTAAAGTAATCATCATAATTGCCTATGTACATAATATAGGGTATTTAGGAGTTCAGTTCGCTATTACTGGAATTACCTCAGCGACCAGCAAGTGGAGGAATCTGTTGAGAGTAATTTTGTCGAATGGTTCCAAAAATATGTGAGTATTGAAAATTAATTATGTTTTTTAATACACAATCATTTAGTTATAATTGATGCCACTTTTATATCACTCAATAACAGGTCCATGATCCACAAAATAATGTTCAAAATCCACATTTGCAAGATTTGGCATGGGGACCTAAAACAAAAGTTAAAACATGGTCGAGGTTCTTTGTTAATGGATATGTATTTCATACAGACTCGACAACAGAATATAAGAAAACATATAATTCTGGAGTATGTGTCAAAGGTGATGGATCATCAGAGTTTTATGGAGTCCTTAAGGAAGTAGTGGAATTAGAATATCCAGGACTTCCTCAAAATAATGCTGTGCTGTTTAAGTGTGAATGGTTTGATTCGGTATCTAATCGAGGCATCAAGAGAAACTAACAACTTGAGATTATTGAGATAAAAGTCACTGAAAAATATCCAAAAGATGATCCCTTCATCCTTGCTCAGCATGCATCACAAGTATTTTATGTTCCTTATCCCAGTACAAGGAGAGATAAAATCCATTGGTATTTTGTGGTCAAGACGAGGCCAAGAAGCAGAGTTGCTCATGGCCAAAATGTGGAGGAACCTTTACAAGAATCTTACACTTTAGTGAATCCTATTGTGGATTCTGATCCTATTGGTGATTTACTAGATAGCCAAAGATGTAGTGCAGAAGTTAATATAGAAAATATTCCAATAGGAACACTTGTCCCAGAAGAAGAAATGCTTGAAGAAGAAGAAGATGAAGAAGGAATAGAAGAATTTGAAGGAGATGATTCAGAAGAAGAAGAAGATGATGATGATGATGATGATGATAAAGATGACGATGATAATGATGATGAGTATGTTTTATCGTTATTAAGTATTATGGTTTACTATTATGTTGTTTTATTGGTTTATCATTTATATTTATAATAATATTAACTGTTTGTGTTAAATTTAATTCCTCATGGTTATTTTTTTACTATTTCCTACAGATAGCACACGGTAGGAAAGGCAAATGATAGTGACAATGTCTTAGTTCCTAATTTTTGAGATATCATTTGTTGAAGATTGTTATGTGGCTCATGACAATGATGTTGAATCTTGATATTTGAGTTAGTTGGTGAATTTGTGGTAGCTTTTGTCTAAATTGCAATAGTGATGTTCACAGTTAGTGTTGTTTATGTTAAACAGTGCGCATTCGGATGTTGTACTTGTATTTGGATATTGTAATTGTAGGTTTAATATATAATACTACGTTTGCTTCGTGTTGTCGTTTATTCCTGTTATTAGCAATAGTGTATATTCTTTTATTATTTTGATTTTTGCAATTTGTAGACTAATTTGTGCAGATTTTTAAACGAATTTTAAATATATATATATGAGAATAAATTTGTAATAATTAGCATTTTGATTTTTTGTCGCCATAGTTAATTAAAATAAAGTTATTTTATAAATATAAAATTTAGTTTTTGCAAGAAATACATTTTTTTTTGTTACAAATTTTATAGAACTTTTCTTCTTAGTTAATAGCTTCTTGTTAATAGCTTTTTTTTTTTTATTAATTTTTATCCGTATCCGTGAGGATATCCGATCAGTGAGTTATCGGATACCCGAATTCGATTCCGTTTTACATATATTTTTTAACAAAAATAATAGATTGAAATATTAATATAACTAACTATAAATCTACTAAAAATTAATATATGTTTCATCAAATAATTATATAATGTAAAAATTAATATATGTAATTCTCAAATAATTATATAATATGTTTCATCAAGATATAAAAAATATATCGATATATATATGTTTTCGGATACGGATTACGGATAACGGATATATCTAACGGATGTATAAATGGATTGAATGTTAAACGGATCGGGTGTCTATAAACTATAAATCTACTAAATCTATACAACTTAACTCATAAGTATAATATATAATTTATAATATATGTTTACAACAATTAATGGAGTTTATTATTACAAATAATATGTTATAAGTTTATTGTTATTTTTTTTATAATTCTCAAATAATGATATAATGTAAAAATTAATATATGTTTTATCGAGGTATAAAATATATATATATATATATATATATATATATATATATGTTATCGGATACGGATTACGGATAATGGATATATCTAACGGATGTATAAACGGATTGAATGTTAAACGGATCGGATGTCTATAATTGGATAAGGATAATACCCTCTTTGAACGGATACGGATGATATCCTCTTTAAACGAATTCGGATGCGAACGGAAATCAGATTTTCGGATATCTATTTATAGCCCTAATGATCGATTAGGATTCTTATATATAAAACTTGCGACACTTGTCGAAAAAAATCATAAAACAAAATTATAATTACTAATTTTCTACTGAAAAAATCCAACGAGCCATAAAAATAGATTCAAAAAATTATAATTACTAGAAGACGTTAAGATATTGCATTATATTGTATCTAGTTAGTAATTATTATAATTATTTATCTAATTGGTAAGGAGCCATAAAAATATACTAGCAACTTTGCACATTCTACGTATGTGCAAGTAAAAAAAATAATTATTATGTAAATATATTAAAATTATTTTTTGTATTATATATATATATATATTCTATAAGTATTTTTAATATAATCACTAATAAATAAATGAATAAGTAGTATAAGATAATGTTATATTAATAACTATGAAATTTTAAATTATAAGTGAAAAGTAATAAAAATTATATAAAAAAGAAAATAAAAAGAATGCAAGCGGTGAGAAAGAAAAGAGAAATATTGAGACAGAAAAGAGAAGTTAAGAAAACGTGCATGAGATAAAAAATGGGATGAAAAGAAAAGTTAATAAATAAATAGAAAAGAAAATATTTTTAGAGTCCATGACACCAAATGGGTCTCTCGCTTAATATAATAGTATAGATTCAAAAAATTAAATAGCAAAAACATAATTTTTTACAACATGAAAACCAACTATAAATAATTTAAGAATTTTAAAATTAGAAAAGAATCTTCCATTTAAAATAAATATTTCGTAAACAATATTTGTTAAGTTATTTTTAAAGTACATATATAGAATGTATGATAATTTATTATTTATTAAAATTATTACTATTCAAATATTTTAAAACTCCTTAAATTAATTTTTACCCAAAAAATGAAGCGGTAAAACTCCCGCTTTATCTTCTTTCCCAAAAACGTAATCCCGCTTCTATTTCCAAGGAAAAGGCATTTAATTAGGTGGAAAAAAAACCCTTACCATCTCATTTCTTCTCTTCATTTGAACCCGCCCCACGAAGTTGATCTCTTTCAGTTCTACCTTCACTGTCTTTCACTTTCCTCTAATTAAATTCGAGTATTAAACCCACCTCTCACTCATTCTTCATCCACCATTACCATTTACTTCCCCTAATTCACCTGAGATTTAACTTTTGCCTCTTGTTTCAGTCAGATGGCGATGAATTTCAACATGGGTTTTGCGATTTCAATGATAATATTGGCGGCGGTGGTGAGAAAAGCCGAGGCTTGATTTTGAGAGAAGCAGCGTTTAATGTTCCAATGGTGAGAATCAACGGTGACGGAGAGAAGCAACATTTCTCTGGACGGTGAGAATAAACGGTGACGGTGAGAATCAACTGCGACCGAGAGAAAGGCCTAATCCGTTAGACCTTCAGATTTCTTTAATTCTTTTGAGGTAACAAGTTTGGGTCATTCTCAAAACTTATTTCCTTTCCTTAGATTTGATGTATGGAGAAATTTTTTTGCATGACTAAGCTAGAATTTCTTGGAATTGATTTAGGAAAACAAAATGAAATTGATGCTATAGTTGTTTAGATAGATGCAGAAAAAGTTGATGTAGAAGCTCCCAAGAAGTTGCCTGCAACAAACGAAACTTTCATTAGTTTTATGAACTTGTATTACAGATTCTCAATTTTTGTGGCTGCTAATTCTCGTGATTGTTTTTTATAGATGTCAGGTGGTAGAAAAGGTAAATGAAAAGCGACTGATGCTTCATCTACAAATCTCCATATGCCTCCACCCAACAATATACCTAGGACCACACTTTCTTCTCCATCACTCACGGATTCACCGCGATTGTCACCAACACTATCATCCAATCCATCACCTAGCAGTCATAATGTTCCTGAGAGCCCTAAGAGTGTCGTATCTATGACTAGTAATCTGAAGCAAATTCACGTACGAGGGAAAGAGTGAGTATTTGATATAAACTTGTCAAATCTTCAATTATGTTGTGGCTTTAATTATATGCTTGTATGTCTTATATTTGATATAGGTTCAGTTCTTCGCATGAGACATCTGTTGAAATTGGTAGAATCATTGAGAGCAGCTACACAGATTGTTGGCCTCGTTGGAAAAAGATTCCCCTTAATCGCAGACAAATGATGTTTCGTGAATTTTCGGTAAATGAATGTTTAATTGTCTTTATTTCTTTCTATTTTGTTAGTATTGCAAATAAATTCTGCGAGTTCATTTTGGTATGTTTTACAGAAAAAGTTTAGTTGGATGGAATGTGAAACCTCAGAAATTTGGAGAATATTTGAGAAGAAAGGTGGTGATAGTTTGAGGGGTAGGTTACATAGATATCGAGGTGCTAACACAAGACCAACTTGGATTGCTGAAAGTGTATGGGTAAAACTTGTTGAAGTGTGGAAGACAAAAGATTTCCAAAAAACGAGTCGAGCAAATAAGCAAAACAGGGCTTCTACCTGTGAAGGCCGGGGCTTCCCACTACATTGTGGAGGTTCTGTTTCCCACCTTGAGCTCATTGATAGATTGGTAAATACTCTTTTACTTGAACTTATTAATTGTATATACCTGCAATGTGTATATATCGTTTGTTAACTATTTCTACTAATTAAAGGTGGCTGCAAAGGGGGGTGATGTACCTCTTGATGAATCATTTATGCAACTCTATTCCAAAGTTGATAAACAGACTGGACAAAGAAAATATGTAAACAAGCGTGCAGAAAATATGATGGTAAGTAGTTTATCTAAATGGTAATACTTTTTCCAAATTTTTTATGTTAATGACATTATTTAAATTAAAATATACTTTGTAGAGTGAATGGCATGAAGAATGCAAAAAAATTCAAGTTGAGAGTCAAACTTTGGAAAATGAAGAATCTCAGATAATATGCGGGCCTCAAGTAAGGCTGAATTTTTCATATTTATTATTATTTCTTTCATATTTGTATATATACTTTTCATATTTCACTTGTTTTGTAGCTGTGGTTAGATAAATTTGGCAGCAACAAAGGACGGGTGGTCGGGCTTGCAGGTCTAGCACCGCTGCTTTCTAAACCTTCAATCTCTAGTTCACATGTGGGATCATCTATGTGGCGAGGTGCAATTGAGAATGAGCTCAGAGATAAGATTGAAGTTTTGACACAGGATAACACAACTCTTAAGGAGACAAACAAAGAGATTCAACAAGAAAATCAAAAGATTTTAGCAAAATTTGACCAATTGGAGGAAAGAATGAATATGATGTCTAGAGCTCCACAATATCCACAATTTCCAAGTCAACCTTCTTACTATCCCCCACCTTTGAGTTATAATCCATACATGCCCCCGCATGTGGCTTCACAAACGGCTCTTTCCAAAGAGGTACCCACTGAACCTTTACCTTCAAAGTCTCCAAGTAAAGAAAAAAGTGATCGTAGTGATGATGATGATGATGATGATGATGATGATGATGATGATGAAAGTGATGATGATATGTCTTAATTCTTAAACTGTGATATTGTCTGTTGGGGATGTTTTTGTGGCTCATCAGTATCTTGAATGTTAATACTTTAGTTAGTTGGTGAATATATGGTAGCTTTTGTCAAGTACTAGATGATGCAAACTGTAATGATGTTGGTCAATATATGCTAGCTTCTTTTGTCAAGTTTTAGATGATGTGAATTGTAATAGTGTTGGCGAAATTATGATAGCTTTTGTCAAGTAGTAGATGTTGGAAATTGTAAATTTTGGTTCTATTAAGTACTATATTGGTTTAATGATACTGTTGTTTTTTGTTTTACTTCAATTGTTGCTCTTTTCTTGTAATTTTGATAATTTATATCAGTAATTGTTTATGTTAAACATTTTGCATTTGGATATTGTAATTATTGGTCTTATATAGTAATATGTTTGCCGGATGTTGTCAATTATTCATGTTATTATCAATTATGTATTTTCTTTTGTTATTTTGATTTTGTCAATTTGTAGTCTTTTAATTTGTACAGGTTTTTCGTTTCAAAAAAAAAAAAATGTACAGGTTTTCCAATTAAATTTAAATGTATATACAAACAAATTTGTAATAATTAGGGACAAATATCTCGTTGCTATAGTTAATTAATAATTCTAGTATAGCGACAAAATATTCATTGCTAAATAAAATAATGGTATTTATTTTGTTAAATAACAATGACAAATTCGTTGGTATAATTTACGAAATATAACATTAATAAATAATTCTATTATTAGCGACGAATTTTTTGTTACTAATTTGTCTCGATTGTTCCATAATTAGCGACGGAAAATTCATTGATAACTACTGACCAAAACTAAAATACTTAAATCCTCATTAGCAACAAAAATTTTGTTGCTAATATCCGTTGTTATGAATTCGTTGGTAATTCCGTTGCTAATATTCGTTTCAATAATCCGTTGCTAAATCCGTTGGTATAAATGTGTTGCTAAATCCGTTGCTATATTTGTTGGTAATAATTCGTTACTAAATCCGTTGGTATTATTCCGTTGGTATATTTGTTGCTAAAATCCGTTGCTAATATTTCGTTGCTAAATCCGTTGCAGTAGATTAGCCACGAGGGTTATAGCAACGAAAAATTTTCGTTGCTAAATCCGTTGCTAAGCCGAATAGCAACGGATTTTGGCTTAAATCCGTTGCTATACGGCGTTTTTCTAGTAGTGAGTGGAGGTGATGATTAAGCTCCCAAAGTTCATAATTTCCCGAAAATTAGCTTGAAATGACGAAATCTCTCTCACTTTTCTTGGAGGTTTTGGTTCGGTGGCAAGGAAGCAAATGTATGGTTTTGGCATGAAATGAAAAATGAAGCTTGTGGAAGAGATGCATATACCGATATATTTTGGGGTAAAAATGTAATATTTGTAATTAAATCCTTAAAGTTTGTAAGTCATGCAATCAAGTACAAAAGGTTTGGAAATGATCAATTAGGTTCCCTAATGTTTTCATGCAATTTGGTCCTTTAATTTACATAAGTGATCGATTAATGGCAATAAACAATTAAATCACGTTCGGTAATTATTTCACGTAGCAATTACATTCACTTTATCAAATAATTCTCAAGTATTTCATATAATTTCACGTAACATGTTGAAATATAACTTATAAAAATTAATATAACACGTATAACTTGAATAAACAAAAATAATAAAATAAATCCTAACGCTCGAAACTCACACGTGTCGAGCGTACCTGTCTGTCTGAAAATCGGGGCGTTACAAAATTACACGCCGAAACCACGTTACTACACGTGTACATTACACGTGCAGGCCATGTGTTCATGACACATGGTAGTCACGTTCCAAGCGTGACACGTGGCGGGGCGTGACTCGTCTCGCCCTCTTCGATCAACATTTTAATCCTTCGTTAATCATATTAACATCTTACCATAACCCTGGTGTCCTTGCATTTGTGTGTTACCCTGTAGGTTCATTATTCGATTAGCAGTGACAGTAATTAATTAATTCACTAATTAATTAATCACTTCACAGATCACAATATTGTAATCTACCAATGGATGTGTGACCCCTAGCCGAATAGCGAAATTAATCGAAGAACCTTTCAGTCAATAACATATAGTGAAATACGATCCTCCTACAACTCCATCTGTCAATCAAGAACTAAGGCATGGGAATATTCTCAGAGCCTAAATATTCTTGATCTTTAAAGTTAAGTTCGTTTCTTATCAATTTAGACCTCAATCCAAGAAAACCCTATTTTCTTGATGTCTTGATCTTTTATCCACCTTGGCCAAGGGTTTAAGTTAATGAACTACGAACAACTCAATCAGTAAGAGATCATTCTTGTTCTTGCAACAATTGTAGGTCCTTTGTAGATTCTACTAATTCTACATATACCACTTGTGTAATCCCAACATAGGCCGTGGTTCAGGTGTCTATATGGCGACACCCTTTTGAGCCTATATCAAAGATTACAGATTTAGCTCATATGAGACATTATAGAATCTCAAGTCTAAGGATATTTCCTAATCTGGAAGTTTCTAGGGGTCTTCCTTTCCCATTTAGGAATGTTCTCACGTGGGACATCTCAGTGATGAAGTTCTAGTAACAATCACCCTCATGTATTATGAACGCATCATCGTATGCACTTATCACCCCATGAAACTGAGTGATCCTTCAAAAGGACATAATCACATAAGTGTTGGAAAACACGAATCAGAAAGCAGCGGAATTTAAAAATTTTTCCCAACAAAAGGACCTTGGACTCGCAATCGTGTAACCAAATTCGTAGAGATAGAAAACTTACTTTTCTTTTATTCTTTCTTGAAGCGTTTCAAGCCACCCAAGAACGCTCTTCTCGCGGCTTGATCCCCTCTCCTTGGTAAAGCTCGAATCTTCAAACTTCTAACTTAAAGTCTCTAGAGAAAGTCCACCAATTTGATCACAATCTAACTAGTAAGGATGCTAGTTCTCTAGTTAGTGTTTAGGCTTAACCTAGGGTTTTATTTTATCTTGGAGAAAGGAAGGTGTTCAACACATGAACCAAAAGAATTGCCAATTAGCTCTAAAGGGGAGCATGAGCTCCCCTATATATAGGAAAGGGAGAGGGACGGCCGAACCTATTCCTTGTTGGACAAGGATTTGGTTCCTCTCTCTCCTATTACTTGATCATCAAGTATTTTCCAACTTTGACTTTGAATTCTAATTCAAGTCAACTTTTAAGAGAGCTAAAAATATCCAAACTATTTTTGGATAATTTTATACTTTATTTATTTAAAATAAATAACTTATTTTTATCTAATTAATTAATTCACAATTAATTAACTAGATTATTTTTCTCCAAAATAAGACTTTCTTTTTAAGTCAAAATTAAACCAAAGTCTATTAAATAATTAATCACATTAATTATTTAACAAATAAATAAATATACACATATATTTACACACGTGTGAGACACGTGTCACAAGGACACGTGTCACTCACGTGAGCCACACTTGTGGTTCACACGTGTGGAACCCTCTTGGCCCGATTAACTCGTTTAATCATTTTCAAGCCTCAACTCATGTAACCAAGTCGTTGTGTGTGACCCTCTAGGTTCTCAATTCAATTAGCAGTGACCCTAATTAATTAATTCACTAATTAATTAATCAGTCCACAGATTAAACGACCATAGTCTAGCAACAGGTGTTTAACCCCTAGCTGAATTAGAATGTTCGGATTCGACAGAACCTTTAAGTCATTGATTCATGTGAGATACAATCCTCCTACTTACTATCTCTCAACCAAGATCTAGGGTAAGGGAATAATTAGAACCCTAATAATCCGGTCTTAAAGCTAAGTACATTTCATATCCATTTGATCTCAATCCAAGAAACCCTTTTCTTGATGTCTTGATCTACTGCCTTGGCCAAGGACTCCATATGGCATATGAATGACTTACACAATAAGAGATCACCTTGCAAATGCAAGTGTAGGTCCTTTCTTGATTCTCATTCACTTTCATGAATCACTTGTGCAGCCCCAGCATAAGCCTTGAATCAGTTGTCTAAGGCGACACCCTTTAAAGCTTATACCAAAGACTACAGAGTTACCTCATAAAGTGACATGGAACCTCAAGTCTAAGGATCAATTAATCACATCAATGACTCGTGAGATATTTCCTAATCTGGAAGTTTCCATTTCCTGAAATAGAAACTTCCTTTCCCATTTAGGAATGTTCTCACACGGGGCACCTCAGTGAACTTACTTATTAAAGTAAGCACCCTCATGTATCACGCACGTATCAACTATACATTTTGCACCTCCATGATGTTAGGAATAGTGCCCTAGAAAGCCGATTAGTCATAATCCGTTTTGGGACTTTCCTAGTATCACAGACAATCTTTGAATAATATACGATTTATTAATATCATAGGCAAACACTTCTTTATATGCTCTTGTTTGGTATGCGTTTACTTTAGCTGTGCATGTATGAGAACTCCCCTAATCCTGATGACTTTAGGACTCTACAATTTAGGTGAAATGGTTCATGAAACGAGCCCTATATCACATAAGTCATGATTAGTAAAATACTCCAAGCCGATGAGTCCTACAGACAGTGGGAGTGTCAACCTGACTCCTCTAAGGCTTGCTTGTGGGATCACGCCCTTAAGAAGGACCACCTTGTTTCATGTAGGTACAAAGTGTATAGTTGATACGTGCGTGATACATGAGGGTGCTTACTTCAATAAGTAAGTTCACTGAGGTGCCCCGTGTGAGAAGATTCCTAAATGGGAAAGGAAGTTTCTATTTCAGGAAATGGAAACTTCCAGATTAGGAAATATCTCACGAGTCATTGATGTGATTATGATCCTTAGACTTGAGGTTCCATGTCACTTTATGAGTTAACTCTGTAGTCTTTGGTATAAGCTTTAAAGGGTGTCGCCTTAGACAACTGATTCAAGGCTTATGCTGGGGCTGCACAAGTGACTCATGAAAGTGAATGAGAATCAAGAAAGGACCTACACTTGCATATGCAAGGTGATCTCTTATTGTGTAAGTCATTCATATGCCATATGGAGTCCTTGGCCAAGGTAGTAGATCAAGACATCATGAAAAAAGTTTCTTGGATTGAGATCAAATGGATATGAAATGCACTTAGCTTTAAGACCAGATTATTAGGGTTCTAATTATTGCCTTACCCTAGATCTTGGTTGAGAGATAGTAAGTAGGAGGATTGTATCTCACATGAATCAATGACTTAAAGGTTCTGTCGAATCCGAACATTCCAATTCAGTTAGGGGTTAAACACCTGTTGCTAGACTATGGTCGTTTAATCTGTGGACTGATTAATTAATTAGTGAATTAATTAATTAGGGTCACTGCTAATTGAATTGAGAACCTAGAGGGTCACACACAACAACTTGGTTACATGAGTTGAGGCTTTAAAATGATTAAACGAGTTGATCGGGCCAAGAGGGTTCCACACGTGTGAACCACACGTGTGGCTCACGTGAGTGACATGTGTCCTTGTGACACGTGTCTCACACGTGTGTAAATATATGTGTATATTTATTTATGAGTTAAATAATTAATGTGATTAATTATTTAATAGACTTTGGTTTAATTTTGAATTAAAAAGAAAGTCTTATTTTGGAGAAAAATAATCTAGTTAATTAATTGTGAATTAATTAATTAGATAAAATAAGTTATTTATTTTTAAATAAATAAAGTATAAAATTATCCAAAAATAGTTTGGATATTTTAGCTCTCTTGAAAGTTGATTTGAATTTGAATTCAAAGTCAAAGTCAAAATTACTTGATGATCAAGTAATAGGAGAGAGGGACCAAATCCTTGGTCCATAAGGACTAGGATTTTCGGTCCTCCCTTCCTATATATAGGGGAGCTCGAGCTCCCCTTAGAGCTAATCGAGAATTCTTTTGGTTCATGTGTTGAACACCATCCTTTCTCCAAGATAAACGAAACCCTAGGTTAAGCCTAAACACTAACTAGAGAACTAGCATCCTTACTAGTTAGATTCTAGCCAAGTTGGTGGACTATCTCTAGAGAGCTTCCAGTTAGAAGTTTTGAAGATTCGAGCTTTACCAAAAGTAGGGATCAAGCAAAACGATCAGAAGGGATGATGAAACGATTCTGATCCCAATAGAAAACGAGTGAAAAAATCGAACCAAAGAAGATGACGAAAATCGTTCGTCCATATCCTGAAGGATGAGTTTTTTCACGAGGGTTTTATGGCTGGCAGATTTCTACTTTCGCAAAACTGGTTTTCGAAGGGAGTTTCAATCATGCCTTTCTCGTTTCATGTTTCTTTCTTTATGTTATATTGTTAAGAACTTCCCTAACATGATTTGAATCTAGGTTGGTGTGGCTTGTTATCCCTACAATGGATTCTGAAGTAGAAAGAGACTTTCGAGGAACGGGTTGCCATTACCGCATGAAGCGCGTTTGAGGGCGGCTCAAAACGTGTCAAGAAAGCTACTACCCAAGTGAGTTTCTTGATCTCTACGAATTTGATTCACGATTGCGAGTTCAAGATCCTTTTGTTGGAAAAATTTTAAATTTCCGCTGCTTTCTGATTCCTGTTTTCCAACACATGAAACAAGGTGGTCCTTCTTAAGGGCGTGATCCCACAAGCAAGCCTTAGAGGAGTCAGGTTGACACTCCCACTGTCTGTAGGACTCATCGGCTTTGAGTATTTTACTAATCATGGCTTATGTGATATAGGGCTCGTTTCATGAACCATTTCACCTAAATGGTAGAGTCCTAAAGTCATCAGGATTAGGGGAGTTCTCATACATGCACAGCTAAAGTAAACGCATACCAAACAAAAGCATATAAAGAAGTGTTTGCCTATGATATTAATCAATCGCATATTATTCAAAGATTGTCTGTGATACTAGGAAAGTCCCAAAACGGATTACTTCGAATCGGCTTTCTAGGACACTATTCCTAACAATCTCCCACTTGCCCGTAAAAGCCATTTAGGTACTCTAAGTCCCATCTTCTCAAGATGCACTTTGAGAGCCTATTTGACTTTGGGCGTTTCCAAAGTGGATCTGCCATATTCTCTGCTGATGTGACCCTCTTGTTTACACATCTCTTAGGAAACACATTTTCCTTATAAAGTGATTCGTAATCACGTGTTCAGTCTCTTGGTGAGGTCTTGGTTCTCTTACTTGAGCAACCATCCATTTTATCATACAATATGATAAAGGAGTTGTTTCATGCTAGGAACTTCATCTAACAAGTTAGATGGAGTTTCTTACCCAAACACTTAACTTAGCGTTATATAATACGACTAAGTTCTCAACTACGATAGTCGAGTTTTGCAATGTCCGTCCTTGGAACCCCTTTCCAACACATTGCATTACCATTCTGGTAGAAGTTGTATCCTTTCAATGATTTCACAATCATCTATGTTTGATTAATGGTTACATCAAATATCCTTCTAACAACAAGATCTTTTGGGCTCTGTAAACTAATACATATCCTCATTTCTTCTCAAGTACTCTGAGGACATCCTTTACAGAAATCTAATGACCTTCTCTGCGGTAATATCAGATTCGGCCTACTACGCTTAGTGTTGCGCCATATCTAATTTAGTACATAACTTTTCATACATTATGCACCCTTTCACTTAAAGGGATTTTGGACATTTTAACTTTCTTAAAGTTATCTTAGGACACATACTCTTCAAAAGAGATGTTCCATTGTCCATACTAAACTCCTTTTAGTATTATGGTTATGTACTCGTTTTGTGATAATCCTTTTATTCTCTTAGATCTATCTTCTATAGATCTGAATGTCGAGAATCTAGGATAATCACTAAGATCTTTCATGTCAAATTGTTTCTTAAACAAGAATTGGTAACTTTCATATTATCCTTCACATTCTTAATGAGAAGGACATTGTCTTCTAAAGAACCAAAAATTGACTCTTACATCACTAACTTTCATATGTACACTTTTAAGACTTATTCGACTTCCATCTGTGTCAAACGATTTGACTATCCTATGGAATCGAATTGTCTAACTCCTAGAAGCCTTTATCAATCCACAAATTGACTTTAGGGATTTACATACCTTATGCATACTCCCACTGAATATGAGACTTTTAGAAATACCTTATTTCAGTCTCTTTCAATCTCATATTGAACAAGATAGTTCTCATATTCATTTATCATATCTCATAGTCAGAATATGAGGATGTGGTAAACACAATCCAAATGGACTTTTGCATTTCAACCGTCAAGAAGGTTGTAATGCTTTCATTCACTCGAAGTTCCACGAGCTTGATCCTATCAGGTGGATCAACCAAGGTCAAAACTTGGTTCGAGTATATGGAATCCATATTGGATTTTAAGGCTTGCTTACACTACTCAGATTCCAAATCTGACAGTGTCTCCTCTTCAAGTAATTCCTTGGCTATCTAGGAACGCGTTCTAAACACGTCTTAAGAGAAGGGTTTCACACGTGTACATACTCTAAAATTTGGCTAAGTTTTATCAGATGGGCTCGTTTCTTCTATATGCGGCGTGGATATTTATCCTCAAATTTCTTTGAGGTCTGCTTGCTTGCCTTTCTTCTTCTATAGGAACGATTCCTTAAGAAAGGTACATTCCTTGAGAAAAACAACCTTTGTCCAAGGGAATCGCAGAAATGATATCCTATATTATTGTATAAACTTGAACTCGTTTCAAACTTATCTCCCACTATCCTCTTCACTTAAGAGGATTCCATTAAATTCTTGGATAAGAATAATTAGGGAATTTAGTATGCCACATTGCATAGTGCAACTAAAGGACTAATTTTTGGAAGGTACTAAATTCAAAACCTCTAACTGCATATTCTAGGAGTTTATTCCTAGAATGTTTATAAGTCAGTAAAGCTTACTATGGAATGGACCATATCCTATTAGGTTTCATTCCCTCATTCGGAAACACTAAGGTCTTCTCGAATTAGTTTACTGAGAGATAATCCTATTATCTCTAAGATGACTGAGGAATTAGTTGCTAAGATATTGGCTATCTCGATCATATCGATTTACCTATAACTTATGACTACTTCGGTTCCTAACCTCCTTTTGAAATTCTAAGAATTTCATATAAGTTTCGAATTTGTACTTCAACAAGTATATTCATTCATAATGATTAAACTGACGATTGTATCTAGTGCTTACATTAAGCATCTTACACTCATCAGCATGGATCAAAATCCACTATAATTTTGGAACGTTCCACGTTTCTTATAAACGGTATTCAGGAACGCTTCCCACAAGACAGGATTTACAGAAAGTCAACTCTATAGGTTCATTTTCATAGAATGATCCTAAGGTGTCTGACTTGCTAATCCTTTTATATCTCAACATTCCAAAGTAATTCGAAGTTTTGTCATCTCACTTACTTTTGTTATCTCGTTGTATGTTCAGAACATTAGTGCTTTGAGTCTTTGCACAACAGATTATGCAGAATCAACTCAAGACTTGCGAATTCTATTCCTAGTAGAATTACTAAACGAGGTAACATTTCAGAGTACTCATACTCTTTGCAGTTCCCTTTCAAAGTCCTTATTTGCTACAATAGAAGCAAGTCCAATTTGATCTCTAGTGTCTTTTGGGCGTACCCCTTACATGCCCTTCCATTGGGCTCTTAAGGGTTTCTTCTCCTTTAGGCCTTCAAGCCTTTAACTTAGTGAGTCTAGAAGAAGAATTAACCATCACAACCTTTTATTTCTTCTTAAGGATGTTCTCAACCATTATCAACTAAATGATTAACTATGCTACATTAGCATCATTCTAGTTAATGATGGTGGAAGCAATGTAAGCAATCAGTGCATTGAGAACTCTTTTCTCAGTTAATGATCGAGACCACAAGATCTTCAAATAAGATCTTTAGACCTTGTTCATGTGCACTTGTTTCCTCATTTGGAATATTGAATAATTCCACAATGTTATACCTTGTAACATTTTTATGAGGTGGTTCAATTGCTCTTAAGTGGTTTGGAGAAATCCATTCACCTCAGATTGCTTCTCTTTTGGCCCGGGTCGAATTTTCAAATAAATGAAAATCTCGCCTTATAGAGAACAATTTCTCTTTTCGGATTCTAAAATGAATTTTAGGATCCGAAGCCATTTTAGCGTTAGTTAGGACTTAGTCAACTTGTTTGACTTAAGGATGGATACGAATGGGTTTGCATTTCATATTGTAGAGAATCACAGAACTACAACCTAAATGCTAAGCAGAGAAAATGTGAGCATGCTGAATTATAACGATATACAAAAGATAAGGTCTTTAATCTAATGTAGCTCCCACTGTTTTTCAAAGATCTATAATTCCCAAAGATCTAAGAGGAACACGTTTCCCAACGGGTACTAAGATCCTAAGCATTTTACCTTGAACCCACAACTCGCGGACATTCTAAGTAAAACCCTAGGTAGGTACAACTTACCAATTCTAACACCTTTAGAACTCTTAGTAATTGTTTTGCATCACCTATCTTTCAATATGGACCCACGACTCGTGCGACATCCATATTTACTTAGGCGTTAAGCTAGACCCATCAATCATAAGATCATGATCAAAACTTAGTTGGAACGACCCACGACTCGCGGACATCGCCCTTGCCAAAATTAACCACGAAATATTGATCATTTAAAATGATCAATTAGGTAACTAAGAACTAATAAGCTCCACTAGCTATCCCACGACTCGCGGATAATAGCTAGCTTTACTTACTAAACTTAAAACCTATTGATGGAATGCTAGGAATTTAATTTAAAATTTGCATCTCAAATTAAATACCTATTATTCGAAATGAGCTTAATATTTAATGGGAATTTTCGAATCAACCAAAGAGTTGTTCGGTTCGACCTCACCAACATATATGTTATCCAATTTAATTAGTCTTGATTAATGCAAGTACAACTTAAATGCATTTCAAACAAGAACATAAACAGATAACATGTCCTAGCATGATACTAACATGTAATGATCATGGGTTCTACCTATCTTATGCGTGATATGTGGGAGCCACTCCACAATCACAAGTTCTAACATACATGCCACATAAACAGTTTAAATCACATAAGGGAAAGCGGTAACAAAATACGAGCCCTATCTCTATTACATTTAACAATTGAGATTCCCCTCCCTAACATTTTGAGGGGTCTTCACTTATGGCCTCCTTGTTACTTGAATGTGGTCCATCTTACTCCATGGGTGCATTGTCTCCAAAATGAAAATAAAACCTCACCACCTATCTCTACTCTCAAATTACAATAAAAAGAAAAAGACATAAAGTAATAAGGCTCAATCTTCATATTGGCCTTAGACAATTACACGGGGCACACCCCGGCCTCAAAAACAGTAATATGGAAAGCCACATAATAAATCACATAACAGTACGCACATAAGTGAGGCTCCAACCTCATTTGAAAAACGCAACTATAGGGCTCCAACCCCAATTTAAACCATCCATGTGCATAAATTAAAACCATACATAAGTCTAAACCCATGATCACCTAACATGCTTTTGCGAGAATTTAAATTTAACCAATAAATTAAAATTCCCGTTTCAAGTCCTAATGACTCAAAACACGACTTGATGCGAGTCTTATTTATAAAAGTTTTCAATAAATCCCAAATTACCAAAACAAATAAAATTCCAATTAATTTCTGAAAATTAATAATTTTATCAAAGATTGTATTTTCCCAAAATATAAACCGTTTCAATTTCTCAAAAATCCCAATTTTAAGTTTTATTCAAAAATTAAAATAAATATTCAAAAAATAAAATTTTAAAATTAAAATAAAAATTGGGACTGGATTGCACGATAAACGAAAAACGGATTACGAAAACGGGGCCCTTGCACGAGAAGGGCCGCTCGTCGCAGGCGTGCGCACGCGACAGGCGCTGGGGGTGCACGCCGCGCGTTCCTGCGCGCGGCCCTCTCGGCAAGGATGGCGGGCGGCCTGGGCGAGCTATCCCGCACGACTTGCGGGCGTCTCGCCCAGCCTGGGCGGACGGCGTCGGCAGCCCTGGGTGGGTGCGCCTAGACGCGCCCGGAACGCCTCCCGCGCGGTTGCGGGAGGGAGTAGGCGTACGGCCTGCGTACGCCTAGGACAGGCGGGCGGCGGCGCACGAAGCCCGCGCGCGCGACGCCTTCGCGCGCGGGGTTTCGCGTGTTCGTAATCCAGGCTTTCCGTTTCGTGTTTTCGTTCAAAAGCAAAACCAATCCAACAAATCCAAAAACAGTTTATACAGTTTCAAATCTAAAATAGTTTTCAAAAATTAAATTTTACAAAAACCAATTTTCAGAAACTTTCAGGAAAAAATACAGTTTCGTAATTCAGGCTTTCTAAAACAATTACAAATACTCAATCGCATCAAGCCTAAGAATTTCTACCAAATTCAGTATAATTGAGACGAATCAGAAACACGATTAACGAGGTGGCTTTGATACCACTTGTTGGAAAACACGAATCAGAAAGCAGCGGAATTTAAAAATTTTTCCCAACAAAAGGACCTTGGACTCGCAATCGTGTAACCAAATTCGTAGAGATAGAAAACTTACTTTTCTTTTATTCTTTCTTGAAGCGTTTCAAGCCACCCAAGAACGCTCTTCTCGCGGCTTGATCCCTTCTCCTTGGTAAAGCTCGAATCTTCAAACTTCTAACTTGAAGTCTCTAGAGAAAGTCCACCAACTTGATCACAATCTAACTAGTAAGGATGCTAGTTCTCTAGTTAGTGTTTAGGCTTAACCTAGGGTTTTATTTTATCTTGGAGAAAGGAAGGTGTTCAACACATGAACCAAAAGAATTGCCAATTAGCTCTAAAGGGGAGCATGAGCTCCCCTATATATAGGAAAGGGAGAGGGACGGCCGAACCTACTCCTTGTTGGACAAGGATTTGGTTCCTCTCTCTCCTATTACTTGATCATCAAGTATTTTCCAACTTTGACTTTGAATTCTAATTCAAGTCAACTTTTAAGAGAGCTAAAAATATCCAAACTATTTTTGGATAATTTTATACTTTATTTATTTAAAATAAATAACTTATTTTTATCTAATTAATTAATTCACAATTAATTAACTAGATTATTTTTCTCCAAAATAAGACTTTCTTTTTAAGTCAAAATTAAACCAAAGTCTATTAAATAATTAATCACATTAATTATTTAACACATAAATAAATATACACATATATTTACACACGTGTGAGACACGTGTCACAAGGACACGTGTCACTCACGTGAGCCACACTTGTGGTTCACACGTGTGGAACCCTCTTGGCCCGATTAACTCGTTTAATCATTTTCAAGCCTCAACTCATGTAACCAAGTTGTTGTGTGTGACCCTCTAGGTTCTCAATTCAATTAGCAGTGACCCTAATTAATTAATTCACTAATTAATTAATCAGTCCACAGATTAAACGACCATAGTCTAGCAACGGTGTTTAACCCCTAGCTGAATTGGAATGTTCGGATTCGACAGAACCTTTAAGTCATTGATTCATGTGAGATACAATCCTCCTACTTACTATCTCTCAACCAAGATCTAGGGTAAGGGAATAATTAGAACCCTAATAATTCGGTCTTAAAGCTAAGTGCATTTCATATCCATTTGATCTCAATCCAAGAAACCCTTTTCTTGATGTCTTGATCTACTGCCTTGGCCAAGGACTCCATATGGCATATGAATGACTTACACAATAAGAGATCACCTTGCAAATGCAAGTGTAGGTCCTTTCTTGATTCTCATTCACTTTCATGAATCACTTGTGCAGCCCCAGCATAAGCCTTGAATCAGTTGTCTAAGGCGACACCCTTTAAAGCTTATACCAAAGACTACAGAGTTAACTCATAAAGTGACATGGAACCTCAAGTCTAAGGATCAATTAATCACATCAATGACTCGTGAGATATTTCGTAATCTGGAAGTTTCCATTTCCTGAAATAGAAACTTCCTTTCCCATTTAGGAATGTTCTCACACGGGGCACCTCAGTGAACTTACTTATTAAAGTAAGCACCCTCATGTATCACGCACGTATCAACTATACACTTTGCACCTCCATGAAACAAGGTGGTCCTTCTTAAGGGCGTGATCCCACAAGCAAGCCTTAGAGGAGTCAGGTTGACACTCCCACTGTCTGTAGGACTCATCGGCTTGGAGTATTTTACTAATCATGACTTATGTGATATAGGGCTCGTTTCATGAACCATTTCACCTAAATGGTAGAGTCCTAAAGTCATCAGGATTAGGGGAGTTCTCATACATGCACAGCTAAAGTAAACGCATACCAAACAAAAGCATATAAAGAAGTGTTTGCCTATGATATTAATCAATCGCATATTATTCAAAGATTGTCTGTGATACTAGGAAAGTCCCAAAACGGATTACTTCGAATCGGCTTTCTAGGGCACTATTCCTAACAATAAGCAAGTCTCAACAGAGTCAAGGTCGACACTCCCACTGTCTGTCGGACTCTCGACTTGGAGAAGTTTCTAATCCTCGCCTATGGAGTTAAGAACTTGTTTCATGTGTCGTTCCCATAACAACAATGTTCTTAACGGCCTCATCGGATTAGAGGAGTTCAATACATACAAAAACACAGTCAACCCAAACAGATATAAAGAAGTGAATGCCTATGAACAAAATCATCTCGTTTATGATTCAAAGACTGTTTGTGATATTACAAGGAAATAGTAAAGCCAAAAGATGCTTTAAGGGCACTATTCCTAACAATCTTCCAAACAGCAATGGCAACCCTTCTTAACCTAATCCATCCGTTCGTGAACCTCACGTACCTTAGTCTGAATTTCCGCCAAGTGGAGATACGGGCGACCCTGACTCCGGTTGGGAATTTAGAGTGGGTTGGGAGACTGGAATTCGATCTCCCGAAGAACGAGACACAACGTCAATGCTTGTGGATGAGGGAGTTGGTAACTCAACTTTTGAGGGGCATATCCTATCGCTGGGTAGATAATCCCATTACCACTGATCACTTCCAAATTACTCCGATGAAGATATTGTCTTGGAATTATAACAGTACAGGCAGCGAGGAATTCAGACGTAATCTTCGTGATCAGATTAGGGATTACCAAGTGGATATTGTATTCTTACTTGAAACAAGAGTCTTCGCGGTACGGGGGGAGGAAAATTCACGTAGACTGGGATTCACCAATGTATGCAGAGCTTCAATTGAAGGGAGGGAAAGTGGAATTTGGATGCTGTGGAATGAAGACAACATCCATGTAGAAATACTTGAAACATCTAACCAGCTCATACATGCTAAGATCGGTCCTCGAATGGGACAACAATGGTTCTGTACTGGGATATATGCTAGTCCAAAGCCGAGAAAACGGGAGGAACTTTGGAGAGAACTGCGACAAATAAGTGCCAACACCTCCGAAGCGTGGATGCTTACCGGAGACTTCAATGATATTAAGGGACCGAGCTAGAAGTCTGGTGGGAAACATGTCTCTTGGAATAAATATCTGAAATTTGTGGAGAATATTGAGAGCTGTGGTTTACTTGATGTTAGCACCAAGGGTCCAAAATTCACATGGCCCGGAACGGTACGTGATGGTCGTCGAGTCCGAGAGAAGCTTGATGGGGTTCTATCCAACATGGAGTGGGTTCGTAAATTCCCAGATAGTGTGTCACGAGTGCTTCCCAAAACGCCCTCGGACCACCACCCCTTGCTCACTGACATGGAAGGCAGCAAATTCGTAAGGAAAGGTTGCCCGTTTCGCTTCGAAGTAGCCTGGTCCTTACATCTAGATTGCCATGAGTTAATTTGTGAAAACTGGAAGATAGATTCAAATTTGCACGAGGCCTATCAACAACTACAAACCTATCACTAAAGAGGAAGTGTGGCACGTGGTCAAGCCTATGGGACCTTTCAAAGCCCGGGGGCCGGACGACTTCCAAGCTTATTTCTATCAGACCTATTGGGAAATCGTAGGAGACACGGTCACTAAACAAGTTCAAAATTATTTTTGGAACAACAAGTTTCGGCTGAGATGGGGTTCGCGCACGTTTGTTTAATCCCCAAGACGGATAGTCCGAAGAATGTGAGTAAATTCTGCCCTATCGCACTACTGAATGTGTCTCTCAAGATACTCACCAAGCTGATTGTGATGCGAGTTAAACCATACATCTCGGATATCATCGGGCCTTGTCAAAGTTCATTTATTCCAGGGAGGATAACACACAACAATATTCTGGTGCTAAAGGAACTACTCCACTCGACGCGGAACTATAAAAGCAAAAAAGGAAGTATGTTGCTAAAGTTAGACTTAGAGAAGGCTAATGAAAAAGTGAGCTGGGATTTTCTTGAAGAAACTCTCCTGTTCTTCAATGTTCCGATACACATCACATCTCTCATTATGAACAGCGTGAAGAAAGTCAGACCACATATTTTGTGGAATGGGGAGCCAATTCAGCCTCTAATCCCCTTTTGTGGACTCCGACAAGGGGACCCACTTTCCCCGTATCTCTTTGTTATCTTCATGGAAAGACTCTCGTACATGATAGAGAAAGCAGTTACAAGGAACGCTTGGAAACCGGTGGTGGTGTTATTTACCATATGTTATTTGTCGACGACATCGTTCTAAGATAAGCCATATGTTATTTGTCGATGACATCATTCTTGCAGCGAAAGCAACGATTGAAAATGTCGAGACGATTAGGGAAATCATAGCCTCCTTTTGTCAATCCTCGGGACTCCAAATTAACACAGGAAAGTCGAAAATTTGGTTTGCTCCATATACAAACCAAGCTGGGCGAGAGATAATTTCTGAGACAATTGGCATAGCAGAAACTCAGAATTTTCGGCGCTATTTAGGGGTTAACTTAGGGGATGGCAGAGACTTTAAATTGATGTTTACTGAAGCGTTGGAATGAGCTCAGAAACGACTTATAGGTTGGAAAGCTAAAACTCTCAACATGGCAGGACGTATGTGTTGGAAAACAGCAGAGTTTACACAGTGACATTATAATTTTTTTTCCAAAAGCAAATCTTAAAACTTGCAATGTTCGTATTGTATCGTATCTAGAGTGTTTCAAGAAACTAATGTAGATTGTAGCTTTCTTATGATGTCGATACCGCCTATCGAACACCATTCAAGCGGAAAGTCCCTAGAACATCCTTCGATTAGATTCCAAAGTAGGCAATCCTCCAAAGCGTGTCCACACCAGTCCTAGAACACGATGAAACTAGTGAGAATGCTATTTCTGTGTCTTATGTTTGGGTAGGATATTTTACTTTGAAAACTTTTCTTTTATTTACTCAAAAATAATTAACACTTCTTGAGTGTTGGTCTAAAGAGTAAGAGAAGCCCCACCCTTATATTTATACTAAGGGGTTCAAAATCCCCTAGGGTTTCCTAAACCTAGTGGGCTTTGATTTCTTTCTCACTAATTAACTAATTAATTATTAACTTTTAATTAGAAAATAAGTTCTTAACTTATTCTCCAAGTATAGTAAGAGATCCTTCTCTCTCCTACAATAGAAAGTTTGACTTTTTCAACCTTTATCTAACACAGTCAAAATCAATTTATTCAATAAATAACTTAATTCATAATTAATTATTTATTGGGTTAATTATTTTGAGAATAGTCTTAACAATTAATTCATAATTAATTAAAAGACCAAAAACTAATTAATTACAATTTAATTAATTAATTCTAGAAAAGAATTCACGTGTAAAATAATTACACGTCGGAGCCATGTGTGTGTGACACGTGGCAGCCACGCAAGACGCGTGACACATTGCAGTCACATGTGCTTGACATGTTGCAGCAGTCCACGTGTAAATGTTCCTATTTCAATCAATAATTTGATCCTTCGTTAATCTAATTAACATCCTACCATAACCCTCGTATTCTGACATTTGTGTGTGACCCTTTAGGTTCATTATTGGATTAGCAGTGACAGTAATTAATTAACCACTTTACAGATCACACTACCATAATCTAGTAATGGGTGTGTGACCCATAGCCGAATAACAAAATGAATCGAAGAACCTTTCAGCCAATGACAATCAGTGAAATACGATCCTCCTACAACTCCATCTCTCAATTAAGAACTAAGGCATGGGAATAAACTCAGAGCCTTATTATTCTTGATCTTTAAAGTTAAGTTCGTTTCATATCCATTTAGATCTCAATCCAAGAAAACCCCACTTTCTTAATGTCTTGATCCTTTATCCACCTTGGCCAAGGGTTTAATATTTAATGGACTACGAACAACTTAATCAGTAAGAGATCATTCTTGACACAAGCAAGTTTGTGTAAGAAACTCGATCAGCTCAACTGAGATTTTCTTTGGTCTACGGACACAAGCAAGAGGAAAATGCATCTTATTGGTTGGGAAAAAGTAATTCGTAAGACAGAGCAAGGCAGATTAGGCATACAGGAAGCGCGAAAGAGCAACATTCGTTACTCGCCAAAATGAGATGGCGTGTTTTGAAGGGCAGCGACGACAAGTGGAACAACATGTTCCGTGCAAAGTACCTGGAAGATGGAAATGTTTTGAACCATACTCCAAAACAGGGTAGCTCGCGACTATGGAAGGGCATCGTTAGAAGCATGCATGCCATCTCCCATAAAATTCATTGGAGAGTAGGCAGCGGCAGGAACATAAACCTCTGGGATTCAAACTGGACGGGGAATCTTAGAGATATACTCCCAGGTGATGTAGAAGTGCAGGATGAAGGGATGCAGGTGAGCGACATTAAGGACAATGACGGTAATTGGGAATTGGACCGAATTATCACTTACATACCTGAGTCGGTGATAGAGATGATCAAGGGTATCCCACCCGCATCCAACAGTGAGGAGGAGGATGTACAGATCTGGAGAGGGGATCCTTCTGGAAAATACACATGCAAATCGGGTTATGAAGCCATCAGACAAGGTTTAAATATGTAGGACAGGTCTTGGAAGATGATATGGGAGTGCAAAATTTCGACGAAACTGAAAATCTTCTTGTGGAAAATTAACCATGACAGTTTAATGTGTAATGTACTCCGAGTCGATTGGAATCCGGGGAATGAAGCACACTATCGCAGATGCTTGGCACCGCGGGAAGGTATACTGCACATTTTCAAAGAGTGTCCAGTAGCCAACATGGTGTGGCGTGCAGTAATTATAGAAGAAGACTTGGATAGTTTCAGGGCTGTGAATGCGACATGCTGGCTCAGTAGCGTGTGGAAGCTCAATTTGAGAAATAAACTTGTCCCCTACTGTGATTGGAAATGGACGCGGGTTGCGGGCCTCTGGAGTCTTTGGAAACAGCGTAATAAATTGGAATATCAAGGGAGCAAAACTCCATTTCAAGTGATTTTGTGGAGTATGAAAACGGTAATGCTGGACATCACCTACTTGTAGCAGCCGTTGAAGAACTAGGATAGGGGAGCAGTTCACATTACCTGGTAAAAAACCCCTCTTGGTTGGGTTAAGCTCAACACGGACGGAAGCTACCTAGAGGATCAAAGGAAGGCTACGGCTGGTGGAGTGATTCGTAACGTGAAAGGTGAATGGATCCTCGGTTTTGCGATCAAATTGGGGGATACGAATATATTGACGACGGAGCTGATGGGACTTCGTGAGGGCTTGAAGCTTGCTTGGGAAAGACGGTTTGAGAAAATTGACGTTGAATGTGATTCTAAAATGGTGGAGGAACGACAACGATAACGACCATCCACTTGGACTGATTATCGCGGATTGCAAAAGGTTGTTTCGAATGCCGTGGGAATGCAGACTCAGGCATATCAAGAGAGAAGGCAATATGCTCGCAGACAAGTTAGCTAAACTCGCACGCAACATCAATGTTGAGAAGAAAACCTGGGAAGTCCAGCCTCCTGAAGTCCAACCTTGAGCAAGTGTAGTTGGGCAACTTCTAGTCTTTCTGTTGCTACCAAAATTGTTATCAATTACGTGCATATTTTATAAATTTAGTTTACATAAATTTGAATTCTCCTCTTCCTTGAGAGTTTTCTGCCTCTGTGGCCTTGCCAGTCCGTTCCACGTTCTGGCAACTAAGAGTGTTCTCCGACGAGAAGTGAGGGAGTGATACACGAGTGTCCGATATAGCGACCAGTCTCGTCACAATACTTTCTCATACTCTTTACTCTTATCCTCTTTGCTTTTTTCTTAGTTCTAGGGCTCATTTTGATATACTAACGTTGCGCTTTGCTTTGTCTTTCCAGGGAAGGTGCAGCTCGAGGCCTCGCTCCTCCGGCCCTAGTTCCAGTGTACTAGCATACTCTCTATCTATGGAATCCGATATAGATCAGTTAAGCAGGGAGTTGGCTTTAACCTCGACCGAGGATTTGGGTAGAATTGCTCCGGATGCGGTGTGGAAGGGTACGGACAGTCCTGCAGGTTTCCTGGTCGTGGGGAGGATCCTTTCGAAGAAGTCATTTCGCTTTGAGGCCTTTCAAAGTACTATGAAAGGGGTGTTTAATCCCATCAGGGGGATGGACGTGGAGAAGCTCGATGGGGGACGGTTCCTATTTGTTCTGCATCACAAAGTAGATCTCCACGGAGTCATGAATGGAGGTCCGTGGGCGTTTGATAAACACTTGCTACTCCTTCGCGAGGTTAAAGACTCGATGAATCCGGTTAATTGCGATCTGTCTACGTGTGCTTTCCATGTCCAAGTTGAGGGTCTCCCATTTAACAAACGCTCACGTCCCATGGCAGAGTTTATCGGAAATCAAATTGGCAAGTTTTTGGATTATGATGAGAAGAAGAAATGGGGTCATATGTTCAGCCCGAATATGCGAATCAGAGTCGATATCAACATGGATGAACTGCTGAAGAGGGAAATTCGAATCAGAAATAGTACAGGAGATGAAGAAATTCTTGTAAATTTAAGTTACGAGAGGTTGCCCAATTTCTGCTATATATGTGGTTTCTGTGATCATATAGTGAATACTTGTCCGAAGTAGTGTGAGGAAGGTTTCTCGGTCACGAAAGATGAATATCCGTATGGCGCCTGGCTTCGTGTGACGTCAGATTTAGGAAAGACATGGTGGAAGGATTTCGGCCCTTCCCTTGCCGGGAAAGCGACCAAACCGCTGTTCAAAGGAGGCCAAGCGTCCTTCCAAGCGCTCTAAACAGAAATTCGGTGGCTGCGGGATTCGATAAAGTTAATCCCGAGTCTTCGGGAAGTTCCCATGCTACACAACTCTCTTCCCGCCCTGAAGCTAATATTCAAACGTGTGCCAATTCCTTAGATATACCCAAATCCTCATCTCATAAACCTCACCCCCTAGTTCCTAGAAACAGTAAAGCCACGTTGGAACCCAATGTTTTCTCACCCAACCCTGATGACAATATATTATCTAAATTATCTCTTTCCCCCTCTTTATAGATAAAACCTTTATCAGATATCAAACAACAAATAGCCAACCTTAGCCCAATCAACCTGCCGGCCAAAACTTTGAACCCGGTTGGCCCAAGCCCAGATACTAATCCCATTCCTTTGCCAATGCCTCCCCATAACGACCCACCCTTTACCTTCTCTCATATGCCCCATAAGGCCACGAGTCCCAAATTTCCTTCTTCTAGAACCACCATAACCTCCTCAAACAGAAAACTCAAAGCCCGTAAAAAGAAAACCCATGACAAGGAGAATGATCCGTATGCACTCGCCCAACGTGAAGACATCATGTTAGTTGACACACCTATCAGTTCTGCTTTGGAACCTCTGAAGTTGGGGAAAAGATTTGCTTCTGTTCTTTCTGAGATAAGTTTGGATACCCGTCCATTGAGAAAGCTCTCAAATTCATTGAGCTGATGTTACCTTTGCACCGGCGGTAGCTGCGATCGTCATGAATCTGTTTGCTTGGAACTGCTGGGGCTTGGGTCGGGCCTGGGCAGTTCACGAGTTGGAGGATTTCCTCCGGTTACATGATCCAGGGTTAGTGTTCCTTTCCGAAACAAAGAGTAAGAAGAGACGGATGGATGCTTTGATGGACAAATGGGGTTTCTTTGGCTTATGCGTGGATGCGTGGGGAAAAGTGGAGGACTAGCCCTCATGTGGCGCAAAAATTTATCGGTTGACTTACTAAGCTATTCTAAGTTTCATTTTGATGTTATGGTTCACACGCCCAACTGTCAGATAGGATGGCATCTCACCTGTATCTATGGCCATCCGGACGCTTCGAAGAGGAAGTCCACCTGGAACCTCATTGACTCACTAAAAAGCTCTTCGCGAAATCCGTTGCTTGTTTTTGGCGATTTCAATGAGCTACTCTGGGGAGATGAGAAGAGAGGAGGCCGTCCTAGGCCAGCTCATCAGATGCGTGCCTTCAGAGATTGGTTGTGCAATTGCAATTTGGTGGATTTGGGTTTCTCTGGTAAGAAGTACACGTGGTCCAATAACAGTCCTGAGCCGTTTACTATTGAAATTCGCCTGGATAGGGCAGTAGGGAATGGCAAGTGGAAGGCCTTATTTCCTGCGTATTCAATTCATAATATAGAGTCCAACACTTCGGATCACTCGCTTCTCCTACTAAAACTCTTTCCTAATGTCACGGTACGTAAGAAGTCTTGCTCTAGACATACCTTCAAATTTGAATCGGCATGGCTTCGTGATCCCGATTGTGAGAAAATGGTCATAGAAAGCTGGGGCTGCATGATTAATGATAACAATTCCGAGGCTACCTCGAGAAAGATTGAGAATTATAAGCTAGACTTGTCGGATTGGGCGTCGGATAAGTTCGAGGTCCCTAAGGATCGCATCAGAAAACTGGAACAAAATCTCAAGGAGATCAGATGCAGCCCTATTTCTATTGCGAGTAAAAGGCAGGCTGTTTTTCTTAGAAAGGAGATTTCCGAGTAGTATGCGAGAGAGGAATCTTGGTGGAGACAGCGGGCCAAGGCCCATTGGATGTCGGAAGGGGATCCTAACACTAGCTACTTCTTCTCCAGAACTAAGAGTAGAGAGAAGAGGAACATAATTGACAAATTGTTAGATAGCGATGGTGTCGTCCGTACCAAACAAGAAGAGATTCATTATGTGGTGGAAAAGTATTTTGAGAAAATCTTCCAATCCAATCAGACTTCGGAGACTGAGATAGATAGTATGCTGGTGCACTTACAAAGCAAGGTGACTCCTGCGATGAACGAGATGCTTCTCGCGCCGTATTCTTCTCTGGAAATTGAGAAGGCATTGAAGTCTATGTTCCCCCTGAAAGCCCCCGGGCCAGATGGTATGCCTCCTATTTTTTTTCAAAAGTTCTGGAGCTTCATTCGTGATGATATTGTTAATTGTGGTCTAGATTTTCTTAACCATGGGCGTTGTGATCAGACGATGCATGCAACTAATATTTTGCTTATCCCAAAAATTGAAAATCCTAAAAGCATGTCTGATCTCCGTCCCATTAGCCTCTGCAACGTTTTGTATAAAATTGCTTCTAAAACTGTGTCCCTGCGACTCAAACCGATTCTTAAAACCTTGATCTCCCCTTCTTAGAGTGCTTTTGTGCCGGGGAGACTTATCACTGATAATGTGTTGTGTGCGTTTGAAATTAATCATTTTATTAAAAATAAGAAGCAGGGTGTGGACGGTTACTTGGCTCTGAAACTAGATATGAGTAAAGCATATGATAGAGTGGAGTGGCGATTCTTGGAACGTACTATGTTGAGGTTAGGCTTTCATTTTTCTTTTGTGAGTTTAATCTTGCGTTGCATCTCTTCGGTTGACTATTCCTTCTCCCTTAATGGTTCTTGCTTTGGTAGTTTATCTCCGGGTCGTGGCCTCAGACAGGGCGACCCTTTGTCTCCTTATCTGTTTCTCTTATGTGTAGAGGTGTTGAGCTGTTTGTTGGAGAATGAGGCGAGAGTTGTGGGAGTTAGGATATGCAGGGAGGCCCCGGCTATCTCACATCTTTTATTCGCGGACGATACTATGGTTTTTAGCAGGGCCTCTCGGGAAGTGGTGGATGACATCCTGGATGTTTTGAGGAAGTACGGGGCTGTCTCGGGTCAGCTGATAAACTATGAGAAATCCACGGTAGTTTTTAGCCCGAATGCTGGTCTTAACGTGAGAGAGGAGTTGGCGGTTAGACTTGGGGTCCGAAATGTGAAGAAGCATGAAAAGTACTTAGGCCTCCCGCTATGATTGGAAGGTCCAAGAAAGAGGTATTTGCAAACATTCGAGACCGTATTAGTAAGCGGATACATGGGTGGGGAGATAAGGCTCTTTCTCGGGCAGGGCGAGAAATCTTGATTAAAGCAGTCTTACAGGCCATTCCAGCGTATGCAATGAGCTGCTTCAAGCTACCTGAAACACTGTTACGTGAGATATCCTTGATGTTGGCTAGATTCTGGTGGAGCGGTAAGAATGTTGATAAGATTCATTGGGTGAGCTGGGAGAAATTTTGTGT
Source organism: Lantana camara (assembly GCA_037501455.1). Taxonomy (NCBI): domain Eukaryota; kingdom Viridiplantae; phylum Streptophyta; class Magnoliopsida; order Lamiales; family Verbenaceae; genus Lantana; species Lantana camara. Next base: position 77,995,508 of record CM074863.1, read on the forward strand.
CCCGAAGGAAGAGGGTGGCATGGCTTTAGGAATTTAAGGGCGTTTAATCTGGCTCTGTTGGCGAAACAAGGGTGGAGATTAGTCACTGAACCACATAGCTTGTTATCAAGGTTATTGAGAGCTAAGTATTTTGGGGGTGAGAATTTCTTTGAGGCCAAACTGGGGTCGAATCCTTCACTCACATGGTGTAGCATTTGGACGGCTAGGAAATTATTAGAAAGCGGAGTGCGATGGAGGGTTGGGAACGGAGCGTGCATTCAAGTTTGGAGCGATAAATGGCTACCGAGACCATATCGTTTCAAACCTTTGGTTCGAACAGAGGAAGGGAGTAGCTTAACTTAAGTGAAACAGCTGATTACGGGCGAGGGAAGATGGGATGAAGCGTTGGTGCGCAGCTCTTTTGTAAAAGCAGATGTAGAAGTCATTCTCTCGATTCCTTTAGGTAGTGGATTTTCTGTAAAGAGTGCGTATCTCGTGGCTTTGGCGATGTCAAAACAAGAAAGCAGTAGTGGCGAAAGCTCTTGTTGTCGATCTTGGAAGGTGATTTGGGACCGACGAGTGGCGCCGAAAGTTAACGTGTTTATTTGGCGGCTGTGCAGGAATGTATTACCAGTTGGCGCAACGCTTGAAAAGAAAAAGAGCAGAGAAAGAGTGCTCTGCCCATGGTGCAGTAGTGAAGCAGAAACTCTGGAACACGCTTTTCTTAAGTGCAGCATGGTCAGACTGTTTTGGGCCTGCACCAATTTACCATGGCATGTGATTTCTCAATGGCATGGAGGGGGCGAGGACTTGGATCAGACATGTGCTGGAGAGATTAGATGATGAAGAGGGAGATCTTTTCTTGGTTTCGGCCTGGCCTTTGTGGCGTAATTGTAGCAAAAAGTGGGCAGAAAATGAAAGCATGGATGCTTGCTCATTAGCTTCGTTTGCGAGGAACTTCTTTGATAATGGCAGAACTGGGAATACGGCAGAAACTATAGCTGAGATCCCCAGCTTGCCATTAAACTGGACAGCTCCGCCGGTGGGGTGGATTAAGGTGAATGCTGATGCGGCTGTGTTTGAGGCTTCGGGCGAGTTAGGCTGTGGTATTGTGGCTCGGAACCACTTAGGGGAGTGTGTAGGATGGCTGAGCAGAGTATTCAGAGGTTCGTTTGCAGCTGAGTTGGTGGAAGGAATGGCGATGAAGGAAGCTGCTATACTGGTACAACAGAGAAGCTTCGGTCCGGTGATCCTAGAAGGAGACTGCCTTAATTTGATCCATAAACTTCAGGATCAGTCGGAAGATTGGTCAGCTACGGGTCCGATCATAACTGACATCAAGGAAGCTCTTAATCGGGTCTCTTCTGTACGGTTCAGTTTCGTGCGGCGCGCCGGCAATTGCATGGTTCATTCTTTTACACGCTTGGGGTTGAATTCTGATGGGGACGTTGAGCTTCCTGATGCTGCTAGGGATTCGTTTATGGGAAATTTTAATTCGTTGTAATTGTCTTCCGTTTCCCGTAAAAAAAAATAAATAAATAAAAATTACGTGCATATTTTGAAACTTTTATTCATATTAGTATTTTTATAAATTTGGTATTTTATTTGATTTAAAATTAATTAAATTAAAAAGTAGATCATGATTTCTTTTATAATTTTTGTAATATTTGAACATAGTATTGTGAAAATTAAAAAATCATCTTGTTTTATTTAAATATGATGAATGATTTTTTATTTTTTATAATTAAATAAAAAAATATTTTAATCTATTTATATATTTTTATCGCAAATTATAACAAAGGATCGGTATAAAGTAAATTAAAAATAAGAGGATTACTTTAAATTCACAATTCACAATAAAAATACAGAGATGAGTATGTATTTTTTCCAATTTATTTAGCCACGTTGTTTTCGCATTCTCTTCTCTCCACTCTATTCTGTCTCTACCTCTACTGAAATCTTTTACCCCTCTGGCCCTCTCAGTTGCTTTTCAGAATTCATCTTTACAAGTTTACAGACTTGCAGCGTTTTCTCAGAATCTCGGTTGCTTCGGAGTTGAGAATTCAGATACCCTCCAACCGATCTGCGCTCATCACTGACATCACAGGCTTAAAAGTTAAGAGCAGTCTCCGACACCATAAAAGCATTGATTTGAAGGTAAAGCTCCAGGTCTCAAATCCTCCCACGTATAAGCACTACTCATTTGTTCTTCTTTCTGTAATTTATTTAAATACAAGGAAAATTAATGAAAAAAACGGTATAAAGAACTAAATGTTGGAAACAATCTGCAAGTTTATAATCAATATTTTGATCCAGTTGAGGGAAAAGCTCCAAGGCTTGATTACTCGAGCTCAAAGAATGGCGATTAGCGTACCGAGAATCAAGCTGGGATCGCAGGGCCTTGAGGTTTCGAAGCAGGGGCTGGGCTGCATGGGCATGTCCTTCAACTACGGCCAGCCTAAGCCCGAGCCCGATATGATCAAACTCATTCATCACGCCATCGATTCCGGCGTTACATTTCTCGACACTTCCGATGTTTATGGGCCGCACACCAATGAAACTCTCATCGGCAAGGTGTGTTGATTTTACGTTTTTGTTTTTACTTTTTGGTGGGACTGTTAGCGTGTTCTCAATGTGTTCGATGAATTTCCTGAATCAAGTATTGACTTTAAAATATGTCGAGTAAAAGGGCTGATGGAATTTGTGCAGGCTTTGAAAGGGGTAGCAAGAGCAAAGGTGCGAATTGCTAGCAAGTTTGGGATTTCGATAAAGGATGGTAAGATGGAAATATGCGGTGACCCAGCTTATGTGAGGGCCGCTTGTGAGACAAGCTTGAAGCGTCTCGACATTGATTGCATTGATCTCTATTATGCTCATCGGATTGATACTCGAGTCCCTATTGAAGTCACGGTTTGCTCTCTTCCTTTTCCCACGAACAGTCGTTTTAAGTACCCAGATAAATTGCAATGCATCATGATATAGGGTGATACTAGTCTGTTTGTGATTTCCTTGTGATGATGGTGGTTAATTTACTCGGACATATTTCTTTTTGTCCTCGTGTGTTCTCTCCATGTTTGTATAAATTTCATTAGTTTGATTCTTTGGATTTCACTCCTCATATAATATTATGTGGGTTTTTCAAGATGGGAGAACTTAAGAAGCTGGTTGAAGAAGGGAAAATAAAATATGTTGGCTTATCGGAGGCCTCTGCTTCAACAATCAGAAGGGCACATGCTGTTCATCCATTAACTGCAGTTCAGAATGAGTGGTCTTTGTGGTCAAGGGATTTGGAAGAGGAAATTGTTCCTACCTGCAGGTAAGGATTCTCTGCCTTCCCTTCTCAGTACTATAATCTGTGAGAATAATAACTTGTGATTTTGTTTATTCTGCGTGTTTTAGAGAACTTGGCATTGGAATTGTCTCCTACAGTCCACTAGGTCGTGGTTTCTTTTCCAAAGGTGCCAAATTGATGGAGAATTTGGAACAGGGTGACATGCGAAAGGTTCATTCACATTTACGAGTTTGTAATCCTTTCAAGGATGAGACAGAAAAGATAATTATTTGTGCATTCATGTTAAAAGTTCCATCTCTAATTATATGACCAGAATTATAGCACTTTGGAGAACTGAACAATTACTTCTTTTATTGTAGAATTTTCCGAGGTTCCAGGCGGAGAATCTGGAAAAGAACAAGCTGGTATTCGAAAGGGTTACTGAAATGGCCACAAGAAAAGGTTGTACTCCTGCTCAACTAGCTCTGGCTTGGGTTCATCATCAAGGAGACGATGTTTGTCCCATACCTGGCACCACCAAGATAGAAAACTTCAACCAGAATATTGGAGCTCTTTCGGTGAAACTAACTCCGGAAGAGATGAGGGAACTTGAGTCCTATGCTTCAGATGATGTTGTCGACGGAGAAAGACATGCTTTGATGTCGAGCACATGGATTAATTCGGAGACACCTCCATTGTCCTCTTGGAAACCTCAGTAGCTTCATATATATTCCAATCTTGCAATGTGAAACTGTAATAAATAAGAGAATGATCTGCCGGTGAATTGCGCTCGGGGTGTGTAATGTATGTTTTATTTACTAAATGATGAAATAAATTTGTTAACTCTGTAAAGTATTGTGCGTATGGGACTAATGCATTATGATTTGCTAATCTATTTCAACTATGCGCTTCCTTGCTTTGTGTAAATGTGCTCGTAGCACATAGTAGCCAGCAGAACCTTATGGAATAAAAAAAATAAAGGGGAATTTGCAAAATTCATTAACCCTACCCATTGAAGTTGCTTGGGTATGTCTGAGATCGTTGGAGATGACACTGCTTCTGTGGAAAGAAGGTTGTACGCCGCACTTCTTGGACTGATGACAACCCCGAACTAGGCTTCCTCATGCATGTGCTCTCTAAAGGTAACGCTATATGTTACCTATTTCTTTTCTAGATTTTATGATTTATATAGAGTTAGTATCACTTTATTCTTTTACGTAGAGGGGATTGTAATTTCATGTGTGGCTGGATCTCCAAATGTGTGGAAGGGTTAAGTCCATTAGTCCAGGTATGCCACGAAAAATCAGTTGTTTGGAGATTGAGGTGAATAGGTTGGTGAAGACAATGAAAAGAGAAAGAAAGTTCTTTGTTTATTTATTTATTTTTTTCATCTCTCAAAGTTTTTCCCCACCCAATTGAATGAAGGATTAATCTTCCGAGGTAGCTGAAGACGCTTATTACGCAAAAGCCAAAAGCTGTTAGTTGGGGGTCTATGATACTTGCACCCTTCAGATAAACTCTTTTTGTTAATATGGGTTCTTATAAACTTTGTTGTTCTCACATTAGTTATAACCTTGATTCCCAATGGATACGGATAAGTTCAGTGTACTATTATGAAATTTCCTCTTGATCTAGTTTCTTTTGGGGTTTGCGCATAACTGAAAACCCGAACTGTTTCTTTTATTTCTTGTCAAATGAGAAACAAAACCGGGAGAGATTTTTGAAATCAGGCAGTTCAGATAAGTTGACTCGTATGTGAACTCGACTTGTGTTATCCCTGGGGTTTTCCTATCGAGAGATCTATCGCCTATCTATAATTGCATCCTCTGGTCCTTCCCTTCCAAGTCGATGCTTTTACCTTCTTCAACCAAGATCTGCATTGTGGCCACTTTTCTTCACAGTGATACTCTTGGTAATCGTACTTGTTGGGTTGTCTCATGCTTAGCTTTTTTTCTTGTATTTTTTGAATCATATTTGCACTCTAATTGGTGGAAACTGGAAAGAAAGTTCTTTGTAGTTGTATGTTAATCATGAATGTTGTTTTGTTTATTGTTGAATGGAAGTTATCTGTAATTTATTGATAAGATATTTTCAAGTTCAATTCTTGTAATAGCTTTTGTTTGTAAGAATGTATCGTACTCGATTCCTTGTAATGGATTCTTTTGTTTGTCGGCCAATCGTAAATTCATGATCATTTTCAGTTCTTGAGTGAACTCAACGCAGGCAAACATAATTTCATCAATAGGTTCAAAATTTTTGGTTCTGTCACTCAAAGTTTTCATGCAAGTTTTTCACTTACGTCAATGGAGGGATATTTGTAATTTATTTGTATTAAGAGAAAATAGTATAATTTCTAAAATCACAAGAAGTCCAAATATAAATACGCCTAATTTGGTAAATGAAAATATCCAAAAATAATGTTTACTTGAACCAGGCACTACACATTTAGTTTTAGGCCATGTCTTTATATTCTTAATTTTTTTCTATCTTTAGTTCGTAACATTATTTAATTTTTTTAGTCCGTATACTCAAATTTGTCCGACTTTTGTTAGTCCGTGTATTTAAATTTATCCGAGCTTGACTGGAATTTGTCTGAGCTTAGCTAAGAAGGCATTGCTTTTGAAGTCCTAAATTCAGCAAGTGGTGAACTCACAAAATTGATTAATTTTCTTTCAATCTCTTAATTTTAGCTTTCAATTTATTATTTCACATTTTTATCTCTTTATTTTCGTGTGATTTTTTTAAATTGGAACGCCCACATTACACATCATCACTTAAAGCAAAAAAATGCACGTGTTTGTCTCGCACTCCCACAAGCGTAAAACTAAAACACCTATAGCAGGCTTGAGATCCCCTGCTTTATAACCCTGCTCCATCTCTTGTTACCACCGTTAGATCTTTGACATGTGGCAAAAGAAACATACACGGCTTAAAACAAAATCAGTTCTGTCGTTTCATTTAACTAACGTTATCTCATGTTTTCTTTCACTACTTAAATTCTCTCTCTTTAACACATCCAAAAAAAAAAAAAAAACAAAAAAAATACACAGATTTATTCTTTCTTATTTCGCAAAACTCACAGAAGATAGAACACATAAATCTTCTCAAAGCCGACGAAGATAGAAATTATTTTTCCTAACCTCACAAAACTCAAGAACCCAATAAATCCTTTTATTAACCTCTTATTCCCTTACGTTGCAGAACTCACGAACAGAATCAGTCTTGTTCTTAATCTCAGACGCTCACGCACCATTCAGAATTCTTTCTGTAAACACACATTGGAAAAAACAGAATTCGTCTTCCTCGGAAAGTCCTCTTCCCAATTAAAATTGGATTCTAAATCTTTTCAAAAATGGATAATTAAGGAGGTAGTTAATTAAAAGAAAAAATAAAAAAAATCCCTATACAACTATAAATTAGAAAACAGACGGACAAATTGAGAACTAATAGCAGAGAAACTAATAGCCGAGAAAATTAGAACAACACAAAGATAATAGCGGAGAAAATTAAGAAAAAATAATACATGAGTAGTTTTTGCATCTCAATTTGTTAAGACATGGTAACTAGAAGAAGCAATGGTGTTTGTATTCATGTTTGTATGTTGTACAGAGGCAACGAGTGATCAGAGATATATAAGAAAACCACTTAGACCTAGAATCCCTACAAATCTGCTTTAATTAGGGATTACAATCCGTAAGTCAAACTTTCTTTATCTAACACTCCCCCTCAAGTTAAGAGATGGAGTCACCAATCCTTAACTTGCTCAATGCTGCTTGAAAGATCTGACCGTTGACAGCCTTGGTCAGTATATCTGCAAGCTGGTCCTTGTTAAGTCCGTTTTTCGTGCTTGTTTTAATTGGGAAATCAACACTTTATTATACGTTTTTAAGCTTAATTGCAATTTTTGATCCCTTCTCAGGTACAAACGATAATGGAGTAAGATGTACGAAAAACGAGACGAAAATGAAGAAAAATGGACACATAAGAGCAAAAAGTCGAAAGTTGACCAAAATGAGGTCACGGGCGTGACCTCAACCTGATGCTTTTAAGTCACGGGCGCGACCGTGTATTGTTCGGATGAATTTTGCCAAATAAAATGCCAAATCTCGAAAGTGGGAGAAATAGGCGCGACCTCTTCTATGCCCATTTCCAGTCGCGGGCGCGACTAGTTATTTTTGATGTTTTTCTACCGAATTTTTGGAGCGAATCTCGAAGCATGAGGAAAAATGGGTCGCGACCGCGATCCATTTTAGTTCAATTATAGTCGCGGCCGCGACCATGCAGAAAGCACGATTTTATTAGTTGGTCGCGGGCGCGACCGTTATATGCCTATTTTCGGTCGCGACCGCGACCCTGTGCAGACACGTTTTTTCGGATTTTGGCAGTTTATCAACAGTTTTTGGTCAGAATTGAAAGAAGGAGGATAACTTCCCCATGAGGTAGCGGACAAGACAGAAAAGAAAAAAAGAAAAAAATTCAGTTTTTGGGGAAAAAGAACGGTTCCATGGAGAAGAAGATTTCTGGAGGAAGTTCTTGAAGACGAGAGTCGACATCTTCCACAAGTTCCTTTCTACTTTAGTTATTTACTTTCAGTTGAACGAATACTCTCAATTTTAGTTTATGCTTTGAATTCTCTAGTCATAATTTTAGGGTTAGAATGTTTTTAGAATTATTTGCTTTCAAGACTTCGCATATTCCGATTTCCATGTTGAATCCTAACTTCTTATGCTTTAGTATTATGAATTTAAATTTTAGTTACAGCATGAGTACTTAAACTATCTAGGTATGGGAATGAATACATGTATGCTAGGTGTTTGAAATAATGTTTGAATAAGTGAATTATTTCTTGAATTTATGAAAACTAGAGTAAATTCATATATGATGGGTTGGCCATCCGAAGTATATCTCTGAAAGTTATTTCATTTTCGAAAGATTTGTAGTAACTTGGATGTTTTCATAATAGTTGGAATCTTAGAGTTAAAGCAATTTGAGCCCTTTTTTCGGCTATCCTAGTAGATTTCTTGAATTACGCCAAGCCGCTGATTTAAGAGTTTCTATTGTCTTGATTGATTGGTTAAATCTATTATTGGATATTTGTGAGAACATTTTTTGAAATGGATTTAATACACACCTTGGATTCGAAATAATTTATGGTATAACTTAGTGACTGTGGACATATGGAAAGACGATTAATTAGGGATTGATACAATCGTGTATATCCTCGGCTCGATTTACTTTCCTTTCATAGTGTAGTGCATACTTGTATTTATGTATTCTTGTACCTAGCTTTGTAAGAATATACAGAATAAGCAATAAACAATAATTCCCCAAACATGTTTTCTCTAATCTTTAACATGGTATCAGAGCGGGCGACGATCCGATAATCGGATCCGAACCTTGCTCATCACGTGCCTAACCTTTCCCGGTCATGGCTGACGACAGTAACAGTAGCTCCGGTAAGGGATCGCAGCAGCCAAGCAAATCCCTCGCCATACAGTTAGCCAGCAACTTAGCAGCCTACAACCACAGCCAGAAATCAATCAGAACCAAAACCACATGCTTCAATCCATATCAATTAACATCAAATTAAACCAATTCAATTACTCCCTTTGGTCTCGACTGATGAAGATGGAAATTGGGGGAAGGGGTAAACTGAACCATCTCACCGGAAATTCTCCCCCTCCGGCAACAGATTTTCCTACCTATGCGAAATGGGAACAGACGGACCTCATCGTCTGTACGTGGTTGTTGCACAATATGGAACCGGAACTAGTGACGTTATTCGCCGAATACCCATCCGCGAAAACATTGTGGGATGCCCTGAATTCCACATACAGCCAAGGTAGAGATGGCCTCCAGATTTTCGACTTCACGGTAAGGGCCAATAACTTGAGACAAAGGACGGATAGCATCGAAAAATACTACAGCAGCTTGCAACGGCTCTGGAGAGAGATCGAACTCCGGCAACCCAATCCGATGGCGTGTGACCGAGACATCACAGCCTTCAATCGCCTCAGATCTGAGACCCAGTTGTTCTAATTCCTCACCGGGATTGATGATAGGTACGAATTAGAACGGCGAGACCTCCTGAAAGAGGACCCACTTCCATCCGTAGAAAAAGCCTATGCCACCATACGGCGAGAGGGGAACCGGTTTGAAATCTTAGGGGGTTGGAGCTCATCATCGACCTCGGAGACAGGAGTTGGGGTCGGATTAGCAGCAGGAAACCAGATGCGCGACAGTAGTGGTCGCGGGAGGCCGAGAAACGGGCCAAATCGTTCGACTCCGGCAAGTGGGCCGCCAAGATCATCATCGGTAACTCCACGTCGGAGCTACAACAGGGAGAACAGCCGGCATAACAACAACGAAAATGGCCCAGTGGTGTGCGGCAACTGTAAGCGACCCGGCCACTTCAAAGATGGGTGCTTTGAACTGATTGGGTGGCCGGAGGGGTGGAGGAGCAGACGCCGGGACTACTCGATGCCGGCATACGGAGCGGCGTCAGTTGCCACCGACAGGGGAGAATCGCCGACAGAAACAAAGAAGGAAGAAGAAAGCTCACAGGCGGCGGGAGATGGGAAAGAAGAATTGGGGCACGCCAGCTTAGGTATAGGGCAAAGGGTGGATTTACCACCCTGCCCTTCCACTTTTAATTCATCTCCCATTTTCCCTAATACTTGCAATATTTGAAATTCCACCCCCTTAGGCTCTAATTCCTGCAGTTGTATCCCCAATATTTTAATTAATAGTTGTGAAAGCCCGTCCCCACCTAGTTGTACACAGGCCTCTTGTATACAAAATAATGCAGCAGGTATAGCTCTTCAGATTGCATCACAACAACAAGGACAAAAGTTAAGGTGGATTTTTGATTGTGGAGCCACTGACACAATGACTCCTGATCGCTCAGATTTGGGGGATTTTCGTGCCCCTACAAAACGGGGAATTGTGAATGCTATTGGTGGTATTTGCCTAGTCGAGGGCACGGGGACAGTGACTTTTTCTCCGGACTTAAAATTAAATAACTGTCTTTATGTGCCCAGCTTATCCTACAAGTTGCTTTCTATTAGCCAAGTTACCAAAGAGCTCAATTGTATGGTGCTAATGTTTCCTACCTTCTGTTTGTTATAGGATATTCGATCGGGGAAGGTGATTGGGCGTGGTACTGAGGAACGGGGGTTGTACTACGTCGACGAGGTGGCTTAACACGAAACTGCAGCACTTGCTCATGGGATAGTTGATCGCCAACAGTGGTTGTGGCACCGACGTTTGGGTCATCCCTCTTTAGGGTATCTTAAGTTGTTATTTCCAAAGTTGTTTTCTTCAGCTAGTCAGTTTTCTTGCGAGACATGTTTGCTTGCAAAAAGTCATAAGCAGTCGTATCCTTTGTTGAAATCTAGGTCTAAGTCAGTTTTTCTTTAGTGCATTCTGATATATGGGGACCTGCCCCGAACACTGAGTCAAGTCATGGGTTCAAATATTTTGTTCTCTTTATTGATGATCATTCACGAATGACTTGGGTCTATTTCCTCAAAAATAAATCTGAAGTCTCTGGAAAATTCGTTGAGTTTTTTAATATGGTTCGTACACAGTATCAATCTCACATTCAGGTCCTTCGGGCAGATAATGGGGGCGAGTTTGTGAATTCTGTCCTGAAACAGTTTATCCAGGATCATGGGATAATACATCAGACATCCTGCCCCCATACGCCACAGTAAAATGATATAGCTGAACGCAGAAATCGTCAGTTTCTTGAGATGTCTGGGTCTCTCCTTCTTGAGTCTCACTATCCTCAGTATATGTGGCCTGAGGCAATGGCTACCTCGGTCTATCTTGTTAATCGGTTACCCTCCAAACCCCTCAACTTTGATACACCTCTTACGTGCCTTACCAGTTAGGCCAGTGTTCCCTCCGTCATGACCCTCCAGCTACTCATATTTGGGTGCTCTGTCTTTGTTCGCCTTCCTAAAGTTGTACGGTCCAAACTTGACCCCTGCTCGGTTAAGTGTGTCTTTGTTGGGTATGGGGTTAATCAGAAGGGGTATAGGCGCTATCATCCTTCCACTCGGCGGATGTTTACCACGATGGATTGTGATTTCGTTGAGTCAGAGTATTACTTTCTTTCCCCACTCAGTGGTCAGGGGGAGACGAGTCAGCAGCAGGATCCACTGAGTGGGGTGCCACCCCTGTATTGGCCTGATACAGTCCTAAAAGAGCAAGTAGGCGGAACCACCGAGCCACCACCTCCCGGATTGCAGCCCACAGTTACCTCCACAGAGCCTATTACCTCGACGAATATTCCTGAGGTGAGTAACAACACTATGAGTACTTCTGTTTCCCCCATTCCCTATGATTCTAACAGTGCAGAGGAACCGAGAGAACAGGGGACGACTGAGATACAGGGGAAGATTACTATGCAAAACACAGGGAGGTATGTTTTGCCTCCACGGATGAACAGAGGAGTTCCACCTAGACGGTACGAACCTGAACATGCGGGCCGAACTCCAAGATATCCAGTAGCAAATTTGGTTCGTGGAACCCAGGCAGAGCAGGCCCAGGCCTATACAATGGCCATACACTCGGTCTCTGTACCGAGTAGGGTAGAGGAGGCTCTAGCAGATGAAAAATGGGTACGTGCTATGCAAGTGGAAATGGAGGCACTCGAGAAAAACGAAACCTGGGAGAGGTGCGTTGGTCCTCCAGGAAAGAGAACTGTAGGGTGCCGTTGGGTTTTCACAGTGAAACACAGAGCAGACGGAAGTATAGAGCAGTATAAGGCGAGGTTGGTAGCAAAAGGGTATACACAGACATATGGGGTAGACTATTCAGAGACCTTCTCTCGTGCGGCCAAAATTGACACTATCAGGGTGTTGTTCTCGGTAGCAGCTAACCGAGATTGGCCTCTTCACTAGTTTGATGTGAAGAATGCGTTTCTGCATGGAGATCTTCAGGAGGAGGTTTATATGGAGTCCCCCATCGGGGTTTACTAAGGGGTTCAGAAAGGGAGAAGTGTGAAGGTTGAGAAAAGCTCTATACGGATTAAAACGGTCTCCCAGAGCTTGGTTTGGTAGGTTTTCAGCAGCGATGAAGAAGTATGGTTACCACCAGAGTAATTAGGATCATACTCTCTTCGTTAAACGGAGAGGAGAGCTGGTAACGTGTCTCATCATCTACGTAGATGATATGGTTATTACAGGAGATGACTCAGAAGAAATCTCGTGCTTAAGGGAAAACTTGTTTAGGGAGTTTGAAATGAAGGACCTGGGACAGCTGAAGTACTTTCTCAGGATCGAGGTACTACGGTCTAGGAAAGGGATATATATCTCTCAGAGAAAGTTTGTTCTTGATCTGCTAGCTGAGACTGGACTACTAGATTGTAAGCCGGCTGACACCCCTATGGTGGTTAATCATGGGTTGAAAATAGAGGAAGGAGCTGAGGAAACAGAGAAGCCACGGTATCAGCACCTGGTCGGAAAGCTGATTTACTTGTCTCATACCAGACCAGATATTGCTTATGCTGTAGGGGTACTGAGTCAGTTTATGCACAGGCCTCAGAAGGAACATATGGAAGCAACACTCAGAGTATGTAGGTACTTGAAAAGTTATCCGGGAAGAGGAGTTATTTTTCAGAAGCATGGACACTTAGAAATCGAAGCCAATACAGATGCAGACTGGGCTGGAAGTCCTAGTGATCGAAGGTCGACATCCGGTTACTTCACGCTAGTCGGGGGAAATGTAGTAACCTGGAAAAGTAAGAAGCAGAAAGTTATGGCACTGTCAAGTGCAGAGGCGGAATTCAGAGGAGTTTCCCGTGGGGTAGCAGAGGTACTCTGGCTGAGGAAGTTACTAACAGAGATTGGAGTCCCTCCCACTAGAGCGTGTGAGTTAAGGTGTGATAATAGGGCGGCGATCAGTATCTCCGAGAATCCTGTACAGCATGACAGAACAAAGCACGTAGAGGTGGACAGGCACTTCATTAAAGAAAAGATAGAGGAAGGGATCGTTAAGCTTCCGTTTGTGAGGTCCGAGGATCAGCTAGCTGACATCTTGACCAAGGCAGTAAACGGGAGGATATTCGCATCCGTATTAGGCAAGTTGTACATCGAGGATCCAACGATATAACTTGAGGGAGAGTGTGGACATATGGAAAGACGATTAATTAGGGATTGATACAATCGTTTATATCTTCGGCTCTATTTACTTTCCTTTCCTAGTGTAGTGCATAATTGTATTTATGTATTCTTGTACCTAGCTTTGTAAGAATATACAGAATAAGCAATAAACAATAATTCCCCAAACATGTTTTCTCTAATCTTTAACAGTGACAAGATTAAATGAGTAATTTCACTAATTAGAACATTATTAGAACTCTAGTTGCATGTATCATTCCCTAGCCTATTGTTCCCTTTGAATTAAATTGCAAGCCTACGTTTATTAGTTAGTCGATTTCAATTATTCCATCCTCATAACTTGTTTTACCTCAGTCTAATGAATGGAGATTGGTATACGAATAATATTTGATTCACCCTTCCCTGTGGATACAACCCTTTGTGCTACAAAGTGATATTTAGCTTGCACTTGGGCTTTCAAACGAATTACAAATTCTAATCATTACTTGATAACATTCATATGCTAGAGAAAGAGTTTTGATAGAGTAAATTGGGGATATCAAGTTTTTGGCGCCGTAGCCGGGGAAGGCGCTAACTCAAGAATTATTCTAATACTTTTATCTACTACTTTAGACTTGTTTACATTATTCTTGGTTTACTTTCATTTGAAGCTTAATCTAGTGAATTTCTTTTTTGCAGGCAATTCGTGCATGAGAAGAACTCTAAGTTTCGATTCTGTTGATTACACACCGGAAATTGAGAGAAGGCTTAGAGCAATCAGGCGAGTATGCAGGCAAGAGAGACTTGCACCACCGGATATCATGGCTGATGATGAAGAAAACGGGAATAATAGGAGGGCTCAAAATCTCAATGTTGAACCTAGAGCCCCACATCCAGCACTTAAGGATTACAACACACCAAATGCTGGGATAATCCAGAACAACCTAGTTCGACCTCCCGTTGAAGCAAATAATTTCTAGATCAAACCGGCTACTATAAATTTGCTACAACAAAACCAATTTGGAGGTCTTGCTACGGAAGATCCGGCGGCCCATTTATCCTACTTCCTTGAAGTATGTGCCACATTCAAGATGCACAATGTGTCGGATGATGCAATAAGGGTCAGACTATTTCCCTTCTCTTTAAGGGATAAAGCGTGCTCATGGATAGCTACGATACATAATGAGACCCTTCGGAGTTGGGATACCTTATCTCAGGCATTTCTGGCGAAATTCTTCCCTCCTATTAAGACAATGAAATACCGAAATGATATTACATCATTTCGATAATATGAGGGGGGATTCCTTGTATAAAGCTTGGGAAAGGTTCAAAGAGTTGCAAAGGAAGTGCCCTCATCATGGTCTTCCAACTTGACTTATTGTACAAACCTTCTATAATGGGATGACTCAAAATATTCGAGCAATGGTAGATGCAGCAGCCGGAGGAGCATTGATGGCTAAAGCCGAGGATGAAGCACTTCAACTTTTGGAGAATATGGCAGCTAACAATGGTTGGAATCAAGAGAGGATTACTACTCCACCCACTAAACCGGCGGGGGTAATGGAGCTAGATGCATTCACGGCCATCAATGCTAAGATTGAAGCGATGAGCAAGAGATTGGATCAAATAGCGGTGAATGCTGTCGGGACATCATCGTCACCACCCGTGCAGGTAACTTGTGAGATTTGTAATGGACCGCATATGTTTAATACTTGTCCTCATTCTAATACAGGTATTCAGGTTGGAGCCGGGCAAGAGCAAGTCAATTATGTGAACAACCAGAGACCAGTGAACAATCCATATTCCAACACTTATAATCCGGGGTGGAAGAATCATCCGAATCTTTCTTGGTCCAACAACCAAGGAAATCAACCAAGGCAGAATTTCCAGCATAAGCGAGTGCAGTTTCAAGAACCACCTCATCAAACCATTAATCCAAATGCAACCCCACAACCGGATCAACGATAAGGATTGGAGGCAATACTAGAGAAGTTTATCTCGGTGACTACCGAAAAATTCCAAAAGCCTGATACTCAAATGGAGATTATGATAAATCACAACCGGAATATGGATATGCAAATTGGACAAATTGCGGGTTCCTCAAATCCTAGACAACAAGGGGGTCTTCCGAGCAAACCAGAGACGAATCCTAGAGAGCATTGCAAAGCTATTACCTTGAGGAGTGGGAAAGCATATGAAGGACCAAAAATGCAAGAAAAGAATGAGGTGAAAGATGAGGAAACGGTGGAGAAAGAAGTAGAAATTGAGAAGGATTCCGAATCAAGTGAAAAGGAAGAGCTCCCTTTACAACCAAAGGTGTATGTGGCACCGAAACCTTATGCGCCACCCCGTTCCATTTCCGGAGAGGTTGAAGAAGCAAAATTGGAGAAGCAATTCGAGAAATTCCTGAATATTTTCAAGGAATTACATATTAATATCCCTTTTGCCGAAGCTCTTGCTCAAATGCCCACCTATGTGAAGTTTCTCAAGGAAAACCTCTCAAACAAAAGGAAGCTCGAGGAGTATACTACCATTGCACTTACCGAGGAGTGCAGCACCATATTGCAACACAAACTTCCTCCAAAACTCAAAGACCCAGGGAGTTTCTCTTTCCCTTGCACTATTGGTAGTTTGAATTTTAATAGAGCATTATGTGATCTTGGAGCAAGTGTTAGTTTGATGCCTTTATCAATTTGCAGGAAATTAGGTCTTGATGCATTGAAGCCCACTACCGTAACTTTGTAGTTAGCTGACCGTTCGGTGAAGTATCCAACCGGAGTTTTAGAGAATGCTTTGGTTCGAGTTGGGAAGTTCTACCTTCCGGTAGACTTCATTGTCTTGGATATGGAAGAAGATAGGTAAATGCCACTAATCCTTGGGAGGCCTTTCCTTGCTACCGCTGGAGCCCTTATTGATGTCAAGAATGGACTTCTCACTCTTAGAGTTGGGGAAGAAAAGGTGGAGTTCAACCTATTCAAAGAGGTCAAAGAAGCTGAAATTGGTGCGAAGTGTTTTTTAGTGGATACAATTGAGGGAGAAAAGTTGATCGACACTCAAAAGGAAGATCCATTGGAGCTATGTTTGAATGGCTTGGAAGGAATGGTTGAAGGAGAGGAGCTAGAAGCGTATACAAAAGCATTGGAGGCTACCCGTTTGTTCCATTCCGACAGAGGTACGTGTATGAGGAATTGGGGACAAGTAAACCCGTTCCTCCTCCATCTATTGTTAAAGCTCCTACACTTGAGTTGAAACCCCTTCCCGAACATTTGATGTATGTTTATTTGGGTGAAAATGATACTTTGCATGTTATTGTTTCTTCTAATTTATCCGATGCACAACTTGATAGTCTTTTGAGGGTGTTAAGGGAACATAAACAAGCCTTAGGTTGGACTATTGCGGATATTAAAGGAATAAGCCCTTCGATTTGCATGCATAAGATATTAATGGAAGATGATCATAAGCCTTCGGTTGAACACCAACGTAGATTGAATCCAAATATGAAAGAGGTAGTTCGAGCTGAAGTGATGAAGTTGTTAGATGCAGGAATTATTTATCCTATTTCGGATAGCAAATGGGTTAGTCCGGTACAAGTGGTACCTAAGAAGGGAGGGATGAAGGTTGTTAAAAATGAAAATAATGAACTAATCCCTACTAGGACGGTTACGGGGTGGAGAGTGTGTATTGACTATAGGAAACTTAATAATGCCACCCGTAAGGACCACTTTCCTTTACCTTTTATTAATCAAATGTTAGAAAGGCTTGCCGGACATTCATATTATTGCTTCTTAGATGGATACTCGGGGTATAATCAAATAGCCATAGCACCAGAGGATCAGGAAAAATGTACCTTTACTTGCCCTTACGACACCTTTGCTTATTGAAGAATGCCTTTTGGGTTGTGTAATGCTCCAGCCACATTTCAGCGATGTATGATAGCCATTTTTTTTTTCTGATTTTATAGAGAAAACAATGGAAATTTTCATGGATAATTTCTCTGTTTTTGGCTCCTCCTATGATTCATGCCTATTGCATCTAACTCGAGTTTGCAGTGTTGTGAGGAGACTAATTTGGTGTTAAATTGGGAGAAGTGTCATTTTATGGTAAGAGAAGGTATAGTGCTAGGACACAAGATCTCAGAAAAAGGCATTGAAGTGGATCGTGCAAAGATAGACGTGATTGCAAAATTGCCACCACCGACGAATGTCAAGGGAGTACGGAGTTTCCTTGGTCATGCCGCGTTTTATCGCCGGTTGATCAAGGATTTCTCTAAGATTACTTTGCCACTTTGTAAGCTCTTCTACAAAAAGATAGCGAATTTGAGTTTAATGTTGATTGTTTGCTTGCATTTGATAGGTTGAAGAAGGAGCTTACATCGGCTCCAATAATGGTGGCACCGGATTGGAAACTCCCATTCGAGTTGATGTGTGATGCAAGTGATCTATCTATAGGAGCTGTGCTTGGACAAAAAAGGGATAAGCGTTTACATGTTATTGCTTATGCTAGTAAAACTTTGAATGATGCATAAATTAACTATGCTACCACCGAAAAAGAACTTTTAGCTATTGTGTTTGCATTTGACAAATTTCGTTCTTATTTGATAGGATCGAAGACCATGGTGTATACCGATCATGCGGCGATCAAGTATTTGCTAGCCAAGAAGGATTCGAAGCCTCGTTTAATTAGATGGATTCTTTTGCTTCAAGAATTTGATTTGGAAATTAGGGACAAAAAAGGGGCAGAATATGTGGTGGCGGATCACTTGTCAAGATTGGAGCTATTTCTAAGAAGTTTCCGGACGAGCAGCTTTTCATAGTAACTACTTCAACTCCATGGTTTGCAGATTTAGTCAACTATCTTGTTAGTGGAGTGCTTCCTCCGGAGTTAACTTATCATCAGAAACGGAAATTCTTTGCCGATGTGAAGCACTACTTTTGGGAGGAACCACTTCTATTCAAACATTGTTCAGATGGGCTAGTGAGGCGTTGTGTGCCTCAAGATGAAGTCGAGGAAATTCTGAAACAATATCATGCAAGTCCGTATGGAGGACACGTAAGTTCTCGCAAGACAACCGCCACGGTGCTTCAATCCGGGTTTTGGTGGCCTACATTATTCCATGATGCGCATGACTTTGTGATTAAATGTGATCGATGCCAAAGAACGGGAACGATAGGTCGACGTGATGAGATGCCACTCTGCTATGTCTTGGAGATTGAGTTGTTCGATGTATGGGGAATTGACTTTATGGGACCTTTCTCTTCCTCACATGGCAATCAATATATTGTAGTGGCGGTGGATTACGTTTCAAAGTGGGTGGAGGCAATGGCAAGTTCCACAAATGATCCTCGGATGGTGATCAAGTTCTTAAAGAAGAATATCTTTACAAGGTTTGGGGTGCCACAAGCTTTGATAAGTGATGGGGGAACCCATTTTTGCAACAATCCACTCGAAACTTTGTTAAAGAAATATGGAGTGCATCACCGAGTTGCTACACCGTACCATCCGCAGTCTAGTGGGCAAGTGGAAATCTCAAATCGGGAGATAAAGCTAATTTTGGAGAAAACCGTCAATGCCGTACGAAAGGATTGGTCTTTGAAATTAGATGATGCTTTATGGGCATATCAGACGGCTTTCAAGATACCAATTGGAATGTCTCCATATAGGCTTGTTTATGGGAAAGGGTGTCACCTACCCATGGAACTCGAGCATAAGGCCTATTAGGCAATTAAGACATTGAATTTTGATTATAAGAAGGCCGGAGAGAAACGAGTTTTGCAACTCCATGAGTTGGAAGAATTTAGGACGAATGCTTATGAGAATGCAAAGGTGTACAAGGAAAGGACTAAGAAATGGCATGATAAGCGCATCCGTCCCAAGAATTTTGAGGTTGGACACGAGTTTTGCGACTCCATGAGTTGGAAGAATTTAGGATGAATGCTTATGAGAATGCAAAGGTGTACAAGGAAAGGACTAAGAAATGGCATGATAAGCGCATCCGTCCCAAGAATTTTGAGGTTGGACAACTGGTCTTGCTCTTCAACTCAAGACTTAAGCTATTTCTGGGAAAGCTAAAATCCAGGTGGTCCGGACCATTTCGAGTCATCAAAGTTTTATATAATGGAGCTGTTGAAGTTGGTAGTGAGGCTACATGATCTTTCATTGTCAACGGTCAAAGGTTGAAGCCTTACTTTGTGGGAGACCCCATAGAGAAACACACTTCGTGTGTGTTGCGCGTTCCGAATATCTAAAAAGGGGTGACTTAGTCAAGCTGAAGACTATAAATCAGAACTATTTTACTTGCTTTCTTTAGTTTGTTTTTTCCTTTGTTGTTCTTGTTGGTAATTGTTGATTCTTGTTCTTCTTCGTATGCAGATTGCTCGTTGTGCAAATTGGGGTAGCTTGAGAAGTTTGATCGTCATTGAGGTCCATTTACATTTGGTTAAGTGATGATAAATTAATATGCATGTGGTTGGGTATAATGTGCATTGTGAGATGTTCTTTTGTGTGGAAAGTGCAAATTTATGAATTTTTGGCATGATAATTTGCTTGAAAATTTGAGAATGATGTGAATAATCGGCATAATATGGTTATTAATTGAATACTTGAGTTGCATGAGTGTTTTACATGTCAACGCGATTAAATGTCGGTTAGTAATGTGTAGTGAAGCTTGGTTGTGTTAATAAGATTTTGGGTGGATTTTGGGCTGATTTTTGTGTGCAAAAGTCGAAACTTGGATAATTTAGGGTCGCGACCGCGACCAAATTAATGAAGGATTAAGTAGTGGCCGCGGTTGTGCTTGAATTAATCTTGAATTTTCCTGTTTTGACGACAAAAGTCGAAGGTTGGCCAAAATCAGGTCGCGGCCGAGACCATATTTACACTAATTCCAGTAGCGGCCGCGACCTAGCATGAATTAATCTGAATTTTTTATTTTTGGTTGGCAAAGTCGAGAGAGGGCTAATTTTGGGTCGCGATCGCAACTAATATTGAACTAATTCTGGTCGCGGCCGCGACTAAGGCAAATTCCAGATTTTTAAGTCAGTAACCGAGAAGCCTTCGTTCTTATTCAAACAAATTGAAAAGCAGAGCGAGGGAACCCTAGGTGACGGCTTTGAATTCTCCACCAAGAATCTTCACTCTAATCCCAAATTTCTCACTCAAGACCTCAAGGTAAGATCTTAGAATACTTCTCATTTGAAATTAATTAGTTGATTTCAGATTTTAGGGCCTAAATTTTCATAACTTTAACTTGAACCCTAGGTTAAGGAATTGATTTTTAGGTTGAATTTTGGCCATAAATTGTTGATTATTCTTGTGTTTAGCCTTTCTAGCCTAAGATATTTCATTTTTAGTAGGTGTTAGACACAATGTTGGTCGATTTTTCAGCCTTATTCTTCACACCTAGGTTTGGCCGAAATTCTGGAAATTTCTTTGGAAAATTGGTGTTAATCTCACTTGTTAGGAATGCTTAAATGAAAGATTTGTTGAGTTGAGGTTGAATATTGAGAATTTTAGCCTAAAATGGTCAGACTCTAGAACCGCCCACCAAGTGTTCGATGAAAGTCTTGAGTGAAATTTTGTTGTACCAAATGTACTTAACTTGTGTGAAACTTGTTACTATCAGGTACAATGGCCCCGAAAAGAGCTCGGAAAACAGGTGCATCATCATCCGGGGTGGGACAACAAGCACAAGAAAATCCCCATGCCCATCGCGAACTCATCCCCACACGATACATGGACAATCAATTACTCCGCAGAGCCTATTTGTTGGAGCCAATTCAGAATTACTTCTCCAGGTTGGGATGGTTGGATTTCATTGAGAAGAAACATAAGACCTACGCCCCCTTAACTTATGAGTTCCTCCAAGATTTCAAATGGAAGGATAGGGTCTGCAAATTCAAACTCCGGGGTAGGAGGTGCAGCCTCACGGTGGAAGAATTGAGGGATATATTTCGTTTTCCAGCGGAAGGTGCAGATAAAGTTCCTGAGGAATGGTCAAGGGCTGCACAAACTGCGATTTGGGCACAATTGGGTGCAAGAGGGTCCTATAATTCGAAGACATCCAGGTCCACGGAGATGCAAAGTGCAGTTTGGAGAATAATTCATAGGATTATTTCTTCAGGAATTTGTGCAAGGGAAAACTTGGGGAAAGTGAGCGTGGTGGATTTATGGCTGATGGGATGCATGCTAGACGGTACCCAAGTGAATGGTACCTACATATTGATGGATAGAATGTGGGAACAAACACAAAAGGACAAGGGAGCTTTTGCTTATGGAGGATATGTAACATGCATTGTTCTGGCTTGCGGGATAGTGTTGAGCGAGAATATGACATCTATAGAGGATTTTCCATTGGTTGACGAAAAAATCTTAGGGCCACTAAATATCCTCAAATGGTGGGGCCATAGCTTGGGAGCATGGCTTGTGTGGTGGCCACCAGCTGAAAGGGACAGATTCCGCATCTGCTATGAGCATGGAGCCGCAACCATCGCACATTTACTTGAAGAAATTAAAGCCAGGCTTCCCGCACCACTAGAGCCTGAGGAGGAAGGTTGACGAGGAGGTAGAGCCGGGGCTTGAACCGATTATGCATTTTATGAGGCATGAGGCACGCTACAACCACGAGCAGTTCGCAGCCATCAGGGCAACGCAGAATGAGCAGAACAGAAGGATTGATGAGCTGATGCATGCCATGAACCTTCACCACAGCCAGGCCCCTCCGGATGATGCCACCGATGCTTGATTCGTGACCCCGCCTGTGGGGTTTTATCTAGCTGTGTTTACCTTTTCTGCATACTTTGTCCCATCATGACTTTTGTGTGCTTGTTTAGTTTCCGAACCCTATGCTACTTTATGTTTTGTTGGATTGGTTTGCTTGATTAGATGACTAAGTGACGAATGGGTTATATGAACTTCAACTTGGATGAATGTGATGCTTGCATAATGATATTCGGTTCGAAGTTATTCGACGCATAATGTTATATCTTTTAGATGCGTTCACTTGGTTGTTGGTATTATTCTTTTTCAGGAAACAAAACATTTGGAGCGCCACTTTGCCGGATTCTCGAAAATAAGGGAGTCCCATATACCCTTCTTTTTTATTAAAATTGTTTGCATGTGGACATGCTAGAGTCTAAGTGTGGGGGAGGGGTTAATTTTTGATGCATGTGGGTTCTGTTTATGAATGCTTACTAATTCTTGAGCATGAGGTTTGAGTATTTGTGAATTGTCTCTGATTCGGTATGTTTTTGTTCTCTCGAGAGTCCGTTTTAAGCTTGAGTTAGGAGGTTTTTCAAATACTTACAAGCATTTGTTTGGTAAATAAGTTGTGTAATTGCATACCCTCATCCTTAGCGCACTTAGCGAACAAATTAATGCCCCTTGAGTTTTTAGGAAAAATTTATATCTCTTAAAGGAAGCAAAGTTAGAAATTAGAGAATAATCTAGTATCTTTTGAAACGAAATTGAGTTGGCCTTAGGTAAGGGATATGATCTAGGCCTTCGATTTCCATGTACATTAAGCCTTTAGGTAGAGCCTACACTAAGTAACGCTAATCCATTGGCCCCCCTGAGCTTTTAAAGTTGTGCTAAATTTTTTTCGAAACCACATTACAAGCCACAAACACGACTTAAATTCCCACCTTTCTATTAACATCGGAATTGCTTCTTGTGCTAAGTAAGAGAGATTCTTTTATACATCTTAGAGCTTAAAAGAAAGAATGACAAAAAAAAAAAAAAAATTGATAAAGAAGAATGTATGAAAAGAAAAAAATCAAGGAAAAGAAAGCGAGAAAAAGAAGCAAAAGTGCAAGAAAAAGAAAACAAAAAAATAAAAGGTGAAGAAAGGTTGAAATGGAGTAAGAAAAAAAAGAAAAAGAATGAAATGTTCAAGTGTGGGGGAAGAAGGCGACCGAAAAAGGAGAACTATAAGGGTCTCAAGAGTAGGTAGTGCATTGAAGTAAAGTCGGTGTTTTGAGTCACTTCCCAAAAGGAATCATAACCCATCCCTAAGCCTACGTTACAAGCCCTATAAAGTCCTATTGATTCCCGAACCAAAGCCAGCCTTTTTAGTGGAGATATATATGAAATTTTTCTCGAAGTTCTGATTTAGTCTCCAAATAGAGGCATAAATCATCCCGGAAACTATTGGTGCATCATTTTGTTAACTTCACACAACGTTACGAGGATATACAAATTACATTCTTCAAATGAGCCATGCATGTGTGAGTAGTGTATTTGCTAACCAATTGATTCGCCTGAATTGGATACTTGATGTGAGTATTAATGTTAAGAATTGAATTGATTTTTCATAAGTGTTCCTAATTGCTCGAGGACTAGCAATCATTCAAGTATGGGGGATTTTGTTAAGTCAATTTTTCGTGCTTGTTTTAATTGGGAAATCAACACTTTATTGTACGTTTTTAAGCTTAATTGCAATTTTTGATCCCTTCTCAGGTATAAACGACAATAAAGTAAGATGTACGAAAAACGGGATGAAAATGAAGAAAAATGGACATAAGAGCAAAAAGTCGAAAGTTGACCAAAATGAGGTCGCGGGCGCGATCTCATCCTGCTGCTTTTCAGTCGCGGGTGCGACTGTGTATTGTTCGGATGAATTTTGCAAAATAAAATACCAAATCTCGAAAGTGGGAAAAATAGGGTCGCGACCTCTTCTATGCCCATTTCCAGTCGGGGGGGGGGCGACTTGTTATTTTTGATGTTTTTCTGCCGAATTTTTGGAGCAAATCTCGAAGCATGAGCAAAAATGGGTTGCGACCGCGACTGTAACACCCCAAACGGAGGACGCCACATCCCCCGCACTATGACCCCGACCCGGAACATGAAATGAAAGTCCATGCCCGAATCCGAATCAGAGCGAACGGGAGACCAACTCACACACTAGGCTAGGCGGATCTAACTTGACCAAAACTCAGAGTGCGGAAGCAATTAAAACCAATAACAAAAGATAGTGGAAACATTTAAAACAAAACATGCAAAGCAGGTGACGGGTTCAACTAGCATAAATCCCTAGTCCCGAATATCAACATAAAGTAGTAATCATCAAGTGCCACAAGGGGCCGAATGAGAGTGCCACGCAGGGCTACCGAATAGTAAAGTATAATCTCAAGTTTACAAGTCAAGGCATAAGTAAAGTGTATGAAAAGACAAATGCAAATAGAAAGACTAGACCGACGAAGTGCAACTCAAAAGACTCACTTCCGCCTAGCAAACGCCAACAACCTGCAACTAAAAGTGTAAATGAGGGGTCAGTCAACTTGACCGAGTGAGGGGGCTAACGCACACCCACAATATATATATATATATAAGGAGCATGGCACAGAATAAAAAGGATGGACTCATGAACCGGGGATAGGTGTTACATACCAAAACGTTTTGAAAGAACCCGAATAAGATATAGATATAAGTTTAGAAACCATTTTCCAGAAAGACTCTATCCCGATTCATAATTCCATAACATAACATAATCAACTGCTCAGCGAGTACGAGCTTCCAACCTCAACTCCTCATAACATAAATCAAAATCAATCCAACCTCTACACCAATGATGGAGGAGATGTACCGTCCCCATACCATCGAGAATAAACCGTCTAAAATAGACTCACCCTCAAGGGGTTGCGAACCCACAAGAGTCCTCCCCGACCTTAGCCGAAGGCTCAAGATACCACGCCTCCCTCATCACCCTAAGGTCGCACAATGATATCTCAAATGGAACTACGCAAAGGATAAATGCCCCGACGGCCCTAACCGTCCCGGGGGTACCCATTCCGCAGCTCACCAGGATCGATCCACACACAGATCACAACGGATCACAACATAACAGATCACGACGGATCACATACGCCAATCTTTCATGGCAATCTCGCTACAGAACATAACGTAAAGTACTTTTCAAAACAACTTATATATGCTTTCATATTTAATTTTCCAAACAGAGTTGATTCAGAAGGTCATAAACATATCATATCCAACACATACGTATTTATAATAGATATACTCGCATGCAAGGGTTGAAATCAGCATATTAAGGCTATAGGTCGCGTAACTATACAAAATCCTTAACCTCACCTCGTGAAAGTAGAGTCTGAGAGTGTGAAGGGCTAAACACTCTAAACATCGGGCCCACCGGCACCACCAAACTCTGTGACAAGACATACAGAAGCCCAGACTTAGACTCTATATGAACCAAACAAGACGCACGGCGTTGCTCAACATGATCGTGGTTATGCATAAGTGTTCATGTTGTGCTTGGATAAGGTGTCGTGGTCATTCAAGGCATATAAATGCTCAACAAGGTCATATTTACAAGCAACCGACACGCAATTCCATATCCAAAGATGTAAGATCAATTTAGGAAGTCAATGTATTCACAAAATGCATATTAAATCATCCAATGTCACAGTGTTCAATTATAATATTAGAATTAAGCATCAAGTTCATGTCGAGTTATAAAGTGCATAAGTAAAAGCAACTTGATCATATAAACATGCAAAGTTCTTGTACGTAGATGACATGCTTGATACAAATAAAGAGTGCATTTAATTCACTTAAGATCATACTTTACAACTTCACAACATGTTTGGTACACAAGCTCAAGTCACATTCATAGTTTCATAAATATTACACTTACACCCCCTAAGTCATTTATAAAAGTTTAGAATTATTACACATACATCCCCTTAGTTTAGAATTATTTATAAAAGTGTTTATACAATTATTCAACTAGGAATTAATTAATTACAAACATGACAATTATCAATTTATTGTAATTCATAATATACCATTTTCAAGTAGTAAGAGTAAATCAAGATATTACAATTCTAACTCCTATCATGCATAAAGTCTCAAGTTGTTCAAGCATTTTTCATGTATCTCAATTTAATATTGGAAACACAATTTACAACAAACATAACATTGAGAACGTCTCAAATCCATATAGAGAAATCATAACATGTTCGTTCTTCTAAAATATCATTCAAGTTCATTTAGTCACATAAAAGATTAGTTTCTAGATATTACACTAACACCCCTTCATATCTAAACACATAGTATAAATTCATCACATCGGGATTTAAATTGTAAATTAAAACATTCATGCATATCACAATCCATTCAATACAAGTTTTCATATACGATTGGAATACATCTCGATCAACAAACCAACAATAACCAATTTATTTGCACTTAAAACAATTAATTCAAATAATCAGAATTACGCAAAATAATTCGTAATAAATAGATCGAGTGTCCGATTAACAAACGGAAGGTGGCGTTGAACTCACCACAACGAGACGAACATTCTGACCAGACGCCGTCGGAACGCCACCACTGTAGCTGCCGGAATTTGGCCGGGCCGCCGTCGAAGGTCGCCGAAAAAATCCCAAAAAATCATTCCTGAATGAAGTCTTCGTGCCCGTTCCGAATCCTCGATCAATTTCTGGAAATTCCAAGCCGATTGTCCTAGATATGAAATCTAAGAACACGAAAACCCTAAATCTTCAAACTCAAATTACTTCCAAACCGGTGAACCAAAATGCGATCCGTAAAAACCATTGTCTTACCCATGACGAGCTCTTTGAAAGCCCTAAGGTAGCTCGCAGGAAAAATCCTCGGAGCTATCGCCGCCGTTGCACCGCCACTTTGCCGCCGCGATCTGCCGCCAAACCACAGAATCTGGAGTCGCCTAATCACAGGCCACTAGTTCTCGTCGTTCCGAATAACTTTCGTGAAGAGCCTGAGGCCAAAAGATGGCCGGAAAAGGCCCCCGTTGGCCGCCGAAGTTTCTACCGCCGCCCACATCGCCGGAACCACCACCTACGGCCAAGATCTGGTGAAATTGATGCCGGAATGAACTCAGGGGGTCGAAAAACCTTGGAAACCATCAAGCCCCGTCGAAAACCACCGTCGGAAGCGGCGGAATCGCGCCGCTACAGTAACAGCCGCCGCGACGAGCTTCAGGCGGCGCGTGCGGCGCCTTCGCGGCTCCGATAGCCGCGCCGCCGACGTCAAACAAAGCGCCAGGATGTCTAGTTCTTGGATCTGGGGCGCGTGTCTCAAGAGGAGGGCCGAAAAACGCCGCGAAACGCCGGTGAAGTGGCGGCGGTCTGACAGCTCCGCCGCTGCTACTGAAATCCGGCCATAACTCCGCCACCGTTAGTCGTTAGGCCGTGAAATTGGTACTCTTGCGTCGATCTCGCCGAGATAATGGAAATGGACTATTTGTTTGTTGAATTACGTCGAGAAACAATCGAGTTATGGGCTCGCAAACGAAGCCGCGCATAGTACCTCCGGGAGAGAGAGTGGGAGAGGAGAGAGAGGGAGAGAAAAGGGATTGGGAGAAATGTGTCTTGAGCACAAGCTATATACAACCGGGTATCCTTATCGCGTAGCAAGGAGAAATATCGCGTACAAATAATCGTAAATAAAATTGGTAAAGTTACGAATAAACATTCAAGCTCCGAATTAATTTCATAAATTAAAATGAAATAGAGATTTACCCATTAGAGTTTAATTCAATTTAATTTTGGAAACCTTTCGTACAATTTAACGACACTTCGTAAACACATAATTGACAATTAATCTCAAGGAATTCAAGCAAACCGAAATTAAACAAGTTAAGTAACATGATGGATTTAAAATCAACTTGACAATTATTTCATGGAATAAATTGAATTAAATCAAATTAGAAGGTTAGGGTTAAATATGCGCGTAATTAATCAAGTTGGCAATTAATCTTAGAATAATTCGAATGAACACATATTAAATTGAATTTACATTAAATCACATAATTCAAAAACTCTTAAATTAAACACATATAAGTGTAGAGACTTACTTGTTGATGTCGTAAGGACGCCCTTCGAGAAAACGGGGCGTCACAACCTTCCCCCCTTAAGAGAACCTGGTCCCCAGGTTCCACTGCAAAAATGTAGATCCTCGAGTTGTAGTGCTCCAACCCTTCTCCCGAACTCGCGTGAGATCATAACTCTAATGGTGAGGCTTACTCCGGTCATCTACACTGAACCTCCTTTAGGATGTCTTGTTATCGTCGAGGTCCGTGCGAGTACTTGATCCGCTAGTTGTTCGAACTCGATCGGTCATTTCCATGATCGGATAGCTACAACCGCACCCAACCTCGTTGTTGTCTCAGACTCGCCATTTGCAACCCGTAGTCAGATCCACGCGTAACGCAACCACAACAAACAAGAGAGAATCCCATCTCTCAACACGTAAGTGAGAGAACCCCGTCCCTCAGCACCCACAAGAGAGAGAACCCCGTCTCTCGAGCACATATAAAAGAGAAAGCCCCGTCTCCCAAACACATAATTGAGAGAACCCCGTCTCTCAACCTAAGTCGGGCAGATTCCAACATCTCCCAACATTCTAGTTTGAGAAAATCCAGCATTCCTCAAACCCCTAGATTCAAGAGAATCCAGTATCCCTGAATATCTAAGGACAAGAGAATCCAACATCTCTCGCTCACAAAACTTAGAAAGATTCCAGCATCTTTCTACCACATAAATAGAGAGAATCCTACATCTCTCCAACACGTAAAAAGAGGGAATCTAAGGTCTCTCTGGCACATAAATTCACTGATCAGTTATTCATACATACACACATCATAGTAACACTTGACGAAAAGTATGCGATGCATGTTTGGTGTACCTTATACAACTGATATCGGTGTCCCTTGAGTATAGATTCAATGCTCATCCCTCAACTCAAGGGGGTTATCGCGATGGAATCCCTATAAAACAAGGTTACAGTATGTATGTATGTTATATGAGAAGTTAGTGAGCAATCAAAAGAATTTTAAATCACATAAGCATGAA
Organism: Lantana camara; assembly: GCA_037501455.1. Taxonomy (NCBI): domain Eukaryota; kingdom Viridiplantae; phylum Streptophyta; class Magnoliopsida; order Lamiales; family Verbenaceae; genus Lantana; species Lantana camara. The sequence goes on from CM074863.1 coordinate 78,024,709, forward strand.
TAGTTCACATAAGCACATAACTCATTCATTTCAGCAACAACTCAAAACAAGTAGAAATTTCAAGTTACAACTGCTAGATCAGGTATCCAAGTTATCACAATTAAAACAACAATGGTCGTCACCACATCAAGCAAAACAAGGTAAGAGTATTCAAGTGATGCATGTATGCATATGCCATGAATGCTTGGCGTACCGTTAACCGAAGCGTAACAATCTTTACAAGAAAGGCGAGATGAAGCAGTAGGAGTTGATTAAGCCGACAATGATGCAACCCTCGTCATCTGAACCTCTCGTCTTAAATCTTTTCATAAAGTAGTAACTCAGCAAAGCTCGTTTATCACCAAACCCTTTACTAGACCGTAATCCTTGCTCAACTAGAATCATCCTCAGTTTCTCCCAAGAATTCTCGTTTATGTGTTAAATCTTAGTCTGCTCATCTTCAAGGAGTTGTCCATGATTCGTTTGTCAATTAGATATTTACCTCAGAGTTTCGTTGGATGATCGTGGTGCTAAGCACTTCCCAAAGCAATCCATGGTATATAGTTTTGAAACTTGGATAAAGTCTTTCTTCATCTAGGTGTCCTATTCCCACATCAACAATGTCTTCCATCTCATCTTGAAGAAACACCCAAAGAGCTAACAATCAATCTTGTCTTGTCGTTCGTTAACTCTAAACGGCACCAAAACCTTCAACACTCACCGATGGTTTGTAGCTCGTTGTTTAAGTAACATGGTTACCTATCCACATTCCTTGAACTTGCTCGGATCTTATTTGATCGGATTCTTCTACATTAACTCGTTTCCATCAACAAGGTGACTACTTCCAAATAAACGAACCATCAAGGCGAAAGCTCATCAAACTCCTTCAAAACGGTTCTACTTGGTCAGATTCTCCTCCATTGACTCATTTCCTCAGCAAGGTGACTACTTCCAAATGAACGAATCCTCAAGGTTAGAATTCGTCAAACTTCATCTTTCAATTGACTTTAAGGTAGTAAGTCAATATAGCAAATCTCATTTTTTCAACTCTGAACCTTTTCATGAGTATTGATCTTGGTGAGGAATCCTTTCATTTTCGAACTATGGTGCGTTTTCATTGTAGTACCAATAAGTAGTGTTGACGGAGGGAAATCTTAGTGTTGACTCATAGGGCACCCTGAAATTCAAACACTAAAATCCATGCATGCGGGTTAAAGATGCAAATGAAATGTAACACGCATATCACGTAAATGCAACAATTTGTTGTAATTTATAAAGCACATAAAATAAGATGTTGCATAATCAAAGTCACAATGTGCACACAATCATATAATCACGAAACAATTCATGCCGAAGGATCAAAATATCAAGTCAACCAAATGCAATGGGCAGTTATTCCTATGCCGTACGACCTAGACAGACTCAACACGACTCAAGAGCTCGGTTTTGCAACCTAGAGCTCTGATACCACTTAAGGATGTAACACCCCAAACGGAGGATGCCACATCCCCCGCACTATGACCCCGACCCGGAACATGAAATGAAAGTCCATGCCCGAATTCGAATCAGAGCGAACGGGAGACCAACTCACACACTAGGCTAGGCGGATCTAACTTGACCAAAACTCAGAGTGCGGAAGCAATTAAAACCAATAACAAAAGATAGTGGAAGCATTTAAAACAAAACATGCAAAGCAGGTGACGGGTTCAACTAGCATAAATCCCTAGTCCCGAATATCAACATAAAGTAGTAATCATCAAGTGCCACAAGGGGCCGAATGAGAGTGCCACGCAGGGCTACCGAATAGTAAAGTATAATCTCAAGTTTACAAGTCAAGGCATAAGTAAAGTGTATGAAAAGACAAATGCAAATAGAAAGACTAGACCGACGAAGTGCAACTCAAAAGACTCACTTCCGCCTAGCAAACGCCAACAACCTGCAACTAAAAGTGTAAATGAGGGGTCAGTCAACTTGACCGAGTGAGGGGGCTAACGCACACCCACAATATATATATATAAGGAGCATGACACAGAATAAAAAGGATGGACTCATGAACCGGGGATAGGTGTTACATACCAAAACGTTTTGAAAGAACCCGAATAAGATATAGATATAAGTTTAGAAACCATTTTCCAGAAAGACTCTATCCCGATTCATAATTCCATAACATAACATAATCAACTGCTCAGCGAGTACGAGCTTCCAACCTCAACTCCTCATAACATAAATCAAAATCAATCCAACCTCTACACCAATGATGGAGGAGATGTACCGTCCCCATACCATCGAGAATAAACCGTCTTAAATAGACTCACCCTCAAGGGGTTGCGAACCCACAAGAGTCCTCCCCGACCTTAGCCGAAGGCTCAAGATACCACGCCTCCCTCATCACCCTAAGGTCGCACAATGATATCTCAAATGGAACTACGCAAAGGATAAATGCCCCGACGGCCCTAACCGTCCCGGGGGTACCAATTCCGCAGCTCATCAGGATCGATCCATACACAGATCACAACGGATCACAACATAACAGATCACGACGGATCACATACGCCAATCTTTCATGGCAATCTCGCTACAGAACATAACGTTAAGTACTTTTCAAAACAGCTTATATATGCTTTCATATTTAATTTTCCAAACAGAGTTGATTCAGAAGGTCATAAACATATCATATCCAACACATAAGTATTTATAATAGATATACTCGCATGCAAGGGTTGAAATCAGCATATTAAGGCTATAGGTCGCGTAACTATACAAAATCCTTAACCTCACCCCGTGAAAGTAGAGTCTGAGAGTGTGAAGGGCCAAACACTCTAAACCTCGGGCCCACCGGCACCACCAAACTCTGTGACAAGACATACAGAAGCCCAGACTTAGACTCTATATGAACCAAACAAGACGGACGGCGTTGCTCAACATGATCGTGGTTATGCATAAGTGTTCATGTTGTGCTTGGATAAGGTGTCGTGGTCATTCAAGGCATATAAATGTTAGGAATAGTGCCCTAGAAAGCCGATTGTATATCCGCTTTGTGCTTTTCCTTATTGTAATCACAGATAATCTTTGAATGAAATAACGAATTGAGGCAACACTTCTTTATATGCTCTTGTTTGGTATGCGTTTACTTTAGCTGTGCATGTATGAGAACTCTCCTAATCCAGATGACTTTAGGACTCTACCATTTAGGTGAAATGGTTCATGAAACGAGCCCTATATCACATAAGTCATGATTAGTAAAATACTCCAAGCCGATGAGTCCTACAGACAGTGGGAGTGTCAACCTGACTCCTCTAAGGCTTGCTTGTGGGATCACGCCCTTAAGAAGGACCACCTTGTTTCATGGAGGTGCAAAGTGTATAGTTGATACGTGCGTGATACATGAGGGTGCTTACTTTAACAAGTAAGTTCACTGAGGTGCCCCGTGTGAGAACATTCCTAAATGGGAAAGGAAGTTTCTATTTCAGGAAATGGAAACTTCCAGATTAGAAAATATCTCACGAGTCATTGATGTGATTAATTGATCCTTAGACTTGAGGTTCCATGTTACTTTATGAGTTAACTCTGTAGTCTTTGGTATAAGCTTTAAAGGGTGTCGCCTTAGACAACTGATTCAAGGCTTATGCTGGGGCTGCACAAGTGATTCATGAAAGTGAATGAGAATCAAGAAAGGACCTACACTTGCATATGCAAGGTGATCTCTTATTGTGTAAGTCATTCATATGCCATATGGAGTCCTTGGCCAAGGCAGTAGATCAAGACATCAAGAAAAGGGTTTCTTGGATTGAGATCAAATGGATATGAAATGCACTTAGCTTTAAGACCAGATTATTAGGGTTCTGATTATTCCCTTGCCCTAGATCTTGGTTGAGAGATAGTAAGTAGGAGGATTGTATCTCACATGAATCAATGACTTAAAGGTTCTATCGAATCCGAGCATTCCAATTCAGCTAGGGGTTAAACACCTGTTGCTAGACTATGGTCGTTTAATCTGTGGACTGATTAATTAATTAGTGAATTAATTAATTGGGGTCACTGCTAATTGAATTAAGAACCTAGAGGGTCACACAAAACAACTTGGTTACATGAGTTGAGGCTTGAAAATGATTAAACGAGTTAATCGGGCCAAGAGGGTTCCACACGTGTGAAGTCACACGTGTGGCTCACGTGAGTGACACGTGTCACTGTGACACGTGTCACACACGTGTGTATATATATATATTATATATATATTAAATAATTAATTAGTTAATTATTTAATAGACTTTGGTTTAATTTTGAATTAAAAAGAAAGTCTAATTTTGGAGAAAATAATCTAGTTAATTAATTACGAATTAATTAATTAGATAAAAAATAAGTTATTTATTTTATAATAAATAAAGTATAAAATTATCCAAAAATAGTTTGGATATTTTTAGCTCTCTTAAAAGTTGACTTGAAATAGAATTCAGAGTCAAAGTTGGAAAATACTTGATGATCAAGTAATAGGAGAGAGAGGGACCAAATCCTTTGTCCATTAGGACTAGGTTCGGCCGCCCCTCCCCTTTCCTATATATAGGGGAGCTCATGCTCCCCTTTAGAGCTAATTGACAATTCTTGGTTCATGTGTTGAACACCTTCCTTTCTACAAGATTAAATTAAACCCTAGGTTAAGCCTAAACACTAACTAGAGAACTAGCATCCTTACTGGTTAGATTGTGATCAAGTTGGTGGACTTTCTCTAGAGACTTCAAGTTAGAAGTTTGAAGATTCGAGCTTTACCAAGGAGAGGGGATCAAGCCGCGAGAAGAGCGTTCTTGGGTGGCTTGAAACGCTTCAAGAAAGAATAAAAGAAAAGTAAGTTTTCTATCTTTACGAATTTGGTTACACGATTGCGAGTTTTAGGTCCTTTTGTTGGGAAAAATTTTAAATTCCGCTGCTTTCTGATTCGTGTTTTCCAACAAGTGGTATCAGAGCCACCTCGTTAATCGTGTTTCTGATTCGTCTCAATTATTCTGAATTTGGTAGAAATTCTTAGGCTTAGATGCGAATTAGGTATTCATGAGTTCTTTTAGAAAGCCTGAAATACGAAACTGTAATTTTTCTTGAATTTCTGAAACTGTTTTCTTAAATTGTGTTTTTGAAAAACCGTTTTGATAGAAATTAATTTAAATCGTGTTTTTGAATTTGGATTGTTTTGGTTTTTGAACTAAAAATACGAAACACGAAATCGTGTTACGAAAACGCGAGCCTGGACGTGCTAAGGCGTAGCACGCCAGGCCCGCGCGACCGCCCGCCCAGCAGTTCCGCAACCGCGCGGGACTGCCCGCCACTGCCGCCCGCCAGCGCCTAGGCGCGCCCGCCTGCCTGTCCCGCAACCGCACGGGACAGCCGCCCGCACGCTCCCGCAACCGCGCAGGAGCACCCGCCCGGCATCGCCCGCACGCGAGCAGCAGCAAGCTGCGCGCGTTGCGCGCAGGGCGTGCGCCTAGCGCGCGACGCTGCGCGGCGAGCCTGTACTCGTTCCGGGCGGTTCCGGGCACGGTTTTGGCGTTTTCGTGTTTTCGGTCCTTGAAATCCCGATTTAATTTTTTCTAAAAAAATTTTATTTATTAAATTTGAATTATTTTTGAAATAATTGTTTAAATTGGGATTTTGAAAATTTGAGCGATTTAAATTTTGAAAAATTACAATCTTTATTTTCTGAAAATATTGAAAGAATAAAATTATTAATTTTCAGAAATTAATTGGAATTTTATTAGTTTATTGTTTTTCGGGTTTTATTGAAAAGGCTCTTGAACAAGAATTGCATCTAAGTCGTGTTTTAAGCTATTAGAGCTTAAAGCGAGAATTTTAATTTATTGGTTAAATTTAAATTCTTGCAAAAGCATGTTAGGTGATCATGGGTTTAGATCTATGTATGGTTTTAATTTATGCACATGGATGGTTTAAATTGGGGTTGGAGCCCTATAGTTGCGTTTTTCAATTGAGGTTGGAGCCTCACTTATGTGCGTACTGTTATGTGATTTATTATGTGGCTTTCCATATTACTGTTTTTGAGGCCGGGGTATGCCCCGTGTAATTGTCTAAGGCCAATATGAAGATTGAGCCTTATTACTTTATGTCTTTTTCTTTTTATTGTAATTTGAGAGTAGAGATAGGTGGTGAGGTTTTATTTTCATTTTGGAGACAATGCACCCATGGAGTAAGATGGACCACATTCAAGTAACAAGGAGGCCATAAGTGAAGACCCCTCAAAATGTTAGGGAGGGGAATCTCAATTGTTAAATGTAATAGAGATAGGGCTCGTATTTTGTTACCGCTTTCCCTTATGTGACTTGAACTGTTTATGTGGAATGTATGTTAGAACTTGTGATTGTGGAGTGGCTCCCACATATCACGCATAAGATAGGTAGAACCCATGATCATTACATGTTAGTATCATGCTAGGACATGTTATCTATTTATGTGCTTGTTTGAAATGCATTTAAGTGTACTTGCATTAATCAAGACTAATAAAATTGGATAACATATATGTTGGTGAGGTCGAACCGGACAACCCTCCGGTTAATTCGAAAATTCCCATTAAATATTGAGCTAATTTCGAACAAATAGGTGTTTAATTCGAGATGCAAATTTTGAATTAAATTCCTAGCATTCCATCAATAGGTTTTAAGTTTAGTAAGTAAAGCTAGTTATTGTCCGCGAGTCGTGGGATAGCTAGTGGAGCTTATTAGTTCTTAGTTACCTAATTAATCATTTCAAATGGTCAATATTTCGTGGTCAATTTTAGCAAGGGCGATGTCCGCGAGTCGTGGGTCGTTCGAACTAAGTTTTGGTCATGATCTTATGATTGATGGGTCTAGCTTAACGCCTAAGTAAATATGGATGTCGCACGAGTCGTGGGTCCATATTGAAAGATAGGTGATGCAAAAACAATTACTAAGAGTTCTAAAGGTGTTAGAATTGGTAAGTTGTACCTACCTAGGGTTCTTACTTAGAATGTCCGCGAGTCGTGGGTTCGAGGTAAAATGCCTAGGATCTTAGTACCCATTGGGAAATGTGTTCCTCTTAGATCTTTGGGAATTATAGATCTTTGAAAAACAGTGGGAGCTACATTAGATTAAAGACCTTATCTTTTGTATATCGTTATAATTCAGCATGCCCACTAGTTCTCTGTTTTACCATTTAGGTCGTAGATTCTGTGATTCTCTACGTGTTTTGAAATGGCAACCAAAAACCCTCTTGTATCGATCCTCGAGTCAAACAAGTTGACTGGTCCCAACTATTCTGATTGGCTGAGGAATCTAAAAATCATTTTAGATTCTGAGAAGAGAACTTATGTTCTCTTCGAAGGGGAGCCTAGTCCCGAAGGGGAGGCTCCCACTCGGGCCGAGCGGGACGCGATTCAGAAGTGGAAGGATGATAATCTCCAAGCCCGTTGCCTTATGTTGGCTAACATGTCTCTGGACTTGCAAAGGCAACATGAGGCCATGGAATTTGCTTGGGAGATTTACGACCACTTAGAGCAACTTTACCGCCCTCATGAACGTGTTACAAGGTATAACACTTCAAAGGAATTGTTCCACTTGAGAATGAGGGAAGGTTCAAGTGTCCATGAATATGGACTCAAGTTTCTTGCCCTTACTGAGAAACTTGCCTCCATGGACATGCCACTGAAAGATGAGCTTTCAGTGGATTTGTTGCTAGCTTCGCTCCCACCATCATTCAACCCATTTGTCCTTAACTTCAACATGAATCATGCTGGTGCTACTGTAGCTGAGCTGATTAGTCAGCTTGTGACTGCTGAAAGCACGATCAAGAAGGACAATAAGGTTTTGATGGTGAATGCTCCATCTTCCTCTTCTGGGCCTTCTAAAGGTAAGGGTAAGAAAGCCCAAAAGAAGAAGAAGAAACCCCTTAGGCCCACTGGTGGCATCTCGAAGGGGAAGGCCCAAAAGAAGAAGTGTGATCAGAAAGAGGATGTTTGCTTCCATTGTGGCAAAGCGGGACATTGGAGGAGAAACTGCCCAGAGTACAAGGCTACTCTAAAGAAAGGTATCTTTCTCGTTGAAGTAAATCTTTCTATTAATTCTAGTTCTTGGGTACTTGATACCGGTTGTGGGACTCATATCTGTAATGATGTACAGATGCTAAGTGAAGTCCAACAACTCAAAGAAGGAGAATGTGTCTTGAAGATCGGCGATGGCTCAAACGTTGAAGCTCGAGCTTTAGGCACAATTAGATTAGATTTAGGTAGTTTTGAGTTAGTATTAAATAAAGTCCTTTATGTACCGAGCATTATTCGTAATATAATTTCAGTTCCAATATTGGATTGTGAAGGTTATGAAACTTATATTAAGAATGGTAAATATTTTATCAAACGGAACAACTCTTCCGTTCACATCGGTACTCTAAGTAATGGACTTTACCTAACTCAAAATATCAATATTATGAATATTCAACGAGAAACAAAGCGTAAGAGAGATGACAAAGTTTCAGCTCCCTTATGGCACGCTAGATTAGGACACATTTCCAAGAACAGAATTAGCAAGATAAACACTTTAGGATCATTCTCTGAAAATGATCTCAAAGAGTTGACCTCTTGCGAATCCTGTCTCAAAGGAAAGATGTCCAAAGTTCCTTTTAAAGGAACTGTGGAACGTGCCACTGAGGTTTTGGATTTGATCCATACTGATGTTTGTGGACCGCTTAGTGTAAGCACTAGAAACAATCATCAGTACTTCATAACCTTTACTGATGACTTTAGTCGGTATGGTTATGTATACTTAATGAAGTACAAATCTGAAGCTTTTGAGAAATTCTTAGAATTTCAAAAGGAGGTTGAGAACCAAACTGGTCACAAGATCAAAGCACTTCGATCTGATCGAGGAGGCGAATATCTTAGTGAAGAATTCCTTAATCATCTCAAAGATAATGGGATTATCTCTCAATGGACTCCTGCGGGAACTCCTCAGCTTAATGGAGTTTCTGAGAGAAGGAATCGAACCCTACTTGATATGGTTCGTTCCATGATGAGTTTCACTGACTTACCACCTTCTTTCTGGGGTTATGCCCTAGAAAGTGCAGCAAAGATTTTGAATCTTGTTCCCTCTAAGTCAGTCCCTAAGACGCCCTATGAAATGTGGTATGGTAAAATCCCTAGTTATTCTTACTTAAGAATTTGGGGTTGTTCTGCTTACGTGAAGAGGACAATGGGAGATAAGTTAGAATCTCGTTCTAACTTATGCTACTTTGTAGGTTATCCTAAGGAATCCATAGGATACTACTTCTATGATCAATCTGAGCAAAAGGTGTTTGTTTCCAGAAATGCCACTTTTCTTGAGGAACCGTTCCTTAAAGAAAAGAAAGGAAAGATCATAGAATTAGAACAAGTACAAAGTAACCCCACGCCACCTACTGAAGAAACGTCCCCTACTGATCAACCACAACCAATCACAAATTTCCATACACATGTAAATCCTCCTCTAAGGCGTTCTGAACGCACTCCTAGACAGCCGGAGAGATGGTATGGATTCTTCCATGAAATCTCTCAAAAGGATAATGATCCTTCAACATATGAGGAGGCACTTTCAGATTCTGACTCTGAACAGTGGATAGAAGCCATGAAATCCGAAATGGATTCCATGAACTCCAACCAAGTTTGGACCTTGGTAGATTTGCCTGATGGGGTCAAACCCATAGGTTGCAAATGGATCTTTAAGAGAAAGCTTGGAGTTGATGGAAGCATTGCAGCCTACAAAGCAAGACTGGTTGCAAAAGGATTCACTCAAAGACCCGGCGTGGACTTTGACGAAACCTTTTCACCAGTTGCAATGCAAAAGTCCATTCGAATCATGCTTGCCATTGCTGCATATTATGACTATGAGATATGGCAAATGGATGTGAAAACTGCCTTTCTCAATGGTGACATTGATAAAGACATTTATATGGAGCAACCCATAGGTTTCACATTCAGTGGGAGTGAGCAAAAGGTTTGCAAACTCCAAAGATCAATCTATGGATTGAAACAGGCTTCTAGGAATTGGAACATTCGATTTGACGAATCGGTCAAAGCGTTTGGCTTCATCCAAATTTCGAATGAATCATGTGTGTATAGAAAGGAATTGGAGACCTCAGTGCAATTCTTAGTACTTTATGTTGATGACATCCTTCTTATTGGGAATTCGAAGGATGACATGAAAGTGACTAAGTCATGGTTATCGAACCAATTCGAGATGAAAGATCTTGGTGATGCGTCCTATATCCTTGGAATTAAAATCTATAGAGATAGATCTAGAAGGTTAATAGGACTATCACAGTCGATGTACATTGACAAAGTATTGAAGAGATTCAATATGGAGTCTGCAAAGGTTAAGAACCTTCCTATAAGTGTAGGAACATGTCTTTCAAAGAAGATGTGTCCTAAGACTAACCTTGAGAAGGAAAGAATGACTCATACACCTTATGCGTCAGCAATAGGTAGCATAATGTATGCAATGTTATGTACTCGACCGGATGTGGCTTATGCACTTAGTGTGACAAGTCGTTTCCAAACTGACCCTGCAGATGGTCACTGGGCTACCGTGAAGAATATTCTTAAGTACTTGAAAAGTACTAAAGATTTATTCTTAGTTTACGGAGGTCAGAAAGATCTTACTGTCGAAGGATACTGCGATGCAAGCTTTGCATCTGACTTAGATGATTTTAAGTCAATGTCAGGATACATTTTCTGCCTAAACGGCGGAGCAGTGAGTTGGAAGAGTTCCAAGCAAACAACCACTGCAGATTCGACCACAGAGGCCGAATACTTAGCTGCAAATGATGCAGCAAAAGAAGGTGTTTGGATTAGAAACTTCATTCAAGAGTTGAATGTTATTCCTAGCATGAAAGACCCCATTACTGTGTTTTGTGACAACACTGGGGCGGTTGCTCAAGCAAGAGAACCAAGATCTCACCAACGGACCAAGCACATTATGAGGAAGTATCACCTAATCCGTGATATTATCAAAAGAGGAGATGTGCTAATTGAGAGGGTCACATCAGCAGAGAACGTGGCAGATCCACTTACTAAACCCCTTAGTCGAGAAGCTTTCCAAGGTCATCTTCAGAAGATGGGACTTAGAGTAGCTTTAGAATGGCTTTGACGGGCAAGTGGGAGATTGTTAGGAATAGTGCCCTAGAAAACCGATTGTATATCCGCTTTGTGCTTTTCCTTATTGTAATCACAGATAATCTTTGAATGAAATAACGAATTGAGGCAACACTTCTTTATATGCTCTTGTTTGGTATGCGTTTACTTTAGCTGTGCATGTATGAGAACTCTCCTAATCCAGATGACTTTAGGACTCTACCATTTAGGTGAAATGGTTCATGAAACGAGCCCTATATCACATAAGTCATGATTAGTAAAATACTCCAAGCCGATGAGTCCTACAGACAGTGGGAGTGTCAACCTGACTCCTCTAAGGCTTGCTTGTGGGATCACGCCCTTAAGAAGGACCACCTTGTTTCATGGAGGTGCAAAGTGTATAGTTGATACGTGCGTGATACATGAGGGTGCTTACTTTAACAAGTAAGTTCACTGAGGTGCCCCGTGTGAGAACATTCCTAAATGGGAAAGGAAGTTTCTATTTCAGGAAATGGAAACTTCCAGATTAGAAAATATCTCACGAGTCATTAATGTGATTAATTGATCCTTAGACTTGAGGTTCCATGTTACTTTATGAGTTAACTCTGTAGTCTTTGGTATAAGCTTTAAAGAGTGTCGCCTTAGACAACTGATTCAAGGCTTATGCTGGGGCTGCACAAGTGATTCATGAAAGTGAATGAGAATCAAGAAAGGACCTACACTTGCATATGCAAGGTGATCTCTTATTGTGTAAGTCATTCATATGCCATATGGAGTCCTTGGCCAAGGCAGTAGATCAAGACATCAAGAAAAGGGTTTCTTGGATTGAGATCAAATGGATATGAAATGCACTTAGCTTTAAGACCAGATTATTAGGGTTCTGATTATTCCCTTGCCCTAGATCTTGGTTGAGAGATAGTAAGTAGGAGGATTGTATCTCACATGAATCAATGACTTAAAGGTTCTATCGAATCCGAGCATTCCAATTCAGCTAGGGGTTAAACACCTGTTGCTAGACTATGGTCGTTTAATCTGTGGACTGATTAATTAATTAGTGAATTAATTAATTGGGGTCACTGCTAATTGAATTGAGAACCTAGAGGGTCACACACAACAACTTGGTTACATGAGTTGAGGCTTGAAAATGATTAAACGAGTTAATCGGGCCAAGAGGGTTCCACAGGTGTGAAGTCACACGTGTGGCTCACGTGAGTGACACGTGTCACTGTGACACGTGTCACACACGTGTGTATATATATATATTATATATATATTAAATAATTAATTAGTTAATTATTTAATAGACTTTGGTTTAATTTTGAATTAAAAAGAAAGTCTAATTTTGGAGAAAATAATCTAGTTAATTAATTACGAATTAATTAATTAGATAAAAAATAAGTTATTTATTTTATAATAAATAAAGTATAAAATTATCCAAAAATAGTTTGGATATTTTTAGCTCTCTTAAAAGTTGACTTGAAATAGAATTCAGAGTCAAAATTGGAAAATACTTGATGATCAAGTAATAGGAGAGAGAGGGACCAAATCCTTTGTCCATTAGGACTAGGTTCGGCCGCCCCTCCCTTTTCCTATATATAGGGGAGCTCATGCTCCCCTTTAGAGCTAATTGACAATTCTTGGTTCATGTGTTGAACACCTTCCTTTCTCCAAGATTAAATTAAACCCTAGGTTAAGCCTAAGCACTAACTAGAGAACTAGCATCCTTACTGGTTAGATTGTGATCAAGTTGGTGGACTTTCTCTAGAGACTTCAAGTTAGAAGTTTGAAGATTCGAGCTTTACCAAGGAGAGGGGATCAAGACGCGAGAAGAGCGTTCTTGGGTGGCTTGAAACGCTTCAAGAAAGAATAAAAGAAAAGTAAGTTTTCTATCTTTACGAATTTGGTTACACGATTGCGAGTTCTAGGTCCTTTTGTTGGGAAAAATTTTAAATTCCGCTGCTTTCTGATTCGTGTTTTCCAACAATAAATGCTCAACAAGGTCATATTTACAAGCAACCGACACGCAATTCCATATCCAAAGATGTAAGATCAATTTAGGAAGTCAATGTATTCACAAAATGCATATTAAATCATCCAATGTCACAGTGCTCAATTATAATATTAGAATTAAGCATCAAGTTCATGTCGAGTTATAAAGTGCATAAGTAAAGGCAACTTGATCATATAAACATACAAAGTTCTTGTACGTAGATGACATGCTTGATACAAATAAAGAGTGCATTTAATTCACTTAAGATCATACTTTACAACTTCACAACATGTTTGGTACACAAGCTCAAGTCACATTCATAGTTTCATAAATATTACACTTACACCCCCTAAGTCATTTATAAAAGTTTAGAATTATTACACATACATCCCCTTAGTTTAGAATTATTTATAAAAGTGTTTATACAATTATTCAACTAGGAATTAATTACTTACAAACATGACAATTATCAATTTATTGTAATTCATAATATACCATTTTCAAGTAGTAAGAGTAAATCAAGATATTACAATTCTAACTCCTATCATGCATAAAGTCTCAAGTTGTTCAAGCATTTTTCATGTATCTCAATTTAATATTGGAAACACAATTTACAACAAACATAACATTGAGAACGTCTCAAATCCATATAGAGAAATCACAACATGTTCGTTCTTCTAAAATATCATTCAAGTTCATTTAGTCACATAAAAGATTAGTTTCTAGATATTACACTAACACCCCTTCATATCTAAACACATAGTATAAATTCATCACATCGGGATTTAAATTGTAAATTAAAACATTCATGCATATCACAATCCATTCAATACAAGTTTTCATATACGATTGGAATACATCTCGATCAACAAACCAACAATAACCAATTTATTTGCACTTAAAACAATTAATTCAAATAATCACAATTACGCAAAATAATTCGTAATAAATAGATCGAGTGTCCGATTAACAAACGGAAGGTGGCGTTGAACTCACCACAACGAGACGAACATTCTGACCAGACGCCGCCGGAACGCCACCACTGTAGCTGCCGGAATTTGGCCGGGCCGCCGTCGAAGGTCGCCGGAAAAATCCCAAAAAATCATTCCTGAATGAAGTCTTCGTGCCCGTTCCGAATCCTCGATCAATTTCTGGAAATTCCAAGCCGATTGTCCTAGATATGAAATCTAAGAACACGAAAACCCTAAATCTTCAAACTCAAATTACTTCCAAACCGGTGAACCAAAATGCGATCCGTAAAAGCCATTGTCTTACCCATGACGAGCTCTTCGAAAGCCCTAAGGTAGCTCGCCGGAAAAATCCTCGGAGCTATCGCCGTCGTTGCACCGCCACTTTGCCGCCGCGATCCGCCGCCAAACCACAGAATCTGGAGTCGCCTAATCACAGGCCACTAGTTCTCGTCGTTCCGAACAACTTTCGTGAAGAGCCTGAGGCCAAAAGATGGCCGAAAAAGGCCCCCGTTGGCCGCCGAAGTTTCTACCGCAGCCCACGTCGCCGGAACCACCACCTACGGCCAAGATTTGGTGAAATTGATGCCGGAATGAACTCAGGGGGTCGAAAAACCTTGGAAACCATCAAGCCCCGTCGAAAACCACCGCCGGAAGCGGCGGAATCGCGCCGCTACAGTAACAGCCGCCGCCACCGCCGCGGCGCGTGCGGCGCCTTCGCGGCTCCGATAGCCGCGCCGCCGACGTCAAACAAAGTGCCAGGATGTCTAGTTCTTGGATCTGGGGCACGTGTCTCAAGAGGAGGGCCGGAAACCGCCGTGAAAAGGCGGTGAAGTGGCGGCGGTCTGACAGCTCCGCCGCTGCTACTGAAATCCGGCCATAACTCCGCCACCGTTCGTCGTTAGGCCGTGAAATTGGTACTCTTGCGTCGATCTTGCCGAGATAATCGAAATGGACTATTCGTTTGTTGAATTACGTCGAGAAACGATCGAGTTATGGGCTCGCAACCGAAGCCGCGCATAGTACCTCTGGGAGAGAGAGTGGGAGAGGAGAGAGAGAGAGAAAAGGGATTGGGAGAAATGTGTCTTGAGCACAAGCTATATACAACCGGGTATCCTTATCGCGTAGCAAGGAGAAATATCGCGAACAAATAATCGTAAATAAAATTGGTAAAGTTACGAATAAACATTCAAGCTCCGAATTAATTTCATAAATTAAAATGAAATAGAGATTTACCCATTAGAGTTTAATTCAATTTAATTTTGGAAACCTTTCGTACAATTTAACGACACTTCGTAAACACATAATTGACAATTAATCTCAAGGAATTCAAGCAAACCGAAATTAAACAAGTTAAGTAACATGATGGATTTAAAATCAACTTGACAATTATTTCATGGAATAAATTGAATTAAATCAAATTAGAAGGTTAGGGTTAAATATGCGCGTAATTAATCAAGTTGGCAATTAATCTTAGAATAATTCGAATGAACACATATTAAATTGAATTTACATTAAATCACATAATTCAAAAACTCTTAAATTAAACACATATAAGTGTAGAGACTTACTTGTTGATGTCGTAAGGACGCCCTTCGAGAAAACGGGGCGTCACAACCTTCCCCCCTTAAGAGAATCTGGTCCCCAGGTTCCACTGCAAAAATGTAGATCCTCGAGTTGTAGTGCTCCAACCCTTCTCCCGAACTCGCGTGAGATCATAACTCTAATGGTGAGGCTTACTCCGGTCATCTACACTGAACCTCCTTTAGGATGTCTTGTTATCGTCGAGGTCCGTGCGAGTACTTGATCCGCTAGTTGTTCGAACTCGATCAGTCATTTCCATGATCGGATAGCTACAACTGCACCCAACCTCGTTGTTGTCTCAGACTCGCCATTTGCAACCCGTAGTCAGATCCACGCGTAACGCAACCACAACAAACAAGAGAGAATCCCATCTCTCAACACGTAAGTGAGAGAACCCCGTCCCTCAGCACCCACAAGAGAGAGAACCCCGTCTCTCGAGCACATATAAATGTTAGGAATAGTGCCCTAGAAAGCCGATTGTATATCCACTTTGTGCTTTTCCTTATTGTAATCACAGACAATCTTTGAATGAAATAACGAATTGAGGCAACACTTCTTTATATGCTCTTGTTTGGTATGCGTTTACTTTAGCTGTGCATGTATGAGAACTCCCCTAATCCTGATGACTTTAGGACTCTACCATTTGGGTGAAATGGTTCATGAAACGAGCCCTATATCACATAAGTCATGATTAGTAAAATACTCCAAGCCGATGAGTCCTACAGACAGTGGGAGTGTCAACCTGACTCCTCTAAGGCTTGCTTGTGGGATCACGCCCTTAAGAAGGACCACCTTGTTTCATGGAGGTGCAAAGTGTATAGTTGATACGTGCGTGATACATGAGGGTGCTTACTTTAATAAGTAAGTTCACTGAGGTGCCCCGTGTGAGAACATTCCTAGATGGGAAAGGAAGTTTCTATTTTAGGAAATGGAAACTTCCAGATTAGGAAATATCTCACGAGTCATTGATGTGATTAATTGATCCTTAGACTTGAGGTTCCATGTTACTTTATGAGTTAACTCTGTAGTCTTTGGTATAAGCTTTAAAGGGTGTCGCCTTAGACAACTGATTCAAGGCTTATGCTGGGGCTGCACAAGTGATTCATGAAAGTGAATGAGAATAAAAAAAGGACCTACACTTGCATTTGCAAGGTGATCTCTTATTGTATAAGTCATTCATATGCCATATGGAGTCCTTGGCCAAGGCAGTAGATCAAGACATCAAGAAAAGGGTTTCTTGGATTGAGATCAAATGGATATGAAATGCACTTAGCTTTAAGACCGGATTATTAGGGTTCTGATTATTCCCTTGCCCTAGATCTTGGTTGAGAGATAGTAAGTAGGAGGATTGTATCTCACATGAATCAATGACTTAAAGGTTCTGTCGAATCCGAACATTCCAATTCAGCTAGGGGTTAAACACCTGTTGCTAGACTATGGTCGTTTAATCTGTGGACTGATTAATTAATTAGTGAATTAATTAATTAGGGTCACTGCTAATTGAATTGAGAACCTAGAGGGTCACACACAACAACTTGGTTACATGAGTTGAGGCTTAAAAATGATTAAACGAGTTAATCGAGCCTAAGGGGTTCCACACGTGTGAAATCACACGTGTGGCTCACGTGATTGGACACGTGTCATTAAGACACGTGTGCCACACGTGATTATGTGATGTTAAATAATTAATGTGTTAATTATTTAATAGACTTTGGTTTAATTTTTGAATTAAAAAGAAAGTCTAATTTTGGAGAAAATAATCTAGTTAATTAATTACGAATTAATTAATTAGATAAAAATAAGTTATTTATTTTATAATAAATAAAGTATAAAATTATCCAAAAATAGTTTGGATATTTTTAGCTCTCTTAAAAGTTGACTAGAATTAGAATTCAAAGTCAAAGTTGGAAAATACTTGATGATCAAGTAATAGGAGAGAGGGACCAAAATCCTAGCCCATAAAGGACTAGGAATTTCGGCACCCCCCTCCCTATAAATAGGGGAGCTCGAGCTCCTTATGGAGCTAATTGACAATTCTTGGTTCATGTGTTGAACACCTTCCTTTCTCCAAGATTATATTAAACCCTAGGTTAAGCCTAAACACTAACTAGAGAACTAGCATCCTTACTAGTTAGATTGTGATCAAGTTGGTGGACTTTCTCTAGAGACTTCAAGTTAGAAGTTTGAAGATTTGAGCTTTACCAAAGGAGAGGGGATCAAGCCGCGAGAAGAGCGTTCTTGGGTGGCTTGAAACCCTTCAAGAAAGAATAAAAGAAAAGTAAGTTTTCTATCTTTACGAATTTGGTTACACGATTGCGAGTTCAAGGTCCTTTTGTTGGAAAAATTTTTAAATTCCGCTGCTTTCTGATTCGTGTTTTCCAACAATAAAAGAGAGAGCCCCGTCTCCCAAACACATAATTGAGAGAACCCCGTCTCTCAACCTAAGTCGGGCAGATTCCAACATCTCCTAACATTCTAGTTTGAGAAAATCCAGCATTCCTCAAACCCCTAGATTCAAGAGAATCCAGTATCCCTGAATATCTAAGGACAAGAGAATCCAACATCTCTCGCTCACAAAACTTAGAAAGATTCCAGCATCTTTCTACCACATAAATAGAGAGAATCCTACATCTCTCCAACACGTAAAAAGAGGGAATCTAAGGTCTCTCTGGCACATAAATTCACTGATCAGTTATTCATACATACACACATCATAGTAACACTTGACGAAAAGTATGCGATGCATGTTTGGTGTACCTTATACAACTGATATCGGTGTCCTTTGAGTATAGATTCAATGCTCATCCCTCAACTCAAGGGGGATATCGCGATGGAATCCCTATAAAACAAGGTTACAGTATGTATGTATGTTATATGAGAAGTTAGTGAGCAATCAAAAGAATTTTAAATCACATAAGCATGAATAGTTCACATAAGTACATAACTCATTCATTTCAGCAACAGCTCAAAACAAGTAGAAATTTCAAGTTACAACTGCTAGATCAGGTATCCAAGTTATCACAATTAAAACAACAATGGTCGTCACCACATCAAGCAAAACAAGGTAAGAGTATTCAAGTGATGCATGTATGCAAATGCCATGAATGCTTGGCGTACCGTTAACCGAAGCGTAACAATCTTTACAAGAAAGGCGAGATGAAGCAGTAGGAGTTGATTAAGCTGACAATGATGCAACCCTCGTCATCTGAACCTCTCGTCTTAAATCTTTTCATAAAGTAGTAACTCAGCAAAGCTCGTTTATCACCAAACCCTTTACTAGACCGTAATCCTTGCTCAACTAGAATCATCCTCAGTTTCTCCCAAGAATTCTCGTTTATGTGTTAAATCTTAGTCTGCTCATCTTCAAGGAGTTGTCCATGATTCGTTTGTCAATTAGATATTTACCTCAGAGTTTCGTTGGATGATCGTGGTGCTAAGCACTTCCCAAAGCAATCCATGGTATATAGTTTTGAAACTTGGATAAAGTCTTTCTTCATCTAGGTGTCCTATTCCCACATCAACAATGTCTTCCATCTCATCTTGAAGAAACACCCAAAGAGCTAACAATCAATCTTGTCTTGTCGTTCGTTAACTCTAAACGGCACCAAAACCTTCAACACTCACCGATGGTTTGTAGCTCGTTGTTTAAGTAACATGGTTACCTATCCACATTCCTTGAACTTGCTCGGATCTTATTTGATCGGATTCTTCTACATTAACTCGTTTCCATCAACAAGGTGACTACTTCCAAATAAACGAACGATCGAGGCGAAAGCTCATCAAACTCCTTCAAAACGGTTCTACTTGGTCAGATTCTCCTCCATTGACTCATTTCCTCAGCAAGGTGACTACTTCCAAATGAACGAATCCTCAAGGTTAGAATTCGTCAAACTTCATCTTTCAATTGACTTTAAGGTAGTAAGTCAATATAGCAAATCTCATTCTTTCAACTCTGAACCTTTTCATGAGTATTGATCTTGGTGAGGAATCCTTTCATTTTCGAACTATGGTGTGTTTTCATTGTAGTACCAATAAGTAGTGTTGACGGAGGGAAATCTTAGTGTTGACTCATAGGGCACCCTGAAATTCAAACACTAAAATCCATGCATGCGGGTTAAAGATGCAAATGAAATGTAACACGCATATCACGTAAATGCAACAATTTGTTGTAATTTATAAAGCACATAAAATAAGATGTTGCATAATCAAAGTCACAATGTGCACACAATCATATAATCACGAAACAATTCATGCCGAAGGATCAAAATATCAAGTCAACCAAATGCAATGGGCAGTTATTCCTATGCCGTACGACCTAGATAGACTCAACACGACTCAAGAGCTCAGTTTTGCAGCCTAGAGCTCTGATACCACTTAAGGATGTAACACCCCAAACGGAGGATGCCACATCCCCCGCACTATGACCCCGACCCGGAACATGAAATGAAAGTCCATGCCCGAATCCGAATCAGAGCGAACGGGAGACCAACTCACACACTAGGCTAGGCGGATCTAACTTGACCAAAACTCAGAGTGCGGAAGCAATTAAAACCAATAACAAAAGATAGTGGAAGCATTTAAAACAAAACATGCAAAGCAGGTGACGGGTTCAACTAGCATATATCCCTAGTCCCGAATATCAACATAAAGTAGTAATCATCAAGTGCCACAAGGGGCCGAATGAGAGTGCCACGCAGGGCTACCGAATAGTAAAGTATAATCTCAAGTTTACAAGTCAAGGCATAAGTAAAGTGTATGAAAAGACAAATGCAAATAGAAAGACTAGACCGACAAAGTGCAACTCAAAAGACTCACTTTCGCCTAGCAAACGCCAACAACTTGCAACTAAAAGTGTAAATGAGGGGTCAGTCAACTTGACCGAGTGAGGGGGCTAACGCACACCTACAATATATATATATAAGGAGCATGGCACAGAATAAAAAGGATGGACTCATGAACCGGGGATAGGTGTTACATACCAAAACGTTTTGAAAGAACCCGAATAAGATATAGATATAAGTTTAGAAACCATTTTCCAGAAAGACTCTATCCCGATTCATAATTCCATAACATAACATAATCAACTGCTCAGCGAGTACGAGCTTCCAACCTCAACTCCTCATAACATAAATCAAAATCAATCCAACCTCTACACCAATGATGGAGGAGATGTACCGTCCCCATACCATCGAGAATAAACCGTCTAAAATAGACTCACCCTCAAGGGGTTGCGAACCCACAAGAGTCCTCCCCGACCTTAGCCGAAGGCTCAAGATACCACGCCTCCCTCATCACCCTAAGGTCGCACAATGATATCTCAAATGGAACTACGCAAAGGATAAATGCCCCGACGGCCCTAACCGTCCCGGGGGTACCAATTCCGCAACTCATCGGATCGATCCACACACAGATCACAATGGATCACAACATAACAGATCACGACGGATCACATACGCCAATCTTTCATGGCAATCTCGCTACAGAACATAACGTAAAGTACTTTTCAAAACAGCTTATATATGCTTTCATATTTAATTTTCCAAACAGAGTTGATTCAGAAGGTCATAAACATATCATATCCAACACATACGTATTTATAATAGATATACTCGCATGCAAGGGTTGAAATCAGCATATTAAGACTATAGGTCGCGTAACTATACAAAATCCTTAACCTCACCTCGTGAAAGTAGAATCTGAGAGTGTGAAGGGCCAAACACTCTAAACCTCGGGCCCACCGGCACCACCAAACTCTGTGACAAGACATACAGAAGCCCAGACTTAGACTCTATATGAACCAAACAAGACGCACGGCGTTGTTCAACATGATCGTGGTTATGCACAAGTGTTCATGTTGTGCTTGGATAAGGTGTCGTGGTCATTCAAGGCATATAAATGCTCAACAAGGTCATATTTACAAGCAACCGACATGCAATTCCATATCCAAAGATGTAAGATCAATTTAGGAAGTCAATGTATTCACAAAATGCATATTAAATCATCCAATGTCACAGTGTTCAATTATAATATTATAATTAAGCATCAAGTTCATGTCGAGTTATAAAGTGCATAAGTAAAAGCAACTTGATCATATAAACATACAAAGTTCTTGTACATAGATGACATGCTTGATACAAATAAAGAGTGCATTTAATTCACTTAAGATCATACTTTACAACTTCACAACATGTTTGGTACACAAGCTCAATTCACATTCATAGTTTCATAAATATTACACTTACACCCCCTAAGTCATTTATAAAAGTTTAGAATTATTACACATACATCCCCTTAGTTTAGAATTATTTATAAAAGTGTTTATACAATTATTCAACTAGGAATTAATTAATTACAAACATGACAATTATCAATTTATTGTAATTCATAATATACCATTTTCAAGTAGTAAGAGTAAATCAAGATATTACAATTCTAACTCCTATCATGCATAAAGTCTCAAGTTGTTCAAGCATTTTTCATGTATCTCAATTTAATATTGGAAACACAATTTACAACAAACATAACATTGAGAACGTCTCAAATCCATATAGAGAAATCACAACATGTTCGTTCTTCTAAAATATCATTCACGTTCATTTAGTCACATAAAAGATTAGTTTCTAGATATTACACTAACACCCCTTCATATCTAAACACATAGTATAAATTCATCACATCGGGATTTAAATTGTAAATTAAAACATTCATGCATATCACAATCCATTCAATACAAGTTTTCATATACGATTGGAATACATCTCGATCAACAAACCAACAATAACCAATTTATTTGCACTTAAAACAATTAATTCAAATAATCACAATTACACAAAATAATTCGTAATAAATAGATCGAGTGTCCGATTAACAAACGGAAGGTGGCGTTGAACTCACCACAACGAGACGAACATTCTGACCAGACGCCGCCGGAACGCCACCACTGTAGCTGCCGGAATTTGGCCGGGCCGCCGCCGAAGGTCGCCGGAAAAATCCCGAAAAATCATTCCTGAATGAAGTCTTCGTGCCCGTTCCGAATCCTCGATCAATTTCTGGAAATTCCAATCCGATTATCCTAGATCTGAAATCTAAGAACACGAAAACCCTAAATCTTCAAACTCAAATTACTTCCAAACCGGTGAACCAAAATACGATCCGTAAAAGCCATTGTCTTACCCATGACGAGCTCTTCGAAAGCCCTAAGGTAGCTCGCCGGAAAAATCCTTGGAGCTATCGCCGCCGCGATCCGCCGCCAAACCACAGATTCTGGAGTCACTTGATCACAGGCCACTTGTTCTTGTGGTTCCGAACAACTTTCGTGAAGAGCCCGAGGCCAAAAGATGGCCGGAAAAGGCCCCCGTTGGCCGCCGAAGTTTCTACCGCCGCCCACGTCGCCGGAACCACCACCTACGGCCAAGATCTGGTGAAATTGATGCCGGAATGAACTCAGGGGGTCGAAAAACCTTGGAAACCATCAAGCCCCGTCGAAAACCACCGTCGGAAGCGGCGGAATCGCGCCGCTACAGTAACAGCCGCCGCCACCGCCGCGGCGCGTGCGGCGCCTTCGCGGCTCCGATAGCCGTGCCGCCGACGTCAAACAAAGCGCCAGGATGTCTAGTTCTTGGATCTGGGGCGCGTGTCTCAAGAGGAGGGCCGAAAAACGCCGCGAAACGCCGGTGAAGTGGCGGCGGTCTGACAGCTCCGCCGCTGCTACTGAAATCCGGCCATAACTCCACCACCGTTAGTCGTTAGGCCGTGAAATTGGTACTCTTGCGTCGATCTCGCCGAGATAATCGAAATGAACTATTCGTTTGTTGAATTCCGTCGAGAAACGATCGAGTTATGGGCTCGTAACCGAAGCCGCGCATAGTACCACGGGAGAGAGAGTGGGAGAGGAGAGAGAGAGAGAAAAGGGATTGGGAGAAATGTGTCTTGAGCACAAGCTATATACAACCGGGTATCCTTATCGCGTAGCAAGGAGAAATATCGCGTACAAATAATCGTAAATAAAATTGGTAAAGTTACGAATAAACATTCAAGCTCCGAATTAATTTCATAAATTAAAATGAAATAGAGATTTACCCATTAGAGTTTAATTCAATTTAATTTTGGAAACCTTTCGTACAATTTAACGACACTTCGTAAACACATAATTGACAATTAATCTCAAGGAATTCAAGCAAACCGAAATTAAACAAGTTAAGTAACATGATGGATTTAAAATCAACTTGACAATTATTTCATGGAATAAATTGAATTAAATCAAATTAGAAGGTTAGGGTTAAATATGCGCGTAATTAATCAAGTTGGCAATTAATCTTAGAATAATTCGAATGAACACATATTAAATTGAATTTACATTAAATCACATAATTCAAAAACTCTTAAATTAAACACATATAAGTGTAGAGACTTACTTGTTGATGTCTCAAGGACGCCCTTCGAGAAAACGGGGCGTCACAGCGACCCATTTCAGTTCAATTATAGTCGCGACCGTGACCATGCAGAAAGCACGATTTTATTAGTTGGTCGCGGGCGCAACCGTTTTATGCCTATTTTCGGTCGCGACCGTGACCCTATGCAGACACGTTTTTTTGGATTTTGGCAGTTTATCAGCAGTTTTTGGTCAGAATTTAAAGAAGGATGATGACTTCCCCATGAAGGAGCGGACAAGACAGAAAAGAAAAAAAGTCAGTTTTTGGGGAAAAAGAACGGTTCCATGGAGAAGAAGATTTCTGGAGGAAGTTCTTGAAGACGAGAGTCGACATCTTCCATAAGTTCCTTTCTAATTTAGTTATTTACTTTCAGTTGAACAAATACTCTCAATTTCAGTTTATGCTTTGAATTCTCCAGTCATAATTTTAGGGTTTGAATGTTTTTAGAATTATTTGCTTTCAAGACTTTGCATATTCCGATTTCCATGTTGAATCCTAACTTCTTATGCTTTAGTATTATGAATTTAAATTTTAGTTACAACATGAGTACTTAAACTATCTAACTATGGGAATGAATGTATGTATGCTAGGTGTTTGAAACAATGTCTGAATAAGTGAATTATTTCTTGAATTTATGAATACTGGAGTAAATTCATATATGACGGGTTGGCCATCCGAAGTATATCTCTGAAAGTTATTTCATTTTCGAAAGATTTGTAGTAACTTGGATGTTTTCATAATAGTTGGAATCTTAGAGTTAAAGCAATTTGACCCCTTTTCCGGCTATCCTAGTAGATATGTTGAATTACGCCAAGCCACTGATTTAAGAGTCTCTATTGTCTTGATTGATTGGTTAAATCTATTATTGGATATTTGTGAGAACATTTTCTGAAATGGATTTAATACACACCTTGGATTCGAAAGAATTTATGGTATAACTTAGTGATAAGATTAAAGGAGTAATTGCACTAATTAGAACATTATTAGAACTCTAGTTGCATGTATCATTCCCTAGCCTATTGTTCTCTTTGAATTAAATTGCAAGTATCTACGTTTATTAGTTAGTCGATTTCAATTATTACATCCTCATAACCTGTTTTACCTCAATCTAATGAATGGAGATTGGTATACGAATAATCTTTGATTCACCCTTCCCTGTGGATACGACCCCTTGTGCTACAAAGTGATATTTTGTAGCGCCCCCTAACACTACAACTCCCGCACCGTACTACCCTCGAGTGGATGTGAGACCTAGCACCCGAGAAATACTACGGCGAACGGTATAGATAGTACTTAAGCAGAGTGTAGGATAAAATGCAGCGGAAAATGGAAGAATTTAAAATTTGCAATAAACAACATGATAACACACAAAATAGTGCATGATATTGTAAGGGGGTAATAGTGTAGTGTACGGAGTTAATATGAGAGCAATTTATTAGCAATATATACATGATCAGGATTAAATGCTCTTAATCTAAACCTGATCTAATAAATATGACACCTATAGCTTCAAGATACCTCTAGGTGTCGTTATCCTCGCTCCCTGAAATCATGTATTTAAAAACAGGCGAGGTATTAGTCAAAGTGACTAAGTGAAGGAAGTATTAGATTTAGATATATATATAGTTATATATATATAGATATATATGTATATATAAAAAATCATAGCAATAGAATATAGCAAATATGATACGGTTCATAAGTGAGAAACCGGGATAGGGGTATTTGGAGTTTATTTATAAATGATGATCCGTTTAATAAAAGATTTGTACCGCCTGCAAGTAAGGCGTCTCCCTCCGATCTCCTTAAAATATTTGTAAAACAGTACCGGGCTGATCAAGGCACCAGTACTTTAATAAAACTAAATATGATAATAACTCCGCAACACCGTAGTGTCAGTAGGGGAGCAAACCCTACCGACGATATGTATATATGTGGGAGGAAGCTATCTCTCCCAGGGAGGTTGTCTCCCTTATAAGTCTCTTGGCGTGGAGTAACTAACCTCCAGCTAAACCACTACCAAGAGTTGGTGGCGGTCTGTGGCACCAACAATACTCTCGGCCCGTTACCTTCCGAGTATTGCTCGACACAGCTGCACGCCGGGCCCATTTTTGATAAATAATAATGATTGACTTGCTTAGTCAGGAATCAGTTCTTAGTATTAATAGGACTGAAATATATAATGTCCGGATAAGATCCTGATTCCGACTTATTGATATTTTCCTCATAAAGAGGAATATGTATAATATTGATATATATATATATATATAGATAGGAAATCAAATAATGGATAGGTTTGGAAATCCTTTTATAATTAGATATAGATATAAACATGATTCCAGTTGAAAACATTTTAACCCTCACCTAGTATGGAAATTCAGATAGTGTGGAACGGATCCCACTGTTCAGAGCAATTGTTGCCTGAAAATAATTACTACCAACTTAGAACTAGGTTCTTATTATTCTAATCACATAATCACATAAGGTTTAGGAAATATAACATATTAGGAAATTCTTATAACATTTAGAAATTATTTCCCGATAAAATTTAATTTTAACTGTTTAAGGAAAATTAATAAATTAATTAAGTTTCAAAAACTCTTTAACCATTTAAATATTTATTAATCATGTTGTGACCTTAATTATAGCATTAGGAATTAAATTTAGAATTTAATTCAACAATGTAGGTTGATTTTGAAATTATTTTACAATTTTATTAATTTTTGAATTAATTTGGAAAAATAATTATTTAAAATTCCAAAATCATATTTTATAATTAAAATTAAATTAATTTCGAAATTAAGTAATTAAATGTTGACCAAAAGTCAAAATTACTATTAAAAACATTTACTATTCAATTTCTTGTGAATTAAACACTTAATAACACAAAATTAAACACACACATGCACACACTATCACACGAGCACATGAATTTGGTTCAAGAACATTATGAATGTGTTCTTGAGCTCATGAAGATGTTCATACTAGTTCATGATCACATTCAACAAAATTTTGAATTCATATCATATAATTAAATTCATATGTAACACTTTAATAAATTAAATCCAATTAAATTATTCTAAGCATAAATTTAATCAAATAAGAACATAATTATTTAAATACATAATCATGCTACAACATATCATAATTCATGCAATTAATTAAATACAATTCCATAATGTAGGCACATTATAATTAAAACTAACAATTAAGAATATATTTCATAAAATAAAATACCTAAAGCATAATTTTATTATTCCTAAGCATGCTACTAATATTATAATATTAAAAACATAATATAAAGCATGAAATAATAAAAGAAAATTGCACCTTAGTGAGAGAGAGAGTGATTGCCGTGAGCTTTGGAGGGAAATGTGATGATTTTTTGTGTGAATTTTATGTTACAAGCTCTAGGGTATTTATAGTTGGTATTTAAGGGCTTATGTTGCAATTATGAAGAGTTAATTAGATGAATCATGGGGTGAATAAGCTAGGTTCATTTATTAGGGGGGTTTAGTTGTATACTTAGGTGTATAACTAAGATATAATTAATTAATCTAATAATCATGACACAATAAAAATAATTCTAAAATAGGATGAAAATGGTAATAAATTCGTAGAAGAACGTCTAGGGTTTAGTTTGAAATGAGAGAAATTGCAAAAGAAAGAGAATCGAAAGAGCTTTCTAATGGTTATAAATACTTAACGTTTGAACGTCTACATTTAAAGTAGTAGTCGTTCGGGAATTTTGAAAAATACAATAAAATTCATAAACGAAGCTAGAATGTGAATTGATTTCCGAGAAAATGTCCATGATTCTTGAAATAATTCAAGGATCATTTTGACTGTAATATTGTATACCAAATGTTGGACGGTTTGAAAATTAGTTTTTACGGTAGAAATAGTACTTCGGGAAAATAAAGAGAAATTTATAAATCGAGTTAGGATTTGAACTAGAGTTTGGAAAAGATCCTAAAATTCATAAAATAATCCAAGGATCGTAATGGTTATAATATTGTATAGGAAAAACATTGAAATTCAGAAATTTCTAATTTAGGCCAAAACTAGGGTTTTTCGGCCGGTTTTGATTTCTACGGAAGCTACGTTAAGAATTAGGGTTTGGAAATCATACCAAAATTCATAAAATTTTGCAAGGATTCTATCGAGCCCAATATCGAATAGGTAAAAGTGTTTCGAAAATTCCTACAATTAAAAATGAATAGTAACTAGGGACCTAAATGGAATTTTCAACAATCAAATTTTCAAAACATATTTTGGGATGATAAAAGCTATGATGTGAGTTTGGAAAATATAGAAATCAACTTTCTAAGGTTTCTTAAGGTTAGGTAAAGGTTTAGGGTTCGGTGAATGAATAGTGATATGATTCTCTCAAAAAGGCACAAATCGTAAATCATAACATAAAATGCACATAATTCACATAAAATAGAATGTGTAATGGACTAAGGCTATAAACGCTTTCCTCTTAACCCTTTACTTACCCGTACTATCCTGATCTTGAAAATCCGGGCTGTTACAATCCTCCCCCCTTAAAGAGAATCTGTCCTCAGATTCTATTCCTGTTTCGGAACAACTCTGGGTAATGTTTCTGCATCTTTTCCTCAGTTTCCCAGGTTTGTTCTTCTGTCCCATGTCCTTTCCATAACACTTTAACAAGGGGGATTTTCCGATTCCTTAGTTCTTGGAATTTCCTATCCAAGATTTCGGTTGGTCTTACTGTATAAGTCAAGTCGGGCTTTAGAGGAACTTCTTCTATTGGCAAGATGTGGGATTCATCCGCAAAATATTTACGGAGCTGTGACACATGGAATACGTTATGTATTCCAGTGAGGTTTGCTGGTAAATCCAAGCGATAGGCTGTTGGTCCAACACGTTCTATGATCTCAAAAGGTCCTATGTATTTGGGATTCAGTTTTCCACCTTTCCCAATACGGGTGAAACCTTTTCTTGGTGATGCCTTTAAAAACACTTTGTCGCCTACCGTAAATTCTATATCCTTTCTCCGGGTATCAGCATAACTCTTCTGCCTATCTTGAGCTGCTTTCATTCTTTGACGGATAATTTCAATCTTTTCTGTAGACTCTGCTATCCATTTTCTAATGGTTTTCCTTGTATCCTCTCTTTCAGTTGCTTTAGTCTCTTCTATGTCCCAGTATAACGGAGACCTACATTTCCTTCCATATAAGGCTTCATAAGGTGCTGCCTTGATCGATGCCTGATAACTATTGTTATATGCAAATTCCACAAGAGGCAAACATTCTTTCCAGTCCTCTTGAAAATCCAAGGCACAAGCTCGCAACATGTCCTCTAGATATTTGATCGTTCTTTCTGATTGACCATCGGTCTGAGGATGTGCGGCTGAACTGAAATGTAGTTTAGTCCCCATTATTCCTTGAAGACTTTGCCATAACTGTGAAGTGAATTTCGGATCTCTATCGGAGACTATACTAATGGGTACACCATGTAACCTTATAATCTCTTTCTGATATAACTTGGCTAAAGAACCGACTTTATCAGTAGTTTTGACCGGTAAGAAGTGTGCAGATTTACTCAACCGATCAATGATAACCCATATGCTATCATATCCTCCCTTAACTTTTGGTAAGCCCGTGATAAAGTCCATGGTGATTTGTTCCCATTTCCAAGTAGGAACTGGTAGTAGCTGTAACTTTCCTCCGGGTTTCTGGTGGTCCACTTTGACTTGCTGGCACGTCAAACATCTTTTGACATAACTAGCAACATCTCGTTTCATTCCATTCCACCAAAAATGTTTCTTGAGATCATGATACATTTTTGTTCCTCCTGGATGTATCGTGTATCGAGTTTTGTGTGCCTCATCCAAAATATTTTTCCGAATTGCAGGAGGTACACAAACTCGGCCTTTATATCTCAAGATTCCATGATCATCTGTTGTGAATTTGGTCTCAATATCCTTTTCTTTGGAATTGAGACATTTCTTGATCCACTCATCCTGTGCTTGGGCTTCCCTAAGTTTTTCTTTTAATGGCGAGGATATCACTATATTGGCCAGTCGAGATTTTGAAAGGACAGTTATGGGTTTGCTTTTTCCGTCTAATGCTGATAGACTAGATTTTCGGCTCAAAGCGTCTGCCACTACGTTGGCTTTTCCTGGATGGTACTGTATTTTACAATCGTAGTCTTCCAGAAATTCCATCCATCTTCTCTGCCTCATATTCAACTCCTTTTGAGTGAATAAATATCTCAAACTTTTATGATCAGTAAAAACTTCAAAAGTTACCCCGTACAGATAATGCCTCCATTTAGCTAAGGCGAATACAATCGCAGCTAATTCTAAATCATGTGTGGGGTAATTCTCTTCATAAGGTTTAAGTTTCCTTGAGGCATAGGCTATAACCTTACCATTTTGCATTAAGACACACCCTAATCCTTCTTTGGATGCATCCGTATATACTACATAACCTTCTTTTCCTTCGGGTAAGGCTAATACTGGGGCAGTCGTTAATCTTTGCTTTAATTCTTGAAAACTCCGTTCACACTTTCCTGTCCATTCAAATTTTCCTTGTTTCTTGGTTAACTGCGTAAGAGGCGCTGTTATCTTGGAAAAATCTTTTACAAACCTCCTGTAATATCCGGCAAGTCCTAGAAAACTTCTTACTTCTGATGGGTTCTTTGGTGCCTGCCAACTCATTACAGTTTCAACCTTTGAAGGGTCTACTTCTATTCCAGAACCGGATATTATATGTCCAAGGAAGGACACTTTTTCTAACCAAAATTCACACTTGCTGAACTTCGCGTATAACTTATGATCCTTTAAAGCTCTTAACACTTTACGAAGGTGTTCAGCATGTTCTTCTGGGGTTCTTGAGAATACCAGAATGTCGTCAATAAAGATGACCACAAACTGATCCAAATATGGTCGAAACGTTCGGTGCATTAAATCCATGAATGCAGCTGGGGCATTGGTCAACCCAAAAGGCATTACTACAAATTCAAAGTGGCCGTAGCGAGTATTAAAAGCAGTCTTTGGAATATCCTCCTTTTTAATCCTCAGCTGATAATACCCTTGCCTTAAATCCAATTTGGAGTACACTCGTGATCCTTGAAGAATATCGAACAGTTCTTCAATATGGGGAAGAGGGTATTTGTTCTTGACAGTCACACGATTGAGTTCTCGATAATCAATACACAATCGTAATGATCCGTCTTTCTTTTTGACAAATAGCACAGGCGCTCCCCATGGGGATGTGCTAGGACGGATGTATCCTGAAGCTAACAACTCGTCAAGTTGTTTTCTTAACTCTTGGAGCTCGGCTGGAGCCATTCGATAAGGTGTTTTTGAGAATGGCTCAGCTCCAGGAACTAAATCAATTACAAATTCTAGTTCCCTGTCAGGAGGTAATGAATTCAGATGCTCAGGAAAGACATCAGTGAATTCTTTTACTACCTCTACTTCTTCAATTTTCAGTTGATCTTTGGGCCTATTTAATAAATAGGCAATGAATCCAGTAGCTCCATTACTCACTAACTTCTTAGCTTCGGCAGCTGTAACCAATGATACCGACTCAGATTTTCCTTTTGACCCAGAGCTATCACCTTTCCCTAAGGTGACTTCTTTCTTGAAGCAATCCAATTTAGCATGGTACTTGCTAAGCCAATCCATTCCCAGAATAATTCCATATCTTGACATCGGTAATTCTATAAGATCTATTGGGTAGTATTGGGTATCAATCCTTATAGGACAGCGTTTATATCCTCTATCCGTAGTAAAACAAGTTCCCAAAGGAGAACTTATTTCAAGCATATAAGGTAATGATTCAAGCGGAAAATTGAAATGCGCACATAATTGAGATGCAATAAATGAATGCGTGGCGCCAGGGTCATATAAAGCAATAACTGGCGTGTTTAGAATGTGTACCGTACCATCAACAACCTTGGTAGGATCGGGATCCTCACTGCCCTCTATTGCATAAGCACGCCCCTTAACCACTGGTCTTCCAGGAGTCTTAGCTGGAACCTTTCCTTTATTCCACTGTTGTGGTCTCTTTGGACATTCTAAGTACTGATGTTCAGGGCTTCCACACCATGTACAGACTCCAGCTTTCTTACGACAATCCTTCTCAGTATGTCCACGCTTCTGACAGTATTCACAGACAATCTCTTCTTGAGGTTTTGGGAATGTCTGTTGAGGTCGGGACCATGATTGCATCGGTTTCTTTCCTGGATTTGGCTTTGCTGGTCCAGCAGGTCGTTTAGATCCTTGAATTGGCTTGTAGAAGGATCCAGGACGGCTATTAGCTATACGAACCTCTTTATGTGTAGCCTCTGTCTTCATAGCCGTTTCCACAGCCTTAGTATAGATTTCCAACTCAAATGGAGCTAAAGCCCACCTAAGATCCGACTTAAGTCCCTTAATGAATCGCTGAGTCTTCCGACGTTCATCATGAAGGATGTGTGGTGCATATTGGATCAATCGGATGAACTTGGCCTCATACTCAGCTACAGACATATTGTTTTGTACTAATTCCATGAATTCTGCCTCTCGAGCATCCCTAACTATCTGAGGGATATATTTGTCTTGAAACACTTTGACAAAGTCTACCCACCTATAATTAACTTGATCTTCTGCCCACACACGCTTGATATAATTCCACCAACTTAATGCTGCTCCTTCTAACATAAAAACTGCAAACTGGATTCTTTCTGGTTCTCCTGGGGAAATACCCATGGCTTCGAAGATCTTTTCTATGCTAGCTATCCAATTCTCTGCTTTTACATCACTGGGTTCTCCAAAGAACTTTGGCGGGTTCATTCGTAGAAATTTCTCCAGAGTCTTTTCATTATTTCCCTTTGTTCCATTAGCACAAGTCTGTACTATCTCTTTCAAAGCATCTACTAATTCAGAATTTCCTCCTGCCGAGGATGCGCCTTCGTGTGGGGAAGTGTTGTCTTGAGCAACTCTTCGAGGAGACATATTGATTTGCAGTTGCTTTATGAAGAATATGATGCATGATGGTTAAGAATGTGTTGCATATAATCACATAAATACATGTTTCAGATAATATCAAGCAATAGATATCATATCACACAGATTTAGTAAAGTAATGCGCAAAATTAAACAGGACAGCATTTAAAAGAGTGCAAAAATATAATAACAAGTAAAGGTGCAGGAAAATAAAATACTCACTCACGGTCCTGCCGGTATCTTGAAGCAATTCTAACTTGTAATGCAATAAGTATGAAAGCAGTAAATGTGAGATATGAATATAACTGCAAAAGTGGGTTATATATATATGCATCAAGTTTGAAAGCTATAGCTACAACTACAAAAAGGCAAAATGGGGTGGACCTGATCTAAGTCAAGTTACACCCTACAAAGCTCTCAACTCACTCATCTCTGTCAGGCTAGCTGCGTCAGCTGCTACGTCAAAAGGGGAAGGTCCTCTACTGACTGATCTGTACAACCTCCCACTGATACTACTCCTATATATATATACCAAGCTCTATAATAATATCAATCTAATCATGCTGATCACTGTCCACAACCTCACCTCGAATAGGGCTCCAACCGTCACCCTGCTGGTCCTCAGAACCCTGCTCATCCTCCTCAGGCTCCTGCTCAGCCTCTGCCTCACCTCCGGGCTCCTCCTCCTCGGGCTCAGCTGCTGCATCCTCTCCCTGATCCATCATCTCCTCAACAGCCTGTACACCAGACATGTGATAGGCACCGGCCAGGCGGCTCCGAATATAAGAGCGGTAACGCTGATATAGAGTCCGGGCGGCATTCCTGGAAAGAGTCATAGTAGCTAGATCCTGCTGTAAGGTCGCCACCTGCGTGACAAGGTCGGCGTTCTCCTGCTCTAATGTGGCTGTCTGCTGCTGAGAAAAATTCCTACTCACAGCATTCTGTAAGGCTAAATCAAGATGTCTAGCAGACTCCAGCTGATACTCATGAGCCATCTGTGCCTCCATATAATATGCATCTCGCTCCGACTCAAGTATATGCACTAAGCGGTTCGGGTAAGCATGCCCAACTCTACCTGCTCTACCACCCCGAACTACATGTCTCGCCCTCTGCCAAGTGTAATAACGTATAGGACTCTCACGACGAGATACTGCTATGGTGTGTGGGACCTCGTACTCCTCAAGCCAGGTATGATGTGCGTTCCCGGGTTCCTGATTCTCCATTGCTATATAAAGAAACACTTAGAATGAATTCTAAAGTTCAAGTACAAACGAGCATTCTCCCAGCATTTATAGGTTAAGTCTCTTCTTAACCAAACCTGATGCTCTGATACCACCTTAAGCTGTAGCGCCCCCTAACACTACAACTCCCGCACCGTACTACCCTCGAGTGGATGTGAGACCTAGCACCCGAGAAATACTACGGCGAACGGTATAGATAGTACTTAAGCAGAGTGTAGGATAAAATGCAGCGGAAAATGGAAGAATTTAAAATTTGCAACAAACAACATGATAACACACAAAATAGTGCATGATATTGTAAGGGGGTAATAGTGTAGTGTACGGAGTTAATATGAGAGCAATTTATTAGCAATATATACATGATCAGGATTAAATGCTCTTAATCTAAACCTGATCTAATAAATATGACACCTATAGCTTCAAGATACCTCTAGGTGTCGTTATCCTCGCTCCCTGAAATCATGTATTTAAAAACAGGCGAGGTATTAGTCAAAGTGACTAAGTGAAGGAAGTATTAGATTTAGATATATATATAGTTATATATATATAGATATATATGTATATATAAAAAATCATAGCAATAGAATATAGCAAATATGATACGGTTCATAAGTGAGAAACCGGGATAGGGGTATTTGGAGTTTATTTATAAATGATGAACCGTTTAATAAAAGATTTGTACCGCCTGCAAGTAAGGCGTCTCCCTCCGATCTCCTTAAAATATTTGTAAAACAGTACCGGGCTGATCAAGGCACCAGTACTTTAATAAAACTAAATATGATAATAACTCCGCAACACCGTAGTGTCAGTAGGGGAGCAAACCCTACCGACGATATGTATATATGTGGGAGGAAGCTATCTCTCCCAGGGAGGTTGTCTCCCTTATAAGTCTCTTGGCGTGGAGTAACTAACCTCCAGCTAAACCACTACCAAGAGTTGGTGGCGGTCTGTGGCACCAACAATACTCTCGGCCCGTTACCTTCCGAGTATTGCTCGACACAGCTGCACGCCGGGCCCATTTTTGATAAATAATAATGATTGACTTGCTTAGTCAGGAATCAGTTCTTAGTATTAATAGGACTGAAATATATAATGTCCGGATAAGATCCTGATTCCGACTTATTGATATTTTCCTCATAAAGAGGAATATGTATAATATTGATATATATATATATATATAGATAGGAAATCAAATAATGGATAGGTTTGGAAATCCTTTTATAATTAGATATAGATATAAACATGATTCCAGTTGAAAACATTTTAACCCTCACCTAGTATGGAAATTCAGATAGTGTGGAACGGATCCCACTGTTCAGAGCAATTGTTGCCTGAAAATAATTACTACCAACTTAGAACTAGGTTCTTATTATTCTAATCACATAATCACATAAGGTTTAGGAAATATAACATATTAGGAAATTCTTATAACATTTAGAAATTATTTCCCGATAAAATTTAATTTTAACTGTTTAAGGAAAATTAATAAATTAATTAAGTTTCAAAAACTCTTTAACCATTTAAATATTTATTAATCATGTTGTGACCTTAATTATAGCATTAGGAATTAAATTTAGAATTTAATTCAACAATGTAGGTTGATTTTGAAATTATTTTACAATTTTATTAATTTTTGAATTAATTTGGAAAAATAATTATTTAAAATTCCAAAATCATATTTTATAATTAAAATTAAATTAATTTCGAAATTAAGTAATTAAATGTTGACCAAAAGTCAAAATTACTATTAAAAACATTTACTATTCAATTTCTTGTGAATTAAACACTTAATAACACAAAATTAAACACACACATGCACACACTATCACACGAGCACATGAATTTGGTTCAAGAACATTATGAATGTGTTCTTGAGCTCATGAAGATGTTCATACTAGTTCATGATCACATTCAACAAAATTTTGAATTCATATCATATAATTAAATTCATATGTAACACTTTAATAAATTAAATCCAATTAAATTATTCTAAGCATAAATTTAATCAAATAAGAACATAATTATTTAAATACATAATCATGCTACAACATATCATAATTCATGCAATTAATTAAATACAATTCCATAATGTAGGCACATTATAATTAAAACTAACAATTAAGCATATATTTCATAAAATAAAATACCTAAAGCATAATTTTATTATTCCTAAGCATGCTACTAATATTATAATATTAAAAACATAATATAAAGCATGAAATAATAAAAGAAAATTGCACCTTAGTGAGAGAGAGAGTGATTGCCGTGAGCTTTGGAGGGAAATGTGATGATTTTTTGTGTGAATTTTATGTTACAAGCTCTAGGGTATTTATAGTTGGTATTTAAGGGCTTATGTTGCAATTATGAAGAGTTAATTAGATGAATCATGGGGTGAATAAGCTAGGTTCATTTATTAGGGGGGTTTAGTTGTATACTTAGGTGTATAACTAAGATATAATTAATTAATCTAATAATCATGACACAATAAAAATAATTCTAAAATAGGATGAAAATGGTAATAAATTCGTAGAAGAACGTCTAGGGTTTAGTTTGAAATGAGAGAAATTGCAAAAGAAAGAGAATCGAAAGAGCTTTCTAATGGTTATAAATACTTAACGTTTGAACGTCTACATTTAAAGTAGTAGTCGTTCGGGAATTTTGAAAAATACAATAAAATTCATAAACGAAGCTAGAATGTGAATTGATTTCCGAGAAAATATCCATGATTCTTGAAATAATTCAAGGATCATTTTGACTGTAATATTGTATACCAAATGTTGGACGGTTTGAAAATTAGTTTTTACGGTAGAAATAGTACTTCGGGAAAATAAAGAGAAATTTATAAATCGAGTTAGGATTTGAACTAGAGTTTGGAAAAGATCCTAAAATTCATAAAATAATCCAAGGATCGTAATGGTTATAATATTGTATAGGAAAAACATTGAAATTCAGAAATTTCTAATTTAGGCCAAAACTAGGGTTTTTCGGCCGGTTTTGATTTCTACGGAAGCTACGTTAAGAATTAGGGTTTGGAAATCATACCAAAATTCATAAAATTTTGCAAGGATTCTATCGAGCCCAATATCGAATAGGTAAAAGTGTTTCGAAAATTCCTACAATTAAAAATGAATAGTAACTAGGGACCTAAATGGAATTTTCAACAATCAAATTTTCAAAACATATTTTGGGATGATAAAAGCTATGATGTGAGTTTGGAAAATATAGAAATCAACTTTCTAAGGTTTCTTAAGGTTAGGTAAAGGTTTAGGGTTCGGTGAATGAATAGTGATATGATTCTCTCAAAAAGGCACAAATCGTAAATCATAACATAAAATGCACATAATTCACATAAAATAGAATGTGTAATGGACTAAGGCTATAAACGCTTTCCTCTTAACCCTTTACTTACCCGTACTATCCTGATCTTGAAAATCCGGGCTGTTACATATTTAGCTTGCACTTGGGCTTTCAAACGAATTACAAATTCTAATCATTACTTGATAGCATTCATATGCTAGAGAATGAGTTTTGATAGAGTAAATTGGGGATATCAGTCCTCTGATCTGACATAGGGAATCGTGACGGTGCCATCCTCCATTTTTTCTTTTATGAAGTGCCGATCTACTTCCACATGTTTAGTTCTGTCATGTTGGACCGGGTTCTCTGAGATGCTGATTGAGATTTTGTTATCGCACCTAAGAGGACTTGGGCCTCTCGGAGTTATACCAATCTCTGTCATTAGCTTTTGTAGCCATATAATCTCGGTTACACCTTTGGCTATGCCCCTGAATTCTGCTTATGCACTTGACAAAGCCACAACTTTTTGTTTCTTGCTCCTCCACGTTATCACATTTCCTCCTACCAGTATAACGAATCCCGCGGTGGTTCTCCTGTCATTCGTGTTCCCTGCCCAATCAGCATCAGTGTAGGCCTCAATATCTAGATGGCTGTGTCTCCCAAACATGATTCCAACTCCTACAGTACCTTTGAGGTATCTGATGATTCTCATGATAACCTTCATGTGCTCCTTCTGGGGCCGATGCATGAAGTGACTGACTACTCCCACGGCATATGCAATGTCAGGCCTTGTGTGAGAGAGATAGACCAGTTTCCCCACAAGACGTTGGTACTTCTCTTTTTCTATTGGCTCCCCACTTTCTTCAATCTTGAGTTTGTGGTTCACCTGTACCGGAGTCTTAGCTTCTTTACAATCATGCATGCTAGTTTCTGCCAACCGATCAAGTGTATACTTCCTTTGAGAGATGAAGATCCCCCTTTTTGACAGTAGTACTTCAATCCCCAGTAAGTACTTCAATCCTCCAAGATCCTTCATTTCGAATTCTCTGAAGAGGTTCTCCTGGAGTTGGTTAATTTCTTCTTCGTCACTCCCAGTAATGATCATGTCATCCACGTAGATGATCAAGCATGTGATCAATTCTCCTCATCTTTTCAGAAACAAAATGTGATCGGAGTTACTCTGAGTGTACTCGTGGTGCTGCGTTGCCACTGTAAACCTCCCGAACCAGGCTCGAGGTGACTGCTTTAGTCCGTACAAAGCTTTCCGGAGCCTACACAGTTCACCTTTCCCAAAATCCTCAATGAACCCTGGAGGGGGTTCCATGTAAACTTCTTCTGATAGATCCCCATGAAGGAAAGCATTTTTTACGTCGAATTGATGTAGTGGCCATTCCTTATTTGTAGCAACAGAGAGAAGCACTCAAACAGTATCTAACTTTGCCACCGGAGAGAAGGTCTCCGAATAATCGATCCCGAAAGTCTGAGTGTATCCTTTCGTAACTAATCGGGCCTTGTACCTCTCCACAGAACCATCTGCCTTATGTTTCACGGTGAACACCCACCTGCAGCCCACCGGTTTCTTTCCTTCTGGTAGACTACATTTTTCCCAAGTTTTATTTTTCACCAGGGCATCCATTTCAATTCTCATGGCATTCTCCCATTCTTTGTCTTGTTTAGCTTCCTGCACTGTTCTCGGGATTTCTTCTTTACAGAGATTTCCAAAGAATGCCTTAGTAGCTTCTGACACACTCCCCCTGATCATATTGCCTATGGGATATCGAGATGACCGAGAAGATCGATCAGGAGAGTATCTAAGAGGAGGAACTCCCCTCGTGCTCCTTGGGGCTAAAATATACCTGTGACCTGTTTCATTCTGATCACTAACATTAGCAGCACCTGTGTTATCATTAGGTACAGAAGTATCAAAAGATGAGTTTATCTCTGTTCCCTCGTTTGGGACATCATACGGGGGATCATTGGGCGTTGTTGTTGTGGTGGTACTGAGGTCTCCATTTGTCTGATCAACTTCTGAAACGAGGTCAGAATAACTTAGCCAGTGCAGTGATTCATTCCGAGTCTCCCCCTGATCACTGGTCTGGCTAGAGAAGTAGTACTTAGATTCCACAAAATCGTAGTCCATAGTGACCTGGATCCATTTACTAACTAGGTTATAACACCGGTAACCCTTCTGATTCGGAGCATATCCCACAAACACACATTTAACCACACATGGATCGAGTTTAGTACGTTCTGATTTTGGAACATGTACAAATACGGTGCATCCAAAGATACGGGGACGCAAAGTGAGGTGAGATGGTACTTTGCTCTGAGTTTCTAGCACAGACAGAGGTGTTTTGTGGGCAAGAGTTTTTGTAGGTAATCTGTTTATGAGGTAGGTGGTAGTGGCCACAGCTTCAGGCCAAAAATGTTTTGGAACTTGGGATTCAGTCATTATGGATCTGGTCATCTCAAGAATAGTATGGTTTTTTCGTTCTGCAACCCGATTTTGCTGAGGGGTGTTTGGGCACGAGGTTTGGTGAACGATGCCATGTTCCTGGAAGTACTTATTCCTTTCTTGGTTAACATATTCTCGTTCGTTATCTGATCGGAGCACTTTAATTTGATGGTTAAACTGAGTTTGTACCATTTTACAGAAAGTAACAAAAGTATCAAACACCTCAGATTTATGACGGAGAAAGTAAACCTAGGTCATTCTAGAACAATCATCAGTAAATAACACAAAATACCGAAACTGGTTTTGATTGGAAACCAGACTGGTCCCCAAACATTTGAGTGCACTAAAGAAAACAGAGCCTAAACCCAACTATTAGTGGGTTTAAAAACTGTTCTATGACTCTTGGCAGCAAGACAAGTTTGACAAGATAAAGAATCTAACTGATTATTCTGAAAGAGGGTAGGAAATAACATTTTTAGATACCCAAGTGAAGGATGCCCAAGTCGCGGATGCCAGAGCCAAATCTGTGTTTTTGTTGTACCCTCTAACAAAGATGCCCGAGAGGGAGTCTCCACTTCATCAACGTAATACAGCCCATCTTCCGCAGTACCACGCCCAATGATCTCCTTCGTATGAATGTCCTGTAATAAGCAGAAACGAGGATATATAAGCACCACATAATTCAACTCAATTGTAAGATGGCTCAAGGGCAACAATTTGCATGATAATGAGGGAACATAAAAGTAATTTTTCAAATTTAACTTCGGTGAAACGGATATCGATCCTGCACTTTCAACTACTGCTAAATCTCCACTAGCAGTTTGGATATGTGACTTTTCTGGGGTACAAGGGTTCAAAATATCAGAAGGATCATATGTCATCGTATCCATTGCACCACTATCAAAAATCCATCGGCTCAATTTATCTGTATTGGTTTGAGTGTGGAAGGCATGTGGAGAAGTCAACTGTTGAGGTTGATCATGTATTTTTGAGATTTTAGTGCCATTTTCAGAATCTCTCAAACAATAGGGGTCACAATGCAATTTATTAGAAAAAGGTGCCTTAAATAACTTAGCCTAGGGTTTGGGCCATTACCCTCAAACCCGTTACCTTGTCCGCCTCCTTCTTCCCTTTTCTGATTGTTGCAGACGGCGACTGTGCTTGCCCGTCTGATTCCGACCGTCGCTGTGCCTGAGTCTCCCCTGGCGATGCCCGCGGAGGCGGCCTTAGAGTGAGACCCACCGTCTGCCACCGCTATGTTGGCAACGTTGTTCCTCCTGTTTCCTCCCTTCGCTGCTCCGCCGGTGATTGTTTTTCGATTCCCTATCCACCAATCTGGATAGTCGACTATCTCAAAACACTCCTCTGTGGTGTGTTTAGGTTTTCCACAGTGCCCGCATACGATCGACGATCGGTCCTCGTGTGATGATGACCGGCGGCCGGCGCTTTCTTGGCGTATGGAGCCTTCTGAACTCACTCCACTCCAATTCCCTTTCTCCTTTTTTACTATCAGTCCAGATCCGAATCCATGAGTGTTGTGGTCGTCTCTGGTACTGATTTCCGCTTTCAAGATTTTGAGGGGGGCCGCCTCTCTCCGGACGGCGGCATAAGCCGATTCCACTAAGGGTTTGGTATCTTGTTTCTGTAAGTCATTCCGGATTGAGTCAAATCTTTCATCTATGCCGGTAAGAAACTGATATAGCCTCTGTTCTTGTGTGATTTGGTTGACCATTTTAATATCTTCTGGACACTTCATTGGATTCGGTTGTCGACGATCGATAGCCATCCAAATTGATTGTAATTTGTTCCAAAACTCTTCTAAGCTTTCGTTCCCTTGTTTTTGAGTGTTTTCTCTTCGATGTAAGCCAAAAAGCTGTAACGAGGTCTCCCCACTGCCGTAGGTGGTCGCGAGACCATTCCACAGAGTTTTTGCAGTTGGGTATTGGAGAACATTATTGATCAAAGTCACCTCCATGTTCTGTATTATCCAGGTAAAGACGTTTTGGTCGTTTTGCTCCCACTGATCGAAATTTGGATCAGATTCTTCTGGTGCCAGAGGGTTTCCGGTGAGATGAGATCGGCATCCTCTTCCACCAATGGCCATCTTCATAAGTCTCGCCCAAATCGGGTAATTGTCACCGTTGAGTTTAACTCCGATCGACAAGTTATCTGAATTGAGCATGGTTGTTTGGGTTTGAGGAATGATGATGAGTTCCTGGTTGTTTTTTTTGGGTTTTGACATGTTTGATTTTGGTTTAGGTTTGTTTCCGGTTCTAGGCAATTAGGTTTAGGGAAAGATATTGGGATGATGATGTTAGTACTGAGTCCCCAGGATTTCAACGCTGCTTTGATACCATGTTAAGATATGGTAACTAGAAGAAGCAATGGTGTTTGTGTTCATGTTTGTATGTTGTACAGAGGCAACGAGTGATCAGAGATAGATAGGAAAACCACTTAGACCTAGAATCCGTACAAATCTGCTTTAATTAGGGATTACAATCCGTAAGTCAAACTTTCCTTATCTATCACAATTATATGATGAACATGTATAAATTGAATAGAGATACGGGGGATCGAACCCCGGACCTCTCGCTAGTAATGTGACACCCCATATTTTTCCGATCGACTGAGCTGGTACCATGTGTTAAATGCCTTGTTGTTTATTTGTTTAATTTACTCTTGCTTGTTGCTTAACGTACTTTTATTGTTTTATTTCTGCGACTCCGTGCATTGCGGGACCCTATTTTCAACTCTTTTAAGAGTTTAGGGGTCTATTTGTAATTTTCTCTTTTAGGGGTTTTTCGGTCATTTCTCGTTCGGTCGAGAGTTCGACCTATTTGACCCCTTCAATGCGTTCAGGGCATCAAAACGAGTCCGTAGACTCTAAGTTTACCCAATTCTGACATCATTAGTCCCTTCTACCGTTCGTTTTCACACGCGAGGATCCGAGATAAAATACCCGAATCCTCGTTATTCGAGGCACACTCATCATCTCTCTCTCTCTCTCTTCTTCCCGCTTCTCTCTCTCACATTACACATAAAACAGACACTTATTCGTAACTTATTCGTTTCTCGATGGAATTCGATGTATGAATAGTATTTTTCAAAGATCTCGACGAGCACGTCACAATGGCGAAGACGGAATTGAAATCCGACCAATGATGAAGGAGATATCGCAGCTCAAAGTTTCGGAAATTGCGCCTAGTTTTTGGGGACAACTTCGACGGCCTCGTTTGGCCTCCTCCGACGACGGAATCTAGTGAAATTGGTATGAAAATTGAACATCTCGACGAGCTCTACAACTTGGCATTGGTTTCATGACCGAAAATGGCCTGGTGATAGAGATTTTCGCCGAAAACAGCTCTCTTTCCACCCTTTTTCGGCGGTTCCGGCGACCTTTTTCGATGAGTAAGACTGATTCTTAAGGTTTTTGACCCTCCCGAGTTCATCTCTGGCCTCGGATTGGCTCAATTCGTAGCGTAAGTGGTGGTTTTGGACAAGGCAGAGGCGGCGTGGCTTTAGGCGGCGATTTGGAATTTTTTCGGCCATCTTTTGGCCAAGGTCCCTTTACAAAAGTTGTTCATCTGGTCAAGACCAAGCTTTCCGTGGTGGTGGTAGCTCAAGAGCCGG
This sequence comes from Lantana camara, assembly GCA_037501455.1. Taxonomy (NCBI): domain Eukaryota; kingdom Viridiplantae; phylum Streptophyta; class Magnoliopsida; order Lamiales; family Verbenaceae; genus Lantana; species Lantana camara. Next base: position 78,068,360 of record CM074863.1, read on the forward strand.
CGGTTTTGTGGTGGCGCTCCGGTATCTTTTTTCGGTGAATTTCTTGGGGCTTTCGGAGTACTCGTCGTGGGCTTTCCAATGGTATGTTCAGATTTATTTTTCGTCAAGCGGTTTGAGTTTAATTTCGAGTCTTAGCTTCTTGGGTTCCCGGATAATTTCGTATTGGTTTTTCTTCAATTAAATCCGGTGGGTTAATTATTTTCAGATTTGGTTTAAGGGGTTTTGTTGAGTTCGTTGAGGCGTACGTTTAGCTATTTTCTGGGATTTTTCCGGCCACCGAAGGTGGTGGTCCGGCAGCTGTTAGCGGCGTTCCGGCGGGTTCCGGTGGTAGCATTCCGACGTCCCTCAGATAGCGGGTTTCTTTCGTCGTGGTGAGTCCAACGCCACTTTCCGTTCGTCAATCGGATGTCCGGTTGATTTGTTGTGAATTTTTGAAGTTGTTGTGATTATTTCGTTAGTTGTTTTTAATTGTAAAATTTGATCATGAATGTACGATGAATGAAAATTTTGGGTTGTATGATATGTGGAAATATGATATGATGTATGAAAACGTAATTCTTGAATTATTGAATTTTATGGCCTCGTTTATGTCACTTCTTGTGTATGTTTCTTTCTTTTGAGGGGTGTTAGTGTAATATTTGAAAAACTAAATTGATTATGGAAATTATATGAAACTTATGTAATAAATTATGAAAGGATAAGTTATATTTAATTTAAACGAATTGTTTAAGTATGCTAATTGTTAGTATATTATAAATTAGGCAATTATGGATTTATGAATAAAGTTGAAATGCAATTTGTGTTTATTTGTCTCGGGACCTAATACTTGATAAGAATTAAATTCCTAATGCCTTGATTTATTTTATGTAATTGATGTTATGAATTTTATAAGCTATGCCTCTCTTGATATATAAGTTGAATATGAATCTATTAGGCGATAATTGGATTGAATTAATCTTATATAGTTTAATTAGGGACTTTCACACTTAAGAAATGATTTAATCGTACATATATCAATTTGGTAGACGATGAATGGATTAATGCGAAATAATGTGATTTGTATTTTCTTCCTATTCCTCCTATTTGCATTCATTGTGCATATAAACATGCCCTAATGTGTAATATGATTTTATTGAACTATATGATGATTTGTTTTATATGAAATGGATATGAATATGAACTCTGCCTACATGATTGCATCTTTTAAGTGTTTGAGCATTGTCGTGCGTCTTTGTGGTTGTGGTTTGAGTCTGAGTCTTGTTTTCTGTGTGCTACTTCGTTCAGGGGTTCTTCAGGGAGTGTCTGTCAGCTGTTTGGGTTCCAGTGGGACTTCTTTGTTCTTGTTTTCCATTCTCGTCGGTGTAAGGTGAGGTTTGAGGATTTTTGTTTAGTTAAAGCGACCTATAACCCTCTGTGCTCATTTTCAAGCCTGCCTGTGATTATTCTATTATATTTATGTAATAGATATGTGTTTATATGATATGTATATGAATTTATCATATGGTTAAAGGTTTTCGAACTATATATATACGAGCGTATGTAAGCTTAAAATGTTTTGCAACAACTATGCTCCAAACCGTATGTCTTCATGCCAGTTATGGATTAGGATGACACGGAGAGGTTGTTGGAAAACTAGAGCAGAAACGCAGCGAAAATTTAAAATTTTTCCAAAAGATTGATCATGGACTTACAATTCTCGTATCGTATCTTAGGGGGTGTAGAAACTTACGTTGATTGAAGCTTTCTAGTGATGTCAGTGCCGCCTACTGAACACCCTTCAAGCTGAATGTCCCTTGAACGGTTCTTGATAGATCCCAAAGCAACGATCCTCTAAAGCGTATCCACACCAGTCCTAGAACACGATCAAGCAAGTGAGAATGCTAGTTCTATAACTTGTGTTAATGGCTAGGGTTTTGCTTGTGAAAACCTTTTTTTTATTTTTCTCAAAAACTTAACACTTCGTGAGTGTTGGTCTAAAGAATAAGAGAAGCCCCACCTTTGTATTTATACAAGGGGGTTCGAACTCCCTAGGGTTTTCCTAAACCTAGTGGACTTCTTTTCTTGCTCACTAATTAACTAATTTAATTATTTATTTAATTGTAGAAAATAAGTTCCTAACTTATTCTCCAAGTCTAGCAAGAATAATCTTCTCTCTCCTATAATAGGAAGTTAGACTTTTCAACTTTCCTAAAGCTAAAAGTCAAGATTCAATAAATTAATTAATTCTCAATTAATTATTTATTGGGTTAAGCTTGAGAAATAAAATCTTAATAATTAATTCAAAATTAATTAAAGGACTTAAATTAATCAATTATAATTTAATTAATTAATTCTAGAAAAGAATTCGCATGTAATAAAATTACACGCCGAAACCACGTTACTATACGTGTACATTACACGTCTAGGCCACGTGTGCATGACATGTGGCAGTCACGTTCCAAGCGTGACACGTGGTGGGGCGTGACTCGTCTCGCCCTCTTCGATCAACATTTTGATCCTTCATTAATCATATTAACATCCTACCATAACCCTCTTGTCTTGGCATTTGTGTGTGACCCTATAGGTTCATTATTCGATTAGCAGTGACAATAATTAATTAATTCACAAATTAATTAATCAATTCACAGATCACACTATCGTAATCTAGCAATGGATGTGTGACCCCTAGCCGAATAATGAAATTAATCGAAGAACCTTTTAGTCAATAACATACAGTGAAATACGATCTTCTTACAACTCCATCTCTTAATCAAGAACTAAGGCATGGGAATATTCTCAGAGCCTAAATATTCTTGATCTTTAAAGTTTAGTTCGTTTCATATCCATTTAGACCTCAATCCAAGAAAACCCCATTTTCTTGATGTCTTGATCTTTTATCCACCTTGGCCAAGGGTTTATGTTAATGGACTACGAACAACTCAATCAGTAAAAGATCATTCTTGTTCTTGCAACAAGTGTAGGTCCTTTGTAGATTCTACTAATTCTACATATGCCACTTATGTAATCCCAACATAGGTCGTGGTTCAGGTGTCTATATGGCGACACCCTTTTGAGCCTATATCAAAGATTACAGAGTTAGCTCATATGAGACATTACAGAATCTCAAGTCTAAGGATTAATGAATCACGTTGTTAACCTGTGAGATATTTCCTAATCTGGAAGTTTCTAGGAGACTCTCTTTCCCATTTAGGAATGTTCTCACACAGGACATCTCAGTGATGAAGTTCTAGTAACAATCACCCTCATGTATTATGAACGCATCATCGTATGCATTTATCACCCCATGAAACTGAGTGATCCTTCAAAAGGATATAATCACATAAGCAAGTCTCAACAGAGTCAAGGTCGACACTCCCACTGTCTGTCGGACTCTCGACTTGGAGAAGTTTCTAATCCTCGCCTATGGAGTTAAGAACTTGTTTCATGTGTCGTTCCCATAACAACAAAGTTCTTAATGGCCTCATCGGATTAGAGGAGTTAAATACATGGAAAAAGACAGTCAACCCAAACAGACATAAATAAGCACATAAAGAAGTGAATGCCTATGAACAAAATCATCTCGTTTATTATTCAAAGACTGTTTGTGATATTACAAGGAAATAGTAAAGCCAAAAGATTCTTTATGGGCACTATTCCTAACAGAGGTACGTTTATAGCATATGCTAAGTTGCAAGGTATGGTATGTTTGATGAGGTACGTAAGTATATTATGATATGATATGTATGATATGTAGCGAGTTATGATCTGTTATGTTCTGTTCTGTTATGTTAGGCCCAGGAGACTGTGGGTAAGCAACCCCAGGATGTTATCGGGCCGTCGGGTTAAGCCTGTGCATAGTCTCTATTTGAGGTATCTCGCGCAACTCAGGGAGATAGGGGAGGCGAGATATTCTTGAGCCTGTGGCGTAAAACTCACTGCTCCGTCGTTCAGGCAGAATATGTATCCTGACATGGATTTAAAGTCATCCATGTCTGATGCAAAGCTTGCATCACAGTATCCTCTAATGACAAGATCTTGCTGGCCTCCGTAATCTAGGAATAAATCCTTAGTTCTTCGTAAGTACTTAAGGATATTCTTTGCAGCAGTCCAGTGACCTTCACCAGGGTCAGATTGGAATCGGCTAGTCACACTAAGTGCATAAGCCACATCGGGTCGAGTACATAGCATCGCATACATTATGCTTCCTATAGCTGATGCATAAGGAATTTTGGGCATCCTGGACTTCTCAAGTTCAGTCTTGGGACACAGCTTCTTCGAAAGACCTGTTACCGGGCCCATTGGAAGTTTTCCACGTTTGGATTCTTCCATACTAAATCTATTTAGTACTTTGTCTATGTAAACCGACTGTGATAATCCTAATAATCTCTTAGATCTATCCCGATAGATCTTTATATCGAGAATGTAGGATGCATCACCAAGATCCTTCATCTTAAATTGGTTCGATAACCAAGACTTTGTTACTTTCATATCATCCTTCGCATTCCCAATGAGGAGGATGTCATCTACATAAAGTACCAGAAATTGAACTGAGGTTTCCAATTCTTTCTTGTACACACAGGACTCATTCGAATTTTGAATAAAGCCAAACGATTTGACTGCTTCATCAAATCAAATGTTCCAATTCCTAGAAGCTTGTTTCAATCCGTAGATTGAACGTTGAAGCTTGCAAACCTTTTGCTCGCTCCCACTGAATGTGAAACCCATGGGTTACTCCATGTAAATGTCTTTGTCAATGTCTCCATTGAGAAAGGCAGTTTTCACATCCATTTGCCATATCTCATAGTCATAATATGCCACAATGGCAAGTAGGATCCTAATGGATTTTTGGATTGCAATAGGGGAGAAGGTTTCATCAAAGTCTACACCTGGTCTTTGAGTAAACCCCTTAGCAACTAATCTTGCTTTAAAGGTTGTCACGCTTCCATCTACTCCAAGCTTGCGCTTATATATCCATTTACACCCTATGGGCCTGATCCTATCAGGTGGATCAACGAAGGTCCAAACTTGGTTAGAGTACATGAAATCCATTTCGGATTTCATTGCTTCTTTCCACTGTTCAGAGTCCGAATCTAACAGTGCCTCCTCATAAGTTAATGGATCATTATCCATTTGAGATGTTTGGTGGCGAAAACCATACCATCTCTCTGGTTGTCTAGGAATGCGTTCAGAACGTCTTATTTGAGGATGATTTTCGCGTGTATCACTCTCTTGGGTAGGGATAGGGACGTCATTCTCCAAGCTAGGCGTGGGACCTTGGTCTCGAACCTCTTCGAGTTCTGCGATCTTGCCTTTCTTTTCTTTAAGGAACAAGTCCTCAAGAAAAGTGGCGTTTCTTGACACAAAGACCTTTTGTTCAAGAGGATCGTAGAAATGATATCCTATCGACTCTTTAGGATATCCTATGAAGTTACATAAGCTTGATCTAGCTTCAAGCTTATCTCCCACTGTCCTTTTTACGTAAGCAGGACAACCCCAAATTCTTAAGTAAGAATAGTTAGGGATTTTGCCAAACCACATCTCATATGGGGTTTTGGGTACAGATTTGGAGGGAACAAGATTTAGAATCTTAACTGCTGATTCTAGGACATAGCCCCAGAATGAAGGTGGCAATTCAGTGAAACTCATCATGGAACGAACCATATCAAGTAGGGTTCTGTTCCTTCTTTCTGAAACTCCATTTAATTGAGGAGTTCCCGGAGGGGTCCACTGAGAGATAATTCCATTATCTCTGAGATGATTAAGGAATTCATCACTTAGATACTCGCCACCTCGATCAGATCAAAGTGTCTTAATCTTGTGACCGGTTTGGTTCTCAACCTCCTTCTGAAATTCCAAGAATTTCTCAAAGGCTTCGGATTTATACTTTATTAAGTATACATAACCAAAACGACTAAATTCATCTATGAAGGTTATGAAATACTGATGATTGTTTCTAGTACATACACTAAGTGGTCCACAAACATCAGTATGGATTAAATCCAATACTTTAGTGGCACGTTCCACTTTACCATTAAAGGGAGTCTAGACCATTTTTCCTTTAAGACATGATTCACAATGAGTCAAATCTTTAAGTTCATTATCATAGAATGATCCTAAATTAGTTAACTTAGCAATCCTATCTTTAGAAATATGGCCTAAACGTACGTGTCATAAAGAAGCAGATCTTGTCATCTCTTTTACGTTTATTTGATTGCTGTATATTCAAAATATTGGTGTCTTTAATTGTATAAAGTCCATTAGATAATGTACCAAGTAAAACGAAAGTTTTATTCTTCTTAAGATAAAATTTTCCATCTCGGGAGAAAGTCTCATATCCTTCACAATCTAATATTGGAATGGAAATTATATTACGAATAATAGAAGGTACATAAAGGACTTTATTCAAAACTAAAGTAAAGCCACCTAAATCTAATCTACACGTCCCAATGGCTTGAGGTTGAACGCTTGATCCATTCCCAACCTTGAAGACACATTCTCCTTCTTTAAGCTGCTGAACCTCATTTAGCATATGTACATCATTACAGATATGAGCTCCACAGTCGGTATCAAGTACCCAAGAATTAGAATCAATAGATAGATTTACTTCAACAATAAACACACCTTTCTTTAGAGTATCCTTGTACTCTTGGCAGTTCCTCTTCCAATGCCCTTTCTTGCCACAATGGTGGCAAACGTCCTCTCTCTGATCCCTTTTCTTCTTGGCCTTTCTCTTTTAACCCTTTGCCTTGAGAAGGCTTAGAAGAGGATGTGAACATCATTACTTTGTTATCCTTTTTTATCGTGACTTCAGCAGTCACAAGCTAACTAATCAACTCAGCGACAGTAGCATGAGCATGATTCATGTTGAAGTTCAGCACGAAAGGATTGAATGATGGTGGAAGCGATGCGAGCAACAAGTCTACGACGAGGTCCTCGCTTAGAGGCATCTCCATGGAAGTAAGCTTCTCGTTCAAAGCGAGGAACTTAAGCCCATGTTCGTGGACACTTGTACCTTCCTTCATTCTGAGATGAAAGAGCTCCTTAGAGGTGTTGTACCTTAGAACACGCTCTTTGGGGCGGTATAATGGCTCAAGATGGTCATAAATCTCCCAAGCGTATTCCATAGACTCATGTTGCCTTTGCATGTCCGGAGACATGTTAGCCAATATCAGGCAACGGGCTTGAAGATTATCTTCAGAACATTTCGCAATCGCGTCTCTTTCGGCCTGAGTCGGAGCCTCACCCTCAAGGGTAGGCTCTCCCTCGAAGAGAACATATCTTCTCTTCTCAGAATCTAAAACTATCTTTAGATTCCGAAGCCAATCAGAGTAATTGGGCCCCGTCAACTTGTTTGATTCGAGGATGGATACCAAAGGGTTTTTGGCCATTTCAATTTTTAGAGAATCATAGAACTACAACCTAAATGGAAAAACAGAGAAATCATGAGCATGCTGAATAATAACGATTATACATATTATCAAGGTCTTTAGAAATATGTTCTCCCACTGTTTTTAGCAAGTCCAGAAATCCCAACGACTTTAGAAGACACTTATTTTCTCAGTGGGTACCAGGATCCCAAGCAATCTTAGTTTTGGACCCACGACTCGTGAGACGTCCAAAGGTCTAAGATCCTTAGGTAGGTACTACTTATCAATTCGATCTCTCATTGAATTCCTAGTAATGTTTTGCATCACTGATCTTTCGACTATAGACCCAAGACTCGTGAGACATCCATATCTACTTCAGTGTTGAGCTAGACCCATCAATCATAAGATCTCAACCAAACTTAGTCCGGAACGACCCACGACTCCTGAGACATCGCCCATTCTAAAATGGTTAAGAAATATTAATTACTTAAAATAATTAATTAGGAAACTAGGAGTTAACAAGATCCACTAATTACCCCAAAACTCGTGAGACAACAACTAGGTTCACTTATTAAGTCCTAAATCCTATTGATGGAATGCTAGGAATTTTATTACCGTGATAAAATGCCTATTTATTTGAATTTAGCTCAATATTTAAAAGGGATTTTCGAATGACCTCACCAACATATAATGTTATCCAAATTTTAATTGTCTTGTTTAATGCAATTTCACGTAAAGTGGATCACAGAAGCAATTAGCAGATAACATATCCTAGCAAGATACTAATTATGAGATGATCATGGGTATCCTATCTTATATGTGATTTCGGGAGCCACTCCAAAATCACTAGTTCTAACATTCATGCCACATAAGATAGTTCATATCACATAGGGGTACAGAATTTAATGGAAAAACAGCCCTATCTATTATATTAATAGAAACCCTCCTTGTAACAGCCCAAAACAGGGCCTGGATGAAAATGGTAAACTAAGGGCATTGGTAAAGCGTTTATAGACCGTGATCCAACTTTATAAACCTTCATGCATTGCATTCTTACATGAACTTCGTGCTCATATGTGATCTGACATGTTTTAAGGGGGAATTCTTGACCTTCGATACAGTTTACTATTCATTTTCCAAGCCTATATTACCCAATGCTTGAGTGGACCCCTAGAGGTTCATATCACATGTTTTCCTATCCTTTGAACTTGTTTTCCAAGCTTCGGAAACCTTCCTTGAACCATAAGGGCATTTTGGGAACTTACCGACCAAAGTTACTATTCATCTAAAAATGAGCTTTTGATTCTGATATCTTTCCTACCCAAGTTTACAGTCAAATCGATCCTTGAGTCGAGACGAGTCTATTGAAATCAATCTTGACTTGAAAATCTATTCCGAGCTTTGTTTTATTGAAAATGTTTACGAAAACCCTAGTTCACTATTCCTTCTACGAACGGTTTTCATTCGGAAAATGTTTTCTCTTCGGATTTGCATTACTCGAGCTATTTCAAGATTTTTGAAATGTTTTACAACTCTTGATTCAAACCCTAGCTCGAAATTTTGAAGCGTACGCTTGTACGTAAGAATTCACTATTCACTCTACGTTTTCAACTTTCTATCGGTAAAACGTTTTATAGTCGATTTTGGACTCAAAACGCTTCTCGATTTATTTCTTGAATTTTGGAAACAATCCGGACTTGAAAATCATTCTCGAAAGTCGTTTTTCACTCGTGTTGAGTTTCGGGCTCAAAACTTTTATTCATTAAAACTAATGTATCTTTCAAACGGTAAATCCGATTTCGACGTATGAATATGCGTTTCGAAGCTAATTTTTGGCCGGACGGAATGGTTATACTTCCAGACACTCACCTTCACGTTTGGTCAGTGAGAATACCGAAATACCCTCCAGCAGCCCCTATTTTGTTTCATGAATGATGAAGCTTCCAAGAGAAGACATCCACTTTTGCTCTCATACCCTTCCTTACATTTTATTTCCAAGGTGAGGGGCTTCCCAACACCTATAAATACCCCCCTCATGCCATTGAATTCCTTGCTCATTTGTTGTGTTAACAACTCCCTTTCTTTCTTCCTCCTCCCCCTCTTTGCCGACCCAAGGCCTCCCCCCCTCTAGGTTTGTAGTTTTATTTTATGTTATGTTTTTATGTTATGTTTTAGTTTAGTTTATGTTTTTATGTTATGGTATGTTTATATTATGTTTAGGTTGGGTCTTAGGGTCTTCCCTAAGACATATAGGATTTTATTTTATGCATTTATTATATAGTTTTTATGATATGTTTGTTAGTAGTGAATTATGATTTAATTGTTTAGTATATGCTATGAAATGTTGTGAATTGCTTTAGTATATGGTATGATCATGTTATGGAGCTATTATATGATGATAATTGATGCATGATTATGATATTTAATTTATGTTCAAGCATGTTATGTAATGGAATAGTAACCTATGATCAATTATGTTATAACTTGTTACATGTTACTATATGGTCTCAATTGATGAATGCTACATGATTAATGGTCTTGATATGCTATGACTTATGTCTATGATATGTTATTACATTGTTACAATGTTACATGACTCATATGTTATGACTTGAGCTTATGATATGATATGGATTAATGGAATAGTACTTGATTATATGTTATACACTTTGATAGTGTCACATGTTATAACCTAAGATAGAATAGTGTTTCATAACTTGATGTTATGCTTTAATTAGACCTCTTAACCATAGGTTATGCCTTTAACCTACATCACACTTGCTTATAATAACATGAACTTGAAACTGTAGATTATAATCAAGATCATAATTGAATTAGGGTGTGTGTGTGCATGCCGTGTGTGTGTGTGTGTTCGTGTGTGTTTAGTGTGTGGGTTTGACCCGACCCTTTGACCCGACAAGTGAATAGTAACCTGTGAATAGTAATCCATGAATAGTAATCTGGAATAGTAACTGTGAATAGTACTTTTGAATAGTAAAAGTGAATTAAAACTTGTGCTTTCTTAATAGACATTTGCACTTAGGGATTTCAAATCCGGGGTCTAAAATGTGTTTTCAAAATGTGTTTTCTTTCGAGGACTTGTTTTATAACCTAAGGCTTTGCGATAGGATTCATAATTTGATTAATTCCTAATCGATTATAGTAAGATCATAGTCCCACGTTAATGATAACTCACTTTAAGGATTCCTTTGTGTGTTATCCTTCTCTAATACCTTAAATGGTATTACTCTCTTGTCATTACATGTTCTGTACTTGTTTTATATGTTTATGTGCATCGTGATAGAAGTGTGTCTTAGCTCACCTTAGTACACACTTACAGGAGTTAAGGTTGAGCACTGGAATCCCCAGGGCACTGCATAATCTATCCTACCTACTGTTATTAATAGGTGAGGTTAAACTATTTCAACTGGAACCATGAATACTTAATGATTCAATCGTTTTGAGACTCAAAGTCTAGTGTTTTACCATTCTTGTTTTGAAATACCCTTTATAGGGATGATTCTTCAAAGAACCCAATTGTATTCGTTATTCATTGATCAAGGGCACATGTTTTCAAAGTACAGCATCAATGGTTCATGTTTTCAAAGTAATGCATCAATGGTTCATGTTTTCAAAGTAATGCATCAATGGTTCATGTTTTCAAAGTAATGCATCAATGGTTCAATGTTTTCAAAGTATTGCATCAATGGTTCAATGGTTCAATGCATATGTTCAATGGTTCATACATTCGGATTTATTTTGGATGTCATCAATGGTGCAAGCAATCAATGGTTAATGGTATGGGCCCGGCGGTTATGTGTAGAGGTGATGCTCGGGAGGTGAGCGCCAACGACATCACTAATACCGGCCGCCACACTAGGCGATTGATACCGACTTTAATCAGGAGGTTTGGTTAAGTCAGGACAATTGTCGGGAATGGACCGCAAATCTATTCCCAAATCAATGGTTAATGGTCACCTAGGGGTCGCTCCCCGAAGTGAAACTTGGTGGAGGATGGTGCATGTGTGTATGTGTTAGGGTGTTGTTGATCTCGGTCCGACACCCTATTAATGGTCATGTTTTCTGGAGTAAGGATGGAGAAGCCTAGCTTGCGGGCATCAATGTTTTCATAAAGTTGGTTCATATCTTGCAAAGTTGTTCCCTACCCTTATCCCGTTTTATGAAAATCATATGAACCAATTCATAGCATATGTGTGCGCGTGTGACAGCATTCATGAAAGTGTTTTGAAAACTCTCATTTCTTATAGCATTGCATCAAAGGGTTTTATCACTTGAACTTATTCTTAAGTTCTTCTTTAAAGCTTTGCATTAAAGGTTTTACCTTATGAACTTCACTTCAAACGTTTACTTTAAGTACTTTCTTTTAAAGATATCCCTCACTTAGTCACTTTGACTAACACCTCTACCTGTTTTCTGACCTCATGGTTTCAGGTCTTGCAGCCGCAGTCTAGAGGTATCTTGAAGCTCTAGAGTGTTCATTTTGTTTGAGTCAGGACTTTACTTTATTAATCTATTTTGTGTCCTGCATACGTTATATGGCTGCATTGATACTTTACCTTATGTTTTTGTAATAATCCTTCTGCTACTTGGATACTGCTGCAATTGCTATCTTATGCTCCCGTGACAATGTTCAATTGATACAGTAATGTTAATAGTCTCTTCTGCTTAACGATCAGTACTTGCTTGTTTATATACCATCACGCACATGTTTTGAAAAGTTTTAAAATACTCTGATTTTCCGCTGCATAAGCCACATAGTTAAACACTATTTGTTAATCGTTAATGGATATGCCGTTCGCTGGGGTATTTCTTGAGTGATGGCTCACACCATTACTTGAGGGGTGCTTCAGTGCGGGGGTTGGGGCGCCGCTCTCTACCAGCAAAGTGGGGGCGCTACAGCCTGAGGTGGTATCAGAGCGCCAGGTTAAGTAAGAAGAGGCTTGACCTGGATTGCTCACATCATGGAAGCTTGTTTGACGTTGCATGGTTCTATCTTCTGGCATTCATATCCGTGGTTCTCTGTATGGCCATGGCAGTTTAGCCACATCTCGATCCTAACCGGCAGCAGATAGACGAGGCCTTTTTCAAGCAGTTCGAGGCTTCACGTACTGTGGTTGTTTCTCACCTAGGAGGTACTCACTTGGCGTCAACCAAAGAACAGAGGCAGGACTAGGAGCAGCCTAATGGAGGTAATGATGGATCTGATAGTGATGAGGCTGATCTAGCAGTGCATGGACAGGATTGTTTGGCGAAGGGGATGTATAGCTTTGGTAGAAGATCCCCGAATTTTGGCACCACGGATGATGTATTTCAGACGACATGGAATCACAAGAGGTATTTTGCACTTGGTTTGGATGAATGGTAAGGCCTGAATGGGAGTCAACTCGATGGTATCGGGTCCTCCTTATTTTAAATTTTGTTTAAAAATGTGGCCTAATGTAGAAAATTTTTCCAAACCTTACACGTTTATAACACATTCGGTTTTATATTGGATATCTGTTTACTGCTTTCCATAACTGTCATTGCATGAGTCTTAGAGTTGCTTCAAGATACCATTAGGGCCGTTATAGGATCATGCCATTTCATTTATTGTTATCATACTTGATATGTTATACATGTTCATGAATTGTCAATGGTAATGGATAATGGATAATGGAACAATGGATCAATGTTGATATGTTGTTCATGCTTATAAGTTGCTCTTGCCTATGTGGTAATGTGATAATGGATTATTGTTGATATCTTGTTGTGGGAATGTGTTATTCTCATGATTATATGTGACTACGTGGAAATGTGAATACGTGGTTACCAATTATGTGAATCATCCTTACTGTCATGCATTATACATGTCTAAATGCGTGAAACTTCAGTATCATCATGCCACTAAGAAGAGCACCACGTAATCGCGTACCACCATCGCCACCCCAAAGAGAAGTCACGCCACAATGGGATCTTACACCGCCAAGGGATGTTACGCCACCACCTCCTAGAAGGGAGGAAGTTCCTGATTTAGCTGATGTGTTGCGACAATTCGTGAGGGCTTGCAATTCTCCTAATGGGAAAACACTAGAAAAGTTTCTAAGAATGAACCCACCTAAGTTTTATGGCGAACCCAACGACTTGAAGGCTGAAAATTGGTTAACTAGTCTCGAAAAGATCTTTGAAGCTATGGATATCAACCCTGAAGATCGTGAACGAGTTCAGTATGCTGCATTTCTGATGGAAGGAGCGGCGTTTAACTGGTGGAGGCATACTCAACACATGTGGACAGAGAACAACGTTGATGGAAACTGGACTGAGTTTGTGAAGGAGTTTCAGCAGAAATACACTCCTCAGGTAACACGTGATGCAAGAGAAGCTGAATTTATGAATTTGGTCCAAGGATCTATGAACGTGATGGAGTACGAAGCTAAGTTTGTTAGGTTGATCAAGTATGCACCCCACATTCTGAGTGATGAACATCGTAAGACTAAAAGGTTCATTGATGGTCTGAAACCTGAGCTCCGTTGGGCACTAGCTTCTTTGGATGACGAGACCTACACTAGAGCAGTTGATAGAGCATTGAAGGTCGAGGCGGCCCATAAGGATATCCGGATGACCGTTAGTCGTCAAGAGCCTTCTAACCCTAAGACTTTTCCAGGAACAAAGCGACCTGCCGGATCTTCCTTTCAGGGAAACGGGAAGAAACCAATGATGGCACTGCAACAACAACAAAGGGCACCTCAGCAGTATGAAACAACTCAGCCCACTCAAGAGGAGATAGTCTGTGACTACTGTAGCCGTAAAGGACACACTGAGGAATATTGTCGTAAGAAGAATGGTCAGTGTTATTGGTGTGGTTCCCCTGAGCATATACGAGAACATTGTCCTACCAGGATTAAAAGATTTGGGGTTCAAGACAAGGGTAAAGCGGTGGTGGGTACGACGAGCACACCAGTGGTTAAAGGCAGAGCATATGCAATGGATGGTAATGAGGAGGTTGATCCTTCGTCTGATGTGGAAGGTACTGTACACATTCTTAACACGCCAGTTAAGGTCTTATATGACCCTGGTGCCATGCATTTATTAATTGCATCTAATTTATGTGCGCAATTATAATTTCCACTTGAATAATTGTCATATGAAATTTGAAGTAAGTTCTCCTTTGGGGACTTACCTCGTTACGGATCAAGTATATAAACGCTGCCCTATATGCATTGGTAATTGCTACTACCCGTCAAATCTCATTGAGTTACCTATGACGAGATATGGAATCATCCTTGGAATGGATTGGTTGTTTAAGTACCATGTTAATTCGGATTGTTACAAGAAGGAAGTCATCTTGGAAGAGTTGAGAAAAACAATTGGACAACATTTTGGTGTTTGTAAAGGCACTAGAGGAGCACGCCGAGCATATCTGAATTGTGCTGAGCACTTTGCTGGATCACAAGCTATATGCCAAGTTCAGCAAATGCGAGTTTTGGCTAGAAAGAGTTACATTTCTCAGACACATCATTTTCAAAACCGGAGTTAAAGTAGATCCATCAAAGTCGAAGCAGTGATGGAGTGAAAGACACCGAAGAAATGGTTCACTCGAATTGAGAAAGGTGGTAAATTAAACCCAAGATATGTTGGAGTCTTCCAGATAATGGAACGAGTTGGAGAAACTACTTACAGATTGGATTTACCTGCAAGTCATACAACGATCCACAATGTATCCTATATATCTCAGATTCGCAAGTGGTTTTGGATGAAAAAGAGATAGTACCAGTGGAAGAATTACCGACAGAACCAAACTTGACTTATATGTTGAAACCGGTAAAGATCTTCGACAGAAGGTTCCAGGAGTTAAGGAATAAGAAGATTCCTTTGGTAAAAGTCCTTTGGAAGGGACATGGTACAGAAGAGGCAATGTGGGAAATAGAGGATAAGATGCAGAAACATTACCCCGAACTGTTTGCAGAAGAATCTGAGGACAGATTCTCTTTAAGGAGGGGTGATTGTAACAGCCCAAAACAGGGCCTGGATGAAAATGGTAAACTAAGGGCATTGGTAAAGCGTTTATAGACCGTGATCCAACTTTATAAACCTTCATGCATTGCATTCTTACATGAACTTCGTGCTCATATGTGATCTGACATGTTTTAAGGGGGAATTCTTGACCTTCGATACAGTTTACTATTCATTTTCCAAGCCTATATTACCCAATGCTTGAGTGGACCCCTAGAGGTTCATATCACATGTTTTCCTATCCTTTGAACTTGTTTTCCAAGCTTCGGAAACCTTCCTTGAACCATAAGGGCATTTTGGGAACTTACCGACCAAAGTTACTATTCATCTAAAAATGAGCTTTTGATTCTGATATCTTTCCTACCCAAGTTTACAGTCAAATCGATCCTTGAGTCGAGACGAGTCTATTGAAATCAATCTTGACTTGAAAATCTATTCCGAGCTTTGTTTTATTGAAAATGTTTACGAAAACCCTAGTTCACTATTCCTTCTACGAACGGTTTTCATTCGGAAAATGTTTTCTCTTCGGATTTGCATTACTCGAGCTATTTCAAGATTTTTGAAATGTTTTACAACTCTTGATTCAAACCCTAGCTCGAAATTTTGAAGCGTACGCTTGTACGTAAGAATTCACTATTCACTCTACGTTTTCAACTTTCTATCGGTAAAACGTTTTATAGTCGATTTTGGACTCAAAACGCTTCTCGATTTATTTCTTGAATTTTGGAAACAATCCGGACTTGAAAATCATTCTCGAAAGTCGTTTTTCACTCGTGTTGAGTTTCGGGCTCAAAACTTTTATTCATTAAAACTAATGTATCTTTCAAACGGTAAATCCGATTTCGAAGTATGAATATGCGTTTCGAAGCTAATTTTTGGCCGGACGGAATGGTTATACTTCCAGACACTCACCTTCACGTTTGGTCAGTGAGAATACCGAAATACCCTCCAGCAGCCCCTATTTTGTTTCATGAATGATGAAGCTTCCAAGAGAAGACATCCACTTTTGCTCTCATACCCTTCCTTACATTTTATTTCCAAGGTGAGGGGCTTCCCAACACCTATAAATACCCCCCTCATGCCATTGAATTCCTTGCTCATTTGTTGTGTTAACAACTCCCTTTCTTTCTTCCTCCTCCCCCTCTTTGCCGACCCAAGGCCTCCCCCCCTCTAGGTTTGTAGTTTTATTTTATGTTATGTTTTTATGTTATGTTTTAGTTTAGTTTATGTTTTTATGTTATGGTATGTTTATATTATGTTTAGGTTGGGTCTTAGGGTCTTCCCTAAGACATATAGGATTTTATTTTATGCATTTATTATATAGTTTTTATGATATGTTTGTTAGTAGTGAATTATGATTTAATTGTTTAGTATATGCTATGAAATGTTGTGAATTGCTTTAGTATATGGTATGATCATGTTATGGAGCTATTATATGATGATAATTGATGCATGATTATGATATTTAATTTATGTTCAAGCATGTTATGTAATGGAATAGTAACCTATGATCAATTATGTTATAACTTGTTACATGTTACTATATGGTCTCAATTGATGAATGCTACATGATTAATGGTCTTGATATGCTATGACTTATGTCTATGATATGTTATTACATTGTTACAATGTTACATGACTCATATGTTATGACTTGAGCTTATGATATGATATGGATTAATGGAATAGTACTTGATTATATGTTATACACTTTGATAGTGTCACATGTTATAACCTAAGATAGAATAGTGTTTCATAACTTGATGTTATGCTTTAATTAGACCTCTTAACCATAGGTTATGCCTTTAACCTACATCACACTTGCTTATAATAACATGAACTTGAAACTGTAGATTATAATCAAGATCATAATTGAATTAGGGTGTGTGTGTGCATGCCGTGTGTGTGTGTGTGTTCGTGTGTGTTTAGTGTGTGGGTTTGACCCGACCCTTTGACCCGACAAGTGAATAGTAACCTGTGAATAGTAATCCATGAATAGTAATCTGGAATAGTAACTGTGAATAGTACTTTTGAATAGTAAAAGTGAATTAAAACTTGTGCTTTCTTAATAGACATTTGCACTTAGGGATTTCAAATCCGGGGTCTAAAATGTGTTTTCAAAATGTGTTTTCTTTCGAGGACTTGTTTTATAACCTAAGGCTTTGCGATAGGATTCATAATTTGATTAATTCCTAATCGATTATAGTAAGATCATAGTCCCACGTTAATGATAACTCACTTTAAGGATTCCTTTGTGTGTTATCCTTCTCTAATACCTTAAATGGTATTACTCTCTTGTCATTACATGTTCTGTACTTGTTTTATATGTTTATGTGCATCGTGATAGAAGTGTGTCTTAGCTCACCTTAGTACACACTTACAGGAGTTAAGGTTGAGCACTGGAATCCCCAGGGCACTGCATAATCTATCCTACCTACTGTTATTAATAGGTGAGGTTAAACTATTTCAACTGGAACCATGAATACTTAATGATTCAATCGTTTTGAGACTCAAAGTCTAGTGTTTTACCATTCTTGTTTTGAAATACCCTTTATAGGGATGATTCTTCAAAGAACCCAATTGTATTCGTTATTCATTGATCAAGGGCACATGTTTTCAAAGTACAGCATCAATGGTTCATGTTTTCAAAGTAATGCATCAATGGTTCATGTTTTCAAAGTAATGCATCAATGGTTCATGTTTTCAAAGTAATGCATCAATGGTTCAATGTTTTCAAAGTATTGCATCAATGGTTCAATGGTTCAATGCATATGTTCAATGGTTCATACATTCGGATTTATTTTGGATGTCATCAATGGTGCAAGCAATCAATGGTTAATGGTATGGGCCCGGCGGTTATGTGTAGAGGTGATGCTCGGGAGGTGAGCGCCAACGACATCACTAATACCGGCCGCCACACTAGGCGATTGATACCGACTTTAATCAGGAGGTTTGGTTAAGTCAGGACAATTGTCGGGAATGGACCGCAAATCTATTCCCAAATCAATGGTTAATGGTCACCTAGGGGTCGCTCCCCGAAGTGAAACTTGGTGGAGGATGGTGCATGTGTGTATGTGTTAGGGTGTTGTTGATCTCGGTCCGACACCCTATTAATGGTCATGTTTTCTGGAGTAAGGATGGAGAAGCCTAGCTTGCGGGCATCAATGTTTTCATAAAGTTGGTTCATATCTTGCAAAGTTGTTCCCTACCCTTATCCCGTTTTATGAAAATCATATGAACCAAATCATAGCATATGTGTGCGCGTGTGACAGCATTCATGAAAGTGTTTTGAAAACTCTCATTTCTTATAGCATTGCATCAAAGGGTTTTATCACTTGAACTTATTCTTAAGTTCTTCTTTAAAGCTTTGCATTAAAGGTTTTACCTTATGAACTTCACTTCAAACGTTTACTTTAAGTACTTTCTTTTAAAGATATCCCTCACTTAGTCACTTTGACTAACACCTCTACCTGTTTTCTGACCTCATGGTTTCAGGTCTTGCAGCCGCAGTCTAGAGGTATCTTGAAGCTCTAGAGTGTTCATTTTGTTTGAGTCAGGACTTTACTTTATTAATCTATTTTGTGTCCTGCATACGTTATATGGCTGCATTGATACTTTACCTTATGTTTTTGTAATAATCCTTCTGCTACTTGGATACTGCTGCAATTGCTATCTTATGCTCCCGTGACAATGTTCAATTGATACAGTAATGTTAATAGTCTCTTCTGCTTAACGATCAGTACTTGCTTGTTTATATACCATCACGCACATGTTTTGAAAAGTTTTAAAATACTCTGATTTTCCGCTGCATAAGCCACATAGTTAAACACTATTTGTTAATCGTTAATGGATATGCCGTTCGCTGGGGTATTTCTTGAGTGATGGCTCACACCATTACTTGAGGGGTGCTTCAGTGCGGGGGTTGGGGCGCTGCTCTCTACCAGCAAAGTGGGGGCGCTACACTCCTAAACATTTTGAGGGGTCTTCTTATGGCAACCGTTCTTCAAGTGCTCTTTGTGGATCCTTCGTATTCCATGGGTGCTTGTCTCCAAAATGAAAATAAAAACCTCACTTCCTAAGTTCTACTCTCTTTACAAAAAGTAATATGGCTCAATCTTCATATTGGCCATAGACAAGTACACAGGGCATACCCCGACCCAAAAATAATAATAAGGAAAGCCACATAATAAACACATAACAGTACGCACATAAGTAGGGCTCCAACCCCAATTGAAAACGCTCAACTATGGGGCTCCGACCCTAATTGAAATCATCCATGTGCAGAATTTAAAACATACATAAGACTAACCCATGATCACCTAAACTAGCATGATTCTGCTTTTATTTAAATTTACCAACTAAATTTAAAATTCCTTTGACTTCAAGTTACAATTAACTTAAGCAATTTGAATATAGTTCATTATGAATTTATTCAAAATCGAATTCGCCGGATTATGACAAAACAACAATTAATTCAATATTAAATTTTTGTCTAATAAATCATTCAAAGTGATTTTCGTAATTTTCTCGAAAAATTAGAACTTGACTTTAATTCATAAAATCCCAAATTTTATAATTATTTCAAATAAATAATTTTATAATTTTAAAATCAAATTTTAAAATAAAATCAAATTTTCATAATTCGGGATTTTCGAAACTTGGAAAACACGAAACGAAAAGGCCATCCCGGGACGGCCCGCGTGAGTCGCACGGGATCGCCCGCAAGCGCGCACAAGGCGTTCGCGAGCAGGCCTCCCAAGCCCACGGCCCGCGCGGCCAGCCTAGGACGAAGGCGAGCAGCAGGCGCCGCGCAGCAGCGCGCGACACGCTGCAATTGTTACGAGCTCGCACGCAGGCTTGCGCCCCGTTGGCGGGTTGTAACGCCCCGGTTTCCGGATGAACAGGTAAGCACGCCACGTGTGCGTTTTGAGCGTAGGTTTATTCTATTTCTTTTAATTTCATAATATATTACGTGGCATTTCACATTTTATAAAATTCATGAAACATTACTTATATTAATTCGTTAAATTCATATCATTGAAAATATTATTTCATGACACGGAAAATATTTATTGCATGAAAATTTATACCGAGAGTGATAAAATTACCAAATTGTCCCTAGTTAAATACTTTCTAAAATATTAGGGACTTAATAGCATAAGTTTAGGGACCAAATTGGGCATATTTTGAATGGTGACATACCTAATTGCATAACTTAGAAACTTTAAGGATTAAGTGGCAAATTGGCATATTTCACTCAAACCAAGAATGGCATGTATCGATATCATCTCTTCTTCCACCTTCCTTGATCATTTTCAACCAAAATTTGCCAAACATCCATCTCTCTCTCGGTATTTCAAGGAAGAAAAGGGAAGAGGATAATTTTCTCATCAATCATCAAGATTTCAAGAAGTTTTCCAAGCTTTGAGAGCTCATCATCATCATCATCTTCTTCTTCATCCATTTCTTAGCTTCAAGGTTGGTTTGGCATGATTTATGATCATAAGTGATGAGCTAGGGTTTAGGAGTTATGTGCTAGATGAAATATTGTTGATCAAATCATGATTATTTGATGATAGCATGAATTATGGCATGATTCTTTCATGGATTTATTGGATATTTGAACACTCTTGATCAAGTTAGCCATGAATATGAAACCTTGGAAATCTTGTTGTTAATTGCATGTTTAAGTGTCTAGGTGATATATTATCATGTATTGAAGTTGTTTACATCATAATTCCAGAGATTATAGCATTTTGGGATCAAAAATGAACTTTTGTTGCTTGGTTGCTTTCTTCCCGAGAGCATACCCTGTTTCTGCTCTGTTTTTCTCAATTGCAGAAGCTGGGAACGACCGTTCCCAGCCTCAAGGCTTGGAGGGAACGGGCGTTCCCATCCCTTTTCAAAATATGCGCGGCCGACCATGGGAACGGCCGTTCCCATTTTGGCCTTGGAACCGGAAGGGCCGTTCCCAGCGTAGGCGCGCTTTAAAAATGGAAATCGTTGCCGCGCTTTTCTGGGCAACGGGAACGACCGTTCCCAGTTACAAAGGGAGCCTGGAACGGCCGTTCCCACGGGGCTGACAGAACAAAATTCACTGCATAAAATTACGAAAATGACCCCTCGATCCAACGACTTCTTTGACCCCGAATTGCTATAATATGTGTTAATATGATGTGAAACGAAAAGTTATAATACCACATTGCATTTTCGTGATCGTCTCGACATGTTTTCGCCGTTCGTCCTATTTTGGTCATTTTAGGTCATTTCTCATGAATGTACGTCGTGTTTGCACAGGTCACGAGGGCGTGGACGGGGAGCAAGCTCCTTAGAACGCTACTTTATTTTATTTTGCAAGAAAGGTGAGGTTTGGTTTTGGTAAAATAAACCCTACAACCCTTATGTGTGAGTTTTCGGCCAAAACATAATATATTTGTAAACGTTTTCAAAGTAATGAATATTTCAAGCATGAAAATATTGATTGTCATGATTTTCAAGCATGTTGGCGAGTACATGATTGCACGTGGGCCCGAGGGTAATTCTTGAGCCAACCGGGAAAGCAGGGGCTGACGGGTAACTCCTGAATTATCCTCACATTGTTGGGATCACCCCCGAAGCCACTAGGAGATTAGTGGTGGAAGGAGTTCCGTGTCTAGAGGGTCATGTCCTCTACACACACCATGTCGTGGATAGTCGAGCCTTGCAAACTCGCTATCACCCGGAGGAAGAAGGAGACTGGGGATTAATCCGGCTTGTCGGGTTATCCTCGGGTTATTGCATGTTTTCAAGAATGAAATTGTCTATGTGAGCACTAACGTATATTGCATGATCACGTATTTATCAACCAAGCAAGCATGATCACGTATTGTTCACGATTGGGAGTTCGGTTGGAGATTGCCCTTGCTCGCCGGGGCCACATTGTTCATGATATTGACAAGCATGATTACTTAAACGTGTTAAAATGGATAGTTGTAATCTCGGGCAAAAGATAAGATTCCTTGAACTATATAATTATTGTTTTCTATAGTCTTTACCCGAGGCTACAACTTGCATGTGATGTGTGCTATATTTATTATTGCCCCTCACTCAGTCTTCGGTAGACTGATACTCCACTTTTCAGGTACATTTTGAGCGTGGTTGTACTAGGCGGGAGTGGTCGAGTCTTGCATCATCACGGGCCTAGCTTGTACCTTTCATGTACATACTTTTGTTAGTTATCATGTCATGTTTTGATTAGTACAATTTTGAATACTTAGTTATGTATCTAATTGAGAGATGATAATGTATTGATAGTTAGAATTGGTACCTATATGTATCTATGAAATAAATATGGTACCTATACGTATGATTGAACTTATTGCTTCCACTTTTCTATTCATGTTGTTGTTGTTGTTGTTTATGTTGGGGAGAGTGTCCCGCCTAGAGCGTCGTTTTGTTGTCACCCGTTCGCTGTGGTCTTGGTTTATGTATGAACTGTCCATTTCATACGTGGATCGAGGCTACAGTGCGGGGGATGTGGCGCCTTGGGGTCTAGGGTGCTATATCTACAGGTGGTATCAGAGCCCGGTTGCAAAACCGAGGTTCTCGAGTCGTGTCGAGTCAGTCTAGGTCGCACGGCATAGGATTATGTGGTATTTGGGAGTCTGCATCGGGTTGATTTACTTGATTTACTCCCTTACTCGCATTAATTGAACTATTTGATTTTCCTTGAACATGTGTTACTTGATATTATTGAAATTATATGCACACATTTGCATTTATTGATCAAGCCACGCATGTTTAGTGATTTAATTTCAGGATGGAGCACGATAGACATTCCAGTGATCGATCTTCGAGGCACAGGCATCATCATCGCCGACATCGTCGCCGCGAGAGATCACCACCTCCTCCACCTGTCCAGGCACAGCCCCAGGATTTTATGAATGCAGTTGTGGGGCTAATTGATCAAAGGTTACAGGACAGGGTTCCTCCACCACCTCCAGCACCCATAGCACCTCCGGAGAACCCTATTTCTGCCGTTCTACGAGAGTTTCAGAATCAGCGTCCCCCGAAGTTCTATAAGGGAGACGACATCCAGGCAGAAATGTGGCTAAAGGAGATTGAAAGAATATGGCAGCTTATTCCTTGCGACAGTCAGGAGAAGGCTCGTTGCACACTTACTCTTATTCAGGGCGAGGCCTACTCCTGGTGGGAGAGCACAGAGATTGTTCTGGAGGCAGCAGGGACCGAGATTACCTGGGAGGTCTTTACACGGGAGTTCAGAAACAAGTATATCCCTCCATCTTCTCGTACCCGCAGATTGAGAGAGTTTACTGAGCTAAAGCAGGGAGGTCGATCCGTGGGTCAGTATATCGCTGAGTTCGAGAGGCTTTCTCGCTATGCACCCAACATAGCGAACGATGACTTTCACAAGGCGATGCAGTTTGTTCAGGGGTTGAGACCGGACATCCAGGATGCGCTGAAAGCGGCAAATACGAGCACCTGGGCAAAGGCTACTACAAAGGCCCTGAAGGTTGAAGATTCTGATACAGCCAGGAGGTCTATTCCTCGAGCAGGACAGGCTTCGGGCTCGAGAACAGGACAGGGATCGAGCTCGGGAAAGAGGCCGATGATGTATTCTGCACCTCCAGCACAGAGGGACTCCGGGAAGAAACCTAAGTTCTCAGGGCCGATACAGAGGGGTCCGAGAGCTCCAGCACCACCCCAGCCACCTCAGAGACCGGGATGTAGATGGTGTGGACATCCTACGCACACCTATGATAACTGCAGACGCCGGTTAGGTTTATGTTTGATCTGCGGGAGTAAGGAGCACCTGGTTGATGGTTGTCCGGATCGTCAGGATCCACCACCTGCAGGACCGAGGCCACTGGTGAGAGCTCGAGCTTATGCACTCGCAGGAGAGGAGCAGGAGGCTGATATTGACCCCGCTGCAGTAGTTGAAGGTATTATTTGCATCCATGGCACGAACATCCATACATTATTTGATCCAGGAGCTACACACTCTTTTCTTGCGCACTCTATTGCTATTACTTTGTCTTTGCCTACTATGTGTACTTCTGTGCGCTATATAGTTAGTACTCCTTTTGGTAGTAGGCGAGAGACGGATCAGGTTTTCAGGGATGTTCCAGTTGTGATTGAAGGCCGGGAGTTTCTAACAGATTTTATTGTTATGCCGATGGAGAGATACGGGGCTATATTGGGGATGGAATGGTTGTACAGACATTGTGCTACCGTGGATTGCCGGGCTAAGAAGGTTCAGTTGGGTTCAGAAGTTGTTATGGGTTGTACTTCGAAGACTGTACCCTTACTTTCATTTTCAGAGGCTCAGAGGCTAGTCAGAGACGGGGCTACAGGGTTTATTGCTTATATTCTGAACAAGCCCAAGGATCAGGTGAAATTAGAAGACACTGAAGTGGTAAAGGAATTTCCCGAGGTATTCCCAGAGAAATTGGATT
Organism: Lantana camara; assembly: GCA_037501455.1. NCBI lineage: Eukaryota > Viridiplantae > Streptophyta > Magnoliopsida > Lamiales > Verbenaceae > Lantana > Lantana camara. Next base: position 78,093,171 of record CM074863.1, read on the forward strand.
CTTTGCCTCCAGAGCGAGAGATTGAATTTGTGATTGATCTTTTCCCGAATGCTGAGCCGTATTCAAAGACTCCTTATCGGATGGCTCCAGCTGAGTTGAAGGAATTAAAAGTTCATCTTGAGGCTTTGTTGGAAGTGGGGTATATTCGGCCAAGTTCTTCGCCGTGGGGAGCACCAGTTTTGTTTGTGAAGAAAAAGGACGGGACTCTAAGAATGTGCATCGATTACAGGGAATTGAACAGGATGACTATCAAGAACAAGTATCCCCTCCCACATATCGAGGAGTTATTCGATATACTTCAGGGTTCTAAGGTGTATTCGAAATTGGACTTAAGACAGGGGTACTACCAGCTGCGAATCCGAGCAGAGGACATTCCAAAGACGGGATTCAATACTCGGTACGGGCACTACGAGTTCGTGGTTATGCCATTCGGGTTAACTAACGCCCCTGCAGCTTTTATGGATATGATGCACCGGATATTCAGGCCTTTCCTCGACAAGTTCGTGGTAATATTTATTGATGACATTCTGGTTTTCTCAAAATCACCTGAGGATCATGCCAGGCATCTCAGGCTCGTTCTTCAGACTCTAAAAGAGCATCAGCTCTTCGCTAAGTTCAGTAAATGCGAATTTTGGATAGATCGGGTTTCATTCTTGGGGCATGTGATTTCAGGAAAAGGGTTGGAAGTCGATCCCTCGAAAATTGAGGCCGTGCTTAAGTGGGAGAAACCAAAGAACGCCTCGGAGATTAGAAGCTTCTTGGGATTGGCCGGTTATTACAGAAGATTTGTTCAGGATTTCTCTAAGATTGCTGCACCCTTAACCCGGTTGACAAAGAAGGATGTTAAGTTTGTCTGGGACGAGAAGTGTGATCAAAGCTTTAATTTTCTGAAGGAAAAGTTAGTCTCAGCTCCGGTATTAACCTTACCCGAAGGTTCAGAAGAGTATGCAGTGTATACGGATGCTTCTAAGGAAGGCTTAGGTTGTGTTTTGACTCAGAAAGGAAAAGTGATCGCCTATGCTTCTCGAAAGCTAAAGGAATATGAAAGGAATTATCCGACACACGACCTAGAGCTTGCAGCCGTGATCTTTGCGCTCGGGAAATGGAGACATTATCTTTACGGGACTTCCATTGAGATTTTTACCGACCACAAGAGTCTCCAGTATTTATTCACACAGAAGGATTTGAATATGAGACAACGGCGGTGGATGGAAAAGTTAGAAGATTATGATTGCACAATTAAGTACCATCCCGGGAAAGCCAATGTGGTCGCCGATGCACTTAGCAGGAAGGTGAGTGTATCGAGTTTGGAATTAAAGGAAAGTGAGGAAGCTGTCCCGTTTGTGTTGAAGGCTCGGGTTTCTAATATCACCATTCAGCCGGAATTGAAACATCAGTTATTTGAGGCTCAGAATAGGGATCCGGAAGTACAGAAGCTTGCAAGTAAAGCTAAGGATGACCCGGAGAGTCCGTTTGGGTTTGATGAGACCGGGTTGCTTCGGTTTAAAAACCGAGTAGTAGTACCTGAAGAATTAAGACGGGTCCTACTCGAAGAAGCTCACAAGTCAGCCTACTCGATCCACCCAGGAGGAAATAAAATGTATAAGGATTTGAAACAATATTATTGGTGGAACGGGATAAAGAGAGACGTGGCAGAGTATGTGAAACATTATCTGACTTGTCAGAAAGTGAAAGCTGAGCACCAAAAACCCGCGGGACTTCTACAGCCGTTACCTATTCCCGAGTGGAAGTGGGAACAAGTAACGATGGACTTTGTTTCCGGATTACCGAAGGTTAAAGGCGGGTTTGATGGAATTTGGGTGATCGTGGATAGGTTCACAAAGTCTGCTCACTTTCTACCGGTCCGGATGTCCTATAAGATTCCGAAGTTGGCTGAAATCTATAACAGAGAGATCATTCGACTTCATGGTATTCCGGTGAGTATAGTTTCAGATCGAGACCCGAGGTTCACTTCAAAGCTGTGGCAGGAATTACAGGCCGTTTTGGGTACGAAACTTAAGTTCAGTACAGCTTTTCACCCTCAAACAGACGGTCAAACGGAAAGGTTAATCAGGTATTTGGAAGATCTTCTTCGGGCTTGCGCGATGGATTTTCAGAACTCTTGGGCAGAACAGCTTCCCTTGATCGAGTTTGCTTATAATAACAGTTTTCAGGCTTCGATCGGGATGGCCCCTTACGAGTTACTTTATGGAAGAAAGTGCCGATCTCCGTTGTTCTTTGACCTGGAAGAATGGAAGTGGTCGAAACAGGAAGGGGTAAAGAAAGGTGAAAGGTTCGAAAGACCTTCCAGAGTTGTTCAGGCAATGATTGAAAAGGTTCAAACAATTCAACAACGGATGAAAGCCGCGCAAGATAGACAGAAGAGTTATGCCGATAAGCGCCGAAGAGATCTAGAGTTCGACGGTGGTGACCGGGTATTCTTGAAGGTGTCACCAAGGAAAGGTTTCACCCGGATAGGGAAAGGAGGAAAGCTTAATCCTCGCTACTTAGGTCCGTTCGAGATTCTTGAAAGAATAGGCGAGGTAGCCTATCGACTGGACCTACCACCGAGTCTCACGGGAATTCACAACGTGTTCCACGTATCTCAGTTAAGGAAATATTACCCCGATGAGACTACGATTCTCCCCGTGGAAGAAGTTGAGCTGGAACCGAATTTGACGTTTATTCAGAGGCCGGTTAAGATTATGGATCGGAAATTTCAGGAATTGAGGAACCGGAGGATTCCCATGGTCAAAGTGTTGTGGAGAAGCGACAAAACCGAGGAGGCCACTTGGGAAACAGAGGATAAAATGAAACGGTTCCACCCGGAGTTGTTCGGGCAAGATTAGGGAATCTGGGGACCAGATTCTTCTAAGGGGGGGAGAGTTGTAACGCCCCGGTTTCCGGATGAACAGGTAAGCACGCCACGTGTGCGTTTTGAGCGTAGGTTTATTCTATTTCTTTTAATTTCATAATATATTACGTGGCATTTCACATTTTATAAAATTCATGAAACATTACTTATATTAATTCGTTAAATTCATATCATTGAAAATATTATTTCATGACACGAAAAATATTTATTGCATGAAAATTTATACCGAGAGTGATAAAATTACCAAATTGTCCCTAGTTAAATACTTTCTAAAATATTAGGGACTTAATAGCATAAGTTTAGGGACCAAATTGGGCATATTTTGAATGGTGACATACCTAATTGCATAACTTAGAAACTTTAAGGATTAAGTGGCAAATTGGCATATTTCACTCAAACCAAGAATGGCATGTATCGATATCATCTCTTCTTCCACCTTCCTTGATCATTTTCAACCAAAATTTGCCAAACATCCATCTCTCTCTCGGTATTTCAAGGAAGAAAAGGGAAGAGGATAATTTTCTCATCAATCATCAAGATTTCAAGAAGTTTTCCAAGCTTTGAGAGCTCATCATCATCATCATCTTCTTCTTCATCCATTTCTTAGCTTCAAGGTTGGTTTGGCATGATTTATGATCATAAGTGATGAGCTAGGGTTTAGGAGTTATGTGCTAGATGAAATATTGTTGATCAAATCATGATTATTTGATGATAGCATGAATTATGGCATGATTCTTTCATGGATTTATTGGATATTTGAACACTCTTGATCAAGTTAGCCATGAATATGAAACCTTGGAAATCTTGTTGTTAATTGCATGTTTAAGTGTCTAGGTGATATATTATCATGTATTGAAGTTGTTTACATCATAATTCCAGAGATTATAGCATTTTGGGATCAAAAATGAACTTTTGTTGCTTGGTTGCTTTCTTCCCGAGAGCATACCCTGTTTCTGCTCTGTTTTTCTCAATTGCAGAAGCTGGGAACGACCGTTCCCAGCCTCAAGGCTTGGAGGGAACGGGCGTTCCCATCCCTTTTCAAAATATGCGCGGCCGACCATGGGAACGGCCGTTCCCATTTTGGCCTTGGAACCGGAAGGGCCGTTCCCAGCGTAGGCGCGCTTTAAAAATGGAAATCGTTGCCGCGCTTTTCTGGGCAACGGGAACGACCGTTCCCAGTTACAAAGGGAGCCTGGAACGGCCGTTCCCACGGGGCTGACAGAACAAAATTCACTGCATAAAATTACGAAAATGACCCCTCGATCCAACGACTTCTTTGACCCCGAATTGCTATAATATGTGTTAATATGATGTGAAACGAAAAGTTATAATACCACATTGCATTTTCGTGATCGTCTCGACATGTTTTCGCCGTTCGTCCTATTTTGGTCATTTTAGGTCATTTCTCATGAATGTACGTCGTGTTTGCACAGGTCACGAGGGCGTGGACGGGGAGCAAGCTCCTTAGAACGCTACTTTATTTTATTTTGCAAGAAAGGTGAGGTTTGGTTTTGGTAAAATAAACCCTACAACCCTTATGTGTGAGTTTTCGGCCAAAACATAATATATTTGTAAACGTTTTCAAAGTAATGAATATTTCAAGCATGAAAATATTGATTGTCATGATTTTCAAGCATGTTGGCGAGTACATGATTGCACGTGGGCCCGAGGGTAATTCTTGAGCCAACCGGGAAAGCAGGGGCTGACGGGTAACTCCTGAATTATCCTCACATTGTTGGGATCACCCCCGAAGCCACTAGGAGATTAGTGGTGGAAGGAGTTCCGTGTCTAGAGGGTCATGTCCTCTACACACACCATGTCGTGGATAGTCGAGCCTTGCAAACTCGCTATCACCCGGAGGAAGAAGGAGACTGGGGATTAATCCGGCTTGTCGGGTTATCCTCGGGTTATTGCATGTTTTCAAGAATGAAATTGTCTATGTGAGCACTAACGTATATTGCATGATCACGTATTTATCAACCAAGCAAGCATGATCACGTATTGTTCACGATTGGGAGTTCGGTTGGAGATTGCCCTTGCTCGCCGGGGCCACATTGTTCATGATATTGACAAGCATGATTACTTAAACGTGTTAAAATGGATAGTTGTAATCTCGGGCAAAAGATAAGATTCCTTGAACTATATAATTATTGTTTTCTATAGTCTTTACCCGAGGCTACAACTTGCATGTGATGTGTGCTATATTTATTATTGCCCCTCACTCAGTCTTCGGTAGACTGATACTCCACTTTTCAGGTACATTTTGAGCGTGGTTGTACTAGGCGGGAGTGGTCGAGTCTTGCATCATCACGGGCCTAGCTTGTACCTTTCATGTACATACTTTTGTTAGTTATCATGTCATGTTTTGATTAGTACAATTTTGAATACTTAGTTATGTATCTAATTGAGAGATGATAATGTATTGATAGTTAGAATTGGTACCTATATGTATCTATGAAATAAATATGGTACCTATACGTATGATTGAACTTATTGCTTCCACTTTTCTATTCATGTTGTTGTTGTTGTTGTTTATGTTGGGGAGAGTGTCCCGCCTAGAGCGTCGTTTTGTTGTCACCCGTTCGCTGTGGTCTTGGTTTATGTATGAACTGTCCATTTCATACGTGGATCGAGGCTACAGTGCGGGGGATGTGGCGCCTTGGGGTCTAGGGTGCTACACGGGTGATGCCGGGCGGGATTGGGCAGACTAGCGCGGGTGCGGCAGGCTTCAGGATGCGGGGCTGCGACGAGCAGCCCCATGCGCGTGCTACGCGCGCAAGCCCGCACGCGATGGCGTGCGGGTGAGCCCGTTTCGTGTTCGTTTCGTAATTTCAATAAATTCATCAATTCCAATTCCGAATTAAAACAGTTCAAATGAATCTAAGCCAAAACAGTTTAAAAATAGATTTATTCGGGAAATAATTTTCGCAAAATTTTCAAGGAACAGTTTTGATCCGGCAATTTCATATTTCAAACTAAAATCATGAAAACACAACATATACTCAAATTCAAGAATTTTTAATCAAAATTCATATAGCTGTAACGATACAATACGAGCGTTCCAAGGTGGCTCTGATACCACTTGTTAGAAAACTAGAGCAGAAATGCAGCGGAAATTTAAAATTTTTCCAAAAGATTGATCATGGACTTGTAATTCTCGTATCGTATCTTAGGGTGTTTAGAAACTTACGTTGACTGAAGCTTTCTATTGATGTCAGTACCGCCTACTGAACATCCTTGAAGCGGAATGTCCCTCGAACGGTTTTCGATAGATCCCAAAGCAGCGATCCTCTAAAGCGTATCCACACCAGTCCTAGAACACGATCAAGCAAGTGAGAATGCTAGTTCTATAAATTATGTTAATGGCTAGGGTTTTGCTTTTGAAAACTTTTCTTTTATTTTTCTCAAAAACTTAACACTTCGTGAGTGTTGGTCTAAAGAATAAGAGAAGCCCCACCCTTATATTTATACAAGGGCGGGTTCGAACTCCCTAGGGTTTTCCGAAACCTAGTGGAATTCTTTTCTTGCTCACTAATTAACTAATTTAATTATTTATTTAATTGGAGAAAATAATTTTCTAAATTATTCTCCAAGTCTAGCAAGAATAATCTTCTCTCTCCTAAAATAGGAAGTTAGACTTTTCAACTTTCCTAAAGCTAAAAGTCAAGATTCAATAAATTAATTAATTCTCAATTAATTATTTATTGGGTGAAGCTTGAGAAATAAAATCTTAATAATTAATTCAAAATTAATTAAAAGACTTAAATTAATTAATTAATTGTAGAAAAGAATTCGCGTGTAATAAAATTTCACGCCGAAACCAAGTTACTACACGTGTACATTACACGTGTAGGCCACATGTTCATGACATGTGGCAGCCACGTTCCAAGCGTGACACGTGGTGGGGCGTGACTCGTCTCGCCCTCTTCGATCAACATTTTGATCCTTCGTTAATCATATTAACATCCGACAATAACCCTCGTGTCCTGGCATTTGTGTGTAACCCTATAGGTTCATTATTCGATTAGCAGTTACAGTAATTAATTAATTCACTAATTAATTAATGACTTCATAGATCACACTATCGTGATCTAGCAATGGATGTGTGACCCCTAGCCGAATAACGAAATTAATCGAAGAACCTTTCAGTCAATAACATACAGTGAAATACGATCCTCCTACAACTCCATCTCTCAATCAAGAACTAAGGCATGGGAATTTTCTCAGAGCCTAAATATTCTTGATCTTTAAAGTTTAGTTCTGTAGCGCCCCTTAACACTACAACCCCGCACCGTTGTACTTCCCGAGTGGATGTGAGACCTAGCACTCGAGAAATACTTCGGCGAGCGGACAAGACTATACAATACCAGAGTATGAAATTTAAATGCAACGGAAAAATAAAATTGAACAATAAAAGGGGACAATATATAACAAAACACATATTATTAAGTTGGACAGGTAATTACAACGATAGATCTAACTTCACAAGAGAGTGCTTATTGAAAGATGTATATGCGCTCGTGATCACTCTAAATAGCTGAAATGTGACACCTTAAAGCTTCAAGATACCTCTAAGGCGTCGATGCGTAGATTCCTGAAATCATGAATTAAAAGAATAGGAGGGTTAGTCAAAATGACTAAGTGACGGGGGTTTGAGGTTTATGATTATAAGTAAGGTTTCGAAAGTCTTTTGACCAAGAAAGCCTTGGTTTGAAATATATACTATATAATCACAAATAATTATATGACAATATTATCCGGTTCATATTTGTTTGAAATAGGAGTAGGGGGAATATAGGTTATACTTTAGAAAATCTATGAACCGTTTTGAGAAAATGATTTTGATGCCCGCAAGCTAGGGTTCTCCAACCTTAACTCCTTAAAATCCGGGAAAAATAGTAACGACACTGATCAAGGTGTCGATACCTAATAAAACAAATACGATAATACCATCCTTCACTCCTTAGTGTCAAGTAGGGTTGCAAGCCCTAGTGACGATGAACAAGATTGTGGGAGGGACGTACCTTTTCCCGTCACTTGATGTGGAATAACCAACCTCCGATTAGACCATCATCAAGATCTACTTGGCGGCTGGTATAATAGTAGACCTCGGCCCGTGCCTCCCGGACTACTACTTCTACCAAGACCACCGGGCCCATAGGAAAAACAATAATTTTACTTGCAAGACGAGAATATTTACCGGGAAGAAAGTACTAAGTACTTTCAGGTAAATATATGTTTTTGAATAATTGATAAGTACTATTTTCCCATAAAGGAAATAATAATTTGAAAGGAAATTCAAGTAAATAAAATATTTTATCATGATTTCAGTTGAAAGAATTTAAGACCCTCACCGAGTACCGAGATTTAAATGGAATTGTGAGGATTCCACTCTTCGATCCTATTGTCGCCTGAAAGTAATAACTACTACTGACTTAGAACTAGGTCCTTAATTCTTAACTAATCTAGTTGTACGCAATATCATAACGGAATAACTATAGAAGGTACATTTTATGTAATATGTTAAGGATTTCCTGGTAAACCCTAAATTCACCGGTTTAATTAATAAATTCAGGGTTTATGGGATCTTTAGCTAATAAAATATTTATTAACTATATTATAATTCTAATTGTAGGATTTGAAATGAAATTTAAGGTTTAATTTGACAATGTAGGTTATCTTTTGAAAAATATTACATAGTTTACCGATTTTTGGAAAATTTGGGAAAATATTTCTTTAAAAATTCCAAAACCTATTTTAATTATTCTTACACACACACACACACACTAGTCACGATACACAAACACACACACACAAATCCAAGAACCTTAAGCACATGTTCTTGAGCTTATTTGAATATTCAAAGAGGGTGTGTAACATGTTCAACCATATTCATATTTATAACATAAGATTGAAGCACACTATGGCAATATATATGAATTTTCTATGAAAAATAATTTTAAATAATTTACTCTAGGCATGAATTTAATCTAACAAGATCATAATCATTTAAATACATACTCACATTTTATCATATCATAATTAATGCATTTAATTAAATAAAATTCCATAATGTACACATATTGTATTTAAAATTAACAATTATGCACATATTTCATAAAATAAAATTCCTAAAGCATAATTTAATTAATCCTAGACATGCTACTATTATTATTATACTAAGAACATAATATAAAGCATGAAATAATAGAAGAAAACATACCTTGTTGAGAGAGAGAGGGTTGGGGCGTGAGTTAGGGATAGAGAGGGAGTGATTTTTGTGTGTTGATTTGTGAGGTATAAATGAGGCTTGAGGGGGGTATTTATAGGTAGTCATGAGGGGTCTTTGAGTAATTTATGAAAGTTTAAGAGAGATGTGGTTGTCTATTATCTCAATAGATGCTTGGTAATTAATTAAGAGATGTGGTTAAATTACATGTTAAACAAATGCTTGGTAATTATATAGGTAATGTGGAGAAATTACATTCATTTAATTAAATCTTTTAGAAGATCATGTTGTCATGATTGATGTCATTTTAAATAAAAATAAATATAAAATAATATAAAATTTATTCAAGAGTTGAGAGGTAAAAACTTGAAGTAGTGAATTAATGAAAGAACGTGTGAAAAATAAGCTTCGTTTTGATTATAAATGTGGAATACTTAGGGTTTTCGTTTATAAATTATGAATATTAAAGATGATGAAAATCATAAGAAAATTATATAAACAAAGCTATGATAAAGTTTAAGGTTTGGAAAAATCATTGTTATTTAGAAAAAAATTCAAGAATCGTTTTAAGTATAATTTCGAGTATTGAATAAAAGCTAATTGTTTAAAATAAAATGATAATTTTTGAAAAGGAAATTATTTATAAAATATGCTATGGGTGGAATCGAGTTTTTGGTAAATGTATGAAAATTCATAAAATAATTCAAGGGTCGTTTTGGTTATAATATTGAATATCAAAAAGTAGATGAGTAAGGATTTATTTATGATCGAATTATAAGCTAGGGTTTTTGCCGGTTTTTTATACTACTGGGGTTAGGATGGGAATTATGGTTCACGGAGAGTATCACGATCCTCGAAATAATGTGTGGATTCTTTTGGTTACTATATTGGGTAGTGAAAGTGCTTCGGAAAACGTAGGAATATTTTTGAGCTGTAGGGGTATTTTCATAATTTCCAACCTAAAACTGTAAGAATGGGTTTTAAAACGTATGAAGGGATTTTAGGTGCTAGAAGGGAATGAATACTAGATTTCTAGGATTCTATGAAAAGAGTTTCGAGGTACAAGCTAATTAGAGGAAAGAATTAAATCTATGATCATTTAATTAGATTGTAACATATAAAAGCACATAAGTCACATAAAATGCAATGCATGAAGAGAATTAGTAGGGATCGAGGTTATAAACGCTTCCGGAGTAACCCTTTACTTACCTCTCTCGACTTGGTCCTGAGTACGGCTGTTACAATCTTCCCCCCTTTAAAAGAATCTGTCCTCAGATTCTATTACTATCCTTGAACAGTCCTGGATAATGTTTTAACATCTTTTCCTCTGTTTCCCAAGTCTGTTCTTCTGTACCATCTCTTTTCCATAGGACTCTGACGAGAGTAATTCTTCGGTTTCTCAATTATTGGAATTTCCTATCCAAGATTCTGGCTGGTTTTACTTCATAAGTAAGGTCAGGCTCTAGTGGTACTTCTTCAGTTGGTAGAATGTGTGAATCATCGGCAAAGTATTTTCGGAGTTGGGACACATGGAATACGTTATGTATTCCTGTAAGACTTGCTGGTAAGTCTAGGCGATAGGCTATTGGACTGATACATTCTAATATCTCAAAAGGTCCAATGTATCGAGTACTTAACTTTCCTCCTTTCCCAATTCGTATAAATCCTTTTCTTGGGGATGCTTTCAGGAATACCTTTTCTCCTACTGCAAATTCTATGTCCCTTCTTCGATTATCAGCATAACTTTTCGAATAGATACGTATAGATACCAACTTAACTATCAATACATTATCATCTCTTAATAATATACATACTCAGGTACTCAAAATGTACTAATAACTATCATAACATGAGGTACCAAAAATGTTATACATGAAGGTACGGTACTAGACTCGTGAGAATGCAAAACTCGACCGGACACCCGCCTAGCATGACCAGCACTCAAGTACCTGAAAAGTGAAGTATCAGTCTACCGAAGACTGAGTGAGGGGCAATAAATATATAACACACATCACATGCAGGTTGTAGCCTCGGGTGAAGACTTTGGAAGTGAAATAGATATATAGTTCAAGAAACTCGTTCTTTGCCCGAGATTACAACTAATCATTTTAACAGTTTAACTTGATCATTTCATGAACATGTGACCCCTGCGAGCAGGGGCGATTCTCCAACCTTTACACCAAACGTGACAATACGTGCTTGCTTTATCAATTCAATACATGATCATACAATTCCATTTAGTGCTCACATAGACAGTTTCATGCTTGAAATCATGCAATAACCCGAGGATAACCCGACATGCCGGATTAATCCCTAGTCTCCTTCTTCCTCCGGTTGATAGTGAGTTTGCAAGGCTCAACTATCCACGACATGTTGTGTGTAGGGGACATGATCCCCTAGACACGGAACTCCTTCCACCACTAATCTCCTAGTGGCTTCGGGGGTGATCCTAACAATGTGAGGATAATTCAGGAGTTACCCGTCAACCCTTGCTTTCCCGGTTGGCTCAAGAATTACCCTCGGGCCCACGTGCAATCATGTACTCGCCAACTTGCTTGAAAATCATGACAATCATTACTTGCTTGCTTGAAATATTTATAACTTTGAAAACATTTATAATGATAATATGTTTTGGGCCGAAAAATAGCACATAAGGGTTATAGGGTTCGATTTACTTAAAATAAAACCTCACCTTTTCTTACAAAATATGACAAGGATATACTCTACTGAGCCTGATCCTCGTCCACAACCCCGTGACCTGTACAAACACGACGTGTATATGTGAGACATGACCTAAAATGGACCAAATATGACGAACGGCGGAAATGTATCGAGATGACGAGGAAAATGCAATGTGGCATGATAACATGTTGTTTCAGTACATATTAGCACATATAATAGCAATTCGGGGTCAAAGATGTCGTCGGATCGAGGGGCTATTTTCATAATTTTATGCAGAGAATTTTGTTCTGCAAGTCACGTGGGAACGGCCGTTCCGGGCCCCTTTGGAAAATGGGAACGGTCGTTCCCATGAACCCCCAAAATCGCGCCAACGTTTTTCCAGTTTAAAAACGCGCCTAGCTGGGAACGGCCCTTCCGGCACCAAGGCCAAAATGGGAACGGCCGTTCCCATGGTCGGCCGCCTAGTTCATTTGAAAGGGTGGGAACGCCCGTTCCCACAATGCCTTGAGGCTGGGAACGGTCGTTCCCAGTTTCTGCAAATTTGAAGAACAGAGCAGAACAGAGCATGCTACGGGAAGCAACAAAGCAAGCAACAAATACCCATTTTGATCAACACAAGCCTATATTTTCTGGAATTATGATGCATCAATATTCAAAAGGTGATAAAAACACACTTAAACACATAAGGCATGAGATATCATCAAGAAATCCAAGTTTCAAGCTTATGCTCATATTGATCAACCAAACTCAAATTTCCCATAAATTCATGAATAAATCATGCCATAATTCAAGATATGATCATCTAATCACGCTTCCATCTACAATTAATCCATCTAACATATAATTCTCAAACCCTAGCCATCTCACTTATGTTCAAGAATCATGAACTCATCCAAGACCAACCTTTAAAGACTAAGAAATGATGAAGATGGATGAAGAAGATGATCACTCTCCAAAACTTGGATGATTTCTTGAAATCCTTGATGAAAAGTGTAAAATTCTTCTTTTTCCTTTTTCCTCTTAATACCGAGAATAAGGAAGCAAATGTGTTGATGAATTTCGATGAAATGAGATTATGGAAGCTTGAAGATGACATTACGTGATTCATCATCCTTGATTTTTGTGACAAATGGAAATTGTAATTCAATCCTTTAAATGTTCAAGTTATGCAATGCAGGGTATAAGGTTTTGAAAAGTGATCAATTAAGTCCTTAAAGGATTATGCAATTAAGTCCCTAAAATTTCAAGAATTATACAACTAGGGACCATTTGGTAATTTGAAATACTCTCGGTAATTGTTTCATGCAATAAATATTTTCCGTGTCATAAAATAATATTTTCAATGATATGAATTCACAAAATCCGTGTAAATGATGTTTCAAGAATTTTATAAAAATATGAAATGTCACTTAAGAATATTATAAAATTAAAGAATTAAAAATAAAACCTACGCTCAAAACGCACACGTGGCGTGCTTACCTGTTCCTCCGGAACCGGGGCGTTACAACTCCCCCCCTTAAAAGAGTCTGGGAATCTGGTCCCCAGATTCTCTTAATCTTGAGTGAACAACTCCGGGTGGAACCGTTTCATTTTATCTTCCGTTTCCCACGTAGCTTCCTCGGTTTTGTCACTTCTCCACAACACTTTAACCATGGGAATTCTCCGGTTTCTCAATTCCTGAAATTTTCGATCCAAGATTCTAACCGGCCTCTGAACAAATGTCAAATTCGGTTCCAGCTCAACTTCTTCCACCGGTAGAATCGTAGTCTCATCGGGGTAATATTTCCTTAATTGTGAAACATGAAATACGTTGTGAATCCCCGTAAGACTCGGTGGTAGGTTCAATCGATAGGCTACCTCGCCTATTCTTTCAAGAATCTCGAACGGACCTAAATAGCGAGGATTAAGTTTCCCTCCTTTCCCGATCAGGGTGAAACCTTTCCTTGGTGACACCTTCAAAAATACCCGGTCACCAACTTCGAATTCTAGATCTCTTCGGCGCTTATCGGCATAGCTCTTTTGTCTATCTTGCGCGGCTTTCATCCGTTGTTGAATCATTTGCACTTTCTCAATCATAGCTTGAACGACTTTGGAAGGCCTTTCGAATCTTTCACCTTTCTTTACCCCTTCCTGTTTAGACCATTTCCATTCTTCCAAGTCGAAGAACAACGGAGATCGGCACTTTCTTCCATAAAGAAGTTCATAAGGAGCCATCCCGATTGAAGCCTGAAAGCTGTTATTATAAGCAAACTCAATCAATGGAAGCTGTTCTGTCCAGGAATTCTGAAAATCCATCGCGCACGCCCGAAGAAGATCTTCCAAATACCTGATTAATCTTTCTGTTTGACCGTCTGTTTGCAGGTGAAATGTTGTACTGAACTTGAGTTTCGTTCCCAAAACGGCCTGTAACTCCTGCCACAACTTGGACGTAAATCTCGGGTCTCGGTCTGAAACTATACTGACCGGAATGCCATGAAGTCGGATAATAAGACATCCGGACCGGTAGAAAGTGAGCAGACTTTGTAAATATATCCACTATTACCCAAATTCCATCAAACCCGCCTTTAACCTTCGGTAATCCGGAAACAAAGTCCATCGTTACTTGTACCCACTTCCACTCGGGAATAGGTAACGGTTGTAGAAGTCCTGCGGGCTTTTGGTGCTCAGCTTTCACTTTCCGACAAGTCAGACAATGTTTCACATACTCTGCCACGTCTCTCTTCATCCCGTTCCACCAATAATATTACTTCAAATCCTTATACATTTTGTTTCCTCCTGGGTGGATCGAATAGGTTGACTTGTGAGCTTCTTCGAGTAGGACCCGTTTCAATTCTTCAGGTATTACCACTCTGTTTTTAAATCAAAGTAACCCGGTATCATCAAACCCAAACGGACTCTCCAGGTCATCCTTAGCTTTACTTACAAGCTTCTGAACTTCCGGATCCTTATTCTGAGCCTCAAATAACTGATACTTCAATTCCGGCTGAATTTTGATATTAGAAACCCGAGCTTTTAACACAAACGGCGTCACTTCAACACTTTCTTTTATTTCCAAACTCGATACACTCGCCTTCCTGCTAAGTGCATCGGCGACCACGTTTGCTTTCCCTGGATGGTACTTGATTGTACAATCATAATCTTCTAGTTTTTCCATCCAGCGCCGTTGCCTCATATTCAAATCTTTCTGTGTGAATAAATACTGGAGGCTCTTGTGGTCGGTAAAAATTTCAAAGGAAGTCCCGTATAGATAATGTCTCCATTTCCCGAGAGCAAATATCACTGCTGCAAGCTCTAGGTTGTGTGTCGGATAGTTCCTTTCATATTCCTTTAGCTTTCGGGAAGCATAGGCGATCACTTTTCCTTTCTAAGTCAAAACACAACCTAAGCCTTCTTTAGAAGCATCTTTATACACTGCATACTCCTCTGAACCCTCAGGAAGTGCTAACACCGGAGCTGAGACTAACTTTTCTTTCAAAAAGTTAAAGCTTTGATCACACTTCTCGTCCCAGACAAACTTGACATCTTTCTTAGTCAATCGGGTTAACGGTGCAGCAATCTTAGAGAAGTCCTGAACGAACCTTCTGTAATTACCGGCCAATCCCAAGAAGCTTCTAATTTCCGAGGCATTCTTTGGTTTCTCCCATTTGAGCACGGCCTCGATTTTCGAGGGATCAACTTCCAATCCTTTTCCTGAAATTACATGTCCCAAGAAAGACACCCGATCGATCCAAAATTCACACTTGCTAAACTTAGCAAACAACTGGTGCTCTTACAAAGCCTGTAGAACAAGCTTAAGATGCCTCGCGTGCTCCTCGGCTGATTTTGAGAAAACCAGAATATCATCAATGAATATCACCACAAACTTGTCGAGGAAAGGCCTGAAAATCCGGTGCATCATGTCCATGAAAGCTGCAGGGGCATTAGTTAATCCAAACGGCATAACCACGAACACGGAGTGCCCGTACCTAGTATTGAATCCTGTCTTAGGAATATCCTCTGCTCGGATTCGCAGCTGATAGTATCCCTATCTTAAAACCAATTTTGAATAGACTTTGGAACCCTGAAGTATATCAAATAACTCCTCGATATGTGGGAGGGGATACTTGTTCTTAATAGTCATCCTGTTCAACTCCCTGTAATCGATGCACATTCTTAAAGTTCCATCCTTTTTCTTTACAAATAACACCGGCGCTCCCCAGGGTAAAGAACTCGACCGAATGTAACCAACTTCCAACAATGCTTCAAGCTGAACTTTTAATTCCTTTAATTCCGCTGGAGCCATCCGGTAGGGAGTCTTTGAATACGGCTCGGCATTCGGAAAAAGATCGATCACGAACTCGATCTCTCGCTCAGGAGGCAAAGAATCTAACTTTTCTGGAAATACCTCGGGAAATTCCTTTACCACTTCGGTGTCCTCTAATTTCACCTGATCTTTGGGCTTGTTCAGAATATAAGCAATGAACCCTGTAGCCCCGTCTCTGACTAATTTCTGAGCTTCTGAAAATGAAAGTAGGGGTACAGTCTTCGAAGTACAACCCGTGGTAACCTCTGAACCCAACTAAACCTTCTTAGCCCAATAATCCACGGTAGCACAATGCCTGTATAACCAATCCATCCCCAAAATAGACCCGTATCTCTCCATTGGCATAACAATAAAATCTGTTAAGAATTCCCGGCCTTCAATCACCACTGGAACATCCCTGTATACCTGATCCGTCTCTCGCCTACTACCGAAAGGAGTACTAACTAGATAGCGCACAGAAGTACACATAGCAGGCAAAGGTAAAGTAATAGCAATAGAATGCGCAAGAAAGGAGTGTGTAGCTCCTGGATCGAATAATGTATGGATGTTCGTGCCATGGATGCAAATAGTACCTTCAACTACTGCGGCGGGGTCTATCTCAGCATCTTGCTCCTCCCCAGCAAGTGCATAAGCCCAAGCTCTCACAAGTGGCCTCGGACCTGCAGGTGGCGGATCCCGACGATTCGGGCAACCGTCTACCATGTGCTCGTCACTCCCGCAGATCAAACATAAGCCTAACCGGCATCTGCAGTTATCATAGTTATGTGTAGGAAGCCCACAAAATCTGCAGCCCGGTTTCTGAGGTGGCTGTGGTGGTGCTGGAGCTCTCGGACCCTTCGGTGCCGGTCCTGTAGCCTTAAGCTTCTTCCTAGAGTCCCTCTGCGCTGGAGGTGCAGAGTAAATCATCGGCCTCTTTCCTGAGCTCGCTCCCTGACCTGCTCTCGAGCCCGAAGCCTGTCCAATCCGCTGAGTAGCTCTCCTAGCAATGTCAGAATCCTCAACCTTTAGGGCCTTGGCGGTAGCTTTAGCCCAGGTGCTCGTATTAGCTGCTTTTAGTGCATCCTGAATATCCGGTCTCAATCCCTGAACAAACTGCATCGCCTTGTGAAAGTCGTCATTAGCTATGTTGGGTGCATAGCGAGAAAGTCTCTCGAACTCGGCGATATACTGCCCCACAGATCTGCCTCCCTGTTTCAACTCGGTGAATTCCCTCAACCTGCGAGTACGGGAAGCTGGAGGGATATACTTGTTTCGGAACTCCCGTACAAATACCTCCCAAGTAATCTCTATCCCGGCTGCCTCTAGAACAATCTGTGTACTCTCCCACCAGGAGTAGGCCTCACCCTGGATAAGAGTGAGTGTACAGCGAGCCTTTTCCTGAGTATCACAAGGGATAAGCTGCCAGATCCTCTCGATCTCCTTCAGCCACATCTCTGCCTGAATATCGTCGCCCTTGTAAAACTTCGGGGGACGCTGATTGTAAAACTCGCGTAAAATAGCAGAAATAGGGTTCTCCTGAGGTGCTACTGGTGCTGGAGGTGGTGGAGGTACCCTTTCCTGTAATCTCTGATCAATCAGCCAAACAACGGCGTTCATGAAATCCTGGGGCTGTGCCTGAGCAGGTGGAGGAGGAGGTGATCTCTCACGGCGATGGTGCCGGTGATGATGATGAGGCCTGTGTCTCGGGGATCGGTCACTAGAGTGTCTATCGCGATCCATCCTGAAATCAAATCACTACACATGCGTGGTCTGATTAATACATGCAAATGTGTGCATATAATTCAATGATAGCAATAAACACACATTCAAGAAGGGTCAAATATCTCAAGTAATGCGAGAAAACAAATAAATCAAGTAATTCCACGAAATGCAGACTCCCAAACAGCAAGTAATCCTATGCCGTGCGACCAAGACTGACTTGACACAACTCGAGAACTTCGGTTTTGCAACAAGGCTCTGATACCACCTGTAGATGTAGCACCCTAACCCCCAGGGCACTACATCCCCCGCACTATAGCCTCGATCCACGTATGAAATGGAAAGTCCATACATAAACCAAAACTATAGCGAACGGGTGACAATAAAAATGACGAGCTAGGCGGGACACTCCCCAACATAAATAACACAAACATGAATTCAAAAGCGGAAGCAATAACTCAAATATACATATAGGTACCATATTTATCGAATAGATACGTATAGATTCCAACTTAACTATCAATACATTATCATCTCTTAATAATATACATACTCAGGTACTCAAAATGTACTAATAACTATCATAACATGAGGTACCAAAAGTGCTATACATGAAGGTACGGTACTAGACTCCTGAGAATGCAAAACTCGACCGGACACCCGCCTAGCATGACCAGCGCTCAAGTGCCTGAAAAGTGAAGTATCAGTCTACCGAAGACTGAGTGAGGGGCAATAAATATATAACACACATCACATGCAGGTTGTAGCCTCGGGTGAAGACTTTGGAAGTGAAATAGATATATAGTTCAAGAAACTCGTTCTTTGCCCGAGATTACAACTAATCATTTTAACAGTTTAACTTGATCAATTCATGAACATGTGACCCCGGCGAGCAGGGGCGATTCTCCAACCTTTACACCAAACGTGACAATACGTGCTTGCTTTATCAATTCAATACATGATCATACAATTCCATTTAGTGCTCACATAGACAGTTTCATGCTTGAAATCATGCAATAACCCGAGGATAACCCGACATGCCGGATTAATCCCCAGTCTCCTTCTTCCTCCGGTTGATAGTGAGTTTGCAAGGCTCAACTATCCACGACATGTTGTGTGTAGAGGACATGACCCCCTAGACACGGAACTCCTTCCACCACTAATCTCCTAGTGGCTTCGGGGGTGATCCCAACAATGTGAGGATAATTCAGGAGTTACCCGTCAACCCTTGCTTTCCCGGTTGGCTCAAGAATTACCCTCGGGCCCACGTGCAATCATGTACTCGCCAACTTGCTTGAAAATCATGACAATCATTACTTGCTTGCTTGAAATATTTATAACTTTGAAAACATTTATAATGATAATATGTTTTGGGCCGAAAAATAGCACATAAGGGTTATAGGGTTCGATTTACTTAAAATAAAACCTCACCTTTTCTTACAAAATATGACAAGGATATACTCTACTGAGCCTGGTCCTCGTCCACAACCCCGTGACCTGTACAAACACGACGTGTATACGTGAGACATGACCTAAAATGGACCAAATATGACGAACGGCGGAAATGTATCGAGATGACGAGGAAAATGCAATGTGGCATGATAACATGTTGTTTCAGTACATATTAGCACATATAATAGCAATTCGGGGTCAAAGATGTCATCGGATCGAGGGGCTATTTTCATAATTTTATGCAGAGAATTTTGTTCTGCAAGTCACGTGGGAACGGCCGTTCCGGGCCCCTTTGGAAAATGGGAACGGTCGTTCCCATGAACCCCCAAAATCGCGCCAACGTTTTTCCAGTTTAAAAACGCGCCTAGCTGGGAACGGCCCTTCCGGCACCAAGGCCAAAATGGGAACGGCCGTTCCCATGGTCGGCCGCCTAGTTCATTTGAAAGGGTGGGAACGCCCGTTCCCACAATGCCTTGAGGCTGGGAACGGTCGTTCCCAGTTTCTGCAAATTTGAAGAACAGAGCAGAACAGAGCATGCTACGGGAAGCAACAAAGCAAGCAACAAATACCCATTTTGATCAACACAAGCCTATATTTTCTGGAATTATGATGCATCAATATTCAAAAGGTGATAAAAACACACTTAAACACATAAGGCATGAGATATCATCAAGAAATCCAAGTTTCAAGCTTATGCTCATATTGATCAACCAAACTCAAATTTCCCATAAATTCATGAATAAATCATGCCATAATTCAAGATATGATCATCTAATCACGCTTCCATCTACAATTAATCCATCTAACATATAATTCTCAAACCCTAGCCATCTCACTTATGTTCAAGAATCATGAACTCATCCAAGACCAACCTTTAAAGACTAAGAAATGATGAAGATGGATGAAGAAGATGATCACTCTCCAAAACTTGGATGATTTCTTGAAATCCTTGATGAAAAGTGTAAAATTCTTCTTTTTCCTTTTTTCTCTTAATACCGAGAATGAGGAAGCAAATGTGTTGATGAATTTCGATGAAATGAGATTATGGAAGCTTGAAGATGATATTACGTGATTCATCATCCTTGATTTTTGTGACAAATGGAAATTGCAATTCAATCCTTTAAATGTTCAAGTTATGCAATGCAGGGTATAAGGTTTTGAAAAGTGATCAATTAAGTCCTTAAAGGATTATGCAATTAAGTCCCTAAAATTTCAAGAATTATACAACTAGGGACCATTTGGTAATTTGAAATACTCTCGGTAATTGTTTCATGCAATAAATATTTTCCGTGTCATAAAATAATATTTTCAATGATATGAATTCACAAAATCCGTGTAAATGATGTTTCAAGAATTTTATAAAAATATGAAATGTCACTTAAGAATATTATAAAATTAAAGAATTAAAAATAAAATCTACGCTCAAAACGCACACGTGGCGTGCTTACCTGTTCCTCCGGAACCGTGGCGTTACAGAAAGTGCTTCGGGGAACGTAGGAATATTTTTTAGCTGTAGGGGTATTTTCGTAATTTCTAACCTAAAACTGTAGGAATGGGTTTTGAAACGTATGAAGGGATTTTAGGTGCTAGAAGGGAATGAATACTAGATTTCTAGGATTCTATGAAAAGAGTTTCGAGGTACAAGCTAATTAGAGGAAAGAATTAAATCTACGATCATTTAATTAGATTGTAACACATAAAAGCACATAAGTCACATAAAATGCAATGCACGAAGAGAATTAGTAGGGATCGAGGTTATAAACTCTTCCTGAGTAACCCTTTACTTACCTCTCTCGACTTGGTCCGGAGTACGGGTGTTACAAGTTCGTTTCATATCCATTTAGACCTCAATCCAAGAAAACCCCATTTTCTTGATGTATTGATCTTTTATCCACTTGGCCAAGGGTTTAAGTTAATGGACTACGAACAACTCAATCAGTAAGAGATCATTCTTGTTCTTGCAACAAGTGTAGGTCCTTTGTAGATTCTACTAATTCTACATATGCCACTTGTGTAATCCCAACATAGACCGTAGTTCAGGTGTCTATATGGCGACACCCTTTTGAGCCTATATCAAAGATTACAGAGTTAGCTCATATGAGACATTACAAAATCTCAAGTCTAAGGATTAATGAATCACGTTATTGACCTGTGAGATATTTCCTAATCTGGAAGTTTCTAGGAGACTCCCTTTCCTATTTAGGAATGTTCTCACGCGGGACATCTCAGTGATGAAGTTCTAGTAACAATCACCCTCATGTATTATGAACGCATCATCGTAAGCATTTATCACCCCATGAAACTGAGTGATCCTTCAAAAGGACATAATCACATAAGCAAGTCTCAACAGAGTCAAGGTCGACACTCCCACTGTCTGTCGGACTCTCGACTTGGAGAAGTTTCTAATCCTCGCCTATGGAGTTAAGAACTTGTTTCATGTGTCGTTCCCATAACAACAAATTTCTTAACGGCCTCATCGGATTAGAGGAGTTCAATACATACAAAAACACAGTCAACCCAAACAGATATAAATAAGCACATAAAGAAGTAAATGCCTATGAACAAAATCATCTCGTTTATTATTCAAAGACTGTTTGTGATATTACAAGGAAATAGTAAAGCCAAAAGATTCTTTAAGGGCACTATTCCTAACAGAGGTACGTTTATAGCATATGCTAAGTTGCAAGGTATGGTTTGTTTGATGAGGTACGTAAGTATATTATGATATGATATGTATGATATGTAGCGAGTTATGATCTGTTATGTTCTGTTCTGATATGTAGGGCCCAGGAGACTGTGGGTAAGCAACCCCGGGATGGTATCGGGCCGTCGGGTTAAGCCTGTGCATAGTCTCTATTTGAGGTATCTCGCGCGACTCAGGGAGATAGGGGAGGCGAGATATTCTTGAGCCTGTGGCGTAAAACCTGCCGAGGACTCGTAGGGGATCATTACCCCTTGAGGTATGTATATGATATGGATGGTTAGGGGCGTATACACCCCTTCTATCACACAGAGTTGAGGATGTTATGTTATGTTATGTTTTCTGTTTTGATATTATGATATGAAGGTAAGGTTGGGAACCCGTACTCGCCAGGTATCAGTTATGTATTATTACGTTAATTATGAAACGGGATAGGATCTTCTTTAAGCTTTAATTTGTTATGATTTAAATACGATAAGTATACGTTTGATTTGAAAAATGGTTTTTGGTATGCAAAATCCTACTCCCGGTTCATAGTCTTTCTTTTAATACGTGCTCTACTCCTTATTATGTATAGTGTGTGTGTGTGTTCAGCCCCCTCACTCAGTCAGTGGACTGATCCTCGCCCCACCATTGTTTTTAGTTTGCAGGTACAGGTTGTTGGAGTTCGAGCTAGGCGGCGGTGTGTCGTGTCTGTCGAGTCTGAGTCGTTTTGTTCAGTCTTGTTGTTTTCTGATTCAGTTATGTTTGTAAATTTGTAATTTAAATTGTATATACTCTGTACAAGTTTATGCTTATTGATATTATGTATGGAATTCGGGACAGGTTAGGACAGGTTCTTGGATTAGTTGAACCCGTCTTTATTGTGATTATTTCGGGACAGACTTCTAGGACCGTTGAACCCGTGTAACTGATTATGATTGATTTGATATGACTAATGTTTTAAATTTTTGTAAATTCATATTCTTTACTTTGCTTCCCCTTCCAGGTTCTTATTTTATCTGCTATAGAGGGTCTAGATACCGCCTAGCTTAGGCAGGGTTTTTGTTTGTCTTCCGTTCGCTATGGTTTGGCACGTGTATAGATTTTCCATTCCGTTACTCGTGTTGGACCGTAGTGCGGGGGATACGGTGCCTCACGTGCGGGGTGCTGCATGTAAAGTGAGCGCTCTACCATTTGAGCTACATCTCTTTATTATTTAACAAATATGTAACAAATAAATGGAAAAAACATTTAAGCAACACAACCATTTCAAGCAAGGTACTAGATCAAACAAACTTCAAATGATTACAAAGGAAAGAATTCCACATCACAGACTATGAAGCTTTAACAATAAAGACAAAAGATCACCCAAGAATGAGTATTCGAGTGCACCATTATTCAACAATGCATTAATAATCAGGAGAAAAATATTGAACTCCTTATAATCGACTTGCGCTGTTTGCAAGAAATTTAGAGACATATTTAGTTATTTAAGTTCAGAGTCCCCCTCTTTCCAAAGTACAACCCTAACCTAATATTTGGAGTTAAAGCTTGCAAAATGCACATAGCTATATCCATAATTTATGTATGAATTGTAAAACTCTTTCTAGTGCAAGAAAACTGGTTTTTATTTGGTATTTCAATTAAATCGACCATACCGTTCTTTATGTCCTAAATAGCAAGCTCAAGGAGCAATCATTTCCTATGGTATTCTGTTTGGCAAAATGACAAACACTTAGAGCTCATGTTCTCAAACTTAGTATTATCTAGGAAACCATGAAATGCAGTCGGACCTAATATTACAAACTAAAAAGGTAACGAACAAGTAACAACAATAATTTCTATAACTAAAAAGCTATGGCCAGTATATTCTCACCCACAAAACAAGATTGAAATCAGGTAAAAAAGAAAAGAAATCAGAAGGAAAATAGAAAAAGGGGTATATGTTTCTCTCCAATGCTTCATTAAACAAAAAAACAAAACGATTTCAGAAAAAACGAAATCTCTACCTCAAAGCCGTAAATAGAAGGCGACGCCAGCGAGGGATTGAATTTGGAAATGGAGATGTATTATACATTTATATAATTGCTCCTCCGTTAGGGCTTACGGCCTCGGAGGCGAATCGGACTGAGCCTGAGATAAGTGAGTAGATTTCTATCTGAGAGTTATTGTGAGATTAGAGACGCCGTCTGTAAGTTTTTTGGCGTAGATATCAAGATTGAACTTGTCGATGAGTTATGAGACAGAAGATAGAGACATAACGTTAGAATGAGCATCAGTTAAATGAAAAGATAGAGAACTTATTCTGTTTTAAGCCGTATATGTTTCTTTTGCCACATGTCAAAGATCTAACGGTAGTAACAGGAGATGAAGCAGGGTTATATAGCAGGGGATCTCAAGCCCCTATAGCATGGGTTATTTTATGTTGTTTATTAAAAACTCGGTTCGTTTTTATAAGATACTCTCCTGGGGCTTTTTGTTATGTGGGACGCCCAAGTGTTTTTTTAGTTATGTAACCCCTATTTTTTAAAGTTTTCACTGTATAACCTTTTTTTGAATTTTGTCTAGTAAAATAAATAGTAAATATAATTATTTTCCATGTGTACAAATCGAGTGAGCGATCTCTAAATCGAGTCACTCGATCTTTAAGATTTTTTTTTCTTTTATTTTTTTTTCTCTTTATTTTCTTTTATTATTTTATTCATCTCGATCTTCTTTAAATCTTCTTTTCAAATTTTTTCTTTATTTTCATTTATCACTTTTTCTTTTTTATTTATTTTCTTTTATTTTTTGAAGATCCAGATTTCGTTTATTCCTTTTTCTTTCAGAAATTACTCACTCGATTTCTGAAATCACATGCGCAATTGTAGAAATCGCTCACTCGATCGATTTCTGAAATCACGTGCGCAATTGCAGAAATCGCTCACTCGATTTTTGAAATCGCGTGCGCGATAGCGATCGCTCACTCGATTTCTACAATCGCGCACGCGATAGCGATCGCGAAATCGCGTGCGCGATTACAGAAATCGCTCACTTGATTTGTTAAAGAAATCTGAAAAAAAAAAATGCAAAAGAGTAGAAGAAGAAGACGATAAGATTTCTGGATCTTTAATTGCAGAAGCGGTTGTAAGATGACAAAGATACAGTCAGAAATAGTTGTAGAAGACAAAGATGCGACGATTGCAGAAGACAATTCGACGGAGGCCATTGCAGAAGACGAATTCACGACGAGAAGACAACTATGGAGGCCGATTGCAGAAGACGTCGGCGGCGAGAGAAGGTGAGAATGAGAGAAGACGAATCGCGATGAGAGAATGTGAGAAGGAGAGATGCAGACGAGAAGACGCTCTCTGTTTTTCATCATTGAAGGAGAGAAGAAGAAGAAAATCATGGTTGAAAGAGAGAAAGAGAAGGAAAGAAGAGGCAACGGTGAGCGACAGAAAGATAGAAGAAGAAAATAGGGTTTGATTTGGGTGGGAGATCTGAATTTGAAAGATATGACGTGATTATCGATATAATATTGAAGAAATTAAAAAAAAAAAAAAAGAAAAAAATTAAATAGCCACGTCAGATAATAGAGAACAAAAAAAAAAGAGAAAAGAAATTGAGGGTTATATCCCTAAAAAAAATCTTTCACGTCCCTTGGGGGCCTAATTGTCTCTACTCTCTTTTAGAGTACGAAAAGCAACATCCAACTACGTTATATTTTTATAATTTTTGTTATGCATATTAAAATAGCAAAAGATATTCTGCAGCTGCTTCGAGAACGCAAAAGGCTTTGTGCCAAGAAGATGCATACAAGATAATTTATAGACACACATTTAAACTAAAAAAAACATTTGGTATACTCTCTCACAAGAAAATACATAATTAGACCATGGAAATTCCATCTTCCATATCACAGAGTCATTATTAATTATTAACCAAAGAATGCGAATTTGCACAAAAGAATAACTCCAGCATACAAGTACAAGGAAACACAAAACCAGAGTTAAATAACATGATTCAACAGCAAAAAGGGCAAATAATCACCCCATTCTCATTACACTCCGAGCAGTTAATCGACGCGCTGCCACCCTCCGGCACGATTTTCCGGCTCCCATTGCAGTTGAAACACACAATGAACCTAATTCCAACACAGCCCTCACAAGGGCCTTCATTTCTATGAATTGGGATCCCTTCAATAAGTGGCTTGAGCATTCCTTGCTCATGTAATCCCAACACATCCTCTGCTCCACCAATATACCTTCCTTTAATAAACAATCTTGGAGGCAGAATTTTTCTTCCAAAAATATCCCACAGCTCTTCCTTGAACTCAGAATGCATCGATATATCCCTCTCGAAAAATAGCACCCTCAAATTTTCCAATAAAGACCTCATCTTTTGACAATCCTCGAATGTCTTTCGAATCCCTCTAAGCCCCGTTGTGTAGAGAACGACCGAATCGGCCCCACCGGGAGGACATTTTTCTTCGAATTCTAAAAGTGGATCGCTAATTTTCTCAATTTTTCTTGATTTTAGAGGCGGTTCTTCATTATCTTCTCCCAAATTGATTTCTTGAAGTAGAACATTTCTCGATCTTCTCTCAGCCTCTCTTGCCTTGACTTCCATGACTGCTTGCTCAAAAGCTGCTAGAAGATTAGGATCGAAAAGGGTGCCCGAATTCAAATCAGGCTTCCTAAAAGTTGATACATCCACTTCAGACAAAGGAACATGCTCAACTTCAACATCATCTTTTCCCTTGTTTTGTTCCAAATCATCAAGGGTTTTCACACTCTCCCTCATATCCGGGTTAACATTCTCTTTATCATTTATTACACGATACATTTCTTCATCTTCATCGAGATCTCTCATCAGCTCAGAAACATCAATGATCTCTGGTTCTTGAATTGGAAAAGTATTCTCACAGGAATTCTGCTTGCTGGGCTCTTCTTCAATGGCCATAACTGGGGGGCGAGAAATCGGGGCCGGCTTGGGGGGTGAAGTATAAAGATAACCATCTAATGCATTTACCTGAAGATTTTTTTCGGGCTTTAGATATCCGATCGTCTTGATCGTCTTGATTTTCTTCAGCAGCTTTCCTTTTACTCCCTTCATCTCTTCTTCTCTTCTTCTTCTTCTTCCGCAAAGGGTTTTCGATCCACAAACTTGAGCTCTGTTGCTGAAAAAGAAAATGGGATTTGGGAGAAGAAAATGTGAGAATGAATTAAATTAGCTTCTTTGACTCTGGAGATTAGCGGATAACGATTTCTGGGCTCTTTTTTCTTGTGCTGTATCAGAGGTGAAAAAGAAATCGAATGACGACAAGGGTTTAACGGCTAGTAAGTTGTGATTGCTCTTTTAAAATTTTGAAATAATTTGGTGGGGGGAGGTGCACTGCAGCTGGAAGCCTGGAATAGACAGCGGAGCAAGGATCCAGTGGTATGGGCTTACGGAACGGAAGTGCGTAAGTATGACACGTGTCAGTTCTTAGTTTCTTGCTTTTCTTTCAGTGGATGGGGTCCACAGAAAATCCGGGAAAAATAAATAAATAAGAAATCTAAGTATTCCTTCACAAAAATAAATAAGTTTGTCTGGCCAAGAGGGATTCATTCTCCAAATTAAGGTCTGAGTTCAAATTCCATTTAAGTGTGCGTGTGTCAAAAAGTTAAGTTTGTCTATGGAATTCCAATGAGATGTGGAAAATTTGGATTCATACTCGACAAAAAAATTTAATAAATGGAAATGAATCCATTATCTACATTCATTAAAGAAAAATTTAGATAAATTCGCATCAAGTAATCCGATAAGAGAACCTGACTTATTTAATAGTAAAATAAAATAAAAAATTTAGAGAGTGTTTACTTATAGATAGTTTACTTTATTATAAATGAGTGTATTAGTTATTTAATACACCAATTTCTATGTTTATTAACATATTATACACTATGTTATTTAATAACTTCAAAAAGGAGTTTTTAATTAACTAGGATAATGTATTGTAATAAACAAATTAAATTGGGTTTTAACAAAATTTTAATATGGTCATATTAAAAATCCAACTAGATAAAAAACTAACAAAGTAAACATTTTCTTAGACATTTACTTATCTAATGAGATCGGAAAATGAATAGTATTTTTCTTGTTATTTAATCCAAAACTGCAAAAATGTTAAATAACCTATTTTTAAATCCTGTTTTTGTATCGATTTTATAACCTTCTTTCTAATTGTTAAATTCCTAAAATACCCTTATCACCAAGCCTTTGGTAATTTGAGAAGATATATGGGGACAAATAGGTCATTTAATGAACTTATTCAAAATATGGGTTATATAGCAACTCCCCCAAAGAGTTGATATATAACATGATATTTTCTTAGTTTTTCTAGGGTCAACCCTTTAATTTAAGGCCCTTAAGATGGTGTCGTAAACACCAATTAAGAGGGTGTTAAATTACTAACGTCGCTTTTTCTCTCAAAATAAACATTTTCTTAGAATATAAAATAAAAAAAAGTGACCACAAATATGTAGTACTTACCTAAAATTTGGCACTTAAAGAATTTATTTTTATCTTTCTTAATATTATTTGAAATATGCTAATTTAAAATATTTTTTAAAAAATAATATTAAAAAAAAGCATATCTAGTTGGAAAATAATGAAAGATATATTATTTCATATAATGACATATAAACTGAATTTTATTATTAGTTTGCCTTTAATATTATATTCCATATGTAAAATAAGTCGTTTAATAAAATACCACAAAATAATTTTGATAAACTCATAAAATATGATTTAGGAACTTATAAGCTCATTTAAAAATAAGTTTCAAAGTGTTTGATAATTTTTTATGAGAACAACTTATATGCCCTTAAAAAAAGACGGTAGAAGCTTATAACTCTTTTAAAATAGGTGGAGAACAATTCTTTTAAAAGAAGAAAAAAAAAAGACCAATACAACCGTAGAGTTATTATCAAGGCCCCTTCATATATAATCAACCGAGAAAATAAATAAAAATACTGTGCGTCATGATTTGTGACGTCCCGATTTTTCTACCGTACAGGTATGACATCACGAGTGAGTTATATGCGCATTTAAATTATTTATTTATGCAATTATATGTTTAATTTATTACTTATTTGCTACTTTGAATATTATTTGAAATATTTGTTATATTTGAATTATGGATTTTGAACGTATATGCTTGTTTGCTCTTGAATTTGATCCGTTTGCTTCATAATTTAATTCCGATTTTTGTGAAAACTTGTCATGCATGAATTATATGTTTTTATGAATGTGTTATGCTCGTTGCATGTTTTCGTGCTCGTTTGAAACGGTATTAAACCGTTTTGTGTGAATTGGGACTTAAGGGCCTAATAAGAATTTATCACTCCTTGTGTTCCGTAAGGCATAACTCGAGCTCGGGAATTCAGAATAGAATTCCGAAACCTAGGCTAGACTCGTATCGAAAATACGGATCTAGTAAACCTAGCCTTGTACTTTTTTAAACCTGTTTGAACCTCTGAAATTTGCCCGAAACATGAGCCTCACGCAGATTTGCCACCCTTCACGGTTTTGGCCATAACTTGCTCATTTCTTAACCAAATGACCTCAAACTTAGACCCACTTAACCATGGTTAAACCTAGTTTCTGCCTTACCCAACCCCCATTTCGAACTCAGCACCAAGGAAGAGAGAGAAGCAGCTGAAGTGAGAAGAAGGAAAAGAGGCTCAGCTGTTCACCCCCTTGCATCTATGAGCTTGTATCTTCCTCGTTTCTTCTCCGATTCATGAGGTAAGCATGGATTCTTGTTCCCTACTTCGTCATGGTTCTTTTAAGCTATCATTTGTATATTTTAATCATGATTTGAGCATGTTTTGATCAAGAACATGATTAGCAAGTTTTTTAGCCAATTCTTGAATCCTTGACCATAAGTTGATTTCTTTGGAATTTGATGCTTGATATATGATTATTTGAGCTTCCATGACTTTTTATTTTCCTTGATTTCTTGCTCCTTGTGTATATGAAGAACCACCATGAATGAAGCTTGAATACATGAAGGGTTTTTGGGTTTGAAACTTCACAAAACCTGCACCTTTGTTTTCTTGCTGCCACGTGGGGATTTGGGACGGTTTTTGTGGGAATTTTTGCATGAAATTTCATGGCTTGATGCTTGGATATGTTGCCTACTTGTTGTACTTCGTTTCCCTGTTTTACAGCTGATATAAAGAAGATAGTAGCAACAGCGCAAAGGGACACGCCCGTGACGGTCCCAAGGCCATTTGGGTGACACCCCCGTGTCACCCTAGGGCGGGGTGTTTGTACTCAAACACCCCCGTGTCTCCGTTTGTGCTACAAGGGAGACACGCACGTGTCCCTTGGTTTTGCAGCCATAAAATGGCTGCAACATGAAGGTTTCGAGTGGCCGTTTCCTTGCTCGTTTGTGATGTTATGTTATGTTTACTTGTTTTTCTTACTTTGCTCTTGATTATACTTGATTTATCCCAACCCAATATGATCATAACTTGCTAATAAGTGCGTATATGTTGTGTTTTGTTGTTTATTTTAAGTTTAGGGCTTCATATGCTAAGTGTAAACAAGACATGAATGCATGAATGCTCATATGCAATGTATGAAGCTTCCTTGTATCCCTTGCCTTGTTTATATTCTCTAAACTTGTTTATGCATGAAATATGATATAATATGTGTTCATTTGACATGTCATGTCTTTAATTTACACGCCACATACGTGTTAATATGTTTAGTGCTTTGATATGCCTAGCTTGAACGAATATGAAATGCATTGCATCATATGCATCCATATGCATTTGCCGAGCGTATATATGGTTCTTAATCGAGTCTAAACCTGTCTTTTGTGTTTAGATTTTCCTTGTGGAGTAGCTCGTGGTGTGGAGTCACTCCGTAGGCATGTTTTGGGTTTGCTTAGTCGGGTTCGCTCGTTAAGGTGAGGTTTTGTTCTTTTAGTTAAAATGACCTACAATCCTACGTGATTTGAAGCCCACATGTGAAATACATATATTATATGATGGATATGTGCTTGATATGTATTTTGGGGGCTTGTCCCGCTTGTTAACGATCTTGAAAGCGGTTTTATATGTATATAAGTTATGTTTTGATTTGTTTTGAAAGACTTGAGGCGTGCGTGCGTGTCTTGCGAGAAAATGACCTTCAAAGATAGGTCCCTTGAATGTGAACTTGTACATGACTTGATGGGCCCCGGAGATTATGGGTAAGGAGTATCCGAGAGGGCCAAGGGGTCACCGGACTCACCTCCTGTGCATGATCTCCTCTTGAAAGAATAAACCGGAACCCAATAGGAGGTTGGTGGGGAATGGAGTCCTATGGGCGTGAGTGTCGTGAAACTCACGACCTACTTGCTTACACGGATGGTTAAGGGTCGGCCGACCCTTCCAGTATACGGTAGGATTGTTTTGATTTGAACTTGCTTGACTTGATCTTGTTTTAACATGAGGAGCTTGGGAAAACTCGTACTCGCCGAGTTTGTTTGACTTGCCTTGAATCTATGAAATGGGAATGGACTTATAAATACTTAAAATTGGTTGATTTTGGCCTTCGGCCTAACTTTCTTTTAAGTATATATATCTATTATCATAGGAAATGTTTTAGTGTGCAAAACAACTCCCGGTTCATGGATTATTCACGATTTGATACTTGCTTTGCTCTATATGTATACGTGTGAGTGTGTTAGCCCCCTCACCAGTCTCTAGGACTGACCCTCGTTGTTGTCTTCTTTTCTTCTTTTTCCCCCTTGTTCTTGAGTTTGCAGGTGCAGGTGCAGGTCATGGTTCGTACTAGGCGACGGTCTTCTTTTGAATCTTTTGAGTTCGATTTTGTAGTAAAGTCCTTGGCATGTTGCATATTTACTTTCTCGCTTTGGTATGCTGTGTAAGCTTGTATATGTACATGAACTTGATTTTGGAGAATTGTATGATTTAAATTGGCCGTGGTGGCTTAGCATGTATATTTGATCTAAATGATACTCGTGATATACATGTATGTATGGGTCATATTGCTTCCGCATTTGTTTTGTTCTATTGCACTCTCTGTATTAGGGTCTAGACCGCCTACCTAGGAGTTTGATTTTGTTTGTCTCCCATTCGCTATGGTTTGGCGCGTGTGCGGAGTTCTTATTTCATCACATGTGTCGAGCTTTAGTGCGGGGGATATGGTGCCCACCGCTTGGGGTGCTACATGATCCAACGATCAAATAAAGCAAAACGACAAAAGTACCTAATTAAGCCCAACTTGACTATTTTTTGAAACGCAAACCCCGAAGGGGAAATATACATCATTCTTGCTCCACGTCTAATAGAATAGAAGCTATCATTCTCAATAGTAGAACTAATACTTGTAAAGAACGTGAGAATATAGATAACAAAGGAGACTTTTTGACTTAAACCTAATACCAACGCCACCACCAGATTCTTAGCCCTTGCAGATTCTTTAGTTGTTAAAGATTGAGTCATATAGATCGACTCGTGAACAGACATGTCTCTGTCTGATTTGATCTTGAAGTAAAGGTGGTGGTTGTCGAATCCACCAAATAAAATGTAACGCCCCCACCCGTACCAGAACAAGAGGAGAGCGGCGTCTCAACCCCCGCACTGAAGCACCTCTCAAGTAATGGTGTGAGCCATCACTCAAGAAATACTCCAGCGAACGGCTGTCTATCAGAACTATACATGTACAACGATGTGGCTATGCAGCGAAAAATCAGAGTATTTTAAAACTTTTCAAAACATGTGCGTGATGGCATGTAACAAGCAAGAACATATTGATCGTGTAAGAGAGACTCGGCATATCAGAACATATAACAGATTCACATAAAAGTACCGATACAGCAGAGTTCAAAATATCGGTAACAGAGTAGCAGAAAGAGTATAACGAAGATACTCAAATATTCAGAAACATATACAGAAACATTAAGTGATGCAGCCATAAAACATATGCAGGACGCAAAAGAGGAAGTAATACTAAGTCCTGACAGAAACAAAAATGACAATCTAGAGCTTCAAGATACCTCTAGACTGCGGCTGCAAGACCTGAAACCACGAGGCAAGAGAACGGGAGAGGTATTAGTCAAAAGGACTAAGTGAGGGAATACTTTAAAGAAAGTACTGAATTAAAGAACTTGAAGTAAAGTTCGAAACTGTTAAATGCAATGCTTTGAAGAAGAACTTGAAACAAGTTCGATTGATAAAACTCTTTGAATGCGATGCTGTAAAAGAATGCACGTTAAAAACATTTTCATGAATGCTATCACACGCGCACACATATGCAGTTGATGGTTCATAGTTCTTTCATAAAACGGGATAAGGGTAAAGTGAACTTTTCCAGATATGAACCATCCTTTATGAAACCGAATTTTGCCCGCAAGCTAGGCTCCTCCATCCTTACTCCAGAAAACATGATTTGGTTGAGCATCGGACCAGGATCAACAATAATTCCACGTATAGTAGAGTATCGGACCAAGATCAACAATAACCCCACATAAAGTAGAGCATTGGACCAAGGTCAACAACAACTCCGCACACAGTAGATTATTGGACCAAGGTCAACAACGACTCTTACCAACACACACAAACATGCACCATCCTCCACCGGTTGTCACTTCGGGTAGCTAGCCCTAGGCGACCTGTAAACATGTAATGGGAACAGATTTGCTGTCCGTTCCCAGACAGATTGTCCTGACTTAACAAACCTCCTGTTAAAAGTCGGTGTCAATTGTCTAAGTGTGGCGGCCGGTATTGGTGATGTCGTTGGCGCTCACCTCCCGAGCATCACCTCCACACATAACCGCCGGGCCCAAACTGTAAACTGTATGCTTGCATTTAAGATTAGCAGTGACCAGAGTAACACTCCAGTATGTTAACTATAACATGTGAAACTGTAACTGTAACATATGATGCTGTCTGTAAAACATATGATTCTGTCTGAAAACATGTGAAACTGTCTGTAAACTGTACTTTGAAAACATATGCAAAACATGTAACTGTCTTTGAATAAGAATGCAGAACTTTGGAAAACATGTACTGTAGATCAAGGTATACTATTAAAGTATGAATGATCCTTTCAAGAGAATGTCCCGATAAAAGGGATAGTTCAAAACGAGGTTTAGCTTTGAATTTCAAAACATATGATACGATAGTATAATCGTGGTTCCAGTTGGAAAACATTTATAACTTCACCTCACCTATCAGTAACAAAGGTAGGTAGACAGATTAAGCGGCGCCCTGGGGATCCCAGTGCTCAACTTTAACTCCTGTAGGTGGTGTACTAGAGTGAGCTTAACAACTAAGACCCACTACTAACCAAGATGCATATGAAATGCAAGAAACAAATGAACAAGGAACATGTAAAGAACATGTAACACAAGAGAGTAATACCATTTAAGGTATTCAAGAAAGGTAACACACAAAGGAATACGTCAAAGTGAGTTACTCTTAACGTTAGACTATGATCTTACTATAACCGAGTAAGCTTTAGTCAAATTATGAATCCTATCGCAAACCTTAGGTTAAGAAACAAGTCCACGAAAGAAAACACATTTTGAAAACACATTTTAGACACTGGATATGGAAACCCTAGGTGCAATTGTCTATTAAGAAAGCACAAGTTTTAATTCATTTTTACTATTCAAAAGCACTATTCAAAAGTACTATTCCAGATTACTATTCACGATTACTATTCACATGTCGGGTCAACGGGTCGGGTCAAACCCTTACTATACACACACGGTACACACACGGTACACACACACACCATGCACGAACACACACACACACACCCTAATCAAATTATGATCTTGATTATAACCTATAGTTTCAAGTTCATGTTAATATAATCAAGTGTGATCTAGGTTAAAGGTATAACCTATAGTTAAGAGATCCAATTAAGGCATAAGATCAAGTTATGAAACATTAATCTATCTTAGGTTATAACATGTGACACTATTAAAGTGTATAACATGATCAAGGCACTAATCCATTAATCCAACTCATAACATAAACTCAATTCATAATTCAAGAGTCATATAACAATGTGACAACATGTCACAACATATCTCATATCATATCATATCATATATCATGAACCTTTAGGCATGTAACATGTAACAATTTAATTCCATATCAACATGTAACAAGTTGTGACATAATAAATTGTAAATCACTATTCCATTAGCAAGCATGCATGAACATAATTCAAATTCCATAATCATGCATCAATTCTCATAATATAACAACCATATCACATGATCATAGCATATACTAGAGCAATTCATAACATATTCAAGCATATACTAAACAATTAAAACATATAAACATCTATACAAACATATCATGAAAACTATATAATAAATGCATAAAATAAAATCCTATATGGCTTAGGGAAGACCCTAAGACCCAACCTAAACATAATATAAACATACCATAACATAAAAACATAAACTAAACTAACATAACATAAAAACAAAACAAACTAACCTAGCTACAAATGGGGGGTGCCGACGGCAATGAGGGGGAGAGGGAGAGAAGAAAGGGTGTTGTTAACACAACTTTGAGCAAGGAATGAAATGCCATGAACCCTCTATTTATAGTTGAAGAGAAGCCCCTCACCTTGGAAATAAAATGTGGAGAAGGGTAGGAGAGCAAAAATGGAATAACTTATCTTGGAAGCTTTAGGCATGTTGAAGCTAAAATGGGACTGCTGGGGGTATTTCTGTAATTTCGTCCCCCAAGGCTCGAGGATAAGTGGCTGGAAGTATAACCATTCCGACGGCAATAAAATTAGCTTCGAAACGCATATTCATTCGTCGAAATCGGATTTACCGTTTGAAAGATACATTAGTTTTAGTGAATAAAAGTTTTGAGCTCGAAACTCGACATGAGTGAAAAACGACTTTCTAAAATGATTTTGAAGTCCGGATTGCTTCTAAAATTCAAGAAATAAATCGAGAAGCGTTTTGAGTCCAAAATCGACTATAAAACGTTTTACCGTTAAAAAGTTGAAAACGTAGGATGAATAGTGAATTCTCACGTACGAATGTACGCTTCAAACTTTCAAGCTAGGACTTGAATCAAGAGTTGTAAAACATCTCAAAAATCTTGAAATAGCTCAAGTAGTGCAAATCCGAAGAGAAAACATTTTCCGAATGAAAACCGTTCATAAAAGGAATAGAAAACTAGGGTTTTCAAAAACATTTTCAATAAAACAAAGTTCCGGAATGGATTTCCAAGCCAAGAATGATTTCAAAAGACTCGTCTCGATTCAAGGATCGATTCGACTGTAACTTGGGTAGAAAAAGGTATCAGAATCAAAAGCTCATTTTCTGATGAATAGTAACTTTGGTCGGTAAGTTCCAAAAATACCCTTATGGCTCAAGAAAGACTCTCTGAGTTCGGGAAACAAGTTCAAACGATTGGGAAACATGTGTGATGAACCTCTAGGGTTCGAGTATCAATATGAACAAAGTAGGCTCGGGTTATGAATAGTAAATTGTATCAAAGGTCAAGAATTCCCCCTTAAAGCATGTCAGGACATAAACGAGCACAAAGTTCATGTAAGAATGCAATGCATGATGATTCAAAAAGTTGGATCACGGTCTATAAACGCTTTACCACTGCCTTAACTTACTGTTTTCATCCAGGCCCTGTTTTGGGCTGTTACAATCACCCCTCCTTAAAGAGAATCTGTCCTCAGATTCTTCCGCTGTAACTGCAAACAACTCAGGGTGATGTTTCTGCATTTTCTCTTCTGTCTCCCAGGTTGCCTCTTCTGTCCCATGTCCTTTCCAAAGGACTTTAACCAAAGGAATCTTCCTATTCCTTAACTCTTGAAACTTCCTGTCTAGAATCTTAGCGGGCTTCAAAACATAAGTCAGATCCGGTTCCAACGGTATCTCCTCTACCTGCACAACCTCTGTCTCATTCGAGAAACACTTGCGAAGCTGAGATACATGAAATACGTTGTGAATTCCTGTAAGACCTACAGGCAAATCCAATCTATAAGCAGTCGGTCCGACTCTCTCTAGTATCTCATACGGTCCAACATATCTCGGGTTTAACTTTCCTCCTTTCCCAATTCGGGAAAACCCTTTTTTTGGCGATGCCTTCAGAAATACCTTTTCGCCCACTGCGAATTCCAAATCCCTTCTTCGACGATCAGCATAACTCTTCTGCCTATCCTGGGCAGCTTTCATTCTCTGGCGAATGATCTGAATCTTCTCTGTCGCTTCTCTTATCCATTTGGCAGAATTCACTCTGATCGGTCCTTCCTCAGTACATCTCGCTTCATCCAAATCCCAGTATAACGGGGATCTACATCTCCTTCCATACAGAGCTTCATATGGAGCGGCTTTAATAGAAGCTTGATAACTATTGTTGTATGCAAACTCCACAAGAGGTAAGCAATCTTTCCAACTTTCCTGGAAGTCCAAAGCGCAAGCTCTTAGCATATCTTCCAAGTATTTGATCATCCTTTCAGATTGTCCATCCGTCTGAGGATGCGCTGCAGTACTGAAGTTCAACTTTGTTCCCATCAAAGTCTGAATTTCTTTCCATAAGTGTGACGTGAATTTCGGATCTCTATCCGAGACTATACTGTTCGGGACTCCATGTAATCTGACAATCTCTTGTTGATACAGCTTTGCCAACGTGCTGACCTTATCCGTCGTCTTAACTGGCAAAAAGTGCGCTGACTTTGTCAATCGATCAATGATCACCCAGATACTATCTTGTCCTCCTCTGACTTTGGGTAATCCAGTGACAAAATCCATCGTGATTTGCTCCCACTTCCAAGTCGGAATCGGTAATGGTTGCAACTTCCCACTCGGTTTCTGGTGCTCAGCTTTAACTTTCTGGCAAGTTAAGCACATCTTGACATAGTTGGCTATGTCTCTCTTCATTCCGTTCCACCAGAAATGCATCTTAACATCTTGATACATCTTAGTGCCTCCGGGATGTATCGTGTACTTAGTCTTATGCGCTTCATCGAGAATCTCTTTCCTCAAAACAGTTGGTACGCATACTCGACCTTTGTACCTCAATATTCCATGTTCATCAACCCTGAACTTAGTCTCATCATCCTTCTCCTTAGATTCGAGACATTTCTTAATCCACTCGTCGTTCTTCTGTGCCTCCAGCACTTGTTCTTTCAAAGGTGATATCATCACAACGTTCGCGACTCGAGCTTTAGTTATCACCTCCATTCTTTCTCTTTGATCAACCTCGGGGTTGGCAGAAATCTGTGCCAAATGAACTTTCCTGCTTAGTGCATCGGGTACAACATTCGCCTTTCCTGGATGGTACTGAATAATGCAATCGTAGTCCTCCAGAAATTCCATCCATCTCCTTTGTCGCATATTCAACTCCTTCTGAGTGAATAGATATCGCAGGCTCTTATGATCAGTAAAGATCTCAAACGTAACTCCATACAGGTAATGTCTCCATTTTCCCAGAGCGAAAATTATCGCTGCTAACTCCAAATCATGTGTCGGGTAGTTGACTTCATGCGTTTTGAGTTTCCTTGATGCATATGCAATCACCTTTCCATTCTGCATCAAAACTCCTCCTAGTCCTTCTTTCGAAGCATCGGTGTAAACTGTGTATCCTTCCTTTCCTTCTGGTAACGCTAACACGGGTGCAGTTGTTAGCATCTCTTTCAATCTTTGAAAACTTTGCTCACACTTCTCCGTCCATTCAAACTTTCATTCTTTCTTTGTCAACTTAGTGAGAGGTGTAGCTATCTTCGAGAAATCTTGGACAAACCTCCGGTAGTAACCAGCTAATCCCAGAAAACTCCTCACTTCTGAAGGATTCTTCAGTGACTTCCAATCCATGATTGTCTCGATCTTCGAGGGATCTACTTCGATTCCAGATCCTGATATGATGTGTCCGAGAAACGTAACTCTCTCAAGCCAGAACTCACATTTACTGAACTTCGCATATAGCTTGTGATCCAGCAAAGTGCGTAACACGATTCGAAGATGTTCAGCATGTTCCTCCGGTGTCTTCGAAAATACCAAAATATCGTCGATGAAGATTACTAGAAACTTATCGAGAAACGGCTTGAATATACGGTGCATCATATCCATGAATGCAGCTGGTGCGTTCGTCAAACCAAACGATATTACTACAAACTCATAATGTCCGTATCGGCTGTTGAAAGCAGTCTTCGGAATATCTGCTTCCCTGATCTTCAATTGATAATACCCTTGTCTAAGATCTAACTTGGAGTAGACCTTTGATCCTTGAAGTATATCGAACAGCTCTTCGATATGAGGGAGAGGATACTTATTCTTGATAGTCATCCTGTTCAGCTCCCGATAGTCAATACATAAACGCAATGATCCATCCTTTTTCTTAACGAAAAGTACAGGCGCTCCCCACGGCGAGGTGCTCGGTCGAACATATCCTGACTCAATCAACTCGTCCAATTGCTTCCTCAGTTCATCTAATTCAGCTGGTGCCATTCTATAAGGTGTCTTTTAGTACGGCTCAGCTCCTGATATCGTCTCGATCGTAAACTCCAACTCTCGGTCAGGAGGTAATGAATCCAAATGCTCAGGAAACACTTCTAGGAATTCGTTCACCACTTCCACTTCTTCGATCTTAAGTTGATCTTTCGGTCTATTCAAAAGATAAGCCACAAATCCACTAGCTCCTTTCTGAATCAACTTCTTAGCTTCCATCGAAGAAATCACTGATAACTTCTCAACTTTCCCTTCTGATGTCCCACTTTCATCTTCTTCCAAGATGATCTCTTTCTTGTAACAATCCAACTTAGCTCGGTACTTAGACAACCAATCCATACCAAGTATAACATCATATCTTGTCATCGGCAACTCAATAAGATCCGTCGGGTAACAACGGGTACGAATACACACAGGGCAGCGTTTATATACTTGATCCGTAACAAGGCAAGTTCCCAAAGGAGAACTCACTTCAAATTTATATGGCAAGTATTCAAGCGGAAACTGTAAATGCGCACATAATTTAGAAGCAACAAATGAATGCGTGGCACCAGGGTCATACAAGACCTTAACTGGCGTGTTAAGAATGTGCACAATACCTTCCACAACAGACGAAGGATCAACCTCCTCCTTACCATCCAAAGCATAAGCTCTGCCCTTGACCACCGGTTTGTTCATCGTACCCACCACTGCTTTTCCTTTATCCTGGACCCCAAATCTCCTGATCTTGTGCGGGCAACTATCCATCTGGTGCTCAGGGGAACCACACGCGAAACACTGTCCAGCTTTCTTGCGACAGTTCTCCTCAGTGTGTCCCGTTCGGCGACAATATCGGCAAACAATTTCCTCTGGACCTGGCTGAGGTGCTCTCTGCTGTTGTGGCGCCTTCTGATACTGCTGTGGCGCTTTCTGCTTCTGTGCTTGCTGTTTCGGTTGAGCATTCTGCTGCTGACGCTGTGGTGTTACCATTGGCCTCTTTCCAGTTCCTTGGGGAAAAGATCCGGAAGGTCGCTTATTCCCTTGATAAGGCTTAGGGTTAGAAGGTCCTTGACGGGCAGTAGTTATCTTGATCTCCTTGTGTGCAGCCTCAACCCTTAGCGCTCTATCAACAGCCTGGTTGTAGGTCTCAATAACCAAAGATGCAAGTGCCAACCGAAGTTCAGGCTTCAGTCCATCAATAAACCTCTTCGTCTTGCGACGCTCATCATTCAGAATATGAGGCGCATACTTGATCAGCCTCACAAACCTAGCTTCATACTCCATCACATTCATAGTTCCCTGAACCAGACTCATAAACTCAGCCTCTCGTGCATCACGAGTCACTTGAGGCGTATACTTCTGCTGAAACTCTCTGATAAACTCATCCCAATTCCCTTCAACGTTATTCTCAATCCACATGTGCTGAATGTGCTTCCACCAATTGTATGCAGCTCCTTCCATAAGAAAAGTAGCATATCGAACTCGTTCACGATCCTCTGGGTAGATCTCCATAGCCTCGAAAATCTTCTCAAGACTAGTAATCCAATTCTCAGCCTTTATGTCGTTCGGTTCTCCATAGAACTTAGGCGGATTCATCCTCAGAAACTTCTCCAATGACCTTTCATTAGGAGGATTATCTCTCGGTGCACAAGCCCTCATAAATTGTCGTAGCACATCCCTTAATTCCGGAGTTCCTTCCCTTTCAGGGGGTGGCGTGACATCTCTTTGGGGTGGCAGTGGTGGTACACGATTCCGGGGTGCTCTTCTCGGTGGCATATTGTTACTAAATTCACAAGCATTCAGATACATATATTCGATGCATGACATATAATGATTCACAGAATCCGTAACCACGTATTCACATTCTCACGTAGTCACATATAAGTATGAGAACAACACATTCCCATAACAACATGTCAGCAAAGATTCAAGATCTCCAAACATATCATATAATCAGAAACAATTGTCAGACAACATGTAAACGAGAACAGAAGCTCGGGTAACATATCAACATATCAGAAACATGTATAACATATCCCAAAACATGATTAACATGTAAAACGGGAACAAAACGTGTACTGTCATATCAACAAGAACTGTAACATGATCAGAAGCATGATCAACATATCCAGAAGCGTATTCAACATATCAAGAACAATAGCATGCTATCAATAAATGAAATGGCATGATCCTATCAACGGTCCTAATGGTATCTTGAAGCAACTCTAAGACTCATGCAATGACAGTTATGGAAAGCAGTAAACAGATATCCAACATAAAGCCGAAAGTGTTATAACTGTGCAATGTTTGGTAAAATTTACTACAGGCCACATGTTAACAGTATTAATTCAAAATGGGGAGGACCCGATACCATCGAGTTGACTCCCTTACAGGCCTTACCAATCCGTCCAACCCTGCTGAAAATAACCTAGTAGGTACCAAGTCATCTGAACCGTCATCCGTGGTGCCAAAAGTCGGGGACCATCTACCAGAGCTATACATCCCCTCATCCAAAAGTCAGTCCTGAACTGTCCCGGCTATACGTCCGCCATCCATAGATAGATATATATGCATCAGTACTATATACAGAAATCTCCCATCAGCAATCAACCCTGATAACTGTGGTCCAAAGAACCCCTGGTGGTGTCATCAGAAACGGCAACGACCTCACCCTGTCCGTGTCCTGCTGGCTCATCTCCGCCATCATCATCATCATCAGATCCTCCATCGCCTCCATCAGACTGATCCTGCGTAGGGTCGGGCTCCTGAGAGGCCTGACTGACATCCTGACCCTCGACCTCCTCAACTGCCTGCTCATCGGATAAGTGATAGGTATCATACAGGCGAGCTCTCACACGGGCACGGTAGTGCTGGTGACGCTCCATAGAGGTGTCGCGATCAATAGTCATCTGCATAAGATCTGCCTCCAGCTCAGCAATACGAGCAGCCCTCTGATCAGCAATATGACTCATCTCTGCAGCATGCTCACGAGCGATGTCCCTGTCAATCTGGTACTGCAGTGACTGATCCTGATAGCGCGGAGACTCCAACCTGACCTCACGGGTCCTCTGATACTCCTGAAAGTAACCATCTCTCTCAGACTCGAGATAGTGCACAACTCTGTTAGGATAGGAATACCCAGGTCTGCCACTGTTCCTAGACCTACGCCAGGTATAGAAACGAGTGCCTCCACGGCGAGAAACTGCCACAGTACGCGGGGCCTCAAACTGCTCAAAGAAAGCCTCATCCATCTGCTGATTAGGATCCTGGTGTGGCTGAATTGCCATAGCTATACAGAAGATACCACAGATATGAAATCCAGATAACAAAACCATGCAATCCCCAAATATCCTGTCTCGATGCAATATGAGAATGATCCTGGATGCAATGCGTGAACAATCCATGATGCAACATGAGAGCAATCTAGGTTAAGTCTCTTCTTACTTAACCCGATGCTCTGATACCACCTCCGGCTGTAACGCCCCCACCCGTACCAGAACAAGAGGAGAGCGGCGTCTCAACCCCCGCACTGAAGCACCACTCAAGTAATGGTGTGAGCCATCACTCAAGAAATACTCCAGCGAACGGCTGTCTATCAGAACTATACATGTACAACGATGTGGCTATGCAGCGGAAAATCAGAGTATTTTAAAACTTTTCAAAACATGTGCGTGATGGCATGTAACAAGCAAGAACATATTGATCGTGTAAGAGAGACTCGACATATCAGAACATATAACAGATTCACATAAAAGTACCGATACAGTAGAGTTCAAAATATCGGTAACAGAGTAGCAGAAAGAGTATAACGAAGATACTCAAATATTCAGAAACATATACAGAAACATTAAGTGATGCAGCCATAAAACATATGCAGGACGCAAAAGAGGAAGTAATACTAAGTCCTGACAGAAACAAAAATGACAATCTAGAGCTTCAAGATACCTCTAGACTGCGGCTGCAAGACCTGAAACCACGAGGCAAGAAAACGGGAGAGGTATTAGTCAAAAGGACTAAGTGAGGGAATACTTTAAAGAAAGTACTGAATTAAAGAACTTGAAGTAAAGTTCGAAACTGCTAAATGCAATGCTTTGAAGAAGAACTTGAAACAAGTTCGATTGATAAAACTCTTTGAATGCGATGCTGTAAAAGAATGCACGTTAAAAACATTTTCATGAATGCTGTCACACGCGCACACATATGCAGTTGATGGTTCATAGTTCTTTCATAAAACGGGATAAGGGTAAAGTGAACTTTTCCAGATATGAACCATCCTTTATGAAACAGAATTTTGCCCGCAAGCTAGGCTCCTCCATCCTTACTCCAGAAAACATGATTTGGTTGAGCATCGGACCAGGATAAACAATAATTGCACGTATAGTAGAGTATCGGACCAAGATCAACAATAACCCCACATAAAGTAGAGCATTGGACCAAGGTCAACAACAACTCCGCACACAGTAGATTATTGGACCAAGGTCAACAACGACTCTTACCAACACACACAAACATGCACCATCCTCCACCGGTTGTCACTTCGGGTAGCTAGCCCTAGGCGACCTGTAAACATGTAATGGGAACAGATTTGCTGTCCGTTCCCAGACAGATTGTCCTGACTTAACAAACCTCCTGTTAAAAGTCGGTGTCAATTGTCTAAGTGTGGCGGCCGGTATTGGTGATGTCGTTGGCGCTCACCTCCCGAGCATCGCCTCCACACATAACCGCCGGGCCCAAACTGTAAAC
Organism: Lantana camara; assembly: GCA_037501455.1. Classification (NCBI taxonomy): domain Eukaryota; kingdom Viridiplantae; phylum Streptophyta; class Magnoliopsida; order Lamiales; family Verbenaceae; genus Lantana; species Lantana camara. Next base: position 78,137,306 of record CM074863.1, read on the forward strand.
TGTATGCTTGCATTTAAGATTAGCAGTGACCAGAGTAACACTCCAGTATGCTAACTATAACATGTGAAACTGTAACTGTAACATATGATGCTGTCTGTAAAACATATGATTCTGTCTGAAAACATGTGAAACTGTCTGTAAACTGTACTTTGAAAACATATGCAAAACATGTAACTGTCTTTGAACAAGAATGCAGAACTTTGGAAAACATGTACTGTAGATCAAGGTATACTATTAAAGTATGAATGATCCTTTCAAGAGAATGTCCCGATAAAAGGGATAGTTCAAAACGAGGTTTAGCTTTGAATTTCAAAACATATGATACGATAGTATAATCGTGGTTCCAGTTGGAAAACATTTATAACTTCACCTCACCTATCAGTAACAAAGGTAGGTAGACAGATTAAGCGGTGCCCTGGGGATCCCAGTGCTCAACTTTAACTCCTGTAGGTGGTGTACTAGAGTGAGCTTAACAACTAAGACCCACTACTAACCAAGACGCATATGAAATGCAAGAAACAAATGAACAAGGAACATGTAAAGAACATGTAACACAAGAGAGTAATACCATTTAAGGTATTCAAGAAAGGTAACACACAAAGGAATACGTCAAAGTGAGTTACTCTTAACGTTAGACTATGATCTTACTATAACCGAGTAAGCTTTAGTCAAATTATGAATCCTATCGTCAACCTTAGGTTAAGAAACAAGTCCACGAAAGAAAACACATTTTAGACACTGGATATGGAAACCCTAGGTGCAATTGTCTATTAAGAAAGCACAAGTTTTAATTCATTTTTACTATTCAAAAGCACTATTCAAAAGTACTATTCCAGATTACTATTCACGATTACTATTCACATGTCGGGTCAACGGGTCGGGTCAAACCCTTACTATACACACACCCACACACACACGGTACACACACACACACCATGCACGAACACACACACACACACGGCATGCACACACACACACACCCTAATCAAATTATGATCTTGATTATAACCTATAGTTTCAAGTTCATGTTAATATAATCAAGTGTGATCTAGGTTAAAGGTATAACCTATAGTTAAGAGATCCAATTAAGGCATAAGATCAAGTTATGAAACATTAATCTATCTTAGATTATAACATGTGACACTATTAAAGTGTATAACATGATCAAGGCACTAATCCATTAATCCAACTCATAACATAAACTCAATTCATAATTCAAGAGTCATATAACAATGTGACAACATGTCACAACATATCTCATATCATATCATATCATATATCATGAACCTTTAGGCATGTAACATGTAACAATTTAATTCCATATCAACATGTAACAAGTTGTGACATAATAAATTGTAAATCACTATTCCATTAGCAAGCATGCATGAACATAATTCAAATTCCATAATCATGCATCAATTCTCATAATATAACAACCGTATCACATGATCATAGCATATACTAGAGCAATTCATAACATATTCAAGCATATACTTAACAATTAAAACATATAAACATCTATACAAACATATCATGAAAACTATATAATAAATGCATAAAATAAAATCCTATATGGCTTAGGGAAGACCCTAAGACCCAACCTAAACATAATATAAACATACCATAACATAAAAACATAAACTAAACTAACATAACATAAAAACAAAACAAACTAACCTAGCTACAAATGGGGGGTGCCGACGGCAATGAGGGGGAGAGGGAGAGAAGAAAGGGTGTTGTTAACACAACTTTGAGCAAGGAATGAAATGCCATGAACCCTCTATTTATAGTTGAAGAGAAGCCCCTCACCTTGGAAATAAAATGTGGAGAAGGGTAGGAGAGCAAAAATGGAATAACTTCTCTTGGAAGCTTTAGGCATGTTGAAACTAAAATGGGGCTGCTGGGGGTATTTCTGTAATTTCGTCCCCCAAGGCTCGAGGATAAGTGGCTGGAAGTATAACCATTCCGACGGCAAGAAAATTAGCTTCGAAACGCATATTCATTCGTCGAAATCGGATTTACCGTTTGAAAGATACATTAGTTTTAGTGAATAAAAGTTTTGAGCTCGAAACTCGACATGAGTGAAAAACGACTTTCTAAAATGATTTTCAAGTCCGGATTGCTTCTAAAATTCAAGAAATAAATCGAGAAGCGTTTTGAGTCCAAAATCGACTATAAAACGTTTTACCGTTAAAAAGTTGAAAACGTAGGATGAATAGTGAATTCTCACGTACGAACGTACGCTTCAAACTTTCAAGCTAGGACTTGAATCAAGAGTTGTAAAACATCTCAAAAATCTTGAAATAGCTCAAGTAGTATCCGAAGAGAAAACATTTTCCGAATGAAAACCATTCATAAAAGGAATAGAAAACTAGGGTTTTCAAAAACATTTTCAATAAAACAAAGTTCCGGAATGGATTTCCAAGCCAAGAATGATTTCAAAAGACTCGTCTCGATTCGACTGTAACTTGGGTAGAAAAAGGTATCAGAATCAAAAGCTCATTTTCTGATGAATAGTAACTTTGGTCGGTAAGTTCCAAAAATACCCTTATGGCTCAAGAAAGACTCTCTGAGTTCGGGAAACAAGTTCAAACGATTGGGAAACATGTGTGATGAACCTCTAGGGTTCGAGTATCAATATGAACAAAGTAGGCTCGGGTTATGAATAGTAAACTGTATCAAAGGTCAAGAATTCCCCCTTAAAGCATGTCAGAACATAAACGAGCACAAAGTTCATGTAAGAATGCAATGCATGATGATTCAAAAAGTTGGATCACGGTCTATAAACGCTTTACCACTGCCTTAACTTACTGTTTTCATCCAGGCCCTGTTTTGGGCTGTTACATAAAACCTTCACTTTCCAATACTCAATAAATAGAGTATTGTAGCAAAGGGTCGAACCCAAAGGACTAGCAGTTTTTATACTTCACACACAACCAAGCAAACAATTCACAAGAACGATTCACAACAAGGGGGGGGGGGGTGGTTTGAGTAATTACCAAACTACAAATTAAAGATGCTAAATCAAAGATGAAAAGTAAATGCAAGCTGATAATTAAGGACTAAAATTAAATGATTTACAGATAGGTTATCCTAGCCAAGTTGTTCTTATAATTCATGCCATGGATTCGATCATTGATGCAATATTCAACTTTAATTCATTGATAGATCGGCTATAGTGGCAACAAGCTCTACACACCTGATCCTTTCTTAATTTTACAATGATTATGAAACGCTCACTAATCATCTTCTTATCACAAAAGCAGTCTTACAGATACGATCCTAAGATTTAACCTCGTGATAGCATTAATCATGAAAAGGATACCGATCCTAACCAACAAACTCAAGAAGCCTGGAATGTTTAAGTCATTATACATGCATCTTGTAACATCCCGACCGATCGGACTTTCAGGTAATCTATTACATGCGTGATTTAATTATTTATTTACATGATTATGTGATGTTTAATTGCTAGCGTGGGATAATTGAAGTTATTTGAACTTAATTGCTTTAATATGAATTTGATTATTTTGAGCGTTTAACTTTCTTGCTTCGTATTTTGCTCGTCTTGGATCCGAATTTAATCCTGATTTTGGTGGATTCTTGATATATGTTAATTATGTTACTTTTGAAGTCGTTTATATGCTCGTTTTGTGTTTTGGAACTTGTTTGGGTTGCCTTTTTGGTTCATTTTGGAGACGGGACCTAAAGGAGGCTAAAGAGCATTTAGCGCACCTTGGGTTCCGGGCGGCATATCTTGAGCTCGGGAATTCGGATTCGAATTTCGTCACCACTGTTGGACTTGTTTCGATGACTCGGGTTCAATGGAACAAACCGCACATTTTTATGAGTGCATTTAGACCCTCGAAATTCGACCGAAATTAGCACCTTACGCCTAAGAGATATATTTTGACCTAACCTTGCTTTGTGGGTCCCTCCTAACCTTAACTAAACGTTCACCTTGACTCTTAGCCTTGAGTTAAGCTCTCCCTTAGCCCTCAGCCACCTCCCCCCCCCCCCCCAAAACCGAGCCAACCCTCTCCCACAACTCACACAATTCAGCTCCAAGAGAAGAGAAAGAAGAATGAAGAAACCCTTTTGGCCATTTTTGTGATTTTGAGCTCAAATCACCCTCATACCTTCCCAAATTTGAAAGGTAAGTTCATAATGTTAATCTACACTCTCCCCTATTTATTTTATGTGCTTTTGAGCTGAATTCAATGGTGGATTGATGAGATATAGCTAGCATGTTGAATAGTGGAAGTTGGGTGAATTTGTTGATTCTTGGTTCCATGATTGAATTTCTTGAGTCTTGGTGATTATATGTTGCTCCTAAGACATAATTCTAAGTAATTATTGCATGTTCTTTCATGGTAGTTGAGATTTAGATGAGTACCCATTAATGAAGTCATGAGATATTTGATGGAATATCTTGATGAATTCCTTTCCTTTCTTGCCTTGTTTTCTTGCATTTTGGAGCTAATCTTGTTGCTCATTTTTGTAGCTTGAATATATGTTAAATTGGCATTATTTTCATGCATGTTGTGTGTTCTTTCAATGGCCTAAGAGACTCCCTAAGTGCTACCATGCAAATGCCCTGTTTTGCTCTTAAAAAACCGAAGCTGCTGCGTTTTTTTTCGGGACCAAATTCATGATACGACCATGTCATGAAACAAGAGGAATTGGACACGGCCTTGTTGAGGGTTCGACTTTTGGCCCCTGATTTTTAATTAAATCGGACACGGCCTCGTCCATTCTCTTTGCATTTTGGGCACGGTCGTGTCCATCATGGTGGCGCCCAGGGAGGTTTCTTTCACCATTTCGTTGCTTTTCGTTGGCCTTTCTTAGCTCGTTTATGACTTGTATTTTTGATTAACTTGTTATATTATGTGTTAAGCTTTATGTTGCAAATGTATGACTTGTTTTATGCCCTGGTTTATGAGATATGATCTTATATGCATTTTATGCTCTTAAATGACCTAAACGTGGATTCATTTCATATCATTTGCATCATAAACATACATCCGCATTTACTGAGCATCAATGTGGTTCATATTGAGTCTAAGAGTGTCTCTTGTTGTTTCCTTTGTTCAGAGGACCTCCCCGTTGTGGACGAGCTTGCTCCTTAGGTGCCGGTTTTTCCTTTTGTCTCCACTACACGCGTTGATAAGGTGAGGTTTTTTGTTCTTTTAGTTAAATGACCTACAACCCTACTTGATTTGAAGTCTTGCATGCGATTATGTATATTATATGTTAAATAAGTGTATAATAAGTATATTGAGGGCTTGTCCTTCTTGTTATATGATTTTGAAAACGTTTTGTATAAGTATATAAGCTATTTTGCTTTTGTTTGGAAAACTTTAGCGTTATGCAAGTGTGTGTGAGTAAGCGAGATGTGGCTTCGAAAGATAAGCTTTGTGGTATGTGTGTGATATTTGTGATAAGTTTTGGGCCCCGGAGTGTGGTATGGCAATCTCGGGATGGCCGAGGGGTCGCCGAGCTCTTCCATCAACACCTCCATTTGACAGTCTCACCCAACCTTGGGAGGATCGAGAAAGGGTGTTTCTCTTGAGCTGGCAGAGATAACCGTCGAAGGTTTCAAGGTCTTGATTAAACCTTATCTCGTGTGTATATGGATAGTGAGGGCCGTCAACACTTCTATCACTCGGTGTGAGGATGGATTATGATTTCTGCTTTGTTTTGTTATGTTCTTTGATATGTGGGAGTTGGAAGTGTGACTCGTACTCGCCGAGTTGGTTAATTTTGCTTGATCTAGGGAACGAGAGTGGACTTATAAACGCTTAAAACTTGATGTTTGGCCTTTGGCCTTAACTTTTCTCATTTAAACCTATGTATATCTATATCACGGGAATTTCTTTCGCTTGCAAAAAACACTCTCGCTTCAAGGATCTTTTCGATTTGATTAATTGCTTTGCTCTATATATATATCGGCTGAGTGAGTTAACCCCTCACTAGTCACTAGGACTAACCCTCGTTGTTGTTTTCCCCTTTTTCCTTTCTTTTGAGTTTGCAGGTACTTCCGAGTCAAGCTAGGCGACAAGTGTCGGTTGGGTCTTACTTGTGGTGTAGCTTTGCTTATATATTTTTGGATTATGTATTATGATTACTTATGCTATTTTGGCCTCGATGGACATTGTATAGCTTGTATATGATCTAGTATGGTTAGCTTGAATACTTGACCCTCCTTTTTGCATATGTATATATGTGATCTTGGGAATTATGTTTGATATGTGAATTGCTTCCACTACTCTGTTTTTAATTTCCTCAGTTTTTGAGGGTCTAGGCCGCCTAGCGAGGGTGTATGTTTTGTGTGTCTCCCGTTCGCTATGGTTTGATATGGGTGCGAACTCTCTATTTCTTACTCGTGTTAGACCTTAGTACGGGGGATGTGGCACCCTTCGCTCCGGGGTGTTACACATCTCATCACTATCAAGCAAACATGAAGGTAAGCCTTCAATGATGTGTAACTCTTAGGCACATTTACATGACAATTATCGATCAAGTATTTGTGCAGTCAAATAGAACAAGTATCAAGATAATAGGATATACTAGGAGACTAAAGCTACATAAACTCAATTAGATCTCACAAATCCAAAGCATGAACCAAAGAAACAACTTCAATAGGATAAAAGACACTTAGCTACTGTACATTCTTGCAAAAAGATCAGATAATAAACTATTTTAGAACTGAATTTAAGTAGGCTAAGCTTATCTACACAAGTGCATTCATAAACTAGTACAAACTTTAACTAAAAAGAGAAGGAAAAGGGAAAGAAAAGCTTGCTGATCATAACTGGGAAGAGGACCCCTGTTTTCTGCTGCTTCTCTAGCTGCTACGTGCTTGCCTCTTCAAGGGAAAGGCTGAATCTCCTGCCTCCCCTCATTACCCTTGCTTAAATAGTTGATAAACTTGTCTTTGGCACACACTTCAAGGTAAATATTCTTTAGAATTCCTAAGTATGATAATTACACTTCTTGAGACGCAAAATGCTGTGTAATGCTGCTGCAAGTAGCTGAATTTACCAAAAATAGAAAGTCAGCCGCAACATTTGACTTTGGTGAGGTATCTGCTATGTCACCTTTGGCTTAAGGGATGATCATAGTTTGAAGGTCATAGCTTAGGCCATTTTCTTCACTTGTAGCTTCTTTTGATCCAGATTTCCATTAATTCTCCATTTCAACATAATTAGACCTGCAAAGCCATATTTAAGCAAAATTAAGTAGATATCCAGTCAAATATAGGGGGAAAATTAAGGCAAATTAAGCACTAATTACACACTAACAAAAGGCAGCCATCTATAAGTGATAAAAGAGGCGGATGCTTGTAGTGTTAGAGTAGTGCTGTGACACCCCGCTGTTTTGTCCTTACAGGTATGACGTAATTGCGCATTTGAAATTATTTATTTTTATGCATTTTTATGTTTATTAAATGTTTAAATGTTATTCTTTAATTATTTGAACCTTTATTTGAACGTTTATGCTCTTTTCGTGTGTATTTGCTCCGTTCTTGACCGTTTTTCTATTTCAATTTTTGTGCTTATTTGATACACATGAGTTATACGTGTTATGAACGTGTGAATATGCTCATTTTATGTTTTCAAATTTGTTTGTTGAGCTTTTGGGGTGTTTGATTCGTTTGGAACCTAAAGGGGGCTAAAACGTTTTTAGTGCACCTTGGGTTCCGGGTTATGTAACTCGAGCTTGGTAATTCGGATTCGAATTCCATCACTTCCGTTGGTCTTATTTTGATGATTCAGAGCCAATGGACAAAGCCTTGTATTTTTCTAAACCCGTTTGATACTTCGAAATTTGACCGAAAACTCACCTCTCACCAAAGTGACCATCTTGGAGTAATTTGCACATTAGTCCCTTATCGTTCCACCTTTTCACTTGAGACTTGGTCCCACACAACCCCAACATAACCTAATTTCTTTCCTTACTCCTTGATCTCTGTTCCCATAAGAAAAAGAAGAGGAACTTACTGCACTTTGGAGAAATCACAAAGCCATCCCATCACGATTCATCCAAGGAGAAATTTGAGCTCATTTCTTCATTTTCCTCCATCATCTTCAATAAGTAAGTATATATTTGTTATCACCATACTTATGTGATCATTTTAATCCATGGAAATCAGATTTTGAGCTAAGTTTGATGAATTTATGGGTATAGGATTGAATAGCGAGGGTTTAAGCCTTGTTGATGATCTCTTGCCATCTATGGATTTATTTCTTAATTTGATGATATATATGTGATCTCTTATACCTCTTTTATGATTATATGATCCTCCTTTTGTTGGTAGTTGAGAGTATTGAATATCAACATTAATGGACTTCAAGGTTTTTGCATGAGATAGCTTGATATGTGTTGCTTTCTTGAATCCTTTCTTGGCTTGAGTGATCATGTGTTGGATATGATGTATTTGCAATGTTTTTCTGGAGTTTTATGATTTGCTATGGCCGCTTTGAGTTGCTGCCTTGTTCCCCTATTTTCTTCCGCTGTTCGAAAGTTGTTGCTGCTATTTTTTTTCCATGAATGAAGGCCAACACGGCCGTGTCCGTTTTGAACGTGGAATGGACGAGGCCGTGTTGGAACTTCGACTTTAGCTGATTAATTTTATAAAATCAGACACGGCCGTGTCCAAGTTTCGATATTGGCCCCAGAATTTATTTTAATCGGTCACGGCTATGTCCATTTTGAACTAAAACCTGACACGGCCGTGTCATGTGAGTGCAGCGGCGCCGGTCGTTCGTTTTGTAATTTTGATGCTTTTTGTTGCTTTCTCGCTTCGTTATGACTCTTTTGTAATGCTAACTCGTTGTTTTATATGTTATATGCATTGTATTAAGTTTATGACTCCGTTTGATACGAGTTTTCCTAGTATGAGTTTGTATGACCTAATTGGTACATTTATGCATTCCATTTGCATCCATTGCATTCATAAGCATTGACGGACATCTATTTAGTTCATATTTGAGTCTAAGTCTCGGGTCTTGTGTTCTTGTATCTTAGAGCCTCTTTTGGACGTGCAAAAGCCCGAGGTTTAGGTGGTTGGTCGCCGTTTTTGGATCCTACTTCTGCTCTCCTTTTGTTATAAGGTGAGGTTTAGGAACTTTGTATTAGTTATTGACCTACGGCCTACTATTTGATGTTTTCCCACCCCGTATGCGAATATATATCTTATATATATATATATATATTTAAATACGCATGTTTAAGCTATGATTATGACGTTATGGAAACATTTGAGTCTTATGAAACGGTATAAGTATGAGCATATATAAGCTTAAGATTTTGAATTCTTTTGTACGTTACATTATGTTTGAGCGAGTTATACCCTGAAAGATGGGAATATGGTTTGGTATGGTATGTTGGGCCCCGGGGATTATGGGTAAGGAATGCCCGGGATGGCAAGGGCCATCAGGTTTTTCCTGTGAGTAGTTCCCTTTGAGATATTTGCGTGCGACTCTTGGAGGTTGGGAAGGCGTGGTATCTTGAGCCCTCGGTTGATAACCGGGGAAGACATAACGTGGGTTAGCTACCCCATATGTTTTTGTATTGTAGGTGGAGACGGTTTGTTTCCCGAAACACCATTGATGTGGGGATGGATTTGTATTTATGAATTTATGTTATGTTTTGAGGAGTTAGTGGCAGACCGTACTCACCGGATGTTTGTTTATGTTATGTATTGATGGTTTATGGACCGAGATAGGATTTTCTTTATGTATATTACGTTACCCTTTTAAAAATGATTTGGTATGCAAAACCCTAGCATCGATTCATGACCATCCCTTTTGATATATGCTCTGTTATTTATACTTATACGTGTGTGGGTATGCGTTAGCCCCCACACTCAACTAGGCGGGGAAGTGCGTCGTGTCGAGTCGTACTTAGCTGTTTAGGTCGAGTCTGCATTCACATTTGCCTCTTTTGGATACTTTTATTTTGGGACTTGTTTTGGAATCTGAATACTTGTATTATTTTAGGTCGTATGGCCATTGTATATATGTTAATGTATGTTTTCGTTGAGTTCTTTTGGATCCTGATTCTTGCTTCCGCACTTCTGATTTATTGTTTTGCATGCTCTGGTTGGTCTTTAGCCCTGCTCAGCCTAGTGTGTGAGTGTAGGTCCCCGTTCGCTTAGACTTGGGCTTATATATGGAGGTTCATTTCATATGTGGGTTCGGTTTTAGGTACGGGGGATGTGGTGGCCCACCGTTCTGGGCTCTACATGTTAAAGTGGTATCAGAGTTCTCGGTTGCAAAATCGGAGCTCTAGAGTCGTTTTGGGTTTGTGTAGGTCGTACGGCATAAGACAACGTGCTTACGTGATTTATGTGGCTTATTTGATTATCTTTCGTTAATTGTGCACATGAACATGTATTCATCTGCACACATATGAATTGAAATCTTTTGATTTTGCAGAAATATGCCTCCTAGAAGACATCACCGCCGGGATAGATCCCCTGAACACCGCCATTATCGGGATCGCTTACCACAACAGGAGAACAATAATCCACCACCACCACCACCACCACAGATGGACCTCGGGAACTTCATGGAAAGACTCGTGGTATTCTTAGAGCAAAGGGCTCAAGAGAGGAATAATGCCCCTTCGGCCGGAAATCATGGAGGAGGATTTATTACCGCCATCCTCCGAGAGTTCAAAAATCAAAACCCACCGGTTTTCATTGGTGGTGATGACGTTCAGACGGAGGAATGGTTGATCCAGACGAACAGGATAAGGGGTCTTATACCTTGTGGATGTTGGGAAAACACGAAGGAAATGCAGTGGAAATTTAAAATTTTCCCAACTAAGCAAGGATCGAATCTTGCAATTCCTATTCCCAAATTCGTAGTGATCAAGAAACTCACTTGGATAGCAGCTTTCTTAACACGTTCTAGCTGCCCAAGAATGCTCTTCACGCAGCTTGATCCCCAAAAGCTCCCTCGAATCTTTCAAGACTTCACGATCCGAATAGGGAGGATGCTAGTTCTATATTCGGTGTTTAGACTCTAGGGTTTAGTGTATAATTATGGAGAAGGAGAAATTGTGTATCATCCCCCTATGGGGTTTGAACCCCTCTATTTATAGGGCTAGGGTTCGAACCCCACTCCTTGTTGGACAAGGAATTCGAAACTCTTTTGGAAAGGGATTTCTTGCTTGGAGACTAAGTCTCTTACTTTGACTAAAAGTCTTTCTTTTGATCAACTTGGAAAGCAAGATTCTAATCTAACTCTTTTAGCTTATTAATTTTACTTTATTTATTTTACAATAAATAACTTGAAGACTAATAATATAATTAATTCATAATTAATTATTTATTAGACTTTATTTCTCCAAATTAGAACTTTAACATTAATTCAAAATTAAATCAAAGTCTATTAAATAATCAACACATTAATTATTTAATGTTTATACACTTACACATACGTGACTACACATGTTCGACACGTGTGGCTCACACGTGTGGACCCCACCATTCGCTTGATGATTCGATCAACTCGTTTAATCGATTCAAGCTTTAACCCACGTGACCGGGTTGTTGTATGTGACCCTCAAGGTTCTTAATTCAATTAGCAGTGACCCTAATTAATTAATTCTCTAATTAATTAATTAGTCCACAGATCAAACGACCATAGTCTAGCAAAAGGTCGACAGAACCTTTAAGTCATTGACATATGTGAGATACAATCCTCCTACGTCCCATCTCTCAATCAAGATCTAGGGCAAGGGAATAATTAGAACCCTAATAATCTTGATCTTAATGCTAAGTGCATTTCATATCCATTTGATCTCAATCCAAGAAACTCTTTTCTTGATATCTTGATCCACTGCCTTAGCCAAGGACTCCTAGATGGCATATGAATGACTTATGCAATAAGAGATCATCATCTTGCTAATGCAATCGTAGGTCCTTTATTGATTCTCATATACTTTCATGTGCCACTTGTGCAGCCCCAGCATAAGCCTTGAATCAGTTGTCTAAGGCGACACCCTTTAAAGCTTACACCTAAGACCACAGAGTTAGCTCATAAAGTATCAATGGAACCTCAAGTTTAAGGATCACTTAATCACATCAATGACTCGTGAGATATTTCCTAATCTGGAAGTTTCTATTTCCAGATATAGAAGCTTCCTTTCCCATTTAGGAATCTTCTCACACGGGGCACCTAAGTGTACCTACTTATAACAAGTAAGCACCCCGATGTATCACGCACATATCAACTATACACTTTGGACCCCATGAAATAACGTGGTCCTTCTTAAGGGCGTGATCACATGAGCAAGCCTCGAACGAGTCAGGTCGACACTCCCACTGTCTTTCGGACTCATCGGCTTGGAGTGATTTCTAATCATGACTTATATGATATAGGGCTCGTCTCATGAACCACTTCACCTAAATGGTTGAATCCTACAAGTCATATTGATTAGGGGAGTTCTCATATATGCGCAGTCAAAAGGAAACACACAATCAAACAAGAGCATATAAAGAAGTGTTGCCTTAATTCGTATTATTCAAAGATTGTCTGTGATTTACAAAAGGAAAGTACTAAAGCTGACTATTACATCGGCTTTCAGGGCACTATTCCTAAAAGTGGACCCTTGGAGAAGCTGTAATGCACTCTTACGATGATACAGGGATAGGCTTATAGTTGGTGGTCCAGTGTTCAGGTGAAGTTGGAGGCTTCTGGGGAGGAGATCACTTGGGAGGTTTTTGTACGGGCAATTCAAGAACAAGTACATCCCGAAGGCTACGTGGAGCAAACGCTTGAGAGAGTTTATGGATCTCAAGCAAGGGGCAATATCGGTAACGGATTATATTAACGAGTTTGAAAGGCTTTCTCGTTATGCCCCTAATATCGCAAACGATGATGAAGCTAAGACCTCTCAATTCCTCCAGGGTCTTCGTGAGGATATATAAGATGCTTTGGAAGCTGCTAACACAAGCACATGGGCAACGGTAATGAACAAAGCTTTGAGGGTTGAAGATAGGGTGGTCATGAGGAGAAAGAAATCGTATGTTGGGCAAGGATCGAGTTTGGTGAGTTCCAACAAGTTTGGGAAGAGACCGGCTTATCAAGCTTTTCAACCGGTGAAGCCTCAGAATAAGCAGCCCCGACATGCGGGACCAAATCAGCCCTTCGCTCTTCCGGCTCCACCTAAGGCTCAATGCACTTATTGTAAGGGCCCTCACCTTGTGGATAACTGTTTCAAGCTCCATAAGAGGTGCTTCATTTGTGGGTCACCGGACCATATGTTGAGCACGTACCCGAAGAAGAAGACTGATGATAATTAGAGGCCCGCGATTCAAGCTAGGGCTTATGCTTTGGGCGGTGAGGAGGAGGAAGCTATAGAAATCAACCCAAATACCGTGATTGAAGGTACCATTAGCATTCATGGCACGACATTACATGCATTATTTGATCCCGGGGCCACTCATTCCTTTATTTCCCGAGATATTACTGCTTCTATGTCTTTGCCTGTTTCTTTATGTGAGCATGATTATGTGGTTAGTTCTCCCCTTGAGGGTAGTTTGGTGAGTTACCGTGTGTGCCGAGATTGTCTTGTGAGCTTCGAAGGCCGTGTTTTCCTTGCCGAGTTGATAGAGATACCGATGTAGAGATATAGGGTAATCCTTGGAATGGATTGGTTGTATGAGCATGGGGCTATGATGGATTACCGTGAGAAGAAGGTTTCATTGGGTTCTGTGGTTTTCACGGGTAAGAGGTTGAAGTCAAGCCCGTTTGTTTCTTTTATTGAGGCTGGTAGACTGGTCCGGGATGGTGCGACAGGTTTTGTGGCCTATCTTTTGAACAAACTGAAGGATCAGGCCAAACTTGAGGAGACGGAGGTCGTGCGAGAGTATGCTGATGTATTCCCTGAGACGTTGGGTTCTTTACCGCCTGATAGGGACATCGAGTTCGTAATCGACCTTTATCCCAGAGCAGAGCATTTTTCGAAGACTCCTTATAGGATGGCTCCTGCTGAGTTATAGGAGTTGAAAATGCAACTTGATGAACTTCTAGCTTGAGGGTATATTCATCCGAACACTTCTCCGTGGGATGCTACTGTAACATCCTGCTCGTCCGACCTTACAGGTACACCTTATCGAGAGTGTTACGTGTGGATTCATTTATTTTATATATGCCTTTAAATGTTTAATTAATTGCTTAATTGTTTATTTGAATATTTATTTGTCTTAATTGTTACATGTTTAAACGTTTTTCCCCGTTTGATTCCTTTCTTTATTTGTATGTTCCCGTATCTGCTACTAATTATGTGAAATTATGTGACAACGTGTTATGCATGAATTACGTGATTTAAGAATTTGTTTAAGTGCTCGTTAATTGTTTTTGAGTTCGTTTAATACGGTTCATCAACCGTTTTATTTGTTAAGGGATCTGAGGGCCTAATTCGTTTAGCGCACCTTGGGTTCCGAAGGGCATAACTTGAGCTCGGGAATTCGGATTCGAATTCCGGAAAAAGCGTCGGACTCACAACGAAGAATGGAAGCTAGAGAAACCAACCTTGTATTTTTCTAACCTCGTTTGATCCCTCATTTTTCACCCGGAACAAGCCTCGTGTGACAGCTTTGCCACATCTCACCATTTTGACCATAACTCCCTCATTTGTTGACCAAATTAGGTGATCTTTGGGCCCACTTGCTCCTAACTTAATCCCCTTTCTTCCCTTACCCTTTTCATTTCGGTTTTCAGCAGAAAAAGGGGAGATAAGAAGCAGCAAACCGAGAGGGGAGAGAGAGAAGGAAGCTTCATGCCATTTTTCAATTTCCAAGCTCATTTCTCGTCGGATTGGGCTCAAATTTGAAAGGTAAGTCCGGTTTTTTATTCTCCATCCCTTCCTCTTTATTTTAAGTCCAGATTTGCTAGCTTTGTTGATGATTTGAGCATGCTTTGGCTAAATTGATGAATAGTAAGGGTTTGATGGGTTTTGTGATCTCTAGCTTGTTCTCTTGTGAATTCTTTGAGTATGAAGCATGATTAATGTTCCTAAGGCATCATTTATAAGTTATATGAGCTTTCTTGAAGTGTTGGTTGAGAATTCTTGAGTTTGCCATTAATGAGTTTGATGTTTGGTATGAATTGATCTCTTTTCTTCTCTAGCTTGTGTTGTTGCCTCTTAGGATCATTTCTTGACTTGGATTGCATGATTTCTTGCTGATTAAACCTTCCTTTATATGTTATATTGATGTTAATTTGGTTGGCTTTGAGTTTTTGGTGAGTCAAGGAGCAAAATTTCGAGTTTTTTGGCCCCTGACACAAATCTACGGGGGTGGATTTTCCTTTTGAAAAAAATCCACCGGGGTGGATTTGAGGCAGACCCTCCTGGAGCTTCTAGACCTAAATCCATGGGGGTGGATTCCCCTTTTGAAAAAAATCCACCGGGGTGGATTTAGGGCAGTGGCTCCATTCGCTCCGAACTTTGTTTTCTTGTTTCTTGCTTTCCTCACCCCTAATTTGATCCCCACGCTTTGCTAACATGTTGTATTATGTGTTATGATTATTGAATTAAGTTTATGGATTCATTTGATATGAAACGTGCAAGATATGATTTTATATGCTCCATATGTTACCTACGTGCATAATTGAGTTAATGCGCCATTTATTCATCTTGCATGATCTCTTCTTGCTACTTTTATAATATGTATGCATTGATAATATGTTGTAATAAGTGCTACCTTGTATAATATGAAGTTGTGATCGAATTTAGTTGCTCGTTCTTGATTTATACTCTCATGTATTCTTAAGTGACTTAAGTGCTTCTTGATATGCATGAACGAGCTATTACTTCATTTATTCGTTTAATATGCTAATATTTTGTATGTATTATGAGTTGAGTGATATGATAACATATTGATTTATGTGTTAATTTGAAAGTATTTGATTTATGGATCCATTTAACGTGTAATAAATGGCATACGTGTTTCATATGTGCTTATACGTTGCATGCATGAACCTAAGTGATGCTTAATTGCTTTGGATGGTAATTTCTTGATCCTTTCATGACTTACATGCATAGTTAATTTATTATATGGCATGTTAGGTGTGTTATATGAAATTCATGAAGTCATTTAGCGTAATTTATGGAATTTAATATGTGTTATGCATTTGCATGCGTTAAATGACCTCTCATTGTAATTCTTATGCATCATTTGCATTCATATGCATATGCCTAGCGTTTAAATGGTTCATGTTGAGTCTAAGTATGTCCCTTGTCTTTTGTTTTGTCTTTAGGTCCGTTTCGTGGTTGACGGGGAGGTGTTTTAGAAGTGTTTTGGTTCGTTGCGTCCGGTGTGGTCGACAAGGTGAGGTTTTCTTCCTTTTTAGTTAAATGACCTACAACCCTACATGTATTTTAAGCCCTCATGCGATATACGTATATATATAATTAAGTAAATACGTGTTCGATTAGTATTTTGTGGGATTTGCCCCTTTTGCTATGAAATATTGAAAAACGCTTTTATATATATATGTAACCTATTTTATGCTTATTCGATTTGAAAAGGGTTGGAGTGTGTGAACGTTTTGAAAATAGCGAGAGATGCGACTTTGAATTAGAAGTCGGAAAATTCTGAAATTTCGAAATTAATAAGACTATGAATTCTGACTTTTGAAATAGGCTCGGGGAAGTGGTATGTGATTCTCGGGTCGACCACGGGGTCGCCGAGCTCTCTCATCAACACAACCCCATTTTGATTTAGGGAAATTCGCCCATCCTCGGGAGTTCGAGGGGAAGGCGGTTTCTTGATTACCGGCGGTTTCCGGGGAGCTGGTAGGATCCCCCGACTCACACATTCTGACGGGAGAACGGGGTTGAGTAAACGTTAACTCATCCCCAAACGGTGAAAGGGTGGATTGTTTGTGAGTTTTGCTTTATTTTGATTCCGTTTATGCTTTGAAAGGAGTTAGGAGGGTTTGAACTCGTTCTCGCCGAGTCTTTGATTTCTGCTTATGTTTGTTGTTCGTGAAACGGGAGTGGACTTGGATAATTGCTAAAACTTGGTTATTTTGGGCTTTTGCCCTAAAATCTTTTATATATTTATTATCATGGGCTAAAATGATTTAGATTGGAAAAACCACGCCCTGGTTCATGAACTTTCTGATTTGAGTATGCTCTGTTCTTATATTACGTACGTGTGAGTGTGTTAGCCCCCTCACCAGTCATTAGGACTGACCCCTCCTCATTGTTTTCTTTTCCCCTTTTTATTCTTTGAGTTGCAGGTTCTTGCGGAGGTTGTTCGTGCTAGGCGGCGGTCGTTTCTTTTGAGTTTTGGGTCGTTTAGTGAGTTCATGCATTGTTTTAGTTTATGTTTGTTCCTTTGAATTTTCGAAACATGTATAAGACTTTAAATTTGGAATTTAGTATATTTGTATAGGATATCTCACTTCATTATGGTTTATTTGATTAATTTTCGAGCATTAATATCTGTATGTATGAATCCTAGTGCTTCCGTATGTGTAACACTCTGATTTAGGGTCTAGACCGCCTAGCCTAGGTGAGATTTTGTTTATCACCCGTTCGTCGTGGCTTGGTGCGTGTGCAGAGTTTCTATTTCGTTACACTTGTCGGGCTACGGTGCGGGGGGTGTAGTGCCTTGCGCTCTAGGGTGCTACAGCTCCTGTTCTGTTTGTAAAGAAGAAGGATGGAACATTACGGATGTGTATAGATTACTGTGAGTTGAATCGGATGACCGTGAATAACAAGTACCCTTTACCTTACATCGAGGAGTTGTTCGATAGTCTATTGGGTTCTAAGGTATTTTCCAAGTTAGATTTAAGGCAGGGTTATTATCAGCTGCGTATTAGGGAGGAGGATATACCGAAGACCAGGTTCAATACTCGGTATGGTCATTTTGAGTTCGTTGTGATGCCTTTTGGATTAACTAATGCCCCAGCTGTGTTCATGGACATGATACACCGAGTGTTCAGACCGTTCCTTGACAAGTTTGTGGTAATCTTTATAGATGACATTCTGGCGTATTCGAGATCCACTGAAGAGCATGCAGAGCATCTTCGAATCATCTTGGAAACACTAAGAGAACACAAGCTTTACGCTAAGTTCATCAAATGTGAGTTTTGGATCGACAGAGTTATATTCCTAGGCCATATAATTTCGGGCAACGGAATTGAAGTTGATCCATCTAACGTTGACTATGTGCTTCGTTGGGAGAGACCGAGAAATGCCTCAGAGATCAGAAGTTTTCTTGGGTTGGCAGGGTATTATCGCAGGTTTGTAAAGGATTTTTCTAAGATTGCCCCCCCGTTAACCCGTTTAACTATGAAGGTGGTAAAGTTTGAGGTGGATGACAAGTGTGAAGCAAGTTTTTAGACTTTGAAGGTGAAGTTGACTTCAGCACCGATTCTTACCCTACCCGAGGGTACCGAGGGTTACGCAGTTTACACAGATACTTCCAAAGAGGGTATCGGATGTGTTTTAATACAGAACGATAGAGTGGTAGCTTATGCTTCAAGGAAGTTGAAGGAGCATGAGAAGAATTACCCTACCCATAACCTTGAATTAGCCGCCGTTGTGTTTGCTTTGATGAAGTGGCGACACTATCTATACGGCACAACTTTCGAGGTGTTTATTGATCACCAGGGCCTCAAGTATCTCTTTTCTCAAAAGAATTTGAATGTGAGCCAGAGGCGTTGAATGAAGTTACTAGAGGATTATGATTGTAAAATCCAGTACCATTCGGGGTAAAGCTAATGTGGTAGCCGATGCCTTGAGTAGAAAGGCGGGCGTGGCTAGTTTGGAAGCAGGTTCTTCGAGTTCGGGTTCAGAGATTTTGGTTTCAGGGACTTGGTTGGCCAATCTTACTGTTTTTCTGGATTTGAAACAGCAGTTGTTAGAAGTTCAAGCCTCGGATGCAGAGATCCAGAAGTTGGTAGCTCATTCTAGAGATGATCCGAATTCTAAGTTTGGATTTGATAATTCAGGTTTGTTGAGGTTTGAAGCGAGAGTTTGTGTCCCAGAAGAGCTCAAGAGGCTTATACTTGAGGAGGCACATCGCTCAGGGTATTCGATCCATCTGGGTGGTACCAAGATGTATCGGGATCTGAAAGAGAAATTCTGGTGGAATGGCATGGAAAGGGATGTCGCGAACTTTGTGAAGCGATGTCTAACATGTCAGAAGGTGAAAGCAGAGCACCAGAAGCCAGGTGGAACTCTCCAACCACTTCCTATTCCCGAATGGAAGTGGGAGCAAGTGACAATGAACTTTGTGTCCGGCTTGCCTAGAGTTAAAGGAGGGTTTGATGGAATATGGGTGATTGTCGACAGGTTTACTAAGTCAGCCATTTTCCTCAAAATTCGGATGTCCGAAAAGGTACCAAAACAAGCCGAGTTGTATAGTCGGGAGATTTTAAGGTTGCATGGAGTTTCGGCTAGTATTGTTTCGGATCGGGATCCGCGGTTTACTTCGATCTTTTAGCAGATTCTTTAGAAGTGTTTGGGCACTAGGCTCAAGTTTAGCACTGCTTCGCATCCTCAGACGGACGGTCAATCTGAAAGACTAATTCAGTATCTTGAGGATATGGTTAGAGCATGTGGTCTGGATTTTCAGGATAAGTGGGACGAGCACCTAGCTTTGGTGGAGTTTGCTTATAACAACAGTTGTCAGGCTTCGATTAAGATGGCTCTATAGCACCCCGAGCGAAGGGCACCACATCCCCCGCACTAGAGTCCAACACGTGTAATGAAATGAAGAGTCCGGACACGCATCAAATAATAACGAACGGGAGACAAACAAAACACATACCCTAGTTAGGCGGTCTACACCCTTATCAAAGTGCAATAAAAAAAATCGAGTAGAGCAGAAGCGATTAAGCAATTCATAACATAATCCCAAGATCATATATATATATACCAAAATAAGTCCAAGCTAGCATGCTAGATCCATAAACAAATAAAAAAATATACAATGCCCATCCGGGGCCAAAAGAACAAGAGCTAAAGTTTAACAAGAGCCAAAATACATATCCCCAGAATATATCAAAAGTGTGTAAACAAGAAATAAACCACTAAAATGCAAAATGAAGACTCGAGCTATGCCACAAGTAAGACACTACGACAGAGTTTCCACCTAGCTCACTCTCCAACTGTACCTACAACTCAAGGAAAAAGGGGGAAAAGAGAAACAACAGTGAGGGTCAGTCCTAAAGACTGGTGAGGGGACTAACTCACGCACCAGTAATACATATATAGCAAAGCACTTAACAAAAACAAAAAGATCCATGAACTGAGAATGGTATTTGCACTCTAAAATATTTCACGTGATAGTAGATATACGTACTTAAGGAGTTAAAGGCTATAGTCCAAAATAACCAATTTTAAGTAATTATAAATCTATTCCCGTTTCAAAGATCATACAAAGTTACACAACTCGTCGAGTACAATTTAATCCTCCAAACTTCCATATTCAAAGGCATTTATAAAATCAAAATAGAATTCATAAACCATCCTTTCTCCGGGTGATAAAAGGGTTGACGGCCCTAAATATCAACAAAATACACATGAGACAAGGCTTAATTACGACCTTGAAACCTTCGGCGGTTGCCTCCGTCGGCTCAAGAGAAACACCCTTCCTCAAACCTCCCAAGGTTGGGTTAGACTCTCAAATGGAAAGTGTTGATGGGAGAGCTCGGTGACCCCATGGCCGTCCCAAGATACCATACCACTCTCCAGGGCCCAAAGCAAAAAGCAAAGTTGACATATACCACAAAGCTCATCTTTCAAAGCCCAAAGCTCGCTTACACACACACTCTCTTCAAAGGTTTTCAAATCAAATGCAAAATAGCTTATATACATATACCAATCGTTTTCAAAGTCTTATAACAAACGGGACAAGCCCTAAAAGTACATATCTTACACATATCTATCATATAATATACGTATTTCGCATGCGAGGCTTCAAAACACATAGGGTTGTAGGTCATTTAACTAAAAGAACAAAACCTCACCTTGAACACGTGTAGTGGTGACAAAAGAGTGCGAAACAAACGCCTAAGGAGCAAGCTCGCCGTAAATGGAAAGGTCCTTTGTGCCAAACAACCAACAAAGGATACTCTTAGACTCAAATGAACTAATAGACGCTCAACAAATGCGTATGAATGTGAATGATAAGTATGAAATGCAACAAGGTGACAAGTAGGGCATAAGTGATCATATCTTGCACGTTTCATATCAAAATGATCCATAAATTTAATACAATACTCATAACACATAATACAACATGTTCACAATAATATAAGTCATATACGGAGCAAGGAAATAAGTAAACAAAGCAAAGAAACGAACAAACAACATAAACACCCATAAGAGAGGGGCTAAGAACCCTTCTCTTTCTGGCCCTAACGGTCGTTAGCCAGGTCAGAGGTTCATACCTAGACTAACTGTTGTTACCCCTACAAAAACTAAGGGGGACTAACCCCCGTTTAGAGGGTCAGAGACCCAAGCCAGGGCACTAACGCCCATTACTCCCCCCAACAAAGAAAGGCCCTAACGGGCATTGGGGTCACGCTGGGCTGAAGTGATCCAAATTTTAGCCCTGAAACACCCCAAACGCTCAAAGATAACCAGGCCAACACCAATATAACACATCAAAGTAAGTTAGGGTAGCAAGAATTCATGCATTTCAAGTCATTAAATGGTCCAAACTTGCAACAACTCATGCTAGAAATGAAAAGAGAACAAGTTCTTATAAAAACCTCAAAATTTATTAATTGCAAAGTCATGAATTCTCAACTAACACTTAAACAAAGTTCATAAAGGTCATAAATGATGTCTTAGGATCAAAATACATGCTTCATATCAAAAGAATTCACAAGAAAGCAAGCCAGAATCATCAAATTGCTCCAAACCCTTCATTATTCATCACATAAGCCATATAATGCTCAAATCATGGTGAAATCTTGCGAAGTTGAAGTTAAAATGATCAAAAAGTCATGGGGATAACAAATATTAGCTTACCTCTTTGATTGGGAGAGAATTTATGGTGAGTTTAGCTCAATATCACAAGGAAATGAATAATACTCTCTCTTCTTCCTTCTTCTTCTCTTGTTCAGACTTGGTGGGTATGTTTCTCTTCCTTTTTGGTGTGTGGATCAAAATGATCTGATAGAGAGGGGTAGAGAATTGATTTGTTAGATGAAAGGGCTAAGAATTGGTCAAAAAGGTGCTCATATGAAATAGTTATGGGCATTTAAATCAAGGAAGGTACTTTCGGTACAAGTTGCTCGTTTCGATTGAATTTTGGAGGTTCAAACGGGCTTAGTTCCCAAGCTCTCAAATCTCGTTACAAGTCTAACACCTCTTTCGTAATTCAAATCCAAAATCCTGAGCCCAAGATAAGCCGCCCGGAACCCAAGGTACGCCAAATGCTCTTTAGCCCCCTCATTTTCGGTTCTGTTAAAAAAAAATGAGCCAAAACCAAACCAAATAAATTCAAAATCACATAATGAGTATATAACCATGTTCATAACTCATGTACTTCATGCATATAAAAATTTCACGAAAAACGGAATTAAATTCGGATAAGTATAGCTTAAGTTCAAAGTCACGTATTCATAAACGTTCAAAACTTAAGTACAAGGATCAAAATCTAATTCAAATAAGTTCATATATCATCAAAACATCAATAAAAACAATTAATTGCATAAATAAATAATTAAATTATGCACGTAATAAACCCGTGACGTCATACCTGAGAGTCCAAAAGGTCGGGATATTACAGGCTCCGTAAGAAGCACTTTATGGAGAAAGTGCAAGTCTCATCTGTTTTGGGATATCGAGGATTGGAGGTGGACCGAAGAGGATAAACTCGAGAGAGCAGAGCCCAAGGAAAAGATTGTTTCTACTATTGAGAAGGTTCATAGGATCCGACAAAGGGTGAAGGCAGCTCAGGCTCGTCAGAAGAGTTACGCCGATAAGAGAAGAAGGCCCTTAGAGTTTGAAGTCGGAGATAGAGTCTTTCTGAAAGCATCTCCTAGAAAGGGCTTCACTCGTATAGGTAAAGGTGGAAAGCTCAGTCCACGTTACCTCGGGCTATTTGAGATCTTGGAATGGATTGGAGAGACGGTGTATAGATTGGATCTACCGCCAAGTTTGACCGGGATACGCGACGTGTTCCACGTTTCTCAGCTTCGTAAGTATTATCCCGATGAGACAATCGTTCTTCCTGTTGAAGAAGTTCAATTAAAGCCGGACTTAACGATAGTAAAGCACCCGGTTGCAATTCAGGACCAGAAGATGCAAGAGTTGAGAAACCGGCAGATTCTTTTGGTCAGAGTTGTTTGGAGAGATCAAAAATCCGAGGAATCAACTTGGGAAACCCAGGAGAAGATGAGAAGTTTGTATCCCGAGTTGTTTAAGGCCCCGAGTCGGACTTGAGGACAAGTCCCTTTTAAGGGGGGAGGGGGGAGGGGGAGGTTGTGACACCCCGATGTTTCGGCCGTACAGGTATGACGTAATTGTGCATTTTAAATTATTTATTTTTATGCACTTATATGTTTATCAAATGTTCAAATGTTATTCTTTAATTATTTGAACCTTTATTTGAACGTTTATGCTCTTTTCGTATGTATTATCTCCGTTCTTGACCGTTTTTCTATTTCGATTTTTGTGCTTATTTGATACACATGAGTTATACGTGTTATGAACGTGTGAATATGCTCATTTTATGTTTTCAAATTTGTTTGTTGAGCTTTTGGGGTGTTTGATTCATTTGGAACCTAAAGGAGGCTAAAACGTTTTTAGTGCACCTTGGGTTCCGGGTTGTGTAACTCGAGCTCGGGAATTCGGATTCGAATTCCATCGCTTTTGTTGGTCTTGTTTTGACGATTCAGAGCCAATGGGTAAAGCCTTGTATTTTTCTAAACCCGTTTGATACTTCGAAATTTGACCGAAAACTCACCTCGCGCCAAAGTGACCATCTTGGAGTAATTTGCACATTAGTCCTTCATCTTTCCACCTTTTCACATGAGACTTGGTCCCACACAACCTCAACATAACCTAATTTCTTTCCTTACTCCTTGATCTCGGTTCCCATAAGAAAAAGAAGAGGAAATTGCTGCACTTCGGAGAAATCACAAAGCCATCCCGTCACTATTCATCCAAGGAGAAATTTGAGCTCATTTCTTCATTTTCCTCCATCATCTTCAATAAGTAAGTATATATTTGTTATCACTATCCTTATGTGATCATTTTAATCCATGGAAATCAGATTTTGAGCTAAGTTTGATGAATTTATGGGTATGGGATTGAATAGTGAGGGTTTAAGCCTTGTTGATGATCTCTTGCCATCCATGGACTTATTTCTTGAATATGATCCTCCTTTTGTTGGAAGTTGAGAGTATTGAATATCACCATTAATGGACTTCAAGGTTTTTGCATGAGATAGATTTTTATGTTTTTCTTTCTTGAATCCTTTCTTGGCTTGAGTCATCATGTGTTGGATATAATGTATTTGCTATGTTTTTTCTTGAGTTTTATGATTTGTTATGCCTTCTTTGAGTTGCTGCCTTGTTCCCCTGTTTTCTTTCCCTATTCGAACATTGTTGCTGCTATTTTTTTTTCCGTGAACGAAGGCCAACACGGTCGTGCCCATTTTGAACGTGAAATGGATGAGGCCGTGTTGAAACTTCAACTTTGGCTGATTAATTTTATAAAATCGGACACAGTCGTGTCTATTTTGTACCGTAACCAACACGGCAGTGTCCAAGTTTTGATTTTGGCCCCAGAATTTATTTTAACCGGACACGGCCATGTCCACTTTGAATTAAAACCAGACATGGTCGTGTCATGTGAGTGCAGTGGCGGCGGTCGTTCGTTTTTTGATTTGATGCTTTTCATTGTGGTTTCTCGCTTCGTGATGACTCTTTTGTAATGCTAACTCGTTGTTTTATATGTTATATGCATTGTATTAAGTTTATCAATCCGTTTGAGTTTTCCGAGTATGAGTTTGTATGACCTAATTAGTACGTTTATGCATTCCATTTGCATCCATTGCATTCATAAGCATTCTCGGGTATCTATTTGGTTCATATTTGACTCTAAGTCTCGGTCTTGTGTTCTTGTGTTTCAGAGCCTCTTCCGGACGTGTAAGAGCCCGAGGTTTAGGTGGTTGGTCGCCCTTTTGGATCCTACTTCTGCTCTCCTTTTGTTATAAGGTGAGGTTTAGGAACTTTGTATTAGTTATTGACCTACGACCTCCTATTTGATGTTTTCACACCCCTTATGCGAATATATATCTTATATATATTTAAATAAGCATGTTTAAGCTATGATTATGACGTTATGGAAATGTTTGAATCTTATGAAACGGTATATGTATGAGCATATATAAGCTTAAGATTTTGAATCCTTTTGTACGTTACGTTATGTTTGAGAGCGTTATACCCTGAAAGATGGGAATATGGTTTGGTATGGTATGTTGGGCCCCGGGGATTATGGGTAAGGAATGCCCGGGACCGCAAGGGCCGTTGGGTTTGGCCTGTGCGTAGTTACCTTTGAGATATTCACGTGCGACTCTTGGAGGTTGGGAAGGCGTGGTATCTTGAGCCCTCGGTTGATAACCGGGGAAGACATAGCATGGGTAGCTACCCCGTATGTTTTTGTATTGTAGGTAGAGAGGGTTTGATTCCCGAAACACCATTGATGTGGGGATGGATTTGTATTTATGAATTTTGTTTTTACGTTATGTTTTGAGGAGTTAGTGGCGGTCCATACTCGCCTGACGTTTGTTTATGTTATGTATTGATGGTTTATGGATCGAGATAGGATTTCCTTTATGTATATTACGTTACCCTTTTAAAAATGATTTGGTATGCAAAACCCTAGCCTCGATTCATGACCATCCCTTTTGATATATGCTCTGTTATTTATACTTATATGTGTGTAGGTGTGCCTTAGCCCCCTCACTCATTCGAGTTGTAGACTGACCCCTCTCCTTTACCCCTTTTAAGTTTGCTCGAGCTAGGCGGGGAAGTACATCGTGTCGAGTCGTACTTAGCTGTTTAGGTCGAGTCTGCATTCATATTTTCGTCTTTTGGATACTTTTATTTTGGGATTGTATTGGAATTTGAATACCTGTATTATTTTGGGCCTTATGGACATTGTATATGTAGCACCCTGGAGTGCAGGGCACCAGATCCCCCACACCATAGCTTGACACGTGCAACGAATTGGGAACTCCGCACACGCAGCAAGCTACAGCGAACGAGAGATAAACAAAATCTCACCTAGGCTAGGCGGTCTAGACCCTAATACAAAGTGCACGTAATAATCAAATCAAATGCGGAAGCACCAAGATTTCAGATAACCATACATACATGCTTTTATATTAAGGATACAAGAAAACAATTATACATGCCATGCCCATCCTGGGCCAAATTAAATCTCATACAAGTATCAAAGCTCGAAACTAAAGTAATAACTTATACATATTTATACATAATACCAAAATTGGAAAATAAAGATGCAAGGTATGCAAAGGACTCTACTAAAGACTCAAACAATCCAAAATAAAAGACCGCCGCCTAGCTTGAACTGAAGAACTGAACCTGCAAACTCGAAAGCAAAAAGGGGAAAAAGAAATAACGAAGAGGGGTCAGTCCTAAAGACTGCTGAGGGGGCTAACACACGCTCAAGTACATATAAGTAAGAGCATAACATATTAAAAATTTAAGAGTTCATGAACCGGAGCATGGTTTTTGCATTCTGAAACATTTTAACCCGTGATAATATATATAACGAAAAAAGGTTTAAGGCTGAAGGCCAATATCAACCAATTTTAGAAGTTAGAAGTCTCTCCCATTTCACAAACCATAAGCAGAAGCAAAGACATACTAACTCGGCGAGTACGAGTTTCCAACCAACCTTTTTCATTTGCATAACCAAAAGCAAAGGTGAAACTATATTCAGAAACAATCCAACCTTCTCCGTTTGGGGAAGAGAGGTGCTGCCCTCAACCCTAGCTCTCAGCAAAATATGAGTCGGGGGATCCTACCCGCTCCTTCGACGGGGTTACCGTCGGCTCAAGAAGACCCGCTTTCTCCTCGACCTCCCGAGGTTGCGCTAAGTCTCCCATTGGTGGAGTTGTGTTGATAGGAGAGCTCGGCGACCCCACGATTGACCCGAGTTACCATACCACTTCTCCGGGGCCCAAGGCAAAGTGCAAAATGCATACACATATCCACAGGCTTATCTTTCAAAGCCAAAGCTCGCTAGTGCAAAACACACACCAACCCTTTCTAAAATCAAACAAACAAAAACGTAGCTTATATATATATATAAACATTTTCAAAAGATTTCATAGCAAACGGGCCAATTCCCACAAAATACGTATCAAACATGTATCTATATACATATATATATAAGTCACAGCAGGCTTAAAACTCATGTAGGGTTGTAGGTCATATTAAATAAAAGAAAGAAAACCTCACCTTGTCAACCAAACCGAACGAGATGAACCCAAAACACCTCTAAGAGACCTCCTCGTCACCCACGGGACAAACCTAAGGACAAAACAAAGAGCAAATGACGAACTTAGACTTAATACACACCATTTAGATGATCGAAAAATGCATATGAATGCAAATGATGTATAAAGAATGAAATGAGAGAGCACTTAGGTCATATAATGCCATATTAAATCATACTGGATAATAAATCACATATTTCACGTTAAACAATTCCATAAACTTCACACAATGAACATAACACAGATCATTCATACCATAAAAGAAGCAAAGAGATATCATTTAAGGCAAAGAAATGAGGTAATCAATCATACATGCAAGTTAGAGACCATAAAGAGCATTTCAAGTTATGTATCGCGTAAGAAAGCATCGAATTCACACCAAATAAATTCATAAATTTAGCCTAATGATCATAACACATCATATTACAACATATTATAAGCACTCATGAGTTTAAATTACATAAGTGAGGCAAAGGAATGCAAGAAGGCATCACACGTACATTGAAATGTTCATGCAAATAAGCCACATTTACACTTATTAAACAAGGCCATAAAATTAAAATAATTAATGAAATGTATCATATACTAACATATTAACATGTTTGGATCATAACTGGGGAGGGAGAAATCAAATAAATCGAAAACAAATTGAGAAAACGAACAAGTAAACAATACCACAATGCAGCCACAAATGAAGCTAAAAAGGGAAGGGGTAACGGGGGTTAACACTCCCATGTACAATGGGAGTAACCCCCATTAAGGGACACAACAGTCCAAGCCTTCCAAGGTTGGAGGAGTTAACGGGCGTTACCTCCTCAAAGGGAAAACGCCTTAACGGGCGAGGGTGGTAAAGTTGTCATACGGGTCTCGGTTCGGGCAAAATTCGGAGATCTAAACGGGCTTAGAAAAATATGAA
Source organism: Lantana camara (assembly GCA_037501455.1). Classification (NCBI taxonomy): domain Eukaryota; kingdom Viridiplantae; phylum Streptophyta; class Magnoliopsida; order Lamiales; family Verbenaceae; genus Lantana; species Lantana camara. The sequence goes on from CM074863.1 coordinate 78,165,745, forward strand.
TCGAAGTTCTCTAGATTCCAATCTTCATTATGACTCCGGCACCGCTTCTGGAATTTGAATCCGAATCCCTGATCTCAAGATACTCCTTCCGGAACCCGATGTGCGCTTACGAGTTAGGCCATTAAGCCCCTAACAAATATAACGGTTCAAAAACCATAACAAACGAACTTAAAAACATAAAATGAACATGAAGACAAGTTCATAACATATAGTTCATGTATATCATATAATCACAAAATTAGAACCGAAAACGGGTTCAAACGCATAAAAAAAAAAAAGGCAAAAGAGGCAAAAACGATCACATAAAATTCAAATATAAATTCACATAATTCAAATAAGTCACATAAACAGTATAATAAACATATAATTTGTGTAATTAAATAATTTAAATGCGCACATAGCTCTCTCGTAGTGGCGTACCTGTACGGCCGAACGAGCGGGATGTTAAAGTATATATGTTAATGTATGTTTTCGTTGAGCTCTTTTGGATCCTGATTCTTTCTTCCGCACTTCTGATTTACTGTTTTGCGCGCTCTGGTTGTCTTTAGCCCCGCTTAGCCTAGTGTGTGAGTGTAGGTCCCCGTTCTCTTAGACTTGGGCTTATATATGGAGGTCCATTTCATATGTGGGTTTGGGTTTAGGTGTGGGGGATGTGGTGGCCCACCGTTCCGGGTGCTACAAGTGCCCTAGAAGAGCCAAAATAATTTAGGTCTCTTTTTGTAAACTACTCTTATCAGCAGCAATTTGTGACACTAGTGAAATAATAAATGTAACGTTTCATAGTTGTTTAATTCTATGTGGCCAACTCATCATATGTCATTCAAGTTTATTAATTATATAATATAACTGTTTGTATATGGATGAAACCCCAAGGTCACATTAAGCTACGGGACTTGACCTCGCATAGGGATGGCGGTTATAAAACAAGTCTCTATGGCGTGACCTAAACCAACTCCAAGTCGAAGATTCTATTAAGCACGGGGATGTTGACTTGACTCATTTGAGACTTGCTCATACAATGTGCCTTAAGAAAGGTTACTTTGTTTCGTGAGTATTGTATGTGGAGACATTCACACGCGTATGGGGGGTGCTTGTTAGGGAACAAGTACACTAAGGATCCCGACAGGAACACCTCAATGGGGTAAGGCTTTTACGCCTTAATGATGAGGTTGGTTCCTTAGTAATGGTAGTGTCTAAATGGTCCTTAGACTTGAGGCTCCATTGATGCTCTGTGCGTGACAAGGACAATGTTTGATATGCGACTAGAGATTCATGGGTTCCATGAATCTCGCTATGGTTATATGTTGTCATTGTCCGAATCATGTATGGGGGCATATGAGATGCCAACATAGAATCTATCACTCGTCTAGAAGAACGAGTGAATCACACATGAATTCTATTGTAGCACATTCCACTTAAATCCTTGCGTAAGGTAGTGAGATCTAAATTAGGAAAAGAGTTTCCTAGAGTGTTAGATCAAATGAAATTGCTATTAGAATTAATTCATAGCATTAGGACTAGTGGGATTCTATCATTCCCATGCCCTATGTCCTAATCGAGGATTAGGCGATAGAAGGATCTTATCTCACGATATACATGAGACTGAACGGTTCACAACTTAAACTTCACCTGTTGGATGGGTGGTCATGAGCTTTTCACTAGACATCGATCATGATCTGTAGGTACTGCTTAATTAAAAGGAGTTTTAATTAAACAGTGATTAATTGAAAGGGTTAAATTAAATCAATAAGATAAATGATTATCTAAAATACCACATTAAGAATGTGGGCCTACTGCTATTCATTGGTGAACCTAAGGGGTCACACAATGACTCGAGTTGAACAACATGATTATCTAAAGATTAATAGAGATTGATCGATAAATTAAATGAGTTTAATTTATAATATGAGAGAGTAATTAATTAATAGTGATATTAATTAATTTATGCTTAATTGTTAAGGTGGCTCTGATACCACTTGTTGGGAAAACACGAAGGAAACGCAGTGAAAATTTAAGATTTTCCCAACTAAGCAAGGGTCATGTAGCATCCAAACCCCCAAGGCACTACATCGCCAGCACCATAGCCCGATCCACATACGAAATGGATAATCCGTACATAAACCGAAACTATAGCGAACGGGTGACAATCAAGAAATAACGAGCTAGGCGGGACAACTCCCCAACACAATCAAACCAAGACATGCAAATCAAAAGCGGAAGCATTTATATCATCAATACATATAGGTACCATATTTACATCCAAAGTATATATAGTAATAGGTACCAACATTTATCAATACATTATCATCTCCTATATATCATTCATGAATAAGTATCCAAAAGCTACTAACATGAGACTCCAAAAGTACAATACGTGGAAATGCAATGCTAGACTCGACTGAAAAGGGAAGATACTACTCGAACTCCCGCCTAGCACGACCACGACCAAAAGTACCTGAAAAGTGAAGTATCAGTCTACCGAAGACTGAGTGAGGGGCAGAGATATATATAACACACATCGCATGCAAGTCATAGCCTCGGGTGAAGATTTGGAAATGAAATAAATATAAGTTTCAAGAATCGCTTGCTCTTTGCACGAGATTACAACTATCAATTTTAACATGTTAACTTGTCATTTTCATGAAATACGTGGCCCGACGAGTGGGGGCAATTCTCCAACCTTCACACCAAACGTGAACAATACATGCTTACTTGAATAACGTAATACGTGATTATGCATTTCATTTAGTGCTCATTTAGAAACATAATCATGACTGGAAACATGCATAACCTGAGGACAATCCATGGTGCCGGATTCGTCCCCAGTCTCCTTCTTCCTCTGGGTGATAGTGGGTTTGCAAGGCCCAATTATCCACGACATGGTGTACATCGGGAACATGACTCCCACGAACGGAACTCCTTCCACCACCAAAATCCTGGTGGCTTCGGGGTGATCCCAAAGAGGTGAGGATAGCGCAAGAGTTACCCGTCAGCCCTTGCTTTCCCGGTTGGCTCAAGCTACTACCCTCGGGCCTAAGTGTAATCAGGGTACTCGCCAAAAACATGCTTGAATCATGAACAATGATGGCTTGCTTGCTTGAAAGTGTTTATATTTTGGAAAGCAATTATAGATATAATAGGTTTTGGCCGAAAACAACACGTAAGGGTTATAAAGGTTCTATGTACCTAGAACAAAACCTCACCTGTACAAGGAAATACGACAAGGATATACTCTAGTGAGCCTGCTCCTCATCCACGGCCTCGTGATCTGTGCAAACACGACGTGTATACATGAGACTTGACTAAAAAAGGACCAATTATGACGAACGGCGAACATGCGATGAAATGATGTGTCATTATTAATGTAACAGGCAATTATCATGTTTTGGCATGAAACGTATCAAATATTAACAATTTGAAATTAATTAAACCATTGGATTAAAAAGTGAAAATTTCGAAATCTTGAGAGTCTGTGAGAGGGTCGCGGTCGCGACCATTTTTCCTCTATTTTTGGCCAATTTTTTCAAAAGTCGAAACTTGGCCAAATTTTGGTCGCGGGCGCGACCTGAGTTTATACCCGAAATGTGAGAGGGTCACGGGCGCGACCATTGTTGTTCTGTTTTTGGTCGCGGCCGCGACCTTCAAGTTTTGCAGAAAAACAGAGTAGAAAACAGGGGAAAGTTACGGCAATAACAACAAAGCTTCCAAAACTCCAAGTTTGATCAATAAAGGCAAGGATTGCTGGTAATATACATGCATACATATTCAAGATATGATAATATACCACTTAAACACATAAATCATGAAAAATCATCAAGAATTCAAGTCTCCATTCATGCTCATATCATCATATCATTTCATATTTTGCAAGAATTCATGCCATGAATCATGTTATAATCATTTATTCATATATCAACAACCAATAATCCACATACTCCATGATTTCTCAAACCCTAGCTATCACATATTTGATCAAGGATCATGACTCCATGCATATACCTACCTTTGAAGTTAAAGAAATGGAGAGGGGAGAAGGTGATGATGATCAAGCTCTAAACTTGGAATTTTTCTTGAAAATTTTTGATGAAAATGATGAAATCTCTCCTTTCTTTTTCCTTGAAGGAACCGAGAGTGAAGGGAGAAAATATGTTGGGAGAATTTTGGATGAATTTTATCAAGGAAGCTTGGAGATGTATATTACGTGATTCATCCCATTTTGAAACATTTGAAAGGCTCAATTTGCAATTCAATCCCTCAAGATTTTAAGTCATGCAATCAAGTATACTTTGTTTGGTAATTGATCAATTGAATCCATGAGAAAGCTATGCAATTTGGTCCCTAAATTTAAAAAATAAGCAAGTAGGGACAATTCAATAATTAAATCACTCTCGGAATATATTTCACGTAACGAATATTTTTCCATGACATGATATAATTTTTCCAATGATATGAATTCATATAATTCACATAATAATATGATATGCAATTTTTATAAAAATATATGAAGTCATGTAGTAATGTAACAGCCCAAAACAGGGCCTGGATGAAAACAGTAAGTTAAGGCAGTGGTAAAGCGTTTATAGACCGTGATCCAACTTTTTGAATCATCATGCATTGCATTCTTACATGAACTTTGTGCTCGTATATGTTCTGACATGCTTTAAGGGGGAATTCTTGACCTTTGATACAGTTTAGTATTCATAACCCGAGCCTACTTTGTTCATATTGATACTCGAACCCTAGAGGTTCATCACACATGTTTCCCAATCGTTTGAACTTGTTTCCCGAACTCAGAAAGTCTTTCTTGAGCCATAAGGGTATTTTTGGAACTTACCGACCAAAGTTACTATTCATCAGAAAATGAGCTTTTGATTCTGATACCTTTTTCTACCCAAGTTATAGTCGAATCGATCCTTGAGTCGAGATGAGTCTTTTGAAATTATTCTTGGCTTGGAAATCCATTCTGGAACTTTGTTTTATTGAAAACGTTTTTGAAAACCCTAGTTTACTATTCCTTTTACGAACGGTTTTCATTCGGAAAATGTTTTCTCTTCGGATTTGCACTACTTGAGCTATTTCAAGATTTTTGAGATGTTTTACAACTCTTGATTCAAGTCCTAGCTTGAAATTTGGAAGCGTACGTTCGTACGTGAGAATTCACTATTCATCCTACGTTTTCAACTTTTTAACGGTAAAACGTTTTATAGTCGATTTTGGACTCAAAACGCTTCTCGATTTATTTCTTGAATTTTAGAAGCAATCCGGACTTGAAAATCATTTTAGAAAGTCGTTTTTCACTCATGTCGAGTTTCGAGCTCAAAACTTTTATTCACTAAAACTAATGTATCTTTCAAACGGTAAATCCGATTTCGACGAATGAATATGCGTTTCGAAGCTAATTTTCTTGCCGTCGGAATGGTTATACTTCCAGCCACTTATCCTCGAGCCTTGGGGGATGAAATTACAGAAATACCCCCAGCAGCCCCATTTTAACTTCAACATGCCTAAAGCTTCCAAGAGAAGTTATTCCATTTTTGCTCTCCTACCCTTCTCCACATTTTATTTCCAAGGTGAGGGGCTTCTCTTCAACTATAAATAGAGGGTTCATGGCATTTCATTCCTTGCTCAAAGTTGTGTTAACAACACCCTTTCTTCTCTCCCTCTCCCCCTCATTGCCGTCGGCACCCCCCCACTAGAGCTAGGTTAGTTTGTTTTGTTTTTATGTTATGTTTAGTTTAGTTTATGTTTTATGTTATGGTATGTTTATATTATGTTTAGGTTGGGTCTTAGGGTCTTCCCTAAGCCATATAGGATTTTATTTTATGCATTTATTATATAGTTTTTATGGTATGTTTTGATAGTTGTTTATATGTTTTAATTGTTTAGTATATGCTTGAATATGTTATGAATTGCTCTAGTATATGCTATGATCATGTGATATGCTTGTTATATTATGAGAATTGATGCATGATTATGGAATTTGAATTATGTTCATGCATGCTTGCTAATGGAATAGTGATTTACAATTTATTATGTCACAACTTGTTACATGTTGATATGGAATTAAATTGTTACATGTTACATGCCTAAAGGTTCATGATATATGATATGATGATATGAGATATGTTGTCACATTGTTATATGACTCTTGAATTATGAATTGAGTTTATGTTATGAGTTGGATTAATGGATTAGTGCCTTGATCATGATATACACTTTAATAGTGTCACATGTATAACCTAAGATAGAATAGTGTTTCATAACTTGATCTTATGCCTTAATTGGATCGCTTAACTATAGGTTATACCTTTAACCTAGATCACACTTGATTATATTAACATGAACTTGAAACTATAGGATATAATCAAGATCATAATTTGATTAGGGTGTGTGTGTGTGTGTGCATGCCGTGTGTGTGTGGGTGTTCGTGCATGGTGTGTGTGTGTACCGTGTGTGTGTGGGTGTGTGTATAGTAAGGGTTTGACCCGACCCTTTGACCCGACATGTGAATAGTAACCTGTGAATAGTAATCGTGAATAGTAATCTGGAATAGTACTTTTGAATAGTGCTTTTGAATAGTAAAAATGAATTAAAACTTGTGCATTCTCGATAGACATTTGCACCTAGGGTTTCCATATCCAGGGTCTAAAATGTGTTTTCAAAATGTGTTTTCTTTGGTGGACTTGTTTCTTAACTTAAGGTTTGCCATAGGACTCATAATTTGACTAAAGCTTACTCGGTTATAGTAAGATCATAGTCTAACGTTAAGAGTAACTCACTTTGATGTATTCCTTTGTGTGTTACCTTTCTTGAATACCTTAAATGGTATTACTCTCTTGTGTTACATGTTCTTTACATGTTCCTTGTTCATTGTTTCTTGCATTTCATATGCATCTTGGTTAGTAGTGGGTCTTAGTTGTTAAGCTCACTCTAGTACACCACCTACAAGAGTTAAAGTTGAGCACTGGGATCCCCAGGGCACCGCTTAATCTGTCTACCTACCTTTGTTACTGATAGGTGAGGTGAAGTTATAAATGTTTTCCAACTGGAACCACGATTATACTATCGTATCATATGTTTTGAAATTCAAAGCTAAACCTCGTTTTGAACTACTCCCTTTTATCGGGACATTCTCTTGAAAGGATCATTCATACTTTAATAGTATACCTTGATCAACAGTACATGTTTTCCAAAGTTCTGCATTCTTGTTCAAAGACAGTTACATGATTGGCATATGTTTTCAAAGTACAGTTTACAGACAGTTTCACATGTTTTCAGACAGAATCATATGTTTTACAGACAGCATCATATGTTACAGTTACAGTTTCACATGTTATAGTTAGCATACTGGAGTGTTACTCTGGTCACTGCTAATCTTAAATGCAAGCATACAGTTTACAGTTTGGGCCCGCCGGTTATGTGTGGAGGTGATGCTCGGGAGGTGAGCGCCAATGACATCACCAATACCGGCCGCCACACTTAGACAATTGACACCGACTTTTAACAGGAGGTTTGTTAAGTCAGGACAATCTGTCTGGGAACGGACAGCAAATCTGTTCCCATTACATGTTTACAGGTCGCCTAGGGTTAGCTACCCGAAGTGACAACCGGTGGAGGATGGTGCATGTTTGTGTGTGTTGGTAAGAGTTGTTGTTGACCTTGGTCCAATAGTCTACTGTGTGCGGAGTTGTTGTTGACCTTGGTCCAATGCTCTACTTTATGTGGGGTTATTGTTGATCTTGGTCCGATACTCTACTATACGTGGAATTATTGTTGATCCTAGTCCGATGCTCAACCAAATCATGTTTTCTGGAGTAAGGATGGAGGAGCCTAGCTTGCGGGCAAAATTCTGTTTCATAAAGGAAGGTTCATATCTGGAAAAGTTCACCTTACCCTTATCCCGTTTTATGAAAGAACTATGAACCATCAACTGCATATGTGTGCGCGTGTGATAGCATTCATGAAAATGTTTTTAACGTGCATTCTTTTACAGCATCGCATTCAAAGAGTTTTATCAATCGAACTTGTTTCAAGTTCTTCTTCAAAGCATTGCATTTAACAGTTTTGAACTTTACTTCAAGTTCTTTAATTCAGTACTTTCTTTAAAGTATTCCCTCACTTAGTCCTTTTGACTAATACCTCTCCCGTTTTCTTGCCTCGTGGTTTCAGGTCTTGCAGCCGCAGTCTAGAGGTATCTTGAAGCTCTAGATTGTCATTTTTGTTTCTGTCAGGACTTAGTATTACTTCCTCTTTTGCGTCCTGCATATGTTTTATGGCTGCATCACTTAATGTTTCTGTATATGATTCTGAATATTTGAGTATCTTCGTTATACTCTTTCTGCTACTCTGTTACCGATATTTTGAACTCTGCTGTATCGGTACTTTTATGTGAATCTGTTATATGTTCTGATATGCCGAGTCTCTCTTACACGATGAATATGTTCTTGCTTGTTACATGCCATCACGCACATGTTTTGAAAAGTTTTAAAATACTCTGATTTTCCGCTGCATAGCCACATCGTTGTACATGTATAGTTCTGATAGACAGCCGTTCGCTGGAGTATTTCTTGAGTGATGGCTCACACCATTACTTGAGAGGTGCTTCAGTGCGGGGGTTGAGACGCCGCTCTCCTCTTGTTCTGGTACGGGTGGGGGCGTTACAGCTCTGAGGTGGTATCAGAGCATCGGGTTAAGTAAGAAGAGACTTAACCTAGATTGCTCTCATGTTGCATCATGGATTGTTCACGCATTGCATCCAGGATCATTCTCATATTGCATCGAGACAGGATATTTGGGGATTGCATGGTTCTGTTATCTGGATTTCATATCTGTGGTATCTTCTGTATAGCTATGGCAGTTCAGCCACACCAGGATCCTAATCAGCAGATGGATGAGGCTTTCTTTGAGCAGTTTGAGGCCCCGCGTACTGTGGCAGTTTCTCGCCGTGGAGGCACTCGTTTCTACACCTGGCGTAGGTCTAGGAACAGTGGCAGACCTGGGTATTCCTATCCCAACAGAGTTGTGCACTATCTCGAGTCTGAGAGAGATGGTTACTTTCAGGAGTATCAGAGGACCCGTGAGGTCAGGTTGGAGTCTCTGCGCTATCAGGATCAGTCACTGCAGTACCAGATTGACAGGGACATCGCTTGTGAGCATGCTGCAGAGATGACTCATATTGCTGATCAGAGGGCTGCTCGTATTGCTGAGCTGGAGGCAGATCTTATGCAGATGACTATTGATCGAGACACCTCTATGGAGCGTCACCAGCACTACCGTGCCCGTGTGAGAGCTCGCCTGTATGATACCTATCACTTATCCGATGAGCAGGCAGTTGAGGAGGTCGAGGGTCAGGATGTCAGTCAGGCTTCTCAGGAGCCCGAGCCTATGCAGGAGCAGTCTGATGGAGGCGATGGAGGATCTGATGATGATGATGATGGCGGAGATGAGCCAGCAGGACACGGACAGGGTGAGGTCGTTGCCGTTTCTGATGACACCACCAGGGGTTCTTTGGACCACAGTTATCAGGGTTGATTGCTGATGGGAGATTTCTGTATATAGTACTGATGCATATATATCTATCTATGGATGGCGGACGTATAGCCGGGACAGTTCAGGACTGACTTTTGGATGAGGGGATGTATAGCTCTGGTAGATGGTCCCCGACTTTTGGCACCACGGATGACGGTTCAGATGACTTGGTACCTACTAGGTTATTTTCAGCAGGGTTGGACGGATTGGTAAGGCCTGTAAGGGAGTCAACTCGATGGTATCGGGTCCTCCCCATTTTTGAATTAATACTGTTAACATGTGGCCTGTAGTAAATTTTACCAAACCTTGCACAGTTATAACACTTTCGGCTTTATGTTGGATATCTGTTTACTGCTTTCCATAACTGTCATTGCATGAGTCTTAGAGTTGCTTCAAGATACCATTAGGACCGTTGATAGGATCATGCCATTTCATTTATTGATAGCATGCTATTGTTCTTGATATGTTGAATACGCTTCTGGATATGTTGATCCTGCTTCTGATCATGTTACAGTTCTTGTTGTTATGACAGTACACGTTCTGTTCCCGTTTTACATGTTGATCATGTTTTGGGATATGTTATACATGTTTCTGATATGTTGATATGTTACCCGAGCTTCTGTTCTCGTTTACATGTTATCTGACAATTGTTTCTGATTATATGATATGTTTGGAGATCTTGAATCTTTGCTGACATGTTGTTATGGGAATGTGTTGTTCTCATACTTATATGTGACTATGTGAGAATGTGAATACGTGGTTAGGGATTCTATGAATCATTATATGTCATGCATCGAATATATGTATCTGAATACTTGTGAATTCAGTAGCAATATGCCACCGAGAAGAGCACCCCGGAATCGTGTACCACCACTGCCACCCCAAAGAGAGATCACGCCGCCCCAAAGAGATGCCATGCCACCCCCTGAAAGGGAAGGAACTCCGGAATTAAGGGATGTGCTACGACAATTTATGAGGGCTTATGCACCGAGAGATAATCCTCCTAATGAAAGGTCAGTGGAGAAATTTCTGAGGATGAATCCGCCTAAGTTCTATGGAGAACCGAACGACATAAAGGCTGAGAATTGGATTACCAGTCTTGAGAAGATTTTCGAGGCTATGGAGATCTACCCAGAGGATCGTGAACGAGTTCGGTATGCTACTTTTCTTATGGAAGGAGCTGCATACAATTGGTGGAAGCACATTCAGCACATGTGGATTGAGAATAACGTTGAAGGGAATTGGGATGAGTTTAACAGGGAGTTTCAGCAGAAGTATACGCCTCAGGTGACTCGTGATGCACGAGAGGCTGAGTTTATGAGTCTGGTTCAGGGAACTATGAATGTGATGGAGTATGAAGCTAGGTTTGTGAGGCTGATCAAGTATGCGCCTCATATTCTGAATGATGAGCATCGCAAGACGAAAAGGTTTATCGATGGACTAAAGCCCGAACTTCGGTTGGCACTTGCTTCTTTGGTTATTGAGACCTACAACCAGGCTATTGATAGAGCGCTAAGGGTTGAAGCTGCACACAAGGAGATCAAGATAACTACTGCCCGTCAAGGACCTTCTAACCCTAAGCCTTATCAAGGGAATAAGCGACCTTCCGGATCTTTTCTCCAAGGAACTGGAAAGAGGCCAATGGTAACACCACAGCGTCAGCAGCAGAATGCTCCACCGAAACAGCAAGCACAGAAGCAGAAAGCGCCACAGCAGTATCAGAAGGCGCCACAACAGCAGAGAGCACCTCAGCCAGGTCCAGAGGAAATTGTTTGCCGATATTGTCGCCGAACGGGACACACTGAGGAGAACTGTCGCAAGAAAGCTGGACAGTGTTTCGCGTGTGGTTCCCCTGAGCACCAGATGGATAGTTGCCCGCACAAGATCAGGAGATTTGGGGTCCAGGATAAAGGAAAAGCAGTGGTGGGTACGACGAACAAACCGGTGGTCAAAGGCAGAGCTTATGCTTTGGATGGTAAGGAGGAGGTTGATCCTTCGTCTGTTGTGGAAGGTATTGTACACATTCTTAAAACGCCAGTTAAGGTCTTGTATGACCCTGGTGCCACGCATTCATTTGTTGCTTCTAAATTATGTGCGCATTTACAGTTTCCGCTTGAATACTTGCCATATAAATTTGAAGTGAGTTCTCCTTTGGGAACTTGCCTTGTTACGGATCAAGTATATAAACGCTGCCCTATGTGTATTGGTACCCGTTGTTACCCGACGGATCTTATTGAGTTACCGATGACAAGATATGATGTTATACTTGGTATGGATTGGTTATCTAAGTACCGAGCTAAGTTGGATTGTTACAAGAAAGAGATCATCTTGGAAGAAGATGAAAGTGGGATATCAGAAGGGAAAGTTGAGAAGTTATCAGTGATTTCTTCGATGGAAGCTAAGAAGTTGATTCAGAAAGGAGCTAGTGGATTTGTGGCTTATCTTTTGAATAGACCGAAAGATCAACTTAAGATCGAAGAAGTGGAAGTGGTGAACGAATTCCTAGAAGTGTTTCCTGAGCATTTGGATTCGTTACCTCCTGACCGAGAGTTGGAGTTTACGATCGAGACGATATCAGGAGCTGAGCCGTACTCAAAGACACCTTATAGAATGGCACCAGCTGAATTAGATGAACTGAGGAAGCAATTGGACGAGTTGATTGAGTCAGGATATGTTCGACCGAGCACCTCGCCGTGGGGAGCGCCTGTACTTTTCGTTAAGAAAAAGGATGGATCATTGCGTTTATGCATTGACTATCGGGAGCTGAACAGGATGACTATCAAGAATAAGTATCCTCTCCCTCATATCGAAGAGCTGTTCGATATACTTCAAGGATCAAAGGTCTACTCCAAGTTAGATCTAAGACAAGGGTATTATCAGTTGAAGATCAGGGAAGCAGATATTCCGAAGACTGCTTTCAACAGCCGATACGGACATTATGAGTTTGTAGTAATGCCGTTTGGTTTGACGAACGCACCAGCTGCATTCATGGATATGATGCACCGTATATTCAAGCCGTTTCTCGATAAGTTTGTAGTAATCTTCATCGACGATATTTTGGTATTTTCGAAGACACCGGAAGAACATGTTGAGCATCTTCGAATCGTGTTACGCACTTTGCTGGATCACAAGCTATATGCAAAGTTCAGTAAATGTGAGTTCTGGCTTGAGAGAGTTACATTTCTCGGACACATCATATCAGGATCTGGAATCGAAGTAGATCCCTCGAAGATCGAGACAATCATGGATTGGAAGTCACCGAAGAATCCTTCAGAAGTGAGGAGTTTTCTGGGATTAGCTGGTTACTACCGGAGGTTTGTCCAAGATTTCTCGAAAATAGCTACACCTCTCACTAAGTTGACAAAGAAAGAAGGGAAGTTTGAATGGACGGAGAGGTGTGAGCAAAGTTTTCAAAGATTGAAAGAGATGCTAACAACTGCACCCGTGTTAGCGTTACCAGAAGGAAAAGAAGGATATACTGTCTACACCGATGCTTCGAAAGAAGGACTAGGAGGAGTTTTGATGCAGAACGGGAAAGTGATTACGTATGCATCAAGGAAACTAAAAACGCATGAAGTCAACTACCCGACACATGATTTGGAGTTAGCAGCGATAATTTTCGCTCTGGGAAAATGGAGACATTACCTGTATGGAGTTACGTTTGAGATCTTTACTGATCATAAGAGCCTGCTATATCTATTCACTCAGAGGGAGTTGAATATGCGACAGAGGAGATGGATGGAATTTCTGGAGGACTACGATTGCATTATTCAATACAATCCAGGAAAGGCGAATGTTGTAGCAGATGCTCTAAGCAGGAAAGTTCGTTTGGCACAGATTTCTGCCAACCCCGAGACTGATAAAAGAGAGAGAATGGAGGTGATAACTAAAGCTCGAATCGCGAACGTTGTGTGTAGCACCCTAAACCCCAACGCGCCACATCCCCCGCACTATAGCCTCGATCCACGTATGAAATGGATAGTTCATACATAAACCAAGACTACAGCGAACGGGTGACAACAAAACGACGCTCTAGGCGGGACACTCTCCCCAGCATAATCAACAAACATGATAACGAAAAGCGGAAGCAATAAAGTCATTCGTATATATAGGTACCATATTTATTACATAGATACATATAGGTACCAATTAACTATCAATACATTATCATCTCTACAAAATAGGTACCTACTTGAGTATCTAAAATATGTCAATCGTGAACATAACATGATATCCGACAAAATATATACATGAAAGGTGCAACACTAGACCCGTGACAATGCAGGACTCGACCAACTCCCGCCTAGCACAACCACGCTCAAGGTGTACCTGAAAAGTGAAGCATCAGTCTACCGAAGACTGAGTGAGGGGAAATAAATAAATATAACACACATCACATGCAGGTTGTAGTCTCGGGTAAAGACTTTAGAAAACAATAAATATACGGTTCAAGAAATCTCATCCTTTGCCCGAGAGTACAACTATCCATTTTAACACGTTTAATTAATCATGCTTGTCAATATCATGAACATGTGGCCCTGGCGAGCAAGGGCAATCTCCAACCGAACTCCCAATCGTGAACAATACGTGATCATGCTTGCTTGCTTGATAAATAAGTGATCATGCAATTTAATTAGTGCTCACATAGACAATTTCATACTTGAAAACATGCAATAACCCGAGGATAACCCGACATGCCGGATTAATCCCCAGTCTCCTTCTTCCTCCGGGTGATAGCGAGTTTGCAAGGCTCGACTATCCACGACATGGTGTGTGTAGAGGACATGACCCTCTAGACACGGAACTCCTTCCACCACTAATCTCCTAGTGGCTTCGGGGGTGATCCCAACAATGTGAGGATAATTCAGGAGTTACCCGTCAGCCCTTGCTTTCCCGGTTGGCTCAAGAATTACCCTCGGGCCCACGTGCAATCATGTACTCGCCAAACATGCTTGAAAATCATGACAATCAATACTTTCTTGCTTGAAATATTTATCACTTTGAAAACATTTATAAGTGTAATAGGTTTTGGCCGAAAACTAGCACATGAGGGTTATAGGGTTCGTTTTACCAAAACAAAACCTCACCTTTCTTGCAAAATAAAATAACGGAGTGTTCTAAGGAGCTTGCTCCCCGTCCACGCCCTCGTGACCTGTGCAAATACGATGCATAATCATGAGACATGAACTAAAATGACCAAAATAGGACGAACGGCGAAAACGTGTCGAGACGACCATGAAAATGCAATGTGGTATGATAACATTTCGTTTCACATCATATTAGTACATATTATAGCAATTCGGGGTCAAAGAAGTCGTTGGATCGAGGGGTCAAAAACGTAATTTTATGCAGTGAATTTTGTTCTGTCAGTCCCTTGGGAACGGCCGTTCCATGCTTCTTTTGTAACTGGGAACGGTCGTTCCCGTTGCCCAGAAAACGCGTCAACGTTTTTAATTTTAAAAGCGCGCCTACGCTGGGAACGGCCCTTCCGGCTCCAAGGCCAAAATGGGAACGGCCGTTCCCATAGTCGGCCGCGCACATTTGGTTCAAAAGAAGGGAACGCCTGTTCCCACAAAGCCTTGAGGCTGGGAACGGCCGTTCCCTGTTTCTGCAAGTTACAGAAACAGAGCAAAAACAGGGGAAAGCTACGGGAAATCACAAAACAAGCACCAACAATCCTTTTTTGATCCCCAAATGCTACAATTTCTGGAAATATGATGCATACAACTTCAATATGTGATAAAGTAATACTTAAACACATAAAACCATGAAATATCATGAAGAATCCATGCTTCAAGCTCATGATCAACTCTTGAACATTCTTGCCAAATATCCAATTATTTCAAGCTAGAATTCATGCAATAATTCATGAAATAATCACTCAATCATGCTTCCAAGTCTAACTCATTCATCTAGCATAACCAACTCAAACCCTAGCCTAGGAAAATATGATCAAGAATCCTCAACTCATGCAAACCAACCTTAAAGATGGAAAGAAATGAAGAAATGGATGATGATGATGATCAACTTCAAATTCTTTGGAACACTTCTTGAAATCTTGATGATTGATAGAAAAATTATCTTCTTCCCTTTTCTTCTTGATACCGAGAGAGTGCAAATGTGTTTGGTAAATTTTTGGATGAAATGAGCTCATGGAAGATCATGGAAGAATTTACTACATGGTTCATCCCTTGATTTTTGTGAAATTGTAGAAATTGCAATTTAATCCCTTAATTTATGAATTTATGCAATCAAGTAGGCAACCATTTGAATTAGGCACAATCAAGCCCCTAAGAGTTTATGCAATTAAGTTCCCAAAGTTTTAGAAATAAATATTTAGGGATAAATTGGTAATTTGAAATACTCTCGGTATCAATTTCATGCAACAAATATTTTTCATGCCATGGAATAATATTTTCAATGATATGAAATCAAATAATTGATATAAATACTATTTCATGAATTTTATAAAATTATGAATGCCACGTAAAAATATTATGGAATTAAAAGAAAGAAAATAAACCTACGCTCAAACTCACACGTGGCGTGCTTACCTGTTCATCCGGAAACCGGGGCGTTACATTGTGATTATATCACCTTTGAAAGAACAAGTGCTAGAGGCACAGAAGAACGACGAGTGGATTAAGAAATGTCTCGAATCTAAGGAGAAGGATGATGAGACTAAGTTCAGGGTTGATGAACATGGAATATTGAGGTACAAAGGTCGAGTATGCGTACCAACTGTTTTGAGGAAAGAGATTCTCGATGAAGCGCATAAGACTAAGTACACGATACATCCCGGAGGCACTAAGATGTATCAAGATGTTAAGATGCATTTCTGGTGGAACGGAATGAAGAGAGACATAGCCAACTATGTCAAGAAGTGCTTAACTTGTCAGAAAGTTAAAGCTGAGCAGCAGAAGCCGAGTGGGAAGTTGCAACCATTACCGATGCCGACTTGGAAGTGGGAGCAAATCACGATGGATTTTGTCACTGGATTACCCAAAGTCAGAGGAAGACAAGATAGTATCTGGGTGATCATTGATCGATTGACAAAGTCAGCACACTTTTTGCCAGTAAAGACGACGGATAAGGTCAGCACGTTGGCAAAGCTGTATCAACAAGAGATTGTTAGATTACATGGAGTCCCGAAAAGTATAGTCTCGGACAGAGATCCGAAATTCACGTCGCACTTGTGGAAAGAAATTCAGACTTTGATGGGAACAACGTTGAACTTCAGTACTGCAGCGCATCCTCAGACGGATGGACAATCTGAAAGGATGATCAAATACTTGGAAGATATGCTAAGAGCTTGCGCTTTGGACTTCCAGGAAACTTGGAAAGATTGTTTACCTCTTGTGGAGTTTGCATACAATAATAGTTATCAAGCTTCTATTAAAGCCGCTCCATATGAAGCTCTGTATGGAAGGAAATGTAGATCCCCGTTATACTGGGATTTGGATGAAGCGAGATGTACTGAGGAAGGACCGATCAGAGTGAATTCTGCCAAATGGATAAGAGAAGCGACAGAGAAGATTCAGATCATTCGCCAGAGAATGAAAGTTGCCCAGGACAGGCAGAAGAGTTATACGGATCGACGAAGAAGGGATTTGGAATTCGCAGTGGGCGAAAAGGTATTTCTGAAGGCATCGCCAAGGAAAGGGTTTTCCCGAATTGGAAAAGGAGGAAAGTTAAACCCGAGATATGTTGGACCATATGAGATACTAGAGAGAGTCGGACCGAAAACTTATAGATTAGATTTGCCTGTAGGTCTAACAGGAATTCACAACGTATTTCATGTATCTCAGCTTCGCAAGTGTTTCTCGGATGAGACAGAGGTTGTGCAGGTAGAGGAGATACCGTTGGAACCGGATTTGACTTATGTTTTGAAGCCCGCTAAGATTCTTGATAAGAAGTTTCAAGAGCTGAGGAATAGGAAGATTCCTTTGGTTAAAGTCCTTTGGAAAGGACATGGGACAGAAGAGGCAACCTGGGAGACAGAAGAGACAATGCAGAAACATCACCCTGAGTTGTTTGCAGTTACAGCGGAAGAATCTGAGGACAGATTCTCTTTAAGGAGGGGTGATTGTAACAGCCCAAAACAGGGCCTGGATGAAAACAGTAAGTTAAGGCAGTGGTAAAGCGTTTATAGACCGTGATCCAACTTTTTGAATCATCATGCATTACATTCTTACATGAACTTTGTGCTCGTATATGTTCTGACATGCTTTAAGGGGGAATTCTTGACCTTTGATACAGTTTAGTATTCATAACCCGAGCCTACTTTGTTCATATTGATACTCGAACCCTAGAGGTTCATCACACATGTTTCCCAATCGTTTGAACTTGTTTCCCGAACTCAGAAAGTCTTTCTTGAGCCATAAGGGTATTTTTGGAACTTACCGACCAAAGTTACTATTCATCAGAAAATGAGCTTTTGATTCTGATACCTTTTTCTACCCAAGTTACAGTCGAATCGATCCTTGAGTCGAGACGAGTCTTTTGAAATTATTCTTGGCTTGGAAATCCATTCTGGAACTTTGTTTTATTGAAAACGTTTTTGAAAACCCTAGTTTACTATTCCTTTTACGAACGGTTTTCATTCGGAAAATGTTTTCTCTTCGGATTTGCACTACTTGAGCTATTTCAAGATTTTTGAGATGTTTTACAACTCTTGATTCAAGTCCTAGCTTGAAATTTGGAAGCGTACGTTCGTACGTGAGAATTCACTATTCATCCTACGTTTTCAACTTTTTAACGGTAAAACGTTTTATAGTCGATTTTGGACTCAAAACGCTTCTCGATTTATTTCTTGAATTTTAGAAGCAATCCGGACTTGAAAATCATTTTAGAAAGTCGTTTTTCACTCATGTCGAGTTTCGAGCTCAAAACTTTTATTCACTAAAACTAATGTATCTTTCAAACGGTAAATCCGATTTCGACGAATGAATATGCGTTTCGAAGCTAATTTTCTTGTCGTTGGAATGGTTATACTTCCAGCCACTTATCCTCGAGCCTTGGGGGACGAAATTACAGAAATACCCCCAGCAGCCCCATTTTAGCTTCAACATGCCTAAAGCTTCCAAGAGAAGTTATTCCATTTTTCCTCTCCTACCCTTCTCCACATTTTATTTCCAAGGTGAGGGGCTTCTCTTCAACTATAAATAGAGGGTTCATGGCATTTCATTCCTTGCTCAAAGTTGTGTTAACAACACCCTTTCTTCTCTCCCTCTCCCCCTCCCCCTCATTGCCGTCGGCACCCCCCCACTAGAGCTAGGTTAGTTTGTTTTGTTTTTATGTTATGTTTAGTTTAGTTTATGTTTTATGTTATGGTATGTTTATATTATGTTTAGGTTGGGTCTTAGGGTCTTCCCTAAGCCATATAGGATTTTATTTTATGCATTTATTATATAGTTTTTATGATATGTTTTGATAGTTGTTTATATGTTTTAATTGTTTAGTATATGCTTGAATATGTTATGAATTGCTCTAGTATATGCTATGATCATGTGATATGCTTGTTATATTATGAGAATTGATGCATGATTATGGAATTTGAATTATGTTCATGCATGCTTGCTAATGGAATAGTGATTTACAATTTATTATGTCACAACTTGTTACATGTTGAAATGGAATTAAATTGTTACATGTTACATGCCTAAAGGTTCATGATATATGATATGATGATATGAGATATGTTGTGACATGTTGTCACATTGTTATATGACTCTTGAATTATGAATTGAGTTTATGTTATGAGTTGGATTAATGGATTAGTGCCTTGATCATGATATACACTTTAATAGTGTCACATGTATAACCTAAGATAGAATAGTGTTTCATAACTTGATCTTATGCCTTAATTGGATCTCTTAACTATAGGTTATACCTTTAACCTAGATCACACTTGATTATATTAACATGAACTTGAAACTATAGGATATAATCAAGATCATAATTTGATTAGGGTGTGTGTGTGTGTGTGCATGCCGTGTGTGTGTGGGTGTTCGTGCATGGTGTGTGTGGGTGTGTGTATAGTAAGTGTTTGACCTGACCCTTTGACCCGACATGTGAATAGTAACCTGTGAATAGTAATCGTGAATAGTAATCTGGAATAGTACTTTTGAATAGTACTTTTGAATAGTAAAAATGAATTAAAACTTGTGCATTCTCGATAGACATTTGCACCTAGGGTTTCCATATCCAGGGTCTAAAATGTGTTTTCAAAATGTGTTTTCTTTCGTGGACTTGTTTCTTAACTTAAGGTTTGCCATAGGACTCATAATTTGACTAAAGCTTACTCGGTTATAGTAAGATCATAGTCTAACGTTAAGAGTAACTCACTTTGATGTATTCCTTTGTGTGTTACCTTTCTTGAATACCTTAAATGGTATTACTCTCTTGTGTTACATGTTCTTTACATGTTCCTTGTTCATTGTTTCTTGCATTTCATATGCATCTTGGTTAGTAGTGGGTCTTAGTTGTTAAGCTCACTCTAGTACACCACCTACAGGAGTTAAAGATGAGCACTGGGATCCCCAGGGCACCGCTTAATCTGTCTACCTACCTTTGTTACTGATAGGTGAGGTGAAGTTATAAATGTTTTCCAACTGGAACCACGATTATACTATCGTATCATATGTTTTGAAATTCAAAGCTAAACCTCGTTTTGAACTACTCCCTTTTATCGGGACATTCTCTTGAAAGGATCATTCATACTTTAATAGTATACCTTGATCAACAGTACATGTTTTCCAAAGTTCGGCATTCTTGTTCAAAGACAGTTACATGATTGGCATATGTTTTCAAAGTACAGTTTACAGACAGTTTCACATGTTTTCAGACAGAATCATATGTTTTACAGGCAGCATCATATGTTACAGTTACAGTTTCACATGTTATAGTTAGCATACTGAAGTGTTACTCTGGTCACTGCTAATCTTAAATGCAAGCATACAGTTTACAGTTTGGGCCCGGCGGTTATGTGTGGAGGTGATGCTCGGGAGGTGAGCGCCAACGACATCACCAATACCGGCCGCCACACTTAGACAATTGACACCGACTTTTAACAGGAGGTTTGTTAAGTCAGGACAATCTATCTGGGAACGGACAGCAAATCTGTTCCCATTACATGTTTATAGGTCGCCTAGGGCTAGCTACCCGAAGTGACAACCGGTGGAGGATGGTGCATGTTTGTGTGTGTTGGTAAGAGTTGTTGTTGACCTTGGTCCAATAGTCTACTGTGTGCGGAGTTGTTGTTGACCTTGGTCCAATGCTCTACTTTATGTGGGGTTATTGTTGATCTTGGTCCGATACTCTACTATACGTGGAATTATTGTTGATCCTGGTCCGATGCTCAACCAAATCATGTTTTCTGGAGTAAGGATGGAGGAGCCTAGCTTGCGGGCAAAATTCTGTTTCATAAAGGATGGTTCATATCTGGAAAAGTTCACCTTACCCTTATCCCTTTTTATGAAAGAACTATGAACCATCAACTGCATATGTGTGCGCGTGTGATAGCATTCATGAAAATGTTTTTAACGTGCATTCTTTTACAACATCGCATTCAAAGAGTTTTATTAATCGAACTTGTTTCAAGTTCTTCTTCAAAGCATTGCATTTAACAGTTTCGAACTTTACTTCAAGTTCTTTAATTCAGTACTTTCTTTAAAGTATTCCCTCACTTAGTCCTTTTGACTAATACCTCTCCCGTTTTCTTGCCTCGTGGTTTCAGGTCTTGCAGCCGCAGTCTAGAGGTATCTTGAAGCTCTAGATTGTCATTTTTGTTTCTGTCAGGACTTAGTATTACTTCCTCTTTTGCGTCCTGCATATGTTTTATGGCTGCATCACTTAATGTTTCTGTATATGTTTCTGAATATTTGAGTATCTTCGTTATACTCTTTCTGCTACTCTGTTACCGATATTTTGAACTCTGCTGTATCGGTACTTTTATGTGAATCTGTTATATGTTCTGATATGCCGAGTCTCTCTTACACGATGAATATGTTCTTGCTTGTTACATGCCATCACGCACATGTTTTGAAAAGTTTTAAAATACTCTGATTTTCCGCTGCATAGCCACATCGTTGTACATGTATAGTTCTGATAGACAGCCGTTCGCTGTAGTATTTCTTGAGTGATGGCTCACACCATTACTTGAGAGGTGCTTCAGTGCGGGGGTTGAGACGCCGCTCTCCTCTTGTTCTGGTACGGGTGGGGGCGTTACAAGTAAAATATAAAATTCAAGAATTAAAATAAATCCTACGCTCACAAACTCACACGTGGCGTGCTTACCTGTTCATCCGGAACCGGGGCGTTACAACTCTCCCCCCCTTAAAAGAATCTTGTCCCCAGATTCTCTATTCCTGAGAGAACAGGTCTGGGTGAAACCGTTTCATTTTATCTTCAGTTTCCCATGTAGCTTCCTCGGTTTTATCGCTTCTCCACAATACTTTAACCATGGGAATCCTCCGGTTTCTCAATTCCTAAAACTTTCGATCCAAAATCCTAACCGGCCTTTGAAGAAATTTCAAGTTTGGTTCCAACTCAACTTCTTCAACGGGGAGAATTGTGGTTTAATCGGTGTAATATTTCCTTAGTTGAGAGACATGGAATTCGTTGTGAATCCCTGTAAGACTCGGTGGTAGGTCCAGCCGATAGGCTACTTCGCCTATTCTTTCAAGAATCTCGAAAGGACCTAAGTATCGAGGATTGAGTTTTCCTCCTTTCCCGATCCGAGTGAAACCTTTCCTTGGTGACACCTTCAAGAATACCCGGTCACCAACTTCAAACTCAAGATCTCTTCGGCGAGTATCGGCGTAGCTCTTTTGCGTATTTTGAGCTGCTTTCATCCGTTGCTGTATCATTTGCACTTTCTCAATCATAGCCTGAACGACTTTGGAAGGTGTCTCAAATTTCTCACCTTTCTTTACTCCTTCTTGTTTCGACCATTTCCACTCTTCCAAGTCGAAAAACAACGGAGATCGGTACTTTCTTCCATAAAGAAGTTCATAAGGAGCCATCCCGATTGAAGCTTGAAAGTTATTATTATAGGTAAATTCAATGAAAGGAAGTTGTTCTTGCCACGAGTTTTGAAAATCCATCGCGCAAGCCCGAAGTAAATCTTCCCAATATCTTATCTATCTTTCTGTCTGACCATCTGTTTGTAACGCCCCACATGTTCAAATTATTCAGGTACGCGCGCCACATGTGTGAGTTTGGGAGTTAGATTTGTTAAGCGTGCTTAATTGTATTATGTGACTAAGTGATTATTTGATTAATTGCCTAATTGCATATGTGATCATTTTAATTACAATTCTATTTCTTAACTATGCACAATTTATATATTCATTCATAAGACATGCAATTATGTATATATATATATATATATATATATATATATATATATATGCATTAGTTCATCCTACACTAATACTCACACATGCATTATATATATATATATATATATGAGCACTAAGAATAATTATATACATATTATATACATAATATCTAACTTTATACATATACGTTTTATATCTATAATTATATTACATAAATTGTATATACATTACATTACATACACACAAGAACACACACTCTTTCTCTAACACACACACAAAACCTTTTCATTCATCATCTTCATCACACCTTTGATCTCCAAGCAAGAAGAGAAGAAGGAGTTGGATCATTCATCAAGAAACACTAGCATCATCATCATCATCATCATCTTCTTCATCTCATCATCCTCATCATTTTCTTCCATTCATTTTAAGGTTAGTTTGAGATTATGTATGATTAATATGTTAGGGATTTTAATTCTAAGCTTGATAACTTGAATTCTTGGGTGTATATGCATGAATGTATGATAATCTATGAATTCTATGCTTGGTTGTTGGAGTTCTTGGAGCAAGAGTATGTGTATGTATATGTGTGTATATATGTGTGTGTGTTTGATGAGGGTTTGATCATGGATTAAAAACTTGTTTTAATGTGTGTTTGGTGTGCTATATCTTGTGTTTTGATGTTCTTGTGAGTTGTTTTGGTTGGGGTGATGTTTTGGGGTGTTTTTGGAACCACCCCTTTGAGCTATTTCGGTTCCCCTGCTGTTTTTTCGATCAGATCCTACCCAAAGGGGCGTTTGGATACCTAGTTCATTCACCAAACACCCGTGTAGTAATCTACTGCATCAACCCGAGGAGCTTCACACGCCCGTTTATGCTTTTAGTACATTTTTCAAACGGGCGTTTCTCCCTCATACAAACTCCGATTGACCTGATTTTTAAACCCACGGAAAGCTATTGAAGTCTAGAATATCCTAAAATTCGAATCACCTCAATATCATTTTTATATTGTAAGATATGATCAATTATTTTTGGTGTCGCCATTTTTCCGGAAATCTACATTCACCCAACTTCGGGCTTACGCCATTTCCTCCTCGCTTTGAACCACGATTCGAGCCACATATCATTTTAAAGGTCTATGTGTATACTTTCATATCCAACAGATAAAACCTAATTCCAACTTCTATAACTCAAGATATTCTTATTTTACCACAGCGTGCGCATTTCCAAAAATTGTCCATTTTTGCCAAACTTCACCAAAACCCCTCTTATTCCATTCCTTTCACTTCCTTGGATCCTGTATGTGACTTATATGAATTATATGCTTGATTAATTGATAATTATGATCTTATTTTACACTCTTTGATCTTTAATTGTTTAAACTTGATTGTTAACTCCGTGCCTTAATTGAAATGAATTCATTTGATTAAATGGCATGAATATATGACCTCTTTGAGTGTAAGTGCATCTTCTATATGTTAATTGAATGTCACACATGTTATAACATGATATATCACTTCATAAGCATTGCCGTGCATCCTATTTGGTATCATATCGAGTCTTTTCTCACGAGTACACGTGATGCCTTCTCTTGTACAGTTCTTCTCCAGGGCGGAGACTTCCGGATTGAATAGGCAACCGTATTCAAAGTAAAGTCCTCGAGTAAATCTTTATCGAGTAAACCTATTCTCAAGATTTATGAAACGAATTATGATAATTATGATCATGACTTGAAATGTTTTGGTGAGATTATGCACATTGATCATGCACACTTATTGGGCCCCAAGGAAATGTGTGAATAGAGACCGGTTCGGCATCGGGCCGACGTATAGCTAAGCCATTGCACAAAGTACTCATTGAGAATCTCTCACGCGACCGTGTAGTGTGGAAGGTGAGTTATTCTTGAGCCGATGGTTAACCCATCGAAGGAGCGGGTAGGAGTCATGAGCCCGCGTCTCGATATAGTATATTATTATATGGTTCGGGTGTGCAGGCCCGACCATCATGGAGGGAGAAGGTTGGAAAATGCTTTAAGATCATGTTCATGTATTATGATTATGTTATGCACCGTGCGGGAAGGCCGGGACACGGATTGCCCAAACGATCAAGTCTCATGTTTATTGCTCGCATATATTATTATGTATTGCATGATCACGTATTCAAAGTATTAAATCATGTTCATTATACACGGTCGGAGTTTGGTTGCAGATAATGCACGCTCACTCGCCGAGCCATAATGATTATTCACGCATTATGAACTTAAGGAATTTTAATACTGATTAGTCATAAATACCGAGCATTGGTAATTGATTTCATGCCCTTCGTGGGAACTAACTATACTAAAACCTTGCTTGGGATGTATGACTTGCATGTGGTTATTTTTATATATACGTACAGCTCCTGCTCACTCAGTCTGCTAGGGACTGACCCCTCTTTTCCCCACTTCTCAGTTTCTTGTAGGTTTGCTAGGCGGAAGTCAAGTCATAGCGTTTTGATCGAGTCACACGTGTACACTTAAGTCTGATTCCACATTATTATGTTTTAATTATATCACGTCTCGTATTTAAATAGGCCTGTGAGCCAACGCATGATTTATGATTTATGGATTTTGAATATTTATTCGGGACAGATTGCATGTCTAGTTGAACCCGTTGTCAGGTTGTATGATGGATTTAATTATGTTTATGAAATTGTTGGGCTTGTAGCCATCGATGGAATTCATTCATGTTAATGTTATTGCTTCCGCACCGATTTATTGAATGTTATTGATTAATTGGTCAGGGTTAGTTCCGCCTAGCCAGTTTTTTTTTAATTGTCATCCCGTTTGCTATGAGTCCGATTCATGTATGGACTATCCATTTCATACGTGGATTAGACTTATGGTGCGGGGGATGTGGGGCCTATCGTCCCGGGTGCTACACTGTTTGCGGATGGAACGCTGTACTGAACTTGAGCCTCGTTCCCAACATCACCTGTAACTCTTGCCACAACTTAGATGTAAACCTCGGGTCTCGATCTGAAACTATACTCACCGGAATTCCATGAAGTCGGATAATTTCTCTGTTATAGATCTCGGCTAACATCGGAATCGTATAAGACATCTGGACCGGCAGAAACTGAGCAGACTTCGTGAATCGGTCTACAATTACCCAAATACCATCAAATCCACCTTTCACCTTTGGTAACCCGGATATAAAATCCATCGTTACTTGTTCCCACTTCCATTCGAGAATAGGTAACGGTTGTAGAAGTCTCGGGTGTTTTTGATGCTCAGCTTTTACTTTCTGACAAGTCAGGCAGTGCTTCACATACTCGGCGACGTCTCTCTTCATTCCGTTCCACCAATAATATCGTTTTAAGTCCTTATACATTTTATTACCTCCCGGGTGGATCGAGTATGCTGACTTTTGAGCTTCTTCAAGTAGAACCCGTTTCAATTCTGCGGGCACGGCCACTCTATGCTTGAATCGAAGCAACTCGGTCTCATCAAATCCAAAAGAACTCTCCGGATCAGCTCTCGCCTTACTTACTAACTTCTGTACCTCCGGATCATTATTCTGGGCTTCAAATAATCGATACTTTAATTCCGACTAAATTGTAATATTAGAAACCCGAGCCTTTAGAATAATTGGAGCAACTTCATCATTTTCCTTTATTTCCAAATTCTACACACTCGCCTTCCTGCTAAGTGCATCGGCGACCACGTTGGCTTTTCCCGGATGGTACTTGATCGTGCAATCATAATCTTCTAACTTTTCCATCCAACGCCGTTGCCTCATATTCAAATCCTTTTGCATGAACAAATACTGGAGGCTCTTGTGGTCGGTGCAAATCTCAAAGGATGTCCCGTACAAGTAGTGTCTCCATTTCCCAAGAGCAAAGATCACTGCTGCAAGCTCCAGGTCATGTGTAGGATAATTCTTCTCATAAACCTTTAACTTTCGGGAGGCATAAGCGATTACTTTTCCTTTCTGAGTCAATACACAACCTAAACCTTCCTTGGAAGCATCGGTGTAAACTGCATACTCCTCTGAACCTTCTGGAAGTGCTAACACCAGTGCTGAGACCAACTTTTCTTTCAAGAAATTGAAGCTTTGGTCACACTTCTTGTCCCAAACAAACTTGACATCTTTCTTTGTCAATCGGGTTAACGGAGTCGCAATCTTAGAAAAATCCTGAACAAACCTTTTGTAATATCCAGCCAATCCCAAGAAGCTTCTAACATCCGAGGCATTCTTTGGTTTCTCCCAATTAAGCACGGCCTCCATTTTCGAGGGATCGACTTTCAAACCTTTGCCCGAAATCACATGTCCCAAGAAGGCAACCCGATCGATCCAAAATTCACACTTACTGAATTTAGCGAACAACTGATGGTCCTTCAAGGTCTGTAGAACAAGCTTAAGATGCCTTGCATGATTCTCGGCAGACTTGGAGAATACCAAAATGTCATCGATGAAGATTACCACAAATTTGTCGAGGAAAGGCCTGAAAATCCGGTGCATCATATGCATGAAAGTTGCAGGGGAATTAGTTAACCCAAATGGCATAACCACGAACTCATAATGCCCGTACCGAGTATTAAATCCCATCTTTGGAATATCCTCTGCTCGGATCCGCAGCTGGTAGTACCCCTGTCTTAAATCCAATTTCGAATAAACTTTGGAACCCTGAAGTATATCAAATAATTCCTCGATGTGGGGAAGGGGATATTTATTCTTGATAGTCATCCGGTTCAGCTCCCGGTAATCGATGCACATCCTCAATGTCCCGTCCTTTTTCTTTACAAATAACACCGGTGCACCCCAAGGAGATGAACTTGGTCTGATATACCCAACTTCCAACAGTGCCTCAAGCTGAACCTTTAATTCTTTCAATTCGGCTGGAGCCATCTGGTATATAGTCTTGGAATACGGCTCTGCATTCGGATATAGATCAATCACGAACTCTATCTCTCGCTCAGGAGGCAAAGAATCCAATTTCTCTGGGAATACCTCGGGAAATTCCTTCACCACTTCCGTGTCCTCCAATTTCACCTGATCCTTGTGCTTATTTAGAATGTAGGCAATGAATCCTGTAGCCCCATCTTTAATCAGTCTCCGAGCCTCTAAGAAAGAAAGTAGGGATACCGTCTTCGAACTCCAACCTGTAGTAACCTCTGAACCCAACTGTACTTTCTTTGTCCGGCAATCTATTATAGCACAGTGCCTGTACAACCAATCCATCCCCAGAATAGACCTTATCGCTCCATCGACATCACAATGAAATCTGTCAGGAACTCTCGACCCTCAATCTTCACTGGAACATCCCTATAAACCTGATCCTTCTCTCGTCTACTACCAAAAGGAGAGCTAACTAAATATCGCACAGAAGAGCACATAACATGCAAAGACAAGGTAATAACAATAGAATGCGCAAGAAAGGAGTGTGTAGCTCCTGGATCAAATAATGTATGGATGTTCGTGCCATGGATGCATATAATACCTTCAACAACCGTAGCAGGTTTGATCTCAGTATCCTTCTCCTCTCCAGCCAACGCGTAAGCCCGAGCTCTCACAAGTGGCCTCTGGCCTGCTGGTGGCGGATCCTGACGATCCGGACAGCCATCTACCTGGTGCTCGTTACTCTCGCAAATCAAACACAATCGCAACCGGCGTTTGCAGTTATCATACGTGTGTGTAGGAAGTCCACAAAATCTGTAGCCCGGTCTCTGAGCTGGCTGTGGTGGTGCTGGAGCTCGTGGAACCTTCTGAGATGGTCCTGCAGCTTTAAATTTCTTCCCGGGTCACTTTGGTGCTGGAGGTGCAGAATAAGTTATAGGCCTCTTTCCCGAACTCGATCCCTATCCTGACCCTCAGCCTGAAGCCTGTCCAGTGCGAGGAATATGCCTTCTTGCAATGTCGGAATTCTCAACCTTCAAAGCCTTAGTGGTAGCTTTGGCCCAGGTGCTGGTATTAGCAGCTTTCAAGGCGTCCTGGATATATGGCCTGAGTCCCTGCACGAACTGCATCGCCTTGTGAAAATCGTCATTCGCTATGTTAGGTGCATAGCGAGATAGTCTCTCGAACTCGGCGATGTACTGGCCAACGGATCTCCCTCCTTGCTTCAATTCTGTGAACTCTCTCAACCTGCGGGTACGAGAAGCTGGGGGAATAAACTTGTTTCTGAACTCCCGTACAAAGACCTCCCACGTGATAGCTATCCCGGCGGCCTCCAATACTATCTGAGTGCTCTGCCACCAGGAGTAAGCGACGCCCTGAATCAGAGTAAGGGTGCAACGAGCTTTCTCCTAAGTGTCACATGGAATAAGCTGCCAAATCCTCTCGACCTCTTTAAGCCACATCTCAGCCTGAATATCGTCACCCCTATAGAACTTAGGCGGATGCTGGTTCTGAAACTCGCATAGTATAAAAGAAATAGCGTTCTTCGGTGGTGCTACTGGCGCAGGTGGTGCTGGAGGAACCCGTTCCTGAAGCCTCTAATCAATCAGCCCAACCACGACGTTCATGAAATCCTGGGGCTGAGCCTGAGAAGGTGGAGGAGGGGGTGATCTCTCACGGCGATGATGACGATAATGGTGATGATGCCGATGTCTCGGGGATCGGTCACGATGATGTCTATCACGATCCATCCTGAAATCAAATCACTACACATGCGTGGTTTGATTAATAAATGCAATGTGTGCAAATAATTCCATAAGATCTATAAAGCACACATTTTAAAGAATAAAGTGGCTCAAATAATTCAAGAATTCAAGTAAATCACGTAATTCAATTAAATGCAGACTCTCAAGTAACAATTAATCCTATGCCGTGCGACCTAGACTCACAAGACACGACTCGAGAACCTCAGTTTTGCAACCGGGCTCTGATACCACCTTGAGATGTAGCACCCTAACCCCCAAGGCACTACATCTAGACAGCCCTTGAGATGTAGCACCCTAACCCCCAAGGCACTACATCCCCCGCACCATAGCCCGATCCACATACGAAATGGATAATCCGTACATAAACCAAAACTATAGCGAACGGGTGACAATCAAGAAATAACGAGCTAGGCGGGACAACTCCCCAACACAATCAAACCAAGGCATGCAAATCAAAAGCGAAAGCATTTATATCATCAATACATATAGGTACCATATTTACATCAAAAGTATATATAGTAATAGGTACCAACATTTATCAATACATTATCATCTCCTATATATCATTCATGAATAAGTATCCAAAAGCTACTAACATGAGACTCCAAAAGTATAATACGTGGAAATGCAATGCTAGACTCGACTGAAAAGGGAAGACACTACTCGAACTGCCGCCTAGCACGACCACGACCACGACCACGACCACGACCACGACCAAAAGAACCTGAAAAGTGAAGTATCAGTCTACCGAAGACCGAGTGAGGGGCATAGATATATATAACACACATCGCATGCAAGTCATAGCCTCGGGTGAAGATTTGGAAATGAAATAAATATAAGTTTCAAGAATCGCTTGCTCTTCACCCGAGATTACAACTATCAAGTTTAACATGTTAACTTGTCATTTTCATGAAATACGTGGCCCGGCGAGTGAGGGCAATTCTCCAACCTTCACACCAAACGTGAACAATACGTGCTTGCTTGAATAACGTAATACGTGATCATGCAGTTCATTTAGTGCTCATTTAGTAACATAATCATGAGTTAAAACATGCGATAACCCGAGGACAATCCGTGGTGCAGGATCCATCCCCAGTCACCTTCTTCCTCCGGGTGATAGTGGGTTTGCAAGGCCCAATTATCCACGACATTGTGTACGTCGGGAACATGACTCCCACACACGGAACTCCTTCCACCACCAACCTCCTGGTGGCTTCGGGGGTGATCCCAAAGAGGTGAGGATAGCACAAGAGTTACCCGTCAGCCCTTGCTTTCCCGGTTGGCTCAAGCTACTACCCTCGGGCCCAAGTGCAATCATGGTAATCACTAAAAACATGCTTGAATCATGAACAATCATGGCTTGCTTGCTTGAAAGTGTTTATATTTTGGAAAGCAATTATAGATATAATAGGTTTTGGCCGAAAACAACACGTATAGGTTATAAAGGTTCTATGTACCTAGAATAAAACCTCACATGTACAATGAAATACG
Organism: Lantana camara; assembly: GCA_037501455.1. Classification (NCBI taxonomy): domain Eukaryota; kingdom Viridiplantae; phylum Streptophyta; class Magnoliopsida; order Lamiales; family Verbenaceae; genus Lantana; species Lantana camara. The sequence goes on from CM074863.1 coordinate 78,196,750, forward strand.
ACAAGGATATACTCTAGTGAGTCTGCTCCTCGTCCACGGCCTCGTGATCTGTGCAAACACGATGTGTATACGTGAGACTTGACTAAAAAAGGACTAATTATGACGAACGGTGAACATGCGATGAAATGATGTGTCATGATTAATGTAGCATGCAATTATCATGTTTTGGCATGAAACGTATCAAATATTAACAATTTGAAGTTAATTAAACCATTGGATTAAAAAGTGAAAATTTTCAAATCTTAACAGTCTGTGAGAGGGTCACGGCCGCGACCATTTTTGCTCTATTTTTGGTCGCGGGCGCGACCTAATTTTTTTCATGAATTTTCGGCCAATTTTTTCAAAAGTCGAAACTTGGCCAAATTTTGGTCGCGTGCGCGACCTGAGTTTATACCCGAAATGTGAGAGGGTCACGGGCGCGACCATTGTTGTTCTGTTTTTGGTCGCGGCCGCGACCTTCAAGTTTTGCAGAAAAACAGAGCAGAAAACAGGGGAAAGTTACGGCAATAACAACAAAGCTTCCAAAACTCCAAGTTTGATCAATAAAGGCAAGGATTTCTGGTAATATACATGCATACATATTCAAGATATGATAATATACCACTTAAACACATAAATCATGAAAAATCATCAAGAATTCAAGTCTCCAATTCAAACTCATATCATCATATCATTTCATATTTTGCAAGAATTCATGCCATGAATCATGTTATAATCATGTATTCATATATCAACAACCAATAATCCACATACTCCATGATTTCTCAAACCCTAGCTATCACATATTTGATCAAGGATCGTGACTCCGTGCATATACCCACCTTTGAAGTTAAAGAAATGGAAAGGGGAGAAGATGATGATGATCAAGCTCTAAACTTGCAATTTTTCTTGAAAATCTTGGATGAAAATGATGAAATCTCTCATTTCTTTTCCCTTGAAGGAACCGAGAGTGAAGGGAGCAAATATGTTGGGAGAATTTTGGATGAATTTGATCAAGGAAGCTTGCAGATGTATATTACGTGATTCATCCCATTTTGAAACATGTGAAAGACTAAATTTGCAATTCAATCCCTCAAGATTTTAAGTCATGCAATCAAGTATGCTTTGTTTGGTAATTGATCAATTGAATCCATGGGAAAGCTATGCAATTTGGTCCCTAAATTTAAAAAATAAGCTAGTAGGGACAATTCAATAATTAAATCACTCTCGGTATATATTTCACGTAACGAATATTTTTCCATAACATGACATAATTTTTCCAATGATATGAATTCGTATAATTCACTTAATAATATGATATGCAATTTTTATAAAAATATATGAAGTCATGTAGGAAAATATAATGTTAAAGAATTAAAATAAATCCTACGCTCACAAACTCACACGTGGCGTGCTTACCTGTTCATCCGGAATCGGGGCGTTACAGATCGAATCTTGCAATTCCTATTCCCAAATTTGTAGTGATCAAGAAACTCATTTGGATAACAGCTTTCTTGACACGTTCTAGCCGCCCAAGAACGCTCTTCACATGGCTTGATCCCTAAAAGCTCCTTCGAATCTTTCAAGACTTCACGATAGTAGCCCTCTAGAGAAATAGTCCACTAACCACGACCACGATCCAAATATGGAGGATGCTAGTTCTATGTTCGATATTTAGGCTCTAGGTTTTAGTGTATAATTATGGAGAAGGGGAAATTGTGTATCACCCCCCTATGGGGTTCGAACCCCTCTATTTATAGGGCTAGGGTTCGAACCCTACTCCTTGTTGGATAAGGAATTCCAAACTCTTTTGGAAAGGGATTTCTTGCTTGGAGGCTAAGTCTCTTACTTTGACCAAAAGTCTTTCTTTTGATCAACTCGGAAAGCAAGATTCTAATCTAACTCTTTTAGATTATTAATTTTACTTTATTTATTTTACAATAAATAACTTGAAGACTAATAATATAATTAATTCATAATTAATTATTTATTAGACTTTATTTCTCCAAATTAGAACTTTAATATTGATTTAAAATTAAATCAAAGTCCATTAAATTATCAACACATTAATTATTTAATGTTTATACACATACGCACACGTGACTACACGTGTCCATAAGGACACGTGTCATACACGTGTGGACCCCACCATTCTCTTAATGATTCGATCAACTCGTTTAATCGATTCAAGCCTTAACCCACGTGACCGGCTTGTTGTGTGTGACCCTCTAGGTTCTTAATTCAATTAGCAGTGACCCTAATTAATTAATTCTCTAATTAATTAATCAGTCCACAGATCAAACAACCATAGTCTAGCAACAGGTGTTTGACCCATAGCTGAATAAGAATATCTTGATTCGACAGAACCTTTAAGTCGTTGACATATGTGAGATACAATCCTCCTACGTCCCATCTCTCAATCAAAATCTAGGGCAAGGGAATAATTAGAACCCTAATAATCTTGATCTTAGTGCTAAGTGCATTTCATATCCGTTTTGTCTCAATCCAAGAAACTCATTTCTTGATGTCTTGATCCACTGCCTTAGCCAAGGACTCCTAGATGGCATATGAATGACTTATGCAATAAGAGATTATCATCTTGCTAATGCAAGTGTAGGTCCTTTATTGGTTCTCATATACTTTCATGTGCCACTTGTGCAGCCCCAGTATAAGCCTTGAATCAGTTGTCTAAGGCGACACTCTTTAAAGCTTACACCTAAGACCACAGAGTTAGCTCATAAAGTATCAATGGAACCTCAAGTTTAAGGATCACTTAATCACATCAATGACTCGTGAGATATTTCCTAATTTGGAAGTTTCTATTTCCAGATATAGAAACTTCCTTTCCCATTTAGGAATCTTCTCACAAGGGGCACCTCAGTGTACTTACTTATAACAAGTAAGCACCCCCATGTATCACGTACGTATCAACTATACACTTTGCACCCCATGAAACTAGGTGGTCCTTCTTAAGGGCGTGATCACACGAGCAAGCCTCGAACGAGTCAGGTCGACACTCCCATTGTCTTTCGGACTCATCGGCTTGGAGTGATTGCTAATCATGACTTATGTGATATAGGGCTCGTCTCATGAACCACTTCACCTAAATGGTTGAGTCCTACAAGTCATATTAATTAGGGGAATTCTCATACATGCGCAGTCAAAAGGAAACACACAATCAAACAAGAGCATATAAAGAAGTGTTGCCTTAATTCGTATTATTCAAAGATTGTCTGTGATTTACAAAAGTAAAGTACTAAAGCTGACTATTACATCGGCTTTCAGGGCACTATTCCTAACAATCTCCCACTTGTCCGTTAAAGCTATTCAAGAGCTAATCTAAGTCCCATCTTTGCAAGATGACCTTCGAAGCCTTCTCGACTAAGGGGTTTAGTAGGCGGGTCTGCCACGTTCTCCGCTGATGTGACCCTCTCTAATTGTACATCACCTCGTTTGATGATATCACGGATTAGGTGATACTTCCTCATAGTGTGCTTGGTCCGTTGGTGAGATCTTGGTTCTCTTGCTTGAGCAACCGCCCCAGTGTTGTCACAAAACACAGTAATGGGGTCTTTCATGCTAGGAACGACATTCAATTCTTGAATGAAGTTTCTAATCCAAACACCTTCCTCAGCTGCATCGTTTGCAGCTAAGTATTCGGCCTTAGTGGTCGTCTGTTTGGAACTTTTCCAACTCACTGATCCGCCGAGCAGAAAATGTATCCTAACATTGACTTAAAATCAACTAAGTCAGATGCAAAGCTTGCATCGCAGTATCCTCCGATTACTAGATCTTTCTGTCCTTCGTATACTAAGAATAAATCCATGAAGTCCTGTGGCTGAGCCTGAGGAGGTGGAGGAGGAGGAGACCGATCATAGCGATGATGATGTCGATACCCTGGAGAATGCTCCTGTCGAGGTCTACCGCGAGGCATCCTGAAATCAAGATACTAGTATGCATGTTCAATTAATATATGCAAATGGGTGCAAATAATTCTCAAGTCGCACATAAATCATATAATTCAAAGAATTCATATAAGTTCAAATAATTCAAGTAACATTGCAAGACTCTCAAGTTGACAATTAATTCCTATACCGTGCGTCCTAGACTCACAAGACACGACACTAGAGACCCGGTTTTGCAACTGGGCTCTGATACCACCTTAGGATGTAGCACCCGAAATGCTAGGTAGCCACATCCCCCACACTATAGTTCAATTCACATATGAAATGGAAAATCCATACATGAACCAAAGCTATAGCGAACGGGAGACAATAAAAAAAACAACAATAGCTAGGCGGGACTAACCCCAAATCAGTCAAATCAATTCATAATAATAAGAGCGGAAGCATGAACTTTCATTATCACTTATGAAGTATCCAAAAGCATTTTATCTTCCTATATACATATCAATACATTATCATCTCCAAAATTTCATAAACATACAATAATACTCCATAAGCATCACTATCATATATCTCAAAAACATGAAAGTAATACATGAGGTGAAGTGTGCTAGACCCAAATTAAAGACAAGACTCGACTCTAATTCCTGCCTAGCACGCACCTGCAAAAACCTGAAAGGTGGAGTCGTCAGTCTACAAAAGACTGAGTGAGGGGTATATAAGTATAAACGCACATACATGCAAGTTATAATATCGGGTAATGTTTTGTGAAAGTAACAATATGATTCAAGAATTATGATATAATATGTCGCCCGAGGTTACGACTATCAAGTTTAACATTTATTATAGTTTCAATCAATCAGTGGCCCGACGAGTGAGAGCAAGTCTCCAACCTTTACTCCGACAGTGAACAATCATGAAAATCAAGTATCAATTCAATGGTGATCATGCAATTATTACAGTGCACAATTAGCAATTTCATGAACCCCTTCTTCCTCCGGGTGATGGTGGGTTTGCAAGGCCCAACCATCCAATCATGGTGTACGTCGGGAACATGACTCCCACGCAGCTGGTCTGTGGAAGAAAGACAACTGTTCGTGAGACACGACCCAAATGAACAAATTAGGACGAACGACTTAACCAGGAACAATATGACATGCATTGACAATTTATGGAATGATATGATCATAATCATGCATAAATAAGCATATACGAGCATGTATCGATCAATTAAAGGTTTAGGAAAAAGAATTGGAAATTCTTATATTCATGCAGAAAGTTTCTGCCATGATCAGAGACTTGGGAATGGCCGTTCCGGCCTGCGGTTCAAAATGGGAATGGCCGTTTCCAGTTCCCCGATTCAATCTCGCGCGTCTTTAAGATTTTGGGAAATTTGGGGCTTGGGAACGGCCGTTCCGGCCAGTAGTTCAAAATGGGAACGACCCTTCCCCGTCTCGCGCCAGCTTTTCAAAATGGATGGGAACGACTGTTCCCAGAATGAACTGGGACAGGAAGGACCGCTCCCGTTACGCAGTAGAGGTAGAAAACAGAGCAGAACAGGGGAGTTCAAACTAAATTCCACAAACCATCAAACATCCATAATTCAATCTCCAAATGATATAAATCATGGAATACACGCTCTAGCATGCATATAGTTCAATAAAATCCAATAAAACACATTATCCAAGCTTTGATCAACAAGAATCATCAATATCAAACACATAACACAACTTAGCATCCAAGTTCATACACTTAAAGAATTCAAACATAAATTTAAGCTATCATCATGTATTCATATCTCCAACAACTAAAACTGTAACACCCCAAGCGGTGGGGCGCCACATCCCCCGTACCATAGCCCAACACGTAAAACGAAATGGGAACTCCGTCCACGCGTCAAGCCATGGCGAACGGGTGACCAACCAAAAAAATCCAACCTAAGCTAGGCGGTACCTAAACCCTGTACAACTGAAAATATACAAAACCCGAATGCGAAAGCGGTACAAAATACAAATTATCCAAAAAAACTTCAAACAAGAAACATATTCAGTACATTCCAGAAAATAAATCAACATCAGCTAAACGGGTTCAACTAGTTAAGGAAACCTGTCCTAACCTGTCCCGAATATCATACAATAAAACGGGTTCAACTAATTCAGAATCTGTCCTAACCTGTCCCGAATATCATATCATAACGAATGAATTAAACTTATACAAATTACAACGTATAACGAATTCAAATGTATGCAAGACATATACAAATGCGAAGACCAAACTCAACTTGGACAAAGCGAAAGACTCGACTCAACCGCCTAGCACCAACGAACTCGAAAAGCAACCTGCAACTCAAACAAAGAAAAGGGGAAAAAGGAAACAACGAAGAGGGGTCAGTCCTAACGACTGGTGAGGGGGCTAACACACGCACCCATACATATACATAAGAGGAAAGCATATTCAAAGCGGAAGGGGTTCATGAACCAGGCGTGGTTTTTGCATTCTAAAACGTTTTAACCCGTGGTAATAGATATATAAAGAAAGAAATTTAGGGCCGAAGGCCAAAATCAACCAAGTTTTCAAAGTTAGAAAGCCACTCCAGTTTCATAACCATATACGATACATAACTAACTCGGCGAGAACGAGTTCTCACACACTTACTTCATAACAAAGCAAAACTCATAAACCAATCCCACCTTTACACCATTGGGGAAGAGAGGTGCCCCTCTCAACCCTCTACAGAACGAAACTTGTGAACCGGAGGATCCCGCCCGGTTCCTTCGACGGCTAACCTTAAAGCGCTCCGTCGGCATAGGAGAACTAAGTCTCCCGTAAATGGAGTCGTGTTGATGAGAGAGTCCGGCGACCCCATGGCCGACCCGAGATCACATACCACTTCTCCAGGGCCCACACACAGATCACAAAGCTTACTTATCACACTTACCAACGAAGCTTATCCACAAATCTTATCACGCTTACACACACACACACTTACCAACGCTTGTCAAAGCAAACGAAAATAGAGCTTATATACTTATAAAAGCATTTTCAAAGTCTCAAGACAAACGGGAAAAAACCCACAAAATACGTATCCAAACACATATCTATATATATACATAGATAAGTCGCATGCGGGTTTGAAATACAAATAGGGTTTTAGGTCATATTAGCTAAAAGGAAAGAAAACCTCACCTGACACTAAACGAAGCCGGAGACAACTCACTTGATTCACCCCGGAATCAACTTGACAAACAAAACACCACCCCGGGTGCACCTGAACAAACTGAAGGCAAAAGACAAGATTTAGACTCAAGAATGAACCACATAGACGCACGGCGTATGATCAAGCAGGTAGGAGATGCAAACACGTAAGTACAACACATATTCGAATCAATTACATGCAATCCAAGACATTACATAGCTTAACATATTCATTTATAGTCATATAACACGTTCAAGTGCACAATTAGTGCATAGATGTTTTGTGCAAATAATTCATATTAATCAAGCAACATAAAACATATATAACAACACATTCATACACATAAGCAAGTGAAAACAAGTTGGGAATGGGTTCGGAGGTGGCAAGGAGCAAGAAAAGCGGAAGAAAAGCACAAGAGATTGTTCCGAGCAAAAACGGGCAAAAGCTGGAAATTTTCCAAAACGGACAAGCTGTAGAAAAATGATCATAACTTCATTTTGAGAAATGATAATTGAGTTTTGTTTCTTGGAAATGAAACTAGACACACATATCTGTAAAATTGTAGGTGTCTCAAAACGTGGTTCAAATCGATACGAATATGGCGTACGTTTGAAGTTGGACGAAAGCAGAATTTCGGCGAGATGGCGACAGAAATTTCAAACTGTCATATCTCATAGTCTAGAATGAATTTTGAGTTGATTCCAATTGGAGAATGTTCTAGACTTAAACAGGTTTCTGTGGGTTTAAAAATCAGGCCAATCCGAGTTCAAACGAGGTCAGTACGTCCGTGTCAAAATTGGCATATAAGCTGACACGGCCGTGTCCGAATAAAAAAATTCAAAGTCGAGGGCTTGACACGGCCGTGTCGGAAATGAACTAGGGGCTGAGACGGCCGTGTTGGGTCGTCTTCACCGAAAAAACATAGCAGCAAAGCAAGAGCTCGACGGGGGTGGTTCCCAAACCACCCCAAACCACATTCCGATCAATTAATACACCAAAATGCATCAAAATACACATATATAACATATTGGCATCAAATTAAATCGTAAATAAGCACGTTGGGAGAAAGTTATCGTGTTTAGGCACTATTCATCAAATCACCAATCCAAGAAATCAAGCAAGAACAAAGAAATTCAATCGGTAGAAATGAAGTACGTAACGAGAGGATCACATTGCTTACCTTGGCTCGTTGATTGGGCCAAAGTTGGAGTCGAAACTTGAGCTCAAAGCATAATGGCTAAAGGGGTTGTTTCCATCTCTTCTCTCCCTCTTCTTGCTTGGACCGAACCAAAATGAGAAAAGAAAGGGGATCCGGTTCCTCTTAAGGCCAAGAAACGGGTCAGGTTAACAAAACGGGTCGGGTCAAAAGATCCGGCCCATTCGGATCGGATTTTCAAAGGGTAGGGCTATCAAACGGCTTTAGAAAATAAAAGGTTAATTCATTGAGTCCGAATCGTCGAAACAAACTCAATGAAGGGGTCGGAATTCGAATTCGAATCCCCGAGCTCAAAATTGCCGCGGAGGACAAAACACCCTAATTATAATTAGGACCCTAATCTTTCAGATATTGGACATTCGAGCCCAAACAACTAATTTAATCTAAGGCGCATGTAATTTAAATAAATTACACGTTGACATTTAAGGCATACGAATCACATAAATACGAAATTAAACTCTCTCGTAATGCGTACCTGGAATTACCGAAGTAGCGGGATGTTACAAACTCTCCCCCTTAAAGAGGACCTGTCCTCAGGTCCTACCGCTCGAGTAAAAATGACGAGCAACTCTCTCGTATTCACCCAAGCTCGAGGTTCATGACGTCCCGACAAGGGTTTGCTCTAGAAAGGTCTTCATGCGCCTAGGGGTTTGATTCTTCACTTCAACTCGATCTGATCATTCGAATTGCTCGATCGACTCGCACGATAAAGAGGGTCTAAATAGATTCAGCTCTCACCGTTTGAGTTCATTTGAGTCAACTCTTGAACTCAGCCACACTTCTCCACGACCAAGCTCAAACCTAATCTCCTCCTTGTACACGATTCGAGGTCCGAAATACCTAACATCCGAGCCCTCTTCATACTTCACCGAATCTTCAAAGAGACTGGTTGGATTGTTGCAAAGCTCGACCCTCATCTTACTAAAACAACACTCTCGAACACTCAAAACACATGACAAAACTAAAGATGCATGATGCGTGTGATATGTATGTTTAAGTGTACCGTTCACCAATGTATGAATGTTCGTGGTGATTTAATCATCATCAAAAATCTTTTGCCCACCAACAAGTCTTGAAATCCTCAATGCCTTGACACTTCAATAATTTCTATTATCTTTAATCCACGATAGTTGTCTACTCTTGAATTCTTTCCCAAACCCGACCTTTCCTTCTTTTGTGTTCTCTAGGTCTTGTTTCTATTTCTTAAGAGCTTGGACTCCTCGGATTCTGATTAATCGCTATGATGCTCCATATGACTCAAGAGTCTCGTAATCATTGTCAACTTTACGACTTGAATTTCTTTGCCCAATGGTTTTCTTTGTAGAAGTTCTAAGAAAGGATCTTGTTAATTCTCTCCTTCTTTCGAAATTCAAAGTCTAATAGAGGCTCGATCAAATCTTTGAACAATTTCCTCCATTCAAATGCTTGCTCGCAGAAATCCTAAAGAAGAGGCATTGACTTGTAATCATAGTTTCTCTTCACTAAAGTCCTTCAAAGTACCGCGTCGATTCTCATATTTAGCACCACTCTTTTCTTGGAAAGTAAGAGAAGTGCATCCAGAACTTCTTAGTAATTCTCATTAAACTCCTCTTCCAACCCAGAGACATCTTCTTGCGTTATCCTTGTTGTTAGGAAATCCCGAAGTCCCCAAACTTGCACACCGGTACATTCCCTAATTTCTTCTCGCCCGAGTACCCTTCTTCATTGCCAAATTTGCCTCTTGTTATTTCGCCCTTAGCCCACGACTTTATTTAAGACCTTTATCTCAACCCATTGAAATCCCTCAAAGGCCCGACCAAAACCTTCTTTTAATTCTCTTCGAACTCCTTCTTTAAATGCACAATTGAATAGAGAATCATTCTCCATGCCATGAGATACTTCCATGTAAGGAACCTCCAACCGACTGTTGGTTAGCCCAAATTTTGTGCCCGAAAATAGAATTCTCCCTAATGTCCGTCTTGGATTAATCATTTAATTCTGGCACTTCCATCACGATACCTCATCAAGAAAATTTGATTTTTCCTTCAAAGTGAGTTTCAATCGCCTTCCAAGTTTTAGGTCGAATCCTTGTTCTATCGTCGGTGGTAGTTTCCCCGAAATTACGCCACTATTAAAATACTTCTTAATGCTCTATTTTCCCGAGTCAAAATCTTCAATTCCGATTTATAGGTTCTTCAGCCCAATCCATTCTTGTTGTGTTCGTAGCTCCCAAAGAAATTATCCAACTCAACCCCTTCCTTGCAATATCTTCTAATGTTGTTGATCATCCTCGATTATAGGGAAACATCATCTATAAAGCAATCACCAAATATGCATGATGGGTTACATATGCCGATGCTATGCATCACATAATTTCACTTAAACACCTAGAAATGTTACAAGCAACAATTTCAATATAAGGAGTAAATAGGTGCAAAATTGAATATATTATGGATGCTCGTGCCATGAATGCAAATACCTTAATTCCCAGGTTCAAGTAAGTCTTCAATTTAAAGCCTTTGTCCTCGCATTAGGTGCCTATTAGCTTTCGATCTATCACACTTGGAGACCTTGTGCTCAATTGATCCGCAAGCATAGTATCTTCTCAACCTATCCCAACACGTGTCGTAGGCATGGTTGCTTCCTCCACAATGGGTACACGGTTAAAACTCTTTCTTCGGTTTTGAAGAATTCCCGATCTTCTGGTTCTTCCCACGGATCTTCTTGGTTCGATTCCCGGATTGGCAAGATCTTTCTTCTACTTGTACAATGGAGCATAGACCCGATTCAAGTCTAAGCTCCGATTCATCCTTTTCTGTACCTCTTGTCATAATCCACGTTTTGACTTTCAAAGGTCTTGATTAAACGGGTGTTGGTGAGGAAGTTAATTGTAGTGTTAACGACGTGGTGGTATCCTGCAAATCTCAACAACTACAATAGAGGTAAATGCGTGTCGATTAGTATGTGCATATGTCACATAATTAAACCAATCAAGAGCAATTAAGAGATGCAATGCATTGCTCAATATAAAAATATTAACCAAGTAATAGAAATTTTCACATGCAAAGCAAATCAAATCGTGATGCAAACGTGCACATAATCAAATTACCCTATGCCGTACGACCTAGACAGACACGATACGATACTGAACCTCGGTTTTACAACCTGGGGCTCAGATACCACTCCAGATGTAACACCCCAAGCGGTGGGGCGCCACATCCCCCGCACCATAGCCCAACACGTGAAACGAAATGGGAACTCCGTCCACGCTTCAAGCCATGGCCAACGGGTGACCAACCAAAAAAATCCAACCTAAGCTAGGCGGTACCTAAACCCTGTACAAGTGAAAATATACAAAACCCGAATGCGAAAGCGGTATAAAATACTAATTATCCAAAAGAACTTCAAACAAGAAACATATTCAATACATTCCAGAAAATAAATCAACATCAGCTAAACGGGTTCAACTAGTTCAGGAAACCTGTCCTAACCTGTCCCGAATATCATACAACAAAACGGGTTCAACTAATTCAGAATCTGTCCTAACCTGTCCCTAATATCATATCATAACGAATGAATTAAACTTATACAAATTACAACGTATAACGAATTCAAATGTATGCAAGAGATATACAAATGCGAAGACCAAACTCAACTTGGACAAAACGAAAGACTTGACTCAACCGCCTAGCACCAATGAACTCCAAAAGCAACCTGCAACTCAAACAAAGAAAAGGGGAAAAAGGAAAACTTATAAACCAATCCCACCTTTACACCACTGGGGAAGAGAGGTGCCCCTCTCAAGCCTCTACAGAACGAAACTTGTAAACCGGAGGATCCCGCCCGGTCCCTTCGACGGCCAACCTTAAAGCGCTCCGTCGGCATAGGAGAACTAAGTCTCCCGTAAATGCAGTCGTGTTGATGAGAGAGCCCGACGACCCCATGGCCGACCCGAGATCACATACCACTTCTCCGGGGCCCACACACAGATCACAAAGCTTACTTATCACACTTACCAACGAAGCTTATCCACAAATCTTGTCACGCTTACACACACAGACACTTACCAAAGCTTGTCAAAGCAAACGAAACTAGAGCTTATATACTTATAAAAGCGTTTTCAAAGTCTCAAGACAAACGGGAAAAAACCCACAAAATACGTATCCAAACAAATATCTATATATATACATAGATAAGTCGCATGCGGGTTCGAAATACAAATAGGGTTTTAGGCCATAATAGCTAAAAGGAAAGAAAACCTCACCTGACACTAAACGAAGCCGGAGACAATCACACACTTACTTCATAACAAAGCAAAACTTATAAACCAATCCCACCTTTACACCACTGGGGAAGAGAGGTGCCCCTCTCAAGCCTCTACAGAACGAAACTTGTAAACCGGAGGATCCCGCCCGGTCCCTTCGACGGCCAACCTTAAAGCGCTCCGTCGGCATAGGAGAACTAAGTCTCCCGTAAATGCAGTCGTGTTGATGAGAGAGCCCGACGACCCCATGGCCGACCCGAGATCACATACCACTTCTCCGGGGCCCACACACAGATCACAAAGCTTACTTATCACACTTACCAACGAAGCTTATCCACAAATCTTGTCACGCTTACACACACAGACACTTACCAAAGCTTGTCAAAGCAAACGAAACTAGAGCTTATATACTTATAAAAGCGTTTTCAAAGTCTCAAGACAAACGGGAAAAAACCCACAAAATACGTATCCAAACAAATATCTATATATATACATAGATAAGTCGCATGCGGGTTCGAAATACAAATAGGGTTTTAGGCCATAATAGCTAAAAGGAAAGAAAACCTCACCTGACACTAAACGAAGCCGGAGACAACGCACTTGATTCACCTCGGAATCAACTTGACAAACAAAACACCACCCCGGGTGCACCTGAACAAACAGAAGGCAAAAGACAAGACTTAGACTCAAGAATGAACCACATAGACGCACGGCGTATGATCAAGCAGGTAGGAGATGCAAACACGTAAGTACAACACACATTCGAATCAATTACATGCAATCCATGACATTACATAGCTTAACATATTCATTTATAATCATATAACACGTTCAAGTGCACAATTAATGCATATTACAAGGTGGAGATACATATCATGGTGCATAGGTGTTTTGTGCAAATAATTCATATTACTCAAGCAACATAAAACATATATAACAACACATTCACACACATAAGCAAGTGAAAACAAGTTGGGAATGGGTTCGGAGGTGGCAAGGTGCAAGAAAAGCGGAAGAAAAGCACAAGAGATAGTTCCGAGCAAAAACGTGCAAAAGCTGGAAATTTTCCAAAACGGACAAGCTGTAGAAAAATGATCATAACTTCATTTTGAGAAATGATAATTGAGTTTTGTTTCATGGAAATGAAACTAGACACACAGATCTGTAAAATGGTAGGTGGCTCAAAACGTGGTTCAAATCGAGGCGAAAATGGCGTACATTTGAAGTTGGACGAAAGCAGAATTTCGGCGAGATGGTGACACAAATTTCAAACTGTCATATCTCATAGTCTAGAATGAATTTTGAGTTGATTCCAATTGGAGGATGTTATAGACTTAAACAGGTTTCTGTGGGTTTAAAAATCAGGCCAATCCGAGTTCAAATGAGGTCAGTACGGCCCTGTCAAAATTGGCATAGAAGCTGACAAGGCCGTGTCCGAATAAAAAAATTTTAAGTCGAGGGCTTGACACGGCCGTGTCGGAAATGAACTAGGGGCTGACACGGCCGTGTTGGGTCGTCTTCTCCGAAAAAACATAGCAGCAAAGCAAGAGCTCGACGGGGGTGGTTCCCAAACCACCCCAAACCACATTCCGATCAATTAATACACCAAAATGCATCAAAATACACATATATAACATATTAACATCAAATTAAATCGCAAATAAGCACGTTGGGAGCAAGTTATCGTGTTTAGGCACTATTCATCAAATCACCAATCCAAGAAATCAAGCAAGAACAAAGAAATTCAATCGGTAGAAATGAAGTACATAACGAGAGGATTACATTGCTTGCCTTGGCTCGTTGATTGGGCGAAAGTTGGAGTCGAAACTTGAGCTCAAAGCTTAATGGCCAAAGGGGTTGTTTCCATCTCTTCTCTCCCTCTTCTTGCTTGGACCGAACCAAAATGAGAAAAGAAAAGGGATCCGGTTCCTCTTAAGGCCAAGAAACGGGGTCGGGTTAACAAAACGGGTCGGGTCAAAAGATTCGGCCCATTTGAATCGGATTTTCAAAGGGTAGGGCTATCAAACGACTTTAGAAAATAAAAGGTTAATTCATTGAATCCGAATCGTCGAAACAAACTCAATGAAGGGGTCGGAATTCGAATTCGAATCCCCGAGCTCAAAATTGGCAAGGAGGACAAAACACCCTAATTATAATTAGGTCCCTAATCTTTCAGATATTGGACATTCGAGCCCAAACAATTAATTTAATCTAAGGCGCATGTAATTTAAATAAATTACACGTTGACATTTAAGGCATACGAATCACATAAATACGGAATTAAACTCTCTCGTAATGCGTACCTGGAATTACCGAAGTAGCGGGATGTTACAAAAACACAATTTACCAACTTCCTATCATAACCTTAGCTACTAATCATGATTCAAGAATTCCTCAAAATCTCCATGTATACCTCCCATAAGAAAAGAGAAGGAAAGAGATGAAGATATGATGATGATGATGCTCTAAGATCCACAAATCCTCCAAAAAAATATAGCTAGAAATGATGAAATCCTTTCTCTCCACTTGGGGTTTTGATTAGTAGAAAAATGGAAGAAAAGGAGCAAGTGTGGTATGTCCTGTATGTATGAAGGAAATGAGAAGAGATGCATCACGTAATTGTTGTAATAAAAAGGGTATGAGATGCTCTTTTTGCTATTAAATCCTCCACAATTCCTAAGTCATGCAATTGAGTCCAATCTCATAATAATTGATCAATTTGATCCAATGCAATATTCAAGCAATTAAGTCCTCAAATTTAAGAAATGATCAAATAAGGACATATAAGAAATTAAGTTATGTTCGGAAATAATTCACGTTTCATTCAAATTCAATTTATGCCATAAGTACCAATTTGATATAAATTTTATAAAAACACTTGAAATATAATTTTATAAAATTATGTCATGAAATGTAGAAATTTAAATAATTGAATAAATTAAAATAAATTTTTAACTCTCAAAACTCACACGTGGCGTACTTACCTGAAAGGCCGAAAGCTGGGGCGTTACAATCCTCCTCCCCCCCCCCCCCCCTAGAAGAATCTGGTCCCCAGATTTACTGATCGGAAGGAAACAACTCTGGATGGAACCGTCTCATCTTATCTTTGGTTTCCCACGTGGCTTCTCTTGTCTTATCACTTCTCCAAAGAACCTTAACCATGGGAATCCTCCGGTTTCTTAATTCCTGAAATTTCTTATCCAATATCTTAATCGGTTTCTGAACAAAGGTTAGATTCGGTTCCAATTCCACTTCTTCAACTGGAAGGATCTCGGTTTCCTCTGGGTAATATTTCCTTAGCTGAGATACGTGAAATACGTTGTGAATGCCCATGAGGCTCGGTGGTAGGTCCAACCGATAGGCAACTTCTCCAACTCTTTCAAGAATTTCGAAAGGACCTAAATTACGAGGATTAAGCTTACCTCCTCTCCCAATCCGAGCAAATCCTTTAAATGGAGAGGCCTTCAAGAATACCCGATCTCCAACTTCAAATTCGAGATCCCTTCTACGACGGTCGGCATAGCTCTTTTGTCTGTCCTAAGCTGATTTCATTCGTTGTTGTATTAACTGGACTTTCTCAATCATCTCCCTCACGACTTTAGAAGGTTTCTCCAACTTCTCACCCTTCTTAACTCCTTCTTGTTTAGTCCATTTCCGCTCCTCCAAGTCGAAGAAAAACGGAGAACGACATTTTCGACCATAAAGCAGTTCATACGGTGCCATCCAAATAGAGGCTTGGAAGTTGTTATTGTAAGAAAATTCAATCAGAGGTAGCTGTTCATGCCAAGAAGACTGAAAATCCAAAGAACAAGCTTGAAGCAAATCCTTGAGATACCTTATTAATCTCTCGGACTAACCGTCTGTTTGTGGATGAAATGATGTACTGAACTTAAGCTTCATACCTAAAATCTCTTATAGTTCTCGCCACAACTTCGAAGTGAACCGAGGATTTTTATCTGAAACAATGCTAACTGGAATCCCGTGAAGTCGAACAATCTCCCTGTTATATAGCTCAGCTAGCTTGCGAATCTTATAAGACATCCGAACCGGTAGAAAATGTGCAGATTTAGTCAAACGGTCTACAATTACCCAAATACCGTCGAACCCACCTTTCATTTTAGGTAACCCAGATACAAAATCCATTGTCACCTGTTCCCACTTCCACTCGGGAATAGGGAATGGATGTAGAAAACCTCCAGGTTTCTGATGCTCAGCTTTCACTTTCTGACAAGTGATACAATGCTTCACATACTCGGCCACATCTTTCTTCAATCCACGCCACCAATAATATTGCTTCAAATCCTTATACAATTTATTTCCTCGAGCAATACCCGTTTCATCTCTTCGGGTATATTGAAACGAAGAATACCGGTTTCATCGAACACGAATGGACATTCCGGATCAGCTTTGGCCTTAGCTACCAATTTCTGAATTTCTGAATCATTAGTCTGAGCCTCAAATAACTGATGTCTCAAATCCGACTGAATAGAAATATTCAAAACTCGAGCTCTTATAACAATTGGCTCGATCCCACTACTTTCACCCACTTCTAAGTTCGATAATCTAGCCTTCCTACTAAGTGCATCGGCGACCACATTGGCTTTGCCGGGATGGTAATCTTCTAACCATTCCATCCAATGCCATTGCCTCATATTCAAGTCCTTCTGAGTGAATAAATACTTTAGGCATTTGTGGTCGGTGAAAATCTCAAAAGACACCCCGTATAAATAATGTCTCCATTTTCCAAGTGCAAAAACTACGGCGGCGAGCTTAAGATCATATGTTGGGTAATTCTTTTCGTGCTCTTTTAATTTCCGGGAAGCATAAGATATCACTTTCCCTTTTTGAGTTAACACACATCTCAAGCCTTCCTTATAAGCATCCGTATAAACAGCATACCCTTCTGAACCTTCAGGAAGTGCTAACACCGGAGCAGAGACTAACTTTTCTTTTAAGAAGGTGAAACTCTTCTCACAATTTTCATCCCAAACAAATTTCACATCCTTCTTTGTTAACCGGGTTAAAAGAGCGGCTATGTTTGAAAAATCCTTCACGAACCTTCGGTAATAACCCGCCAAACCCAAGAAACTTCTAATCTCTGAGGTATTCTTCGGTTTCTCCCATTTCAAAACCAACTCAATCTTCGAAGGATCGACTTCCAAACCGTTGCCCGAAATCACGTGACCCAAGAAAGAAACCCTGTCGATCAAAAATTCACATTTACTGAATTTTGCAAATAACTGATGCTCCTTCAAAGTCCTCAATACCAACTGTAGATGTCTCGCGTGCTCCTCGACAGACTTAGAGAATACCAGAATATCATCAATAAAAATTACCAAAAACTTATCCAAAAAGTTCGGAAGATTCTGTGCATCGTATCCATAAAAGCTGTAGGTAGGGGTATTTGTTAAACCGAACGGCATCACCACGAACTCATAATGCCCGTACCGAGTATTAAATCCTGTCTTTCGAATATCCTCTGTGATATCTCTTAATTTACTCTACCAAAACTCCTTCAAGTCGTGATTAGAATATGTATTCAGTTTTAAAAGCCCAAGTGCAAGCTAAATGTCAAATTGTAGCACAAGGGGTCGTATCCACGAGGAAGGATGAATCAAGGATTATTTCCATACCAATTTCCATTCATTAGACTATAGTAACACAAGTTATGAGGAAGGATTAACTAAAGTTAGCTAATTAATAACTTAACTACTTAGTAAAGTTGATTCAAATAACAAGAGGCTAGGGAATGACATGATGCATGCAATTAGAGTTTTAATAATATCCTAATTAGTGAATTTAATCCTTTAATCTTGTCACTAAGTTATACCAACAATTCTCTCGAATCTAAGGTGTGTATTAATTCCATTTCAGAAAATGTTCTCACAATTAACAAAAAATAGAATTAACCAATCAAACAGGATAAGAGAGACTCCTAAATCAGCGGCTTGGCATAATTTAAGAGGCCTACTAAGATAATCGGACAAAGACTAAATTTCTTTGACTCTTAAATTCCAACGTTTCATGAAAACAACCAAGTTACTACAAATCTTTCGAAAATAAAGTAACTTTAAGAGATATACTTCGGATGGCCACTCCTCGTATATTAAATTGCTCACATTTTCATGAATCCAAGGATCAAATCACTCATTCGGACATTGTTTCAAACACATAGCATACACATAATCATTCCCATGCCTAGATGATTTAAGTGCTCATATTAAAACTCAACTTCGTATTACTAAAACAAATGAACGTAGAATTCAACATGGAAATTGCAATAAAAGTGGTCTTGAAAGAAATAACATTCAACCCTAAAACTAGGTCTAGAGAATTCAAACGATAAACTGAAATTGAAAGAATTCGTTCAACGGAATGTAAATGACTTAAGCAGAAAAGAACTTGTGGAAGATGTCGACTTTTATTCTTCAAGAACTTCCTTCTCCTTTCTTCTTCTCCATGGATCTGCTCTTTTTCTCTTCTTTTTCTCCCTTTTTTTTTCCTACTGTCCGATCCCCTCTCAAAATGGGGAAGTTATCTCTATATTTTAATTTCTGACCAACAACTGCTGAGAAACTGCCAAAATCCGAAAAATCGCGTCTGTTTGGGTCGCGGTCGCGACCGAAACTAAGCATAAAACGGTTGCGCCCGTGACCAACTAACAAAATTGTGTTTTCCGCCTGGTCGCGGCCGCGACCATATTTGAACTGAATTGGGTCGCAGTCGCGACCCCGTTTTCTTCATGTTTCGAGATTGCTCCACAAATTCGGCAGAAAAAAAATCACTAAAAATACCAGTCGCGCCCGCGACTGGAAATGTGCATATAATAGGTCGCGGTCGTGACCTCATTTTTCTACCTTTCGAGATTTGGCGTTTATTTGACAAAATTCATCCGGAAATACACACGGTCGCGCCCGCGACCGAAAAGCAGCCGGATGAGGTCGCGGTTGCGACCTCAAATTGGTCAACTTTCGAGTTTTTGCTTCTTATGTCCATTTTTCTTCATTTTATTCCCGTTTTCCGTACATCCTACTCCATAATAGTTTGTACCTAAAAAGAGATCCAAAACTACAATTTAGCTCAAAAGCATGCACAGAAATGTTGGTTTCCCAATAAAAACTAACACGAAAAATGGACTTAACAAAATCCCCCATACTTGAATGATTTCTAGTCCTCGAGCAATTAGGAACACTCATGAAAAATCGATCCAATTCTTAACATGAATACTCACATCAAGTATCCGATTCAGGCGAATCAATTGGTTAGTAAACACACTACTCACACATGCACGGCTCATTTGAAGAATGTAATTCGTATATCCTCGTGACGTTGTGTGAAATGAACAAAATGATGCACCAATAGTTTCCGGGATGGTTTATACCCCTATTTGGAGACTAAATCAGGACTTTGAGAAGAATTTCATATCTATCTCCACTAATAGAGCTGGATTTGGTTTGGGATCAGCAGGACTTTATAAGGCTTGTAACGTTGGTTTAGGGACGGGTTATGATTCATTTGGAAAGTGACTCAAAACACCGATTTTACTCCAATGCACTATCTACCTTTGAGACCCTTATAGCTATCTTTTTTCGGTTGCCTTCTTCCCCCACACTAGAACCTTTCATTCTTTTTCAACCTTTCTTCACCTTTTTTTTTTTTTTTTTTTTTTGTTTTGTTTTTCTTTTCTTGCACTTTTGCTTCTTTTTCTTGCTTTCTTTCCTTGATTTTGCATACGTTCTTCTTTTGTTTTCTCATTCTTCCTTCAAGCGCTAGAGATGTATAAAAGAATCTCTCTTACTTAGTACAAGAAGCAATTCCGGTGTTAAAAGAAAGGTGGGAATTTAAGTTGTGCTTGTGGCTTGTAATGCGGTTTCGAAAAAATTCTTGCACAACTTCAAAAGCTCAGGGGGGCCAATGGATTAGTGTTATTTAGTGCAGGCTCTACCTAAAGGCTTAATGTAAATGGAAATCGAAGGCCTAGATCATATCCCTTACCTAAATCCAACTCAACTTATTTACCATACACATGCTTGTAATTATTTGAAAAACCTCCTAACTCAAGCTTAAACGGACTCTAGAAAGAGCAAAAACATACCAAATCAGAGATCATTCACAAATATTCAACCTCATGCTCAAGAAGTAGTAATCATTCAAAAACAGAACCCACATGCATCAAAAATTATTTACCCCTCCCCAACACTTAAACTCTAGCAGGTCCACATGCACATAATTTGAAAGTAAGAAAGGGTAATAGGGACTCCCCTGTATCCAAGAATCCGGCAACGTGGCGCTCCAAATCTTTTGTTCCCTGTAAAACAACAATACTAACAACCAAGTGAACGCCTCTGAAAGATATCCAAAAAGCATCCAAACACTTCCAAGCAAACGGCATCATGCTAACATCACATTCATCTAAAAAGAAGTGCATAAAACCATACGTCATTTAGTCAACTAGGCAGGTAAACCAATCCAACAAAACACAAGTAGCATAGGGTTCAGAGAGTAACTAAACGCACAAAAGTCATGATGAAAGAAAGAAAGTATGCACAAATGTTAAACACAAGGTGAGATAACACCCCACAGGCGGGGTGAATATCAAGCATCGGTGGCATCATCCGGGGGGGCTGGTTGTAGTACAGGTTCATAGTTTGCATCATCTCATCAATCCTCCTATTCTGCTCAACCTGCTTTGCCCTGATGGCTGCAAACTGTTCCTGGTTGTAACAGGCCTCATGCCTGAGAAACCTCATCATCGGCTGAAGTTGAGGCTCGACCTCCTCGTCCGCTAATGCATCCTCAGGCTCACATGGAGCTGGAAGCCTGGCCCTAAACTGTGCCGGTAACTGCCCTATAGTCTGTGTGCCATGGTCATAAGCAAAGCGTAACCTGTCCCTCTCACTTGGGGGCCACCAAACTACCCACCGACTCAAGGGCTGGCAACCATTTGAATATCTGATGGTGCGCGAAGGTCTCAGATGTGATAAATGTGACATCCTCCATGGGTGCCATATTGTTGGGAATCTCAAACCCACAAACGAGTAAAATGCATGTCACATATCCCCCATATGCAAAGGCACCCCTATCCTTCTTAGCTTGCTCCCATATTCTGTCCATAAGGATGTAAGTTCCGTTCACTTGGGTCCCTTCGAGCATGCACCCTATCAACCAGAGATCCACCACACTCACTTTACCTATGTTCTCCCTTACACAAATCCCACAAGAAAGGAACTTTAGAATAATCCTCCAAATCGGACTCTGGATGTCTGTGGACTTGGCTGTTTTCGAGTTGTAAGTGCCATGGGTGCCAAGTTGTGCCCAGACGGCATTCCGTTGAGCCCTTGACCAGTCAATGGGTACATGATCTGTCTCAGCCACCGGGAAATTGAAAATAGGCCTCAAGTCTTCAGCCTTGAGTTGAACTTTCCTACCTTGCATCTTGAACGTGCACACCGTATCCTTCCACTTGAAACTTTTCAGAAATTCATAGGTCAATGGAGCATAAGTTTTGTGATTCTTTTCAAGAAACCCCAACCATCCCAATCTGTTGAAATAGTTTTGGATTGGTTCCCAAACACGCGGTCCTCGAAGCACATGCACATTGACATATCTATTGGGAATGAGCAGACGAGGAGCATGAGGATTTGCTTATGCCACCCCGAGATTATCATCCTTCCACTTCTGAATCGCGTCCCGCTCGGCCCGAGTGGGAGCCTCCCCTTCGGGATTAGGCTCCCCTTCGAAGAGAACATAAGTTCTCTTCTCAGAATCTAAAATGATTTTTAGATTCCTCAGCCAATCAGAATAGTTGGGACCAGTCAACTTGTTTGACTCGAGGATCGATACAAGAGGGTTTTTGGTTGCCATTTCAAAACACGTAGAGAATCACAGAATCTACGACCTAAATGGTAAAACAGAGAACTAGTGAGCATGCTGAATTATAACGATATACAAAAGATGAGGTCTTTAATCTAATGTAGCTCCCACTGTTTTTCAAAGATCTAGAATTCCCAAAGATCTAAGAGGAACACTTTTCCCAATGGGTACTAAGATCCTAGGCATTTTACCTCGAACCCACGACTCGCGGAGATTCTAAGTAAAACCCTAGGTAGGTACAACTTACCAATTCTAACACCTTTAGAACTCTTAGTAATTGTTTTTGCATCACCTATCTTTCAATATGGACCCACGACTCGTGCGACATCCGTATTTACTTAGGCGTTAAGCTAGACCCATCAATCATAAGATCATGATCAAAACTTAGTTCGAACGACCCACGACTTACGGACATCGCCCTTGCCAAAATTGCCACGAAATATTGACCATTTAAAATGATCAATTAGGTAACTAAGAACTAATAAGCTCCACTAGCTATCCCACGACTCGCGGACAATAGCTAGCTTCACTTACTAAACTTAAAACCTATTGATGCAATGCTACGAATTTAATTCAAAATTTGCATCTCGAATTAAATACCTATTTGTTCGAGATTAGCTTAATATTTAATGGGAATTTTCGAATCAACCGGAGAGTTGTCCGGTTCGACCTCACCAACATGTATGTTATCCAATTTTATTAGTCTTGATTAATGCAAGTACACTTAAATGCATTTCAAACAAGCACATAAACAGATAACATGTCCTAGCATGATACTAACATGTAATGATCATGGGCTCTACCTATCTTATGCGTGATATGTGGGAGCCACTCCACAATCACATGTTCTAACATACATGCCACACAAACAGTTTAAATCACATAAGGGAAAGAGGTAACAAAATACGAGCCCTATCTCTATTACATTTTTACAATTGAGATTCCCCTCCCTAACATTTTGAGGGGTCTTCACTTATGGCCTCCTTGTTACTTGAATGTGGTCCATCTTACTCCATGGGTGCATTGTCTCCAAAATGAAAATAAAACCTCACCACCTATCTCTACTCTCAAATTACAATAAAAAGAAAAAGACATAAAGTAATAAGGCTCAATCTTCATATTGGCCTTAGACAATTACACGGGGCATACCCCGGCCTCAAAAACAGTAATATGGAAAGCCACATAATAAATCACATAACAGTACGCACATAAGTGAGGCTCCAACCTCAATTGAAAAATCACAACTATAGGGCTCCAACCCTAATTTAAACCATCCATGTGCATAAATTAAAACCATACATAAGTCTAAACCCATGATCACCTAACATGCTTTTGCGAGAATTTAAATTTAGCCAATAAATTAAAATTCTCGTTTCAAGTCTTCATGACTTAAAACACGACTTGATGCGAGTCTTATTTATAACAGTTTTCAATAAATCCCAAATTAATAAAAACAAATAAAATTCCAATTAATTTCTAAAAATTAATAATTTTATCAAAGATGTATTTTCCCAAAATATAAACTATTTCTATTTCTCAAAAATCCCAATTTTAAGTTTTATTCAAAAATTAAAATAAATATTCAAAAATAAAATTTTTAAAATTAAAATAAAAATTGGGACTGGATTGCACGAAATACGAAAACAGATTACGAAGGAAAAACGGGGCCCGTATGCGAAGAACACCGCACGCATGCAGTGTGCGCGCGCGCTGTGCTCGCACGATGCGTGCTGCTGCGTGCGGTCCTCCCGCATGCTTGCGGGCGGGTGTGGGCGGGCGCGCCCGGAACGCCTCCCGTACGGTTGCGGGAGGGAGTAAGCGCTGGGGCCTACGCGCGCCTAGGACTGGCGGGCGGCGGCGCGCGACGCCTTCGTGCTCGGGGTTTCGCTTGTTCGTAATCCAGGCTTTTCGTTTCGTGTTTTCATTCAAAAGCAAAACCAATCCAAGAAATCCAAAAACAGTTTATACAGTTTCAAATCTAAAATAGTTTTCAAAAATTAAATTTTGCAAAAACCAATTTTCAGAAACTTTCAGGAAAAAATTACAGTTTCGTAATTCAGGCTTTCTAAAACAATTACAAATACTCAATCGCATCAAGCCTAAGAAATTCTACCAAATTCAGTATAATTGAGACGAATCAGAAACACGATTAACGAGATGGCTCTGATACCACTTGTTGGAAAACACGAATCAGAAAGCAGCGGAAATTTAAAAATTTCCAACGAAAGGACCTTGGACTCGCAATCGTGTATCCAAATTCGTAGAGATAAGAAACTTACTTTTCTGTTATTCTTTCTTGAAGCGTTTCAAGCCACCCAAGAACGCTCTTCTCGCGGCTTGATCCCCTCTCCTTGGTAAAGCTCGAATCTTCAAACTTCTAACTTGAAGCTCTCTAGAGATAGTCCACCAATCTTGACTACAATCTAACTAATAAGGTTGCTAGTTCTCTAGTTAGTGTTTAGGCTTAACCTAGGGTTTCGTTTATCTTGGAGAAAGGGTGGTGTTCAACACATGAACGAAAAGAATTGTCAATTCGCTCTAAGGGGAGCTCGAGCTCCCCTATTTATAATAAGGGAGTGGCCGAAAATCCCTAGTCCTTATGGGCTAAGGATTTTGGTCCCTCTCTCCTATTACTTGATCATCAAGTAATTTTGACTTTGACTTTGAATTCAAATTCAAATCAACTTTCAAGAGAGCTAAAATATCCAAACTATTTTTGGATAATTTTATACTTTATTTATTTAAAATAAATAACTTATTTTTTATCTAATCAATCAATTCATAATTAATTAACTAGATTGTTTTTCTCCAAAATTAGACTTTCTTTTTAATTCAAAATTAAACCAAAGTCTATTAAATAATTAACACATTTAATTATTTAATATATATATATACAATATATATATTTACACGTGTGGGACACGTGTCACAAGGACACGTGTCACTCACGTGACCCACACGTGTGGAACCCTCTTGGCCTGATTAACTCGTTTAATCATTTTAATGCCTCAACTCATGTAACCAAGTTGTTGTGTGTGACCCTCTAGGTTCTCAATTCAATTAGCAGTGACCCCAATTAATTAATTCACTAATTAAATAATCGGTCCACAGATTAAACGACCATAGTCTAGCAACAGGTGTTTAACCCCTAGCTGAATTGGAATGTTCGGATTCGACAGAACCTTTAAGTCATTGATTCATGTGAGATACAATCCTCCTACTTACTATCTCTCAACCAAGATCTAGGGCAAGGGAATAATCAGAACCCTAATAATCCGGTCTTAAAGCTAAGTGCCTTTCATATGCATTTGATCTCAATCCAAGAAACCCTTTTCTTGATGTCTTGATCTACTGCCTTGGCCAAGGACTCCATATGGCATATGAATGACTTACACAATAAGAGATCACCTGGCATATGCAAGTGTAGGTCCTTTCTTGATTCTCATTCACTTTCATGAATCACTTGTGCAGCCCCAGCATAAGCCTTGAATCAGTTGTCTAAGGCGACACCCTTTAAAGCTTATATCTAAGACTACAGAGTTAACTCATAAAGTGACAAGGAACCTCAAGTCTAAGGATCAATTAATCACATCAATGACTCGTGAGATATTTCCTAATCTGGAAGTTTCCATTTCCTGAAATAGAAACTTCCATTCCCATTTAGGAATGTTCTCACACGGGGCACCTTAGTGAACTTACTTATTAAAGTAAGCACCCTCATGTATCACGCACGTATCAACTATACACTTTGCACCTCCATGAAACAAGGTGGTCCTTCTTAAGGGCGTGATCCCACAAGCAAGCCTTAGAGGAGTCAGGTTGACACTCCCACTGTCTGTAGGACTCATCGGCTTGGAGCATTTTACTAATCATGACTTATGTGATATAGGGCTCGTTTCATGAACCATTTCACCTAAATGGTAGAGTCCTAAAGTCATCAGGATTAAAGGAGTTCTCATACATGCACAGCTAAAGTAAACGCATACCAAACAAGAGCATATAAAGAAGTGTTGCATCAATTCGTTATTTCATTCAAAGATTGTCTGTGATTACAATAAAGAAAAGTACAAAGCGGATATACAATCGGCTTTCTAGGGCACTATTCCTAACAATCTCCCACTTGCCCGTCAAAGCCATTCTAAAGCTATTCTAAGTCCCATCTTCTGAAGATGACCTTGGAAAGCTTCACGACTAAGGGGTTTAGTAAGTGGATCTACCACGTTCTCTGCTGATGTGACCCTCTCAATTTGCACATTTCCTCTTTTGATAACATCACGGATTAGGTGATACTTCCTCATAATATACTTGGTCCGTTGGTGAGATCTTGGTTCTCTTGCTTGAGCAACCGCCCCAGTGTTGTCACAAAACACAGCAATAGGGTCTTCATGCTAGGAACAACATTCAACCCTTGAATGAAGTTTCTAATCCAAACACCTTCCTTAGCTGCATCATTTGCAGCTAGTATTTGGCCTCAGTAGTCGAATCTGCAGTGGTCGTTTGCTTGGAACTCTTCCAACTCACTACTCCGCCGTTTAGGCAGAAAATGTATCCTGACATTGACTTAAAATCATCTAAGTCAGATGCAAAGCTTGCATCGCAGTATACTTCGACAATAAGATCTTTCTGACCTCCGTAAACTAAGAATAAATCTTTAGTACTTTTCAAGTACTTGAGAATATTCTTCACGGCAGCCCAGTGACCATCTCCAGGGTCAGATTGGAAACGACTTGTTACACTAAGTGCATAAGCCACATCCGGTCGAGTACATAACATTGCATACATTATGCTACCTATTGCTGATGCATAAGGTGTATGAGTCATTCTTTCCTTCTCAAGGTTAGTCTTAGGACACATCTTCTTTGAAAGACATGTTCCTACACTCATAGGAAGGTTCTTAACCTTTGCTGACTCCATATTGAATCTCTTCAATACTTTGTCAATGTACATCGACTGTGATAGTCCTATTAACCTTCTAGATCTATCTCGATAGATTTTAATTCCAAGGATATAGGACGCATCACCCAGATCTTTCATCTCGAATTGGTTCGATAACCATAACTTAGTCACTTTCATGTCATCCTTCGAATTCCCAATAAGAAGGATGTCATCAACGTAAAGTACTAAGAATTGCACTGAGGTCACCAATTCCTTTCTATACACACATGATTCATTCGAAATTTGAATGAAGCCAAACGCTTTGACTGATTCATCAAATCGAATATTCCAATTCCTAGAAGCCTGTTTCAATCCATAGATTGATCTTTGGAGTTTGCAAACCTTTTGCTCACTCCCACTGAATGTGAAACATATGGGTTGCTCCATATAAATGTCTTTATCAATGTCACCATTGAGAAAGGCAGTTTTCACATCCATTTGCCATATCTCGTAGTCAAAATACGCAGCAATGGCAAGCATGATCAGAATAGACTTTTGCGTTGCAACTGGTGAAAAGGTTTCATCAAAGTCCACGCCGGGTCTTTGAGTGAATCCTTTTGCAACCAGTCTTGCTTTGTAGGCTGCAATGCTTCCATCAACTCCAAGCTTTCTCTTAAAGATCCATTTGCAACCTATGGGTTTGACCCCATCAGGCAAATCTACCAAGGTCCAAACTTGGTTGGAGTTCATGGAACCCATTTCGGATTTCATGGCTTCTATCCCCTGTTCAGAGTCAGAATCTGAAAGTGCCTCCTCATATGTTAAAGGATCATTATCCTTTTGAGAGATTTCATGAAAGAATCCATACCATCTCTCCGGCTGTCTAGGAGTGCGTTCACAACTACTTAGAGTAGGATTTACGTATGTATCGAAATTCGTGATTGGTTGTAGTTGATTAGAAGGAGATGTTTCTTCAGTGGGAGGCGTGGGCTCACTTTGTACTTCCTCTAATTCTATGATCTTGCCTTTCTTTTCTTTAAGGAACGGTTCCTCAAGAAAAGTGGAAAGAAACACCTTTTTGCTCAGATTGATCATAGAAGTAATATCCTATGGATTCCTTAGGATAACCTACAAAGTAGCATAAGTTAGAACGAGATTCTAACTTATCTCACACTGTCCTCTTCACGTAAGCAGGACAACCCCAAATTCTTAAGTAAGAATAACTAGGGATTTTCCCATGCCACATTTCATAGGGCGTTTTAGGGACTGACTTAGAGGGAACTAGATTCAAAATCTTTGCTGCACTTTCTAGGGCATAACCCCAGAAAGAAGGTGGTAAGTCAGTGAAACTCATCATGGAACGAACCATATCTAGTAGGGTTCGATTCCTTCTCTCAGAAACTCCATTAAGCTGAGGAGTTCCCGGTGGAGTCCACTGAGAGATAATCCCATTATCTTTGAGATGATTAAGGAATTCTTCACTAAGATAATCGCCTCCTCGATCAGATCGAAGTGCTTTGATCTTGTGACCAGTTTGGTTCTCAACCTCCTTTTGAAATTCTAAGAATTTCTCAAAAGCTTCAGATTTATACTTCATCAAGTATATATAACCATATCGACTAAAGTCGTCGGTAAAGGTTATGAAATACTGATGATTGTTTCTAGTGCTTACACTAAGCGGTCCACAAACATCAGTATGGATCAAATCCAAGACCTTAGTGGCACGTTCCACAGTTCCTTTAAAAGGAACTTTGGATATTTTTCCTTCGAGACAGGATTCGCAAGAAGTTAGCTTTTTGAGATCATTTTCAGAGAATGATCCTAAAGTGTTTATCTTGCTAATTCTGTTCTTGGAAATGTGTCCTAATCTAGCGTGCCATAAGGGTGCTGAAACTTTGTCATCTCTCTTACGCTTCGTATCTCGTTGTATATTCATAATATTGATATTTTGAATTAGATAATGTCCATTACTTAGAGTACCGATGTGAACGGAAGAGTTGTTCCGTTTGATAAAATATTTACCATTCTTAATATAAGTTTCATAACCTTCACAATCTAAAATTGGAACTGAAATTATATTACCAATAATGCTCGGTACATAAAGGACTTTATTTAAGACTAACTCAAAACTACCTAAATCTAATCTAATTGTGCCTAAAGCTCGAGCTTCAACGTTTGAGCCATCGCCGATCTTCAAGACACATTCTCCTTCTTTGAGTTGTTGGACTTCACTTAGCATCTGTACATCATTACAGATATGAGTTCCACAACCGGTATCAAGTACCCAAGAACTAGAATTAATAGAAAGATTTATTTCAACGAGAAACATACCTTTCTTTAGAGTAGCCTTGTACTCTGGGCAGTTTCTCCTCCAATGTCCCGCTTTGCCACAATGGAAGCAAACTTCCTCTTTCTGATCACGCTTCTTCTTTTGGGCCTTCCCATTCGAAACGCCACTAGTGGGCCTAAGGGGTTTCTTCTTCTTCCTTTGGGCTTTCTTGCCCTTACCTTTAGAAGGCCCAGAAGAGGAAGATGGAGCATTCACCATCAAAACCTTATTGTCTTTCTTGATCGTGCTTTCAGCAGTCACAAGCTGACTAATCAGCTCAGTTACAGTAGCACCAGCATGATTCATATTGAAGTTAAGGACAAATGGGTTGAATGATGGTGGGAGCGAAGTTAGCAACAAATCCACTGAAAGCTCATCTTTCAGTGGCATGTCCATGGAAGCAAGTTTCTCAGTAAGGGCGAGAAACTTGAGTCCATATTCATGGACACTTGAACCTTCCCTCATTCTCAAGTGGAACAATTCCTTTGAAGTGTTATACCTTGTAACACGTTCATGAGGGCGGTAAAGTTGCTCTAAGTGGTCGTAAATCTCCCAAGCGAATTCCATGGCCTCATGTTGCCTTTTCAAGTCCGGAGACATGTTAGCCATCATAAGGGAACGGGCTTGGAGATTATCATCCTTCCACTTCCGAATCGCGTCCCGCTCGGCCCGAGTGGGAGCCTCCCCTTCGGGATTAGGCTCCCCTTCGAAGAGAACATAAGTTCTCTTCTCAGAATCTAAAATGATTTTTAGATTCCTCAGCCAATCAGAATAGTTGGGACCAGTCAACTTGTTTGACGCGAGGATCGATACAAGAGGGTTTTTGGTTGCCATTTCAAAACACGTAGAGAATCACAGAATCTACGACCTAAATGGTAAAACAGAGAACTAGTGAACATGCTGAATTATAACGCTATACAAAAGATGAGGTCTTTAATCTAATGTAGCTCCAACTGTTTTTCAAAGATCTAGAATTCCCAAAGATCTAAGAGGAACACTTTTCCCAATGGGTACTAAGATCCTAGGCATTTTACCTCGAACCCACAACTCGTGGAGATTCTAAATAAAACCCTAGGTAGGTACAACTTACCAATTCTAACACCTTTAGAACTCTTAGTAATTGTTTTTGCATCACCTATCTTTCAATATGGACCCACGACTCGTGCGACATCCATATTTACTTAGGCGTTAAGCTAGACCCATCAATCATAAGATCATGATCAAAACTTAGTTCGAACGACCCACGACTCGCGGACATCGCCCTTGCCAAAATTGACCACGAAATATTGACCATTTAAAATGATCAATTAGGTAACTAAGAACTAATAAGCTCCACTAGCTATCCCACGACTCGCGGACAATAGCTAGCTTCACTTACTAAACTTAAAACCTATTGATGCAATGCTAGGAATTTAATTCAAAATTTGCATCTCGAATTAAATATCTATTTGTTCGAAATTAGCTTAATATTTAATGGGAATTTTCGAATCAACCGGAGAGTTGTCCGGTTCGACCTCACCAACATATATGTTATCCAATTTTATTAGTCTTGATTAATGCAAGTACACTTAAATGTATTTCAAACAAGCACATAAACAGATAACATGTCCTAGCATGATACTAACATGTAATGATCATGGGCTCTACCTATCTTATGCGTGATATGTGGGAGCCACTCCACAATCACAAGTTCTAACATATATGCCACATAAACAGTTTAAATCACATAAGGGAAAGCGGTAACAAAATACGAGCCCTATCTCTAGTACGTTTTTACAATTAAGATTCCCCTCCCTAACATTTTGAGGGGTCTTCACTTATGGCCTCCTTGTTACTTGAATGTGGTCCATCTTACTCCATGGGTGTATTGTCTCCAAAATGAAAATAAAACCTCACCACCTATCTCTACTCTCAAATTACAATAAAAAGAAAAAGACATAAAGTAATAAGGCTCAATCTTCATATTGGCCTTAGACAATTACACGGGGCATACCCCGGCCTCAAAAACAGTAATATGGAAAGCCACATAATAAATCACATAACAGTACGCACATAAGTGAGGCTCCAACCTCAATTGAAAACTCACAACTATAGGGCTCCAACCCCAATTTAAACCATCCATGTGCATAAATTAAAACCATACATAAGTCTAAACCCATGATCACCTAACATGCTTTTGCGAGAATTTAAATTTAGCCAATAAATTAAAATTCCCGTTTCAAGTCTTAATGACTTAAAACACGACTTGATGCGAGTCTTATTTATCACAGTTTTCAATAAATCCCAAATTAATAAAAATAAATAAAATTCCAATTAATTTCTGAAAATTAATAATTTTATAAAAGATGTATTTTCCCAAAACATAAACTGTTTCTATTTCTCAAAAATCCCAATTTTAAGTTTTATTCAAAAATTAAAATAAATATTCAAAAATAAAATTTTTAAAATTAAAATAAAAATTGGGACTGGATTGCACGAAATACGAAAACAGATTACGAAGGAAAAACGGGGCCCGTATGCGAAGAAGACCGCACGCATGCGGTGTGCGCGCGTGCGGTGTGCTCGCACGATGCGCCCTGCTGCGTGCGGTCCTCCCGCATGCTTGCGGGTGGGTGTGGGCGGGCGCGCCCGGAACGCCTCCCGCGCAGTTGCGGGAGGGAGTAGGCTCGGGCCTGCGCGCGCCTAGGACAGGCGGGCGGCGACGCGCGACGCCTTCGCGCGCGGGGTTTCGCGTGTTCGTAATCCAGGCTTTTCGTTTCGTGTTTTCATTCAAAAGCAAAACCAATCCAAGAAATCCAAAAACAGTTTATACAGTTTCAAATCTAAAATAGTTTTCAAAAATTAAATTTTGCAAAAACCAATTTTCAGAAACTTTCAGGAAAAAATTACAGTTTCGTAATTCAGGCTTTCTAAAACAATTACAAATACTCAATCGCATCAAGCCTAAGAATTTCTACCAAATTCAGTATAATTGAGACGAATCCGAAACACGATTAACGAGGTGGCTCTGATACCACTTGTTGGAAAACACGAATCAGAAAGCAGCGGAAATTTAAAAATTTCCAACGAAAGGACCTTGTACTCGCATTCGTGTATCCAAATTCGTAGAGATAAGAAACTTACTTTTCTGTTATTCTTTCTTGAAGCGTTTCAAGCCACCCAAGAACGCTCTTCTCGCGGCTTGATCCCCTCTCCTTGGTAAAGCTCGAATCTTCAAACTTCTAACTTGAAGCTCTCTAGAGATAGTCCACCAATGTTGACTACAATCTAACTAATAAGGATGCTAGTTCTCTAGTTAGTGTTTAGGCTTAACCTAGGGTTTTGTTTATCTTGGAGAAAGGGTGGTGTTCAACACATGAACGAAAAGAATTGTCAATTCGCTCTAAGGGGAGCTCGAGCTCCCCTATTTATAATAAGGGAGTGGCCGAAAATCCCTAGTCCTTATGGGCTAAGGATTTTGGTCCCTCTCTCCTATTACTTGGTCATCAAGTAATTTTGACTTTGACTTTGAATTCAAATTCAAATCAACTTTCAAGAGAGCTAAAATATCCAAACTATTTTTGGATAATTTTATACTTTATTTATTTAAAATAAATAACTTATTTTTTATCTAATCAATCAATTCATAATTAATTAACTAGATTATTTTTCTCCAAAATTAGACTTTCTTTTTAATTCAAAATTAAACTAAAGTTTATTAAATAATTAACATATTTAATTATTTAATATATATATATACAATATATATATTTACACGTGTGGGACACGTGTCACAAGGACACGTGTCACTCACGTGACCCACACGTGTGGAACCCTCTTGGCCTGATTAACTCGTTTAATCATTTTAATGCCTCAACTCATGTAACCAAGTTGTTGTGTGTGAGCCTCTAGGTTCTCAATTCAATTAACAGTGACCCCAATTAATTAATTCACTAATTAAATAATCGGTCCACAGATTAAACGACCATAGTCTAGCAACAGGTGTTTAACCCCTAGCTGAATTGGAATGTTCGGATTCGACAGAACCTTTAAGTCATTGATTCATGTGAGATACAATCCTCCTACTTACTATCTCTCAACCAAGATCTAGGGCAAGGGAATAATCAGAACCCTAATAATCCGGTCTTAAAGCTAAGTGCATTTCATATCCATTTGATCTCAATCCAAGAAACCCTTTTCTTGATGTCATGATCTACTGCCTTGGCCGAGGACTCCATATGGCATATGAATGACTTACACAATAAGAGATCACCTTGCATATGCAAGTGTAGGTCCTTTCTTGATTCTCATTCACTTTCATGAATCACTTGTGCAGCCCCAGCATAAGCCTTGAATCAGTTGTCTAAGGCGACACCCTTTAAAGCTTATACCTAAGACTACAGAGTTAACTCATAAAGTGACAAGGAACCTCAAGTCTAAGGATCAATTAATCACATCAATGACTCGTGAGATATTTCCTAATCTGGAAGTTTCCATTTCCTGAAATAGAAACTTCCTTTCCCATTTAGGAATGTTCTCACACGGGGCACCTCAGTGAACTTACTTATTAAAGTAAGCATCCTCATGTATCACGCACATATCAACTATACACTTTGCACCTCCATGAAACAAGGTGGTCCTTCTTAAGGGCGTGATGCCACAAGCAAGCCTTAGGGGAGTCAGGTTGACACTCTCACTGTCTGTAGGACTCATCGGCTTGGAGCATTTTACTAATCATGACATATGTGATATAGGGCTCGTTTCATGAACCATTTCACCTAAATGGTAGAGTCCTAAAGTCATCAGGATTAGGGGAGTTCTCATACATGCACAGCTAAAGTAAACGCATACCAAACAATAGCATATAAAGAAGTGTTGCCTCAATTCGTTATTTGATTCAAAGATTGTCTGTGATTACAATAAAGAAAAGCACAAAGCGGATATACAATCGGCTTTCTAGGGCACTATTCCTAACAATCTCCCACTTGCCCGTCAAAGCCATTCTAAAGCTATTCTAAGTCCCATCTTCTGAAGATGACCTTGGAAAGCTTCACGACTAAGGGGTTTAGTAAGTGGATCTGCCACGTTCTCTACTGATGTGACCCTCTCAATTTGCACATGTCCTCTTTTGATAATATCACGGATTAGGTGATACTTCTTCATAATGTACTTGGTCCGTCGGTGAGATCTTGGTTCTCTTGCTTGAGCAACCGCCCCAGTGTTGTCACAAAACACAGCAATGGGGTCTTTCATTCTAGGAACAACATTCAACCCTTGAATGAAGTTTCTAATCCAAACACCTTCCTTAGCTGCATCATTTGCAGCTATGTATTTGGCCTCAGTGGTCGGATCTGCAGTGGTCGTTTGCTTGGAACTCTTCCAACTCACTACTCCGCCGTTTAGGCAGAAAATGTATACAGACATTGACTTAAAATAATCTAAGTCAGATGCAAAGCTTGCATCGCAGTATCCTTCGACAATAAGATCTTTCTGACCTCCGTAAACTAAGAATAAATCTTTAGTACTTTTCAAGTACTTGAGAATATTCTTCACGGCAGCCCAGTGACCATCTCCAGGGTCAAATTGGAAACGACTTGTTACACTAAGTGCATAAGCCACATCCGGTCGAGTACATAACATTGCATACATTATGCTACCTATTGCTGATGCATAAGGTGTATGAGTCATTCTTTCCTTCTCAAGGTTAGTCTTAGGACACATCTTCTTTGAAAGACATGTTCCTACACTCATAGGAAGGTTCTTAACCTTTGCTGACTCCATATTGAATCTCTTCAATACTTTGTCAATGTACATCGACTGTGATAGTCCTATTAACCTTCTAGATCTATCTCGATAGATTTTAATTCCAAGGATATAGGATGCATCACCCAGATCTTTCATCTCGAATTGGTTCGATAACCATAACTTAGTCACTTTCATGTCATCCTTCGAATTCCCAATAAGAAGGATGTCATCAACATAAAGTACTAAGAATTGCACTGAGGTCACCAATTCCTTTCTATACACACATGATTCATTCGAAATTTGAATGAAGCCAAACACTTTGACTGATTCATCAAATCGAATATTCCAATTCCTAGAAGCCTGTTTCAATCCATAGATTGATCTTTGGAGTTTGCAAACCTTTTGCTCACTCCCACTGAATGTGAAACCTATGGGTTGCTCCATATAAATGTCTTTATCAATGTCACCATTGAGAAAGGCAGTTTTCACATCCATTTGCCATATCTCGTAGTCGTAATACGCAGCAATGGCAAGCATGATCCGAATAGACTTTTGCGTTGCAACTGGTGAAAAGGTTTCATCAAAGTCCACGCCGGGTCTTTGAGTGAATCCTTTTGCAACCAGTCTTGCTTTGTACGCTGCAATGCTTCCATCAACTCCAAGCTTTCTCTTAAAGATCCATTTGCAACCTATGGGTTTGACCCCATCAGGCAAATCTACCAAGGTCCAAACTTGGTTGGAGTTCATGGAATCCATTTTGGATTTCATGGCTTATATCCCCTGTTCAGAGTCAGAATCTGAAAGTGCCTCCTCATATGTTAAATGATCATTATCCTTTTGAGAGATTTCATGGAAGAATCCATACCATCTCTCCGGCTGTCTAGGAGTGCGTTCAGAACGCCTTAGAGGAGGATTTACGTGTGTATCGAAATTCGTGATTGGTTGTAGTTGATTAGAAGGAGATGTTTCTTCAATGGGAGGCGTGGGCTCACTTTGTACTTCCTCTAATTCTATGATCTTGCCTTTCTATTCTTTAAGGAACGGTTCCTCAAGAAAAGTGGCATTTCTGGAAACAAACACCTTTTTGCTCAGATTGATCATAGAAGTAATATCCTATGGATTCCTTAGGATAACCTACAAAGTAGCATAAGTTAGAACAAGATTCTAACTTATCTCACACTATCCTCTTCACGTAAGCAGGACAACCCCAAATTCTTAAGTAAGAATAACTAGGGATTTTCCAATGCCACATTTCATAGGGCATTTTAGGGACAGACTTAGAGGGAACTAGATTCAAAATCTTTGCTGCACTTTCTAGGGCATAACCCCAGAAAGAAGGTGGTAAGTCAGTGAAACTCATCATGGAACGAACCATATCTAGTAGGGTTCGATTCCTTCTCTCAGAAACTCCATTAAGCTGAGGAGTTCCCGGAGGAGTCCACTGAGAGATAATCCCATTATCTTTGAGATGATTAAGGAATTCTTCACTAAGATAATCGCCTCCTCGATCAGATCGAAGTGCTTTGATCTTGTGACCAGTTTGGTTCTCAACCTCCTTTTGAAATTCGAAGAATTTCTCAAAAGCTTCAGATTTATACTTCATCAAGTATATATAACCATATCGACTGAAGTCGTCGGTAAAGGTTATGAAATACTGATGATTGTTTCTAGTGCTTACACTAACCGGTCCACAAACATCAGTATGGA
Organism: Lantana camara; assembly: GCA_037501455.1. Taxonomy (NCBI): domain Eukaryota; kingdom Viridiplantae; phylum Streptophyta; class Magnoliopsida; order Lamiales; family Verbenaceae; genus Lantana; species Lantana camara. Next base: position 78,233,797 of record CM074863.1, read on the forward strand.
TCAAATCCAAGACCTTAGTGGCACGTTCCACAGTTCCTTTAAAAGGAACTTTGGACATTTTTCCTTTGAGACAGGATTCGCAAGAAGTTAGCTCTTTGAGATCATTTTCAGAGAATGATCCTAAAGTGTTTATCTTGCTAATTCTGTTCTTGGAAATGTGTCCTAATCTAGCGTGCCATAAGGGTGCTGAAACTTTGTCATCTCTCTTACGCTTCGTATCTCGTTGTATATTCATAATATTGATATTTTGAGTTAGATAAAGTCCATTACTTAGAGTACCGATGTGAACGGAAGAGTTGTTCCGTTTGATAAAATATTTACCATTCTTAATATAAGTTTCATAACCTTCACAATCTAAAATTGGAACTGAAATTATATTACCAATAATGCTCGGTACATAAAGGACTTTATTTATGACTAACTCAAAACTACCTAAATCTAATCTAATTGTGCCTAAAGCTCGAGCTTCAACGTTTGAGTCATCGCCGATCTTCAAGACACATTCTCCTTCTTTGAGTTGTTGGACTTCACTTAGCATCTGTACATCATTACAGATATGAGTTCCACAACCGGTATCAAGTACCCAAGAACTAGAATTAATAGAAAGATTTATTTCAACGAGAAACATACCTTTCTTTAGAGTAGCCTTGTACTCTGGGCAGTTTCTCCTCCAATGTCCCGCTTTGCCACAATGGAAGCAAACTTCCTCTTTCTGATCACGCTTCTTCTTTTGGGCCTTCCCATTCGAAACGCCTCCAGTGGGCCTAAGGGGTTTCTTCTTCTTCCTTTGGGCTTTCTTGCCCTTACCTTTAGAAGGCCCAGAAGAGGAAGATGGAGCATTCACCATCAAAACCTTATTGTCCTTCTTGATCGTGCTTTCAGCAGTCACAAGCTGACTAATCAGCTCAGCTACAGTAGCACCAGCATGATTCATATTGAAGTTAAGGACAAATGGGTTGAATGATGGTGGGAGCGAAGCTACCAACAAATCCACAGAAAGCTCATCTTTCAGTGGCATGTCCATGGAAGCAAGTTTCTCAGTAAGGGCGAGAAACTTGAGTCCATATTCATGGACACTTGAACCTTCCCTCATTCTCAAGTGGAACAATTCCTTTGAAGTGTTATACCTTGTAACACGTTCATGAGGGCGGTAAAGTTGCTCTAAGTGGTCGTAAATCTCCCAAGCGAATTCCATGGCCTTATGTTGCCTTTGCAAGTCCGGAGACATGTTAGCCAACATAAGGGAACGGGCTTGGAGAGTATCATCCTTCCACTTCTGAATCGCGTCCCGCTCGGCCCGAGTGGGAGCCTCCCCTTCGGGATTAGGCTCCCCTTCGAAGAGAACATAAGTTCTCTTCTCAGAATCTAAAATGATTTTTAGATTCCTCAGCCAATCAGAATAGTTGGGACCAGTCAACTTGTTTGACTCGAGGATCGATACAAGTGGGTTTTTGGTTGCCATTTCAAAACACGTAGAGAATCACAGAATCTACGACCTAAATGGTAAAACAGAGAACTAGTGAGCATGCTGAATTATAACGATATACAAAAGATGAGGTCTTTAATCTAATGTAGCTCCCACTGTTTTTCAAAGATCTAGAATTCCCAAAGATCTAAGAGGAACACTTTTCCCAATGGGTACTAAGATCCTAGGCATTTTACCTCGAACCCACGACTCGCGGAGATTCTAAGTAAAACCCTAGGTAGGTACAACTTACCAATTCTAACACCTTTAGAACTCTTAGTAATTGTTTTTGCATCACCTATCTTTCAATATGGACCTACGACACGTGCGACATCCATATTTACTTAGGCGTTAAGCTAGACCCATCAATCATAAGATCATGATCAAAACTTAGTTCGAACGACCCACGACTCGCGGACATCGCCCTTGCCAAAATTGACCACGAAATATTGACCATTTAAAATGATCAATTAGGTAACTAAGAACTAATAAGCTCCACTAGCTATCCCACGACTCGCGGACAATAGCTAGCTTCACTTACTAAACTTAAAACCTATTGATGCAATGCTAGGAATTTAATTCAAAATTTGCATCTCGAATTAAATACCTATTTGTTCGAAATTAGCTTAGTATTTAATGGGAATTTTCGAATCAACCGGAGAGTTGTCCGGTTCGACCTCACCAACATATATGTTATCCTATTTTATTAGTCTTGATTAATGCAAGTACACTTAAATGCATTTCAAACAAGCACATAAACAGATAACATGTCCTAGCATGATACTAACATGTAATGATCATGGGCTCTACCTATCTTATGCGTGATATGTGGGAGCCACTCCACAATCACAAGTTCTAACATACATGCCACATAAACAGTTTAAATCACATAAGGGAAAGCGGTAACAAAATACGAGCCCTATCACTATTACATTTTTACAATTGAGATTCCCCTCCCTATCATTTTGAGGGGTCTTCACTTATGGCCTCCTTGTTACTTGAATGTGGTCCATCTTACTCCATGGCTGCATTGTCTCCAAAATGAAAATAAAACCTCACCACCTATCTCTACTCTCAAATTACAATAAAAAGAAAAAGACATAAAGTAATAAGGCCCAATCTTCATATTGGCCTTAAACAATTACACGGGGCATACCCCGGCCTCAAAAACAGTAATATGGAAAGCCACATAATAAATCACATAACAGTACTCACATAAGTGAGGCTCCAACCTCAATTGAAAAATCACAACTATAGGGCTCCAACCCCAATTTAAACCATTCATGTGCATAAATTAAAACCATACATAAGTCTAAACACATGATCACCTGACATGCTTTTGCGATAATTAAAATTTAGCTAATAAATTAAAATTCCCGTTTCAAGTCTTAATGACTTAAAACACGACTTGATGCGAGTCTTATTTATAACAGTTTTCAATAAATCCCAAATTAATAAAAACAAATAAACTTCCAATTAATTTCTGAAAATTAATAATTTTATCAAAGATGTATTTTCCCGAAATATAAACTGTTTCTATTTCTCAAAAATCCCAATTTTAAGTTTTATTCAAAAATTAAAATAAATATTCAAAAATAAATTTTATAAAATTAAAATAAAAATTGGGACTGGATTGCACGAAATACGAAAACAGATTACGAAGGAAAAACGGGGCCCATATACGAAGAAGACCGCACGCATACGGCGTGCGCGCGCGGTGTGCTCGCACGATGCTCGCTGCTGTGTGCGGTCCTCCCGCATGCTTGCGGGCGGGTGTGGGCGGGCGCGCCCGGAACGCCTCCCGCGCCGTTGCGGGATGGAGTAGGCGCTGGGGCCTGCGCGCGCCTAGGACAGGCTGGCGGCGGCGCGCGATGCCTTCGCGCGCGGGGTTTCGCGTGTTCGTAATCCAGACTTTTCGTTTCGTGTTTTCATTCAAAAGCAAAACCAATCCAAGAAATCCAAAAACAGTTTATACAGTTTCAAATCTAAAATAGTTTTCAAAAATTAAATTTTGCAAAAACCAATTTTCAGAAACTTTCAGGAAAAAATTACAATTTCGTAATTCAGGCTTTCTAAAACAATTACAAATACTCAATCGCATCAAGCCTAAGAATTTCTACCAAATTTAGTATAATTGAGACGAATCAGAAACACGATTAACGAGGTGGCTCTGATACCACTTGTTGGAAAACACGAATCAGAAAGCAGCGGAAATTTAAAAATTTCCAATAAAAGGACCTTGGACTCGCAATCGTGTATCCAAATTCGTAGAGATAAGAAACTTACTTTTCTGTTATTCTTTCTTGAAGCGTTTCAAGCCATCCAAGAACGCTCTTCTCGCGGCTTGATCCCCTCTCCTTGGTAAAGCTCGAATCTTCAAACTTCTAACTTGAAGCTCTCTAGAGATAGTCCACCAATCTTGACTACAATCTAACTAATAAGGATGCTAGTTCTCTAGTTAGTGTTTAGGCTTAACCTAGGGTTTCGTTTATCTTGGAGAAAGGGTGGTGTTCAACACATGAACGAAAAGAATTGTCAATTCGCTCTAAGGGGAGCTCGAGCTCCCCTATTTATAATAAGGGAGTGGCCGAAAATCCCTAGTCCTTATGGGCTAAGGATTTTGGTCCCTCTCTCCTATTACTTGATCATCAAGTAATTTTGACTTTGACTTTGAATTCAAATTCAAATCAACTTTCAAGAGAGCTAAAATATCCAAACTATTTTTGGATAATTTTATACTTTATTTATTCAAAATAAATAACTTATTTTTTATCTAATCAATCAATTCATAATTAATTAACTAGATTATTTTTCTCCAAAATTAGACTTTCTTTTTAATTCAAAATTAAACCAAAGTCTATTAAATAATTAACACATTTAATTATTTAATATATATATATATATACTGTTAGGAATAGTGCCCTAGAAAGCCGATTAGTCATAATCCGTTTTGGGACTTTCCTAGTATCACAGACAATCTTTGAATAATATACGATTGATTCATATCATAGGCAAACACTTCTTTATATGCTCTTGTTTGGTATGCGTTTACTTTAGTTGTGCATGTATGAGAACTCCCCTAATCCTGATGACTTTAGGACTCTACCATTTAGGTGAAATGGTTCATGAAACGAGCCCTATATCACATAAGTCATGATTAGTAAAATACTCCAAGCCGATGAGTCCTACAGACAGTGGGAGTGTCAACCTGACTCCTCTAAGGCTTGCTTGTGCGATCACGCCCTTAAGAAGGACCACCTTGTTTCATGGAGGTGCAAAGTGTATAGTTGATACGTGCGTGATACATGAGGGTGCTTACTTTAATAAGTAAGTTCACTGAGGTGCCCCGTGTGAGAACATTCCTAAATGGGAAAGGAAGTTTCTATTTCAGGAAATGGAAACTTCCAGATTAGGAAATATCTCACGAGTCATTGATGTGATTAATTGATCCTTAGACTTGAGGTTCCATGTTACTTTATGAGTTAACTCTGTAGTCTTTGGTATAAGCTTTAAAGGGTGTCACCTTAGACAACTGATTCAAGGCTTATGTTGGGGCTGCACAAGTGCCTCATGAAAGTGAATGACAATCAAGAAAGGACCTACACTTGCATATGCAAGGTGATCTCTTATTGTGTAAGTCATTCATATGCCATATGGAGTCCTTGGCCAAGGCAGTAGATCAAGACATCAAGAAAAGGGTTTCTTGGATTGAGATCAAATGGATATGAAATGTACTTAGCTTTAAGACCAGATTATTAGGGTTCTGATTATTCCCTTACCCTAGATCTTCGTTGAGAGATAGTAAGTAGGAGGATTGTATCTCACATGAATCAATGACTTAAAAGTTCTGTCGAATCCGAACATTCCAATTCAGCTAGGGGTTAAACACTTGTTGCTAGACTATGGTTGTTTAATATGTGGACTGATTAATTAATTAGTGAATCAATTAATTAGGGTCACTGCTAATTGAATTGAGAACCTAGAGGGTCACACACAACAACTTGATTACATGAGTTGAGGCTTTAAAATGATTAAACGAGTTAATCGGGCCTAGAGGGTTCCACACGTGTGAAACCACACGTGTGGGTCACGTGACTGGACACGTGTCATAGGGACACGTGTGACACACGTGTTTATTTGATTGAATATTAAATAATTAATTTATTAATTATTTAATAGACTTTGGTTTAATTTTGAATTAAAAAGAAAGTCTTATTTTGGAGAAAAAATAATCTAGTTAATTAATTAATTAGATAAAATAAGTTATTTATTTTAAATAAATAAAGTATAAAATTATCCAAAAATAGTTTGGATATTTTAGCTCTCTTGAAAGTTGATTTGAATTTGAATTCAAAGTCAAAGTCAAAATTACTTGATGATAAAGTAATAGGAGAGAGGGACCAAATCCTTGGTCCATAAGGACTAGGATTTTCGGTCCTCCCTTCCCATATATAGGGGAGCTCGAGCTCCACTTAGAGCTAATTGGCAATTCTTTTGGTTCATGTGTTAAACACCTTCCTTTCTTCAAGATCAAATAAACCCTAGGTTAAGCCTAAACACTAACTAGAGAACTAGCATCCTTACTAGTTAGATTGTAGCCAAGTTGGTGGACTATCTCTAGAGAGCTTCAAGTTAGAAGTTTTGAAGATTCGAGATTTACCAAAAAGTGGGGATCAAGCAAAACGATCAGAAGGGATGATGAAATGATTCTTAATCCGACATGAAACGAATGAAAAAAACGAACCAAAGAAGATGGCGAAAACCGTTCGTCCATATCCTGAAGGATGAATTTTTTCACGAGGGTTTTGTGACTGGCAGTTTTCTACTTTCGCAAAACTGGTTTCGAAGGGAGTATCAATCCTGCTTTTCTCGTTTCATGTTTCTTTCTTTATGTTATATTGTTAAGAACTTCCCTAACATGAATTGAATCTAAGTTGGTGTGGATTGTTATCCCTACAATAGATTCTGAAGTGGAAAGAGACTTTCGAGGAACGGGTTGCCATTACCGCATGAAGCGCGTTTGAGGGCGGCTCAAAACATGTCAAGAAAGCTACTACCCAAGTGAGTTTCTTGATCTCTACGAATTTGGATACACGATTGCGAGTCCAAGGTCCTTTTGTTGGGAAAAATTTTTAAATTCCGCTGCTTTCTGATTCGTGTTTTCCAACAAGTGGTATCAGAGCCACCTCGTTAATCGTGTTTCTGATTCGTCTCAATTATACTGAATTTGGTAGAAATTCTTAGGCTTGAAGCGATTGAGTATTTGTAATTGTTTTAGAAAGCCTGAATTACGAAACTGTATTTTTTCCTGAAAGTTTCTGAAAATTGGTTTTTGCAAAATTTAATTTTTGAAAACTATTTTAGATTTCAAACTGTATAAACTGTTTTTGGATTTCTTGGATTGGTTTTGCTTTTGAACGAAAACACGAAACGGAAAGCCTGGATTACGAACACGCGAAACCCCGCACGCGAAGGCGTCGCTCGCGCGGGCTTCGCTCGCCGCCGCCCGCCTGTCCTAGGCGTGCGCAGGCCGTGCGCCTACTCCCTCCCGCAACCGCGTGGGAGGCGTTCCGGGCGCGTCTAGGCGCACCCGCCCAGGGCTTCCGACGCCGTCCGCCTAGGTTGGGCGAGAATCCCGCAAGGCGTGCGGGATAGCTCGCCCAGGCCACCCGCCATCCTTGCCGAGAGGGCCGCGCGCAGGACAGCGCGTCGCGTGCACGCCCAGCGCGTCGCGCGCACGCCTGCGACGAGCGGCCCTTCTCGTGCAGGGGCCCCGTTTTCGTAATCCGTTTTTCGTTTATCGTGCAATCCAGTCGCAATTTTTATTTTAATTTTAAAATTTTATTTTTTGAATATTTATTTTAATTTTTGAATAAAACTTAAAATTGGGATTTTTGAGAAATTGAAACTGTTTATATTTTGGGAAAATACAATCTTTGATAAAATTATTAATTTTCAGAAATTAATTGGAATTTTATTTGTTTTGGTAATTTGGGATTTATTGAAAACTTTTATAAATAAGACTCGCATCAAGTCGTGTTTTGAGTCATTAGGACTTGAAACGAGAATTTTAATTTATTGGTTAAATTTAAATTCTCGCAAAAGCATGTTAGGTGATCATGGGTTTAGACTTATGTATGGTTTTAATTTATGCACATGGATGGTTTAAATTGGGGTTGGAGCCCTATAGTTGCGTTTTTCAATTGAGGTTGGGGCCTCACTTATGTGCGTACTGTTATGTGATTTATTATGTAGCTTTCCATATTACTGTTTTTGAGGCCGGGGTATGCCCCGTGTAATTGTCTAAGGCCAATATGAAGATTGAGCCTTATTACTTTATGTCTTTTTCTTTTTATTGTAATTTGAGAGTAGAGATAGGTGGTGAGGTTTTATTTTCATTTTGGAGACAATGCACCCATGGAGTAAGATGGACCACATTCAAGTAACAAGGAGGCCATAAGTGAAGACCCCTCAAAATATTAGGGAGGGGAATCTCAATTGTTAAATGTAATAGAGATAGGGCTCGTATTTTGTTACCGCTTTCCCTTATGTGATTTAAACTGTTTATGTGGCATGTATGTTAGAACTTGTGATTGTGGAGTGGCTCCCACGTATCACGCATAAGATAGGTAGAACCCATGATCATTACATGTTAGTATCATGCTAGGACATGTTATCTGTTTATGTGCTTGTTTGAAATGCATTTAAGTTGTACTTGCATTAATCAAGACTAATTAAATTGGATAGCATATATGTTGGTGAGGTCAAACCGAACAACTCTTCGGTTGATTCGAAAATTCCCATTAAATATTAAGCTCATTTCGAATAATAGGTATTTAATTCGAGATGCAAATTTTGAATTAAATTCCTAGCATTCCATCAATAGGTTTTAAGTTTAGTAAGTAAAGCTAGTTATTGTCCGCGAGTCGTGGGATAGATAGTGGAGCTTATTAGTTCTTAGTTACCTAATTGATCATTTTAAATGATCAATATTTCGTGGTTAATTTTGGCAAGGGCGATGTCCGCGAGTCGTGGGTCGTTCGAACTAAGTTTTGATCATGATCTTATGATTGATGGGTCTGGCTTAACGTCTAAGTAAATATGGATGTCGCACGAGTCGTGGGTCTATATTGAAAGATAGGTGATGCAAAAACAATTACTAAGAGTTCTAAAGGTGTTAGAATTGGTAAGTTGTACCTACCTAGGATTTTACTAAGAATGTCCGCGAGTCATGGGTTCGAGGTAAAATGCTTAGGATCTTCGTACCCATTGGGAAACGAGTTCCTCTTAGATCTTTGGGAATTATAGATCTTTGAAAAACAGTGGGAGCTACATTAGATTAAAGACCTTATCTTTTGTATATCGTTATAATTCAGCATGCTCACATTTTCTCTGCTTAGCATTTAGGTTATAGTTCTGTGATTCTCTACAATATGAAATGCAAACCCATTTGTATCCATCCTTAAGTCAAAAGAGTTGACTAAGTCCTAACTAACTCTGATTGGCTTCGGACCCTAAAATTCGTTTTAGATTCCGAATAAGAGAAAGGCGTTCTCTAAAGGGCGAAGTTTTCAATTGTGAAAATTCGACCCGGGCCAAAAGAAAAGCAATCTGAGGTGAATGGATTTTTTCCAAACCACTTAAGAGCAATTGAACCATCTCATAAAAATGTTACAAGGTATAACATTATGGAATTATTCAATAATCCAAATGAGGAAACAAGTGCACACGAACAAGGTCTAAAGATCTTATTTGAAGATCTTATGGTCTCGATCATCAACCGAGAAAAAAGTTCTCTATGCACTGATTGCTTACATTGCTTCCACCATCATTCAAACCCTTTATGCTCAACTAGAATGATGCTAATGTAGCATAGTTAATCATTTAGTTGATAATGGTTGAGAGCATCCTTAAGAAGGAATAAAAGGTTGAGATGGTTAATTCTTCTTCTAAACTCCCTAAGTTAAAGGCTTGAACGCCTAAAGAAGAAGAAACCCTTAAGAGCCCAATGGAGGGGCATGTAAGGGGTGCGCCCAAAAGACACTAGAGATCAAATAGGACGTTTGCTTCTATGGTAGCAAATAAGGACTTTGAAAGGGAACTGCGAAGAGTATGAGTACTCTGAAATGTTACCTCGTTTAGTAATTCTACTGGGAATAGAATTTACTAGTCTTGAGTCAATTATGCATAATCCGTTGTGCAAAGACTCAAGGCACTAATGTTCTGAACATACAACTAGATAACAAAAAGTAAGTGAGATGACAAAGCTTCGAATTACTTTGGAACGTTGAGATATAAAAGGATTAGCAAGTCAGACACCTTAGGATCATTCTATGAAAATGAACCTATAGAGTTGACTTCCTGTGAATCCTATCTCAAAGGGAAAACGTTCCCGGAACATTGTTTAGGTGAAACGTGGAACGTTCCAAAATTATAGTGGATTTCGATCCATGCTGATGAGTGTAAGAGGCTTAATGTAAGCACTAGATACAATCGTCAGTTTAATCATTATGAATGAATGTACTTGTTAAAGTACAAATTTGAAACTTATATGAAATTCTTAGAATTTCAAAAGGAGGTTAGGAACCGAAGTAGTCATAAGTTATAGGCAAATCGATATGATCGAGATAGCCAATATCTTATCAACTAATTCCTTAGTCATCTTAGAAATAATAGGATTATCTCTCAGTAAACTAATTCGAGAACACCTTAGTGTTTCCGAATGAGGGAATGAAACCTTATAGGATATGGTCCATTCCATAGCAAACTTTACTGACTTATAATCATTCTAGGAATAAACTCCCAGAATATGCAGTTAGAGATTTTGAATTTTGCACCTTCCAAAATCAGTCCTTTAGATGCACTATGCAATGTGGCACACTAAATTCCCTAATTATTCTTGTCCAAGAATTTAGTGGAATCCTCTTAAGTAAAGAGGATAGTGGGAGATAGGCTTGAAATGAGTTCAAGTTTATACAAACAATATTGGATATCATTTCTGCGATTCCCTTAGACAAAGGTTATTTGTCTCAAGGAATGTATCTTTCTTAAGGAATCGTTCCTATAGAAGAATAAAGACAAGCAAGCAGACCTCAAAGAAATTTGAGAATAAATATCCACGCCACATATAGAAGAAACGAGCCCATCTGATAAAACTTAGCCAAATTTTTTAGCATGTACACGTGTGAAACCCTTCTCTTAAGACGTGTTTAGAATGCGTTCCTAGATAGCCAAGGAATTACTTGAAGAGGAGACACTGTCAGATTTGGAATCTGAGTAGTGTAAGCAAGCCTTGAAATCCAATATGGATTTCATATACTCGAACCAAGTTTTGACCTTGGTTGATCCACCTGATAGGATCAAGCTCGTGCAACTTCGAGTGAATGAAAGCATTACAACCTTCTTGACGGTTGAAATGCAAAAGTCCATTTGGATTGTGTTTATCACATCCTCATATTCCGACTATGAGATATGATAAATGAATATGAGAACTATCTTGTTCAATATGAGATTGAAAGAGATTGAAATAAGGTATTTCTATAAATCTCATATTCAGTGGGAGTATGCATAAGGTATGCAAATCCCTAAAGTCAATCTGTGGATTGATAAAGGCTTCTAGGAGTTAGACAATTCGATTCCATAGTATAGTCAAATCGTTTGGCACAGATGGAAGTCGAATAAGTCTTAAAAGTGTACATATGAAAGTTAGTGATGTAAGAGTCAATTTTTGGTTCTTTAGAAGACGACGTCCTTCTCATTAGGAATGTCAAGGATAACGTAAAAGTTACCAATTCTTGTTTAAGAAACAATTTGACATGAAAGATCTTAGTGATTATCCTAAATTCTCGACATTCAGATCTATAGAACATAGATCTAAGAGAATAAAAGGATTATCACAAAACGAGTACATAACCATAATAGTAAAAGGAGTTTAGTAGGGACAATGGAACATCTCTTTTGAAGAGTATGTGTCCTAAGATAACTTTAAGAAAGTTAGAATGTCCAAAATCCCTTTAAGTAAAAGGGTGCATAATGTATGAAATGTTATGTACTAGACTTGATATGGCGCAACACTAAGCGTAGTGGGCCGAATCTAATATGACCTCAGAGAAGGTCATTAGATCTCTGTAAAGGATGTCCTCAGAGTACTTGAGAAGAAATGAGGATATGTATTAGTTTACAGAGCCCAAAAGATCTTATCATTGAAAGGATATTTTGATGTAATTGTTTCATCAAACATAGATGATTATGAAATCATTGAAAGGGTACAACTTCTACCAGAATGGTAATGCAATGTGTTGGAAAGGGGTTCCAAGGACGGACATTGCAAAACTCGACTATCGTAGTTGAGAACTTAGTCGTATTATATAACGCTAAGTTAAGTGTTTGGGTAAGAAACTCCATCTAACCGGTTAGATGAAGTTCCTAGCATGAAACAACTCCTTTCATATTATATGATAAAATGGATGGTTGCTCAAGTAAGAGAACCAAGACCTCACCAAGAGACTGAACACGTGATTACGAATCACTTTCTAAGGAAAAGGTGTTTCTTAAGAGATGTGTAAACAAGAGGGTCACATCAGCAGAGAATATAGCAGATCCACTTTGGAAACGCCTAAAGTCAATAGGCTCTCAAAGTGCATCTTGAGAAGATGGGACTTAGAGTACCTAAATGGCTTTTACGGGCAAGTGGGAGATTGTTAGGAATAGTACCCTAGAAAGCCGATTAGTCATAATCCGTTTTGGGACTTTCCTAGTATCACAGACAATCTTTGAATAATATACGATTGGTTCATATCATAGGCAAACACTTCTTTATATGCTCTTGTTTGGTATGCGTTTACTTTAGCTGTGCATGTATGAGAACTCCCCTAATCCTGATGACTTTAGGACTCTACCATTTAGGTGAAATGGTTCATGAAACGAGCCCTATATCACATAAGTCATGATTAGTAAAATACTCCAAACCGATGAGTCCTACAGACAGTGGGAGTGTCAACCTGACTCCTCTAAGGCTTGCTTGTGAGATCACGCCCTTAAGAAGGACCACCTTGTTTCATGGAGGTGCAAAGTGTATAGTTGATACGTGCGTGATACATGAGGGTGCTTACTTTAATAAGTAAGTTCACTGAGGTGCCCCGTGTAAGAACATTCCTAAATGGGAAAGGAAGTTTCTATTTTAGGAAATGGAAACTTCCAGATTAGGAAATATCTCACGAGTCATTGATGTGATTAATTGATCCTTAGACTTGAGGTTCCATGTTACTTTCTGAGTTAACTCTGTAGTCTTTGGTATAAGCTTTAAAGGGTGTCGCCTTAGACAACTGATTCAAGGCTTATGCTGGGGCTGCACAAGTGACTCATGAAAGTGAATGAGAATCAAGAAAGGACCTACACTTGCATATGCAAGGTGATCTCTTATTGTGTAAGTCATTCATATGCCATATGGAGTCCTTGGCCAAGGCAGTAGATCAAGACATCAAGAAAAGGGTTTCTTGGATTGAGATCAAAGGGATATGAAATGTACTTAGCTTTAAGACCAGATTATTAGGGTTCTGATTATTCCCTTACCCTAGATCTTGGTTGAGAGATAGTAAGTAGGAGGATTGTATCTCACATGAATCAATGACTTAAAAGTTCTGTCGAATTCGAACATTCCAATTCAGCTAGGGGTTAAACACCTGTTGCTAGACTATGGTTGTTTAATCTGTGGACTGATTAATTAATTAGTGAATTAATTAATTACGGTCACTGCTAATTGAATTGAGAACCTAGAGGGTCACACACAACAACTTGGTTACATGAGTTGAGGCTTTAAAATGATTAAACGAGTTAATCGGGCCTAGAGGGTTCCACACGTGTGAAACCACACGTGTGGGTCACGTGACTGGACACGTGTCATAGGGACACGTGTGACACACGTGTTTATTTGATTGAATATTAAATAATTAATTTATTAATTATTTAATAGACTTTGGTTTAATTTTGAATTAAAAAGAAAGTCTTATTTTGGAGAAAAAATAATCTAGTTAATTAATTAATTAGATAAAATAAGTTATTTATTTTAAATAAATAAAGTATAAAATTATCCAAAAATAGTTTGGATATTTTAGCTCTCTTGAAAGTTGATTTGAATTTGAATTCAAAGTCAAAGTCAAAATTACTTGATGATCAAGTAATAGGAGAGAGGGACCAAATCCTTGGTCCATAAGGACTAGGATTTTCGGTCCTCTCTTCCCATATATAGGGGAGCTCGAGCTCCCCTTAGAGCTAATTGGCAATTCTTTTGGTTCATGTGTTGAACACCTTCCTTTCTTCAAGATCAAATAAACCTTAGGTTAAGCCTAAACACTAACTAGAGAACTAGCATCCTTACTAGTTAGATTGTAGCCAAGTTGGTGGACTATCTCTAGAGAGCTTCAAGTTAGAAGTTTTGAAGATTCGAGATTTAACAAAAAGTGGGGATCAAGCAAAACGATCAGAAGGGATGATGAAACGATTCTGAACCCGACATGAAACGAATGACAAAAATGAACCAAAGAAGATGGCGAAAACCGTTCGTCCATATCCTGAAGGATGAATTTTTTCACGAGGGTTTTGTGACTGGCAGTTTTCTACTTTCGCAAAACTGGTTTTCGAAGGGAGTATCAATCCTCCTTTTCTCGTTTCATGTTTCTTTCTTTATGTTATATTGTTAAGAACTTCCCTAACATGAATTGAATCTAAGTTGGTGTGGATTGTTATGCCTACAATGGATTCTGAACTAGAAAGAGACTTTCGAGGAATGGGTTGCCATTACCGCATGAAGCGCATTTGAGGGCGGCTCAAAACGTGTCAAGAAAGCTACTACCCAAGTGAGTTTCTTGATCTCTACGAATTTGGATACACGATTGCGAGTCCAAGGTCCTTTTGTTGGGAAAAATTTTTAAATTCCGCTGCTTTCTGATTCGTGTTTTCCAACATATACAATATATATATTTACATGTGTCGGACACGTGTCACAAGGTCACGTGTCACTCACGTGACCCACACGTGTGGAACCCTCTTGGCCTGATTAACTCGTTTAATCATTTTAATGCCTCAACTCATGTAACCAAGTTGTTGTGTGTGACCCTCTAGGTTCTGAATTCAATTAACAGTGACCCCAATTAATTAATTCACTAATTAAATAATCGGTCCACAGATTAAACGACCATAGTCTAGCAACAGGTGTTTATCCCCTAGCTGAATTGGAATGTTCGGATTCGACAGAACCTTTAAGTCATTGATTCATGTGAGATACAATCCTCCTACTTACTATCTCTCAACCAAGATCTAGGGCAAGGGAATAATCAGAACCCTAATAATCCGGTCTTAAAGCTAAGTGCATTTCATATCCATTTGATCTCAATCCAAGAAACCCTTTTCTTGATGTCTTGATCTACTGCCTTGGCCAAGGACTCCATATGGCATATGAATGACTTACACAATAAGAGATCACCTTGCATATGCAAGTGTAGGTCCTTTCTTGATTCTCATTCACTTACATGAATCACTTGTGCAGCCCCAGCATAAGCCTTGAATCAGTTGTCTAAGGCGACACCCTTTAAAGCTTATACCTAAGACTACAGAGTTAACTCATAAAGTGACAAGGAACCTCAAGTCTAAGGATCAATTAATCACATCAATGACTCGTGAGATATTTCCTAATCTGGAAGTTTCCATTTCCTGAAATAGAAACTTCCTTTCCCATTTAGGAATGTTCTCACACGGGGCACCTCAGTGAACTTACTTATTAAAGTAAGCACCCTCATGTATCACGCACGTATCAACTATACACTTTGCACCTCCATGAAACAAGGTGGTCCTTCTTAAGGGCATGATCCTACAAGCAAGCCTTAGAGGAGTAAGATTGACACTCCCACTGTCTGTAGGACTCATCGGCTTGGAGCATTTTACTAATCATGACTTATGTGATATAGGGCTCGTTTCATGAACCATTTCACCTAAATGGTAGAGTCCTAAAGTCATCAGGATTAGGGGAGTTCTCATACATGCACAGCTAAAGTAAACGCATACCAAACAAGAGCATATAAAGAAGTGTTGCCTCAATTCGTTATTTCATTCAAAGATTGTCTGTGATTACAAAAAGGAAAAGCACAAAGCGGATATACAATCGGCTTTCTAGGGCACTATTCCTAACAAATCTAACCCCTAAATTTCGAAATCAACCCATTAATTCCAAAGGAGAAGTGTTCTAGGTGTTTACCTTAAGAATTTGAGTGAAAAACTTGAGATTAGAGTGAAGATTCTTTGTTGAGAAAGCTCAGCCGTTGCCTAGGGTTCGTGCTCTTAGTTTTTCAATGTTTGAGACTGAAAACTGACCCTTTAGTTTCTGGCTTAAAATTCCCGATTTTGCCTAGGTCGCGGCCGCGACCTTTTTTAGTGCAATTTTGGTCGCGCCCGCGACCCAAATTGAGCCTTCTCTCGACTTTGAATTTTTGGCTTTTATTTTTCAGTGCATGTTTCTGGTCGCGGCCGCTACTGGAATTAGTGTAAAAATGGTCGCGGCCGCGACCTGATTTTAGCCAACCTTCGACTTTTGTCGCCAAAACATAAAAATTCAGGATCCAATTTAAGCCAAGTTTCGACTGAATCCTTTAGTAATTTGGTCGCGGTCGCGACCCAATTTAAGCCAAGTTTGGACTTGTGGCGACAAAAATTCATTCCAAAATTCACCCAAAAATATTATATTCATAACCAAGCTTCACCAACACATTATTAACCGGCATTTAAACACGTTGACTTGTAAAACACTCATGCAACTCAAATATTCAACCAATAACCATAGTATGCCGATTATTCACATTATTCTCACAGTTTCAAGCCAATTATCATGCCGAAAATTTATAAAGTATGCACTTCTCACATAAAAGAGCTTTGCACTTAACACATTCCACCAAATCATATGCATAGCAAATTCGCACCACTCAAAAAAAAGTGAATGAACCTCATTGACGAACAAACTTCTCAAGCCACCCCACTTGCACGCCAAACAATCTGCAAACAAAGAAGAACAAGAGTCAACAACGACCACAAGAACAAGAAAGGAAAAACAAACTAAGGAAAGCAATTAAAAATAGTTCTGATTTATAGTCTTCAGCTTGACTAAGTCACCCCCTTTTTAGATTTTCGGAATATTCAATACACACGAAGTGTGTTTCTCTATGGGGTCTCCCACAAAGTAAGGCTTCAACCTTTGACCATTGACGACGAAGGATTCCGTAGCCTCACTACCAACTTCAACAACTCCATTAGATAAAACTTTGATAACCCGAAATGGCCCAGACCATCTTAGAGTTCTTCTCATGCACGAATTGCCTGCAAAAAGAAAGTCACTAGATTAAGCTCCAAAAGAGAATACCAAGAATAATGTAAACAAGCCTAAAGTAATAGATAAAAGTATTTAAATAACTCTTGATTCAGCGCCTTCCCCGGCAACGACGCCAAAAACTTGATATCCCTTAATTTACTCTACCAAAACTCCTTCAAGTCGTGATTAGAATATGTATTCAGTTTTAAAAGCCCAAGTGCAAGCTAAATGTCAAATTGTAGCATAAGGGGTCGTATCCACGAGGAAGGATGAATCAAGGATTATTTCCATACCAATTTCCATTCATTAGACTAGAGTAACACAAGTTATGAGGAAGGACTAACTAAAGGTAGCTAATTAATAACTTAACTACTTAGTAAAGTTGATTCAAATAACAAGAGGCTAGGGAATGACATGATGCATGCAATTAGAGTTTTAATAATATCATAATTAGTGAATTTAATCCTTTAATCTTGTCACTAAGTTATACCAACAATTCTCTCGAATCTAAGGTGCGTATTTATTCCATTTCAGAAAATGTTCTCACAATTAACCAAAAATAGAATTAACCAATCAAACAGGATAAGAGAGACTCCTAAATCTGCGGCTTGGGATAATTTAAGAGGCCTACTAAGATAATCGGACAAAGACTAAATTTCTTTAACTCTTAAATTCCAACGTTTCATGAAAACAACCAAGTTACTACAAATCTTTCGAAAATAAAGTAACTTTAAGAGATATACTTCGGATGGCCACTCCTCGTATATTAAATTGCTCACATTTTTATGAATCCAAGGATCAAATCACTCATTCGGACATTGTTTCAAACACATAGCATACACATAATCATTTCCATGCCTAGATGATTTAAGTGCTCATATTAAAACTCAACTTCATATTACTAAAACAAATGAACTTAGAATTCAACATGGAAATTGCAATAAAAGAGGTCTTGAAAGAAAATAACATTCAACCCTAAAACTATGTCTAGAGAATTCAAACGATAAACTGAAATTGAAAGAATTCGTTCAACGGAATGTAAATGACTTAAGCAGAAAAGAACTTGTGGAAGATGTCGACTTTTATTCTTCAAGAACTTCCTTCTCCTTTCTTCTTCTCCATGGATCTGCTCTTTTTCTCTTCTTTTTCTCCCTTTTTTTTTTTCCTACTGTCAGATCCCCTCTCAAAATGGGGAAGTTATCTCTATATTTAAATTTCTGACCAACAACTGCAGAGAAACTGCCAAAATCCGAAAAATCGCGTCTGCTCAGGGTCGCGCTCGCGACCGAAACTAAGCATAAAACGGTCGTGCCCGCGACCAACTAATAAAATCGTGTTTTCCGCCTGGTCGCGGCCGCGACCATATTTGAACTGAATTGGGTCACGGTCGCGACCCCGTTTTCTTCATGTTTCGAGATTGCTCCACAAATTTGGCAGAAAAAAATCACCAAAAATACCGATCACGCCCGCGATTGGAAATGTGCATATAATAGGTCGCGGTCGCAACCTCATTCTTCCCAACTTTCGAGATTTGGCGTTTATTTGACAAAATTCATCCGGAAATACACACGGTGGCGCCCGCGACTGAAAAGCAGGAAGATGAGGTCGCGGTCGCGACCTCAAATTGGTCAACTTTCGTGTTTTTGCTTCTTATGTCCATTTTTTTTCATTTTATTCCCGTTTTCCGTACATCCTACTCCATAATAGTTTGTACCTAAAAAGGGATCCAAAACTACAATTTAGCTCGAAAGCATGCACAGAAATGTTGATTTCCCAATAAAAACTAACACGAAAAATGGACTTAACACTCTGCTCGGATTCGCAGCTGGTAGTATCCCTGTCTCAAATCAAGTTTCAAGTAGACTTTAGATCCCTGAAGTATATCAAATAACTCCTCAATATGTGGAAGGGGATACTTGTTCTTGATCGTCATCTGGTTCAACTCCCCTATAGTCTATACACATTCTCAAAGTTCCGTCCTTCTTCTTTACGAACATAACCGGTGCACCCTAAGGAGAAGAACTCGGTCTAATGTACCCAATCTCCAACAACGCATCAAGTTGAGTCTTCAACTCTTTCAACTCGGCCGGAGCCATGCGATACGGAGTCTTGGAGTATGGCTCTGCATTAGGGTACAAATCGATCACAAACGCAATTTCCCGATCTGGAGGTAAAGAATACAATTTCTCAGGAAAGACCTCGGGAAACTCCTTCACTACATCAGTTTCTTCCAATTTAATCTGATCTTTGGGCTTGTTGAGAATATAAGCAATAAAACCCGTAGCTCCCTCTCGGACCAATTTCTGAGCTTATGTGAAAGAAAGTAGAGGCACCGTCTTAGAACTCTAACCCACAGTCAAATCTGATCCCAACTGAACTCTCTTTGCCCTATAATCAACTGTAGCACAATGTCAGTATAACCAGTCCATGCCGAAGATAGATCCGTAGCGAGTCATCGGCATCTCAATGAAATCTGTCAGGAAAACTCGAACCTCGATACTCACCGGAACCTCTCTGAACACCCGATCAGTCTCTATACTACCACCGAAAGGAGAACTAACCATATAACATGCAAGAGAGCGAGTAACAGGCAAAGGCAAAGAAACAGATATAGCACTCTACAAAAAGGAGTGTGTAGCTCCTAGATCAAATAAAGTATGAATGTCCGTGCATGTATGCAAATGGTACCTTCAACTACCGCAGTTGGATCAATATCAACATCCTGCTCATGTCCGTCCAGCGTATATGCACGAGCTCTAATCAGTGGTCTCTGACCACCAGCAGGTTGATCTCGACAATCTAGACATCGGTCTACCCTATGCTCTGCACTCCCACAAATCAGATATAAACCCAATTGGCGTCTGCAACCCTCATAAGTGTGTGTAGGTAACCCATAGAATGTACAATTCGGCTTCTCGGGAGGTGGTGGTAAAGCAGGTACGGCTGGAGCTTTCAACATGGGTCCCGCGGGTCGGGGCTTCTTCCCAGGGCCTTTAGGTGGTGGTGGAGATGAATATATCATAAGCCTCTTGCCCGAACTAGAACCTGAACCAGAACCTCTAAAACCCGATCCGAAACCTGAACCCGAACTTGAACGGTATGCAAATCGTCATACATTCACTGAATCCTCAACTTTCAAGGCCTTTGTAGTAGCCTTCAACCAGGTGCTCGTGTTAACCTCCTCAATTGCTGTCTGAATATCCGGTCTAAGGCCCTGAACAAACTGCATCGCCTCATGGAAGTCATCACTCGCTATATTAGGTGCATAGCGAGATAATCTCTCGAACTCGGCGATATACTCTGAAACGGA
This sequence comes from Lantana camara, assembly GCA_037501455.1. NCBI lineage: Eukaryota > Viridiplantae > Streptophyta > Magnoliopsida > Lamiales > Verbenaceae > Lantana > Lantana camara. The sequence continues at coordinate 78,253,924 of CM074863.1, forward strand.
CCTTCCTCCCTGCTTGAGCTCGGTGAATTTCTTCAATCGTCGGGTGCGAGAAGACGGAGGAATGAACTTATTTCTGAACTCTCGGGTGAAAACCTCCCAATTAACTTCCTCCCCGATGGTATCCAACACAATCCTAGCACTCTCCCACCAAGAGTATACCTCGCCCTAAATTAAAGAAATAGTACATCGGCCCTTCTCCTGAGACTCACAAGGAATGAGCTCCCAAATCCGTTTAACTACTTTCAACCACATCTCGGCCTGAATATCATTTCCTTTAAAGAACGTTGGTGGTTGCTGGTTCTGAAACTCCCTGAATATAGCTGAAATCTGTGCACCCAGCTCTGGTGGTGGAACTGGTGGTCCGGGAGGAACATACTCCCTAAGCCTCTGATCAATAAGGCCAACCATTGCATTCATGAAGTCCTGTGGCTGAGCCTGAGGAGGTGGAGGAGGAGACCGATCACGGCGATGATGATGTCGATACCCTGGAGAATGCTCCCGTCGAGGTCTACCATGAGGCATCCAGAAATCAAGACACTAGTATGCATGTTCAATTAATAGATGCAAATGGGTGCAAATAATTCTCAAGTGGCACATAAATCATATAATTCAAAGAATTCATACAAGTTCAAACAATTCAAGTAACAATGCAAGATTTTCAAGTTGACAATTAATTCCTATGCCGTGCGACCTAGGCTCACAAGACACGACACTAGAGACCCGGTTTTGCAAACGGGCTCTGATACCACCTTAGGATGTAGCACCCGGAATGCTAGGTAGCCACATCCCCCGCACTATAGTCCAATTCACATATGAAATGGAAAATCCATACATGAACCAAAGCTATAGCGAACGGGATACAATAAAAAAAACGACAATAGCTAGGCGGGACTAACCCCAAATCAATTCATAATAATAAGAGCGGAAGCATGAACTTTCATTATCACTTATCAAGTATCCAAAAGCATTTTATCTTCCTATATACATATCAATACATTATCATCTCCAAAATTCCATAAACATACAATAATACTCCATAAGCATCACTATCATATATCTCAAAAACATAAAAGTAATACATGAGGTGAAGTGTGCTAGACCCAAATTAAAGACAAGACTCGACTCTAATTCCCGCCTAGCACGCACCTCCAAAACCTGAAAGTTGGAGGTGTTAGTCTACAAAAGACAGAGTGAGGGGTATATAAGTATAAACGTACATAAATGCAATTTATAATCTCGGGTAATGTTTTGTGAAAGTAACAATATGATTCAAGAATTAAGATATAATATATCGCCCGAGATTACAACTATCAAGTTCAACATTTATTATAGTTTCAATCAATCAGCGGCCCGGCGAGTGAGGGCAAGTCTCCAACCTTTACTCCGATAGTGAACAATCATGAAAATCAAGTTTCAATTCAATGGTGATCATGCAATTATTACAGTGCACAATTAGCAATTTCATGAACCCTTCTTCCTCCGGGTGATGGTGGGTTTGCAAGGCCCAATCATCAAATCATGGTGTACGTCGGGAACATGACTCCCAAGCACGGGATTCCTTCCTCCATCAAACCTCCTGGTGGATTCAGGGGTCATCCCAAAAAGGTGAGGATAGCGCAAGAGTTACCCGTCAGCCCTTGCTTTCCCGGTTGGCTCAATACACTACCCTCGGGCGTACAGTGCAATATAGTTTACTCGCCAAAATGGTCATTTCCGTACAATCAATTGAGGTTTGAAAGAACTTATAGATATATATACATTTTGGCCGAAAATTTCACATAAGGGTTATAAGGGTTCTATATATCTAGAAATTAAAACTCACCTGCGTGAACAAAATAAACAAGGATACAGCTCACGGGGCCTGCTCCACGTCACCAGGAAGCTGGTTTGTGCAAGAAAGACAACTGTCCGTGAGACACGACCCAAATGAACCGATTAGGACGAACGGCTTAACCATGAACAATATGACATGCGTTGACAATTTATGGTATGATATTATCATAATTATGCATAAATGAGCATATACGAGCATGTATCGATCAATTAAAGGTTTAGGAAAAAGAATTGGAAATTCTCAAATTCATGCAGAAAGTTTCTGCCATGATCAGAGACTTGGGAACGGCCGTTCCGGCCTATGGTTCTAAATAGGAACGGTCGTTTCCAGCTCCCCGATTAAATCCCACACGTCTGTAAGTTTTTGGAAAATATGTGGGTCGCGAACGGCTGTTCCGGCCAGTAGTTCAAAATGGGAACGGCCCTTCCCAGCCTCGCGCCAGCTTTTCAAATTGGATGGGAACCGCCGTTCCCAGAATGAACTGGGACCGGAAGGGCCGTTCCCGTTACGCAGCAGAGGTAGAAAATAGAGTAGAACAGGGGAGTTCGAACCAAATTCCACAAACCATCAAACATCCATAATTCAATCTCCAAATGATATAAATCATGCAATACACACTCTAGCATGCTTATAGATCAATAAAATCCAATAAAACACGTTATCGAAGCTTTGATCAACAATAATTATCAATATCAAACCCATAACTCAACTTAGCATCCAAGTTCATAAACTTCAAGAATTCAAAAATAAATTCGAGTTATCACTATGTATTCATATCTCCAACAACTAAAACACAATTTACCAACTTCATATCATAACCCTAGCTACCATTCATGATTCAAGAATTCCTCAAAATCTCTATGTATACCTCCAATAAGAAAAGAGATGAAGATATGATGATGATGATTGTGACACCCCTGTCCCACATCGGGAAAGTATAAGGATTAAGTTCAGTATATAAGTTAAAGAGTCCTAGTATAACTAATGGATATCCCTTGTGGGCAGTGGTTTAGGCCCAATTTCAGGTTATACTCGGTGGGCTTGCAGATTTGCGCTCGCGTCCAACGGGCCCGAGGACCCGGGGCGTGACAGATGGTATCAGAGCCACTCGCCAGCCACAGGAGCTAAGCACTATACAGGGCAAAGTGCTATTCACATGGGAGCCACCTCTTGAGCCCGCGGGGCAAAGTACTACATGAGCCACCTCTAGAGTCCCAACTCAGATGAGTCGGTCATGGGCTATATGTCATGCCTCGACGAGGACGTCGTGATTTTGAAGGACGTCGTGATTCTGAAGGAGGGGTGATTGTGACACCCCTGTCCGACATCGAGAAAGTATAAGGACTAAGTTCAGTATATAAGTTAAAGAGTCCAAGTATACTGAATGGATATCCCTTTTGGGCAGTGGTTTATGTAACGCCCCGTGTTTTCACACGTGCAGGTAAGTGTTACGTGCCCATTTACATTTAATTATATGAGTTATAATTTGATTTATTAAGTGAATTTGTTTATAATTTGAATTATTTGTCTAAATTTCATATGAATTCCAATGTGAGATATGAATATATGAATGAAGTTGTGGAAATGTGAATTTCGTGAATTTGGTGGTAAATGAATGATATTACGTGTTTCGTGTGATCCGAGGGTTTAATTGTAACTTATTTGAACGTTTTGGACTCAATTCGAAATTGAGTTGGGCTTAATTGCCACTTTTTGAAAGTTTAGGGACCTATTTGAATAATAAGCAACCCTGAACGGTTTTCGCGATATCTTGAGCTCCGGATCTCGGTCTTCGGCGTTGAACTTGTTTCGACGATACCTATTCTTTTAACTTGACCTTATACCATGTCGATATTATTTGAACCCTCGACGACGAACCTTTCCATAGCCTCGACATTTATAACTTGTTGAACCATTTTTTTTAAACGAGCCGGACTTGGATCGACCCGACTCCTACCCATTTCTCCACTAAATATCAGCATTGGCTTCCTCATGCTCCCATTTCATCGATCATAGCAGCCAAGGGAAGAAGAGAAGAGAAACCCCAAGAATCCCTCCTTTTTGATCTTCTATAATTTGAGCTCAAGATCAACTTTCGTCCAATCTTCTTCCAAGGCAATTAGTGATTTGTAATCTCGATCTTCTCCTCTATATTTTCTTCTAAGTGAAGCATGATAAAAGTTGGGGAATTCATATTGTTGGATTGGAAGCATGAATTGGGGTTTGGTTCTTGATCATTGGATTTCATGATTTAAATTGAGATTTGAGGCATGGAAATTGTTGCTTGTAACCTCCTTATCATTTCTATATCTTTAAATTTCATGTTGGTTGAGTGTTGTATGAATTGCCATTAATGGAGCTTGAAGCTCCATGCTTGAAGATCATGAATGATGATAATGATTTTTGCTAACTTTGGGCATGAATTCCTATGTTTTAGCTTGAGTTACATGTTATATATGAATTATATGGATTGAAATCATGTCTAAGTACCATATAAGAGCTTCCTTGTTGCTGCCCTATTTTGCAAAGCTTTTCCCTCGCCAAAACACAGTTTCTGTTCTATTTTTTTTCAAAGATGACGAGCTCACACGGCCGTGTCAGCTTTGAACTGAAAACGGACACGGCCGTGTTGGGCGCTCGACTTGTGAAAACTATTTTCAGAAAATCGGACACGGCGTTGTCAAATGCTTTGAAAACTCAACACGGTCGTGCCAAGCCCTCGACTTGGGAATTTTAATTTTTTCCCTCGGACACGGCCGTGTCCAAATCCTTTGAAAATGTAACACGGCCGTGTCATTTGAATTGGCAGGTTTGGGCAACCTCTTTTCTTGCTTGTATCATGTTTATTGTTCATCTCCGTGAATTATATGTAACGTGAATCTATTAAAGCTATGTTGTATGATTGTTATATAACTTCAAGAGTTACATGAATGCAAGAATGAAAGCTATGAACGCTATGAACGTGAATGAATACGATTTTATCGTATATTGAATGGAATTGATGAATTATGTGCTTAATTGCATTCCATGGCCTTCATGATCAAATTCTTACATTTTATGCACTTCATCACATTTCATTGCATCGGCGAGCCTCAAGTGTGGTCATAATTGAGTCTCACACTACTTTTGTCACACAGATCTTGATCCAGTGGGAGACGAGGCCGGGCAATGAGGTCTTTGTTGGGTTCTTTTGTCTATCAGGTGGGTTTTTCTTCTATTAGTTAAAAGATATGACCCCAATATACCTAATGTGCAAGATTTTGGCCAAAGATATATATCTATATCGAGTTTTATAAAGAATTAGTGTTTTTAAACTTAATCCTTATTTTATAAATCCTACCAAAAGTTTTGGCGAGAATTGAATGTTCACAATAAATGGGGGCCCGGGACTTAGTGTATTTGGTGAACCGGGGAAGCTTGGACTGACGGGAATCCACATATACTAGTTCCATCAGTTACGGTAACCTAGACTTCACTAAGAGATTAGTGAAAGAAGGGGATCCGAGATTTTGGGGATTCATGTACCCCTCTAGCACCAATGAATGAGGGTTCGGGCCTTGCAAACCCGTCCCCTAACCAGAGGAAGAAGAAGTATATGAATGATCGAATGAATGATCTAATGAATGTGCACGAAAGAATGAAATGCATGAACGAATGAATGAATGAATGATTAATGAATTACACGAGGTGTTGGTTGGAGATAATACACGCCCTCTCGTCGGGCCACAAAGGACCTAATGAATGAAATGAATTGTTATAATTCTATTCGTTGTATTTTACCACCCGCTTGGGGAAAATTATTCTAAAACCTCGAATAAGGATTATAGCTTGCATGTATGTGTTTAAATTCCGCTATATTATGATATTAAGCCTGTTTTATACCCACCAGTCTGTCTAAGATTGAACTCGGAGTTGTTTTAGTTCTTTTGTAGGAAGGGATGCTAGGCGGGATGCAAGTCTGAGAGAGTCTTGCATAGTGTCTAGCCTTTCTTTCTTTCTTTACACTCATATGGTTATGTTTATGGTATTTTGGATATTGTATATGAATACAGAGCGTACATGTTTTGTATTAAATTTACTGATCGTACTTGAACCTTACCTGTTGGTACCTAGAGCATATAACTCAATATATGGAATATGAATACTTGCTTCCACTGTTCTGTTACTTTGATTGTTGTTGTTGTTGTTGTTGGGGTTAAGTTTTAAGTTAGTCCAGCCTGGCTTAGCGAGTGTGTATGTCCCCGTTCGCTATGATTTGGCACGTGTATGGAAATCCATTTCATATACGGGTCGGGTCATGGTGCGGGGGATGTGACGTCTCGCGCTCGGGCGTTACAGTTTAGGCCCAATTTCAGGTTGTACTTGGTGGGCTTGGAGACTTGCACTCGCATCCAACGAGCCCGCGAAGCCGGGTGATTATGACACCCCTTTCCCACATCGAGAAAGTATAAGGAGCATTTTATGGAAGCCACCACAACCGCCTACGAATATGGAGCATTTTATGGAAGCCGTGTATAATTATGTGGAACATAGAAGAGCCCAAGATCCTCCTGTACAACCGCCGTCTGAACAGCAAGCTCCTCCTCCTAATAACCCGAGAGATCATCATGGGTTATGTTTGAGCTATAACCCTCCAAGGTTTTCAGGTTCTGTTGATGACGTAATATCGGAAGGATGGCTCACTAGGATTGAGAGAATTTATAATGTTCGTCAATTCTCTTCAGAGGTGAAAGCTCAATTCGCTATCTTTCAATTGGATGGAGAAGCTTATGATTGGTGGGAACGCACACGAGAAAAGCTTGAAGTGGAAGAGGAGGCGGTGAATTAGGAAGTCTTTGTAAGGGAGTTTAGAGAAGCTTTTGTGCCTGAGGTCGTTCAGGAAAGAAAGGAACAAGAATTTATGGATCTAAAGCAAGGAACACGGACGGTGGCTCAGTACCTTTCTCTTTTTAATAGGCTTGGTAAATAGGCACCTCACATCACACGGGATGAAAAGAGTAAGGCGAAGAAGTTTATTGCTGGATTGAGACAGGATCTTCGACATGGGCAGGCAGGCCATAATTTCGAATCTTTTGCTTCCGGATTTGGAAAAGGGAAAAGGCCTATGGTATCCCCCTCTCAGCCATTTCAAGGACATAATAAGAAGTTTCGAGTTGCGGGAACTGCACCGCTAAAGCCACAAGTACCTCCAGCTTCTTTAGATCCTCGACATGATAGGCCACCATGTTTGTATTGTGGAGGCCCTACTCACGCATACAACAGTTATAGGAAGAGGTTGGGACAATGTTTGATATGCGGGAAAGCAACACACATGGCTAACATTTGTCCAGATAAGACTCCAGGCTATCAACCGGGAGCTCAGAGGCCAATGATACCGGCTCGTGCGTATACCCTTGCGGGTAAAGAGCAAGATGTGGAAGCTAATCCCAATGCCATGGTGGAAGGTACGATATGCATCCATAACACGAACATACATGCATTATTTGACCCTGGAGCGACTCATTCTTTTATTTCTTGTAAACTAGTTGATACCTTGTGTTTGCCTGTTATGTGTTTAAATGCTTGTTATGTGGTGAGTTCGCCGTTGGGTGGAAGTCTTGAGACGGATCAGGTGGTCAGAGACTGTGTGATTGGGTTTGAAGGCAGAGAATATCGGGCAGATTAGGTGGTAATGCCGATGAAAAGATATGGGGTTATTCTGGGAATGGATTTGTTATTTCGGTATCACGCCTCGGTTGATTGTTTTACCAAGAAGGTTAAATTGGGAGAAGAAGTAACAGTGGAGAAAGAATCAAAGACTGCTCCTCTTTTGTCGTTCACTGAAGCTCATAAATTGATAAGGAACGGAGCTAAAGGATATATTGCTTATATTTTGAATAAGCCGAAAGATCAGGCGAAACTTGAAGAGATAGAAGTGGTGAAGGAATATCTTGAGGTGTTTCCAGAAGTATTGGGTTCTCTACCTTCGGATCGAGAGATTGAATTTGTAATAGATTTATATCCGGGATCTGAACCTTATTCTAAGACTCCTTACGGGATGGCATCGGCAGAGTTACAAGAGTTAAAAGTTCAGCTGGAAGATCTTCTCAAGAATGGATATATTCGACCGAGTTCATCACCATGGGGCGCACCTATTCTATTTGTTAAGAAGAAGGATGGAACTTTGAGGATGTGCATCGATTACTGGGAGTTGAATCGAATGACTGTAAAGAATAAATATCCATTGCCTCATATAGAAGATTTGTTTGATATGTTACAAGGGTCAAGGGTATATTCCAAGCTTGATTTAAGGCAGGGATATTACCAGTTAAAGATTAAGGAGGAAGATATTCCTAAGACAGGATTTAATACCCGGTATGGACATTATGAGTTCGTGGTGATGCCGTTTGGGTTAACCAATGCTCCGGCAGCTTTTATGGACATGATGCATCGGATTTTCCGACCCTTTCTGTATAAGTTTGTGGTGATCTTCATTGATGGTATTTTAGTATATTCGAGGTCGGAAGAGGATCATACTCGTCATCTGAGATTGGTGTTGGAGACTCTAAGAGATAACTAGCTTTATGCAAAGTTCAGTAAATGTGAGTTTTGGATTGACAGAGTAAGTTTCTTGGGTCACATTATTTCGAGCAAAGGATTGGAAGTAGATCCTTCGAAAGTAGAGGCAGTTTCTCAGTGGCAGAGTCCTAAGAATGTCTCCGAGATTAGAAGTTTCTTGGGGTTAGCCGGTTATTATCGAAGATTTGTTAAGGACTTCTCTAAGATTGCGGCTCCATTGACCCCGATTAACCAAGAAAGAGGTTCAGTTCAAATGGGATGAAAAGTGTGAAGTTAGTTTTCAACTTTTGAAAGATAAGTTAATTTCTGTACCGATATTAGGCCTTCCGGATGGTATTGAAGGGTTTATGGTGTATACTGATGCTTCTCATGAAGGTTTAGGTTGTGTTTTAATGCAGAATGGGAGAGTAATTGCTTATGCCTCTAGGAAATTGAAAGAGCATGAGAAAAATTATCCCACTCACGACCTTGAACTTGCAGCGGTGATTTTTGCTTTAGGGAAATGGAGACATTATCTATATGGAACTTCTTTTGAGATTTTCACCGATCACCAGAGCCTTCAGTATTTGTTTTCACAAAAGGAATTGAATAGAAGACATCGTCGATGGATGGAAATTCTCGAGGATTATGATTGTGTGATTAAGTATCTCCCAGGTAAGGCTAACGTGGTCGCGGATGCATTGAGCAGGAAGGCTAGTGTATCTAATTTAAAGGTAAATATTGGACAACCAATGGAGTTGGTTAAGATAAAGGCTAGTATTGGTAACATCTCAGTACAGTCAGAGTTAAGGCAACAGATATTTGAGGCACAAAGGATAGATACTGAGATTCAAAAGATGATAGAAAAGGCTCGTTCAGATCCTGAGTGTCCATTTGGATTCGATGACACGGGAATCTTCCGGTTCAAGAATAGAGTGGTAGTTCCAATGGAGTTGAGAAGCGTTATTTTGGATGAAGCTCACAAAACCGCTTATTCAGTGCATCCTGGTGGAAATAAGATGTATAGGGATTTGAAACAGTATTATTGGTGGAACGGGCTGAAGAGAGATGTGGTGAATTATGTAAAGCAGTGTCTGGCCTGTCAGTTAGTAAAAGCTGAGCATCAGAAGCCGTCAGGATTGTTACAGCCACTACCTATTCCATAATGGAAATGGGAACAGATAGCAATGGATTTTGTATCGGGTTTACCCAGAATGAAGGGTGGATTTGATGGAATTTGGATAATTGTGGACAGATTAACCAAATCAGCGCATTTTCTTGCTATGCGGATGTCGGATAAGATAAATAAGTTGGCTAAGAAGTATTGTGATGAGATTGTTCGGTTACACGGAGTGCCAGTTAGTATTGTCTAAGACAGGGATCCGAGGTTCACTTCTAAGTTTTAGCAAGAATTACAGAGATGTTTGGAGACCAAGCTTCAGTTTAGTACAGCTTTTCATCCACAGACTGACGGGCAGTCTGAGAGGTTAATCAGATATCTTGAGGATATGTTAAGGGCGTGTGCGTTGGATTTCTCAAGCTCATGGAAATAACAACTGCCACTGATTGAGTTTGCTTACAATAACAGTTATCAAGCTTCTATAGAAATGGCACCGTATGAGTTTCTTTATGGAAGAAAGTGCCGATCCCCGTTGTTTTTCGATTTGGAAGAATGGAAGTGGAGCAAACAAGAAGGGGTAAAAAGAAGGGATAGGAAAGAAAAACCTTCCAAAGCTATTCAGGATGCTATCGAAAAGGTTCAGATTATTCAGCAATTGATGAAAGCAGCTCAAGATCGACAGAAAAGCTATGCAGATAAGCGAAGGAAAGATCTTGAATTTGAAGTTGGGGATAGAGTGTTCCTGAAAGCTTCGCCTCGTAAAGGATTCACCAGAATTGGAAAGGGAGGAAAACTGAATCCCCGATATTTGGGACCTTATGAGATTCTGGAGAGAATCGGAGATACAGCCTATAGATTGGGTTTACCTCCAAGTTTAACGGGTATTCACAATGTCTTCCATGTATCACAACTTCGAAAGTACTATCCCGATGAGTCAGTGGTAATACTGGTTGAAGAAGTTGAGCTTGAACCGAATCTTACTTTTGTTCAGAAACCAATTAAGATTCTGGATCGAAAATTTCAAGAACTTCGGAATAGACGGTTCCCCTTGGTGAAAGTATTGTGGCGAAGTGACAAGACGGAGGAAGCCACGTGGGAAACGAAAGAGAAAATGAAGAGGTTCTACCCCGAATTATTTCCGAACGAGCAATGAATCCGAGGACGGAGTCTCTTTAAGGGGGAGAGGTTGTAACGCCCCGTGTTTTCACACGTGCAGGTAAGTGTTACGTGCGCATTTACATTTAATTATATGAGTTATAATTTGATCTATTAAGTGAATTTGTTTATAATTTGAATTATTTGTCTAAATTTCATATGAATTCCAATGTGAGATATGAATATATGAATGAAGTTATGGAAATGTGAATTTCGTGAATTTGGTGGTAATTGAACTTATTTGAATGTTTTGGACTCAATTGGAAATTGAGTTGGGCTTAATTGCCACTTTTTGAAAGTTTAGGGACCTATTTGAATAATAGGTAACCCTGAACGGTTTTCGCGATATCTTGAGCTCCGGATCTCGAAATCGAGATCCGTCTTCGGCGTTGAACTTGTTTCGACGATACCTATTCTTTCAACTTGACCTTATACCTTGTCGATATTATTTGAACCCTCGACGACGAACCTTTCCATAGCCTCGACATTTATAACTTGTTGAACCATTTTTTTTAAACGAACCGGACTTGGATCGACCCGACTCCTACCCATTTCTCCACTAAATATCAGCATTGGCTTCCTCATGCTCCTATTTCATCGATCATAGCAGCCAAGGGAAGAAGAGAAGAGAAACCCCAAGAATCCCTCCTTTTTGATCTTCTATAATTTGAGCTCAACATCAACTTTCATCCAATCTTTTTCCAAGGTAATTAGTGATTTGTAATCTCCATCTTCTCCTCTATATTTTCTTCTAAGTGAAGCAAGATAGAAGTTGGGGAATTCATATTGTTGGATTGGAAGCACGAATTGGGGTTTGGTTCTTGATCATTGGATTTCATTATTTAAATTGAGATTTGAGGCATGGAAATTGTTGCTTGTAACCTCCTTATCATTTCTATATCTTTAAATTTCATTTTGGTTGAGTGTTGTATGAATTACCATTAATGGAGCTTGAAGCTCCATGCTTGAAGATCATGAATGATGATGATGATTTTTGCTAACTTTGGGTATGAATTCCTATGTTTTAGCTTGAGTTACATGTTATATATGAATTATATGGATTGAAATCATGTCTAAGTACCATATAAGAGCTTCCTTGTTGCTGCCCTGTTTTGCAAAGCTTTTCCCTCGCCAAACCAGAGTTTCTGCTCTGTTTTTTTTCAAAGACGATGAGCTGACACGGCCGTGTCAGCCTTGAACTGAAAACGGACACGGCCGTGTTGGAGGCACGACTTGTGAAAAATATTTTCAGAAAATCGGACATGCCCGTGTCCAAATCCTTTGAAAATGTAACACGGCCGTGTCATTTGAATTGGCAGCTTTGGGCAACCTCTTTTCTTGCTTGTATCATGTTTATTGTTCGTCTCCATGAATTATATGTAACGTGAATTTATTAAAGCTATGTGTATGATTGTTATATAACTTCAAGAGTTACATGAACGCAAGAATGAAAGCTATGAATGCTATGAACGCTATGAACGTGAATGAATACGATTTTATCGTATATTGAATGGAATTGATGAATTATGTGCTTAATTGCATTCCATGGCCTTCATGATCAAATTCTTACATTTTATGCACTTCATCACATTTCATTGCATCGCCGAGCCTCAAGTGTGGTCATAATTGAGTCTCACACTACTTTTGTCACACAGATCTTGTTCCAGTGGGAGACGAGGCCGGGCAATGAGGTCTTTGTTGGGTTCTTTTGTCTATCAGGTGGGTTTTTCTTCTATTAGTTAAAAGATATGACCCCAATATACCTAATGTGCAAGATTTTGACCAAAGATATATGTCTATATCGAGTTTTATAAAGAATTAGTGTTTTTAAACTTAATCCTTATTTTATAAATCCTACCAAAAGTTTTGGCGAGAATTGAATGTTCACAATAAATGGGGGCCCGGGACTTAGTGTATTTGGTGAACCGGGGAAGCTTGGACTGACGGGAATCCACATATACTAGTTCCATCAGTTACGGTAACCTAGACTTTACTAAGAGATTAGTGAAAGAAGGGGATCCGAGCTTTTGGGGATTCATGTACCCCTCTAGCACCAATGAATGAGGGTTCGGGCCTTGCAAACCCGTCCCCTAACCGGAGGAAGGAGTATATGAATGATCGAATGAATGATCAAATGAATGTGCACGAAAGAATGAAATGCATGAACGAATGAATGAATGAATGATTAATGAATTACACGAGGTGTTGGTTGGAGATAATACACGCCCTCTCGTCGGGCCACAAAGGACCTAATGAATGAAATGAATTGTTATAATTCTATTCGTTGTATTTTACCACCCGCTTGGGGAAAATTATTCTAAAACCTCGAATAAGGATTATAGCTTGCATGTATGTGTTTAAATTCCACTATATTATGATATTAAGCCTGTTTTATACCCACCAGTCTGTCTAAGATTGAACCCGGAGTTGTTTTAGTTCTTTTGTAGGAAGGGATGCTAGGCGGGATGCAAGTCTGAGAGAGTCTTGCATAGTGTCTAGCCTTTCTTTCTTTCTTTACACTCATATGGTTATGTTTATGGTATTTTGGATATTGTATATGAATACGGAGCGTACATGTTTTGTATTAAATTTACTGATCGTACTTGAACCTTACCCATTGGTACCTAGAGCATATAACTAAATATATGGAATATGAATACTTGCTTCCACTGTTCTGTTACTTTGATTGTGGTTGTTGTTGTTGTTGGGGTTAAGTTTTAAGTTAGTCCAGCCTGGCTTAGCGAGTGTGTATGTCCCCGTTCGCTATGATTTGGCACGTGTATGGAAATCAATTTCATATACGGGTCGGGTCATGGTGCGGGGGATGTGACGTCTCGCGCTCGGGCGTTACAGTTTAGGCCCAATTTCAGGTTGTACTTGGTGGGCTTGGAGACTTGCACTCGCATCCAACGAGCCCGCGGAGCCGGGTGATTATGACACCCCTGTCCCACATCGAGAAAGTATAAGGATTAAGTTCAGTATTTAAGTTAAAAAGTCCAAGTATAACGAATGAATATCCCTTTTGGGCAGTGGTTTAGGCCCAATTTCAGGTTATACATGGTGGGCTTGGAGACTTGCGCTCGCATCCAATGGGCCCGCGGACCCGGGGTGTGACAATGATGCTCCAAGATCCACAAATCCTCCAAAAATCATAGCTAGAAATGATGAAATCCTTTCTCTCCTCTTAGGGTTTTGATTAGTAGAAAAATGGAAGCAAAGGAGCAAGTGTGGTATGTCTTGTATGTATGAAGGAAATGAGAAGAGATACATCAAGTAATTGCTGTAATAAAAAGGGAATGAGATGCTCTATTTGCTATTAAATCCTCCACAATTCCTAAGTCATGCAATTGAGTCCAATCTCATAATAATTGATCAATTTGATCCAATGCAATATTCATGCAATTAAGTCCTCAAATTTAAGAAATGATCAAATAAGGACATATAAGAAATTAAGTCATGTTCGGAAATTAATTCAAGTTTCATTCAAATTCAATTTATGCCATAAGTACCAATTTCATATGAATTTTATAAAAACACTTGAAATATAGTTTTATAAAATTATGTCATGAAATGTAGAAATTTAAATAATTGAACAAATTAAAATAAATTTTTAACTCTCAAAACTCAAACGTGGCGTACTTACCTGAAAGGCCGAAAGCTGGGGCGTCACAAATCGCCTCATCGAACTTAATCGAAACCCAAAAATTCCATCACCGAAGGATGGCCGGAACGGCCATCTCGTCGCCACCTATAGGACGACGCGGTCGGCGCTGTTTTGCGCTCCACCGTAGGCGATGGCGGAGACGATAACTGGAGAGGAGGCGACCGTAGCCGGAGAGACGATCCCGCGGTGACGATAGCGACGACGATTGTGGTGGCGGGAGAGAATGAAGCAAACAATACATATATATATGTTTCTCTTTCATGATATATATATATATATATATATATATATATATATATATATATATATATATATATTTAAATAAATTATTAATATATATTATTAAACTTATTTAATAATTTTTAATAATATTATATGTCTGAAACAGTGTATAAGCGTATAATAGGAATTTTACTCTTTTTTGTTGACTATTTGGGATGAGGGGGTGGTGAGTTTATTTTAAAAAACACAGGGTTTTTTATATCAGTTTTTTTTTGTGAGGGTTTTTTTATGATCATTTCTATTAGCACAGGGTTGTGGGGGTTCTTGGCTCGATATTTTACTTTGAAAACTTTTCTTATATTTTCTCAAAAATCTAACGCTTCAAGAACGTTGGTCTAAAGAATAAGAGAAGCATTTATACTAGTGGGGTTCGAAAATCCCTAGGGTTCCCAAACCTAGTGCACCTTGTTTTCTTGCTCACTAATTAACTAATTAATTATTAACTTTTAATTGAATAATAACTACTTATCTTATTCTCCAAGTCTACCATGAGATGCGTTCTCTGTCATACAATAGGAAGTTTGACTTTTCAACTTTTATCTAATATAAAGTCAAAAATCAATTTATCCAATAAATAACTTAATTCCTAATCAATTATTTATTGGGTTAAGCCTTTTGAGAATAGTCATAACTATTAATTCATAATTAATTAAAAGACCAAAATTAATTAATTAGAATTTAATTAATTAATCCCAGAAAAGAATTCACTCGTGAAATAATCACACGTTGGAGCCACGCGTGAAGCCATGTGTGCGTGACATGTGGCAGCCAAGCAGGCCGCGTGACACGTGGCAATCACGTGTGCTTGACATGTGGGAATACCCACGTGTAATATACTCCATTTCGATCAACAATTTGAACCTTCGTTAATCTAATTAACATCCTACCATAACCCTCGTATTCTAGCATTTGTGTGTGACCCTGTAGGTTCATTAATCGATTAGCAGTGACAGTAATTAATTAATTCCCATAATTAATCATTCACTTCACAGATCACACTACCGTAATCTAGTAATGGGTGTGTGACCCCTAGCCGAATAACGAAATGAATCGAAGAACCTTTCAGTCAATGACAATCAGTGAAATGCGATCCTCCTACAACTCCATCTTTCAATCAAGAACTAAGGCAAGGGAATAAACTCAGAGCCTTGTTATTCTTGATCTTTAAAGTTATGTTCGTTTCATATCCATTTAGATCTCAATCCAAGAAAACCCATTTTCTTGATATCTTGATCATTTATCCACTTTGGCCAAGGGTTTAATATTTAATGGACTGCAAACAACTTAATCAGTAAGAGATCGTTCTTGTTCTCAACAAATGTAAGTCCTTTATTGATTATGCTAATTCTACATATGCTACTTGTGTAATCCCAAAACAGGCCATGGTTCAGGTGTCTATATGACGACACCCTTTTGAGCCTATGTCAAAGATTATAGAGTTAGCTTATATGAGACATTACATAATCTAAAGTCAAAGGATTATTAATCATGTCATTGTCCTGTGAGATATTTCATAATCTGGAAGTTTTTTAGGAGACTACCGTAATCTGGAAGTTTTTAGGAATGTTCTCACGAGGGACATCTCAATGATGAAGTTCTTGTAACAATCAGCCTTATGTATTATGAACGCATCATCGTATGCACTTATCATTCCATGAAACTGAATAATCCTTCAAAAGGACATAATCACATAAGCAAGTCTCAACGGAGTCAAGAGCGACACTTCCACTATCTGTTGGACTCATCGACTTGGAGAAGTTTCTAATCCTCGCCTATGGTGTTAAGAACTTGTTTCATTTTCCGTTCTCATAAGGGCAAACTTCTTAATGGCCTCATCAGATTAGGGGAGTTCAAAACATGTAAAACACAGTCAAACCCAAACAGACATAAATAAGCACATCAAGAAGTTATTGCCTACGAACAAAATCATCTCGTTTATTATTCAAAGACTGTTTGTGATTTTGCAAGGAAATAGTAAAGCATAAATATTGCTTTAAGGGCACTATTCCTAACAGCGGGAAGTACACTTCACTTTTTCTTGTGATGTCCCTGGACAATTCTCCCAAAACCACAGTATCTCGGACAACCATTCTTTAGCTTTGACTTCATCACCACCCAACCACTTTGGAGGATCATAATCTCTAAACGTTTTATAGACCGAAGATACTTGTTTTCTTTATCCTTTTACCAATGATATTTGTTGATGTTGAGATGACATCCTGAAATAAAAGCATAATTCTAATAAAATATCGATGCATGCGGGGTTTTAGTGCATGTTCATGTGAGCAATTAATACAAATAAGTCCGTTAATTGATGTAGTGAATGCAAACAAACACGTAATCCTAGGCCGAACGACCTAGACAAACCCCACATGACACTAGAGCTCTGATTTTGCAACCAAAAGCTCTGGTACCACTTTAGGATGTAGCACCTTGAGTTGTGGGCACCACATCCCCCGCACTATAGTAAACGGGAGACAAACAAAAACTCACTCCTAAGCTAGGCGGTCTAAACCCTAAATCAAAGTGTGCAACAAATCAAATACAAGTGCGGAAGCAACAGGATCAAAAATTGTACAAGTATAAACGAGCACATATACAAGCTCATTACACATATAATTCATGCATAGCAAGTTTTCACAAAAATCGGAATCAAATTTCGAAGCAAACGGATCAAGTTCAAGGTCTAACGAGCATAAACGTTCAAAGTTTATAATTCAAATATAACAAATAATTCAAATAAAATTCAAAGTAGCATCTAAACATTAAATTAAACATGTAATTGTATAAATAAATAATTTAAATGCGTAAATTGCACACTTGTGACGTCATACCTGTATGGCCGAAAAGTCGGGGCATCACATCGCCAATTCCTTTGATGTAGGTTGTTATCACTGCCCCGGGTCCGCGGGCCCGTTGGACGCGAGTACAAGTCTCCAAGTCCACTGAGTATAACTTGAAATTGGCCCTAAACCATTGCCCAAAAGGGATATCCATTGGTTATACTTGGACTCTTTAACTTATATACTGAACTTAACTCTCATACTTTACCAATGTGGGACAGGGGTGTCACAATCACCCCTCTTTAGACTCGCGACTTCCTCGTCGCGACATGACATATAGCCCATGACCTACTCGTTTGCGTTGGGACTCTAGAGCTAGCTCCTACAAGCTCAAGAGATGGCTCCCACACATGTAGTACTTTGCCCCGCAGGCTCAAGAGGTGGCTCCCATGTGCGTAGGACTTTGCCCCATATAGTACTTAGCTCCTACGGCTAACGAGCGGCTCTGATACCATCTGTCACGCCCCGGGTCCGCGGGCCCGTTGGACGCGAGTACAAGTCTCCAAGTCCACCGTGTATCACCTGAAATTGGGCCTAAACCACTTCCCAAAAGGGATATCCATTAGTTATACTTGGACTCTTTAACTTATATATTAAACTTAACTCTCATACTTTCCCGATGTGGGACAGGGGTGTCACAGTTTCGGTTTCGGTTATGTTTGTAATTTGTAATTGTATATACTCTGTACAGGTTTATGCTTATGGATTGTATGTTTGGAATTCGAGACAGGTTTCTAGGCCTAATTGAACCCGTATTTACTTTATGCACTGGATTATTTATGATTATTTTTGGACAGGCTTCTAGGACCAGTGGAACCCGTGTAGTTGGTAACGATTGAATTGATATGATTGATGTTTTAAAGTTTTTTGAAAAATTCATATTCTTTATTTTGCTTCCACTTCCAGGTATTATTTTCTCTGTTGTATAGGGTCTACATACCGCCTAGCTTAGGCCGGGTGTTGTCTGTCTCCCGTTCGCTACTGCTTGGTTCGTGTACGGATATCCCATTTTGTATGCGGATTGGGCTTTAGTGCGGGGGATATGGTGGCCCAGCGTTACGGGCGCTACATTCTAAAGTGGTATCAGAGCTACCAGGTTCAGAACCGGTGCTCTGGGTCGTGTTGTGTCGAGTATAGGTCGCACGACATAGGAATTAATTGTCAACGTGTGCATTGCATTGGAATGTTTGAAATTTCTTGACTTATATGTTTTAAATTCTATTAAATTACGTGTTGCATCTGCATTTACTAAGTGCTCTTAATTGCTTTCATTACTTGACATATTCACGTACTAACCCGCATGCATAGATATTCGTTCAATTTGTGAATTTCAGGGCGTCGCCTCGGTGCCAAAATTGAAATTGACCGTGACGACACTCCCGACTTCTACAAATTTATGACAGAAGATTCAAAACTGCCATATTCTAACTACTTGAATAAAAAGGGCAAACGAATCTCTGCAAGAATTCAACAAGGGCTCGATGTTAATATTATGGAAACAGGTATCATGCATTCATAGCACGTGAATCATGCATTGGATTAAATTGTAATTATTTTGGACCTTTGTTCTACATGCTTGATTGCCTTCCTTGCTAAATTATGAGTGTATGTCATTCACATAAAAACATAAAACAAGCATGTAAATAAATTCATAACACATATATTTCATGCATAACACATAATCACAAAATTTAGAATCGAAAACAAGTTCAAATAGATTAAAAACGAGACAAATAGGGGCAAAACGTTTAAAAATCCAAACATATACTTAACAATTAATTCAAATAAATTCAAGAATATCAATTAAACATAATAATAAGCATATAATTGCCTATTTAAATAATATAAAAGGGCAGATAACACTCTCGTTACGACGTACCTATACGGTCGGACGAGCGGGATGTTACCACTATCACACGTACACCATTCTTGATTCAAGAATGTTATGAACATGTTCTTAGACTTATTAATGTGTTCATATTATTTCATGATCATATTTAATAGATTCTAAATCATAACATATAATTAAACTTAAAATGTAGTGCTTTATGTAACTTTAGTCATAAAAATAATTCTAAATAAATTGTCCTAAGCATGAATTTAATCAAATAAAATCACAAATATTTAAACACATAATCACATTATATTATATCATAATTCATGTATTTAATTAAATAAAATTCATAATGCAGACACATTTTTCTTAAAACTAACAATTATGCATATATTTCATAAAATAAAATTCCTAAAGCATAATTTAATTAATTATAAGCATGCTATAACTATATTATACTAAGAAAAATATATAAACCATGAAATAATAAAAAAAATCAACACACCTTCTAGAGAGAAGGATTTGTGTCGTGACTAGTGAGAGAAAGAGTGAGTGATTTTGTCCGCTCTTGTAAATGAATTGTGATGGCTACTTATAGGTATGGATTTGGGGACTTTGTTGGGAAAAACACGATCAGAAAGCACATCGGAATTTAAAATTTTTCCCAAAAGTAAGATCGGACTTCCAATTTCTATTTCCAAATCTTAAGGATTCAAGAACTTACAAGAATCGACGCTTTCTTGACACGATTTGAGCCACCCTCAAACGTGCTTCATGCGGTACTGGATTCGAAATATCTAACTGCATATTCTAGGGGTTTACTTCTAGAATGAATATAAGTCAGTAAAGCTTGCGATGGAACGAACCATATACTATAAGGTTTTGTTCCTTCATTCATAAACACTAGGGTGTTCTTGAACTTTTTTACCGAGAGATAATCCTATTATCTCTAAGATGACAAAGGAATTAGTCTCTAGGGTATTTGAATTCTCGATCAGATCGAGTTGCTTATAACTTATGACTACTTCAGTTCCTAACCTTCTTTTTGAAATTCTAAGAATTTCATATAAGTTTCGATTTTACACTTTGTCAAGTACACTCATTCATAATGATTAGACTGATGATTATTTCTAGTGCTTACACAGAGCAATAGATAAACATTAGTATGGATCGAAATCCTCATTTTTGGAATTCTGAGAATTTCATATAAGTTTCGATTTTGCACTTCGTCATGTACACTCATTCATAATGATTAGACTGATGATTATTTCTAGTGCTTACATTGAGCAATAGATAAAAATTAGTATGGATCGAAATCCATGAGTATTGGGTATGTTCACACGTTTCTCACAAACGTGGGTTTGGGAACGGTTCCCTTAAGATAGGATTCACAGGAAGTTAATTCTCTAAGTTTATTTTCATAAAATAACCCTTAGACATAGAACTCACTAATCCTTTTATGTCTAAACGTATCCCTAAGTAATTCGAAACTTCATCATCTTTTGTTATCTCGTTGTATTTTCAAAACATTAGTATTTTGAGTTTTGCACAATGGATTAGGAAAAATTAACTCAAGACTAGTGAATTCTAATCCTATTAGAATTACTAAACGAGGCAACATTTCAGAGTACTTCATACGCCTTGCAGTTCCTTTTCAAAGTCCTTATTTGCTACTATAGAAGCAAACATCTTATTTGATCTCTAGTGTCTTTTGGGCGTACCCCTTACATGCCCCCCTATAAGGCTCTTAAGGGTTTCTTCTTCTTTAGGCCTTCAAGCCTTTAACTTAGTGGGTTTAGAAGAAGAATTAACCATCATAGCGTTTTAGTTCTTCTAAAGGACGCTCTCAACCATGATCAACTAAATGATTAACTACGCTACAATGACATCATTTTGGTTGAGTATTAAAAGAGTTATGTGATGGTGGAAGCAATGTGAGCAATCAGTGCAGTTGAGAACTCTACTTTCAATTAAATGACCGCAGCTACAAGGTCATCAAATAGGACCTTTTAGTCCACGTTCATGCACTTGGTTCCTCATTTGGAGTATGGAAAAATTCCATAATGTTATACCTTGTAACATTTTTATTAGGTGGTTCAATTACTCTTAAGTGGTTTGGAAAAATCCATTCACCTTAGATTGCTTCTCTTTTGATCCGGGTCAAATTTTCACAAGTAAGTGGAAATCTCGCCTTTTAGAGAACATTTTCTCCTTTCAGAATCTAAAACGAATTTAGGATCCGAAGTAAATTTGAGTTAGTTAGGACTTAGTCAACTTGTTTGACCTAAGGATGGATACGAATGGGTTTGCATTTCATATTGTAGAGAATCACAGAACTACAACCTAAATGCTAAGCAGAGAAAATGTGAGCATGTTGAATAATAACGTAATACATAGGATTTAGGTATTTTATCGTATGTAGCTTCCATTGGTTTTAGAAGATCTTAAAATCCTAACGATCTTAGAGAAAACTTGTTTTCCCAATGGGTACTAAGATCCTAAGCACAATATTTTGGACCCATGACTCGCGGACATCCACAATAAAGCCTTAGGTAGGTACAACTTTCCAATTCCATCTCTATGGAACTCTCAGTAATATTTTTGCATTACCCATCTTTCAATATGGACCCACGACTCGTGCAACATCCATATTTACTTAGGCGTTAAGCCCATCAATCATAAGACTATGCTTAAACTTAGTCTGGAACGACCCACGACTCGCGAACATCGCCCATTCCAAAATAACCAGGAAATATTAATTACTTAAAGTAATTAATCGGGAAACTAAGAACTAATAGGGTTTACATAGCCACCCCACGACTCATGGACAACAACTAGCTCCCCTATTAAACTTAAATCCTATTGATAACATGCTAGAAATTTTAATTAAAGTTCTCACTTTATACAAAATACCTATTTTTCGATATTGCTTCATATTTATGGGATTTTCGAATACTGGAGAGTTGTCCAGTTTTCACCTCACCAACATGTACAGTTATCCATTTTAATTAGTCTTGTTTAATACAGTTTCACATAAATCCATTACACACAAGCAATTAGCAGATAACATGTCCTAGCATGATACTAATATGAGATGATCATGGGTTTTCCTATCTTATGTGTGATATGTGGGGGGTCACTCCACAATCACAAAGTTCTAACATACATGCCACATAAAACAGTTTAAATCACATAAGGGAATTGGAAATGAAACGATGCCCCATCTATTACAATAATAGAAACACTCCAAACATTTTGAGGGGTCTTCACGTCATGGCCTCCTTGTTGCTTTATTCTGTGGATCCATCTTACTCCATGGGTGCAAATCTCCAAAGTAAAATGAAAACCTCACTTTTTAAAATCTACACTCTTTGCATAAAATAATATGGCTCAATCTTCATATTGGCCATAGACAAATACACGAGGCATACCCCGGTCTTAAAAATAGTAATATGGAAAACAACATAATAAACACATAACAGTACGCACATAAGTGGGGCACCGACCCCAATTAAAAAACCCAACTATGGGGCTCTAACCCCAAATTTAAACCATCCATGTGCATAAATTAAAACATCTACAAGACTAAACCCATGATCACCTAATATTCTAAAATTGCAAGAATTTAAATTTACCAATAAATTTAAAATTCTTTGAACTTTAAATTCTAGTAACTCAAAGTAATTTGAAAAACAGTTCCTTGTTCAAGAATATATTCATAACCAAAAGTTCAAATCTGAGAAAATTCAGGTTAATTCAAAATTAACAATTTTATAAAATTATTATTTTAAAAATAATAATATTAATTTTCCCAAAAAGTTAAATCTGACATTAATTCCCAAAATTCCCAAATTTACAGTTTCATTTCAAAAATAAAATATTTTCAGTTAAAAAATAATTTTAAAATAAAATTCGGGGCTAAAACACGAAAAATCGCGTCGCAGGGCGGGCGTCCGCCTGCATGCGTACGCGCATGGCGCGCGCACAGCATGCACAAGCAGGTAGCAGGCGCGCACGCGAGCTGTGCGCAAGTGGGGCGAACACGCCCGGGTGGGCAAGGCAAAAGGCGAGCGTATGCGAAAAGCAAGCGGGCAGTGCACGGCTCCAGCACGCAAGCGCCCCTCGCGAGCAGGGCTGCAACGCGTGGATGTGTGCGCTAGGCTGCTCCGACGACAGCGGGCGAGCTGTTTTCGGCCCCAACTTGATCTGTTCTCGTGTGGCGACGAACTCGCTTAGTCCTCGTCGCCCCGCATTGATTTTCGTGTAAAATTTTCAAAAAATTTTAATTCAAATTTAGGAATTAAAATCACGATTTTAATAAATCTAAAATTTAAAACTAATCTAATAAATTTTCAAAAAACCTTTTTCTCAAATTTTTCAGGAAAACTCTCAGATTCAAAAGCTCAGATTACGAAACCAATTAAGGAATACTTAACTGTAACTCAGATTCAAGAATTTCTAAAAAATTCAATTAAAAGAAGATAGATTAGAAATAGACCTTGCAAGGTGGCTCTGATACACGACTTGTTGGGAAAAACACGATCAGAAAGCGCAGCGGAATTTAAAATTTTTCCCAAAAGTAAGATCGGATTTGCAATTTTTATTTCCAAATCTTAAGGATTCAAGAACTTATAAGAATCGACGCTTTCTTGACACATTTTGAGCCACCCTCAAACGCGCTTCATGCGGTAATGGCAACCCCGTATTCTTTCTACTAGATTCCATAGTAGGTTTCCTCTAGAGTAATAATTCACACCAGTCCTAGATTCAAATCATGTGAGTAAGCATGCTAGTACTATGACATGTGTAAAGAAAGAAACATAAAATGAGAAGAAAGAGAGTAAGAGAATTATCCCATCATGAAGTCATCGTGTCGTTTGGGCATGATTTCTCTATCACGCGTAAGAGATAATTTTCGAACCCCTTATCCTATTTATAGATTAGGGTTCGAAAACCCCTTTGTCTTGTTGGAATCAGATTCCAACTTTGACTTTTCTTCTATTTCTTTTTCTTCAAGTAATAGGAATCTTATTCAAAATAAGATATCTATTTCTTCTAGAAGAGAAGCTCCTAATCAATTTAATAGGCCTCTCCATCCGTAACTCCTTAAATATTTGGTAAAACAGTACCGGGCTGATCAAGGCGCTGATACTTTAATAAAACCAAGTATGATAATACCTCCACTACTCCTTGGTGTCAATAGGGGAGCATACCTTAGAGACGATAAACAATAATCGGGGAGTAGTGTTCCCTTATCTCTTGGCCTGGAGTAACTAACCTCCAGCTAAACCACTACCAAGAGTTGGTGGCGGTCTGTGTCACCAACAATACCCTCGCCCGATACCTTCCGCGTAATTGCTCGACATAGTTGCGTGTTGGGCCCCATAATAATAATAGATAAATATTTTACTTGCTTAGTCGGGAATCAGTTCTTAATAAGAGTAGGACTAAGGTATATAATATCCGGATAAGATCCTGATTCCGACTTAAAAGTATTTTCCTCTTAGAGAAGGATATTATACTGTAATATATATATAGGTAGGAAATCAAATAATAGGTAGGTTTGAAATCCATTTTTATATAGATACATACGTATAGGCATGATTCCAGTTAAAGATGTTTTAACCCTAACCGAGCACCGAGATTCAAATAAAGTTGTGCGGGTCCCACTGTTCAGTCCGATTCTTGCCTGAAAGTAATAGCTACTACAGACTTAGGACTAGGTTCTTATTATTCTAATCAAATAAGCACATAGGGTACATAAAGTACAACACGTTAAAGAATATTCGGTAAACCCTATTTTTAACCGTTTAAGTAAATTTAATTAATTAATTTTGTTTTGTGAAGTTTTTAACTAATCAAATATTTATTAATCACATTATGATCCTAATTATAAGATTAGAAATGAAATTTAGTGTTTAATTTGACAAAGCAGGTCATGTTTTGAAAATGTTTTATAATTTTGCCGATTTTTGGAAAATTCAGGTAAAATCCTTCTTTAAAAATTCCAAAACTTATTTTATAATTATTTTTAAATAATTTTCGAAATATTAAGCATAAATGTTGACCAAAAAGTCAAAATTACTATTGAAAACATTTACTATTCAAATTTCTAAGAATTAAACATTTTATAACATAAAATTAGACACACACACACACACTATCACGCGTGCACCATTCTTGATTCAAGAATGTTATGAACATGTTCTTAGACTTATTAATGTGTTCATATTAGTTCATGATCATATTTAATAGATTCTAAGTCCATAACATAAAATTATCCTAAGCATGAATTTAATCAAATAAAATCACAAATATTTAAACACAAAATCACATTATATCACATCATAATTCATGCATTTAATTAAATAAAATTCATAATACAGGCACATTTTTCTTAAAACTAACAATTATGCATATATTTCATAAAATAAAATTCGTAAAGCATAATTTAATTAATTCTAAGCATGCTATAACTATATTATACTAAGAACAATATATAAAGCATGAAATAATAAAAGAAAACAACACACCTTGTAGAAAGAAGGATTTGTGTCGTGACTAGTGAGAGAAAGAGTGAGTGATTTTGTCCACTCTTGTAAATGAATTGTGATGGCTACTTATAGGTATGGATTTGGTGACTTTAGGGGAATTCCTAATTTTCTAGGGTAGGTAGGTCCATAATTATAGAGTGTTAAGGTGTATAGCTAGCTGTATAAGTGATGTAAGTGCATATGTATACATGTATAACCTAATAAGTACATCATCATAAAATAATTCTAAATTAGGGCGAAATAATAATAAAAAAGTAGAAGAATCTCTAGAATTTAGTTTGAAATGAGAAAAATTGTAAAATAAAGAGAATTCAAAGAGCTTTCCGATGATGATAAACACTTAGCCTTTAAACGTATAGAATTAAAGTAATAAGCGTTTAGAATTTTAAAAATTATGAGAAAATATATAAAACAAAGCTAGGATGACAATTAATTTCCGAGAAAGTGTTCATGATTCATAAAATAATTTAAAGATTATTTTGAGTATAATATTAGATACCAAACGCCGTACGGTTTAAAAGTTAGTTTTTACGGCGGGAATAATACTTTAGGAAAAATAGGAAAAATTTATAAAATGGGCTAGGATTTGAATTAAGGTTTGGAAAAAGTCTTAAAATTCATAAAATAATTCAAGGATCCTTTTGGTTATAATATCGATTAGGAAAAATGTTGAAATTCGAAAATCTCTAAATTAGGGTTAAAGTAGCGTTTCTAGCCGGTTTTAGTTACTATGGGAGTTACAATGAGAATTAGAGTTCAGGAATGATACAATAATTCATAAATTTTTGAAAGGATTCATTTGATAAGTAAAAGTGTCTCGGTAATTTCTACATTTGTGAAGTAACTAGGGATTTAATGGTAAATTTTGGCTAATGATTCTCAAAGGGTGTTTTGAAGTGATAAAAGCAAAGATATAAATTCGAAGAATGTGACATCTAATTTTTTAAGACTTCATAAGGAATACGTGAAGGTTTAGGCTGGGGGAATAAATAGTGAATAAGTCTTGTAATGAAATAATATTCAATAATCGAGGCATAAAAGCACATAGTTCACATAAAATGCAGGGCATAATGGATTGGTGCTTTCTTCTAACCCTTTACTTACGTATTTCTTTTTGGCCCCGAAATTCGGGTTGTTACATAGCACCCCAAGCGGTGGACACTACATCCCCCGTACTAGAGCCTGACACGTGTAACGAAATGGAGAATCCGTACACGTACCAAGCGCTAGCGAACGGGAGACAAGCAAAAACTACACCTAAGCTAGGCGGTCTAGACCCTCAAACAGAGCGTGCAAAATCAAACATACAAGAGCGGAAGCATTTAAACAAACTAAAACAAGTCATGAAGTCAAGATTATACATCACTTAGAACAAATTATATACATACTTTCCGCGACGGGCCAAAACTTAACAAATACAAATTCCAAAATACAAGTGTTCCAAAAGTACAAGTGCAAAACTAACTTAGAAAGAAAATGTAGACTCGAACTAAGACAAGGGGACTCAAAGACCACAAACTGCCTAGCTCTAACCAACGGACCAGTACCTGTAGACTAAAAACATAAATAGGGAGGGGTCAGTCACACTGACTGAGTGAGGGGCTACACACGCACGCCTATATACGTACACAAAGCACAACACATATCATAGTTGGAAGTTCATGAACCAGGGCGCGGTTTTTGCATTCTAAATCATTTTCTCACATGATAATATATAAGGGGAGAAAGAGTTAAGGGCCGAAGGCCAAATCAATCAAATTTTACTAATTGAGAAACCACTCCCGTTTCACGAACTATTATATACTAGCTAGCATAACAGAAACCAACACACAAGTTAGCAAACCTTCAATCAAGAGGGAAATGTGCACAGGGATAATGTCCATCCCGGACTCCCCTTACCCACATCCCGATGATCATGCACGAAAGTAATACCCGGCGTCCCAAGTCTCCCTTACCCATAATCATCGAGCCCCAGACATATCAAGATCAAGTCAAGTCAAGATTCAAGATCAAGTTATATTGTATTCAAGAGCATATCGTGATCCATATCCATATTCTTAGCATATAAATGATCATAGAAAACCAGATTCATATTCATATCATAAACATACTCAAACTTGTATCATATTAATGTTCATAATCATATCCCTAGCATATTCATAATCATAGCATGTTCATATGGGATTCTTAACATACTCATATTCATAGAAACTAAGAAGATAGATCATAGAACTTAACATACCTTTCTCTTGCGACAAGCTATGCTTTACTTACCCTTTCGTGTCACGTCATAGCTTGTTCACCTATCTTGATACATGGCTCGGGTGAGGCACACGGTATGGAGCATAGCTTGGCGTTGCCCGACATATTCATAACATAGCAAACATACATACTAATACCTTGCATATCATATCTTATATCATGTAGTATAAACATACGTATTCATAAGTCACACATAATACGTATACATAGGTCTTATATTCACATGCATACATAGCAGGCACATTTTATTAGGGCTTAACTATAACCTAACCTCACCTTACACCGACGAACCGGGCAGAAGAGCACAATACCAACACCTAGGAGCAACCTCGCCACTAACGGGATACTCCTCTGAACAAAACAAGTAACAAAAGACACCCTTAGACTCAATATGAACTAATTAGATGCTCGACAAATGCATATGAATGCAAATGATACGAATACAATGCAACAAAGTAGCATCTAAGTCTTATCAATTCATATCGAGTCCTAACTCGCACAATTCACATCAAACGGATCCAAAAATTTCATATAACGAACGTAACACATCATATAACATGTTAAATTCATTTAAGTCATAAAAGAATGAGAAGATATCATACGAGATGAATAAACAATGCATCAACTCACACATTGCAAACAAGGGAGCATTCAAGTTCATTCTCGTACACAAGCACCAAAATCACATCATAAATGCAAATTTTAAGGCATATCAGATCAATTACACACATATATTCATGTTATAACAAGTTATAAGTTGGAAAGGTACAAGAAAAACGGAAGAAGAACACAAGGAGTGGCTCTGGACAAAAATCGACCAAAAGCTGGAAATTTTCAAAACGTACAAGCTGCGATAAAATGGGAATATCTTGAGTTTGAGTAGTTGAAATTGAGTATTGTTTGTTTTATAAAAAAACTCGACAAATAGGGCTTTCCAACGGTATATGGCTTGAATTATGGTTCAAAACGGTCCAAAAATGGCGTAGGTGCGAAGTTGATCAAAAGCAACATTCCAGTGAATTGGCGACACAATTTTCAAACGGGTATATCTCACAAACCAGGACAAATTTTAAGGTGATTCCAATTGGAGAATACTCTAAACTCAAAGAGGTTTCTACAGTTAAAATTTTAGACAAAATGGATCACGTATGAGGTCGCAGCCATGTAACGAAACGTCGCGACCGTGACACCATTATAGACACGAAACTACAGGTACGTTGCGGGTACGACCATGTATACACATGGTGCGATCGCGGCCACTAGGCTGAAGATCAGGCCAAGAAATTGTAGCAACATAGAGCCAGAAAAGGGAGGGAAAAAGAGGATCAAAGCAGTAGAAAACAAGCATGAAACAAAGCAAGAAATGCACCAAACTCAGCCATATACAGCAGCATATACGCAGGCTTCACCACTTGTAGGCATAAGTTCATGTATTCAAGCTTTAAGTTTAAGAAAACTTTGATGCATTAATGGTGATGTGACACCCCATCTCTACGACGAGCAAAGTATATCGTCACTAGAGATTTTAATTCCATATTTTTGTGATTTATGTGAATTCGCATGACTTACGTGTCAATTTATATATTTTTTTTAAATATGTGCGCATTAGAATTTAATTAAATGTGATTAGACTCAATCGTCCAATATTTGGAAATTTGGGACCTAATTGTAATTAGGGTGTTTGAGCCTTCGTGGCTACCTTGAACTCGGGAATTCGAATTCGAATTCCAACCTTGTCATTGAATTCGTTTCGATGATTCGGATTTAATGAATTAACCTTTTATTTGTAAAGCCGTTTGATTGCCCCATCGTTTTAAAATCTAATCTGACCAGATATCACTTGACCCTACCCGTTTAGCCTAAAGAAAAGAGAGATTTCCTTTCTCTTTTTCCCCATTTCATCTAGCCAAGAGAGAGGGAGAAGAAAAGAGGAGAAAAACCCCATTTGGCTATTCAAGCTCCGGAGCTCGAGCTTGCAACCTCCGACCACCCGATCGAAAATTCAAGGTAAGATTTGTATTCCTCTCGTTACGTTCTTCGATTTAATATCTATTTCGTGCCTTGAATCCGTGGCTAAGTGGCTTATTTGTGGAGATGATGAATAGTGCCGGGTTCGGGATTTCTTGTGTTCAAGCTAGTTTCGCGAGCTGTAACTTGTACTTATGTGATCTACATGTTATGCTTGCTTCGTGGTATGAATTTTGGAGTGTTTCATGGTTGTTTGAGGTTTTTTTGGTGTTGTTGTTGTAGCACCCACACGTAGGGCCACATCCCCCGCACTAGAATCCAAACCCGAATACGAAATGGAATGTCCATACCCGAATCCGAATCATAGCGAACGGGAGACCAACATACTCTCTAGGTTAGGTGGAGCTAAACCAAAACCAGAGTTTGCGGAAGTGGAAAAAAAAAAAACCCAACAAATAGTAGATACATCATATAAATACATATAGGTACCATCATATATATATATTTCCACATTGTATTTACATATAGGTACCACCATCTAATCCCTGTATAAATGTCATCACGGCTCAAACAAAACATAAGTATTTAAAACTGCAAACCATAACTATACATATACAAAATGGTATAAAGTGCATGGACGTAAATGCATCTAACAAGACCTAGACCGACAAGTGCAAAGGTAGACACACTTCTCCGCATAGCTCAAGTCCCCAAAAACCTACAACTAAAAGAGTAAACGAGGGATCAGTCAACTGACTGAGTGAGGGGGCTAACGCACACCCACACCCTATATATATATATAAAGCAAAGCACATAACAAAAGGTGGAATTATGAACCGGAATAGGTTTTACAAACTAAAGCTTTCAAAATAAACATATATACTTAGAATCCTTTTCACAAACTCTATCCCGATTCATACTTCCCAAAAAATGTCATATCACATGCTCGGCTAGAACAAGCTTCCAACCTTTACTTCTCAGAACAAATCAAAACATAAATCATAACATAACCATCCACTACTCCAATGATCGAAGAGCCACCGGTGGCCCTATCCATCAATAATATATACAAACTCAAGAGGGGTAGCTAACCCACAACGTGCCCTCCCCGATTTTCACACCGAAGGCATCGAAATAACACACCTTCCCTAGCTCCCGGGGTCGAATGTGAAACCTCGGATGGAGACTACGAACAGGCTTTACCTCGACGGGCCAAAACTATCCCGAGGGCTCCTTACCCATAGCTCCTTGGATCAACAATCACATACACATAACATTTCATACCAAATCTTTCATGACAGATCTCGCTAACTTGAACAGAAAAGATTTTCCAAAAGTAGTTTACATACGCTTATTTACTAACTTTCCAAAATCAAACTTGTTCACTAGATCATAAACATATTCTATCCCACACATATTTATCTATATACATAATATATACTCACATGCGTGGCTCGAAAACATCACATAAGGCTTTAGGTATTTAACTATACAAAATTCCTAAACCTCACCTTGTACTTAACAAAAGAAAGAAGTGGAAGTGAACAAGCTATGCCTCGGGCTCGTCAACGGGAACCTCCTCTGAAAAGAAAACACAAAAGCCCAAGACTTAGACTCTATATGAACCAAAGAAGACGCTCGGCAAAATGCATGACTCATGCTTGAATGCAAATGTTATAAAATATGTCATATAATTCACAAATTATAGCATATCACAATTATTTACAATTTATCAAGCAATTAAAATAAAGTTATAACATCAAACATGCAAAAGATTAACAATTAAAGGTATAAAAGTGCATAATTAAGCAAAAGAGAAGGAGTAGCAGCTCCCAGGTCTCGGGAAGGATGGGAACGGCCCTTTCACTGTAGGGAACAACCGTTCCCGTTCTCGCTAAAAGTTTCTGGAGTGTGGGAACGGCCATTCCGGCCTTAGTTCAAAAATGGGAAACGTCGTTCCCAACTACCTGATCTGCTCCCCGCGCGTCTGTAAGTTTTTACAAATTTTAGCCCTTGGGAACGGCCCTTCCCATTCCCAGTACAAACTGGGAACGACCGTTCCCATTTTCGGAAAAGGGTACTGTAGACCCGCGAATGGCCCTTCCTAGAACAAAGCTTGGGCAGGAACGGCCGTTCCGGCCTGGTTCGAAATGCAAAACAGAGCAGACACTTACAGCAGCAGGGGAGCTTCATTTTTGGCCAAAACTGGGCAAAACCAACACAAAGAAGCTGCAACAACTTACCAACTTGTGCAAATAATTCATAAAAATCATGTACGACACATTGGCAATCATATAACTCCAGAAAAACGGAATTTGAAGCTATTGATTCAAGAATGCAAATTTAAGCTCAAAACCATGAACACATTAAATGCTCAATTAATACATGATCTTTTGCATTAAATAGAACATATATATCATGTAAAGCACATTGAAGAAGGTAGAGTTCAAATATATCAAGCATATATCACATATCACATATATCACATATCCAACAAATTGCTGATGTTAATCTTTCCTTCTTTGTTAACCGAGTCAACGGGCACCCAATCTTGGAGAAATCTTTCACAAATCTCCTATAGTAACCCCCTAACCCGAGAAAACTTCTTACTTCGGAGGCATTCTTCGGTCGTTCCCACTGAGCCACGGTCTTAATCTTGGAGGGATCAACTTCAATTCCCTTACCTGAAATTATGTGGCCTAGGAATGCTACCCTGTCGATCCAGAACTCGCACTTACTAAATTTAGCATAAAGTTTGTGCTCTCTAAGTGTCTCCAAGACAATCCTGAGGTGAGATGCGTGCTCTTCTGCGGACTTAGAATACACCAAAATGTTATCTATGAAAATCACCACAAACTTGTCAAGAAACGGTCTAAACACTCGGTGCATCATATCCATGAACACGGCCGGGGCATTAGTCAATCCAAACGGCATTACCACAAACTCGAAGTGCCCATATCGGGTGTTGAATGCAGTCTTAGAGATATCTTCCTCCCGGATACGAAGTTGGTAATATCCTTGCCTCAAATGTAACTTAGAGTACACCTGCGAACCTTGCAAGATGTCAAATAACTCTTCGATGTGAGGTAATGGATATTTATTCTTCACTGTCATCCGGTTCAACTCGCGGTAATCTATACACATCCTCAGAATCCCGTCCTTCTTCTTTACAAATAAAACAGGAGCACCACACGGAGAAGTTCTTGTATGGATATAACCGCAAGCCAAGAGCTCATCCAGCTGAGTTTTCAACTCCTTCAACTCAGCAGGAGCCATCCGGTAAGGTGTCTTAGAGAAAGGCTCAGCTCCGGAATGGAGGTCGACCACAAACTCGATGTCCCTATCGGGTGGCAAAGAAACTAAACTCTCAGGGAAGACATCGGGAACTCTCTCACGACCTCCATCTCCTCAAGTATGGCCTGATCCTTCGGTTTATTCAGAAGGTAAGCCACAAAACTTGTCGCGCCGTCCTGGAGGAGCTTACTTGCTTCCATAAAAGACACAAACGGGCTGGACTTCAACCTCTCTCCCGTAAACACCACGGAGCCCAAAGAAACCTTCTTCTCGTGGCAATCCATCTGAGCTCGGTGCCTAAAAATCCAATCCATACCAAGGATTGCTCCATACTTCTTTAGCGGTATTATTATTAAGTCTGCAGGAAAAACTCGGCATTCAAAAGTCACTGGACACTCCCGAAACACCCTTTCAGCTTCAAAACAACCTCCCAAAGGAGAACTCACCACATACACATAGGCAGATATATCATCAAGCAAAGGCAAAGAAGCAACAATATATCGGGAAATAAATGAATACGTAGCCCCGGGATCAAACAATGCATGTAGTGATATGCCATGAATGTCTATTGTACCTTCTATCACAACATTTGGATCGATGTCAGCAGCTTCCTCCTCTCCATCAAGAGCATAAACTCGAGCCTGCACAACCGGCCTCTTCTTCGGGCAGGTATCTATCTTGTGCTTAGAAGACCCGCACACATAACATTTGCCCAAAAGCTTCCAACACTTCTTAATCGGATGCTTTCCCTGACAATAAGCATAAAGAGGTGGAGCCTGAGCCGGAGCCAGTAAAGCTGTAACTGCAGGAGGTGCCACGGGACTGGTAAGACGGGGCTTTTTGTTCCCAAAACCCTGGGGGCTAAAAGCCGGTGGAACATGATCTCGTGGAGCATAAGAAACGGGTCTATTACCCGATCCAGAATCGGATCCCGATCCTCGAGTAGAAGAGAAAGATGGAGGCTTCAATCTTATCATTTGGGCCTCAACTTGTATCGCCCTTTTTGTGACTTTGGCCTAAGTACTCACATTAGTGGCTTGGAGAGCCTCTTGAATATCACGACGAAGCCCATGGAAAAATTGCCGAGCCTTGTGAGTATCATTATCGGTGATGTGAGTGGCATAAGGTGCAAGCCTCTCAAACTCCAATATATAATCCTCCACCGTACGATTGCCTTGTCTCAAATTAGAAAACTCTTGAAGGCGACGCTCTTGTGCACAATGCGGAATATACTTCTCGTGGAATTCCTGCACGAAAGTCTCCCAATTGAACTCCATTCCCGTCCTCTCAAGCTGGGATCGAACACTCCTGAGCCAAATAGCCGCTTGCCCTTGAATATAACGACCCGTACAAACGGCTTCGTCTTGGGAACTCCCCGGACATATCTCCCAAATTCCTTGAATCTCCGGCAACCACTCCTCCGCTTTAATATCAACTCCTCCATACCACTTTGGAGGATTATTGTTCCGAAAGTCCTTATACACGGCGGAGATTTCTTGCCCTTCACCCGGAGGTGCTTGGTCCCTTTGATTTTGTTGCAGTTGGTTAAGTAGGGCTTGAACAATATTCTCCGCATTCATAGGTGGTGGCGGAGGTGCATGTGGTGCAGTCGGCTGATTTAAATCGGGGGTTTGTTCATTATTTTGTCTCCTTGGAGGCATCCTATAAATCATAGATTCAAACAATATGGATGCATGGAGATTACTATATGATTATGTATACAATTAAGAAAATAGACAAGTATTCAAGTAGTCAAGTAATCAAATATTCGAGTCATATAGTCACATATGCACATAATCACATTGTCCTAAGCCGTACGACCTAGACAGACTCACACGACACTGGAGCTCGATTTTCCAACCGTGCTCTGATACCACTTAAGGATGTAGCACCTACACGTAGGGCCACATCCCCCGCAATAGAATCCAAACCCGAATACGAAATAGAATGTCCGTACCCGACGAATCCGACTCATAGCGAATGGGAGACCAACACACTCTCTAGGCTAGGCGGAGCCAAACCAAAACCAGAGTATTCGGAAGCCAAAAAAAAAATAATAATAAAATAAACCCAACAAATAGTAGATACATCACATAAATACATATAGGTACCATCATATATATATTTCCATATTGTATTTACATATAGGTACCAACATCTAATCCCTGTACAAATGCCATCACGGCTCAAACAAAACATAACTATTTAAAACTACAAACCATAACTATACATATATAAAATGATATAAAGTGCATGGAAGTAAATGCATCTAACAAGACCTAGACCGACAAGTGCAAAGGTAGACACACTTCTCCGCCTAGCTCAAGTCCCCAAAAACCTGCAACTAAAAGAGTAAACGAGGGGTCAGTCAACTGACTGAGTGAGGGGGCTAACGCACACCCACACCCTAAATATATATAAAGCAAAGCAAATAACAAAAGGTGGAATTATAAACTGGAATAGGCTTACAAACTAAAGCTTTCAAAACAAATATATATACTTAGAATCCTTTTCACAAACTCTATCCCGATTCATACTTCCCAAAACATATCATATCACATGCTCGGTGAGAACGAGCTTCCAACCTTTACCCTTTAGAACAAATCAAAACATAACTCATAACATAACCATCCACTACTCCAATGATGGAAGAGCCACCGATGGCCCTATCCATCCATAACATATACAAACTCACGAGGGGTAGCTAACCCACAGCGTGCCCTCCCCGGTTTTCACACCAAAAGCATCGAAGTGTCACACCTTCCGTAGCTCCCGGGGTTGTATGTGATACCTCGGATGGAGACTACGCACAGGCTTTACCTCGACGGCCCAAAACTGTCCCGAGGGCTCCTTACCCATAGCTCATTAGATCCACATTCACATACACATAACATTTCATACCAAATCATTCATGGCAGATCTCGCTAACTTGAACAGAAAAGACATTCCAAAAGTAGCTCACATACGCTTATTTACTAACTTTCCAAAATCAAACTTGTTCAAAAGATCATAAACATATTCTATCCAACACATATTTATCTATATACATAATATATAATTACATGCGTGGCTCGAAAACATCACATAAGGCTTTAGGTCTTTAACTATACAAAATTCCTACACCTCACCTTGTGCTTAACAAAAGAAAGAAATGGAAGTGAACAAGCTATGCCTCGGGCTCGTCAACGGGAACGTCCTCTGAAAAGAAAACACAAAAGCCCAAGACTTAGACTCTATATGAACCAAAGAAAATGCTCGGCAAATGCATGACTCATGCTTGAATGCAAATCTTATAAAATATGTCATATAATTCACAAATTATAGCATATCACAATTATTTACGATTTATCAAGCAATTAAAATAAAGTTATAACATCAAACATGCAAAAGATTAACAATTAAAAGCATAAAAGTGCATAAATAAGCAAAAGAGAAGGAGTAGCAGCTCCCAGGTCTCGGGAAGGATGGGAACGACCCTTTCACTATAGGGAACGACCGTTCTCGTTCTCGCTAAAAGTTTCTGAAGTTTGGGAACGGCCGTTCCGGCCTTAGTTCAAAAATGGGAAGGACCGTTCCCAACTACCCGATCTGCTCCCCGTGCGTCTATAAGTTTTTACAAATTTTGGCCCTTGGGAACGGCCCTTCCCATTCCCAGTACAAACTGGGAATGGCCGTTCCCACTTTCGGAAAAGGGTACTGTAGACCCACGATTGGCCCTTCGCAGAACAAAGCTTGGGCGGGAATGGCCGTTCCGGCCTGGTTCGAAATGCAAAACAGAGCAGACACTTACAGCAGTAGGGGAGCTTCATTTTTGGCCAAAAATGGCCAAAACCAACACCGAGAAGCTGCAACAACTTACCCACTTGTGCAAATAATTCATAAAAATCATGTACGACACATTGGCACTCATATAACTCAAGAAAAACGAAATTTAAAGCTATTGATTCAAGAATGCAAATTTAAGCTCAAAACCATGAACACATTAAATGCTCAATTAATACATGATCTTTTGCATTAAATAGAACATATATATCATGTAAAGCACTTTTAAAAAGCTAGAGTTCAAATATATCAAGCATATATCACATATCCAACAAATTAGACAAACCCTTACTCCAAGTTCAGAATCGATCCATGAAAACGAAAAGCTTAACGACGGGGTTCCGAAACATACTCAAGTTCGAGAAAAAGTGAAGAATAGAGGAAGAACATGGCTCTTGAAGTTGGATGATCAAACATGGGGCTTTGGCTTTCTCTTGGTGAAGAACTATTGTTGTTATTAAGTGAATGAGGGAAGGAAGAAATGGTTAAGCCTTTAAGGGCTGAACCAGTTCGGTTCACGGTTTTTCGGTTCAAATTGGTTCGGTTTAACAATTAAGGGTTCAACCAAGACATAATCAAATACTTCAAATAATTCACGTATACAATTAGTTCAAATAAAATTCATATAATTCATATACAATTAATTAAAACGTAAATAATAGTAAATCACATCCCCCGCACCGTGACCCGCCCAGTCCACCCATAAAATGGAGAATCCATAAATGAACCAAACTTACGGTGAACGGCAGACAAGAGAAAAGAAACATGTGTTAGGCGGGACTAGACCCTGTACCAATAAATCGACAGAACAGGAATGCGGAAGCAAGAAAATCAATCAAGACAATCAATCAAGATAACAATATAATAAAGGAATACAATTCAAACAAGAATGTAAATACGGGTTCAACTAATTCAATAACCTATCCTAACCTGTCCCGAAATAATACAATCAAATATATCCAAACAGGTTCAACTAGGGCCCTAGAATCCTGTCCCGAGTTCAATAAACAATAAAGATATAAGATGGCCTACAAGGCCTAAATCAGTACAGGAAATCAAAGTGCAATGTAAACAGGACCAAGACTCGGAAGGACCAAAACTCGAACAAGACCTCGACAAACTCCTGCCTAATAACCACAGAACCTGCAAGACAGACACTAAAAACAACGAGAGGGAGGGGTCAGCCAACTGACTTAGTGAGGGGTTAACACACGCATATATATATGAACAGACAGTCAGACAGGCGTAATCCCACTATACGTGATTTGTTACTAAAACAGGTAACAGGAATCAGGAGTTAATTAACACGTACGGGTGGAATTACGTCAAAGCATGCAATCAGGTAAGCAGGATATACAATGTATGTGTCGATATCCGTACGCCCTCTGTTGATGCCCGTTTTACCTTAACCATCCACGAACTCCAACTACTGCACAGGGACTGGGGGCATGCCAGAGGTTAAGGATATCTATGCAAATTACATTTTAGGGGACCCGGCGAGAATAGGTATTTATTCCATCCTAGAATCCACTTTTTACTTATTACATGATAGGAACAGGAGTAATTAATCAATCAGGCA
This sequence comes from Lantana camara, assembly GCA_037501455.1. Lineage (NCBI taxonomy): Eukaryota > Viridiplantae > Streptophyta > Magnoliopsida > Lamiales > Verbenaceae > Lantana > Lantana camara. Next base: position 78,292,672 of record CM074863.1, read on the forward strand.
AGCAGGAATTGGAGTTAATTAATTATCAATAGTGGGAAAACAAGTACAGGTTAACCTCCTTCTCCGGGTGCAATGTGACGGGTAGCTAGCCATCACATCCGTGATAAAAGCAGTGGGCAGTGGGTTCATGACTCCTAAGGTCCGGATTCCCATCAATCCACCAAACCTCCTGGCAAACATACGCGTTGGTCCAACACTGGGGGACTCGTGCAATTGATGGCCGTCAGCCCATGCTTCCCCGGTTCTCTCAATGCACAAGCCCCAGGGCCCACGATCAGGAACAATAATCCGTACTGGCTGTCCCAGTGCTAGGAGAGCCGGGGGCAATGAGTATCTCGCAAAACAGGCTCAGGGTTAATACTACACAGTTTATAAATCATTTCCGGTACGTAGCCGGTATAAAAGATACGACGAGTTTTATATAAAACCGTTTGGCTAGTGTTAGCATGCAAGGTTATAGGATATTTATAAAAGAAAACCCTCACCTCCAAGAGCGAGAAGAACCAAGAGAAGAGCCACGAAACTGGAAAGTCTCCACCGAGAAAATCACTGTGCAGGAAAGGAAACACGGTGTACTCGTGAGACACGACTCCAAATGGAACTATTTAGAACGCACGACAAATGTTCATGAAGTGGTGTACGTGTCATGGAACGATTCAATATGAAATAATTCATAAAACGTCATGATTTGAGGTGATCATGTTCATCTACACAATTAAATGCAATTCGGTGCAAATGAATGCAAATACTAGCAATTACTCGAATATAAGCGTGTATCACGTTTAATCACTAAAGTCGAGTCATATAATTACAATGCACAACTTAATATACAAATTCATATTGATATCATATTAATGCATGACAATTATTATCATGTAACGAGCATAAAACACACAAGAAACGAAACCGAACGAAACGAAAACGAGGCAAACCACCTCTTAAAACCAAGGGGGTAACGGGGTTACCCCCTGCAAAGGCAAAACCTGTAATGCCCATTAAGGTCATAGGCTCCAAAGGGCTAAGGGTAACGGGCGTTACCCCTTGCCTGCACAAATGGGGTAACGCCCGTTACCCTAGGCAGACGCCCAAACAAACACAAAAGCTGGGAGGTAATGGGTGTTACCTCCCCCAAAGGAAAAATGGTAATGGGGGTTACCATCCCACGAACCAGAGCACCAAACTCCGCCTTCAACGGCGGAGCAAAGACAGACATACACGCACACACTCACACCACTCCACAACCTCATAATCATGCCAAAATCAAACCACAAAGCAAATATGACGTATAGATCACATAATTACATGTTAGAGCTCGTGAAAAGGGCTCGAACAGATGAAATCCTGACCCCCTAAACAATTCATCATCTCCCCCACAAGGCCAATTAGACACGGATTCATACCACAAATTATACGTAGAATTAAAGCACGTAACGAGAAGAATACAATAGTTACCTTGGTTCTTCGATTGGGGTGATCGGACAGGGTACAAGCTCGAGCCAAAGCTTGAGGGCCAAAAAGGGGTTTTGCTTCTCCTTCTCTTCTCTCTTCATGGCTGAAACGTGGGAAATGGAGGGGAGAAAAGGGCTTGGCCCTTTTGAGCTGAAATGGGCCGGATTGTACGGGTAGGGTCAAACAATATCTGATCTATTCGGATCAGATTTTAAAATGGTAGGGCGATCAAATGGCTTTAGAAATTAAATAGTTAATTCATTGAATCCGAATCCTCAAAACGAACTCAATGGGAAGGTTGGAATTCGAATCCGAATTCCCGAGCTCAAGGTAGCCACGAACGACCCAAAACACCCTAATTATAATTTGGTCATTAACTTGCAATTATTGGACGATTGAGTCCAAGTACAAGTTAAATAAATTCGAAGCCACACGTAATTAAAATAAACTTCACGTTGACACGTATAGCATGTGACGTCATATAAATTACATAAAACCGAATTAAACCCTCTCGTGACCACGTACCTGGCTTGTCGGAAAAACGGGGTGTCACAACCTCTCCCCCTTAAGAAGGACCTGTCCTCAGGTCCACTACCTCGAGTACTGGACTCTAAGCAAAAATCTCCCCGTCTTCATCCCACGCGGGGTCGCGACATCCCAGCAAGAATTAGTTCGGAGAAGGGTCTTGAAACGCGAAGGGGCTTCAACGAACTCTATAAACTACACACGAACTTGGTCCGACCATGAGTATTCTGGACATCTCGCACGATAGGAGGGTCTAAACGAGATTCAACTCCCATTGTTTGAATCCATCCTAACCATCCCATGACTCGGTAGCACAGGTGGAGTAGTTAACGAACTTCCACCACTCGTTCTCCAACCCAAATGGGTCTTCTATCACCACATCAACTTCATGGCTTGAAGTTGGTTTCTTGAACCGCCACTAGCTTTAAAACACTGTCTCCAAAGACCTATTGCAAAGTCCATTGCACGGCACGACCCTCGTCTCACCGTGTCATTAATGCACTTGTCCACTCCAAAAGCAATAACAAATAACGAACAAACATATACTACAATAATTAAAGAATTGCATGATGCACGTGATATGTATGTTTGAGTGTACCGTTCACCATGGTTTTGAAATCCTCTCATGAAAATGATCCGGTTTGGTACTTGATTCGTTGTTGGAGTTTCCTTTGCCCGTAGTGTCAAGCTTGGAATCCCTGACGTGTTGATGTTTCAATAACCACCGGTTTTCGTGCTTGATCCAATTCCTTTCTTTACAAACTTTCATAGTCCGAAGTTCCACTCTCGCATGTGCGCTTACTCTGACCCAGTCAACTCATTCTTCACTGCAATTCATATTCACCCTTCCTCGGATACTCGAGCTTTTCCTTAGTAGTTCGGACACAATCTCAAACCCTATTAGCATTCCCGACTCATCATGGAAAATCGATTGACGAGCCAATAACTCATCTTGTTCATGTTGTGAGCTTTCCTATTAGCATTCCCGACTCTCACTTAATCGATCACCAATTATAGTAATTGGTTTGGATTCTCTTATTCTTTGCTTTCCTTACCAACTCTGCACACTCATTCTCGAACTCATCATCTTCAAGTTATGCGACACGGTAAGCCAAACACAATCCTCTCACGCTTGGGAGATTAAGTTCGTATGGGTCCCGTAACAAAACCATTGATGTAAATTTTACATCTACGGTTGCCATCGATCATCCTTTACCTTGTGTTATCAATCCAATTCCCAAACCTCTTCTTCAATCCGTACCTTCATCTCTTCTTCCAACCTTGACATTTATTCGCTTGATCTTCTTATTTGATCTGCTTTATAGAATCTCGTTACTTGTTGCTTAATGAATTTCCATTGTTCCTTCTAGGAGTGATTCATTCGAGCACAACCAAGAAAGTTTTAAATCATCTCCCGGTCATACTCTCCCCCTTAAGAGACTCTATCCTCAACCGTCGAATTTGTTCTACCCTTTATTTGATCAAAACTTTCAACCTCTTTCTACTTAAATGTTAGGAATAGTACCCTGAAAGCCGATGTAATAGTCTGCTTTAGTACTTTCCTTTTGTAAATCACAGACAATCTTTGAATAATACGAATTGAGGCAACACTTCTTTATATGCTCTTGTTTGATTATGTGTTTCCTTTTGACTGCGCATGTATAAGAACTCCCCTAATCAATATGACTTATAGGACTCAACCATTTAGGTGAAGTGGTTCATGAGACGAGCCCTATATCACATAAGTCATAATTGGAAATCACTCCAAGCCGATGAGTCCAAAAGACAGTGGGAGTGTCAACCTGACTCATTCGAGGCTTACTCGTGTGATCACGCCCTTAAGAAGGACCACCTTGTTTCATGGGGTGCAAAGTGTATAGTTGATACATGCGTGATACATGGGGGTGCTCACTTATTCTAGGTAGGTACACTGAGGTGTCCTGTGTGAGAAGATTCCTAAAAGGGAAAGGAAGTTTCTATATCTGGAAATAGAAACTACCAGATTAGGAAATATCTCACGAGTCATTGATGTGATAAAGTGATCCTTAAACTTGAGGTTCAATTGATACTTTATGAGCTAACTCTATAGTCTTAGGTGTAAGCTTTAAAGGGTGTCGCCTTAGACAACTGATTCAAGGCTTATGCTGGGGCTGCACAAGTGGCACATGAAAGTATATGAGAATCAATAAAGGAGCTACGCTTGCGTTAACAAGATGATGATCTCTTATTGTGTAAGTCATTCATATGCCATCTAGAAGTCCTTGGCCAAGACAGTGGATCAAGACATCAAGAAAAGAGTTTCTTGGATTGAGTTCAAATGTATATGAAATGCACTTAGCATTAAGATCAAGATTATTAGGGTTCTAATTATTCCCTTGCCCTAGCTCTTGATTGAGAGATGGGAGACGTAGGAGGATTGTATCTCACATATGTCAATGACTTAAAGGTTCTGTCGAATCGAGACATTCTTATTCGACTAGAGGTCAAACACCTGTTGCTAGACAATGGGCGTTTGATCTGTGGACTAATTAATAAATTAGAGAATTAATTAATTAGGGTCACTGCTAATTGAATAAGAACCTAGACGGTCACACACAACAACCCGATCACGTGGGTTAAGGCTTGAATCAATTAAAGAGTTGATCGAACCATTAAGAGAATAGTGGGGCCCACACGTGTGGAACATGTGGATGACACGTGTAGTCACGTGTTTATGTGTGTATATATTAAATAATTAATGTGTTAATTATTTAATGGACTTTGATTTAATTTTGAATTAATATTAAAGTTCTAATTTGGAGAAATAAAGTCTAATAAATAATTAATTATGAATTAATTAATTTTTAGTCTTCAAGTTATTTATTATTTAATAAATAAAGTAAAATAAAATATCTAAGAAAGTTACATATTATTCTTGCCCAACAAGTTGGTCAAACGGTGGACTTTTGGTCAAAGTAAGAGACTTAGTCTCCAAGCAAGAAATCCCTTTCCGAAAGAGTTTGGAATTCCTTGTCCAACAAGGAGTGGGGTTCGAACCCTATCCTCATAAATAGAGGGGTTCGAACTCCATAGGGAGAAGATACACAATTCTCCTTCTCTATAATTATATAATTAACCCTAGAGCCTAAACACCGAATATAGAACTAGCATCCTCCCTATTCGGATCGTGGTCGCAGTTGGTGGACTGTTTCTCTAGAGGGCTACTATCGTGAAGTCTTGAAAGATTCAAAGGAGCTTTTGGGGATCAAGCCGCGAGAAGAGCGTTCTTGGGCGGCTAGAACGTGTCGAGAAAGCTTCTAATTAAGTGAGTTTCTTGATCTCTATGAATTTGGGAATAGGAATTGCAAGACTCGATCCTTGCTTAGTTGGGAAATTTTTTTACTTTCTACTGCGTTTCTATCTCGTTTTCCCAACAAGTGGTATCAAAGCCACCTTGCAAGGCCTATTTCTGGTTCGTCTCGTTTATTCTGAATTTGGTAGAAAGCCTGAAATATGAAACTGTGTTTTTCCTAAAAATCTCTGAAAACTGTTTTCTTAAATCTATTTTGGAAAGTTATTTTAGTTGAAATTTGTTTAAATCGTAATTTTAATTTTTGATTGAATTAGGTTTTGGAGAAACCTGAGATACGAAAAACAAAAATGAGAAACGAACAAGTGGATTGGGACGTGCCAACGTGTAGCATGCCCCAACCCCCGAGAGCACCTCCCGCAGCCGCGCGGGAGCCGCCTAGGCATGCCCGTACAGGTGTCCCGAAACCGCGCGGGACGTCCCGTATGCTCTGTCTCGCAACCGCGCAGGACGCCCGGCCAGCCCCCCCTTCGCGCGGTGCACGCATGACGTGCGTGCACTCATGCGGCAGTTGCCGCATGCTGTGCACGCTATCGCGCGGCGGTGCTTCGCGATTCCGGGGTTGCAGGCCGTTTTTCGTGTTTTTCGTATTTTCGGTCCTTGAAATCCCGATTTAATTTTTCTGTAAAATTTTATTTTATTAAATTTGAATTACTTTTGAAATGATTGTTTAAATTGGGATTTTGAGAAATTAAGACGATTTAAATTTTGGGAAAATTACGAACTTTATTTTCTGAAAATATTAAAAGAATAAAATTATTAATTTTCAGAAATTAATTGGAATTTTATTAGTTTATTGTTTTTCGGGTTTCATAGAAAAGGCTCTTGAACAAGAATTACATCTAAGTCGTGTTTTAAGCTATTAGAGCTTAAAGTGAGAATTTTAATTTATTAGTTAAATTTAAATTCTTGCCATTTATGCATGTTAGGTGATCATGGGTTTAGTCTTATGTATGGTTTTTAATTTATGCACATGGATTGTTTAAATTGGGGTTGGAGCCCCATAGTTGCGTTTTTCAATTGGGGTCGTTGCCCCACTTATGTGCGTACTGTTATGTGTTTATTATGTGGCTTTCCACATTACTGTTTTGAGGCCAGGGTATGCCCCGTGTAATTTTCTAAGGCCAATATGAAGATTGAGCCTTATTACTTTATGTCTTTTTCCTTTCATTGTAATTTGAGAGTAGAGATAGGTGGTGAGGTCTTTTTCTTTCATTTTGGAGATAATGCACCCATGGAGTAAGATGGATCCACACAACAAGTAACAAGATGGAGGCCATAAGTGAAGACCTCTCATAGTGTTAGAGAGGATTTGTATTATTGTAATAGATAGGGCATCGTTTTATTTCCAATCCCCTTATGTGATTTAAATTGTTTTATGTGGCATGTATGTTAGAACTTGTGATTGTGGAGTGGCTCTCACATATTACGCATAAGATAGGTAGAACCCATGATCATCACATGTTAGTATCATGCTAGGACATGTTATCTGCTAAGTGCTTGTGTGAAATGCATTTAAGTTGTACTTACATTAATCAAGACTAATTAAATTGGATAACATATGTAGCACCCCAACCGGAAAAGCGCCACATCCCCCCGCACTATGAGCCTGATCCACACATGAAATGGAAAGTCCATGCATGAACCCAGCGCACATCGAACGGGGACTCACTCACTCATAAGGCTAGGCGGGAACTAAACCTTCGCAACCCAATTATAAAGAACAAAGATGAATGACAAATGCGGAAGCATAGCATACCCTTCAGTACCAATTCAAGCCATGACGTATTCAATTATCACAAAGACTTAATCCTGAAAATTCATACATAAACCTAATGGTATGATCATAATCATAGTCATAATATTTATCCATTCATGAAAATTCAATCAAATTACAATATGCATATGAAGTGACCTAAACTTAACCAATCGACTTGACCGAATCGACTCCCCGCCTAGCACTCCAAACCAGAAAGAAACTGAAAACAAACCGGGTTCAGTCTATAGGAGACTGGTGGGTATAAAATGGGGCATATTAAAATAATACTGCAGAATTTAAACACCCACGCAGGCAAGCTCTAATCCCGTGCGAGGTTTTAGAATATTTCCCAAGTGGGTGAAAACAAAGGAAAACAACGCCCGGGATTACAACGATCAATTTCATTCATTCATTCATTCAATCATGCGGTCAATACGTGAGCCCTGCGAGAGGGTGAATTCTCCAACCTCCACCTCGTGTGTGCATTTATTCATTTATTCGTTCATAAGTGATCACACAATCATTCATTCAGTCATAATCATTCATTTATTCATTCATTCGTTCATTCGTTCATTCCTTCATTCAATCATTCATTCAATCATGCATTACACTTACACCTTCTTTCTCCGGGTGGTGGATGGGTTAGCAAGACCCGACCACCTCAATCATTGACCAAAGGGGTGTCATGAGTTCCCCAAAGGCGCTCAGCCCCCTTCCCTCGCTAATCTCCTAGCGAGTTCCGAAATCTGTAATTTGGTTGGGACTAGCACAAAGGATCACCGTTGGCCCTTGCCTCCTTGGATCACCATATGTACCAAGCCCTGGGCCCCCATATTTGCAATCATTCAATACTCGTCAAAACATTAGGTAGGGTATTCAATAAGGAAAATGGGTTTAACAATCAAAATCATAGACTCCTCGAAAACGACTCGATATATATATATATAATAACTTTGGCTTGAAATATACACATTGGAATATATCGGGTCTGTTTTATCTAATAGAAGAGAAACCCACCTTACACCTTACCGAACAATACCAAGAAGGAAAGAAGACTTGAAAGAATCCTAAGAACCCGCCACGTCTCCGCCCTGGAGAAAACTATACAAAGGACAACGTAACGTGTTCGTGAGATTCAAGACTCCAAATGAACCATATATGACGCACGATATGCAATGAACATGATATGAATGCCTAAGAGATCATATTATGTAATGAACACGTTCATGTGTGCGATTAATGCATTTAAATCATATAAACAAGCTAGTCATTCATTCAAGGAAGCGTTCATATTCATTTAAGTTCAATCCTTACACATTTCATAACAATTCAATCCACGAATTCAAATAACGGTCATAACACGTACTATAACACGTTTACAATTATAGAATAGATAAATAATTACATTCAATTTAAAATTGGAAATTAGAAAGGAACGTGAAATAGATAATAATTTAATTTCCAAAAATGTAAATAAATTAAACAATACTTAAATATATATATAACATTAAACATGCATTTACAAATCAATTTAAATCAATTTATGCATGTAAAAATTAAACATGTAAATATATATATGTCTACGTAGCTACCATGCATGCACGAACATATATTTATAAATATGCATGAAATATTAACAACATGCATGCAAATATTAACAATTAATAGAACATGCATGCAATTATTCACAAACATAAATCATGCATGCAATGTATCTATACCTAAATATACACGTACATAACTACACCCGCATGCATGCATTTCTAATATATAATGAATATACACAATTGCATGTATATATGTAGTTACACAAACAAACATACACCTGCACAAACAACAACAACAACTCTAGTATGCATGCACAAGGAAAGAAGAGAAGATGCAGCAGTTTCTGCATAAGGTTACCCGGCCGGGCCTTTTATTCACAAAAATCTCCCCGGCCAGGGAGATGTATAACAGACACAGCAATAGCTCATTACCAAGCTTATTCCCCTGTTTCATTACATAATTACACAGCAACACACAAGGCACTCCAAGGCAGCAACCACAGCAGCAAACACCACCATAACAACCTCTAATTCATGCCCAAACCAACCCCAACGCAACAAAGTAAAATGAACAACAACAGTTCACGCATAATAGGGGTGAATGAAGGCAAAACAGAGCAAGAGCACACACAAGACTTCAACTAACAATTAGACACATAAAGATGCATGAAATAGCAACAAAACAACATCAATTCAGCCTGCATAATAGCTCCAAGTCACGCAGCAGCAGCAACACAAAAGCAAGGAGGAAACGAAGTCATTTTCATACAAGGTTCATTAATGGGATCTCATTAAATCTTCAACTACTATATAATCAATGATCATAAATGAAAAGAGGGAGTTAAGACAACCATTTTCATGCTTTGAATCAACCAAATTCATCAAGGAATGAAAGATATCAACATATATGCTCATAACCTAACTATTCACTAAGTCAGCCATAAACCCATGAAAACATGCTCAAAATTGGGGATGAAAGGATCAAAATGACTCATAATGAATGTATATTGCAACCCTAAGCTTACCTTGTGGATTGGATGAAGTTTGGAAGAGATTTGAGCTATGAATCTCCAAGGTGCACAAGGGTTACGGGAAAACTGGAAGTCAGGAGGTTTTGGCTGAATTTTCTCTTTGTATGAGGTATGGTTCGAAATGGGGTTGGTTAGGGCTGATAGAGGGTTAAGTCGGGGTTCCAAAAAGTCCAACCATGGTTAATTTGGTTTAGTATGGTGAGAGCTATGATTAAAATAGTAATGTGTGGCAGTTTTGCGGCCGTTTCGTTTTTCAGTTGGATTTCGGAGATTCAAATGATTTCGTAAAAATATATGGCTAAGTTTATTAAACCCGAAAACATGAAACAAACATATATTCCTATTCATGATTTCCGAGTTTCCTAGCTCAAGATATCACATACGGAACCAAGGGTTCGCTAATTGTTCGTTAGCCCCCATTTTGGATTCCAAAATCAAAATAAATTCGAAACTCATGCAAACGAACCCGAAAACATGAAACAAACATATATTCCTATTCATGACACGTATATCTCCAACATATTAAATTTGCACAAAATTTCGGTATCAAATCGTATAAAAACGAAGCGCATTCATATAACTCATAAGCAATGCATTTAAAAATCCATAACATTTTCAAATAAATGACAAATTTTAAATGAAATTTTAAATATATATGTGAAAGTGCACGAATTTAATGTCATATAAAACAAAGTGCAAGAATTAATTATACATAATATCAAAGTGTACAATTTATTTAATTTAAAGACATGCACGGACTAATACAGTTTAATTTAAAATGCATGAAGTTAATATCATTTAAATTAAAAAGCACTAAATATATAGTATTAATAACATTAGGATTTAAATAACAACTAATTCATATTTATTTAATATTAATTAACTTAAGATATAAATAATTAACATTTAATATATAGAATTAAATATATAAAACACCTATAAACAATTATTTCGCGCAATTTGGTAAACACATACATCATGCTATACATCTGAAAATCAGGGGCGTTACAACATATATGTTGGTGAGGTCGAACCGGAAAACTCTCCGGTTAAATCGAAAATTCCCATTAAATACTAAGCTAATTTTTTAAAATAGGTATTTAATTCGAGGTGCAAGCTTTGAATTAAATCCCTAGCATTCCAACAATAGGATTTAAGTTTAATAGGGAAGCTACATGCTGGCCACGAGTCGTGGGGTGTCTATGTGAAACCTATTAGTTCTTAGTTTCCTAATTGATTTTAAATGATCAATATTTCGTGATCAATTTTAGCAAGGGCGATGGCCACGAGTCGTGGGTCGTCCGAACTAAGTTTTGATCATGATCTGATGATTATGGGTCTAGCTTAATGCGTAAGTAAATATGGATGTCGCACGAGTCATGGGTCCATGTTGAAAGATAGGTGATGCAAAAACATTACTAAGAATTCCACAGTGTTGGAATTGGTAAGTTGTACCTACCTTAGGCTTAATTGAGAACGCCCACGAGTCGTGGGTTCAAGGTTAAGTGCTTAGGATCTTAGTACCCATTGGGATAACAAGTATTCTCTAAGATCTTTGGGAATTATGGATCTTTGAAAAACAGTGGGAGCTACATAGATTAAAGACCTAATCTCATGTATATCGTTATTATTCAGCATGCTCACTAGTTTTCTGTTTTTACATTTAGGTCGTAGATTCTATAATTCACTACGTGTTTTGAAATAGCAACCAAAAACCCTCTAGTATCGATCCTCGAGTCAAATAAGTTGACTGGTCCCAACTATTCTGATTGGCTTAGGAATCTAAAAATCGTTCTAGATTTCGAGAAGAGAACTTATGTTCTCTACGGGGTGGAGCCCGTTCCCGGAGGGGACGCTCCGACCCGGACTGAACGGGATGCAATTCAGAAGTGGAAGGACAATAATCTCCAAGCCCGTTGTCTCATGCTTGCTAACATGTCTCCGGACATGCAAAGACAACATGAGTCCATGGAATTAGCTTGGGAGATTTACGACCACTTAGAGCAACTTTACCGCCCTCATGAGCGTGTTATAAGGTATAACACCTCAAAGGAAATATTGCACTTGAGAATGAAGGAAGGTATAAGTGTCCATGAATATGGACTCAAGTTTCTTGCTCTTACTGAGAAACTTGGTTCCATGGACATGCCACTGAGGGATGAGCTTTCAGTGGATTTGTTGTTAGCCTTGCTCCCACCATCATTCAATCGTTTTGTCCTTAACTTCAACATGAATCATGCAAATGCTAGTGTAGCTGAGCTGATTAGTCAGCTTGTGACTGCTGAAAGCATGATCAAGAAGGACAACAAGGTTATGATGGTCACTGCTTCATCTTCTTGTAAGTCTTCTAAAGGCAAGGGCAAGAAAGCCCAAAAGAAGAAGAAGTCCATTAGGCCCAATGGAGGCATCAAGAAGGGAAAAGTCTAAAAGAAGAAACGTGATCAGAAAGAGCACGTTTGCTTGCATTGTGGCAAACCGGGGCATTGGAGGAGAAACTGCCAAGAGTACAAGGCTACTCTAAAGAAAGGTATGTTTCTCGTTGAAGTAAATCTTTCTATTAATTCTAACTTTTGGGTGCTTGATACCGGTTGTGGATCTCATATCTATAATGATGTACAGATGCTAAGTGAGGTCCGGCTGCTCAAAGGAGGAGAATGTGTCTTGAAGATTGGGGACGGCTCAACGGTCGAAGCTCAAGCTTTAGGCACAATTAGATTAGATTTAGGTCATTCTGTTTTAGATTTAAATAATGTCCTTTATGTACCAGACATTATTCGTAATATTATTTCAGTTCCAATACTTGATTGTGAAGGTTATGAAAAGGAATAATTTTTCAATAAATCTTGGTACATTAAACAATGGACTTTAACTAACTCAAAACAGTAATATTTTGAATATACAACGAGAAACAAAACGTAAGAGAGATGACGAAGTCTCAGCATCTTTGTGGCACGTTAGATTAGGACATATTTCAAAGAACAGAATTAGCAAGTTAACTACCTTAGGGACATTATCTGAAAATGACCTCAAACAGTTGACTTCCTGCGAATCCTGTCTCAAAGGAAAGATGTCCAAAACTCCTTTTAAAGGAAGTGTGAAACGAGCCACAAAGACCTTCGATTTGATCCATTCTGATGTTTGTGGACCACTTAGTGTAAGCACTCGAAACAATCATCAATACTTCATAATATTCACTGACGACTTTAGTCGTTATAGTTATGTGTACTTAATGAAGTACAAATCCGAGGATTTTGAGAAATTCTTAGAATTTCAAAAGGAGGTTGAGAACCAAAACTGGTCACAAGATCAAGATACTTCGATCTGATCGAGGTGGCGAGTATCTTAGTGAAGAGTTCCTTAATCATCTCATAGATAATGGAATTATCTCCCAGTGGACTCCTCCGGGAACTCCTCAGCTTAATGGAGTTTCTGAGAGAAGGAATCGAACCATAGTAGATATGGTTCCTTCCATGATGAGTTTCACTGACTTACCACCTTCTTTCTGGGGTTATGCTCTAGAAAGTGCATCCAAGATTTTGAATCTTGTTCCTTCTAAGTCAGTCCCCAAAACGCCCTATGAAATGTGGCATGGCAAAATCCCTAGTTATTCTTACTTAAGAATTTGGGGTTGTCCTGCTTATGTGAAGAGGACAGTGGGAGATAAGTTAGAAGCTCGCTCTAACTTATTCTACTTTGTTGGCTATCCTAAGGAATCCATGGGATACTTGTAACAGCCCGAAACAGGGGCAAGTTGAAAATTACGAAAATACCCCTACAGCTCAAAAATATTCCTACATTTCCCGAAACACTTTCACTACCCAATATTTTAACCAAAAGAATCCTCACATTATTTCGAGGATCGTGATACTCTCCGTAAACCATAATTCCCATCCTAGCTCCCGTAGTATCAAAAACCGGCAAAAACCCTAGCTTATGATTCGATCATCAATAAATCCCTACTCATCTACTTTTTGATATTCAAAATTATAACCAAAACGATCCTTAAATTATTTTATGAATTTTCATGCATTTACTAAAAACTCGATTTCACCATAGCATATTTTATAAATATTTTCCTTTCCAAAAATCATCATTTTATTTTGAACAAATTAGCTTTTATTCAATAGTCGAAATTATACTTGAAACAATCCTTGAATTTTTCTCTACATTATAATGATTTTTCCCATCTTTAAACTCTATCATAGCTTCGTTTATATAATTTTCCTATGATTTTCATCATCTTTAATATTCATAATTTATAAACGAAAACTCTAAATATTCCACATTTATAATCAAAACGAAGATCATTTTTCACTCATTCTTTCATTAATTCACTACTTCAAGCTTTTACCTCTCGACTCTTGAATAAATTTTATATTATTTTTACATTTATTTTTAATCAAAATGACATCATCCATGACCACATGATCTTCTAGAAGGATTAAACAGATGAGCATAATTTCTCCACATTACCTAGTTAATTACCAAGCATTTGTTCATAATGTAATTTAACCACATCTCCTAATTTATTACCAAGCATTTGTTGAAATCATAAGCAACCACATCTCCCATAAACTCTCATTTATTTCTTAGAAACCTCTCATGACTACCTATAAATACCCCCCTCAAGCCTCATTTATACCTCACAAATCAACACACAAAATCACTCTCTTCTCCCCAACCTCACGCCACTCTCTCCCTTCTCTCTCTAAGGTATGTTTTTCTTCTATTATTTCATGTTTTATATAATGTTCTTAGTATAAAAATAATAGTAGCATGCCTAGGATTAATTAAATTATACTTTAGGAATTTATTTTATGAAATATATGCTATTTATGCTAGTTTAGGAAAAATGTGATAACATATATGCATTTTATTTAATTAAATGCATGAGTTATGATATGATATGATATGAATATGTGTTTAAATAATTATGATCTTGTTTGATTAAATTCATGTCAAGAATAATTTATTTAGAATTATTTTTCATAGAGAATTAATATATTTTGCTATATTATGCTTCAAATTCTATGTTATATTGAATAGTAAATGTTTTCAATAGTAACTTTGACTTTTTGGTCAACCCATAAGCTGATAATTTCGAAAATATTATTAAAATAATTATAAAATTAGTTTTGGAATTTTTAAATAAAGATTTTATCCGAATTTTCCAAAAAATCGGTAAATTGTGAATTATTTTCAAAATATAACCTACATTGTCAAATTAAATTCTAAATTTCATTTCTAATGTTATAATTAAGATTATAATGTGATTAATAAATATTCAAGTGGTTAAAGAATTCATGAAACCTGATTAATTACTTAATTTCCCTTAAACGGTTAAAATTAGAGTTTATCGGGAATTCTCTAACATGATATAGTTTATGTGTTTAATTGATTAGAGTATGTGTAATCCTTTTATGCATAAACATTATGTGTTTTATGTGCTTATTTGATTAAAATTAGGAACCTAGTTCTAAGCCTATAGTAGTTAATACTTTCAGGCGCACTGGAATCCACATTACAATGTCTGACTACCGGTATAGGTGAGGGTTAAAATGTTTTCAACTGGAATCATGCCTATACATACGTATCTATATAAAAACTATTTTCAAGCCTACCCATCATATTGATTTACTGCCATATATATATATATATTACTTTACTACACTATCCCTTTTAAGGGAAAAATACTTTAATGCCGGAATCAATGTTTTACTAGAACATTATATATTTCAAGTCCATTTTATCAAAACATTGATTCCGGGTTATGCAAGCAAAATATTATTCTCGACTCCTGTTATGGGCCCCGGCTGTATCCGTAGCGAGCAATTACCCGGAAGGTATCGGGCCGAGGGTATTGTTGGTGCTGCGGACTGCCACCACCTCTTGATAGTGGTTTAACTGGAGGTTAGTTACTCCACGCCAAGGGATGAGGGAGAGATAGCTGCCTCCCGAATCTAGTTCGTGGTCTCTAGGGTTTGATTCCCTATTGACATCAAGGAGTAGCGGAGTTAATATTCTTGATTTTATTGAAGTATCGGAGCCTGATCAGCCCGATACTATTTTACCAATTATTTAAGGAGTTATGGATGGAGAGGCCTAGCTTGCGGGCATTAATGTTCTTGTTACAAACGGTTCATATTTCTACAATTATTCCAAAGTACCCCTATCCCTGTTTTACAATTATTATGAACCGTTTCCTATTTGCTATATCCTATTGTTAATATTATAGATCAAGATCTTCTTGATCATATAAATATAAATATATATATATATATATATATATATATATATATATATACATATATCTATAAACCCTCATACCCCCTTCACTTAGTCACTTTGACTAACCCTCTCGCCTATTTTTAAAATGCATGATTTCAGGAATCACTGAACGACAACTAGAGGTATCTTGAAGCACTACAACCGTAGGTTGGATCCGATTCTAAGAGTACATTGTCTTGAGCTTATTCTCTGTAGAAACAAACCATCTCATACTTTGTCCTTGTCAACCTGTTGTACTCTTCTGTGAACTACTTTGATCAATAATGATAATCCTTACTCATTGTACGTTATTCTCCCCGTTCATTGGTAAAGTTGAATCTCTTTATCTTCCGCTGCACTGTGTCACATACTCCATTCATATTATCCTGACCGTTCGCCGTAGTATTTCCTGGGTGTTGGGTCTAACCTCCACTCAGGGAGTATTGCGGTGCGGGGTTGTAGTGCTGGGGAGGCGCTACAATACTACTTCTATGATCAAACTGAACAAAAGGTGTTTCTTTTAAGAAATGCAACTTTTCTTGAGGAATCGTTCCTAGAAGAAAAGAAAGGCAAGATCACAGAACTTGAAGAAACTCGAGATATTCCCACGCCACACTTAGAGGACACTTCTCATTCTGATATCCCACAACCAATCATGAACTTCGATACACGTGAAAATCCTCCTCTAAGGCGTTCTGAATGCACTCCTAAACAGCCGGAGAGATGGTATGGTTTTCTCCATGAAATCTCTCAAGAGTATAATAATCCTCTAACATATGAGGAGGCACTGTCAGAGTCGGATTCTGAACAGTGGAAACAAGCCATGAAATCCGAAATGGATTCTATATACTCCAACCAAGTTTGGACCTTGGTAGATTTGCCTGATGGGGTTAAACCCATAGGTTGCAAATGGATCTTTAAGAGAAAGCTTGGAGTAGATGGAAGTATTGCGGCCTATAAGGCAAGACTGGTTGTAAAAGGCTGCACTCAAAGGCCCGGTGTGGACTTTGATGAAACCTTCTAACCGGTTGCAATGCAAAAGTCTATTCGGATCATGCTTGCCATAGCTTCATATTACGACTATGAGATATGGCAAATGGATGTGAAAACTGTCTTTCTCAATGGAGACATTGATAAAGGCATTTATATGGATCAACCCATAGGTTTCACATTTAGTAAGAGTGAGCAAAAGGTTTGCAAACTCCAAAGATCAATCTACGGATTGAAACAGGCTTCTAGGAATGGGAACATTCGTTTTGATAAAGCAGTCAAAGCGTTTGGCTTCGTTCAAAACTCAAATGAGTCCTGCGCGTATAGAAAGGAGTTGGAGACTTCAATGTAATTCTTGGTACTTTATGTTATGACATCCTTCTAATTGGGAATTCGAAGGATGACATGAAAGTTACAAAATCTTGGTTATCGAACCAATTCGAGATGAAAGATCTTGGTGATACGTCCTACATTCTTGCGATAAAGATCTATAGGGATAGATCTAAGAGATTGATAGGACTATCACAATCAATGTACATAGACAAAGTACTGAAACGGTTCAGTATGGAGAATGTGAAGAATAAAGTTCTTCCCATGAGTGTAGGAACATCTCTTTCGAACAAGATGTGTCCTAGGACGAACCTTAAGAAGGAAAGAATGACTCATGTGCCTTATACCTCGGTAATAGGTAGTATAATGTATGCAATGCTATGTACTCGACTAGATCTGGCTTATGCACTTAGTGTAACGAGATGTTTCCAATCAGACCCTCGAGAAGGTCACTGGACTACCGTGAAGAATATCCTAAAGTACTTGCGAAGCACTAAGGATTTATTCTTAGTATACGGAGGACAAAGATCTAGTAGTCGGAGGATACTACGATGCAAGCTTTGCATCTGACTTAAATGAGTTTAAGTCAATGTCAGGATACATATTCTGCCTTAACGGCGGAGCAGTGAGTTGGAAAAGTTCCAAGCAGATGACCACTGCAGATTCAACCACTGAGGCCGAATACTTAGCTGCAAATGATGCAGCTAAGGAATGTGTTTGGATTAGAAACTTCATTCAAGATTTGAATATCGTCCCTAGCATGGAAGACCCCATTACTGTGTTTTGTGACAACACTAGGGCGGTTTCTCAAACAAGAGAACCAAGATCTCACCAACGGACCAAGCACATTATGAGGAAGTATCACCGAATCCGTCATATCATCAAACGAGGTGATGTGCAAATTGAGAGGGTCACATCAGTAGAGAACGTGGCAGACCCGCTTACTAAACCCCTTAGTCGAGAAGCTTTCGAAGGTCATCTTGCGAAGATTGGACTTAGATTAGCTCCTGAATGGCTTTGATGTGAAAGTGGGAGATTGTTAGGAATAGTGCCCTGAAAGCCGATGTAATAGTCTGCTTTAGTACTTTCCTTTTGTAAATCACAGACAATCTTTGAATAATACGAATTGAGGCAACACTTCTTTACATGCTCTTGTTTGATTTTGTGTTTCGTTTTGAATGCGCATGTATAAGAACTCCCCTAATCAATATGACTTATAGGACTCAACCATTTAGGTGAAGTGGTTCATGAGATGAGCCCTATATCATATAAGTCATGATTAGAAATCACTCCAAGCCGATGAGTCCAAAAGATAGTGGGAGTGTCAACCTGACTTGTTCAAGGCTTGCTCGTATGATCACACACTTAAGAAGGACCGCCTTGTTTCATGGGGTACAAAGTGTATAGTTGATACGTGCGTGATACATGGGGGTGCTTACTTATTCTAAGTAGGTACACTGAGGTGTCCCGTGTGAGAAGATTGCTAAATGGGAAAGGAAGTTTCTATATCTGGAAATTGAAACTTCCAGATTAGGAAATATCTCACGAGTTATTGATGTGATTAAGTGATCCTTAAACTTGAGGTTCCGTTGATACTTTATGAGCTAACTCTGTAGTCTTAGGTGTAAGCTTTAAAGGGTGTCCCCTTACACAATTGATTCAAGGCTTATGTTGGGGCTGCACAAGTGTACATGAAAGTATAAGAGAATCAATAAAGGACCTACGCTTGCATTAGCAAGATGATGATCTCTTATTGTGTAAGTCATTCATATGCCATCTAAGAGTCCTTGGTCAAGGCAGTGGATCAAGACATCAAGAAAAAAGTTTCTTGGATTGAGATCAAATGGATATGAAATGCACTTAGCTTTAAGATCAAGATTATTAGGGTTCTAATTATTCCCTTGCCCTAGATCTTGATTGAGAGATGGGACGCAGGAGGGTTGTATCTCACATATATCAATGACTTGTAGGTTTTGTCGAATCGAGACATTCTTATTCAGCTAAGGGTCAAACACCTGTTGCTAGACTATGGTCGTTTGATCTGTGGACTAATTAATTAATTAGAGAATTAATTAATTAGCGTCATTGCTAATTGAATTAAGAACCTAGAGGGTCACACACAACAACCCAGTCACGTGGGTTAAGGCTTGAATCGATTAAACGAGTTGATAGAACCATTAAGAGAATGGTGGGGCCCACAAGTGTGGAACACGTGGATGACACGTGTAGTCACGTGTTTATGTGTATAGATATTAAATAATTAATGTGTTAATTATTTAATGGATTTTGATTTAATTTTGAATTGAAATTAAAGTTCTAATTTGGAGAAATAAAGTCTAATAAATAAATAATTAATTATTAGTATTCAAGTTATTTATTATTTAATAAATGAAGTAAAATAAAATATCTAAGAGAGTTAGATATTATTCTTGCCCAACAAGTTGGTCAAAAGGTGGACTTTTGGTCAAAGTAAGAGACTTGGTCTCCAAACAAGAAATCTCTTTCCAAAAGAGTTTGGAATTCCTTGTCCAACAAGGAGTGGGGTTCAAACCCTAGCCTCATAAATAGAGGGGTTCGAACCCCATAGGGAGAAGATAAACAATTCTCATTCTCCATAATTATACACTAAACTCTAGAGCCTAAACACAGAATATAGAACTAGCATCCTCCCTATTCGGATCGTGGTCGCGGTTGGTGGACTGTTTCTCTAGAGGGCTACTATCGTGAAGTCTTGAAAGATTCGAAGGAGCTTTTGGGGATCAAGCCACGAGAAGAACGTTCTTGGGCGGCTAGAATGGGTCAAGAAAGCTTCTAATTAAGTGAGTTTCTTGATCTCTACGAATTTGCGAATAGGAATTGCAATTAGTTGGGAAAATTTTTTAATTTTCGCTGCGTTTCTGTCTCGTTTTCCTAACATTAACTTCCCCGGTATAGGTGGTTCTAGCTAAGCTATGTGCCCGGTGATCTTGCTCACATTCACTTTGAAGTGATTGATAGGGAATACCGGCTACTTCTTTCGTTTCAACCTCCAGTTCTACTTTCCCGAGCCTTGGTATTTCCTCTTTCACTCTCCCAACTTTGCAACCCAAAATTCTTCTTATTTCCTCGATTCAAACAATGCCTGGTCAGAGTAACACTTGATGGTGAAATGGAGAAAATTTCCTATCAAGTAAACACTAAGCAATAGATGTTGGATTAAGATGCCAATGCACGTTGCAAAGAATTAATGGTGCAACACTTTGGAGCAATTATTTCAAATAGCGATGCACACAAACATAAATAGAAAAGAAATTTAATATTAATGCGATGTATGATGTACGTGTTATGAATGCAATACACCTGGCACCGTAGTAGTAAACTTTGGCTCGGCAACTTGTTCTTCATTTCCTTAAATACGACTTGCTTTGAACTTGTTGATAATTTCTTGTCTTCCCCACGGTTTTCAAAATCTTCAAAGTTTTCCCCGTATCAACTTGTGCCTCCATGGTCCGAGGTTGTGATTACTTGAATCCCAAATTATTCTACTCCATGGAATTTGATATCTCGATTTCTTTCAAAAATCAATCCCCAAAGGTTGTCCCAAATCTTCACCTACTTGTCACCACTTGAGCATATGATTTCCTCTCAGAGCTCCTTGCCTTTCTTTATCGTTCCTATTTGTTGCTCCATATCTCCCAATTCGACCTCACCACACGACAATTTCGCTTGGATCTGGACAATAAACTCCAATCCAATCGAAGATAGAACTTCTAGCCTCTTGATCTTCCGTAGTTTTGTATTCCTATCTTATTTGAAATCCGAAGTATCCCAAGCCACCAATTCTTTTCCTCGTTCCCTCGGACTTAACTTCTAATCCATCGATCCTATTGCATTTTAAGTCTTCTTAACCTCTTCATTCCTAATGAAGATATCTTCTCCCTTGACTTTAAGCTTAAGAGTTGATAAAACTCAACCTTCAGCCTAAGTAAAGCTACTACCAATAGAAACCTCAGAAGAGAAGAGTATAAGTTCTACAGCATAATTGTTGATCTCCAAAGCATTACTGAGAACTGACATCCTCTCTTGTGGTTTCAGTCTTGACTTCTCTACCAATGAGGCTCTTTGAAACGATGAGGGAGCTTGGGTGTATCGTTGTAAAGATACCAAGGAACATAACTCCAATTAGAAAAAGCCCACAATCCTCGGATCCTTGCAGGTAACCCTGGTGCATTCCTTATATCTCCCATACTTGAAAGTAGAGCTTCTGATAGGTTGTTGTAGAGATTGGCCATGGTTTGACATTATCATAGTAACCTATAGAGCAAAACTTAATTATAGATATATGTGCATGCGGTTAGTGCATGTGCTTGTAACATATTCAACACGAAAGACACAGATTCAATACAAAGAGCAGCAAATAATTCAACAAAGTCTTGAAAGAAGTACATTTCAATGTTCAAGAACGATGCAATGCACACGCTGTCAAGTATTTCCTAAGCCGTACGACCTAGACTCGATAGGACACGACACTAGCACTCCCGTTTTACAACCTGGAGCTCTGATACCACTTTATGATGTGACACCCTGAACGGAGAGCACCACATTTCCCGCACCATGAGCCAAACTCACGGCGAAGGAAAGACAAGAGAAAAGAAATCTGTGTTAGGCGGGACCAGACCCTGTACAAACAAATCGACAGCACAGGAATGCGGAAGCAAGATAATCAATTAAGATAACAATATAACAAAGGAATGTAATTCAAACTAGAATGTAAATACGGGGTTCAACTAATTCAATAACCTGTCCTAACCTATCCCGAAACAATACAATCAAATATATACAAACGGGTTTCACTAGGGCCCTAGAATCCTATCCCGAGTTCAATAAACAATAAAGATACAAGATGGCCTATAAGACCTAAATCAGTGTAGGAAATGAAAGTGCAGTGTAAATAGGACCAAGACTCGGAAGTACCAAAACTGGAACAAGACCTTGACAAACTCTCCCCTAACGACCACAGAACCTGCAAGACAAACACTAAAAACAACGAGAAGGAAGGTTCAGCCAACTGACTGAGTGAAGGGGTTAACACACGCATATATATATATAAACAGGCAGTCAGGCAGGCGTAATCGTACTATACGTGATTTGTTACTAAAACAGGTAACAGGAATCAGGAGTCAATTAACACGTACGGGTGGAATTACGTCAAAGCATACAATCAAGTAAGCAGGATATACAATGTTTATGTCGATATCCGTACACCCTCTGTTGATGCCTGTTTTACATTAACCATCCAAGAGCTCCAGCTGCTGCAGAGGGACTGTTGGCATGCCAGAGGTCACGGATATCTATGCAAATTATAGTTTAGGGGACCCGGTGAGAATGGATATTTATTCCATCCTAGAATCCACTTTTCACTTATTACATGATAGGAACAGGAGCAATTAATCAGTCAGGCAAGCATGAACAGGAGTTATTTAATTATCAACAGCGGAAAAACAAGTACAGGTTAACCTCTTTCTCCGGGTGCAATGTGACGGGTAGCTAGCCCTCACATCCGCGACAAAATAGATATTGAAGTGATTCTAATTGGAGAATGTTCTAGACTTTAAAGGGTTTATGTGGTCCAAAAATCAGGCCAAACGGAGCTCAAACGAAGTCGGCACGGCCGTCTCAAAATTGGCTTGGAAGCTGACACGGCCATGTGGGATTAAAAAAATTCCAACTCAAAGTGTTAACACGGCCGTGTTGAAAATGATCTAAGGTTGGATAAGGCCGTGTTGAAGTAATCTGCGCGAAAAACCAGGGGAAAACAGGGCATACTCACGGGAATTGGCTCCCAAGCCTCTCCCACACCATACCACATCAAATAAACACTTTAAAACTAACAAATAGCATGTATATAACTCATATAGATCAATTAGGCTTCAATCATCCAAGCTTTCATGATTAAATCTCCAAGAAATTATCACCCAAACTCTCATGTGTATTAATACCCATACTTCCACCAACTTACAAGTTTTCTTGTAAGGAATCCATAGATGTTCATATTTCCACACTTAGGCACTCATGAATGCAAAATAACAAGCATCTATTCAAGAAACTCTCAAGCTACCACAAATATACACACCCAAAATTACACAAGTAGCTTGAGCACCAACTAGCACAATTGAGAAGAAGAAAGGAGAGGTAGAAGATGAAGAAAATGATGCATGTTAGCTCTGGTGACGTCGAAATTACTTCTCCTCCGCTTCCCTTCTTAGATCGATCAAAGTGTGTGTGGGTGGGTGTGTGTGTGAGTGTGTTTGAAATGAAGAGAGTGAAAGATGAATGTAAATTGTATGTAATGCATATATGTATATAAATTATATAAGTCAAAGTTATATATATGTATGTATACATTGTATAATTAAAGTTGGGAAGAAAGTCTTGGGAATTAAAAGTTATTTGCACACAAGCCCTTGCCTCTTAGGAATTTACAAGTTAGAGATGCTTCAAGTTGGCATACATGACATAGATGAATATATGTATATATATATATATGTAATGCTCTAGAAGAATATGATAAAAATGAGTTGAGTGCATATATATACATGTTATGCTAAATCACTTAAATCATGCTCGGGTAATTAGATACACACTCACGTAATTGAATTCACAGAAATTAGAAATTTAAATCACCTAATCGCAAGTATTTAAATCAAGGGAATTAAATAGCGAGTTAGGTAGCAAAAAGGAATTAAATAAATCCTATAACTCAAAACTCACATGTGTGGAGCACGTACCTAACTTATCAGGAAATGGGGCATCACAATCAAGCCGCGTGAAGAGCGTTCTTGGGTGGCTAGAACGTGTCAAGAAAGCTACTAACTAAGTGAGGTTCTTGATCTCTACGAATTTGGGAATAGGAATTGCAAGATTCGATCCTTGCTTAATTGTGAAAATTTTTAAATTTCCGCTGCGTTTCTGTTCTGTTTTCCCAACACTCTCAATGCTCAAGCCCCAGGGCCCACGATCAGGAACAATAATCCGTACCGGCTATCCCAACTCTAGGAAAGCTGGGGCAATCAGTATCTCTCAAAACAGGCTCAGGGTTAACAATACACAGTTTATAAATCATTTTCGGTACGTAGCCGGTATAAAAGATATGGCGAGTTTTATATAAAACCGTTTGGCTAGTTTTAGCATGCAAGGTTATAGGACATTTATAAAAGAAAAACCTCACATCTAAGTGCAAGAAGAACCAAGAGAAGAGCCATGAAACTGGAAAGTCTCCACCGAGGAAATCACTATACAGGAAAGGAAACACGGTGTACTCGTGAGACACGACTCCGAATGGAACCATTTAGAATGCACGATAAATGTTCATGAAGTGGTGTAGTGTCATGGAACGATTCAATATGAAATAATTCATAAAACGTCATGATTTGAGGTGATCGTGTTAATGTACACAATTAAATGCAACTAGGTGCAAATGAATGCAAATAATAGCAATTACTCGAATATAAGCATGTATCACGTTTAATCACTAAAGTCGAGTCATATATTTACAATGCACAACTTAATATACAAATTCATATCAATATCATATTAATGCATGTTAATTATTATCATGTAACGAACATAAAACGCACGAGAAACAAAACCGAACGAAAGGAAAAACGAGGCAAACCACCTCTCAAAACCAAGGGGGTAACGGGGGTTACCCCCTCCAAGGGCAAAACCTGTAATGCCCATTAAGGGTCACAGGCGCCAAAGGGCTAGGGGTAACGGGCGTTACCCCTTGCCTGCACAAATGGGGTAATGCCCGTTACCCCAGGCAGACACCCAAACAAACACAAAAGAAGGAAAAAGTGGTAATGGGGGTTACCATCCCCTGAACCAGAGCACTAAGCTCCACCTTCAATGGCAGAGCAAAGATACACACACACACTCACACCACTCCACAATCTCCGAATCATGCCAAAATCAAACCACAAAGAAAATATGAAGCATAGATCAGATAATTACAAGTTAGAGCTCATGAAAAGGACTCGAACACATCAAATCCCGACCCCCTACACTATTCACCATCTCCCCCACAAGGCCACTTAGACACGGATACATACCACAAAATATACGTAGAATTAAAGCACGTAACGAGAAGAATACAATAGTTAGCTTGTTTCTTCGATTGGGTGATCGGACGAGGCACAAGCTTGTGCCAAAGCTTGAGGGCCAAAAAGGGGGTTTTGCTTCTCCTTCTCTTCTCTCTTCATGGCTGAAACGTGGGATATGGAGGGGAGAAAAGGACTTGGCCCTTTTGAGCTGAAACGGGTCGGATTGTACGGGTAGGGTCAAATGGTATCCGGTTTATTCGGATCGGATTTTAAATTGGTAGGGCGATCAAAGGGCTTTAAAAATTAAATAGTTAATTCATTGAATCCGAATCATTGAAACGAACTCAATGGGAAACGAACTTGAGCTCGGGAATTTGGATTTCAATTCTGGAAGTAGCGCTAGACTCGTAATGAAAATTGGGAGCTAATGAACCTAGCCTTGTATTTTTCTAAGCCCGTTTGAAACTCTGAATTTTTCCCAAAATGAGAGCCTCGCGCAGCTTTGCCACATTTTACGATTTTAACCATAACTATTTCGTTTCTTGACCAAATGACCCGATTCTTGAACCTAAAGGACCCTAACTCAATAAACTACCTCAAAATACTCACCCAACCCTACCTCAGCTGCTAAAACCGATAGAGAGAAAGAGAAAAAGGGAATAGAAAGAAGAAAACCTGCTACTATTCACCCTTGTTAGTTTGAAGCTCGTATCTTCTCCATTTCTTCTTGAATTCGAAAGGTATGAACGAATTCTTATCCCCCATCTTCTTGGCTTTCTTTTAGGTCCTATTTTGCCCATTTTCATTGAGATTTGAGTATGTTATGAACAAGATGATGAATAGTTAGGTTAAAATCTCATTTCTTGAATTCATAGTTTTATATTCAAATTCTTGAGGATTAATGCATGAAACTTGACCACTCTGTCTTCCTTAAGACATTTGTAGACTTGAATTTGAATTATATGTTGCGTGTAACGATCCACCATTTATGAATATGTGAGTTTCTTTCAAGTTATGGCTGATTTGCTTCCATTCCCGTTGCTGTTACGATTTGGTGTTTTGGGGCGTGTGTTTTGTGATTTTGCTACTGTGTTTGTGCTCTTTTATTGCCTGTGGTGTTTCCTTTCATGTTATGCCACTGCTGCTTTCATGGAGACGAAGAAACAGAGCTGACAAGCTCTATTTTCCGCTGCTGCTGCATGAAGTCACCCGCGACCGTATGACGTGTAATTTGGGTCGCGCCCGTGACCCAATTTCAGCTATGTTTCGAGATGGAAGGTGGGGACTGCTGGAGCTGAGGGTGGTCGCGGCCGTGACCAATTTCAGCCGATTTCCAGTCACGGCCGCTACCAAGTTTTGGGAAAGTTTTGAGCTGGTACGACTGCACCATGTTTTATTTGTTTTTTCGTTGTTTCGTCAGTTCGTTTGCATCGTGCATGGCCTTATAAGCTCATATATGTTTAGTATATATTTTTAACTTGTTGTATATCATGTTACGTGGTTTGTTATGAATTTATTACGTGATTTCGATGCCTATTTACGTGATGTATGACATGATATGGCTTAAATGCTCTCACACATGCATGCATGAATTCAAGCTTTGTTTCTTTACCTCATGTGATATTCCTTGCGCTTTTTAGGTTATGTAGGCCTTGTTAACATGTTATATGGTGAGTTATGCTCGTTATACGAAATTTGTGAAATTGTTTAACGTGAATTATGCGAGCTAGGATTTATTGTGACCTAATATGACTTGGATGCTTCATGACTTACATGTATGGTTTTTTGATCCATCTATTTACCTCTTATGATAACTTCATTCGTCTTTTATGTCATATATGCAATGTAGACTCGTTGTATTATGTGTGATGGGTGTTGTATTAAATTTATAGAGTGAATTGATATGATTTTGTCGAGCAACACACTAGTGTGATGTTATGTGGCTTAAGTGCTAACGCGTGAAACGTTAAGTACCTTCTTGCAATCTCTTGATGTCATAA
The DNA here is from genome assembly GCA_037501455.1 of Lantana camara. NCBI lineage: Eukaryota > Viridiplantae > Streptophyta > Magnoliopsida > Lamiales > Verbenaceae > Lantana > Lantana camara. The sequence goes on from CM074863.1 coordinate 78,320,000, forward strand.
GTGATTTCTCGTGCCTCTATACCTATTATATGCATTGTAAACATATTTAATTATGTGCTATGAAGATTATGGCTCGAGTTGAATTGGTTCATGAAAGATATGGAATTAATGAACATGATACCTTCACATATAGAAAGTACTTAAATGAATTGTTGGTTTATGTGCTTCTAAGGCATTAATTGTGCGCATGAACATCATCATAACGTGTTAATGTCTCATATGCATTTCATATCACGTTAATGTATTCCCCTGCATCATATATGGTTCATTTCGAGTCTTCGAGTCTTGTGGTTAAGTCTGAGTCACTTCACACGCATATTGTAAATTGATTAAGTTATACAAGAAATGTATGAAGTGTTATGTTTATATATTTTAGAATTCGGGACAGGCTTCTAGAGATAGATTGAACCCATCAATTATCGTGTATGTTGTGATAGATTATATGATCTACTTCCCCTTATACTTTTGTTTTGTTGTAGTGCTTATTTAGTTTCGAGGTTTAGCTCCTGCCTAGCATAGAGAGTGAGTTGTGTCCCCGTTCGCTCTGATTCGGCACGTGTATGAATCACCCATTTTATATGTGGGTCGGGTCATAGTGCAGGGGATGTGGCGCCATGTGCTCGGGCGCTCCATCCTTAAGTGGTATCAGAGCTACAGGGTGCAAAACTGGGGCTCTCGTGTCGTGATTGAGTCAGTTAGATCGTACGGTATAGGAACAACTTGTCAACGTGAGCATTGCATTGAATATTCTTAGTTGATTGTTACAAACTGTTGGAAATTACTTGTTATATGTGATTTACTTTTAACTTCATTGCCTTAGGTGTTGCATTTGCATTTTTGTGTGTTTATTGATCTAAATATGTTCCATAAGCATGTAATAATCCACATGCATCTATATTCGAGTTGAATCTTTGGTTATAGGTTGTTATCACGCAATAAAGCTACTATCAACCTCAATTACAAGCTTCTTCTACTAACCAATAAATGGATTATGGAGCCAATGGGGATTTGAAGGTCGGGTGTTGTACCTTCATGGCTACAAAATGGAACCACATTCCATGCTCGACATCGTGAGAAAAGGCCTTGATCATGGAGAAGTTCGTCAATATCGTTCTCTCAACAAATCTTAAAGATTATCAACATAGAAGCATCGTGTTGACCCCCAAATCACTAACTTAAAATATACGTGAGGAAAGGGATAAGCGGGGGACTCATATTCATCTGATTATGAAGACATTCAATGCAAAATTGAATCATTCAAAGTTCACCTCGAGACCTTGAAGGTTGAAGGAGGTGATCAAAATAGAAAGTCAAATCGGGAAGTTTCGAGGGTGATCACAGGTCTGGGACTAGTTGTAGGAGATGTTAAAAAGTTCCCAACTAAAATACATGGAATAGAGAGCTGCCAACCATGTGGATTCACAACGGAGCCTTGCAAGAAAGCTTAATTGATACACCAACTACCGTGAATCAACGAGTGGACATAAAGCGGAGATACGAAAGAAGATTGGGAGAAATTGAGTTATATTAACTCCTCGAGACTTCGAGACACGCGGTGATACAAGGAAGAGAAGAGTGTAAGAATCGGAAAGCATCATTAATGAAAGAGCAAGGCTCAACCATTACAACTCATGCTCACAACACAGAGATCAAAGGACAATATGTGCTAAAGCCACCACTACGGTGACAGGTTCAATGCATTCATAGCACGTGCATCATACATTGTACTTAATTGTTTAAATTCATACCATATACGTTTCAATATTACGATTGATGATTTGAGGTTGCCTCTTCCTTGTTGAAAATATGTGCCACACACATTGGACATCTTAACCCAACATACATTGTTTTAGTGTGTACTTGTTAGGATACCTTCTCCGTTTGATGCTTCAACTACTGATTCAACCGAAGCTCTATCGAACCAGGTTGGAAAAGGGCATTTTGGATGATAGGGTTAAGATGGAGATGAGAATGAACTTCCAGAAATTAAGAGTTGGAGTTAGATTCGAATTGTTTGGATCAAACAAGGAAAGAGCATGGGATTTCGGATTTCAAGAAGATTAAACGAGAGAATTTAGGGAGCAAAGATCAAGAGACGATATCCCAAAGCAATCAACTCGAAATGATTGTGAGTGATACACCGAGCCATTTCCTAGCTAGAGTTGCTCGGGCAAAGGAGATCAGGAATTTCGATTAAGAGACGAAGGACAGAGTTTGACTTGAGAAGGCAAAATCCTTAAGGGGGAGTGCATGATTGAGGGACAAACTTAAATGTAAGGTTGTGATTGAAGAAGTATTTTAGTGGGAACAACGCAAATGCAAGTCTTCATAGGCATGAAAGTTCTAATGAAGGTGGAAGGAAATGAATAAGGCAACTTATCAAACTACGACCTTCAAAGGGAGATAAACTACGGAGGGAACATTAAGAAAAATAATGATGCCGATCAATAGGAAACATGTACAAACTCAATCTTTTTGACCTTGAAATGATTGATTCTCTACACAATTGTGTCTCATATTCTGAGGATGATGGAATTATGAGGAAGCTTTAAAGGGTAAATCAACTATGTAACGAAGGAACTCGGACGACATGAAACAAATAACTCTTGCTAAGTTATTAGTCGTTCTCCCACGATGACTTGGGAAATAATTCGTGATGAGGTGAACTGAAACGGTAACTATCCTAGGGTTGGAATCGAACTTTGAAGATCACCGAGATTAGATACCTTGGGTAAGGTAGGCTCTAGTACGAGCAAAGGTAGAAGATTCGGATTCCAAGAGATTCGCCGAGTAGAAGAAGAAAGAAGGGTAAGAGTCAGAGTATAATCAAGAAAAGGATCAATTGAGGGTCTATCATCTTCTTAAGCGGGCACACTAAAGGTAGTAAAGGCAAACCATGAATCGAGCTACCTTTTGGGTTCAGACCACACCTTGGGGCCGTGAAATTTTCAACTTCAAATTCGTTTCCATGGTGAACGGTACATCAGACATTCATGGCATATGCATACATTCATTCTTAATTTAAATGATTCTTGATAATATGTGCTTTGATCACCTGCCGTTTTAACTACTTTTTTATGGTCGATGATTGATGTGATTGATAGTTATTGCCTGGCCTTGTGTGACTGTTTTGATTATAAGTTGTTGTAATTGTTGTTTTGAATCCTTCTTCATGGTGTTTGTTCTTTATTGTAACTGTATTTTGCGCTTTGGTGTTTTTAGTCTCTCGTTTGAGAGATACGGGGTTCTCTCATTGTTTGTGAGAGACGGGGTTCTCTCGTTGTTTGTGAGAGATGGGGTTCTCTCCTTGTTGAGCGAGAGACGGGGTTGTTTTGTCGCTACGTGTTGCCTGTTTAGCTTGCTTCGAGTGGTAGCTTAGAATCTCGGGAGTTTAGGCTTTACGGTGAGATAAGGGTCGTGACTACTAATATTTCACGAAGCGCCTACTGAGACTGTTGATGCTTCTTGACGACTAAGCGAATGTCCCAACATCGGATCGTGTTCATGGTGCATTGAAGATCTCCTTCGTCACTAGAGGCAGTGGACCTGAGGACAGGTCCTTCTTAAGGGGGAGAAGTTATAACGCCCCGACTTTTCGGCCGTACAGGTTTGTCGTCACGAGTGGTCTTAGTGAGCTTTTAATTATTTATTTAGTCGAATATGTGCTTCTTATAACGTTATATGATATATTTGAATTATATGAAATTAATTGTTAAGTGTTTATATGTGAATTTTGAACGCTTTTGTCCGTTTAACTCCGTTTTTTATCCGTATGCCCCGTTTTCAATTTTCATTTTTGTGCTTGCTTTTATGCTTGATAATTTTCTGATGTGAACTTGTTGAGGTGCTCGTTTTATATTTTGGACTCCTTTGATGTGGTCTTTGACCATTTATTTGTTTTGGGGACTCGAGGGCCTAACGGAGTTTAGCTCGCCTTGGGTTCCAAAGGCCGTAACTTGAGCTCGGGAATTTGGCTTTAAATTCTGGAAGTGGCGCTGGACTCGTAACGAAAATTGGGAGCTAATGAACCTAGCCTTGTATTTTTATAAGCCCGTTTGAAACTTTGAAATTTTCCCGAAATGAGAGCCTCACGCAGCTTTGCCACCTTTTAGGATTTTAACCATAACTATTTCACTTCTTTACCAAATGACCTGATTCTTAAACCTAAAGGACCCTAACTCAATAAAATACCTAAAAATACTCACCCACCCCTACCTTAGCTACTGAAAACGACAGAGAGAAAGAGAAAAAGGGAAGAGAAAGAAGAAAACCCACTATTCACCCTTCTCGGTTTCAAGCTCGTATCCTCTCCTTTTCTTCTCGAATTCGAAGGGTATGAATGAATTCTTATCCTTCATCTTCTTGGCTTTCTTTTAAGTCCTATTTTGCCCATTTTCATTGAAATTTGAGTATGTTATGAACAAGATGATGAATCGTTAGGTTAAAATCTCATTTCTTGAATTCATGGTTTTATATTCAAATTCTTGAGGATTAATGCATGAAACATGACCACTCTAGCTTCATTAAGACATTTATGGATTGGAATTGGAATTATACGTTGTGTGTAAGGATCACGATTGATGAATATGTGAGTTTCTTTGAAGTTATGGCTGATTTGCTTCCATTCCCGTTGCTGTCACGATTTGGTGTTTTGGGGTGTGCGTTTTGTGATTTTGCTGCTGTGTTTATGCTTGTTTTACTACCTGTGGTGTTTCCTTTCATGTTGTGCCATTGCTGCTTTCATGGAGACGAAGAAACGGAGCTGAAAAGCTTTGTTTTCTGCTGCTGCTGGACGAAGTCGCGCCCGCGACCGTAAGAGGTGGGCGCGACCCAATTTCAGCCATATTTCGAGATTAAAGGCTGGGACTGCTGGAGCTGAGCGTGGTCGCGTCCGTGACTGATTTCAGCTTATTTCCAGTCACAGCCGCTACCAATTTTTGGGCATGTTTCGAGCTGCTGCGACTGCACCTTGTTTTCTGTGTTTTTTTGTTGTTTCGTCGGTCTGTTTGCATCGTGTATGGCCTTATAAGCTCATATATGTTTAATATATATTGTTAACTTGTTGTATATCATGTTATGTGTTTTGTTATGAATTTATTACGTGATTTCGATGCTTTTTTATGTAATATATGACATGATATGCCTTAAATGCTCTCATACGTGCATCCATGAATTCAAACGTCATTTCTTTGCCTCGTGTGATGTTCCTTGCTCTTTTTATGATATGTAGGCCTTGTTAACATGTTATATGGTGAGTTATGTTTCTTGTATAAAATTTATGGAATTGTTTAACGTGAACTATGCGAGCTAGGATTTATTGTGACCTAATGTGACTTGGATGCTTCATGACTTACATGCATGGTTTGTTACTCTATCTATTCACCTCTTATGATAACTTCCTTTCTCTTTTATGACATATATGTAATGTACACTCATTTTATTATGTGTTATGGGTGTTGTATTAAATTTATAGAGTGAATTGTTATGATTATGTCGATCAACGAACTAGTGTGATGTTATGTGGCTTAAGTGTTAATGTGTGAAACGTTAAGCGCCTTCTTGAAATCTCTTGATGTCTTAAGTGATTTCTCTTACCTCTATACTTATTATATGCATTGTAAACATGTTTACTGCTATGAAGATTATGGCTCAAGTTGAATTGGTTCATGGAAGATATGGAATTAATGAACATGATACCTTCACGTATTGGAAGTACTTAAATGAATTATTAGTTTATGTGCTTCTAAGGCATTAATTGTGCACATGAACATGTTCACAACGTATTATTGTCTCATATGCATTTCATATCATGTTAATGCATTGTTGTGCGTCATATATGGTTCATTTCGAGTCTTTCGAGTCTTGTGGTTGAGTCTGAGTCACTTCACACGCATATTGTAAATTGATTAAGTTATACAAGAAATTGTTAGGAATACTGCCCTAGGAAGCCGGTTCGACAAAATCTGCTTTGGGACTTTCCTTCTGTCACAGACAATCTTTGAATAATATACGATTGATTATTATCATAGGCAAACACTTCTTTATATGCCAATACGTGTTTTGTATGTTTCCATTACGTGCGCATGTATTAGAACTCCCCTAATCCATAAGGTTGTTAGGGACTTTGTCATTAGGTGAATTACACATGAAACAAGCCCTAACTCAAGGCCGGATTAGAAATCACTCCAAGTCGATGAGTCCAACAAACAGTGGGAGTGTTGATTTGGCTCGATTGAGACTTGCTCGTGGGATTGCGTCCTTAAGAAGGATCATCCTGTTTCATGGGGTGTAAAGTGAATAGCTGATGCGTACGCAATACATGAGAGTTCTCGTTGTGAAAAATGGGTACACTGAGGTGTCCCGCATGAGAAGATTCCTAAATGGGAAAGGAAGTTTCTATACCTAGAAATAGAAACTTCCAGATTAGGAAATATCTCACAGGTCAATGGAGTGAGTAAATTAATCCTTTGACGTGAGATTCCATTGATGCTTTGTGGGCTAACTCTGTAGTCTTAGGTATAAGCTTTAAAGGGTGTCGCCTTAGACAACTGATTCAAGGCTTATGTTGGGGCTGTACAAGTGGCACATGGAAGCATATGAGAATCAACAAAGGACCTACACTTACTGTAATGCAAGAAGATCTTTTATTGCATAAGTCGTTCATATGCCATCCTAAACCCTCGGCCGAGGTAGTGGATCAAGACATCAAGAAAAGGGTTTCTTGGATTGAGATCATGTAGCACCCGAAGCGCAAAGATGCCATATCCCCGCACCATAACTCAATCCACATATGAGATGGATGACCCATTCAAGAACTAAACTATAGCGAACGGGAGACAATAATAAAAAAAAATGACAACTAGCTAGGCGGGAGTAACCCCAAACCACATAATCAATTCATACTGCATCAAAATAAAGCGGAAGCATAATATGTTCAATATTAAATACCCAATATCGAAGGCATGCTATCTCCAACTATGTCCATATATCAATACATTATCATCTCCAGAATACATAATAATTAGCCATTAACAATAATTTTTATGCAGCAATAAATAAATGAACCGTGCACGACTCGAATACAAAGACTGGACTTGACTCGATTCCCACCTAGCACACACCTGTAAGTACCTGAAAGGTGGAGGCGTCAATCTATTGAAGACTGAGTAAGGGGTTTACATAAATATTAGCGCAATTATCATGCAAGTCATAGACTCGGGTAAAGTTTTAGAAAGGAAACTAATATAAGTTCAAGAATGGAATATTCTTCGCCCGAGAATACGACTATCCAATTTGACAATTCATTAAATTCAATTCATGCAATACGTGGCCAGGCGAGTGAGGGAAATCTCCAACCTTACACCAAAAGTGAACAATACATGCTTCCTTTATTAGTTAACAGGTGATCATGCAATTCAGTTACAGCGTAGTAGTGCAGTAGTGTATTCAATCAATACAATCAATAAGTGCAATCAATACAGTAACCCGAGGACAGCCCGTAGTACCGGACCCGTCCCCAGTCCCCTTCTCCCTCTAATGATGGGAAGGTAGCGAGCCTTCACCATCCACGACATAGTGTACGTCAGGAACATGACTCCCACGCACAAGATTTCTTCCTCCACCAAACCTTCTGGTGGATTCAGAGGTGATCCCACATGATGAGGGGAGTGCAGAGTTACCCGTCAGCCCTATACTTTCCCGGTTGGCTCACACACTAACCCTCGGGCCCAAAGTGAACAATCATGCTTACTCGCCAAAACATGCACGATATATGGCTTGCTTTTCATTAACATGGCTTACTTTCAAGAAACATGGCTTGCTTATAATCATGAGTAAATTTCATGGAAATTGTAGATATAAATACCTTTTGGCCGAAATCTCACGTATGGGTTGTATAAGTTCTACGTATAAAAATTAAACCTCACCTGACAGGCGACACGACGACTCAAGGATGCATGAGGTGCTCACTTGATCGATAATCTCCGTCCTGGTGAAGAACTGGACAAGAAAGGAAACTTAGTGTACTTATGAGATACGACTCAATAATGATACCAAATATGACGCACGGCGAAACCATGAACATATTCTTGTATGAAATGAACATATACTTGCATGTAATGATCACATAGATATTTAGAAATGGAATGGAATAATTTACAAGAAAGTAAATAATTTCATGGAGATCACGTATTCAAGGAATGTAATCATACAAATTCATTTTACATAAAGCACAAAGTTAACAATTAAGCTTAAGTAAGTAAAGACCATAAAATGTCAAATAACCACATAATCATCATTTATTCAAGTATGCCAATTATATAGGTCACATATGGGAGTCAAGGAAGTGAAAGGATTGCAATAAGATGGATTTTGGTGAAGTTGGTGAAGAGTCGGCAATTTTTGGAAATGTGTATGCTGAGGGAAAACTAGAATATCTTAAATTATAGAAGTCAGAATTGAGTTTTATTTATTGGATATGAAACTAGACAAATAGACCTTTCTAAGGATATATGGCTCGTATTTTAGTTCAAAGTGAGGTGAAAATGGTGTAGGCCCGAAGTTTGATGAAAGCAGTCTTCTGGTAAAGTGGCGACACCAAAATAATTGATCAGATCTCACAAACTAGAAAACACATTGAGGTGATTGCAATTGAAGAATATTCTAAACTTTAAAGAGGTTTCTTTCAGTTTAAAAATCAGGTCAATCGGAGCTTGGATGAGAGTGTCGCGTCCGTGACAAAATTGTAATGAAAATCAGTCGCGGCCGCGAAGGGAAAATGGCCAATTATCGACTTGGTAGTCGCGGTCGCGACCAAAAATGGTCACAAAACGGTCGTGGGCGCGACCTTCAAGTCCAGCAGCAGCAAAAATGTCAGGAAAATAGGGGGAAAACTCGGAATTTGGCTCCCAAATCACTCTCACAACCAACCAAGGTAAGAAATCAACTTAAGACTAACATATAACTTGTATATGGTTCATATATATCAATTAAACTTCATATAATCCAAAGAAACATGCTTTGATTCATGAAATTTCCAACATGAAACCCTTATGAAATCAAGTGAGCAATCACACACCAAACTTCATGAATTCAAGTTATAATCGCATGAAATCATCTCAAATCTTCAAACAAGCTATATATATATATATATTCATGCTCACCTTGTTGAAGAAAATGGAAGGGAAAGGAACAGATGAAGCTAAGATGATTTCTTGGAGTAGATGGAAGTAAATCTTTGGCTCTTGGCTTCTTGGCTTGATCAACCGATGGAGAGGGAGAGGAAATGGTGTGCTTGTGTTTTATGTTTGTATTCTAAAATGAGAAGAGATGTATGTATATGTGTATATATGATATATATCATGAAGAGAAGGGAAAGAATGAGGGAAAATTGCCATCAACTCCTCAAGGAATTTAAGTAGATGCAATTAGCTACCAAGTTTCATGAATGTTACAAATAAGTCTTTATCAAATTATCAATTAAGTCCAAGAATTTTATAAAGTTTCAATTAAGAACGAATGAACATGAATTCTTGCAATTATGTAAAATTAAACACTTAAGCATGTTCGGGAAAATTGGACATATAATTCACGTAATGAAATTCACGAAAGAAGAGATTAGAACTCATACAATCACAAAATTCAAATAAATAAATTAAATTACGCAAATAAAATAACGAAAAGAAAATTAAATAACACTAAATCTCAAAACTCACACGCGAGGCGTGCATACCTGATTTGTCAAGAAAACTGGGCGTTACAGATCAAATGGTTATGAAATGAACTTAGCTTTAAGATTGAGATTAGTAGGGCTCTCATTATTCACATGCCGTAGATCTTAACCATGAGATGAGTTGGTAGGAGGATCGTACCTCACAGCTGTCATTGACAGAAAGGTTCTTTCGAATATATATTCATTGTTCGGGTAGGGGTCACACACCTGTGGCTAGACTATGGTCGTGTGTTCTGTGAATTAATAAAGCGTATTAGTCTCACTGCTAACTGAAAATGAACCTAGGGGGTCACACACAAATGCCGGATTCAAAGGGTATTGAAGGAAAGATCAAATAGTTAATCGAAACGAGACCACACGTGTAAATGTACACGTGTGGCACGTGAGCTTGATTTGGGTGTGTGGTCCAATTGTGAAATTGGACCATATGTTAATTAATTGGAGAATTAATTATAAAGCCCAAATATAATTAATTAGGAGAATTAATTATAAATCCCTAATATAATTAATTAGGAGAATTAATTATAAAGCCAAATAAAATTAATTAGAGAATTAATTTTAGCTCGTTAGAATTAATTAAGAATTAATTCTAAAGCCCTTCATGAAATTAATTAAGAGAATTAATTTTAAGTATTTAATTATTTAGTTATTTAGTTATTCTAATTTGATTAGAATAAATAAATATTAAATATCTTCAATTTATTATTCTAGTAAATATTAATTGTAATATGATTAGAATAAATATTATTGGAATAAGATATTAATTATTATTAGAATAATTAATATTCCTAATTTGATTAGGAACTCTCTTTCTAGAAGAATAGATATCTTATTTTGAATAAGACTCTTTTTACTTGGAGAGAAAGTAAATAGAAGAAAAGTCAAAGTTGGAATCCGATTCCAATTATGGTTTGGGGTTCGAACCCTAGGCTATAAATAAGCCAAGGGGTTCGAATTTCTCTCTTAGGCGTGATTAAGGGGATCACGCCCAAATTACATGGCTTCAAGAATTTGGGAGAATTCTCTTGCCCAATTTCTTCTCGTTTTATGTTTCTTTCTTTACACATGTTATATCGCTAGCACTTTCCCTAACATGATTTGAATCCAGGTTGGTGTGGATTATTACTCTAGAGGAGACCTACTTTGGAATCTAGTAGAAAGAATCCTTCGAGGGACGGGGTTGCCATTACCTCATGAAGCGCGTTTGAGGGCGGCTCAAAACGTGTCAAGAAAGCGTCGATTCTTGTAAGTTCTTGAATCCCTAAGATTAGAAATAGAAATTGCAAGTCCGATCTTGCTTTTGGAAAAAAATTTAAATTCTGCTACGCTTTCTGATCGTGTTTTTCCCAACAAGTGGTATCAGATCCACCTTGCAAGGTCTATTTTTAATCTGTCTTTTAATTGAATTTTGAGAAGTTCTTGAATCTGAGTTACAGTTAGGTATTCTTGAGTTAGTTTTGTAATCTCAGCTTTTGAATCTAAGATGTTTCCTAAAAGATTAAGAAAAAACGTTTTCTAGAAATTTTATTAAAATCGTTTTATTTTAGATTTATTAAAATCACGATTTTGATTCCCGAATCGAGATAAAAAATTTCTGAAAATTTTACATGGAAAACTGTGCGGGATGACGAGGACCAAGCAAGTTCGTCGCTCGTCGTCGTCGCACGCGGACGGATCGGGACGAGGCCGGAAACCTCGTGTCGGGAGGTAGTCACGCTTCCGCCCAGCACTCCACGCGGGACTGTACGGGATCGCCCGCACACCCCTGTGGTGGACTGCCAGCACTAGCCCGTACACTCCTGTGCGGGATCGCCCGCAAGCGTCCCCCCAGCCTGTGCGGGATCTCCCCCACGCGTGCGGGCGGATGTGACGCGACGTGACTTTTCGTTTTTTTGCGCAAATTTTATTTTAAATTTTTTTTTTTTTACTGAAAAAATTTTATTTTTGAAATAAAAATTATAATTTGGGAATTTCGGGAATTAAAGTCAATTTTAATTTTTCGGGAAAAGTAATATTATTATTTTTGAAATAATAATTTTATAAAATTGTTAATATTTGAATTAACTTGAATTTTATCAGATTCGAGCTTTTGATTTTGAAATTATTCTTGAATAAGGAACTGTTTTCAGATTACATTGAGTTAGTCGAACTTAAAGTTAAAGGAATTTTAAATTTATTGGTAAATTTAAATTCTTGCAATTTTAGAATATTAGGTGATCATGGGTTAGTCTTGTGGATGTTTTAATTTATGCACATGGATGGTTTAAATTGGGGTTGGAGCCCCATAATTGCATTTTTCAATTGGGGTCGATGCCCCACTTATGTGCGTACTATTATGTGTTTATTATGTGGCTTTCCATATTACTGTTTTTGAGGTCAGGGTATGCCCCGTGTATTTGTCTATGGCCAATATGAAGATTGAGCCATATTATTTTATGCAAAGAGTGTAGATTTTAGAAAGTGAGGTTTTTATTTTACTTTGGAGATTTGCACCCATGGAGTAAGATGGATCCACACAATAAAGTAACAAGGAGGCCATAAAGTGAAGAACCCTCAAAATGTTAGGAGGGTTTCTATTATTGTAATAGATAGGGCATCGTTTTATTTCCAATTCCCTTATGTTATTTAAACTGTTTTATGTGGCATGTATGTTAGAACTTGTGGTTGTGGAGTAGCTCCCATATATCACGCATAAGATAGGAAAACCCATGATCATCTTATATTAGTATCATGCTAGGACATGTAATATGCTAATTGCTTGTGTGTAATGCATTTATGTGAAACTGCATTAAACAAGACTAATTAAAATGGATAACTGTACATGTTGGTGAGGTCAAAACTGGATAACTCTCCGGTATTCGAAAATCCCATAGATATTAAGCAATTTTGAAAATAGGTATTTTGTATAAAGTGAGAACTTTAAATAAAATTCCTAGCGTTCCATCAATAGGATTTAAGTTTAATAGGGGAGCTAGTTGCTGGCCATGAGTCGTGGGGTGACTATGTGAAACCTATTAGTTCTTAGTTTCCTGATTGAACACAAAAATGTTCAATATTTCGTGGTTATTTTGGAATGGGCGATGGCCGCGAGTCGTGGGTCATTCTGGCCTAAGTTTAATCATGATCTTATGATTGATGGGTCCTGCTTAATGCCTAAGTAAATATGGATGTCGCACGAGTCATGGGTCCATATTTCATGGGTCCATATTGAAAGATGGGTGATGCAAAAATATTACTAAGAGTTCCATAGAGATGGAATTGGCAAATTGTACCTACCTGAGGCTTTATTGAGGATGGCCGCGAGTCGTGGGTCCAAAATATAGTGCTTAGGATCTTAGTACCCACTAGGAAAACAAGTTTCCTCTTAGATCGTTGGGATTTTAAGATCTTCTAAAAACTGTGGGAGCTACATATGATTAAAAGACCTAAATCCTATATGTTACATAATTATTCTACGTGCTCACATTTTTTTTGCTTAGCATTTAGGTTGTAGTTCTGTAATTCTCTACAATATGAAATGCAAACCCATTCGTATCCATCCTTAAGTCAAAAGAGTTGACTAAGTGCTAACTAACTCTTATTGGCTTCTGTAGCACCCCGAAGGGGCCACAACCCCGCACCATCGTACCTCTCAAGTGGCTAGGAGACCTAGCACCCAAGAAGCACGCCAACGAACGGACAAAAAATATTTAAAGATCAGAGTACTAGAAGGGAACATTGCAGCGGAAATATGAGATTAAAACTTTCAAAACATAAATCAGGAGACAAAAGAGGCTAGTAGCCAAGTATAAGGACTATACAGGAATTGAGTATTGAAAGAGATATTTCGATAGAGTGTCAAGCGAAAATATAACTAGTGAAAACAAGTAACAAAGGACACAGGAGGCTAGATCGATAAATACCTAATATAACACTACGTTATTATCAAGAGGGCGGTGTCCAAGATGGTTCAGAAGGACCTGACCATAAGAGTACAACAGAGGATTTCCTATACTTCAAGATACCAGCCAACAAGCGATCACTGAACCTGAAACCATGAGGTCAGAAAACAGGGTGGAGGTATTAGTCAAAAGGACTAAGTGAGGCATAACTTTTGAAACAATATAAGTACTTACAACTTTAGGTTTTTCGGAAAAGGATTTACTTTGAAACTGTACTTTAAAACTGAATTTCAGAACTTACTTTAAAGGGAATAGGGTATAGGGAACATTTTTCGAAAGTATGAACCAGTCTTTAAAACAAAATTTGCCAGCAAGCTAGGCAGTCTCCAACCTTTACTCCCAGAAAACATTTAAAAAAATTGGTATCGAGACCGGTTAGGATCCCGACAACCATAATCACATGCACCATCCTTCTTCCTCTAGTTGTCGCGCCCAGGGAGCTACCCCGTGGTGACGTAAACAAGAATAGGAGGAATTACATCCACCTCTCCCGATCATGGTGTGGTATAACCAACCTCCGCTTCTAACCATCATAATGATCAACAAGGACGGCCGGTATCGTAGTAGTCATTGGCTCACGCCTCCCGGTCTACTACTCAACCATACCGTCAAGGCCCAACAAGACATGATTTCAAGGCTTGCATTATCCAAAATATTCAAAAGTGCAAAAGCACACAGAGTTCAAGAACTGGAACATTAATCAAGACAGTAGCAGTGAACAGAACGTATATCAGAAACCATTAACTTTAAACTTGAAGTCTTGCCCCAGAATGGGAAAGCGTTTAACTTAAAAGATAAGAATCTTTGCACCCGAAGGCGTTGATTTTTTAAATCATTTGAATACGTAGGAATATTCATGGTTCCAGTTGAAATAGTTTAAACCTCACCTACAGAAACGGTATTATGAAATAATACTAGAGCCACAGTAAATCCGGACTTCACCTATAAGTGGTGAATGATTAAGTTTCTATCCATAAACTATATAGTCACATAAACAAGTAGAGACAACCTTAATTCATTCAATAGCACATAACGATATCATATATACAGGACGAAACATCATCAAAGTATATCATATCATGTGGCGATATTTCATGATAATTATTCAATAACCATCAAAGCATGAAGGCACAATAGGATTCATGTAATGCATTACATAGGATTGTAATACCATTTAATGCAAAAGAATCATTTAACTAAGAATGAAACACAAGGTTGGCGAGAAAGCGAAAAGCTTGAACAAGGAATACTCTTTTTCAAACAAAGGATTCGAATAAACGATTAGTCTCAATTGAAAGCTCGTGTTAAGAACTTAAGGATATATTCTTAGAGTCATAAAACAATCTCATTTAGAAAAGGAATGTGAACTTTGAAACCAACATTGATCTCCTGTTTTTGAGAATTTTCGAAAAAGGCTTTGACCGTTGAATTCGTTTCTTCGAAACGATCATTTAGGTTAAAAGTCAAAATTCTTGACCAAGGTCAAAGTCAATGGTCAAAGTCAATGGTCAATGGTCACTATTCAAGTATATGGTATATATACTATATGTGTAAGGTATTTATACAATATGTATACGTGCATTTATATGGTATGTATACGGTATTTATACTGCATGTATACGGTATTTATATGGGGATACCTACTGTATTTCTACAGTATCTATACAGGGTACATATAGTATTTATACAAGAATACATAAGGTACTTATACAATAAATAACATGTAACATTAAATTAAATCATGTAATAAATTAAATTACCTAAGTATGATCATAAAATAATTAAAGTGTAACATATAACATGTTAGAATAATTGTCACATAATTAATTTGTAACAAAATTAAATTATGTAACACTTTCGTAATAAACTATACTATAAGAGACATAATTCATAAATTCATGAATATTTAAAACATAAATTAAATCACATAATTCATGCATAAAATAAAACATTTATTAAAGCCTAAACCTAGCATAATTAATAAATAAATTAAAACATAATTTAAAACGTAAAATAAACTAATTATAACATTAAAAAAATAAAAGAAAAAATACCTTTCAAGGGGGGAAGAGCTCGGTTTTTAGGGGAGTAAATGAGCACATTTTGAAGGCCTCTCATGCTCTATTTATAGGTGAAGGTTGTGGTCACTTTGCAATTTTTTCAAAATTAATGGATAACATGGGGTTCTTTTCATGATTTCTCTAAAATAGGTTAGTTTCTTTCATAATTGTTGGAAGAGGGGTATTCTGGTAATTACACCTTTACACTGTGTGTTTTAGGAGCTGAAAAAGTTCCCAAGAGCTGGGAAATAAAATTAGCTTCGAAACGGTTACTCACGGGTCAAAATCGGACGTACGGTTTAAAAGTTATAAGCTTCAGAAGATAGGATTTTTCTAAATTTCAAAAATTAATTTAATTATGATATAAATAATAGGATAAAATTTGAAGGTCCAAAAGTCTTTCCAAAAATGTAGAAAAAAAATCGAGGAACGTTATGGTGATGATCTCAAGGGTTAACCATCCTATCGAGGGAAATATATTCTACCGACGGAAATTTTTATTTGAAAATAAATTCTTAAATTGCTCTGGACATATAAACGAAACCACGAAGCATTGAAAAAATAATTGGAAAATTCTAAGGAAATAAGTATCGGTTCTCTAGTGTTTCTCGAATAAAATGGCTTAGTGCTGGTTTGAAAATAATTAGGGTTTATAGGGTTTCGGTGCCATTATCCCCCTAAACATCACATAATATCACATAAGAACACTTAGTTCATGTAAAGATGCAATGCATGAAGTATCTTAAGGATGGATAAAGATATATAAACGCATTCCGATTATCCTTTGTTTATCATTTCCAGCTAGGCCCTGATATGGGTTGTCACAATCTTCCCCACTTAAAAAGGAATCTGTCCTCAGATTCCACAACCGTTCCAGGGACAACTTCGGGTGACGTCCTTGCATCTTTTCTTTGGTTCCTACCTTACTTTCCAAATGTCATGTGCTTTCCTCAGGATGTTTATTAGGAGATTTTCCAATATCTCAAACCAAGTAAATTTATTTCCAAAAATCTTTATCTGGATTAAACCATCGGTTGAGCTTGATCCCCACGGTACTTCCTTCATTACCAAAATTTAGGACGACTCAGCAAAGTACCCGACAGTCTAATACACATGCCTTCATCATGTCCTCTAGACTCTTTATCGTCCCCAGTGACTATCCATATGACTGAGGATGGGCTGTTATGATGAAGTCTAAGTTTCTTCCCATAACTCTGGAATACTCTGCCAAAATTATGTGTAAACTTTGGATCTCTATCAGCCGCTATATTAGCCGGTGCTCCATGAGATCTCACAATCTCCTCTTGATACCGTTTTGCCAAAGAGTTATCTTTATTTCGCTATCTTAACTGATAAGAAATGTGTTGATTTAATCGATCTATAGATTATAACCCTTATACAGTTTTGTCCTCTTCCGTCTCATGGTAAGCTGGTGACAAATTCCATAGTTATTTGAGATATCCCCAAGTACGAGTTGGCCGGGCTTACCACTTTTTGCCTGGCTTTGGATATTTTGCTTTAACCTCTTGAAAAGCTGAGCATTTCTTGACATTTTCAGCTACGTCTATTTCCATTCCATTCCCTCGGAGATGTTTCTTGAGATCCTGGTGCATTTTGTCCCTCTAGGATGTATCGTATAATATGTCTCATGTGCCTCGTCTTATTCTTCTTCTTGAATTACTGACGGCACACAAACTCTGCCTTTACACCTCAAAATCCCATTTTCACTAACTTTGGACTTTGATCTCGTTATCTTTGTCCTTGAAATGTGAACATGTCTTGATCCACTCATCATTAGATTGTGCTTTCATCCCTTCCTATTTCAGTGGTGATATTATATTGGGTTAGCTAGTCTAGCTTTCCAACTTAGTACATCAACTACCACATTAGCTTCTTATGATGGTACCAGATTATCCAGTCATGGTCCTCGTGAATAACCCAATAAAAGTAGTGCTTCCACTTGATAAGAGCGAAAAATATTCCTAGTAACTCCAAGTCATGTGTAGGGTAATTGATCTCAGGTGGTTTAAGCTTTCTTGAAGTATGCACTGTTATTTCTCCATATGGCTTCAAACTGCTATCTCATCCTTCCTTTGACGCATCTGTATAGGCTGTATAACCCTCGTTCCTTCAAATAAATTCCTTGACGGTCTCCACTTCACAATTGTTTGGAATTGTGAGAGATTCACACTAATCCCTAAACAGTTGTGATACGCCCGAGAATTGTGACTCTTTCTCCAACCAAAATTTTCATTATCTGAACTTGGCTTATGGCTTGTGATCCAATAAAGTGTCCATCACCAAAGCAACGAGGTCCTTTTTTACTCTTTCAACACGGTTGTTTATGGTACATAAGCCGATCTTTACCTAATTTCTTGGAGACACTTTATAATAGTCCATATGGCAAGAAGCCTTTACTTTAGATGTATTCCGTGATAATATCAAATCCACCACTGTTTCTATCCTTGAAGGTTTATCTACAACTTCCTGAGCCAGAGGTGATATGATCAAAGAGTGTTTCTCTTTTCTACCTAAAATTGTATTCGTTGAACTTAATAGTTGACTTGTGCTCTAGCGAAGTTCCCAATACTAGTTGTCATCTGAATCATGCATCTTTAGCCATTAAGTACATCAGTATGTTGCCAATGGAGCTCAGGATAACTTGTAAAGATACCATCTGGAAATCCAACACATTCTTAATTATTGTAGGTATAATAGTCAATTCCACGATAACTTTGTGAAATTGGAGTGCCCTTAGTTCTGTATGGAAAACGGTCCTGGAATGTAACACCCCAAACGGAGGATGCCACATCCCCCGCACTATGACCCAGACCCAGAACATGAAATGGAAATCCATGCCCGAATCCGAATCAGAGCGAACGGGAGACCAACTCACACACTAGGCTAGGCGGATCTAACTTGACAAAAACTCAGAGTGCGGAAGCAATTAAAACCAACAACAATAGATAGCGGAAGCATTTAAAACAAAACATGCAAAGCAGGTGACGGGTTCAACTAGCATAGATACCTAATCCCGAATATCGACATACATAATCCAACATAATAAACAACATAAATATCATCAATATCTAGTAACAACCAAATACTAGTTTACTAACCCCATACGGGTTGAAGTCTAAATAGAACATAAACATAATCTGCAAATGTGAAACATAAATACATAAAATAAGTAGAGTATGCGATAAATGCATCCTAACACCTACTAGACTGACAAGTGTGACTCAGAAGACTCACTTCCGCCTAGCTCAAGCCAAAAGAACCTGCAACTAAAAGATAAAATGAGGTGTCAGTCAACTGACTGAGTGAGGGGGCTAACGCACACCCACAATATATATATAGAGCACAACACATATCATAAGGGTGGACTCATGAACCGGGATTAGGGTTTTGCACGCCAAAACAGTTGAAATACCCAAAATAGTATAAGTTTGGAAAACCATTTAGAGAAACCTATCCCGTTTCACAAATCCCAGACATTCATAACATATACCCGGCGAGTACGGGCTTCCAACCTTTACTCCTCATAACTGAACAGAACATAAAACAGAATCAATCCATCCTCTACTCCAATGATGGAAGAGCCACGCGTTGGCCCTAACCATCAATAACATACATACAAACCCTCAAGGGGTAGCGAACCCACAAGAGTCCTCCCCGGCTGTACACCGAAGGCTCAAGATATCACGCCTCCCTCATCGCCCTAAGGTCGCGCAATGATATCTCAAATGGAACTAGCACAGTGGCTTATCCGACGGCCCTATGCCGTGCCGGTCTCCACTCGTACCAGCTCCTGGATCCACATAACATAACATAACATATACCAACTTTCATGGCAATCTCGCTACATAATCATAACATAACTTAACTTTCCGAAACAGCTTACATATGCTTTCATATCTAATTTTCCAAAACAGAGTTGTTTCACAAGGTCATAAACATATCATATCCAACACATACGTATATAATAGATATACTCGCATGCAGGGGTTGAAATCAGCATATTAAGGTCATAGGTCGCATAACTATACAAAATCCTAAACCTCACCTCGTGAAAGTAGAGTCTGAGAGTGTGAAGGGCCAAACACTCTAAACCTCGGACCCATCGGCACCACCAAACTCTGTGACAAGACATACAGAAGCCCAGACTTAGACTCTATATGAACCAAACAAGACGCACGGCGTTGCTCAACATGATCGTGGTTATGCATAAGTGTTCATGTTGTGCTTGGATGAGGTGTCGTGGTCATTCAAGGCAAATCAATGCTCAACAAGGTCATATTTACAAGCAACCATCATGCAATTCCATATCCAAAGATGCAAGATCAATTTAGGAAGTCAATGTATTCAGAAAATGCATATTAAATCATCCAATATCACAGGGTTCAATTATAATGTTAGAATTAAGCATCAAGTTCATGTCGAGTTATAAAGTGCATAAGTAAGAGCAACTTGATTATATAAACATACAAAGTTGTTGTACGTAGATGGCATGCTTGATACAAATAAAGAGTGCATTTAATTCACTTAAAGTCATACTTTACAACTTCACAAAATGTTTGGTACACAAGCTCAAGTCACATTCATAGTTTCATAAATATTACACTAACACCCCTTCATATCTAAACACATATCATAAATTCATCACATCGGGATTCAAATTGTAAATCGAAACATTCATGCATATCACAATCCATTCAATACATGTTTTCATATACGATTGGAATACATCTCGATCAACAAATCAACAATAACCAATTTATTTGCACTTAAAACAATTAATTCAAATAATCACAATTACGCAAAATAATTCGTAATAAATAAACCGAGTGTCCGATTAACGAACGGAAAGTGGCGTTGAACTCACCACAACGAGACGAACATTCTGACCAAACGCCGCCGGAACTCCACCACTGTAGCTACCGGAATTTGGCCGGACCGCCGACGGGCCACCGTCAAAAGTCGCCGGAAAAATCCCGAAAAATCATTCCTGAATGAAGTCTTCGTGCCCGTTCTGAATCCTCAATCAATTTCTGGAAATTCGAAGCCGATTGTCCTAGATCTGAAATCTAAGAGCACGAAAACCCTAAATCTTCAAACTCAAATTACTTCCAAACCGGTGAACCAAAATGCGATCGGAAAGAGGTGTTGACTTACCCATGATGAGCTCTTCAAAAGCCCTAAGGTAGCTTTCCGGAAAAATCCTCGGAGCTAGTGCCGCCGTTGCACCGCCACTTTGCCGCCGCCGATCCGCCGCCAAACCACCGAATCTGGAGTCGCCTGATCACAGGTCACTAGTTCTCGTCGTTCCGAACAACTTTTGTGAAGAGCCCGAGACCAAAAGATGGCCGGAAAAGGCCCCCGTTGGCCGCCGAAGTTTCTGCCGCCGCCGCTACAGTAACTCGCGCTGACGCCGCGAGCTTTGGGAGGCGCGTGCGGCGCCGTCGCTTCTCCGATTGCCACGAATCCGACGTCAACCGAAGCGGCTGGAAGTCTACTTTCTGGGTCCAAGGCGCGTGTACCAAGAAAATGGCCGGAAAACACCCCGAAACGCCGGCGAAGTGGCGGCGGTCTGACAGCTCCGCCGCTGCTACTGAAATCCGGCCATAACTCCGCCACCGTTCATCGTTAGGCCGTGAAATTGGTACTCTTACGTCGGTCTCGCCGAGATAATCGAAATGAACTATTCGTTTGTTGAATTCCGTCGAGAAACGATCGAGTTATGGGCTCGTAACCGAAGCCGCGATAGTAACCCGCGGGAGAGAGAAAGTGGGAGAGGAGAGAGAGAGAGAGAAAAAGGGATTGGGAGAAATGTCTCTTGTGCACAAGCTAAATACAACCGGGTATCCTTATCGCGTAGCAAGGATAAATATCGCGTACAATTAATCGTAAATAAAATTAGTAAAGTTACGAATAAACATTGAAGCTCCGAATTAATTTTACAAATAAAAGTGAAATAGAGATTTACCAATTAGAGTTTAATTCAATTTAATTTTGGAAACCTTTCATACAATTTAACGACACTTCGTAAACACATAATTGACAATTAATCTCAAGGAATTCAAGTAAATCGAAATTAAACAAGTTAAGTAACATGATGGATTTAAAATCAACTTGACAATTATTTCATGGAATAAATTTGAATTAAATCAAATTAGGTAGTTAGGGTTAAATATGCGTGTAATTAATCAAGTTGACAATAATCTTAGAATAATTCGAATGAACACATATTAAATTGGATTTACATTAAATCACATAATTCAAGAACTCTTAAATTAAACACACATAAGTGTAGAGACTTACTTGTTGATGTCGTAAGAACGCCCTTCGAGAAAACGGGGCGTCACAACCTTCCCCCCTTAAGAGAACCTGGTCCCCAGGTTCCACTGGAAAAAAATGTAGATCCTCGAGTTGTAGTGCTCCAACCCTTCTCCCGAACTTGCGTGAGATCATAACTCTAATGGTGAGGCTTACTCCGGTCATCTACACTGAACCTCCTTTAGAATGTCTTGTTATCGTCGAGGTTCGTGCGAGTACTTGATCCGTTAGATGTTTCGAACTCGGTCGGTCATTCCCATGATCGGATAGCTGCAACTGCTGTTAGGAATAGTGCCCTAGAAAGCCGATTGTATATCCGCTTTGTACTTTTCCTTATATCACAGACAATCTTTGAATAAAATAACGAATTGAGGCAAACACTTCTTTATATGCTCTTGTTTGGTATGCGTTTACTTTAGCTGTGCATGTATGAGAACTCCCCTAATCCTGATGACTTTAGGACTCTACCATTTAGGTGAAATGGTTCATGAAACGAGCCCTATATCACATAAGTCATGATTAGTAAAATACTCCAAGCCGATGAGTCCTACAGACAGTGGGAGTGTCAACCTGACTCCTCTAAGGCTTGCTTGTGGGATCACGCCCTTAAGAAGGACCACCTTGTTTCATGGAGGTGCAAAGTGTATAGTTGATACGTGCGTGATACATGAGGGTGCTTACTTTAATAAGTAAGTTCACTGAGGTGCCCCGTGTGAGAACATTCCTAAATGGGAAAGGAAGTTTCTATTTCAGGAAATGGAAACTTCCAGATTAGGAAATATCTCACGAGTCATTGATGTGATTAATTGATCCTTAGACTTGAGGTTCCTTGTCACTTTATGAGTTAACTCTGTAGTCTTAGGTATGAGCTTTAAAGGGTGTCGCCTTAGACAACTGATTCAAGGCTTATGCTGGGGCTGCACAAGTGATTCATGAAAGTGAATGAGAATCAAGATAGGACCTACACTTGCATTTGCAAGGTGATCTCTTATTGTGTAAGTCATTCATATGCCATATGGAGTCCTTGGCCAAGGCAGTAGATCAAGACATCAAGAAAAGGGTTTCTTGGATTGAGATCAAATGGATATGAAATGCACTTAGCTTTAAGACCGGATTATTAGGGTTCTGATTATTCCCTTGCCCTAGATCGTGGTTGAGAGATAGTAAGTAGGAGGATTGTATCTCACATGAATCAATGACTTAAAGGTTCTGTCGAATCCGAACATTCCAATTCAGCTAGGGGTTAAACACCTGTTGCTAGACTATGGTCGTTTAATCTGTGGACTGATTAATTAATTAGTGAATTAATTAATTAGGGTCACTGCTAATTGAATTGAGAACCTAGAGGGTCACACACAACAACTTGGTTACATGAGTTGAGGCTTGAAAATGATTAAACGAGTTAATCGGACCAAGAGGGTTCCACACGTGTGAATTCACACGTGTGGCTCACGTGAGTGACACGTGTCACTGTGACACGTGTCACACACGTGTATATATGTATATATTAAATAATTAAATTAGTTAATTATTTAATAGACTTTGGTTTAATTTTGAATTAAAAAGAAAGTCTAATTTTGGAGAAAATAATCTAGTTAATTAATTACGAATTAATTAATTAGATAAAATTAAGTTATTTATTTTATAATAAATAAAGTATAAAATTATCCAAAAATAGTTTGGATATTTTTAAGCTCTCTTAAAAGTTGACTAGAATTAGAATTCAAAGTCAAAGTTGGAAAATACTTGATGATCAAGTAATAGGAGAGAGAGGAACCAAATCCTAGTCCAAAAGGGACTAGTTTCGGCCGCCCCTCCCCTTCCTATATATAGGGGAGCTCATGCTCCCCTTTAGAGCTAATTGACAATTCTTGGTTCATGTGTTGAACACCTACCTTTCTCCAAGATTATATTAAACCCTAGGTTAAGCCTAAACACTAACTAGAGAACTAGCATCCTTACTAGTTAGATTGTGATCAAGTTGGTGGACTTTCTCTAGAGACTTCAAGTTAGAAGTTTGAAGATTCGAGCTTTACCAAGGAGAGGGGATCAAGCCGCGAGAAGAGCGTTCTTGGGTGGCTTGAAACGCTTCAAGAAAGAATAAAAGAAAAGTAAGTTTTCTATCTTTACGAATTTGGTTACACGATTGCGAGTTCAAGGTCCTTTTGTTGGGAAAATTTTTTAAATTCCGCTGCTTTCTGATTCGTGTTTTCCAACAAGTGGTATCAGAGCCACCTCGTTAATCGTGTTTCTGATTCGTCTCAATTATTTCTGAATTTGGTAGAAATTCTTAGGCTTGGATGCGAATTAGGTATTCATGAGTTCTTTTAGAAAGCCTGAATTACGAAACTGTAATTTTTCCTGAATTTCTAAAACTGTTTTGTCAAATCGTGTTTTTTGAAATTTGTTTAAATCGAATTTTTTAATTTTGAATTGAACCGGGTTTTGGAGAAACCCGGAAATACGAAACGAACACGAAAAGCAACGAGCCTAGGCGTGCTAGCACGTCGCACGCCCAGGCCCGTCGCCGACCGCCCAGCACCTCCCGCAACAGCGCGGGAGCCGTCCCGGGCGCGCCTAGTCCCGCAACCGCGCGGGACGCCTGCCCAGGCTGTGCCGGGCGCTGCTGCGCGCAGGCGCGCGCATGATGCACGCCCAGCGTGCGCACGCGAGCAGCTCATCCCGCCCGCTGTGCGCGCGGCTGGCGCGCGTCTGCGCGCGCGGCTGCGCGGCGGTGCCTCGCACGGCTGGGCCCTTTTTCCGGGCTCGTTTTCGTGTTTTCGTGTTTCGTGTTTTTCGGTCCATAAAATCCCGATTTAATTTTATTTTAATTTTATCTTTTTAAAATCAGTTTTGTTAAAATAAAATTATTTTAAAATTTTGATTAAATTGGGATTTTTGAGAAATTAAAGCGATTTGGTTTTTGGAAAAATTATGGATATTATTTTCTGAAAATAATGAAAGAATAAAATTATTGATTTTGGAAATTAATTGGAATTTTATTAGTTTAATGTTTTTCGGGTTTTATTGAAAAGGCTCTTGAACAAGAATTGCATCTAAGTCGTGTTTTGAGTCATTAGGACTTGAAACGAGAATTTTAATTTATTGGTAAATTTAAATTCTTGCAAAAGCATGTTAGGTGATCATGGGTTTAGATCTATGTATGGTTTTAATTTATGCACATGGATGGTTTAAATTGGGGTTGGAGCCCTATAGTTGCGTTTTTCAATTGAGGTTGGAGCCTCACTTATGTGCGTACTGTTATGTGATTTATTATGTGGCTTTCCATATTACTGTTTTTGAGGCCGGGGTATGCCCCGTGTAATTGTCTAAGGCCAATATGAAGATTGAGCCTTATTACTTTATGTCTTTTTCTTTTTATTGTAATTTGAGAGTAGAGATAGGTGGTGAGGTTTTATTTTCATTTTGGAGACAATGCACCCATGGAGTAAGATGGACCACATTCAAGTAACAAGGAGGCCATAAGTGAAGACCCCTCAAAATGTTAGGGAGGGGAATCTCAATTGTTAAATGTAATAGAGATAGGGCTCGTATTTTGTTACTGCTTTCCCTTATGTGATTTGAACTGTTTATGTGGCATGTATGTTAGAACTTGTGATTGTGGAGTGGCTCCCACATATCACGCATAAGATAGGTAGAACCCATGATCATTACATGTTAGTTTCATGCTAGGACATGTTATCTGTTTATGTGCTTGTTTGAAATGCATTTAAGTGTACTTGCATTAATCAAGACTAATAAAATTTGATAACATATATGTTGGTGAGGTCGAACCGGACAACTCTCCGGTTGATTCGAAAATTCCCATTAAATATTAAGCTAATTTCGAACAAATAGGTGTTTAATTCGAGATGCAAGTTTTGAATTAAATTCCTAGCATTCCATCAATAGGTTTTAAGTTTAGTAAGTAAAGCTAGTTATTGTCCGCGAGTCGTGGGATAGCTAGTGGAGCTTATTAGTTCTTAGTTACCTAATTGATCATTTTAAATGATCAATATTTCATGATCGATTTTAGCAAGGGCGATGTCCGCGAGTCGTGGGTCGTTCAAACTAAGTTTTGGTCATGATCTTATGATTGATGGGTCTAGCTTAACGCCTAAGTAGATATGGATGTCGCACGAGTCGTGGGTCCATATTGAAAGACAGGTGATGCAAAAACAATTACTAAGAGTTCTAAAGGTGTTAGAATTGGTAAATTGTACCTACCTAGGGTTCTTACTAAGAATGTCCGCGAGTCGTGGGTTCGAGGTAAAATGCCTAGGATCTTAGTACCCATTGGGAAACGTGTTCCTCTTAGATCTTTGGGAATTCTAGATCTTTGAAAAACAGTGGGAGCTACAATAGATTAAAGACCTTATCTTTTGTATATCGTTATAATTCAGCATGCTCACTAGTTCTCTGTTTTACCATTTAGGTCGTAGATTCTGTGATTCTCTACGTGTTTTGAAATGGCAACCAAAAACCCTCTTGTATCGATCCTCGAGTCAAACAAGTTGACTGGTCCCAACTATTCTGATTGGCTGAGGAATCTAAAAATCATTTTAGATTCTGAGAAGAGAACTTATGTTCTCTTCGAAGGGGAGCCTAGTCCTGAAGGGGAGGCTCCCACTCGGGCCGAGCGGGATGCGATTCAGAAGTGGAAGGATGATAATCTCCAAGCCCGTTGCCTTATGTTGGCTAACATGTCTCCGGACTTGCAAAGACAACATGAGGCCATGGAATTTGCTTGGGAGATTTACGACCACTTAGAGCAACTTTACCGCCCTCATGAACGTGTTACAAGGTATAACACTTCAAAGGAATTATTCCACTTGAGAATGAGGGAAGGTTCAAGTGTCCATGAATATGGACTCAAGTTTCTTGCCCTTACTGAGAAACTTGCTTCCATGGACATGCCGCTGAAAGATGAGCTTTCAGTGGATTTGTTGCTAGCTTCGCTCCCACCATCATTCAACCCATTTGTCCTTAACTTCAACATGAATCATGCTGGTGCTACTGTAGCTGAGCTGATTAGTCAGCTTGTGACTGCTGAAAGCACGATCAAGAAGGACAATAAGGTTTTGATGGTGAATGCTCCATCTTCCTCTTCTGGGCCTTCTAAAGGTAAGGGCAAGAAAGCCCAAAAGAAGAAGAAGAAACCCCTTAGGCCCACTGGTGGCATTTCGAAGGGAAAGGCCCAAAAGAAGAAGCGTGATCAGAAAGAGGATGTTTGCTTCCATTGTGGCAAAGCGGGACATTGGAGGAGAAATTGCCCAGAGTACAAAGCTACTCTAAAGAAAGGTATCTTTCTCGTTGAAGTAAATCTTTCTATTAATTCTAGTTCTTGGGTACTTGATACCGGTTGTGGGACTCATATCTGTAATGATGTACAGATGCTAAATGAAGTCCAACAACTCAAAGAAGGAGAATGTGTCTTGAAGATCGGCGATGGCTCAAACGTTGAAGCTCGAGCTTTAGGCACAATTAGATTAGATTTAGGTAGTTTTGAGTTAGTATTAAACAAAGTCCTTTATGTACCGAAAATTATTCGTAATATAATTTCAGTTCCAATATTAGATTGTGAAGGTTATGAAACTTATATTAAGAATGGTAAATACTTTATCAAACGGAACAACTCTTCCGTCCATATCGGTACTCTAAGCAATGGACTTTACCTAACTCAAAATATCAATATTATGAATATACAACGAGAAACAAAGCGTAAGAGAGATGACAAAGTTTCAGCTCCCTTATGGCACGCTAGATTAGGACACATTTCCAAGAACAGAATTAGCAAGATAAACACTTTAGGATCATTCTCTGAAAATGATCTCAAAGAGTTAACTTCTTGCGAATCCTGTCTCAAAGGAAAGATGTCCAAAGTTCCTTTTAAAGGAACTGTGGAACGTGCCACTAAGGTTTTGGATTTGATCCATACTGATGTTTGTGGACCGCTTAGTGTAAGCACTAGAAGCAATCATCAGTATTTCATAACCTTTACTGATGACTTTAGTCGGTATGGTTATGTATACTTAATGAAGTATAAATCTGAAGCTTTTGAGAAATTCTTAGAATTTCAAAAGGAGGTTGAGAACCAAACTGGTCACAAGATCAAAGCACTTCGATCTGATCGAGGAGGCGAATATCTTAGTGAAGAATTCCTTAATCATCTCAAGGATAATGGGATTATCTCTCAGTGGACTCCTCCGGGAACTCCTCAGCTTAATGGAGTTTCTGAGAGAAGGAATCGAACCCTACTTGATATGGTTCGTTCCATGATGAGTTTCACTGACTTACCACCTTCTTTCTGGGGTTATGCCCTAGAAAGTGCAGCAAAGATTTTGAATCTTGTTCCCTCTAAGTCAGTCCCTAAAACGCCCTATGAAATGTGGCATGGTAAAATCCCTAGTTATTCTTACTTAAGAATTTGGGGTTGTCCTGCTTACGTGAAGAGGACAGTGGGAGATAAGTTAGAATCTCGTTCTAACTTATGCTACTTTGTAGGTTATCCTAAGGAATCCATAGGATACTACTTCTATGATCAATCTGAACAAAAGGTGTTTGTTTCTAGAAATGCCACTTTTCTTGAGGAACCGTTCCTTAAAGAAAAGAAGGGCAAGATCATAGAATTAGAAGAAGTACAAAATGACCCCACACCACCCACTGAAGAAACGTCCCACTCTGATCAACCACAACCAATCACGAATTTCGATACACACGAAAATCCTCCTCTAAGGCGTTCTGAACGTACTCCTAGACAGCCGGAGAGATGGTATGGATTCTTCCATGAAATCTCTCAAAAGGATAATGATCCTTTAACATATGAGGAGGCACTTTCAGATTCTGACTCTGAACAGTGGATAGAAGCCATGAAATCCGAAATGGATTCCATGAACTCCAACCAAGTTTGGACCTTGGTAGATTTGCCTGATGGGGTCAAACCCATAGGTTGCAAATGGATCTTTAAGAGAAAGCTTGGAGTTGATGGAAGCATTGCAGCCTACAAAGCAAGACTGGTTGCAAAAGGATTCACTCAGAGACCCGGCGTGGATTTTGATGAAACCTTTTCACCAGTTGCAATGCAAAAGTCTATTCGGATCATGCTTGCCATTGCTGCATATTATGACTATGAGATATGGCAAATGGATGTGAAAACTGCCTTTCTCAATGGTAACATTGACAAAGACATTTATATGGAGCAACCCATAGGTTTCACATTTAGTGGGAGTGAGCAAAAGGTTTGCAAACTCCAAAGATCAATCTATGGATTGAAACAGGCTTCTAGGAATTGGAACATTCGATTTGATGAATCAGTCAAAGCGTTTGGCTTCATCTAAATTTCGAATGAATCATGTGTGTATAGAAAGGAATTGGAGACCTCAGTGCAATTCTTAGTACTTTATGTTGATGACATCCTTCTTATTGGGAATTCGAAGGATGACATGAAAGTGACTAAGTTATGGTTATCGAACCAATTCGAGATGAAAGATCTTGGTGATGCGTCCTATATCCTTGGAATTAAAATCTATAGAGATAGATCTAGAAGGTTAATAGGACTATCACAGTCGATGTACATTGACAAAGTATTGAAGAGATTCAATATGGAGTCAGCAAAGGTTAAGAACCTTCCTATGAGTGTAGGAACATGTCTTTCAAAGAAGATGTGTCCTAAGACTAACCTTGAGAAGGAAAGAATGACTCATACACCTTATGCATCAGCAATAGGTAGCATAATGTATGCAGTGTTATGTACTCGACCGGATGTGGCTTATGCACTTAGTGTAACAAGTCGTTTCCAATCTGACCCTGGAGATGGTCACTGGGCTGCCGTGAAGAATATTCTTAAGTACTTGAAAAGTACTAAAGATTTATTCTTAGTTTACGGAGGTCAGAAAGATCTTACTGTCGAAGGATACTGCGATGCAAGCTTTGCATCTGACTTAGATGATTTTAAGTCAATGTCAGGATACATTTTCTGCCTAAACGGCGGAGCAGTGAGTTGGAAGAGTTCCAAGCAAACAACCACTGCAGATTCGACCACTGAGGCCGAATACTTAGCTGCAAATGATGCAGCTAAGGAAGGTGTTTGGATTAGAAACTTCATTCAAGAGTTGAATGTTGTTCCTAGCATGAAAGACCCCATTACTGTGTTTTGTGACAACACTGGGGCGGTTGCTCAAGCAAGAGAACCAAGATCTCACCAACGGACCAAGCACATTATGAGGAAGTATCACCTAATCCGTGATATTATCAAAAGAGGAGATGTGCAAATTGAGAGGGTCACATCAGCAGAGAACGTGGCAGATCCACTTACTAAACCCCTTAGTCGAGAAGCTTTCCAAGGTCATCTTCAGAAGATGGGACTTAGAGTGGCTTTAGAATGGCTTTGACGGGCAAGTGGGAGATTGTTAGGAATAGTGCCCTAGAAAGCCGATTGTATATCCGCTTTGTACTTTTCCTTATATCACAGACAATCTTTGAATAAAATAACGAATTGAGGCAAACACTTCTTTATATGCTCTTGTTTGGTATGCGTTTACTTTAGCTGTGCATGTATGAGAACTCCCCTAATCCTGATGACTTTAGGACTCTACCATTTAGGTGAAATGGTTCATGAAACGAGCCCTATATCACATAAGTCATGATTAGTAAAATACTCCAAGCCGATGAGTCCTACAGACAGTGGGAGTGTCAACCTGACTCCTCTAAGGCTTGCTTGTGGGATCACGCCCTTAAGAAGGACCACCTTGTTTCATGGAGGTGCAAAGTGTATAGTTGATACGTGCGTGATACATGAGGGTGCTTACTTTAATAAGTAAGTTCACTGAGGTGCCCCGTGTGAGAACATTCCTAAATGGGAAAGGAAGTTTCTATTTCAGGAAATGGAAACTTCCAGATTAGGAAATATCTCACGAGTCATTGATGTGATTAATTGATCCTTAGACTTGAGGTTCCTTGTCACTTTATGAGTTAACTCTGTAGTCTTAGGTATGAGCTTTAAAGGGTGTCGCCTTAGACAACTGATTCAAGGCTTATGCTGGGGCTGCACAAGTGATTCATGAAAGTGAATGAGAATCAAGATAGGACCTACACTTGCATTTGCAAGGTGATCTCTTATTGTGTAAGTCATTCATATGCCATATGGAGTCCTTGGCCAAGGCAGTAGATCAAGACATCAAGAAAAGGGTTTCTTGGATTGAGATCAAATGGATATGAAATGCACTTAGCTTTAAGACCGGATTATTAGGGTTCTGATTATTCCCTTGCCCTAGATCGTGGTTGAGAGATAGTAAGTAGGAGGATTGTATCTCACATGAATCAATGACTTAAAGGTTCTGTCGAATCCGAACATTCCAATTCAGCTAGGGGTTAAACACCTGTTGCTAGACTATGGTCGTTTAATCTGTGGACTGATTAATTAATTAGTGAATTAATTAATTAGGGTCACTGCTAATTGAATTGAGAACCTAGAGGGTCACACACAACAACTTGGTTACATGAGTTGAGGCTTGAAAATGATTAAACGAGTTAATCGGACCAAGAGGGTTCCACACGTGTGAATTCACACGTGTGGCTCACGTGAGTGACACGTGTCACTGTGACACGTGTCACACACGTGTATATATGTATATATTAAATAATTAAATTAGTTAATTATTTAATAGACTTTGGTTTAATTTTGAATTAAAAAGAAAGTCTAATTTTGGAGAAAATAATCTAGTTAATTAATTACGAATTAATTAATTAGATAAAATTAAGTTATTTATTTTATAATAAATAAAGTATAAAATTATCCAAAAATAGTTTGGATATTTTTAAGCTCTCTTAAAAGTTGACTAGAATTAGAATTCAAAGTCAAAGTTGGAAAATACTTGATGATCAAGTAATAGGAGAGAGAGGAACCAAATCCTAGTCCAAAAGGGACTAGTTTCGGCCGCCCCTCCCCTTCCTATATATAGGGGAGCTCATGCTCCCCTTTAGAGCTAATTGACAATTCTTGGTTCATGTGTTGAACACCTACCTTTCTCCAAGATTATATTAAACCCTAGGTTAAGCCTAAACACTAACTAGAGAACTAGCATCCTTACTAGTTAGATTGTGATCAAGTTGGTGGACTTTCTCTAGAGACTTCAAGTTAGAAGTTTGAAGATTCGAGCTTTACCAAGGAGAGGGGATCAAGCCGCGAGAAGAGCGTTCTTGGGTGGCTTGAAACGCTTCAAGAAAGAATAAAAGAAAAGTAAGTTTTCTATCTTTACGAATTTGGTTACACGATTGCGAGTTCAAGGTCCTTTTGTTGGGAAAATTTTTTAAATTCCGCTGCTTTCTGATTCGTGTTTTCCAACAACTGCACCCAACCTCGATGTCGTCTCAGACTCGCCACTTGCAACCCGTAGTCAGAGCAACGCGTAACGCAACCACAACAAACAAGAGAGAATCCCATCTCTCAACAAGTAAGAGAGAGAGCCCCGTCCCCCAGCACCCACAAGAGAGAGAACCCCGTCTCTCGAGCAAATATAAAAGAGAGAACCCCGTCTCTCAAGCACATAATTGAGAGAACCCCGTCTCCCAACCTAAGTCGGGCAGATTCCAACATCTCCCAACATTCTAGTTTGAGAAAATCCAGCATTCCTCAAACTCCTAGATTCAAGAGAATCCAGCATCCCTGAATATCTAAATACAAGAGAATCCAACATCTCTCGCGCACAAAACTTAGAAAGATTCCAACATCTTTCTACCACATAAATAGAGAGAATCCTACATCTCTCCAACACATAAAAAGAGGGAACCTAAGGTCTCTCTTACACATAAATCCACTGATCAGTTGTTCATACATACACACATCATAGTAACACTTGACGAAAAGTATGCGATGCATGTTTGGTGTACCTTATACAACTGATATCGGTGTCCCTTGAGTATAGATTCAACTCTCATACCTCAACTCAAGGGGGATATCGCGATGGAATCCCTATAAAACAAGGTTACAGTATGTATGTATGTTATATGGGAAGTTAGTGAGCAATCAAGAGAGTTTTAAATCACATAAGCATGAACAGTTCACATAAGTACATAACTCATTCATTTCAGCAACAGTTCATAACAAGTAGAAATTTCAAGTTACAAATACTAGATCAGGTATCCAAGTTATCACAATTAAAATAGCAGTAGTCATCACCCACATCAACCAAAACAAGGTAGGAGTATTTAAACGATGCATGTATGCAAATGCCATGAATGCTTGGTGTACCGATCACCGTAGTGTCAAACTCTTGACAGGAAGTTGAAATGAAGCGGTAGGAGTTGATTAAGCCGACAATGATGCAACCCTCGTCATCTGGACCTCTTTGTCTTGAGTCTTTTCATAAAGTGGTAACTCAACAACGCTTGTTTATCACCAAACCCCTTGCTAGACCGTAATCCTTGCTCAACTAGAATCATCCTCAGTTTCTCCCAAGAATTCTCATTTATGTGTTAAATCTTAGTCTGCTCCTCTTCAAGGAGTTGTCCATGGTTCGTTTGTCAATTAGATATTTACCTCAGAGTTTCGTTGGATGATCGTGGTGCTAAGTACTTCCCAAAGCAATCCATGGTATATAATTCTAAAACTTGAATAAAGTCTTTCAGCATCTAACTGTTATATTCCCGCATCAACAATGTCTTCCATCTCATCTTAGAGAAACACCCAAAGAGCTAACAACCAATCTTGTCTTGTCGTTCGTTAACTCTAAATGGCACCAAAACCTTCAACACTCACCGATGGTTTGTAGCTCGTTGCTTAAGTAACATGGTTACCTATCCACATCCCTTGAACTTGATCGGATCGTATTTGATCGGATTCTTCTACATTAACTCGTTTCCATCAACAAGGTGACTACTTCCAAATAAACGAATCATCAAGGTGAAAATTCATCAAACTCCATCTTTCAATTGACTTTAAGATAGTAAATCAACATAGCAAATCTCAGTCCTTCAACTCTGAACCTTTTCATGACCATTGATCTTGGTAAAGAATCCTTTCATCTTCGAATTATGGCGTGTTTCCGTTGTAGTACCAATAGGTAGTGTTGACGGAGGGAAATCTTAGTGTTGACTCATAGGGCACCCTGAAATTCGAACACTAAATTCGATGCATGCTGGTTAAAGATGCGAATGAAGTGTAACAAGTATATCACGTAAATGCAACAATTTATTGTAATTTATAAAGCACATAAAATAAGATGTTGCATAATCAAAGTCACAATGGGCACACAATCATATAATCACGAAACAATTCATGCCGAAGGATCAAAATATCAAGTCAAACAAATGCAATGCGCAGTTATTCCTATGCCGTACGACCTAGACAGACTCAACACGACTCAAGAGCTCGGTTTTGCAACCTAGAGCTCTGATACCACTTAAGGATGTAACACCCCAAACGGAGGATGCCACATCCCCCGCACTATGACCCAGACCCAGAACATGAAATGGAAATCCATGCCCGAATCCGAATCAGAGCGAACGGGAGACCAACTCACACACTAGGCTAGGCGGATCTAACTTGACAAAAACTCAGAGTGCGGAAGCAATTAAAACCAACAACAATAGATAGCGGAAGCATTTAAAACAAAACATGCAAAGCAGGTGACGGGTTCAACTAGCATAGATACCTAATCCCGAATATCGACATACATAATCCAACATAATAAACAACATAAATATCATCAATATCTAGTAACAACCAAATACTAGTTTACTAACCCCATACGGGTTGAAGTCTAAATAGAACATAAACATAATCTGCAAATGTGAAACATAAATACATAAAATAAGTAGAGTATGCGATAAATGCATCCTAACACCTACTAGACTGACAAGTGTGACTCAGAAGACTCACTTCCGCCTAGCTCAAGCCAAAAGAACCTGCAACTAAAAGATAAAATGAGGTGTCAGTCAACTGACTGAGTGAGGGGGCTAACGCACACCCACAATATATATATAGAGCACAACACATATCATAAGGGTGGACTCATGAACCGGGATTAGGGTTTTGCACGCCAAAACAGTTGAAATACCCAAAATAGTATAAGTTTGGAAAACCATTTAGAGAAACCTATCCCGTTTCACAAATCCCAGACATTCATAACATATACCCGGCGAGTACGGGCTTCCAACCTTTACTCCTCATAACTGAACAGAACATAAAACAGAATCAATCCATCCTCTACTCCAATGATGGAAGAGCCACGCGTTGGCCCTAACCATCAATAACATACATACAAACCCTCAAGGGGTAGCGAACCCACAAGAGTCCTCCCCGGCTGTACACCGAAGGCTCAAGATATCACGCCTCCCTCATCGCCCTAAGGTCGCGCAATGATATCTCAAATGGAACTAGCACAGTGGCTTATCCGACGGCCCTATGCCGTGCCGGTCTCCACTCGTACCAGCTCCTGGATCCACATGACATAACATAACATATACCAACTTTCATGGCAATCTCGCTACATAATCATAACATAACTTAACTTTCCGAAACAGCTTACATATGCTTTCATATCTAATTTTCCAAAACAGAGTTGTTTCACAAGGTCATAAACATATCTGTAGCACCCGAGCGTAAGGTACCACATCCCCCGCACCGGGACCCGACCCGTATATGAAATGGAAGTCCATACACGTGCCAAATCCACGGCGAACGGGGACACAACACACACGCTATGCTAGGCGGGACTAACCCTTGAACCAATCAACTCAAGAATCATAAAATCAGAGTTAAATAAAATTTGCGGAAGCAAGAACTACATAGCATATATACAATGAGCTAACAAGCTCCAAAAATAGATATACAAAAGCATTCCATAATCAACGGCGCTCATGGCCTACAAAAATCATAACGCTCCAAGCATAAACTATAATCATATACAAAATATCAACAAGAGTATGAATATGAGACTGAAAAGAAGTGCTAAACACGAATGCACGACCTAGACGACTTGTATTCCCGCCTAGCACTCCTATACCTGCACAAAACAGCTGAAAACAACCGGGTTCAGTCTAAAAGAGACTGGTGGGTATAAAAACGGGGCATAAAATATATAATATCGCATAAATTAAACACATACATGCAAGCCCTAATCCCGTGTGAAGTTTTAAGGATTTACCAAATGGTTAAAACAAAGAAGACATCAACGGGATTACGACGTTCATTTTCATTCATAATTGTTCATAAGGGTTTAAGCTCGGCGAGTGAGCGTGCACAATCTCCAACCTTCTCCTCGTGTAATCATATCATAATTATTGGTTATCATACATATCTTTCGTGCACATACATAAATGATCATAATCATACATATACACCTTTTTCCTCCGGGTGGTGGACAAGTTAGCTAGACCTGACCACCGGAACATACATAATGGCTAGTGAGGTACATGAATCCTCAAAAGCCCGACCTGCGTTTCCTCGTCAAAACTCCTAACGAGGTCCGTATCGTCGTAGATTTGGTTGGAACTAGTATATGGGATCCCCGTCAGCCCTTGCTTCCTCGGTTAGCCACATATACTAAGTCCCGGGGCCCGTGAATATAACATACATACAATCTCGCCAAAACATAAGGTAGGGTTTCATAAATAAAAGGGGTCATACGTTTGAAATCATTTACCCAAAATGACTCGATTTATATAAATATACTATTTTGGCTTAAAACTTTGCACATAAGGGATTTATAGGGTTGTTTTAACTAGTAGAAGAAAAACCCACCTTTACCAAAGCAAAAGAAAGGTACAAGCGTCTCAAAGCTCGCCCCCGTCTCCGACCAAACCCGAATCTGTGCACAAGAAAAGGTATGAGACTCAATGACCACATATGACGCTCGGCAATGAAGTGCATATGACATGAATGCATAAATGATCATATTATATCATAAAAATGTTCATGTGCACGATTAAGGAATTTAAAACATATAATTCAAATCATTCATTCATATGTTTCATTTGATTTCATAATTTCGTAAATTCATAACATTCATATAATCTTCATAAATTCATATAAATTCCATAAATTCATAACATTCATAGGTTCATATAAATTTCATAATTTCAAATCATTCATAATATTCATAAATTCATAAATTCATATA
The DNA here is from genome assembly GCA_037501455.1 of Lantana camara. Classification (NCBI taxonomy): domain Eukaryota; kingdom Viridiplantae; phylum Streptophyta; class Magnoliopsida; order Lamiales; family Verbenaceae; genus Lantana; species Lantana camara. The sequence goes on from CM074863.1 coordinate 78,357,186, forward strand.
TTCATAACATTCAAAACATTTATAATGCATATCACTTAATCTAAAATTCATTTAAGAAGCATAACACATATTATTCAATTTCACATTTAGGAATAAAATAAATAGAACGTTCAATCAAAAGTCAGTAGAATAAATACGCGAAATAGAATTCAATTAATTTCAATAATTAAATTAAATCAAATAATAATTAAAATATATAAATAAATACATATAATATAATATATATATATATAATCATATCATAATTATAATATACAATATATATAATATATACATATATAAACACGTACACACCCACACATGCATGCAATACATTTTTCATGCAATATATATATACTACATATATTATACACATGCAACACTCACACCACAACACAAAACCATACACACAACACAGACATATACATATATATACAGCCATACAACTACAAAACAGTAGCAGCAAAACAGCAGTACACACACGCCGGGAAGAAGAAGAAGACGCAGGAACAGTTTAAGAAAAACGGGGGGACACCCCCGTGTCACCCTCCAAAACTAGACCGAGACACCCCCGTGTCTCGGTACAGAATTCCCAGACCACACAGCACCCCCGTTCCTCGCTGGAACGGGCAGGAATAGCACGCCCGTGTCGTGCAGCAGCAACTCCAGTTCTCGGCCAACACAAACGCACAGAAACAGGGCAGAAAAAGGCAGCCACTTCATGCAAGAAATTCAGGCAAGAAAGGTAGCAAAATTGAGCAGGAAAAGCTGCTAGAAACTCATCTAAACTACCCCCACAAGGACAAGGAATGACAGCAAAAGCATGAAGGGAAAAACAGCAAAATGACAGCAACTCTGCGTGAAGAAAAACAGGGCACAGTTGCGGGAAAAACAGGGCATGCCGGCTCTCAACCCACGCGACTCAGATCAGGTCCAAAAAGCCAACAAATATGCAGCAAAACATCATATATTCAACAAGGAATCAGTTCCAAACAAGCTCACACCAGAAGGAAGCCATACGTGACCAACATGTGGGATTTTCTCAAAATTTCATAAGTGATATCTCATATATATCTCAGCAAACACGAAAGCAATGTTCATAATTGATATGAGGATGTTAAAACAATTAATCTCAGCCTTGGAATCAAACAAAATCATTAAGAATCAAAGAAGTTCAAGAATTTGCCCAAAATTCTATATTTTCGGTAAACCGTCCAGAAATGGAGAAACCATGATCAAAATCATGAATGGAAAGATGAAAATGATCAGAATTAATCATACAATACAACCCTAAGCTTACCTTGTTGATTGGATGAAGTTTGGATGAGATTTGAGCTCCAAAATCTCCAAAGGATGAAGGGTTTCGGGTCTGGAGAGAAAGCAGTAGCTTTGGCTGATGTTTGGGGATGGAGTGATGATAATCTCGGTCAAGGCTTGAAATATCTAGATAGATGGTTGAGTTAGGGTTTAAAGGAATCAAACCATGGTTAATTTGGTTGTGGTTTGGCCAAGTTATGGATGAATTAGTGTAACAAGGTCAAGTTGGTCTCCATTTCATTTTTCGGTTGGATTTCGGAGTTTCAAATGAATTAGGAAAATTATAAGGCTAAGTTTACTAAACTCGAATATTCGTTACAAGTTTAGCGGAGTTGACGGAACTCGAATCCGAGTTCCCGAGCTCAAGATATTAAATTCGGAACCAAGGGTACGCTAAGTGCTCGTTAGCTCCCGTTTTGGTTCCTCAAAACAAATTAAATCCGTTAACTAATCAAATGAATTCGAAAACGTAAATTGAGCATAGAATCATGTTCATAACACATATATGTACAACATATTACAAAATCGTAGCAATTTGATATCATATCATATAAGAACGAAGCACAAAATAAACGAACAAACTTAATCATGCAATTCATGCATAATGTATAAAATTCCCATGCACAATTATGATTTCATGCATAATTATATTAAACCCATGCAAAAATTGAAATTCATGCATAAATATATTAGGTTGCATGCATAATTAAATTCTCCATGCAAAATATATTGTACGTATAAAATATATATATCTATATAAATAATCAATTAATTAATATAACATATAATTAATTAACATATTATATAATTAGCATAATCATTGAATTAGTAACAATAATTAAACACATATGTATATATATATATATATACGAGACATATATATATAATGAATAATATTAAAATAAAATAATATAATATAATAAAATAATAACAATTATAATAAAGTTAAATATAAAACACGTAAAAACAATTAATTCGCGCAATTAGGTAAACACATACGCTCTACCTTTACGTCCGAAAAGTCGGGGCGTTACAATATCATATCCAACACATACGTATATAATAGATATACTCGCATGCAGGGGTTGAAATCAGCATATTAAGGTCATAGGTCGCATAACTATACAAAATCCTAAACCTCACCTCGTGAAAGTAGAGTCTGAGAGTGTGAAGGGCCAAACACTCTAAACCTCGGACCCATCGGCACCACCAAACTCTGTGACAAGACATACAGAAGCCCAGACTTAGACTCTATATGAACCAAACAAGACGCACGGCGTTGCTCAACATGATCGTGGTTATGCATAAGTGTTCATGTTGTGCTTGGATGAGGTGTCGTGGTCATTCAAGGCAAATCAATGCTCAACAAGGTCATATTTACAAGCAACCATCATGCAATTCCATATCCAAAGATGCAAGATCAATTTAGGAAGTCAATGTATTCAGAAAATGCATATTAAATCATCCAATATCACAGGGTTCAATTATAATGTTAGAATTAAGCATCAAGTTCATGTCGAGTTATAAAGTGCATAAGTAAGAGCAACTTGATTATATAAACATACAAAGTTGTTGTACGTAGATGGCATGCTTGATACAAATAAAGAGTGCATTTAATTCACTTAAAGTCATACTTTACAACTTCACAAAATGTTTGGTACACAAGCTCAAGTCACATTCATAGTTTCATAAATATTACACTAACACCCCTTCATATCTAAACACATATCATAAATTCATCACATCGGGATTCAAATTGTAAATCGAAACATTCATGCATATCACAATCCATTCAATACATGTTTTCATATACGATTGGAATACATCTCGATCAACAAATCAACAATAACCAATTTATTTGCACTTAAAACAATTAATTCAAATAATCACAATTACGCAAAATAATTCGTAATAAATAAACCGAGTGTCCGATTAACGAACGGAAAGTGGCGTTGAACTCACCACAACGAGACGAACATTCTGACCAAACGCCGCCGGAACTCCACCACTGTAGCTACCGGAATTTGGCCGGACCGCCGACGGGCCACCGTCAAAAGTCGCCGGAAAAATCCCGAAAAATCATTCCTGAATGAAGTCTTCGTGCCCGTTCTGAATCCTCAATCAATTTCTGGAAATTCGAAGCCGATTGTCCTAGATCTGAAATCTAAGAGCACGAAAACCCTAAATCTTCAAACTCAAATTACTTCCAAACCGGTGAACCAAAATGCGATCGGAAAGAGGTGTTGACTTACCCATGATGAGCTCTTCAAAAGCCCTAAGGTAGCTTTCCGGAAAAATCCTCGGAGCTAGTGCCGCCGTTGCACCGCCACTTTGCCGCCGCCGATCCGCCGCCAAACCACCGAATCTGGAGTCGCCTGATCACAGGTCACTAGTTCTCGTCGTTCCGAACAACTTTCGTGAAGAGCCCGAGACCAAAAGATGGCCGGAAAAGGCCCCCGTTGGCCGCCGAAGTTTCTGCCGCCGCCGCTACAGTAACTCGCGCTGACGCCGCGAGCTTTGGGAGGCGCGTGCGGCGCCGTCGCTTCTCCGATTGCCACGAATCCGACGTCAACCGAAGCCGCTGGAAGTCTACTTTCTGGGTCCAAGGCGCGTGTACCAAGAAAATGGCCGTAAAATACCCCGAAACGCCGGCGAAGTGGCGGCGGTCTGACAGCTCCGCCGCTGCTACTGAAATCCGGCCATAACTCCGCCACCGTTCATCTTTAGGCCGTGAAATTGGTACTCTTACGTCGGTCTCGCCGAGATAATCGAAATGAACTATTCGTTTGTTGAATTCCGTCGAGAAACAATCGAGTTATGGGCTCGTAACCGAAGCCGCGATAGTAACCCGCGGGAGAGAGAAAGTGGGAGAGGAGAGAGAGAGAGAGAAAAAGGGATTGGGAGAAATGTCTCTTGTGCACAAGCTAAATACAACCGGGTATCCTTATCGCGTAGCAAGGATAAATATCGCGTACAATTAATCGTAAATAAAATTAGTAAAGTTACGAATAAACATTGAAGCTCCGAATTAATTTTACAAATAAAAGTGAAATAGAGATTTACCAATTAGAGTTTAATTCAATTTAATTTTGGAAACCTTTCATACAATTTAACGACACTTCGTAAACACATAATTGACAATTAATCTCAAGGAATTCAAGTAAATCGAAATTAAACAAGTTAAGTAACATGATGGATTTAAAATCAACTTGACAATTATTTCATGGAATAAATTTGAATTAAATCAAATTAGGTAGTTAGGGTTAAATATGCGTGTAATTAATCAAGTTGACAATAATCTTAGAATAATTCGAATGAACACATATTAAATTGGATTTACATTAAATCACATAATTTAAGAACTCTTAAATTAAACACACATAAGTGTAGAGACTTACTTGTTGATGTCGTAAGAACGCCCTTCGAGAAAACGGGGCGTCACATGGAACATCCTTCTGTGTCCTTCAATTAGCGACACGCTGCCCTTATTCAAATCTAACTTGAAGCATAATCGGGAATCTCGTAGTTTTCCAAATAACTTCTCGATCAGCGGTAGGGGATATCATATTTTTCTTACTATCAGGGAATTCAATTCCCTTCGTATCATTATACCAACTGGATGTTTCACATAACGTGAGCGTTTCCTACAACAACGCGCTATGGTAGTTACACCTCAATTTTATAACTTTAATAGGTTACTTCTTCCATCCTCTTTTACTCAGTCAGAGTTGTTCATTATGGTTTTCTTCAAAAGTGGTCTTACTTCCCTCATGGTTTTCCTCTCCAACATTTCATTCATTTCATGATATTTCATCCAAATCTCACACACACACACACTAAAAATCGGTCCATCACACCAAGGAAGGAAGGAAGAGATTTTATCATAATTCAAGCTAGAATTCAAGTAGGAGATTTGCATAAGTGGAGCATCTCATAATTTCATCCTTTCTTTCTTTCATAAACTCTTGAGATTTACGTGAGTAGGGTTTTATGCTTATGGTATGAATTCTTGTATGTATGTAATTAGAAGCATGCTTAGGACCTTTATACTTGAAAGTTTTGCTTGAAATCTTGAGTTATATGGAAGTTGGAGACATGAAATTTTATGGGGTTTGAATGTTGATTCTTGATGATCTACGTATGTTTCCTTGGATTAAATGTTACCTAAATGATGTCTCCAAGTTATATGCATGATATATGATTGTTTTAGAGCAGTTTGGTTGAGTTTGCTTTGGGTTTTGATCCCTTTTCTTCCCTCCACGAAGCAACCCCTGTTTTGCCCCCTTTTCCAGCCCTGGAAGGGTACCCGGGCGGGTACTTTTGTGCCAAAAAGCTTCTGGACAGCTTTACCCGGTCGGGGAACTTTTCCCTTGAATTTTTCCCGGCTGGGTACTCCCTCATCCGAACTCCGATTGACCTGATATTTGAACCCACAGAAACCTTTTGAAGTCTAGAAAAACCTCTAAGTTGAATCACCTCAATATATTTTCCCATTTGTGAGGTATTATCAATTAATTTTGGTGTCACCACTTTACCGACAAACTTCTTTCACCCAACTTCAAGCTTACGCCATTTTCTCCTCGCTTTGAACTAGAAAACGAGCCATATATCATCGGAAAGGTATTTGTGTCTAGTTTCATTCCCAACAAACAAAAATCAATTCCCACATTTAGAATTAAACATATTCCAGTTTTCACTTAGCATGTAAGTTTCCAAAAATTATCCGTTTTTACCAAACTTCACCAAAACCTCTCTTATCGCATGCCTTTCACTCTCTTGGCTCCCATATGTGAATTATATGATATATATACTTGTTTAATTGATAATCATGATCCTACTTGACATTTTCTTAAGTGTTATTGAATGCCTTATTGATCATGACTTTGTTGTGCGTCGTAAATGGTTCATACGAGTCGTGTCTCACGAACACTTGTCCTTTTTACACAGATTGTCTTCCCGCTGATGAGAAGCAAGCTTCATAGTTGTATCCTTGTTAATTGTCGGCATAGGTGAGGTTTAATTACTAGATATATGGAACCCGCACGACCCCTACATGATGTTTTCGGCCAAAATGTACATATACATATATATGTATATATCTATATATCTTTCTCAAAACCTTTATCGATTGCAAATGATTTATCGTGACATATTGAACTTATTGTGATTGATTGATTGATAAGGCGAGTAAAGCATGTTCACTTTGGGCCCGAGGGTAGTGTATTGAGTAATCCGGGGAGGCATCGGGCCGATGGTGATCTCTTGCACTATCCTCACCTATTGTTGGGGTCACCCCTGAATCCACCAGGAGGTTTGGTGGAGGAAGGAGCCCGTCGGGCATAGGGACTCATGAACCCTATGCCCAGATTGATTGGGTGGTGGGGCCTTGCAATCCCACCATCAACTGGAGGAAGAAGGGTTCATGAAACTGCTAATTGTGCACTGTAGCAACTTGCATGATAACTATTGAATTGAAACCTAAATATTGATTGTTCACTATTGGTGTAAGGTTGGAGAATTGCCCTCACTCGTTGGGCCACTGATTGAAGTGAATTGTAATTGATTGTATTGCTAAATTGGATAGTTGTAGTTCCGGGCGAGATCTATTCTAATATTGAACTTATATTGGTTCTTTTATAAAACCTTACCCGAGACTATAACTTGCATGACATGTGAGCTCATACTTATTTAAACCCCTCACTCAGTCTTCATAGACTGACACCTCACATTTTCAGGTTGCAGGGTTCGTGCTAGGCGGGATAGAGTCTTTCATGTTGGGTATAGCACGTGTCTTTCTCATTTTCTTGTACATTATTGATGCATATATAGATTGTTATAGCTTTTGGTACTTTTGTATGTTGTGTTTTGGTTTTGGAAGGTTGAATTGTATACACAAGTAATGAAGTTGAACTTGAAGGGTGATAATGAAATGCATGTACCTTATGCTTCCGTTTTATTATTTGTGCATGTTGGTATTAAATGAGGGTTAGTCCCGCCTAGCTAGTGGTTTCTTTTCTTTTGTCACCCATTCGCCATAGTTTTGGTTCATGTACAGATTATCCATTTCGTATGTGGACCGAGCTATAGTGCGGGGGTATGGCATCTCGGCCTTCCGGGTGCTACATGTCCACTGAGAGATAATCCCATTATCTTTGAGATGATTAAGGAATTATTCACTAAGATACTCGCCTCCTCGATCAGATCGAAGTGCTTTGATCTTGTGACCAGTTTGGTTCTCAACCTCCTTTTGAAATTCTAGGAATTTCTCAAAAGCTTCAGATTTATACTTCATTAAGTATACATAACCATAGCGACTAAAGTCATCGGTAAAGGTAGGGGTGTAAACGGATGTTAAACGGATCGGATGTATGATTACCATATCCTTATCCGTTTATGAATCGAACGGATTCGGATAATATCCTCTTTAAGCGAATTCGGATAATATCCTCTTTACACGGATATAAGGCGGATTCGGACGGATGTCGGATTTTAATCGGATTTTCAACTATTCATTTATAACATAAATTATTTAATAGTTATATAAGGGTAAATGTATGTATATTAGATCGAGGGAGAAATAATAACTATGTCTCTCTTCATATATATCAATTTCTTTTTTCTTAGTTAATATAGAGATACTGTGTGATCGATTATAAATTTTTTATATAATTGATTTGGAAATATAATAATTTAATCAATAATATACTATATGTAATTTATATTATTTTGTTAAATAGAGAAAGACTAATAATATAAAATACATGTATACACATATATGTATATGTATATTAAGAAAAACATGTGTGTTTATATATATTTTTAATATAATATATTATTTATCGGATACGGATTACGGATAAATCGGATAACGGATATGTTAACGGATATTTACACGGATCGGATGATAAACGGATCGAATGTGTGATTACCATATCCTTATCCATTTATTATTCGGATGTCTATAATCGAATACGGATAATATCCTTTTTAATCAAATTCGGATAATATCCTCTGTAAACGAATTCGAATACGGACGGATATCGGATTTCCGAATATCCATTTACAGCCCTAGGTAAAGGTTATGAAATACTGATGATTGTCTCTTGTGCTTACACTAAGCAGTCCACAAATATCAGAATAGATCAATCCAAGACCTTAGTGGCACGTTCCACGGTTCCTCTAAAAGGAACTTTGGACATCTTTCCTTTGAGACAGGACTCGCAAGAAGTTAACTCTTTGAGATCATTTTCAGAGAATGATCCTAAAGTGTTTATCTTGCTAATTATGTTCTTCGAAATGTGTCCTAATCTAGCATACCATAAGGGAGCTGAAACTTTGTCATCTCTCTTACGTTTAGTTTCTCGTTGTATATTCATAATATTGATATTCTGAGTTAGATAAAGTCTATTACTTAGATTACAGATGTGAACGGAAGAGTTATTCCGTTTGATAAAGTATTTATCATTCTTAATATAAGTTTCATAACCTTCACAATCTAAAATTGGAACTGAAATTATATTACGAATAATGCTCGGTACATAAAGTAATTTATTTAAGATTAACTCAAATTACCTAATCTAATCTAATTGTGCCTAAAGCTCGAGCTTCAACATTTGAGCCATTGCCGATCTTCAAGACACATTCTCCTTCTCTAAGTTGTTGGACTGCATTTAGCATTTGTACATCATTACAGATATGAGCTCCACAACCGGTATCAAGTACCCAAGAACTAGATATAGTAGAAAGATTTACTTCAATGAGAAACATACCTTTCTTTAGAGTAGCCTTGTACTCTGGGCAGTTTCTCCTCCAATGTCCCGCTTTGCCACAATGGAAGCAAACATCCTCTTTCTGATCACGCTTCTTCTTTTGGGCCTTCCTCTTCGAAATGCCACCAGTGGGCCTAAGGGGTTTCTTCTTCTTCTTTTGGGCTTTCTTGCCCTTACCATTAGAAGGCCCAAAAGAGGAAGATGGAGCATTCACCATCAGAACCTTGTTGTCCTTCTTGATCGTGCTTTCAGTAGTCACAAGCTGACTAATCAGCTCAGCTACAGTAGCACCAGCATAATTCATATTGAAGTTAAGGACAAATGGGTTGAATGATGGTGGGAGCGAGGCTAGCAACACGTCCACTGAAAGCTCATCTTTCAGTGGCATGTCCATGGAAGCAAGTTCCTCAGTAAGGGCGAGAAACTTGAGTCCATATTCATGGACATTTGAACCTTCCCTCATTCTCAAGTGGAACAATTCCATTGAAGTGTTATACCTTGTAACACTTTCATGAGGGCGGTAAAGTTGCTCTAAGTGGTCGTAAATCTCCCAAGCGAATTGCATGGCCTCATGTTGCCTTTGCAAGCCCGGAGACATGTTAGCCAACATAAGGCAACGGGCTTGGAAATTATCATCCTTCCACTTCTGGATCGCGTCCCGCTCGGCCCGAGTGGGAGCTTTCCCATTGGGACTAGGCTCCCCTTCGAAGAGAACATAAGTTCTCTTCTCAGAATCTAAAATGATTTTTAGATTCCTCAGCCAATCAGAATAGTTGGGACCAGTCAACTTGTTTGACTCGAGGATCGTTACAAGAGGGTTTTTGGTTGCCATTTCAAAACACGTAGAGAATCACAGAATCTACGACCTAAATGGTAAAACAGAGAACTAGTGAGCATGCTGAATTATAACGATATACAAAAGTTAAGGTCTTTAATCTAACGTAACTCCCACTGTTTTTCAGAGATCTATAATTTCCAAAGATCTAAGAGGAACACGTTTCCCAATGGGTACTAAGATCCTAAACATTTTACCTCGAACCCACGACTCGTGGACATTATAAGTAAAACCCTAGGTAGGTACAACTTACCAATTCTAACACCTTTAGAACTCTTAGTAATTATTTTTTGCATCACCTATCTTTCAATTTGGACCCACGACTCGTGCGACATCCATATTTACTTAGCCGTTAAGCTAGACCCATCAATCATAAGATCATGATCAAAACTTAGTTCGAACGACCCACGACTCGCGGACATCGCCCTTGCCAAAATTGACCACGAAATATTGATCATTTAAAATGATCAATTAGGTAACTAAGAACTAATAAGCTCCACTAGTTATCCCACGACTCGCGGACAATAACTAGCTTCACTTACTAAACTTAAAACCTATTGATGGAATGCTAGGAATTTAATTCAAAATTTGCACCTCGAATTAAACACCTATTTATTCGAAATTAGCTTAATATTTAATGGGAATTTTTCAATTAACCGGAGAGTTGTCCGGTTCGACCTCACCAACATATATGTTATCCAATTTAATTAGTCTTGAATAATACAAGTACAACTTAAATGCATTTCACACAAGCACTTAGCAGATAACATGTCCTAGCATGATACTAACATGTGATGATCATGGGTTCTACCTATCTTATGCGTGATATGTGGGAGCCACTCCACAATCACAAGTTCTAACATACATGCCACATAAATAGTTTAAATCACATAAGGGAAAGCTGTAACAAAATACGAGCCCTATCTCTATTACATTTTCAATTGAGATTCCCCTCCCTAACATTTTGAGGGGTCTTCACTTATGGCCTCCTTGTTACTTGAATTGTGGTCAATCTTACTCCATGGGTGCACTGTCTCCAAAATGAAAATAAAACATCACCACCTATTCTACTCTCAAAAAAATGAATTAGTACTGAAAAGTAATAAGGCTCAATCTTCATATTGGCCTTAGAAAAATACACGGGGCATACCCCGGCCTTAAAAACAGTAATATAGAAAGCTACATAATAAATCACATAACAGTACGCACATAAGTGAGGGTCCAACCTCAATTGAAAAACGCAACTATAGGGGTCCAACCCCAATTTAAACCATCCATGTGCATAAATTAAAACCATACATAAGTCTAAGCCCATGATCACCTAACATGCATGTGATGCCCCGACCTTTCAGGCCGTACAGGTATGACGTATGTGTTTACCAAATTGCGCGAATTAATTGTTTATACGTGTTTTATATATTTAATTTTATTTTAAATATTAAAACGGTAATTATTTATATCCTAAGTTATTTAATATTAAATATTTCATTTATTTCGTCCATTTACTTTAATTGAAATTAATTAGTGCACTATGTTATTAAAAGCATAATTAATACATGCATTTTATTTATAATTTATATACGAATTTAAATTTTATATTATTTGGAAATGTATGGATTTATTTAAATGTATTGCTTATGAGTGATATAAACGTGCTTCGTTTTTATATGATTTGATACCGAAATTTCGTGAAAATTTAATATGTTGGAGATATACATGTCTTGTCTTGTATATGAATATATGTTCGTTTCATATTTTCGGGTTCGTTTGCATGAGTTTCGAATTTATTTTGATTTTTGGAATCCAAATCGGGGGCTAACGAGCAATTAGCGCACCACCCTTGGTTCCGTATTTAATATCTTGAGCTAGGAAACTCGGATTCGAGTTTGTCAACTTCGTTGAACTCGTATCGAAAATTCAAGTTTGATGGACTTAGCCTTATATTTTCCAAATTTATTTGAACCTCCGAAATTCAACCGAAACACTCCACGGATGCCTAATCTGCCACGTTTTACTAAAATAGCCATAACTCTTTCAAATCTTGACCAAATTAACCATGGTTTGAACCTATGGAACCCTAACTCAACCATCTAGCTGATCATTATCCTCCCTAACCGAACCACACTTTCTCACTTAGAGAAATTCAGCCATCTTTCCCCTACTTTCCAGTTTTCCCGTAGCTCAAGCCAATCCTTGGAGATTCAAGCCCAAATCTCTTCCAAACCTCCATTAATCCAGATTAGGCTTGTATTATTCATCCATTATAAGTCATTTTCATTCATTCATCCCTAATTTTCATCATGGTTTCATGGATATATGGCTGCCTTGAAGAGATACTTAGGTTATGGGTTTGTAGGTTGATCTCTTTCAATTCTTGATGAATTTGATTGATTCCAAGCATGAATATGATTGTCTTGATCTCTTCTTTGCATTTATGGTGATGTATTAGCCTGTAGTTGAGGGATTCATGGGTTACCATTAATGAGATATAGAAGTTATATCATGAAATGTTCACCTATACCTTCATCTCACGTATGAGCTTGCTTGGGGCTGAATTTGTATGTTGATTTGGAGTCTTTTTGTTGCATATTTGTTGCCTTGTCTTACCTGAATATGTTGGTTGGAGATTGGCCTGGTGTTGCTCTGTTTTTGGCTCAGTTTGCTGCGTGTTTTTGTTATTGCGCGCAGGTCGCGCCCGCGACCTTCTTCTCATTTAATTCAGTCGCGCCCGCGACTGATATTTGAGCTGCTCACGTATTCTGCAAAATTTGATCAAAAATTTTGAATTTAATGTGTAGCGGCCGCTACCATTTCATGAAGAAAATGGGTCGCGGTCGCGACCCCTGCGTGAGCTACAAAAATTTCAGTTTTGTCAAATTATGGTGTAGCGCTTGGTTTGATCATTCTTTCCTCTTTTTTAATGTTGCATGCATGGATATTAATGGCATTTGTTTTCCTAATTAGATGCATGATTGCATGCATGGAAATAGGTGAATCTTTAGTGCATGCCTAATTGCTCATTTTGTGTAAATTGCATGCTTTTGTATGTAGCAATTTTATTTCATGCATAATTGTTTCAATTTGTGGTAAATTGCATGCATGGTTACATACACCTATATTTAAATATATATATAAATATGATTTGGTATATATATTTAAGTATTGTTTAATTTATTTAAATTTTAGAATTTAATTGTTATCTATTTTATGTTATTTAATTTCCGAACATGACTTAAATGTTTCTATTTGCCTATTTTCTAATTGTATTCATGTTATACTACGTGTTATGATTGTATTTGAAATTCGTGGATCAATTGATTTAAATGTGAAGGTTATGAACTTGAACGGCTTTAAATGATTCTTGAAATGAATGAAATGAACGTTTATATGTCTTTAAGACATTAATAGTGCACATGAACATGTTTATTACATAACTTACTCTTTTATGCATTCATATCATGATCATTTCATTGTCGAGTGTCTTAATTGGTCATTTTGAGTCTCACTTCACCTTTCTTGCACAGATTTTGATCCCGTTGGAGATGAGGCCGGTCCTTGAGGCTTTCGTATCTTTTTTTTGTCAGTTCGAGGTGGGTTTCTCTTCTATTTAGATAAAATGACCCAATATACCCTTATGTGTAAAGTTTTAGCCAAAGATATAATTATCTATCTATATATATTGAGTCATTTTTGGGTAAATGATTTCGAACGTAAAACCCTTTTTCTTTTAATACCCTACCGATTGTTTTGGCGAGTATTGATTGATTGCACTGATTGAGGCCCGGGGTTCTTGGTGTGAGTGGCTATCCGAGGAAGCATAGACTGACGGTGATCCCTGACACTAGTCCCCACCAAACTACGGTGATACCGGACCTCGCCAGGAGATTGGCGGGGAATGGGAGCTGAGCGCCATCTGGGGAGTCATGTAACCCTTTTTGGTCAATGATTGGGTGGCCGGGTCTTGCAAACCTGTCCACCAACCCGGAGGAAGAAGGTGTATATGACCGTTTGAATATAATCGATTGTTTGTGCACAAAAGAATGATATGTATGAAAAGACTTAATGAATGAATGATTGTTGAACTACACAAGGTGTTGGTTGTAATGAATGAATGATTGTTGAACTACACAAGGTGTTGGTTTGAGATAATGCACGCCCACTCGCCGGGCCACTAATGACCTATTGAAAAAAATTGATTGTTATAATCCCTTTCAATGATCTCTTTATTTCACCCATTTGGGAAATGCTTCTAAAACCTCGCTTGGGATTATAATCTTCATGTGATTACTTAAATACTGTTGTATAATATATCTTTGCCGATGTTTTATACCCACCAGTCCCTTTTGGACTGAACCCGTTTGGTTTTCAGTTGTGTTGTGCAGGTGTCGGGGAGCTAGGCGGGAATTCGAGTCGATAAGTCTTGCATTTGCTTCTAGCTCTTGCAGTTATCTTTACACTTGCATACTTTTATATATGATTATTGTATTGGGAGCGTTCTTGATAGTTTAAGCCGTGATGGCTCTTTTGGATACCCTCGTATTGTATATGAATTATTTTTGGAGCTTGCATGCTCGTGGTATATATATGATATGTTTTGTTAAGTTAATGCTTCCGCTTTAGTGATTTACTCAGATTCGTATGGTTTAAGGGTTAGCCCGCCTAGCATAGCGTGTGTGTTTGTCCCCGTTCACCGTGACTTAGCTCCGGTATGGATTGTCCATTTCATATTCGGGTCGAGTCTCGGTGCGGGGGATGTGACACCTTGCACTCGGGTCTTACATCCTTAAATGGTATCAGAGCTTCGGGTTGTAAAACCCGGGCTCTCGTGTCGTGTGAGTCAATTTAGGTCGTTCGGCTTTAGGAACTACTTGACAATGTGATTGCATATGCATTCCTTATGTGTTTCTGTGCTTCAATTTTTGAATTTTGATTGAATTAATTGCACTCTCACGCATAGACTAAAGATAGCATGCATTTCAGTGTTTCTTTGATAGAATGCCTCCGCGTAGACATCGTGAGAGATCACCGGGGCGACGCCGACACCGTGATCGATCTCCTACACCACAACAACAAGAACAACAACCACAACCGCCTCCGATGGATATGGGAAACTTTAAAGAAGCGGTATTTAATTATGTCGAGCATAGGAGAGCTCAAGCTCCCCCACCACAACCGTTTGAGCAACCGGCTCCACCAAACAACAATAGGGATCCTCATGGAGTATTTCTGAGCTACAATCCTCCTCGATTTTCTGGTTCCATTGATGATGAGGTATCGGAGGGTTGGTTAACAAGAATTGAAAGGATATTTGGAGTCCGACAATTCACTACTCAAGAGAAGGCCCAATTCGCTATATTTTAACTAGATGGCAGGGCTTATGATTGGTGGGAAAGAACAAGGGAAAAGCTTGAAGTGGATGGTGAAGTGGTGACATGGGAGGTTTTTAAACGGGAATTCCGAGAGTGCTTTGTACCTGAGGTTGTTAGGGAGCGAAAAGAGCAGGAATTCATGGACTTGAAGCAGGGTAATCGTTCTGTGGCCCAGTATCTTACAGCGTTCAACCGACTTGGAAAATATGCTCCTCACATTACTCGTGATGAGAAGAGAAAGGCGAAGAAGTTTATTGCCGGGTTGAGGCAGGATTTGAGACGTGGTCAGGCGGGGCATAATTTTATATCTTTCTCGGACACTGTTCAAAGGGCTTTGGAGCAAGAAGAGGAGTATAGGAAGAAGGATCCAATATTTAAAACACCAAAGGGATAAGGTAGAGGCTCAGCATCGGGATCGAGCATGAGATTCAATCCGGGCAAGAGGCCTATGACTTCAGCAGCCCCTCCTCAGAAAGAATATTTCAAAAAGCCTCGAACTGGAGGTCAGAATGTTCCTCAGGCTATACGAGCACCTCAGGTTTTACCAGCTCCTACGGGAAATCGTCGAGATATACCTCCGTGTACTTATTGTGGAGGACCGACCCAATCTTACAACAATTGTAGAAGAGATTAGGGTTATGTCTGATTTGCGGGGAAGCCGATCATATGGCTGATACATGTCCTGACAAGAAACCAGGGTTTCAAGCTGGGGTACAAAGACCAATGATCCAGGCTCGGGCTTATGCCCTTGAGGGTGAGGAACAAAATGTAGAAGCTGATCCAAACGCCGTGGTGGAAGGTACCGTTTGCATTCATAACACGAACATTCATGCATTATTTGATCCGGGTGCTAACCACTCTTTCATATCTAGCGATCTATGTGCTTCTCTTTGCCTACCTGTTATATGTGCCAATTCTTGTTATTTTGTGAGTTCTCCTCTTGGAGGAAATCTGCAGACGGATCAAGTGGTTCGGGGTTGTTCAGTTTCGGTAGAAGGGAAAGATTATCCGGCGGATTTCATCGTGATGCCTATGAAAAAATATGGGGTAATCTTCGGTATGGATTGGTTATACCGGTATCGGGCTGAAGTTGATTGTTTTAAGAAGAAGATTAAGTTGGGAGAAGAGTTGATTGGAGAAATGGGATCGAAGAATGTGCCGCTCTTATCGTTTATGGAAGCTAGTAAGTTAATAAGAGACGGGGTTATGGGATTCGTTGTTATCTTCTCAATAAGCCGAAGGATCAAATTAAATTTGAGGAGACCGCCGTCGTTAAGGATTTTCCCGATGTGTTTCCGGAGAATTTGGGTTCTTTGTCACCGGATCGTGAGATCGAGTTTGTCATAGATTTATATCCAGGATCAGAACCGTATTCTAAGACTCCGTATAGAATGGCCCCGGCAGAGTTGAAGGAATTGAAAATTCAACTTGAGGAATTACTTAAGATTGGATACATTCGGCCGAGTTCATCTCCATAGGGTGCTCCGGTTCTTTTTGTTAAGAAGAAAGATGGAACGTTGAGGATGTGTATAGATTACCGAAAGCTTAATCGGAGGACTATCAAGAATAAATATCCATTACCCCACATCGAGGATTTATTTGTCATGTTGCAAGGTTCAAGGGTTTATTCGAAATTGGATCTAAGGTAAGGTTACTATCAATTGAAAATCCGGGAAGAGGATATACCTAAGATAGGATTTAATACCCGATATGGACATTACGAGTTCGTAGTAATGCCTTTCGGGTTAACTAATGCCCCTGCAGCATTTATGGATATGATGCATCGGACTTTTCGGCCTTATTTGGATAAATTTGTGGTAATTTTCATCGATGATATCTTGGTTTATTCGAGGAATCCGGAAGATCATGCCAGGCATCTCAGATTGGTCTTGGAGACATTGAGAGAGCACCGGTTGTATGCGAAGTTTAGTAAATGCAAATTTTGGATCGACCGGGTTGCTTTTCTAGGTCATATTGTCTCGAGTAAGGGTTTGGAAGTAGAGTCCGAAGAATGCTTCCGAGGTCAGGAGTTTCTTGGGTTTAGCTGGGTATTATCGGAGATTCGTTAAAGACTTCTCGAAGATTGTAGCTCCTTTGACTCGTTTGACGAAGAAGGAAGTCAAGTTTGATCGGGACGAGGCATATGAGGCGAGTTTCCAACTCTTGAAGGAGAAATTGACTACTGCACCGGTATTAGCACTTCCTGAAGGTACTGAAGGATACAGAGTTTATACGGACGCCTCGAAAAAAGGATTGGGATGTGTCTTGATGCAGAATGGTAGGGTGA
Organism: Lantana camara; assembly: GCA_037501455.1. Classification (NCBI taxonomy): domain Eukaryota; kingdom Viridiplantae; phylum Streptophyta; class Magnoliopsida; order Lamiales; family Verbenaceae; genus Lantana; species Lantana camara. The sequence continues at coordinate 78,374,742 of CM074863.1, forward strand.
TAGCCTACGCCTCGAGGAAGTTAAAGGATCATGAACAGATTTATCCCACCCACGATCTCGAGTTAGCCGCAGTGATCTTTGCTTTGGGAAAGTGGAGACACTACTTATATGGAATTCCTTTCGAGATCTTTTCGGACCACAAGAGTCTTCAATATTTATTTTCTCAGAAGGAGCTAAACAAGAGACAAAGGCGATGGATGGAGACTTTAGCGGATTATGAGTATACAATCCGATACCATCCCGGAAAAGCTAATGTGGTCGCGGATGCACTTAGCAGGAAGGCTTGTGTATCTAACGTGAAAGTGGAGGTTGGAGATGAATCCGAATCTTTCAAGTTAAGAGCAAGTATTCGGAATATTACGGTACAACCAGATCTTCAGCAGAGGTTATTTGAAGCTCAGAGAAAGGATCCCGAGGTTCAGAAATTAGCTGAGAAAGCTAGAGTGGATCCCGAATGCCCGTTTGGATTTGATGATACGGGACTCTTAAGGTTCAAAAACAGGGTGGTTGTGCCGGATGAATTGAAGAGAATTATTTTGGAAAAAGCTCACAGATCAGGGTATTCGATACATCCCGGAGGTAATAAGATGTACAAGGATCTGAAGCAGTTCTATTGGTGGAATGGACTTAAAAGGGATGTAATTAATTTCGTGAGACATTGTTTGACTTGCCAAACCGTGAAAGCCGAGCATCAGAAGTCATCGGGGCTACTTCAGCCGTTACCTATCCCAGAATGGAAATGGCAACAAGTGGCAATGGATTTTGTTTCGGGTCTTCCTAGAGTGAAGGGTGGTCTTGATGGGATTTGGGTGATCGTGGATAGATTAACGAAATCGACACATTTTCTGGCTATTCGGATGTCGGATAAGGTAACTAAGTTAGCTAAGAAGTATGTTGAAGAAATTGTCCGACTTCATGGTGTGCCTATCAGTATTGTATCAGATCGAGATCCGAGGTTCACTTCTAGGTTTTGGCAAGAATTGCAAAGAGATCTGGGAACAAGGCTTCAATTCAGCACAACTTTCCATCCTCAAACAGATGGCCAGTCGGAGAGATTAATCAAATATTTGGAGGATATGTTGAGGGCTTGTGCATTGGATTTCTCGAGTTCGTGGAATGAGCAGTTGTCTCTGATTGAATTTGCCTATAATAACAGTTTCCAAGCTTCAATAGGAATGGCGCCTTATGAAGCTCTCTACGGACAAAAGTGTAGATCTCCCTTGTTTTTCGATCTTGAGGAATGGAATTGGACAAAACAAGAGGGAGTGAAACGAGGAGAAAAGAAATAGAAGCCTTCTAAGGCCGTGCAAGCGGCAATTGATAAGGTTCAAATAATTCAGCAAAGAATGAAAGCGGGTCAAGATAGACAGAAGAGTTATGCGGATCGGTGGAGAAAGGATCTTAAGTTCGAAGTTGGTGATAGGGTGTTCTTGAAAGCTTCGCCACGAAAAGGATTTTCGAGGATTGGAAAAGGAGGTAAGTTGAATCCTCGTTATCTGGGTCCGTATGAGATTCTTGAGAAAATTGGAGATACGACTTATCGCTTTAATCTACCTCCCACTTTGACTAGAATCCACAATGTATTCCATGCCTCCCAGCTTCACAAGTATTATCCGGATGAAGCCGAGATCCTACCTGAGGAAGAGGTAGAAATTGAGCCTAATCTCACCTTCGTTCAAAAACCGGTTAGAATTTTGGATCGAAAATTTCAAGAATTAAGAAACCGGCGAATCCCACTGGTTAAAGTCTTATGGAGAAGTGACAAAACAGAAGAGGCTACGTGGGAGACGGAGGATAAATGAGGAAGTTCCATCCCGAGTTATTTCCGGACAATCAGTGAATCCGAGGACGGATTCCTTTAAGGGGGAGAGGTTGAGACGCCCCGACCTTGCAGGCCGTACAGGTATGACGTATGTGTTTACCAAATTGCGCGAATTAATTGTTTATACGTGTTTTATATATTTAATTTTATTTTAAATATTAAAATGGTAATTATTTATATCCTAAGTTATTTAATATTAAATATTTCATTTATTTCGTCCATTTACTTTAATTGAAATTAATTAGTTCACTTTGTTATTAAAAGCATAATTAATGCATGCATTTTATTTATAATTTATATACGAATTTAAATTTTATAATATTTGGAAATGTATGGATTTATTTAAATGTATTGCTTATGAGTGATATAAACGTGCTTCGTTTTTATATGATTTGATACCGAAATTTCGTGAAAATTTAATATGTTCGAGATATACATGTCTTGTACATGAATATATGTTCGTTTCATGTTTTCGGGTTCGTTTGCATGAGTTTCGAATTTATTTTGATTTTTGGAATCCAAATCGGGGGCTAACGAGCAATTAGCGCACCACCCTTGGTTCCGTATTTAATATCTTGAGCTAGGAAACTCGGATTAGAGTTTTGTCAACTTCGTTGAACTCGTATCTAAAATTCGAGTTTGATGGACTTAGCCTTATATTTTTCCAAATTTATTTGAACCTCCGAAATTCATCCAAAACACGCCACGGACGCCTAATCTGCCACGTTTTACTAAAATAGCCATAACTCTTTCAAATCTTGACCAAATTAACCATCGTTTGAACCTATGGAACCCTAACTCAACAATCTAGCTGATCATTATCCTCCCTAACCAAACCACACTCTCTCACTTAGAGAAATTCAGCCATCTTTCCCCTGTTTTCCAGTTTTCCCCGTAGCTCAAGCCAATCCTTGGAGATTCAAGCTCAAATCTCTTCGAAACCTCCATTAATCCACAAGGTAAGCTTAGGGTTGTATTATTCATCCATTATAAGTCATTTTCATTCATTCATCCCTAATTTTGATCATGGTTTCATGGATATATGGCTGCCTTGAAGAGATACTTAGGTTATGGGTTCATAGGTTGATCTCTTTCAATTCTTGATGAATTTGATTGATTCCAAGCATGAATATGATTGTCTTGATCTCTTCTTTGCATTTATGGTGATGTATTAGCTGGTAGTTGAGGCATTCATGGGTTACCATTAATGAGATATAGAAGTTATATCATGAAATGTTCACCTATTCCTTTATCTCACGTATGAGCTTGCTTGGGGCTGAATTTGTATATTGATTTGGAGTCTTTTTGCTGCATATTTGTTGCCTTGCCTTACCTGAATATGTTGGTTGGAGATTGGCCTGGTGTTGCTCTGTTTTTGGCTCAGTTCGCTGCGTGTTTTTGCTGTTGCGCGCAAGTCGCGCCCGCGACCTTCTTCTCCTTTAATTCAGTCGCGCTCGCGACTGATATTTGAGCTGCTCACGTATTCTGCAAAATTTCAAAAAAAATTCTGAATTTAATGGGTAGCGGCCGCTACCATTTCATGAAGAAAATGGGTCGTGGCCGCGACCCCTGCGGGAGCTGCAAAAATTTCAGTTTTGTCAAATTCTGGTGTAGGGCTTGGTTTGATCATTCTTTCCTCTTTTTCAATGTTGCATGCACGGATATTAATGGCATTTGTTTTCCTAATTAGATGCATGATTGCATGCATGGAAATAGGTGAATCTTTAGTGCATGCCTAATTGCTCATTTTGTGTAAATTGCATGCTTTTGTACGTAGCAATTTTATTTCATGCATAATTATTTCAATTTGTGGTAAATTGCATGCATGGTTGCGTACACCTATATTTATATATATATATAAATATGATTTGGTATATATATTTAAGTATTGTTTAATTTATTTAAATTTTAGAATTTAATTGTTATTTATTTTGTGTTATTTAATTTCCGAACATGACTTAAATGTTTCTATTTGCCTATTTTCTAATTGTATTCATGTTATACTACGTGTTCTGATTGTATTTGAAATTCGTGGATCAATTGATTTAAATGTGAAGGTTATAAACTTGAACGGCTTTAAATGATTCTTGAAACGAATGAAATGAACGTTTATGTCTTTAAGACAATAATAGTGCACATGAACATGATGATTACATAACATACTCTTTTATGCATTCCTATCATGATCATTTCATTGTTGAGCGTCTTAATTGGTCATTTTGAGTCTTACTTCACCTTTCTTGCACAGATTTTGATCCCGTTGGAGACGAGGCCGGTACTTGAGGCTTTCGTGTCTTCTTTTTGTCAGTTCGAGGTGGGTTTCTCTTCTATTTAGATAAAATGACCCAATATACCCTTAAGTGTAAAGTTTTAGCCAAAGATATAATTATCTATCTATATATATTGAGTCATTTTTTGGTAAATGATTTCGAACGTAAAACCCTTTTCCTTTTAATACCCTACCGATTGGTTTGGCGAGTATTGATTGATTGCACTGATTGGGGCTTGGGGTTCTTGGTGTGAGTGGCTATCCGAGGAAGCATGGGCTGACGGTGATCCCTCACACTAGTCCCCACCAAACTACGGTGATACCGGACCTCGCCAGGAGATTGGCGGGGAATGGGAGCTGAGCACCATCTGGGGAGTCATGTAACCCCTTTTGGTCAATGATTGGGTGGCCGGGTCTTGCAAACCTGTCCACCAGCCCGGAGGAAGAAGGTGTATATGACCGATTGAATAGAATCGATTGTTTGTGCACAAAAGAATGATATGTATGAAAAGACTTAATGAATGAATGATTGTTGAACTACACAAGGTGTTGGTTGGAGATAATGCACGCCCACTCGCCGGGCAACTAATGACCTATTGAAAAAAATTGATTGTTATAATCCCTTTCGATGATCTCTTTATTTCACCCATTTGGGAAATGCTTCTAAAACCTCGCTTGGGATTATAATCTGCATGTGATTGCTTAAATACTGTTGTATAATATATCTATGCCGATGTTTTATACCCACCAGTCCCTTTTGGACTGAACCCGTTTGGTTTTCAGTTGTGTTGTGCAGGTGTCGGGGAGCTAGGCGGGAATTCGAGTCGATAGGTCTTGCATTTGCTTCTAGCTCTTGTAGTTGTCTTTACACTTGCATACTTTTATTTATGATTATTGTATTGGGAGTGTTCTTGATAGTTTAAGCCGTGATGGCTCTTTTGGATACCCTCGTACTGTATATGAATTATTTTTGGAGCTTGCATGCTCGTGGTATATATATGATATGTTTTGTTAAGTTAATGCTTCCGCTTTAGTGATTTACTCTGATTCGTATGGTTTAAGGGTTAGCCCGCCTAGCATAGCGTGTGTGTTTGTCCCCGTTCGCCGTGACTTAGCTCCGGTATGGATTGTCCATTTCATATTCGGGTCGGGTCTCGGTGCGGGGGATGTGACACCTTGCGCTCTGGTGTTACAATGCAACTTGCGAGAATTTAAATTTAGCCAATAAATTAAAATTCCCGTTTCAAGTCCTAATGACTTGGAATACGACTTGATGCGAGTGTTATTTATAAAAGTTTTCAATAAATCCCAAATTACTTAACAAATAAAATTCCAATTAATTTCGAAAAATTAATAATTTTATTAAAGGCGTAATTTCCCAAATTATAAACCGTTTGTATTTCTCAAAAATCCCAATTTCAAATTCTATTAAAATAAATTAATTTAATTAAAAACAAGTTTTAATAAAATAAATAAAATTGGGACTGGATTGCACGAGACGTGAAAAAGGATTACGAAGGGGAAAAACGGGGCCCGTACGCGAAAGAGCTGCACGTGTCGCAGGCGCGTGCACGCCGTACGCTGCTGTGCGCGGCCCTCTCGGCCATCATGCGGGCGGCCTGGGCGAGGGATCCCGCACGCCTTGCGGGATTCTCGCCCAGCCTGGGCGGATGGTGGGCGGGCGTGCCTAGGTACGCCCGGAAGGCTCTCGCACGGTGTGCGGGAGGTGCTGGGCGGGACGCCCATGCGCGCTCCTAGGCCAGGTGGGCGGTGGCGCGCGAAGCCCTCACGCGCGGGGTTTCGCGTGTTCGTAGTCCAGGATTTTCGTTTCGTGTTTTCGTTCAAAAGTAAAACTAATCCAAGAAATCCAAAAACAGTTTATACAGTTTCAAATCTAAAACAGTGTTTAAAACAAATTTTACAAAACAGTTTTCAGAAACTTCCAGGAAAAATACAGTTTCGTAATTCAGGCTTTCTAAAACAATTACACATACTCAATCGCATCAAGCCTAAGAATTTCTACCAAATTCAGTTTAATTGAGACGAATCAGAAACACGATTAACGAGGTGGCTCTGATACCACTTGTTGGAAAACTGGAATCAGAAAGCAGCGGAAATTTAAAAAAAATTTCCAACAAAAAGGATCTTGGACTCGCAATCGTGATTCCAAATTCGTAGAGATTAGAAACTTACTTTTCAATAATCTTTCTTGAAGCGTTTCAAGCCACCCAAGAACGCTCTTCTCGCGGCTTGACCCCCTCTCCTCGGTAAAGCTCGAATCTTCAAAACTTCTAAATTGAAGCTCTCTAGAGATAGTCCACTAACTTGACTACAATCTAACTAGTAAGGATGCTAGTTCTCTAGTTAGAGTTTAGGCTTAACCTAGGGTTTATTTGATCTTGGAGAAAGGATGGTGTTCAACACATGAACCAAAAGAAATCTTTCAATCACTCTCAAGGGGAGCTCGAGCTCCCCAATATATAATTGAGGAGGGGTGGCCGAAAACCTAGTCCTTATGGACTAAGGATTTGGTCCCTCTCTCCTATTACTTGATCATATTTCCAACTTTGACTTTGAATTCTAATTCAAATCAACTTTTAAGAGAGCTAAAATATCCAAACCCTTTTGGATATTATTATACTTTATTTATAAATAAATAACTTATTTATCTAATTAATTAATTCATAATTAATTAAATAGATTATTTTTCTCCAAAATAAGACTTTCTTTTTAATTCAAAATTAAACCAAAGTCTAGTAAATAATTAACACATTAATTATTTAATGTATAAATAATTATACACGTGTGGCATACGTGTCCCACTGACACGTGTCCAGTCACGTGACCCACACGTGTAGTTTCACACGTGTGGAACCCTCTCGGCTCGATTAACTCGTTTAATCATTTCAAAGCCCCAAATCATGTAACCAAGTTGTTGTGTGTGACCCTCTAGGTTCTCAATTCAATTAGCAGTGACCCTAATTAATTAATCAGTCCACAGATTAAACGATCATAGTCTAGCACCAGGTGTTTAACCCCTAGCTGAATTGGAATATATCGATTCGACAGAACCTTTAAGTCATTGATTTATGTGAGATACAATCCTCCTACTTACTATCTCTCAACCAAGATCTAGGGTAAGGGAATAATCAGAACCCTAATAATCTGGTCTTAAAGCTAAGTGCATTTCATATCCATTTGATCTCAATCCAAGAAACCCTTTTCTTGATGTCTTGATCTACAGCCTTGGCCAAGGACTCCATATGGCTTATGAATGACTTACAGAATAAGAGATCACCTTGCAAATGCAAGTGTAGGTCCTTTCTTGATTCTCATTCACTTTCATGAGTCACTTGTGCAGCCCCAGCATAAGCCTTGAATCAGTTGTCTAAGGCGACACCCTTTAAAGAGTATACCTAAGACTACAAAGTTAACTCATAAAGTGACATGAAACCTCAAGTCTAAGGATCAATTAATCACATCAATGACTCTTGAGATATTTCCTAATCTGGAAGTTTCCATTTCCTGAAATAGAAACTTTCTTTCCCATTTAGGAATCTTCTCACACGGGGCACCTCAGTGAACTTACTTATGGAAGTAAGCACCCTTATGTATCACGCACGTATCAACTATACACTTTGCACCTCTACGAAACAAGGTGGTCCTTCTTAAGGGCGTGATCCCACAAACAAGCCTTAGAGGAGTCAGGTTGACACTCCCACATGTCCGTTGGACTCATCGGCTTGGAGTATTTTACTAATCATGACTTATGTAATATAGGGCTCGTTTCATAAACCATTTCACCTAAATGGTAGAGTCCTAAACTCATCAGGATTAGGGGAGTTCTCATACATGCAGAGCTAAAGTAAACGCATACCAAACAAGAGCATATAAAGAAGTGTTGCCTCAATTCGTTATTTTATTCAAAGATTGTCTATGATTACAATAAGGAAAAGTACAAAGAGGATATTCAATCGGCTTTCTAGGGCACTATTCCTAACACCTCCACCCAGCAGGAACATTAAGACAGATAATGATGCCGATCAATAGGAGACATGTACAAACTCAATCTTTCGAGCTTGAAATGATTGATTCTCTACACAATCGTGTCTCAGATTCTGAGGATGATGGAATTATGAGGAAGCTTTAAAGGGCAAATCAACTATGTACCGAAGGAACTCGGACGACATGAAACAATTAACTCTTGCTAAGTTATTAGTCGTTCTTCCACGATGACTTGGGAAAGAATTCCTGATGAGGTGAACTGAAACGGTAACTATCCCAGGGTTGGAATCGAACTTCGAAGACCGCCGAGATTAGATACCTTGAGTAAGGTAGGTTCTAGCACGAGCAATGGTAGAATATTCAGATTCCAAGAGATTCGCCAAGTAGAAGAAGAAAGAAGGGGTAAGAGTCAGAGTGGAATCAAGAAAAGGATCAATTGAGGGTCTATCATCTCTTAAGTGGACATACTAAAGGTATTAAAGGCAAATCATAAATCGAGCTAGCTTTTGGGTTCAGACCATACCTTAGGGCCGTGAAGTTTCCAACTTCAAATTCGTTTCCATAGTGAATGATACATCAGAAATTCATGGCATATGCATACATGCATTCTTAATTTAAATGATTCTTGATAATATGTGCTTTGATCACCTACCGTTTTAACTACTTTTGTATGGTCGATGATTGATGTGATTGATAGGTATTGTCGGGCCTTATGTGACTGTTTTTATTAAAAGTTATCATAATTATTGTTTCGATGCCTTCTTCGTGGTGTTTGTTCTTTGTTGTAACTGTATTTGTGCTTTGGTGTTTTTAGTCTCTCGTTGTTTGTGAGAGATGGGGTTCTCTCGTTGTTTGAGAGAGACGGGGTTATCTCATTGTTTGAGAGAGATGGGGTTCTCTCGTTGTTTGTGAGAGACGGGGTTCTCTCGTTGTTTGCGAGAGTCCGGGTTCTCTCCTTGTTACGCAAGAGACGGGGTTCTTTTGTCGCTGCGTGTTGCCTATTTAGCTTGCTTCGGGTCGTAGCTTAGAATCTCGGGAGTTTAGGCTTTACGGTGAGATAAGGGTCGTGACTACTACTGCTTCACGAAGCGCCTATGGAGACTATTCATGCTTCTTGACGACTAAGCGAATGTCCCAACATCGGATCGGGCTCATGGTGCATTGAAGATCTTCTTCGTCACTCGAGGAAGTGGACCTGAGGACAGGTCCTTCTTAAGGAGGAGAGATTGTAACGCCCCGACTTTTCGGCCGTACAGGTTTGTCGTCATGAGTGAGCTTCGTGGGCTTTTAATTATTTATTTACTCGAATATGTGCTTCTTATAACGTTATATGTTATATTTGAATTATATGAAATTATTTGTTAATTGTTTATATGTGAATGTTGAATGTTTTTGTCCGTTTAACTCCGTTTTTTATCCATATTACCCGTTTTCAATTTTGATTTTTGTGTTTGCTTTCTATGCATGATAATTTTGTGATGTGAACTTGTTTAGGTGCTCGTTTTATATTTTGGACTCGTTTGATGTGGTCTTTGACCATTTGTTTGTTTTGGGGACTCAAGGGCCTAACGGAGTTTAGCGCGCCTTGGGTTCCAAAGGCCATAACTTGAGCTCGCGAATTCGAATTCGAATTTCGAAAGTAGCTCTGGACTCGTAACAAAAATTGGGAGCTAATGAATCTAGCCTTGTATTTTTCTAAGCCCGTTTGAAACTCCAAAATTTTACCGAAATGAGAGCCTCATGTAGCTTTGCCACCTTTTACAGTTTTAACCATAACTATTTCGTTTCTTGACCAAATGACCCGATTCTTAAACCTAAAGGACCCTAACTCAATGAGCTACCTAAAAATTCTCACCCACCCCTGCCTGAGATACTGAAAACAAGATACAGAAAGAGACAAAGGGAAGAGAAAGAAGAAAACCCGCCACTATTCACCCTTACCGGTTTCAAGCTCGTATCTTCTGCATTTCTTCTCGAATTCGAAAGGTATGAATGAATTCTTATCCTCCATCTTCTTGGATTTCTTTTAAGTACTATTTTACCCATTTTCATTGAGATTTGAGTATGTTATGAACAAGATGATGAATAGTTAGGTTAAAATCTCATTTCTTGAATTCATGGTTTTATATTCAAATTCTTGAGGATTAATACATGAAACATGACTACTCTAGCTTCCTTAGACATTCATGGACTTGAATTTGAATTAATGTTTTGTGTAAGGATCCACCATTGATGAATAAGTGAGTTTCTTTGAAGCTATGGCTGATTTGCTTCCATTCCCGTTGTTGTAACAATTTGGTGTTTTGGGGCGTGTGATGGCTGATTTGCTGCTGTGTTTGTGCTCCTTTTATTGCTTGTGGTGTTGCCTTTCGTGTTTTTCCACTCCTGCTTTCATGGAGACGAAGAAACAGAGCTAAAAAGCTCTGTTTTCTACTGCTGCTGCACGAAGTCGCACCCGCGACCGTAGGAGGTGTAATTTGGGTCGTGCCTGCGACCCAATTTCAGCCATGTTTCGAGATGGAAGGCTGGGACTGCTAGAGTTGAGGGTGTTCGCGACCGTGACCAATTTCGGCCTATTTCCAGTCATGGCCGCTACCAATTTTTGGGCAAGTTTCGATGTGCTACGACTGCACCATGTTTTATGTGTTTTTTTGTTGTTTTGTCGATTCGTTTGCGTCGTGCATGGCCTTATAAGCTCATATATGTTTAGTATATATTGTTAACTTTTTGTATATCATGTTACTTGTTTTGTTATGAATTTATTACGTGGTTTTGATGCTTTTTTACGTGATATATGACATGATATACCTTAAATGCTCTCATACTTGCATGTATGAATTCAAACTTTGTTTCTTTCCCTCGTGTGATATTCCTTGCTCTTTTTATGATATGTAGACCTTGTTAACATGTTATAAGGTGAGTTATGCTCGTTGTATGAAATTTATGAAATTCGTTAACGTGAATTATGCGAGCTAGGACTTATTGTGACCCAATGTGACTTGGATGCTTCATGACTTGCATGCATAGTTTGTTGCTTCGTCTATTAACCTCTTATGATAACTTCCTTCCTCTTTTATGACATATACGTGATATATGACATGATATACCTTAAATGCTCTCATACGTGCATGTACGAATTCAAACTTTGTTTCTTTGCCTCGTGTGATATTCCTTGCTCTTTTTATGATATGTAGGCCTTTTTAGCATGTTATATGGTGAGTTATGCTCGTTGTATGAGATTTATGAAATTCGTTAACGTGAATTATGCGAGCTATGATTTATTGTGACCTAATGTGACTTGGATGCTTCATGACTTGCATGCATAGTTTGTTGCTCCGTCTATTCACCTCTTATGATAACTTCCTTCCTCTTTTATGACATATATGCAATGTAGACTGGTTGTATTATGTGTTATGGGTGTTGTATTAAATTTATAGAGTGAATTGATATGATTTTGTCGAGCAAGAAACTAGTGTGATGTTATTTGGCTTAAGTGCTAATGCGTAACATTAAGTGCCTTCTTGCAATCTCTTGATGTCTTAAGAGAATTGTCTTGCCTCTATACTTATTATATGCATTGTAAACATGTTTAAATATGTGCTATGAAGATTATGGCTCGAGTTGAATTGGTTCATGAAAGATATGGAACTAATGAACATGATACCTTCACGTATTGAAAGTACTTAAATGAATTGTTAGTTTATGTGCTTCTAAGGCATTAATTGTGCACATGAACATCTTCATAACGTGTTATTGTCTCATATGCATTTCATATCACGTTAATGCATTTCCGCGTGCCATATATGGTTCATTTCCAGTCTTGTAGTTAAGTTTGAGTCACTTCACACGCATATTGTAAATTGATTAAGTTATACAATAAATGTATGAATTATTATGTTTATATATTTAAGAATTCGGGACAGGCTTCTAGGGATAGATTGAACCCGTCATTTATTGTCTATGTTGTGATAGATTATATGATCTGCTTCCGCTTATGCTTTTATTTTGTTGTAGTGCTTATTTAGTTTCGAGGTTTAGCTCCCGCCTAACATAGCGAGTGAGTTGTGTCCCCGTTCGCTCTGATTCGGCACGTTTATGAATCACCCATTTCATATGCGGGTCGGGTCTTAGTGCGGGGGATGTGGCATCACGTGCTCAGGCGATGCGCCCTAATTATAATTAGGTCCTTAACTTGCAATTATTGGACGATTGAGTCCAAGTACAATTTAAATAAATTCTAAGGCACACATAATTAAAATAAACTTCACGTTGACACATATAGCATGTGACATCATATAAATCACATAAAATCGAATTAAACCCTCTCGTGACCTCGTACCAGGCTTGCCGAAAAAACGGGGTGTAACAGTTGTTGTTGCCCCCGACGCCATGGTTTGCTGCTTCTGCTCTTTGTGCACGAACTGTTCCCGCCAATGCCTAAGGTCCGAAACTGCCCTTTCGGACCTGGGTGACGTCAGCACCGAGAACAGGAGGGGTCGTTCCCACTTTACCTTGTGTCCAGGAATGGCCGTTCCCAGGTTCAGTGCTGGGGACTTTTACTTCTGTACTGAGACACGGGCGTGTCTCAATTCCTTCTTGGAGGGAGACACCCCCGTGTCTCCCTTTTTTTGTGTGTGTATTTGTGATGTTTTGCCCGTTTTCGATTAGTATGTTCATTTTACACTTTTAACCCTCCCCGATCATGATCCTAACTTGATTAATGATATGATATGAATATGAAATTATGTAATAAGACATGTTTTGTAATTATATGATTTGGTGATGGGCAAAAATATGTTATGTGTTCTTAAATTACTAATTGCCACCATATGCATTTCAATTGCCCTCATTTGCATTAATTGTGCACATGAACATGTCTTATTATGAATTATGATTGTGTTAAGTTATGAAATACATTTCTTTGCACGAAATGAATTTGAATATGAACCTTGCTGATGTAATTGCATCTCTTAAGTGCCTATGCACACGCCGTGGGTCTATGTGTTTCACCTTTGAGTCTAAGTCTTGCTTTATGTCTTCAGTTTATTCAGGTGCACCCGGGGTGGTGTTTCGTTAGCCGTGTTGATTTCAGGGTGGATCAATCATCAAGTTCTCTGTTCCGTTGGTATAAGGTGAGATTATGTTATAGTTAAACCCTATGAAATGTACTCGTTTTCTATGCATGCAAACTATAACCTTAAGTATGGGTAAATATGTGCAAGATATGTAAGCTTATGAATTGCTAAGCCTTTGCAAGTATGATACGCTATGTACAAGCCTATGTACGCTTGTTTTGATTTGCTCTGATTTGTTATGATTTGCAACATTAAACTATGCTTCAAACCGTGTGCCTCCTATGAGCCGAGTGCTGCAAGCTTTGGATATGCTATGAATTTGACACGTAGAGGTATGTAAAGCATAGTTGTTGTAAGGTAAGATATGCTATTTATGGTATTTTTTGTAGCGGATTATGTTTGATATGCTCTGATATGGTATGATATGTTCTGGCATGATAGGCCCCAGAGACTATGGGTTAGGAATCCGGGACGGCATCGGGCCGTTGGGCTTGGCCTGGACATAGTCTCCAAGTTTGATAGGACTAACCTGGAACCCACCAGGAGGTTTCGTAGGGGGATGGGAACCTGAGGGTTTGAGTGTTCGCGCTCCCCTTATCTGTATGGATCGTTAGTGTAGCGCTCCAACCCGGAGCCTCCGTATACCCATGGATCCGGGCGCCAAGTGATACCAGTCACTCCGCAAAACCTATGTAAACACTAATATAAAAGCTATACCTAATTTGCAAATATATATAATATTCGACTATGGTAATTTACGGGGCGTTACAGTTAGGGTTGCGCAACCCTTCCATCACCGGAGAAGGAGGTATGTTTGATGTGTCTATTTTGCTTTCAAACGATATGATATGATTCATATGAGTACCCCAGGATGGGATTTGTTACTCGTACCCGTCGAGTTTTGTATGTATGCTCTGTTAAAGTTCATGAAATTGGGATAAACTCATAATTAAGTTAAAATACGATCTTTTGAAAGTAAGTTAAGATATGAAATGTTTTGATAAGATTTGGTTTGTTTTCATATGTTTGTTATGTAAGAATTTGTTAAGTTATGATTTGTTCCGTTTTGATAAGAATCCCTATATGTATGTATCATAGACAAAGTTTAGTGTGTAAAAACTATCCCTGGGTTCACGAACCGTGTGGCTTGAATGTGCTTTACTCTATATATATGTAGCATGTGTGGGTAGCCCCTCACTCAGTCCGTATAACTGACCCCTCTCCCCATTGTTTTTAGTGTGCAGGTGTTGCGTGGAGTTCGAGCTAGGCGGCGTGTCGAGTCTTTAGAGTCCGTCGTGTCTTTTGTTCATTCGGGTCTGTTGCATTTCATACGATTTGAATTCTGTATAAGTATGATAGTATGTTCATGTAAGCATTGTCTGGTTTATGTAATGATTTCGGGATAGGCTTCTAGGAATCAGTTTGAACACGTTTGCATTTATGATTTATGTATAATTTCGGATTAGGTATCTATACTAGTTGAACTGCTACTTGTGCTTTAATACTTGAATGTATGTTTCGCTTTCGCATATGCACTTATTTTTGTGATTTTGTTTTAAATTCCAGGGTCCACGTTCCGCCTAGCTTAGATGTGTGTCTGTCTGTCTCTCGTCCGCCTCTGCTTAGGTCATGTACGGGTTTCCCATCTCGTATGTGGATTGGGCTTAGGTGCGGGGGATGTGGTGACCCACCATGTGGGGTGCTATAGGTGATTTAACCTACACTCAACTACCATGAAAATAGAGCTTGTAAATGCATTAATGAACTTATATAGATCACAAAACATGCTTCAATTCAAGACAGAAGGCAAAGAATGGATCAAACTCTTCAAAAATGCATTTTACCCTAACTATTCATATATAAGTTCATAGCAAAACCAAATCTAGATGAAAAGGCACAAATCATAGCTCCAAAGAATCACAAGAAGATAGAGAACAAGAATATATGCTTACCTCTTGAATCGGAGAAGGATCGAAGGAGATATGAGCTCAGAACCTCCAAGGGTGAATAGTGGCGAGATTCTTCTTTCTCTCTTAGGTTGCAGCTACTTTTTCTCTTCTTCTCCTTGTGTGGTCCAAAATAGGCATGAGGTAGAGATAGTGGGTTGAGTTAGGGTTAAGTGGGCCCAAGAATGACCTCATTTGGTCAAGAATGAACAAGATATGGTCAAAACCATAAAATGTGGCATCTTCGGTACACGATGCTCAGTTTGACGAGGTTTCGAAGGTTCAAACGAGTTTCGAAAAATACAAGGCTTGTCCCATTGGACTCGAATCTCAAAACGAGTCCAAGGGTGGTGTCGAAACTCAAATCCGAATTCCCAAGCTCAAGTTACGCCGCCCTGAACTCAATGTGCGCTAAATGCTCTTTAGCCCCTTTAAGTTCCGTTTCACCAAAACAAATAAAAACTCAACTAAACAAGTTCTAAAACATGTGTGAAGCATATAAACACATATATGACTCACATATTTCATGAATAGCAAGTTTTCACAAAAATCTGAATTGAAAACGGATTAAGAACGAGTTAAAAAGGTATAAAACGTTCAAAATTTTAAACATAAGGCATATTACAAAATTTCAAATATTCAAATAAATCACATAATTGCATACTTAATTAAATGCACACTTAGCACACTCGTGACATCATACCTGTATGGCTAAAAAGTTAGGGTGTTACATTACATACCTCTCCTTCTCAAATTCTTAACATATTCCTTAGCTCGTATTTCCCGGCTCATAAAAGGCACACTGTTTGAAGCGTGGTATAATGTTGCCAAACATAACAAATCATATCAAACCATAACAAGCATACATAGGCTTGTACATAGCGTATCATACTTGCAAACGTATAACAAAGTCATGAAATTACATATCTTGCGTATATTTACTTATACTTAAGGATATAGTTCGCATGCATAGAAAACGAGCACGTTTCAATAGGGTTTAACTATATCCTAATCACATTACACCGACGGAGCCAAAAACATGACGATTCATCCACCCCGGAATCAACTCGGCTGACGAAACACCACCCAGGGTGCACGTGGACAAATTGAAGATAAGATGCAGGACTTAGACTCAAGAATGAACCATATAAACGCATGACGTATGCTTGAGCACTTAAAAGATGCAATCACATAGGCATAGCTCATAATCATATCTATTTCATGCAAGAGAACTCATTACATATCTCAGCATTTTCATTCATAATCACAAAACACATTGAGAAAGAGTTCATATGCACAATTGATGCATAATGCAACATATAAACAACTAACAAGGTGCACATGCGATTTGTGCAAACAATTCACATTACTCGACAAACATAAAATGCATATAAGAACAAATACATACACATAAACTTGATATAATAAGTTAAGAACAAGTTGAGAGGTGGAAAGATACAAGAAAAATGGAATAAAACACAAAAAGGGGGTTCCGAGTGAAATTAGGCCAAAGCTGACAGTTTTTCCGAATTGTACAAGTTGTAGAAAAAGGGGCATAACTTTTGTTTGAGAAGTTGGAATTGAGTTTTTTTAAGGGATATGAAAATAGACAAATAGATCTTTTCAAAGGCATATGGAAAAAATCATGATTCAAAAGGATCCGAAAATGGCATAGGTTTGAATTTGAACAAAAGTAGAATTCAGGCGAAGTGGCGACACAATTTTCAAACAGTTATATCTCACAAAACAAAATGTATTTTAATGTGATTCCAATTGAAGAATACTCTACACTCAAATAGGTTTCTATAGCTAAAATTTTAGGTCAATTGAAGCTCGGATGGAGGGTCCACGACCGGGGAGATCTAATGCAAAATGTTCCCCACCTGGGAAAACTGTTTAGATTCTCTCTGCATTAAGGTCCCCGCCCGGGGCCCATTTCAAAGCAAAAGTTCCCTGCCCGAGGAACATGTATGGGCAAGAAAAGAAGCACAGCAGTAGGGGTACTCGAGGGAGAAAGCAACAAGCACCAAAAGCCCATGAAAACTCAACCATAAGCTCTCAAATTCAAAGCACAACATCACACATACATGCTCTAAAATATATCTCAAATTCAAGGCATGAAAACAAGGATTAAATGAGTTTCCATGGAAGCTCAGCAAGGTATATTCATGGAGATTCAAGAAATAAGCAAGTATTGAATAAGATTTGAATGAATAAACGATGAGGGAACTCATACAAACAACATAAGTTAACCTTCGTTCAATTAATTCATATATGAAGACATTAGAAGAAAATTTTCATATTCTTACACTATTCATCACCTTCATCAGAGGCATGGATTCAAGAAAAAAAAATATAGTTTAATCGGATAGAAATGACGCACTCGAAGAGAGGAATTCAATGCTTACCTTGGATTGTTGATTGGGCGAGAGGGGGGGGTCGAAACTTGAGCTCAAAGGTTGATGTGAATAGTAGCCCTCTTATTTCTTTCTTCTTGTCTTGGTTGGAGCATGTAAAATAAAGAGAGGGGAGGGGATATTTTCAGTCATAAAGGGCTGAAACGGGTTGGCTAAATGGGTTACGTCAAAAAGGATCTGGTCCGTTCGGATCGAATTTTAAAACGCTAGGGGATTCAAACGGCTTCGAAAGAATGTGAGGCTTGTTTTATTGGACCGAATTGTCGAAACGAATCCAATGGTGAAATCGAAATTCGAATTTGAATTACCAAGCTCAAGTTAGTCGAAGAACGGCCCAAAAACCCCAATATCGATTGGGTCCCTAAACTTCAATTAAATGGACTTTTGAGTCCAATCACATGATAATTATATTCTAAAGCAACAAATAATTGAAATTAAATTCATATTGACATGTAGGGCATGCGACATCACATATTCGCAATTAAAATAATTTAATTACATAATTAAACTCACCCGTGATGTCGTACCTGGATTGTCGAAGAGACGGGGCGTCATATTGTCTGACACATGTGACACGTGTCAAATATGCCACATTCTCTACACGTGTTACTTACATATGTGGCCCCTCCAACCCTTCATGGTTAGTTAGATCAACTCGTTTAATTGATTTAGCCTACACGCTCGTGACCCGGTATTTGTGTGTGATCCTCTAGGTTCATTATTCAATTAGGTGTGACACTAATCAATCAATACCCTTATTAATTAATTATTCACATATCATATGACCATAGTCTAGTAGTAGGTGTTTGAACCCTAGCTGAATAACGAATGTATAAATTCGAAAGAACCTTTAAGTCAATGATTATATGTGAAATACGATCCTCCTATAGACCTATCTCTTGATTGAGATCTAAGGCAAGGGAATAATTAGAACCCTAATAATCTCAATCTTAAAATTAAATTCATTTCATATCCATTTGATCTCTATCCGAAAAATCCTTTTCTTAACCTCGATCCACTGCCTTGGCCAAGGACTCCAAGATGGAATATGAACAACTTATACAATAAGAGATCATCTTGCTGCGGTAAGTGTAGGTCCTTTATTAATTCTCACATGCCTCCACATGCTACTTTTGTAATCCCAATATAAGTCGTAATTCAGTTATCTCGAATGACATCCTTTTCACCATATACCTAAGATTACATAGTAGGCTCATAAAAGACATCAATGCAATCTCAAGTCTAAGGATTAATCAATCACATCATTGACTTGTGAGATATTTCCTAATTTGGAAGTTTCTACGTCTAGAAGCAAAGACCACCTTTCCCATTTAGGATTCTTCTGACGCGGGACACCTCAGTGTGCCCATTCAATAGAACGAACACCCTCATGTATTGCTTATGCATAAAAAATGCACTTTACCCTCCATGAAACAAGGTCATCCTTCTTAAGGACGCAACCACACGAGCAAGTCTTCTATGATCAATTAGACACTTCTACTGTTTGTTGAACCCATTGCCTCGGGGTGATTACTAATCCAGTTTGTATTATTAGGGCTCGTTTCATGAGTCACTTCACCTAAATGACTGACTTTTACAAGCTTGATGGATTAGAGGAGTTCTTATACATCCTCAACTAAATGTAAACATGCAAACATTCAAGAGCATATAAAGAAGTATTGTCTTATGATCGAATCAGTTCATTTATTATTCAACGATTGTCTGTGGTTTATAAAAGAAAGTACAAAGCTGATTATGCAATATCGGCTTTTAGGGCACTATTCTTAAAAATTACCATGTGTATACAATCTAGATTATAGTAGCTAATCTCAACAAGCTTATCAAGCTTAAAATGTGAGGTGGAGTCTGTTTCAGTTCCTCTGCTGATACAATACATAAAGTAGTAAAAAACTTCATCACTGATCCACTGGACAATCTGACCATATTTATGAATACATGTTCAGTTGGCTTTCCAGAGAGCTCTCTGAGAGATTGGAGAACAACATCTATGGTTGGTTGCAGTGATCCTTGCATGATGGTTTCAGTGATTGTAGGTGGATGACCATTTGTTCTGTAACGCTCCGACTTTTCGGCCGTACAGGTACGACGTCATGAGTGAGTTAGACCGAGTGTTATGTGATTTTATTTATGTTGTATTTGCTAGTGATTATTTAATTTAATAATTTCTTGAACTAATTGCTATTATATGACCTATATGACTTAAGTGTTTATGTTACTTAAACTCGTTTTTAATTTGTTTACTTGTTAATTAAATGTTTTATTTCAATTATGTACCTATTTGAATTTATATGAAATCCTTGGACTTAATTGAACCTTGAATTGGACCCCAATTTCTCACCTACCAAACCTTCGGGCCCTAATTGAAAGACTTAAATTCTCAATGGGCCAAAATGCAATTTCCCCTCTTTCCTCCACCCATTTACACGATATATACATATATGTATACACTTACATTCCTTTCTTCTTCATTTCTCACACAAGAACAAGAGATACACCCCCCCCCCCCCCCCTCTCCCAATTTCTTTCCTCCATGATCAGTCAAGCAAGGAGCAAGAAGACAAGGATCTCAAGCTCCATTCTTTTCTCTCAAGTTCAAGCTTCAAGCCTCCATCTTCTTCCTTCCATTCTTTTCCCTCAAGTTCAAGCTTCAATCTTCAGTACAATTTTGCCACGACCGCAACACCCTCAAACAAACTCCGATTAACTTGATTTTTGAACCCACGGAAACCTCTTGAAGTGTATAATATTCTCCCATTGGAATCACTTCAATATATTTTCTCATTTGTGAGATATTATCAATTCGTTTTGGTGTCGCCACTTTTTCGACAATCTGCGTTCATCCAACTTCGGGCCTGCGCCATTTTCACCTCGTTTTGAACCATGATTCGTGCCATATATCCTTGGAAAGATCTATTTGTCTAGTTTTATTCCCAACAAGTAAAACTTAATTCCAACTTCTACAACTCAAGATATTTCCATTTTCCTACAGCTTGTGCATTTTCGAATATTGTCAACTTTTACCGAACTTTGCCTAAACTTCTCTTCTTGCGTTCCTTTCACTCCCTTGATCCCCGTATGTGAATTTTATAACTTGTAAGCATGATTAAATGATAATATATGATATGTTTGAGTATTTATTCTAATTTTATGGTTTCGTTGATAAGTGTAAATGGGACTTGAACGCATGGACGTTTAAATGACACGTTTGAAGCTTTCTTGTATCCTCTTGCCTCTATATTTATTGTATGCTTTGTAAACATGTTAAAATGTGTAATATGATTATAGTTTGAATATTTTGGGCTCGATTTGATATGATTCATGAAAGATATGTAATGAATGAATATGAAACTTCCATGTATTGAAAGTACGTGAACGAATTACTTGACTATGTAGCTTTATGACATCATTTTGTTTCTTATGCACCTCATTTCATGAGCATAACATGACGTGCATCATAGATGGTTCATTTTGAGTCATTTTCTCATGAATGCACATTGTTTCCCTTGTCGTACAGTTTATCTCCAGGGCGGAGATATCATGATCAACTCGGCACCCGGTATAACTCGTATCCTTGTATCGCCATGTTCCAGGTGAGGGTGTTTTTGTTCTTGTTACGTATGAAACCTTACAACCTTTATGTGAAAAGTTTTAACCCAAAACCTTATGTATATCTATATATCGTTTTCAAAATAGAGCCATCGAGTAAATGCTTTTAAAGGAGTAAATTATTTTCATATGATTCGATATAGATTATGTTTCTCATGAATTAAATGTTTTGGCGATAACGTGATTATGAATGCACGGGCTCGTGTCTTAGGTCAAGTAGCTATCCAGGGAGCCATGGGCCGACGGTGATCCCTCGTACTAGTCCCACCACATTTACGGTGATACCGGCCCTCGCTAGGAGGTTTAGCGGGGAATGGGAGCTGAGTGCCCTTCGGAGATTCATGTACCCCCCTGGGTCAATGTATGGACTGGTGGTCGGGTCTTGTAAGCCCGTCCACCACCCGGAGGAAGAAGGTTGGAACTTATTTTCATAATTATGATTACGTTATTGTTATGCACCATGCGGGAAGGCCGGGATACGGATTACCCAAACGATTATGTCTCTTGTATTTATGTCCCGCATGTATTATTATGTATGGCAAGATCGCGTATTCAAACGTATTAAATTATGTTTATTGTACACGGTCGGAGTTTGGTGGGAGATTATGCACGCTCACTCACCGAGCCATAATGATTATGTATGAATTATGAACTAAATGAATTTAAAATGAATTAGTCATAAAGTCCGAGCGTTGTTTAGTATTTTCTTGCCCTTCGTGGGAACTAACTTTAAATAAAATATTGTTCGGGATTTATGACTTGCTTGTGCATGTTTCTATATATGTATCGCCCCTGCTCACTCAGTCTTCTAGAGACTGACCCCTCTTTCCCCCTTTTTAGTTCTTGCAGGTTCTGCTAGGCGGAGGTCGGGTTTTACCTTTCCTGTCGAGTCACTTGTACACTCGAGTCACATTTTACATTGTTATGTTTTAAATTGTATCTCCTTATGTAATTGGGTCGGTGTGCCAATTATGAATTATTGTTGATATTGATTCGGGACAGGTTGTGTGTTTAGTTGAACCCGTGGATAGGATGCATGTTGAATTTTAATTATCTTATGATAATGTTATATGTTTGGGGCTATTATTGAAATTTATGCATGGTATTATTGCTTCCACACTATGTTCTGGATATTTTTGATTTAATTGGTACAGGGTTAATTTTCGCCTAGCCAGATTGCTTTTGTTTTGTCTCTCATTCGCTATAAGTCTGGTTCATGCTTGGATTCTCCACTTCATATGTGGACTAGACTTGTAGTGCGGAGGATGTGGTGCCTATCGTTCCGGGTGCTACATGTTCAGAGCGATAAATACATTCTAGAATGACATACCAAGTGTGTTTTCAAGGGCATTTATCTCAGTATAAGATAAACCAAGAACAGTTTCTACTTTCTAGTGCCTCTAAAATTTTGGCACCTATATCTCTAGGGGCATGCAATGAAGTACACCAGCAATTAAATTCCAAAACCATATTTTTCAAAGCCTACAATTTTCAAGTAACAACATTAATATGTAAATCATCTTTTTGGTTGAAAGCAGCGTGCAAACTCGTCTAGGAAATACCACCCCATTACATTTCTGAATCAATGTTTGTCTTAAATAACAAGTAATCATAAGAGACTCTCTATCTTGTAGTGTCAACCATAACCTCTGAATTGTTCGAGCCATTGCTAAAAGATTGTGTGTCTAAGTAATTTTTTTAGCACACACCCCCTCAAGTGGCTAGTGGAATTCGAACCTAAATCATTGTCCTGGAGAAAGAATCTTTTAACCACTTGAACCAACCTCCATTGGTGTTTATCTAAGTCATTTGAATTATTCTCTTTGCCAATAATAGACTCATTCACATTGACTATCTCTGCCTGCTCCTTAGGATCTTCACCAATAAACTCCACTCCGTCAGCAAGACTTGGAAAATCATTGGGAGCTCCACCAACAAACTCAGTGTTGTCATCACTCTCTTGCGCATTCTCCTTCAAATGCTTAACAAACACTCCCACTATTCTATGTCATTAAGGAACTGTCCCAAATACATTGCTTATTATTCATTGTATAAGAGTCTTACACAATGGGCATCATTTGGACCATTCACACTAAAATAGTATATCAACTCTTTAAGACATTTAACGTGTCTAACCATATTATTAATCTCTAGCAGAGACATTTCATCAACTTTATAGAAGTTAAATGACTAATTTCATCATCCCGATATACATTTCCTTCAAAATTTATAAGAAACTCACTTCCTTAGCTTTCTAATAAAAAAAAACGCATTTATCAGGGTCAGATAGAAAAGAGTTAACTACACCAAACCCCCTGTGTTTGTCTAAAATTACAAGAAAAATCGTCAGTTATAAAAATTAGTTAAAAAAACCTTATGTTATTTTATTTTTTGCACATCCCTTTCGTTCTATTTGGTCAACCATTTTGTTTCTTATGCACCTCATATCATGAGCATAACATGTCATGCATCACATATGGTCCATTTTTAGTCATTTTCTCACAAGTACACATTGTTTCCCTTCTCGTACAGTTTATCTCCAGGGCGGAGATATCATGATCAACTAGGCACTCGGTATAACTCGTATCCTTGTATCGCCATGTTCCAGGTGAGAGTGTTTTCGTTCTAGTTACATATCAAACCTTACAACCTTTATGTGATAAGTTTTAACCCAAAACCTTATGCATATCTATATATCGTTTTCAAAATAGAGCCATCGAGTAAATGCTTTTAAAGGAGTAAATTATTTTTTTATGTTTCGATATAGATTATGTTTCTCATGAATTGAATGTTTTGGCGAGAACATGATTATGAATGCACTGGCCCGGGACTTAGTGCAAGTGGCTATCCAGGGAGACAAGGGCCGACGGTGATCCCTCGTACTAGTCCCACTACATTTACAGTGATACCGTCCCTCGCTAGGAGGTTTAGCGGGGAAAGGGAGCTGAGTGCCCTTGGGGGATTCATATACCCCCCCGGGTCAATGTATGTACTGGTGGCCGGGTCTTGCAAGCCCGTCCACCACCTGGAGGAAAAAGGTTGGAACTTATTTTCATAGTTATGATTATGTTATTGTTATGTACCATGCGGGAAGGCCGGGATACAGATTACCCAAAAGATTATATCTCTTGTATTTATGTCCCGCATGTATTATTATGTATGGCATGATCGCTTATTCAAACGTATTAAATTATGTTTATTGTACACGGTCGGAGTTTGGTTGGAGATTATGCATGCTCACTCGCCGAGCAATAATGATTATGTATGAATTTTGAACTAAATGAATTTAAAATGGATTAGTCATAAAGTCCGAGCTTTGCTTAGTATTTTCTTGCCCTTCATGGGAACTAACTTTGAATAAAACTTTGCTCGGGATTTATGACTTGCATGTGCATGTTTCTATATATGTATCGCCCCTGCTCACTTAGTCTTCTAGAGACTGACCCCTCTTTCCCACTTTTCAGTTCTTGTAGGTTCTTCTAGGCGGAGGTCGGGTTTTACCTTTCTTGTCGAGTCACTTGTAGACTCGAGTCACATTTTACATTGTTATATTTTAAATTGTATGTCCTTATGTAATTGGGCCGGTGTGCCAATTATGAATTATTATTTATATTTATTCTGGACAGGTTGTGTGTTTAGTTGAACTCATGGATAGGATGCATGTTGAATTTTAATTATCTTATGATAATGTTATATGTTTGGGGCTATTATTGACATTTACGCATGGTATTGTTGCTTCCGCACTATGTTCTGGGTATTTTTGATTTAATTGGTGCAGGGTTAGTTTCCACCTAGCTAGGTTGCTTTTGTTTTGTCTCCTGTTAGCTATGAGTCCGGTTCATGCTTGGATTCTCTACTTCATGTGTGGACTAGACTTGTAGTGCGGGGGATGTGGTGCCTATCGTTCCGGGTGCTACATCCTTAAGTGGTATCAGAGCCCCAGGGTACAAAACTGGGGTTCCTTGTGTCGTGTCTTGTAAAGTATAGGTCGAACGGCTTAGGAAAAACATAACGTGTGCACCGCATTGATCATGAGCTTTATTATTGAAACTTGATATGGAAAATATATGATTAAATGCATTTACTTTAAATTTTTTCGATTTATGTGTTGCATTTTGCATCAATACGTGCCTTTGTCGATTTATGTGTTGCATTTTGCATCAATACGTGCCTTTGATGCTAATTGTGTGTCATGTGCACTTACTAACCAGCATGCATTTATACTTGAGTTGAGTTGTGAGTGTAGGATATTGCTACAACATCAAACCATGACCAATTTCTAAGATTACAACAACTTGTCAAGGGCTCTTCTTTCGGGTACGGATGAGTGGAAGGAAGCTCTGGAGATTTAGAGAAATTCGGGTTTTTGACGGTCCTTATGACAAAGCTATGTGTTGGGAGTTCAAGCTCGAGATAGGGATTAACTCATGCGTGAAGTGTGTGTGGAATGTCTATAACCCGCAGGATAAAACCACGTACCTAC
This sequence comes from Lantana camara, assembly GCA_037501455.1. Lineage (NCBI taxonomy): Eukaryota > Viridiplantae > Streptophyta > Magnoliopsida > Lamiales > Verbenaceae > Lantana > Lantana camara. The sequence goes on from CM074863.1 coordinate 78,400,386, forward strand.
GCCACAAATGGAGTTGATCAACCGGGACCAAGAGGCTCGTTTAATTCAAAGGGAAAGTGAAGGAAATCCTGAAGACATCAAGATTCAAGGCTTTAATGTAGAGCAAGTGGGAAATTACAAGATGTTTAATTGGGATCGAGTTAGTTGTACAAAGGATCGTTCGGTATAAATGATCAAAGGAAACCTCAAAGGTACTTCATTTCGAGGTTTGGATCGACGAAGGGCGATGATAACCAAGATGAGTCAAGGTAAAATAGGTTTCCCGAGAAGCGAGCAACAAAGGCCATCGAGGATGAGTTTTCAAGTGAATAAAGCTAATTAGTTCCAAGTTTGGGGTAGAAGATTTGGGATATACTAGGATTTGTGATTGGCGAGCGAGGCGAATTGGCAAAGCAGAACTTCAAAATAAATCAAGTTTCGGAAGCCGAGTTCGGGAAGAAGGTGGATTTAAAAATAGTTAAAGAAAATCAATCCAACACGGCGAATGCAAAACTATGGGAGGTAACAATGTTGACGGTTTTATCTTCAACCGGATTAGAGTTTATCTTCTAGATCTAAACTGAATTGTCATGTTGTGAGGTTGAATTGGGAGATAAGGAACAACAAATAGAAACGATAAAGAAAGGCAAAAAGCTTTTGGAGGAAAATGTGAAATCAAGTTTAAGCAATTGGAGGATGAGTTCATTCCACCAATTTGAACTCATAAAGTATAAGTGAAGAGAACTTCAAACAGAGTGACAACCATGGAGAAGATTTTGATAACAATTGGAAATTCAATTTCGGGAAAGGATCGGAATATCCAATTCTGTGACCGTAGAAGACTTTGGAATCAAGAATTGCAATATTGGGCCATAGTAACCATACAAGAACACTTTAAGGATTTAGAAGAGCGTGGGTAAACAAATCATGATCCATAAGTTCGAGGCAAGCCTGTACATAAGGAAATGGAGAACAAACTTTCGAGCTAAAGCTTACCACCACTGTGAAAGGTTTAATATATTCATGGCATGTGCATCATACGTCGTATTAAATTATTTAATCTCCTTTATTTATATGTGTGCGTACATTTCTACTTGATAATTGCTCTGATATGTTGCATCTTTAATTGTTTGCTATGTGTATTGGCATCTTAATTCAACATGCATTGTTTAGTGTTTACTTGATTGGAAATTTTTCCCACTTCGTTCATCAAGTGCTACTCCGACCGGGTCTTACCTGAATCAAGAAAAGAAAGAAATATTTGGGTTGCAAAGTGGTTATAAAAAGAAAAGAGGGACATTGAGGCTCCGAAAAGTAGGACTGGAAATTAGAATGAAGGAAGTAGGTTGTTATCCTTACCAATCATTTCAAATTGAGTGTGAGTGAGATCACCGGACATGTAACTTGGTTAGAACCACCGATATCGAGGAAGCCAAATTGAAGAGGTCGAGAATCTTTGGTCCGAGAGGCGGTAGAACAAGTTCAAAAAGTAGAATTGAAATTCTTAAGGGGGAGAGCCGGCCCGCGAGATGATTTAAATCCGCGGTTATGCTCGAACAGGTCACTTCAAAAAGGAACAACGAAAATGCAAGAATCAGCAAATAACAAGACTCTACAAAGCAATGTCATAGGATGAATTGAGAGATTTTAACACTCGTGGCCTTCGAGATTAAGGTGGGATAAGACTTTGGGAATAATATAGAAGAGACACTACCTCAAGAAATGAAGAGATGTATCCAAAGAGTATTTGGGGAATCAAAATAACAAGAAAGGGAAAAGGTTGATTGATAATAATTTAGAGTGCAAAAGCAACACCGTTAGTATTCTTATTAGAACACATGCTCGAACTCAATTCCCCAAGATCGGAAGGATTGTGTTTATTTCACATGTATACCTTGAAGATGATCGGACCGTGAAGGAATTTCTAGAATTGGTAAGGAGGATAATGGGTAAAGATCGAATCATCATATTCTGTGATAGATGAAGTTAGAATCAACTCAAGTGTCAAAAATAAGAGTTAATTTGGAAGAGGAATACTTAGAAGGAAAACACACAATATGAAAGATGGGTTACCATCTTGTCGGGCGTTTTCTATGATTAACCGGGGATGTTATTAAGATTGGAGAAATTTGAGCTACTAAAGATTAACTCAAGTATTCGAGTTGGGGACTAGAACTCAAGCAATTAAAGGCTAACTTGAACAATCAAGAAGGTCGAATACTATTCGAGGTAGATAACGAGCCAATTGGGTTAAGATCAAGTGCACACGAGCTTCGGACCATGGTATATAGAAAAGATAAGAGAAAGATTATGTAATGAAGATCGGGTGTTTATTTAAGTATTGGATACATCGGGGATTTCAATACCTGACACTATGGGTAGAGGAACCTCCAACAAGGAATCAAGTGCTGAATCCGATCACCACTATAGGAGATTCCTGAACATCCGTGAACGGTATATCAAACATCCATGGCATATGCATACATGTAACTTTAGTTCGAATAGTTTTATGATGCTAAGTGATCGCTTGTTGTGTTAACTGCTCTTATATGCACGATACTTGATTTACTTGATGTTTCTTACCTATCCCTTGTGTGGTATTTACATGCTTGTTTATTTATCTTTTTCTTGGGTCGTTGTGTTGTGTTGAGAGACAGGGTTCTCTCGTTGTTGTTTGAGAGAACGGGTTCTCTCGTTGTTGCTTGTGAGGTACGGGGTTCTCTCCTCGTTGTTCGAAAGACGGGGTTCTTTCGTTACCTGCTACCTGCTTAGACTTTCGAGTGCTTAGGTTTTGGTGAGTTAAGGGTCGTGACTTAACAGTGTTTGAAGACCCCTTGTTGCTTGAAAACCTTTTCCGAACTAATTCCTGAAGGGGAGTTGCTAACCCGCGTGGGATGAACACGGGAAAGTTTACACTAAGTTCAGAAATCAAGGCAATGGACCTGGGGACCAGGTCCTCTTAAGGAGGAGAGGTTGTAACGCCCGACTTTTTGGCCGTACAGGTACGACGTCACGAGTGAGTTAGACCGAGTGTTATGTGATTTTATTCATGCTGTATTTGCTAAGTGATTATTTAATTTAATAATTTCTTGAACTAATTGCTATTATATGACCTATATGACTTAAGTGTTTATGTTACTTAAACTCGTTTTTAATTTGTTTACTTGTTAATTGAATGTTTTATTTCAATTATGTACCTATTTGAATTTATATGAAATCCTTGGACTCAATTGAACCTTGAATTGGACCCCAATTTCTCACCTACCAAACCTTCGGGCCCTAATTGAAAGACTTAAATTCTCAAGGGGCCAAAATGTAATTTCCCCTCTTTCCTCCACCCATTTACATGATATATACATATATGTATACACTTACATTCCTTTCTTCTTCATTTCTCACACAAGAACAAGAGATACACCCCCTCCCCCCCAATTTCTTTCCTCCATGACCGGTCAAGCAAGCAGCAAGAAGACAAGGATCTCAAGCTCCATTCTTTTCCGTCATGTTCAAGGTTCCAGCCTCCATCTTCTTCCTTCCATTCTCCTCCTTTCTTCGAAGGTATATTTTTGTAGCTATGTATGACGGATGATAACTAGGGTTGGGATTCTTGCTTGATAATTTGTAATCTCGTGTGTATATGCATGGATCTATGATAATCTATGGATTATTTGCATGATGGTTGGAATTCTTGAAGCAAGAAATTGTGTATGTATATATGTATATAAATGTGTATATATATATATATATATATATATATATATATGTGGGTTTATGAATTTGATGGTTTAATTCATGAATTGATGAGTGATGCGTGTATATATGTTGTATTTGGTTGTTGTTGTGTGATTTTGGGTGAATTGGGAGCTCCATTGGCATTCTTGAAGCCTTTTTACGCCTCTACCCTGTTTTCCAGACACCATCGCAGCTGTTGGGGTTGAAGGTCGCGGCCGCGACCATTTCGTGACCATTTTGGATCGCAGCCGCGACCAACAATTCGAGAGTTGGCTATTTTTCAGTCGCGGCCGTGACAAAATTATACCCAAACGAACTCCGATTAACTTTATTTTTGAACCTAAAGAAACCTCTTGAAGTGTAGAATTTTCTCCAATTGGAATCACTTCAATATCGTCTCCCATTTGTGAGATATTATCAATTCGTTTTGGTGTCGCCACTTTTTCGACAATCTGCGTTCATCCAACTTCGGGCCTGCGCCATTTTCACCTCGTTTTGAACCATGATTCGTGCCATATATCCTTGGAAAGATCTATTTGTCTAGTTTTATTCCCAACAAGTAAAACTTAATTCCAACTTCTACAACTCAAGATATTTCCATTTTCCTACAGCTTGTGCATTTTCGAATATTGCAACTTTTACCGAACTTTGCCTAAACTTCTCTTCTTGCGTTCCTTTCACTCCCTTGATCCCCGTATGTGAATTTTATAACTTGTAAGCATGATTAAATGATAATATATGATATGTTTGAGTATTTATTCTAATTTTATGGTTTCGTTGATAAGTGTAAATGGGACTTGAACGCATGAACGTTTAAATGACACGTTTGAAGCTTTCTTGTATCCTCTTGCCTCTATATTTATTGTTTGCTTTGTAAACATGTTAAAATGTGTAATATGATTATAGTTTGAATATTTTGGGCTCGATTTGATATGATTCATGAAAGATACGTAATGAATGAATATGAAACTTTCATGTATTAAAAGTACGTGAACGAATTACTTGGCTATGTAGCTTCATGACATCTCTTTGTTTCTTATGCACCTCATATCATGAGCATAACATGACGTGCATCATATATGGTTCATTTTGAGTCATTTTCTCATGAATGCACATTGTTTCCCTTGTCGTACAGTTTATCTCCAGGGTGGAGATATCATGATCAACTCGGCACCCGGTATAACTCGTATCCTTGTATCGCCATGTTCCAGGTGAGGGTGTTTTTGTTCTTGTTACGTATGAAACCTTACAACCTTTATGTGATAAGTTTTAACCCAAAACCTTATGTATATCTATATATCGTTTTCAAAATAGAGCCATCGAGTAAATGCTTTTAAAGGAATAAATTATTTTCTTATGATTCGATATGGATTATGTTTCTCATGAATTGAATGTTTTGGCGATAACATGATTATGAATGCACGGGCTCGGGACTTAGTGCAAGTGGCTATCCGGGGAGGTATGGACCGACGGTGATCCCTCGTACTAGTCCCACCACATTTACGGTGATACCGGCCCTCGCTAGGAGGTTTAGCGAGGAATGGGAGCAGAGTGCCCTTGGGGGATTCATGTACCCCCTGGGTCAATGTACGGACCGGTGGCCGGGTCTTGTAAGCCCGTCCACCACCCGGAGGAAGAAGGTTGGAACTTATTTTCATAATTATGATTACGTTATTGTTATGTACCGTGCGGGAAGGCTGGGATACGGATTACCCAAACGATTATGTCTCTTGTATTTATGTCCCGCATGTATTATTATGTATGGCATGATCGCGTATTCAAACGTATTAAATTATGTTTATTATACACGGTCGGAGTTTGGTTAGAGATTATGCACGCTCACTCACCGAGCCATAATGATTATGTATGAATTATGAACTAAATGAATTTCAAATGAATTAGTCATAAAGTCCGAGCGTTGCTTATTATTTTCTTGCCCTTCGTGGGAACTAACTTTAAATAAAACTTTGCTCGGGATTTATGACTTGGTTGTGCATGCTTCTATATATGTATCGCCCCTGCTCAGTCAGTCTTCTAGAGACTGACCCCTTTTTGCCACTTTTCAGTTCTTGCAGGTTCTGCTAGGCGGAGGTCGGGTTTTACCTTTCTTGTCGAGTCACTTGTACACTCGAGTCACATTTTACATTGTTATGTTTTAAATTGTATCTCCTTATGTAATTGGGTCGGTGCGCCAATTATGAATTATTGTTGATATTGATTCGGGACAGGTTGTGTGTTTAGTTGAACCCGTGGATAGGATGCATGTTGAATTTTAATTATCTTAGGATAATGTTATATGTTTGGGGCTATTATTGAAATTTATGCATGGTATTGTTGCTTCCGCACTATGTTCTGGGTATTTTTGATTTAATTGGTACAGGGTTAATTTCCGCCTAGCCAGGTTGCTTTTGTTTTGTCTCCCATTCGCTATGAGTCCGGTTCATGCTTAGATTCTCCACTTCATGTGTGGACTAGAGTTGTAGTGCGGGGGATGTGGTGCCTATCATTCCGGGTGCTACATGTTCAAAGCAATAAATACATTCTAGAATGACATACCAAGTGTGTTTTCAAGGGCATTTATCTCAGTATAAGATAAACCAAGAACAGTTTCTACTTTCTAGTGCCTCTACAATTTTGGCACCTATATCTCTAGGGGCATGCAATGAAGTATACCAGCAATTAAATTCCAAAACCATATTTTTCAAAGCCTACAATTTTCAAGTAACAACATCAATATGTAAATCATCTTTTTGGTTGAAAGCAGCGTGCAAACTCGTCTAGGAAAAACCACCCCATTCCATTTCTGAATCAATGTTTGTCTTAAATAACAAGTAATCATAAGAGACTCTCTATCTTGTAGTGTTAACCATAACCTCTGAATCGTTCGAGCCATTGCTAAAAGATTGTGTATCTAAGTAATTTTTTTAGCACACACCCCCTCAAGTGGCTAGTGGAATTCGAACCTAAATCATTGTCCTGGAGAAAGAATCTTTTAACCACTTGAACCAACCTCCATTGGTGTGTATCTAAGTCATTTGAATTATTCTCTTTGCCAATAATAGACTCATTCACATTGACTATCTCTGCCTGCTCCTTAGGATCTTCACCAATAAACTCCACTCCGTCAGCAAGACTTGGAAAATCACTGGTAGCTTCACCAACAAACTTAGTGTTGTCATCACTCTCTTGCGCATTCTCCTTCAAATGCTTAACAAACACTCCCACTATTCTATGTCATCAAGGAACTGTCCCAAATACATTGCTCATTATTCATTGTATAAGAGTCTTACACAATGGGCATCATTTGGACCATTCACACTAAAATAGTATATCAACTCTTTAAGACATTTAACGTGTCTGACCATATTATCAATCTCTAGCAGAGACATTTCATCAACTTTTTAGAAGTTAAATGACTAATTTCATCATCCCGATATACATTTCCTTCAAAATTTATAAGAAACTCACTTCCTTAGCTTTCTAATAAAAAAAACGCATTTATCAGGGTCAGATAGAAAAGAGTTAACTACACCAAGCCCCCTCTGTTTGTCTAAAATTACAAGAAAAATCGTCAGTTATAAAAATTAGTTCAAAAAACCGTATATTATTTTATTTTTTGCACATCCCTTTCGTTCGATTTGGTCAACCATTAAATTTCTTAACCCTAAAATACCCTTACTTTAAATGTTAAAATAATATTAAAAAATATTCATATAATATGTATTAAAAATAAAAATATTATAATTATATTATTTTTAAAATATACATATTATATTAATATATATATATATATATATATATATAAATATTATAATCACTTTTTAATATTATTAAATAAATAGTTATTATTTAAAAAAAAAATTTATATATATATACACGTGTTTTCATTTAAAAATCATATTATTTATATATACATATACAATTAATTATATATATATACATATATATATGTATATACATATATCATATTTAAGCCCTCCCCCCCCCCCCCCCCCCCTCCTTAGCCGCTGCAAGCCTGCAACAAGCCCGCCGCCGGCTTCTCCCACCACCCTCCACCCCCTTTCTTTCTCCTTCCCAACAACATTCCGCTGCCGCCAAACAACCTCTTTCCCCGCCCACACAGTACTCTATCGCCGCCCCCTTATCAGATCTCCTTTCCAACGCCACCGTAGTACCTCCGTCGCCACCGTCTTGCCAAATCTCCTTCGTCTTCGGCTCTTCTCTACGACCTCGCCGGATCTGGTGGTGGGGTGGCTATGGTGTGGTGGTCGGTGGTGGCTGAATATATATATATATATATATATATATATATTGTATATTATATATATAAGGGATAAAATAGTCATTTTACATATAAAAGTGAAGAAAAATTCAATTGTACACTCTGTCAACGCGCGTGTAATAACAACATTGTTTGTATGGCTTTTTTTGCAAAATTTTATCAAACATAAGGACTTTAAGGAGAAATTTTATATGTCAAGGTTTTTTTTATTTTTTTCGTCTAACACTAGGTAATTTTTTGCATTTTTCTCGATAAAAAATGAAACAAACCCTGATGATCTATTCTATCTCGATGCACAAAAAAGAAAGCACAATAATATAAATCAAGAATGTCCTAATACTAAATTGCATTTAGCATCAAAAGCTGTAAAATAGTAGACAATACATAATGAGACCACAACAGAAACATATATTCTCGTTATCTGACAATATAAAATGGGACCAAAAAGTCTTTTTCCTATCCTTATGAATAGGACAATACTATGTTATTTCCGTTATTTGTATTAATCCTATTTAACATTATTTCTAGGTTCGTTAGGAGATTCTTTAATCAAGAAGAAACAAATTTAAATATATTATCAAAATGCTTAGGAACTGATATGAATTTTTGAAAGAAGCAACTTTTTCAGCCAACATAACTTATTTTGGGATTTCATCCAAAATAAAAGTGAATGGTGATATTCATATATTTAATATTTCTATACTTTATTTTATTCTTTAAGTAAAACTCAGCCATTTAAAATATATCTAAAAGTTAATTATTTTTGATTGATTTCTAATGTAAAATTTATTTTCATTGGTTCGTTTTACTTTTAATATAATTTATTCATATATTTATTCATTTTAAATCTTAATTTGTTAATTAAAACATAATTATTGATGTGAGAATGTGTTTCAAAATTTTAAGACAAGCCAATATACGACTTTATGAACAAACCGTAATTGATGTATTCTAAATGGGTTTGTGTATATATAACACAAGATATATACTAATTTTCGATCATAATAAAAAGTTTTAAAAAACCAAAAAATTTTATTTAGTTAAAATTATACAATACAAGAAAAAATCATTATGTTATATATATTAGGGATAATTACCAACGCCCCCTGAGGTTTGGCGTTATTACAAAATACCCCCTGAGGTTTCGGAAATTACGAACTCCCCCCTGGGCCGTTATCTCCTCCGTTAGGATTGTGTGAAATTTACTATTTTACCCCTACTATGTTGAAACTCAGGGGGGTATATGTAATAAAAAGACAAAGGTAAGGGGGCTAATACAAGGACTGAAATTGTTAAGGGGGTTTGATTTAAGCACTTGAGTTTTGTGTCTACCTAAAAATTTTTTTTAATAAAATACTACTTAATGTTATTTTAATATTTTTATGATAGACTAATTTCATACTTACAGTCTATGGATGTTTAATATTTTCTGTAGATATTGACCATACATGTTCAATGTTTGAAATAATTGTTTAAACGGCTGGCGGATATTTTTGTGAATTTACTAATATATTTGTTGATATTAGTGTATTTGTCATAATTTTCAATTTTGAAGAAAAAAATTGATAATGCACTAGCTGATCTTTGTGTGGGTTTTTTTATATGAATTTTTATTTTGAGGGAAAATTTGTTATAATTGCAAATAAATTATTTTAAATTAACTTTAAATGGACTTGTACAAAATATATTTAAAACTAAGAAATAAACTAATATTACAAAATAAATTAAGAAATCCAAAATTAACTAATATTACAATTATATCATTAAACTCTAAGTAAAATTACAATATACCCCCTAAGGGTGTTTTTGGAATTTAAATTTGAATTTAACGGTGTAATTAAAGGCCGGTGCTATTTGTAAGCGATGGTGTACTATTCAGGGGGGAGTTCGTAATTTCCGAAACCTCAGGGGGTATTCTGTAATAAAACCAAACCTGAGGGGGCGTTGGTAATTATCCCTATATATTATTGGGTAATTGTTTCAAATATGAATAAAACCTTCCATATTTTTTGTTTTATTCTATTGATAATTAGCAAAAATATCCTTGGCAGAGTTCAAAATTGGCGTCTTCTTCAAAATTGAAAGCATCCAAAACCATCCAACCCCTAGAACCAAATCTGTCCGACCCAAATTCCGTATACACACGGATTGGAAAGAACGACGATGGCCACAACCCACAATGTGGATAAACGAGTGGAAAATAGTAATTTCATGGGTCATCCACAAGGAGTCCGGCGCCGAAGATGGTAATTAAGCCGGCGCTCTCGATTTTCGTGGAGTCGACGAAACGGTCGGATAACACGCCACCCAGAGGATAGATTTTGGAGGAGGGATCTCTGTGGATGTTGATCTTGGGAATTGCTTTGTCCTTTTAAGGAAGAAAAATGAGAATGTGGGTTGGGGCTTGGGATTGGCGGCAATGACCGCAGCGCAGTCGATGGCGGAGGAGGCACGGCGGAAGACGACGTGAAGGTTGTTGGTAAGAGATGCATGTGCTTGTAAGGGAAGATTTTTGGGAAGAAGTAAAAAAGTGAAGGAATTGAAAGCAAAACACCCAAGACGAGTAGTAAAACTAATGGCGTATTAGCCATTTGCAGAAAACTATGATTTCGAGAGAGAACAATTATCGAAATCTTATGTCATTTTGTGTGTGTGTATGGTTAGAATTCTGCATTAACAGGAATTGTGAACCGTGAAGGATATATACGTAATACATGCGACAGTTGCAGAGAAGAGGAAAGGTGGTTGAGGTTTTTATTTTTTTATTGGTCTGGTCTCTGGAGTGGAGGTTTCTTTTTTTTTTTCCAAAGAGGAATGTTAGTTGATTTTTTACCTGTGTTAACTGTTAATCTTATCTAAAAAAAAAAGAAAAAGTTGTTAATCTACAGAAAATAAATAAAGGAAAAGAATAATAAATTAAAATTAATATAATATTTATCTTTTTTGGGAACCAAGAATAATCCTATTCAAAAAATATAATATTTATCTCTGTACTAGAACTTGTCTAAGAACCTGAATAATAACAAGGAAGCGAGGCATTCCACATGTGTGAAATAATAAAAAAAAAATTAATTTATATTTCAACTAGTTCTATATTAGTTCTATATTTATAAAATAATGAGAGTTGGGGGAAATATAGTTGATAAGGGGAAAATCGGGAGCTATGACTAGGCGCCACGTGTCCTTACCACATTGGAGGAACTGACAGGTCAGCACTTGCATCCGACCCTGTCATCTTTCTCTTATCGAGCCAGCACTTGGCTCCCTACGAGAAAAAGCAGTTGTACTCGCCACGTTGGGTGAGACTCAACCCAGGGAGGTCCCCGACCGCGGCCCTTCGAGCCAGGCTATCGGCCGACCCACACGCTACAATACAAGTGCATTAAATGCTGGTACCACCCACTGCTTGCCGCATTAATTGCGGCCACACCAAGTACGGTGTCAGGCATCTTTACAAGAGCAGGTGAACAGTGTTTTAGCTGTAACGCACTGTTCCAGCCACAGTTGGTCTCCCTATCTCAATAGACAAGATCCACACTTTTCTAATGGTGTACCTGCACGCACTAAGCCCTTCTTCTTGCTGTATAAACCCATCCCCAACACTAATAAGGGTAAGCTTCCCTTTACGTTTTGAGTCCTAATTTCCTTTGCATTACCGACCTAGAGCTTGAGCTGACTTGAGCGTCGGAGTGCCAAAACGGGTTCAACCCCCCACATTCCCCTGTTTTGGCCTTTGAGCTCATGTTTGTTCCTCCTTTTCAGCTAAGGAAACCATCAGAGTTGCCTCACGCAAACAAATATCTTAGGTGATTGGGAGTCCAAGTCTGCGGTTTCGTACATAGCCAGATTTTGACACCATCATCTTGGCGTCGTCTGTGGGAAACTCTGAACAAAAAAACCCTTTCTTCCAACATGTAAAAGCCTTTAGAAGGCAGATATCATGGTGCATACCCTTCATGGGCGTCGAGTCTATGGCGAAAACGGCGAAGAGATATTCCCTGATCTTAACACCCCTGGGGGAAGCTTCCCGCCCCCTGTGGTAGGGATAGCCGCGGTAGAGGCCAGTCCAAGCGCACCCAGCAGGGTAGTGCTCACAGAGGCGGACCTAACCGCCTACATGGAGCAGTGTAGGGAAGAAGCCCTAACAGCAACTAGGGAAAACAGAGAGCCAAACATGCTAGCTCCCCTACGGGGGAGTCCACTTGCACTGATTCCGCAGAATGTGACGTATCCCACCGTCCAGGGTCCCTCCGTTCCGATGGCATATGCTGTCCCGCAGCCCACTCACCAACCCAGATTTTGGGAATATCGACCTCTCCCGTACACTCAGAATCAGTACGCTCAACCCCAAACCATCTACATCGCCCTGGCTCCCGGAGTCCAACACCAGGTCCATCCTGGTGCTCATGTTGAGGAAGGTTTCGATGATAATGATAACCCTCCCGATCGGCGGGAGCCTACAAGAAGAAGGCAGGTTCCGGAGGAAGAGTGGCCCTCACAGATTTGTAGTGTAACAGCCCAAAACAGGGCCTGGATGAAAACAGTAAGTTAAGGGCATTGGTAAAGCGTTTATAGACCGTGATCCAACTTTTTGAATCATCATGCATTGCATTCTTACATGAACTTTGTGCTCGTATGTGTTCTAACATGTTTTAAGGGGGAATTCTTGACCTTTGATTCAGTTTACTATTCATAACCCGAGCCTACCTTGTTCATATTGCTACTCGAACCCTAGAGGTTCATCACATATGTTTCCCAATCGTTTGAACTTGTTTCCCGAGCTCAGAGAGTCTTTCTTGAACCATAAGGGTATTTTTGGAACTTACCGACCAAAGTTACTATTCATCAGAAAATGATCTTTTGATTCTGATACCTTTTCCTACCCAAGTTACAGTCGAATCGATCCTTGAGTCGAGACGAGTCTTTTGAAATCATTCTTGACTTGGAAATCCATTCCGGAATTTTGTTTTATTGAAAACGTTTTTTTGAAAACCCTAGTTTACTATTCCTTTTATGAATGGTTTTCATTCAGAAAATGTTTTCTCTTCGGATTTGCACTACTTGAGCTATTTCAAGATTTTTGAGATATTTTACAACTCTTGATTCAAACCCTAGCTTGAAATTTTGAAGCGTACGTTCGTACGTGAGAATTCACTATTCATCCTACGTTTTCAACTTTTTAACGATAAAACGTTTTATAGTCGATTTTGGACTCAAAACGCTTCTCGATTTATTTCTTGAATTTTGGAAGCAATCCGGACTTGAAAATCATTCTAGAAAGTCGTTTTTCACTCGTGTTGAGTTTCGAGCTCAAAACTTTTATTCACTAAAACTAATATATCTTTCAAACGGTAAATCCGATTTCGATGAATGAATATGCGTTTCGAAGCTAATTTTCTTGCCGTCGGGATGGTTATACTTTCAGCCACTTATCCTCGAGCCGTGGGGGACAAAATTACAGAAATACCCCCAGCAGTCCCATTTTAGCTTCATATGCCTAAAGCTTCCAAGAGAAGTTATTCCACTTTTGCTCTCATACCCTTCTCCACATTTTATTTCCAAGGTGAGGGGCTTCTCTTCAACTATAAATAGAGGGTTCATGGCATTTCATTCCTTGCTCAAAGTTGTGTTAACAACACCCTTTCTCTCCCTCTCCTCCCCCTCTTGCCGTCGGCCACCCCCCTCCATTAGTTAGGTTTGTTTTATTTTTATGCTTTAGTTTATGTTATGTTTTAGTTAGTTTATGTTTTTATGTTATGGTATGTTTATATTATGTTTAGGTTGGGTCTTAGGGTCTTCCCTAAGCCATATAGGATTTTATTTTATGCATTTATTATATAGTTTTCATGATATGTTTTGATAGTTGTTTATATGTTTTAATTGTTTAGTATATGCTTGAATATGTTATCAATTGCTCCAGTATATGCTATGATCATGTGATATGATTGTTATATTATGAGAATTGATGCATGATTATGGAATTTGAATTATGTTCATGCATGCTAGCTAATGGAATAGTGATTTACAATTTATTATGTCACAACTTGTTGCATGTTGGTATTGAATTAAATTGTTACATGTTACATGCCTAAAGGTTCATGATATATGATATGATATGATATGATATGATATATGTTGAGACATGTTGTCACATTGTTATATGATTCTTGAATTATGAATTGAGCTTATGTTATGAGATGGATTAATGGATTAGTGCCTTGATCATATGTTATACACTTTAATAGTGTCACATGTTATAACCTAAGATAGAATAGTGTTTCATAACTTGATCTTATGCCTTAATTGGATCTCTTAACTATAGGTTATACCTTTAACCTAGATCACTCTTGATTATTATAACATGAACTTGAAATTATAGGTTATAATCAAGATCATAATTTAATTAGGGTGTGTGTGTGTGCATGCCGTGTGTGTGTGGGTGTGTGTATAGTAAGGGTTTGACCCGACCCTTTGACCCGACATGTGAATAGTAACCTGTGAATAGTAATCGTGAATAGTAATCTTGAATAGTGCTTTTGAATAGTAAAAATGAATTAAAACTTTTGCTTTCTCTATAGACATTTGCACCTAGGGTTTCCATATCCAGGGTCTAAAATGTGTTTTCAAAATGTGTTTTCTTTCGTGGACTTGTTTTATAACTTAAGGTTTACGATAGGATTCATAATTTGACTAAAGCTTACTCGGTTATAGTAAGATCATAGTCTAACGTTAAGAGTAACTCACTTTAACGTGTTCCTTTGTGTGTTACCTTTCTTGGATACCTTAAATGGTATTACTCTCTTGTGTTACATGTTCTTTACATGTTCCTTGTTCATTGTTTCATGCATTTCTTATGCATCTTGGTTAGTAGTGGGTCTTAGTTGTTAAGCTCACTCTAGTACACCACCTACAGGAGTTAAAGTTGAGCACTGGGATCCCCAGGGCACCGCATAATCTGTCTACCTGCCTTTTGGTACTATTAGGTGAGGTGAAGTTATAAATGTTTTCCAACTGGAACCACGATTATACTATCGTATCATATGTTTTGAAATTCAAAGCTAAACCTCGTTTTGAACTATCCCTCTTATCGGGACATTCTCTTGAAAGGATCATTCATACTTTAATAGTATACCTTGATCTACAGTACATGTTTCCCAAAGTTCTGCATTCTTGTTAAAAGACAGTTACATGTTTTGCATATGTTTTCAAAGTACAGTTTACAGACAGTTTCATATGTTTTACAGACAGAATCACATGTTTTCAGACAGAATCATATGTTTTACAGACAACATCATATGTTACAGTTACAGTTTCACATGTTATAGTTAGCATATTGGAGTGATACTCTGGTCACTGCTAATCTTAAATGCAAGCATACAGTTTACAGTTTGGGCCCGGCGGTTATGTGTGGAGGTGATGCTCGGGAGGTGAGCGCCAACGACATCACCAATACCGGCCGCCACACTTAGACTATTGACACCGACTTTTAACAGGACGTTTGTTAAGTCAGGACAATTTGTCTGGGAACGGACAGCAAATCTGTTCCCATTACATGTTTACAGGTCGCCTAGGGCTAGCTACCCGAAGTGACAACCGGTGGAGGATGGTGCATGTTTGTATGCGTTGGTAAGAGTTGTTGTTGACCTTGGTCCAATAGTCTACTGTGTGTGGAGTTGTTGTTGACCTTGGTCCAATGCTCTACTTTATGTGGGGTTATTGTTGATCTTGGTCCGATACTCTACTATATGTGGAATTATTGTTGATCCTGGTCCGATGCTCAACCAAATCATGTTTCTCTGGAGTAAGGATGGAGGAGCCTAACTTGCGGGCAAAATTCTGTTTCATAAAGGATGGTTCATATCTGGAAAAGTTCACTTTACCCTTATCTCGTTTTATGAAAGAACTATGAACCATCAACAGCATATGTGTGTGCGTGTGATAGCATTCATGAAAATGTTTTATAACGTGCATTCTTTTACAGCGTCGCATTCAAAGAGTTTTATCAACCGAACTTGTTTCGAGTTCTTCTTTAAAGCATCGCATTTAACAGTTTCGAACTTTACTTCAAGTTCTTTATCATTCAGTACTTTCTTTAAAGTATTCCCTCACTTAGTCCTTTTGACTAATACCTCTCCCGTTTTCTTGCCTCGTGGTTTCAGGTCTTGCAGCCGCAGTCTAGAGGTATCTTGAAGCTCTAGATTGTCATTTTTGTCTCAGTCAGGACTTAGTATTACTTCCTTTTGTGTCCTGCATATGTTTTATGGCTGCATCACTTTATGTTTCTGTATATGTTTTTGAATACTTGAGTGTATTTGTTATACTCTTTCTGCTACTCTGTTACCGATACATTGAACTCTGTTATATCGGTACTTATATGTGAATCTGTTATATGTTCTGATATGCCGAGTCTCTCTTACACGATCGATATGTTCTTGCTTGTTACATGCCATCACGCACATGTTTTGAAAAGTTGTAAAATACTCTGATTTTCCGCTGCATAGCCACATCGTTGTACATGTATAGTTCTGAGATAGACAGCCGTTCGCTGGAGTATTTCTTGAGTGATGGCTCACACCATTACTTGAGAGGTGCTTCAGTGCGGGGGTTGAGACGCCGCTCTCCTCTTGTTCTGGTACGGGTGGGGGCGTTACAGCCTGAGGTGGTATCAGAGCTTCGGGTTAAGTTAGAAGAGACTTAACCTAGATTGCTCTCATGTTGCATCATGGATTGTTCACGCATTGCATCCAGGATCATTCTCATATTGCATCGAGACAGGATATTTGGGGATTGCATGGTTCTGTTATCTGGATTTCATATCTGTGGTATCTTCTGTATAGCTATGGCAGTTCAGCCACACCAGGATCCTAATCAGCAGATGGATGAGGCTTTCTTTGAGCAGTTTGAGACCCCGCGTACTGTGGCAGTTTCTCGCCGTGGAGGCACTCGTTTCTACACCTGGCGCAGGTCTAGGAACAGTGGCAGGCCTGGGTATTCCTATCCTAACAGAGTTGTGCACTATCTCGAGTCTGAGAGAGATGGTTACTTTCAGGAGTATCAGAGGACCCGTGAGGTCAGGTTGGAGTCTCTGCGCCATCAGGATCAGTCACTGCAATACCAGATTGATAGGGACATCGCTCGTGAGCATGCTGCAGAGATGACTCATATTGCTGATCAGAGGGCTGCTCGTATTGCTGAGCTGGAGGCAGATCTTATGCAGATGACTATTGATCGCGACACCTCTATGGAGCGTCACCAGTACTACCGTGCCCGCGTGAGAGCTCGCCTGTATGATACCTATCACTTATCCAATGAGCAGGCAGTTGAGGAGGTCGAGGGTCAGGATGTCAGTCAGGCTTCTCAGGAGCCCGAGCCTATGCAGGAGCAGTCTGATGGAGGCGATGGAGGATCTGACGATGATGATGATGGCGGAGATGAGCCAGCAGGACCCGGACAGGGTGAGGTCGTTGCCGTTTCTGATGACACCACCAGGGGTTCTTTGGACCACAGTTATCAGGGTTGATTGCTGATAGGAGGTTTTCTGTATATAGTACTGATGCATATATACTATCTATGGATGGCGGACGTATAGCCGGGACAGTTCAGGACTGACTTTTGGATGAGGGGATGTATAGCTCTGGTAGATGATCCCCGACTTTTGGCACCACGGATGACGGTTCAGATGACTTGGTACCTACTAGGTTATTTTCAGCAGGGTTGGACGGATTGGTAAGGCCTGTAAGGGAGTCAACTCGATAGTATCGGGTCCTCCCCATTTTGAATTAATACTGTTAACATGTGGCCTGTAGTAAATTTTACCAAACCTTGCACAGTTATAACACTTTCGGCTTTATGTTGGATATCTGTTTACTGCTTTCCATAACTGTCATTGCATGAGTCTTAGAGTTGCTTCAAGATACCATTAGGACCGTTGATAGGATCATGCCATTTCATTTATTGTTAGCATCCTATTATTCTTGATATGTTGAATACGCTTCTGGATATGTTGATCATACTTCTGATCATGTTACAGTTCTTGTTGTTATGATAGTACACGTTCTGTTCCCGTTTTACATGTTGATCATGTTTTGGGATATGTTATACATGTTTCTGATATGTTGATATGTTACCCGAGCTTCTGTTCCCGTTTATATGATGTCTGATAGTTGTTTCTGATTATATGATATGTTTGGAGATCTTGAATCTTTGCTGATATGCTGATATGGGAATGTGTTGTTCTCATACTTATATGTGACTACATGGGAATGTGAATACGTGGTTACGGATTCTGTGAATCATTATATGTCATGCATCGAATATATGTATCTGAAAGCTTGTGAATTCAGTAACAACATGCCACCGAGAAGAGCACCCCGGAATCGTGTACCACCACTGCCACCCCAAAGAGATGTCACGCCACCCCCGGAACGGGAAGGAACTCCGGAATTAAGGGATGTGCTACGACAATTTATGAGGGCTTGTGCACCAAGAGATAACCCTCCTAATGAAAGGTCATTGGAGAAGTTTCTGAGGATGAATCCACCTAAGTTCTATGGAGAACCGAACGACCTAAAGGCTGAGAATTGGATTACTAGTCTTGAGACGATTTTCGAGGCTATGGAGATCTACCCAGAGGATCGTGAACGAGTTCGATATGCTACTTTTCTTATGGAAGGAGCTGCATACAATTGGTGGAAGCACGTTCAGCATATGTGGATTGAGAACAACGTTGAGGGAAGTTGGGATGAGTTTATCAGGGAGTTTCAGCAGAAGTATACGCCTCAAGTGACTCGTGATGCACGAGAGGCTGAGTTTATGAGTCTGGTTCAGGGAACTATGAATGTGATGGAGTATGAGGCTAGGTTTGTGAGGCTAATCAAGTATGCGCCTCATATTCTGACTGATGAGCGTCGCTAGACGAAGAGGTTTATCGATGGACTGAAGCCTGAACTTTGGTTGGCACTTGCATCTTTGGACATTGAGACCTACAACCAGGCTGTTGATAGAGCGCTAAGGGTTGAAGCTGCACACAAGGAGATCAAGATAACTACTGCACGTCAAGGACCTTCTAACCCTAAGCCTTATCAAGGGAATAAGCGACCTTCCGGATCTTTTCTCCAAGGAACTGGAAAGAGGCCAATGGTAATACCACAGCGTTAGCAGCAGAACGCTCCACCGAAACAGCAAGCACAGAAGCAGAAAGCGCCACAGCAGTACCAGAGGGCGCCACAACAGCAGAGAGCACCTCAGCCAGGTCCAGAGGAAATTGTTTGCCGATATTGTCGGCGAACGGGACACACTGAGGAGAACTGTCGCAAGAAAGCTGGACAGTGTTTCGCGTGTGGTTCCCCTGAGCACCAGATGGATAGTTGCCCGCACAAGATCAGGAGATTTGGGGTCCAGGTTAAAGGAAAAGGAGTGGTGGGTACGACGAACAAACCGGTGGTCAGAGGCAGAGCTTATGCTTTGGATGGTAAGGAGGAGGTTGATCCTTCGTCTGTTGTGGAAGGTATTGTGCACATTCTTAACACGCCAGTTAAGGTCTTGTATGACCCTGGTGCTACGCTTTCATTTGTTGCTTCTGAATTATGTGCGCATTTACAGTTTCCACTTGAATACTTGCCATATAAATTTGAAGTGAGTTCTCCTTTGGGAACTTGCCTTGTTACGGATCAAGTATATAAACGCTGCCCTATATGTATTGGTACCCGTTGTTACCCGACGGATCTGATTGAGTTGCCGATGACGAGATACGAGGTTATACTTGGTATGGATTGGTTGTCTAAGTACCGAGCTAAGTTGGATTGTTACAAGAAATAGATCATCTTGGAAGAAGATGAAAGTGGGACATCAGAAGGGAAAGTTGAGAAGTTATCAGTGATTTCTTCGATGGAAGCTAAGAAGTTGATTCAGAAAGGAGCTAGCGGATTTGTTGCTTATCTTTTGAATAGACCGAAAGATCAACTTAAGATCGAAGAACTGGAAGTGGTGAATGAGTTCCTAGATGTGTTTCCTGAGCATTTGGATTCGTTACCTCCTGACCGAGAGTTGGAGTGTACAATAGAGACGATATCAGGAGCTGAGCCGTACTCCAAGACACCTTACAGAATGGCTCCAGCTGAATTGGAAGAACTGAGAAAGCAATTGGATGAACTGATTGAGTCTGGATATGTTCGACCGAGCACATCGCCGTGGGGAGCACCTGTGCTTTTCGTTAAGAAGAAGGATGGATCATTGCGTTTATGCATTGACTATCGGGAGCTGAACAGGATGACTATCAAGAATAAGTATCCTCTCCCTCATATCGAAGAGCTGTTCGATATACTTCAAGGATCAAAGGTCTACTCCAAGTTAGATCTTAGACAAGGGTATTATCAATTGAAGATCAGGGAAGCAGATATTCCGAAGACTGCTTTCAACAGCCGATACGGACATTATGAGTTTGTGGTACTGCCGTTTGGTTTGACAAACGCACCAGCTACATTCATGGATATGATGCACCGTATATTCAAGCCGTTTCTTGACAAGTTTGTAGTGATCTTCATCGACGATATTTTGGTATTTTCGAAGACACCGGAGGAACATGCTGAGCATCTTCGAATCGTGTTACGCACTTTGCTGGATCACAAGCTATATGCAAAGTTCAGTAAATGTGAGTTCTGGCTTGAGAGAGTTACGTTTCTCGGACACATCATATCAGGATCTGGAATCGAAGTAGATCCCTCAAAGATTGAAACGATTATGGATTGGAAGTCACCGAAGAATCCTTTAGAAGTAAGGAGTTTTCTGGGATTAGCTGGTTACTACCGAAGGTTTGTCAAAGATTTCTCGAAGATAGCTACACCTCTCACTAAGTTGACAAAGAAAGAAGGAAAGTTTGAATGGACGGAGAAGTGTGAGCAAAGTTTTCAAAGATTGAAAGAGATGCTAACAACTGCACCCGTGTTAGCGTTAGCAGAAGGAAAAGAAGGTTATACTGTTTACACCGACGCTTCGAAAGAAGGACTAGGAGGATTTTTGATGCAGAACGGGAAAGTGATTGCGTATGCATCAAGGAAACTCAAATCGCATGAAGTCAACTACCCGACTCATGATTTGGAGTTAGCAGCGATAATTTTCGCTCTGGGAAAGAGGAGACATTACCTGTATGGAGTTACGTTTGAGATCTTTACTGATCATAAGAGCCTGCGATATCTATTCACTCAGAAGGAGTTGAATATGCGACAGAGGAGATGGATGGAATTTCTGGAGGACTACGATTGCATTATTCAATACCATCCAGGAAAGGCGAATGTTGTAGCAGATGCTCTAAGCAGGAAAGTTCGTTTGGCACAGATTTCTGCCAATCCCGAGACTGATAAAAGAGAAAGAATCGAGGTGATAACTAAAGCTCGAATTGTGAACGTTGTGATGATATCACCATTGAAAGAACAAGTGTTGGAAGCTCAGAAGAACGATGAGTGGATCAAGAAATGTCTCGAATCTAAGGAGAAGGATGATGAGACTAAGTTCAGGGTTGATGAACATGGAATTTTGAGGTACAAAGGTCGAGTATGCGTACCAACTGTTTTGAGGAAAGAGATTCTCGACGAAGCGCATAAGACTAAGTACACGATACATCCCGGAGGTACTAAGATGTATCAAGATGTTAAGACGCAACTCTGGTGGAATGGAATGAAGAGAGACATAGCCAACTATGTCAAGAAGTGCTTAACTTGTCAGAAAGTTAAAGCTGAGCACCAGAAGCCGAGTGGGAAGTTACAACCATTACCGATTCCGACTTGGAAGTGGGAGCAAATCCCGATGGATTTTGTCACTGGATTACCCAAAGTCAGAGGAGGACAAGATAGTATCTGGGTGATCATTGATCGATTGACAAAGTCAGCACACTTTTTGCCAGTAAAGACAACGGATAAGGTCAGCACGTTGGCAAAGCTGTACCAATAAGAGATTGTTAGATTACATGGAGTCCCGAACAGTATAGTCTCGGATAGAGATCCGAAATTCACGTCGCACTTGTGGAAAGAAATTCAGACTTTGATGGGGACGAAGTTGAACTTCAGTACTGCAGCGCATCCTCAGACGGATGGACAATCAGAAAGGATGATTAAGTACTTGGAAGATATGCTAAGAGCTTGCGCTTTGGACTTCCAGGAAAGTTGGAAAGAGTGTTTACCTCTTGTGGAGTTTGCATACAATAATAGTTATCAAGCTTCTATTAAAGCTGCTCCATACGAAGCCCTGTATGGAAGAAAATGTAGATCCCCGTTATACTGGGATTTGGATGAAGCGAGATGTACTGAGGAAGGACCGATCAGAGTGAATTCTGCCAAATGGATAAGAGAAGCGACAGAAAAGATTCAGATCATTCGCCAGAGAATGAAAGCTGCCCAGGACAGGCAGAAGAGTTATGCTGATCGTCGAAGAAGGGATTTGGAATTCGCAGTGGGTGAAAAGGTATTTCTGAAGGCCTCGCCAAGAAAAGGGTTTTCCCGAATTGGAAAAGGAGGAAAGTTAACCCCGAGATATGTTGGACCGTATGAGATACTGGAGAGAGTCGGACCGACTGCTTATAGATTGGATTTGCCTGTAGGTCTAACAGGAATCCACAACGTATTTCATGTATCTCAGCTTCGCAAGTGTTTCTTGGATGAGACAGAGGTTGTGCCGGTAGAGGAGATACCGTTGGAACAGGATTTGACTTATGTTTTGAAGCCCGCTAAGATTCTAGACAGGAAGTTTCAAGAGCTGAGGAATAGGAAGATTCCTTTGGTTAAAGTCCTTTGGAAAGGACATGGGACAGAAGAGGCAACCTGGGAGACAGAAGAGAAAATGCAGAAGCATCACCCTGAGTTGTTTGCAGTTACAGCGGAAGAATCTGAGGACAGATTCTCTTTAAGGAGGGGTGATTGTAAGTTAAGGGCATTGGTAAAGCGTTTATAGACCGTGATCCAACTTTTTGAATCATCATGCATTGCATTCTAACATGAACTTTGTGCTCGTATGTGTTCTGACATGTTTTAAGGGGGAATTCTTGACCTTTGATTCAGTTTACTATTCATAACCCGAGCCTACCTTGTTCATATTGCTACTCGAACCCTAGAGGTTCATCACATATGTTTCCTAATCGTTTGAACTTGTTTCCCGAGCTCAGAGAGTCTTTCTTGAACCATAAGGGTATTTTTGGAACTTACCGACCAAAGTTACTATTCATCAGAAAATGATCTTTTGATTCTGATACCTTTTCCTACCCAAGTTACAGTCGAATCGATCCTTGAGTCGAGACGAGTCTTTTGAAATCATTCTTGACTTGGAAATCCATTCCGGAACTTTGTTTTATTGAAAACGTTTTTTTGAAAACCCTAGTTTACTATTCCTTTTACGAACAGTTTTCATTCAGAAAATGTTTTCTCTTCGGATTTGCACTACTTGAGCTATTTCAAGATTTTTGAGATATTTTACAACTCTTGATTCAAACCCTAGCTTGAAATTTTGAAGCGTACGTTCGTACGTGAGAATTCACTATTCATCCTACGTTTTCAACTTTTTAACGGTAAAACGTTTTATAGTCGATTTTGGACTCAAAACGCTTCTCGATTTATTTCTTGAATTTTGGAAGCAATCCGGACTTGAAAATCATTCTAGAAAGTCGTTTTTCACTCGTGTTGAGTTTCGAGCTCAAAACTTTTATTCACTAAAACTAATGTATCTTTCAAACGGTAAATCCGATTTCGATGAATGAATATGCGTTTCGAAGCTAATTTTCTTGCCGTCGGGATGGTTATACTTTCAGCCACTTATCCTCAAGCCGTGGAGGACGAAATTACAGAAATACCCCCAGCAGTCCCATTTTAGCTTCATATGCCTAAAGCTTCCAAGAGAAGTTATTCCACTTTTGCTCTCATACCCTTCTCCACATTTTATTTCCAAGGTGAGGGGCTTCTCTTCAACTATAAATAGAGGGTTCATGGCATTTCATTCCTTGCTCAAAGTTGTGTTAACAACACCCTTTCTCTCCCTCTCCTCCCCCTCTTGCCGTCGGCCACCCCCCTCCATTAGCTAGGTTTGTTTTATTTTTATGCTTTAGTTTATGTTATGTTTTAGTTAGTTTATGTTTTTATGTCATGGTATGTTTATATTATGTTTAGGTTGGGTCTTAGGGTCTTCCCTAAGCCATATAGGATTTTATTTTATGCATTTATTATATAGTTTTCATGATATGTTTTGATAGTTGTTTATATGTTTTAATTGTTTAGTATATGCTTGAATATGTTATCAATTGCTCTAGTATATGCTATGATCATGTGATATGATTGTTATATTATGAGAATTGATGCATGATTATGGAATTTGAATTATGTTCATGCATGCTAGCTAATGGAATAGTGATTTACAATTTATTATGTCACAACTTGTTACATGTTGGTATTGAATTAAATTGTTACATGTTACATGCCTAAAGGTTCATGATATATGATATGATATGATATGATATATGTTGAGACATGTTGTCACATTGTTATATGATTCTTGGATTATGAATTGAGCTTATGTTATGAGATGGATTAATGGATTAGTGCCTTGATCATATGTTATACACTTTAATAGTGTCACATGTTATAACCTAAGATAGAATAGTATTTCATAACTTGATCTTATGCCTTAATTGGATCTCTTAACTATAGGTTATACCTTTAACCTAGATCACTCTTGATTATTATAACATGAACTTGAAACTATAGGTTATAATCAAGATCATAATTTAATTAGGGTGTGTGTGTGTGCATGCCGTGTGTGTGTGGGTGTGTGTATAGTAAGGGTTTGACCCGACCCTTTGACCCGACATGTGAATAGTAACCTGTGAATAGTAATCGTGAATAGTAATCTTGAATAGTGCTTTTGAATAGTAAAAATGAATTAAAACTTTTGCTTTCTCTATAGACATTTGCACCTAGGGTTTCCATATCCAGGGTCTAAAATGTGTTTTCAAAATGTGTTTTCTTTCGTGGACTTGTTTTATAACTTAAGGTTTACGATAGGATTCATAATTTGACTAAAGCTTACTCGGTTATAGTAAGATCATAGTCTAACGTTAAGAGTAACTCACTTTAACGTGTTCCTTTGTGTGTTACCTTTCTTGGATACCTTAAATGGTATTACTCTCTTGTGTTACATGTTCTTTACATGTTCCTTGTTCATTGTTTCATGCATTTCTTATGCATCTTGGTTAGTAGTGGGTCTTAGTTGTTAAGCTCACTCTAGTACACCACCTACAGGAGTTAAAGTTGAGCACTGGGATCCCCAGGGCACCGCATAATCTGTCTACCTGCCTTTTGGTACTATTAGGTGAGGTGAAGTTATAAATGTTTTCCAACTGGAACCACGATTATACTATCGTATCATATGTTTTGAAATTCAAAGCTAAACCTCGTTTTGAACTATCCCTCTTATCGGGACATTCTCTTGAAAGGATCATTCATACTTTAATAGTATACCTTGATCTACAGTACATGTTTCCCAAAGTTCTGCATTCTTGTTAAAAGACAGTTACATGTTTTGCATATGTTTTCAAAGTACAGTTTACAGACAGTTTCATATGTTTTACAGACAGAATCACATGTTTTCAGACAGAATCATATGTTTTACAGACAACATCATATGTTACAGTTACAGTTTCACATGTTATAGTTAGCATATTGGAGTGATACTCTGGTCACTGCTAATCTTAAATGCAAGCATACAGTTTACAGTTTGGGCCCGGCGGTTATGTGTGGAGGTGATGCTCGGGAGGTGAGCGCCAACGACATCACCAATACCGGCCGCCACACTTAGACTATTGACACCGACTTTTAACAGGACGTTTGTTAAGTCAGGACAATTTGTCTGGGAACGGACAACAAATCTGTTCCCATTACATGTTTACAGGTCGCCTAGGGCTAGCTACCCGAAGTGACAACCGGTGGAGGATGGTGCATGTTTGTATGCATTGGTAAGAGTTGTTGTTGACCTTGGTCCAATAGTCTACTGTGTGCGGAGTTGCTGTTGACCTTGGTCCAATGCTCTACTTTATGTGGGGTTATTGTTGATCTTGGTCCGATACTCTACTATATGTGGAATTATTGTTGATCCTGGTCCGATGCTCAACCAAATCATGTTTTTCTGGAGTAAGGATGGAGGAGCCTAGCTTGCGGGCAAAATTCTGTTTCATAAAGGATGGTTCATATCTGGAAAAGTTCACTTTACCCTTATCTCGTTTTATGAAAGAACTATGAACCATCAACAGCATATGTGTGCGCGTGTGATAGCATTCATGAAAATGTTTTATAACGTGCATTTTTTTACAGCATCGCATTCAAAGAGTTTTATCAACCGAACTTGTTTCGAGTTCTTCTTTAAAACATCGCATTTAACAGTTTCGGACTTTACTTCAAGTTCTTTATCATTCAGTACTTTCTTTAAAGTATTCCCTCACTTAGTCCTTTTGACTAATACCTCTCCCGTTTTCTTGCCTCGTGGTTTCAGGTCTTGCAGCCGCAGTCTAGAGGTATCTTGAAGCTCTAGATTGTCATTTTTGTCTCAGTCAGGACTTAGTATTACTTCATTTTGTGTCCTGCATATGTTTTATGGCTGCATCACTTTATGTTTCTGTATATGTTTTTGAATACTTGAGTGTATTTGTTATACTCTTTCTGCTACTCTGTTACCGATACATTGAACTCTGCTATATCGGTACTTATATGTGAATCTGTTATATGTTCTGATATGCCGAGTCTCTCTTACACGATCGATATGTTCTTGCTTGTTACATGCCATCACGCATATGTTTTGAAAAGTTTTAAAATACTCTGATTTTCCGCTGCATAGCCACATCGTTGTACATGTATAGTTCTGAGATAGACAGCCGTTTGCTGGAGTATTTCTTGAGTGATGGCTCACATCATTACTTGAGAGGTGCTTCAGTGCGGGGGTTGAGACGCCGCTCTCCTCTTGTTCTGGTACGGGTGGGGGCGTTACATGTAGAAACATGAGGGAGGAGGATAGAGGGGCCCGTCATATCGCAGGAACGGCAAGCGAGATGAACGGGAATACGTTTGTTTCGAGGAACGTCCCAGTGTTCGACCGCTTGGGGGCTAGGGTCCATCCTGATACCTACTTGCGGGCAAACAGGGGACACTGGGTTGGCCCCGATGACCTCCGGAATCAGCTTCGTAGGAGAGGACAACAACAACAACAACAACAACAATACCTTCCCGACCCAGACCATGGGTCGGAATATTTTGACCCATAAGAGGAAGTGTCCTCCCATATTCCCCGCGGGTAAGCCCCAGAAGCCCGGATGCCCGCCAACCAGGATGATCACCCTCCCTAGCATCAGGGAAGGGTATATCGCAGTGAGAGGGAGGCCAAATCCCCCTTTTGCGATGCCATTATTGACGCGAAGGTGGTGGATAAAGTCCCCACCAATCTGCCCATTTATCATGGGAACACAGATCTCGTGAAACACTGTTCCAAGTTCGAGGCTCAAGTCAGTCTCTATGGCCACAACAACCTCATCTGGGCCAAAATCTTAGAAACCACGCTCGAGGGTCCTGCCCAAGATTGGTTTGAAAGATAGGCCCCGTATAGCATCAGGAATTATGCTCACTTGGCCGAAAAGTTCAAGGCCCATTTCTCCGCCATGGCGGGAGTCAAGCTACCCTCAACTTATCTCTATAATAACCTCCAAGAGGAGGTGGAGACCCTAAGGAGCTTCTTTTCCCGTTTCAATGGGGCATTTGTTAAAGTGGAACACCCTGGGATCGACGTGCTGACCCAGACTGTAACGCCCCGATTTTCAGACAGTCAGGTACGTTCGACACATGTGAGTTTCGAGCGATAGAATTTTATTTTATTATTTTGTTTATTCACTTTATACGTGTTATATTCATTTTATAAATTGTATTTCGACATGAATACGTGAAATATATAAAATATGTGTCAACTTGAGAATTATTGTATAAATGGAATGAATTTGTTACATGAATTAATTGTCCAATTTGTATTAATTGCATAACTGTCCTTAATTGCTCATTTCCTTTTATTTAAGGGCTAAATTGCATGAAAATCTTTTGGACTAAATTGATCATTTTCCAAACTTGACATACTTAATTGCATAACTTATGAACTTGGAGGATCTAATCATAAATATCCTATTTTGCCAAAATATATCGGTATAAGCTTCTTCATGCTTCCATTCATCTCATTTCCATCATAATCATCCAACACATTTGCTCTCTTTCTCACCGAACCATCATCACTCAAGAAGGAAGAGAGAATTCATCATTTTCATCTAAGAATTGAAGGGTTGGGTAGCTTTGAGGCATCATCATCATCATCACCATCTCATATCACTCCATTTCTTTCTTCCAAGGTAAACATGAAGATCATGGGTAATTCTTGGATGAATATGTGAAGCTAGGGTTATGATTTCCATGTAATAACTTGCGTATATGATGTTAGAATTATGATTCTGATCTTTAGGCTTGAAATTCATGCATAAATATTAAGAATTATGGAGTTATATGCCAAGTTAATATATAAGCTTGATATGATGATTCTTGATTATTAGATATGAATTATGTGTTTATATTGAGTATTATTGCTTCTCAAGCATGTATACATATTTTCCTTCATGAATTCTAGCTTGTGGAATTGAATTATAAGCGATTGGGTTGGTTTGGAGCTTGATCCGTAGCTCCTCTGTTCTTCTTCCCTGTTTTTGGACTATCTGTGTAACGGGAACGACCCTTCCCGTTCCCAGTTGTTTTGGGGAATGGCCGTTCCCATGTTTGAGTCATATGCTTGGCGGCGAGGACGGGAACGACCGTTCCCACTTTGTCTCACAGACGGGAATGGCCGTTCCCATCTTCGGGGAGTAGTTCGGGAGTGGGGGAACGGCCCTTCCCATTTTGTACTAAAACCTGGAACGGCCGTTCCCAAACCCCTGGAAGTGTAGAAACTTTCTGCATAAAATGTAAATTTTATCACTATGATCCAATGATTTATTTGACCCCAAATTGTTATTATATGAATGATTACATGCCAAAACATGATATTTACATGCTATATTGTTTATTACATGATGTCTCGTACTTGATCACGTCGTGCGTCTTATATGAAATAATATGCTTGAATTGTGGTCTCATGCACGCACATTGTCCCGTTTCTTGTCCAGTTATTCTCCAGAGTGGAGATTGTGGATCATGAGCACGTTCACGCATTCACGAGTCGTGTGTCGCCTGTCAGGTGAGGTTTAATTGTTAGTTATATAGAACCCGTATGCCCTTATGTGTTCTTTCGGACAAAGGTAATTATAGTTATAATTTTATAAAGTCACTTATCATTTCAAGTCATGTTCATGAAAGCAAGCAAGCAAGCAAGCCATGTTTCGTGCATGTTTAGGCGAGTAGCATGACCGTTCACGTTGGGCCCGAGGGTAGTGACTAGAGCCAACCAGGAAAGCAAAGGTTGATGGGTAACTCTGGCACTATCCTCACCATATTTGGGGTCACCCCTGAATCCTCTAAGAGGTTAGTGGAGGAAGGAGCTCCGGGCTTAGGGATTCATGTACCCTCTGCTCAACATGCATGGATGATGGGGCCTTGCAATCCCATCATCAATCGGAGGAAGAAGGAGACTGGGGACGGGTCCGGCACCGCGGATTGTCCTCGGGTTATTGCATGATTTCCATACCATGAATGTGCTCCTTGTTTACACTATTGCACGATTGCACGATAATTAAATTGCATGATCACTTATTGTCTAACAATCAAGCAAGTATGTTCATGTATATTTGGAGTAAGGTTGGAGACCGCCCTCACTCGCCGGGGCCATATATTGATTGCATGAAAAGGAACAAAGTGTTTAATATTGATAGTTGTATTCTTGGGCGAAGCTACGGTATTATTGAGCTTATATATTATCTTTTACAAATCTTTACCCGAGAATATAACTTGTATGTTATCTGCGCTAATATGTATTTAAACCCCTCACTCGGTCTTCACAGACTGATGCCTCCACCTTTCAGGTTATTACAGGTGCACGCTAGGCGGGAGTCGAGTCGAGTCGCGTTGAGTCCAATTCTTGTAGTCGAGTCAACCATGGTTCGTGTATTTGGTTAATTGTTGTTACTTATGAAATTATGGTTAATGCTATTGTTTTATAGTTGGAGATGATAATGTATTGATATGAGAAATTGAAACATATTTTATTTGGTAAGTGAGAAATATCCTGACATGATAAATGGAAACATTTGCTGGAACTTAGTTTATGCTTCCGCTTTATTTCATTGCATGTTTAAGTTAATCCCGCCTAGCTTATCGTTTATTACATTGTCACCTGTTCGCTATAGGTTAGTTCACGTACGGATTGCCTGTTTCGTATGTGGATTGACCTAAAGTGCGGGGGTGTGGCACCTCCTCGTGTAAAGGGTGCTACATCTAAGGTGGTATCAGAGCCCTGTTACAAAACAGAGGTTCTAGTGTCGTGTCGTGTCAAATCTAGGTCGTACAACATAGGAATTATTTGACAATTTGAGAGTCTTGCATCTTATTTGAATGTCTTGATCTACTTGAATTCTTTGAATTACCTGAAATACTTGATAGCTTGTACTTTGTATTAATTCATGCTATTAATTGCCAATTAAGTGATCTTGAATTGCTTGAAAATTGGGTAATCAACGTGTGTTATTTTACGTATTGATGAATTACTTGTTGCATTTTTATATTAAACTCTTGTTATCGGCATCAAGTATGTGACAACTATGTGACATGAACACGTTTCGCCCACATGCATTTATTTGCAAAGTAAGTTGTGAGTGACAGGTTTTGGAAAGGTATGAATCAAGGCCAGAGGATTTTGAAGATTTAAGAGACTGATCAACCGTTCGAACCAAGTTGCAATTCGGTCAAACAAGAATGGACACCGGAACCGAGCTCAATATTTCTACGGTGCCAGGTTCTTTAATGCATTCATAAGCACGTGCATCATAATTGTTAATTAAATTGCTTCTCATTTATAAACCTTGTTCTAATTATATTTGAACCTTCCTACTCGATGCCTTGAGTATCTATTCAAATTATTTACATTACTTACATTCCTTTATTTATACGTATACCTTCAAAGTGATATAATTGCTCCAACATGTTGCATTTTAAATTATGCATAAGGTAGGCCGTAACACTTTAACCATCATGCATTACACAGTGTTTATTGCTAATAGGCTCTTCCTATACTCTGCACAATCCTTGCCTCCACTCCTACCAACTTGAATTCAAAGAAGAGATTTTTGAATCATCGGGTATCGTGTTTGTAACCGGGTCATTCGATTCTGCTTGAAAGATCGGCAATGTTTGGGGGCTGTAAGAACTTAATTGTCCAGGATTTAGTAGAAGCAGGTATGATATAAATATTTGGAATTTTGGAAACTGGGAAATGATGATAGGTTCAAGCAGATAAATGTTCAGTGGGTCTTTCAACCTTCAGAAAGTAATCAGCATGTTGGGGATTCAGTAAGGGTAGGAGAGAGAACTTCTCTTGCTTCGGATCAGGGTGTTAACTTGGCAAATATCAACTCTAGAAACAATAGGTGGTAAGTACAGGATATGGCATTTTCACGAATAACAGAAGGGTTGTGGGATGCTCGAAAATTTTAATATCAAATCAGGGTGGTGGCAGTCGGGGAACTTCAAGTTGGGTATGTCATTAACAGAAAAGATTAGAAAAGAACCATTAATCAAAATCTTGATTAATAACAAGTAGGATGAGGAAAAGGTTACGGGAATTGAATCAGCAGAGAAGCTTGCAAGTGGGAAAGGACAGAATGAATCTAAAGAATAAGAAAATTTCTATTTTCTTAAGGGGGAGAGTCGGCCTGAGAATAAAATTAAAATCCGAAATTTTATAGTATTCGGGATAGTTGGAATTAAGAAAACTGATTCTTCATGGAATCCTCTATCAGAACCATGTGAAAGAAGTTTTCAATAATTTGAACCTTCCCTCCCTCTTATACAAAGAAAAGTCCCATCATCGACAGTACCTTTGTACCATTATCATTTTCAAGAAAGTGGGTACACCGTCCGCAGTTCTCCGGTAGCCTCAGGATATCAGTTGACTCAGTAAATAGAAAAGGATTCAATTTGGGTAATACTCGGAATCAATCTCAAGTTTTGGTAGGTTAACTCCGACAAGAGTTTTCTTACGAAGTTATTACTTATAACCTAGAGATGCTTGTAAATGCACACCGTGTTTTCATCCGTGCTGTCGCCGTCACCTCCATAAATATACCAGTTTACCCTGAACACTTCAGAAAGATGGAAGCTTGAGCGATCCTTTCTTTCAAGATATTTCGTGGAATTGTTGGGTACGTCATCAAAATTCCCGGGGTTAAATTGAAGACGTTTTCCAAGGACTTGATTCCTTCGGTTCTATGTAAAAGTGCTTGTTCGGGTACTCTCATGGGATAACCACCTGGATTCTCTTCCGTATTAAATATCCGTCGTGCTATTTTCTAAGGGAATAGAAGCTCAACTTTCGAATTTCAAACAAAAGAGTTAAGATCTTTGCTTCGGGAAAATGTTTTACTTTGATTACGAAGGTCGAGGAAATGGTAAAACCTGTTCTCTCTGTGTGTCGGATAAGAATTTGCTTGGAGCACAAAGCCACTCTTTTAAGCTGGAATATACAGCTATTCTATGGCAAGAAATCTCGGGTTGTTCTCAATTCCAAAACCCACTAGTGGATGTGGTAATTAAATTAAAGAAGGGTACAACCGGGGGGATCTGAGGTTATATACGGGCGTGAGGATGGGGTGGTTAATGATGATTTACGGATTATGTTAGAAAATAACGCTGGAGCTGAGAAGATTATCAAGAGTGGGGAATATCGACCATAGTGGAGTAGGGCGAAGAAAATCTCAACTAAAGGATCAATTACTCAAGCGAATTAATTCAGTGCCAGAACTTCAGTCCTCAGTGAACGGTACACTCAATCATGCATACCACGTGCACCATTATTTTATTATTATTATCATTATCTTGTTATTCTTGTACATGATTCCTTGTTTATTACTATTATTATTTCATTGTTCCCCTATATAATTCCTTGATTATTATTACTTGTTTACATGAACGATTATTTGCATAAATGATAAATTTTTATTTGATCCTTACGTGTTAATTGCAAATAATTGTCTAAGTGCTTGCTTGAATTTTATTTCGGGTGTGTGAGAGACGGGGATTCTCCCAGGGTTGTCATGAGATGGGGTTCTCTTGTTACTTGCACGAGAGACGGGGTTCTCTTGTTAATTGTTTGAGAGATGGGGCACTCTCATTATTTCAGCTATTTGTCAACTTGTTTTAGTGGAAGGTTAGATTTTCTTACAAGTGTTTAGGCTACGGAAAGTTGAGGGTCGTGATTTCACATCTTGGCGGACCTTGTGGATTGAAGACCTCTTTCGAATTAATCCCTGACGGGGAGTAGCTAACCCGCGTGGGATGAACACGTAAGAGCCAATTAAATTTCAGGAATTCAGGACGTGGAATCCGAGGACGGATTCTCTTAAGGGGGAGAGAATTGTAACGCCCCGATTTTCAGACAGTCAGGTACGTTCGACACGTGTGAGTTTCGAGCGTTAGGATTTTATTTTATTATTTTGTTTATTCACTTTATACGTGTTATATTAATTTTATAAATTGTATTTCGACATGAATACGTGAAAATATGTGTCAACTTGAGAATTATTGTATAAATGGAATGAATTTGTTACACGAATTAATTGTCCAATTTGTATTAATTGCATAATTGTCCTTAATTGCTCATTTCCTTTTATTTAAGGACTAAATTGCATGAAAATCTTTTGGACTAAATTGATCATTTTCCAAACTTGACATACTTAATTGCATAACTTATGAACTTGGAGGATCTAATCATAAATATCCTATTTTGCCAAAATATATCGGTATAAGCTTCTTCATGCTTCCATTCATCTCATTTTCATCATAATCATCCAACACATTTGCTCTCTTTCTCACCGAACCATCATCACTCAAGAAGGAAGAGAGAATTCATCATTTTCATCTAAGAGTTGAAGGGTGGGGTAGCTTTGAGGTATCATCATCATCATCACCATCTCATATCACTCCATTTCATTCTTCCAATGTAAACATGAAGATCATAGGTAATTCTTGGATGAATAGGTGAAGCTAGGGTTATAATTTCCATGTAATAACTTGCTTATATGATGTTAGAATTATGATTCTGAGCTTTAGGCTTGAAATTCATGCATAAATATTAAGAATTATGGAGTTATATGCCAAGTTAATATATAAGCTTGATATGATGATTCTTGATGATTAGACATGAATTATGTGTTTATATTGAGCATTATTGCTTCTCAAGCATGTATACATATTTTCCTTCATGAATTCTAGCTTGTGGAATTGAATTATAAGTGATTGGGTTGGTTTCGAGCTTGATCCGTAGCTCCTCTGTTCTTCTCCCCTGTTTCTGGACTGTCTGCGTAACGGGAACGACCCTTCCCGTTCCCAGTTGTTTTGGGGAACGGTCGTTCCCATGTTTGAGTCATATGCTTGGCGGCGAGGACGGGAACGACCGTTCCCACTTTGTCTCACAGACGGGAACGGCCGTTCCCATCTTCTGGGAGCAGTTCGGGAGTGGGGGAACGGCCCTTCCCATTTTGTACTAAAACCTGGAACGGTTGTTCCCATACCCCTGGAAGTGCTGAAACTTTCTGCATAAAATGTAAATTTTATCACTATGATCCAATGATTTATTTGACCCCAAATTGTTATTATATGAATGATTACATGCCAAAACATGATATTTACATGCTACATTGTTTATTGCGTGATGTCTCGTACTTGATCACGCCGTGCGTCTTATATGAAATAATATGCTTGAATTGTGGTCTCATGCACGTACATTGTCCCGTTTCTTGTCCAGTTATTCTCCAGGGCGGAGATTGTGGATCATGAGCATGTTCACGCATTCACGAGTCGTGTGTCGCCTGTCAGGTGAGGTTTAATTGCTAGTTATATAGAACCCGTATGCCCTTATGTGTTCTTTCGGTCAAAGGTAATTATACTTATAATTTTATAAAGTCACTTATCATTTCAAGTCATGTTCATGAAAGCAAGCAAGCAAGCAAGCCATGTTTCGTGCATGTTTAGGCGAGTAGCATGACCGTTCACGTTGGGCCCGAGGGTAGTGACTAGAGCCAACCGGGAAAGCAAGGGCTGACGGGTAACTCTGGCACTATCCTCACCACATTTGGGGTCACCCCTGAATCCGCTAAGAGGTTAGTGGAGGAAGGAGCTCCGGGCTTAGGGATTCATGTACCCTCTGCTCAACACGCATGGATGATGGGGCCTTGTAATCCCATCATCAACCGGAGGAAGAAGGAGACTGGGGACGGGTCCGGCACCTCGGATTGTCCTTGGGTTATTGCATGATTTCCATACCATGAATGTGATCCTTGTTTTCACTATTGCGCGATTGCACGATAATTGAATTGCATGATCACTTATTGTCTAACAATCAAGCAAGT
The DNA here is from genome assembly GCA_037501455.1 of Lantana camara. Lineage (NCBI taxonomy): Eukaryota > Viridiplantae > Streptophyta > Magnoliopsida > Lamiales > Verbenaceae > Lantana > Lantana camara. Next base: position 78,435,980 of record CM074863.1, read on the forward strand.
ATGTTCATGTACATTTGGAGTAAGGTTGGAGACCGCCCTCACTCGCCGGGGCCATGTATTGATTGCATGAAAAGGAACAAAGTGTTTAATATTGATAGTTGTATTCTAGGGCGAAGCTACGGTATTATTGAACTTATATATTATCTTTTACAAATCTTTAGCCGAGAATATAACTTGCATGTTATCTGCGCTAATATGTATTTAAACCCCTCACTCGGTCTTCACAGACTGACGCCTCCACCTTTCAGGTTATTGCAGGTGCACGCTAGGCGGGAGTCGAGTCGAGTCGCGTTGAGTCCAGTTCTTGTAGTCGAGTCAACCATGGTTCGTGTATTTGGTTAATTGTTGTTACTTATGAAATTATGGTTAATGCTATTGTTTTATAGTTGGAGATGATAATGTATTGATATGAGAAATTGAAACATATTTTATTTGGTAAGTGAGAAATATCCTGACATGATAAATGGAAACATTTGCTGGAACTTAGTTTATGCTTCCGCTTTATTTTATTGTATGTTTAAGTTAATCCCGCCAGCTTATCGTTTATTGCATTGTCACCCGTTCGCTATAGGTTAGTTCATGTACGGATTGCCTATTTCGTATGTGGATTGACCTAAAGTGCGGGGGTGTGGCACCTCCACGTGTAAAGGGTGCTACACAGACACTTCACATGGCCATCTGTCACAGGGACTGTGCTGCCGAGCTCATCCTCCAGTCCCCGCAGAACATTGAGGAGGTTATGGCCATCGCCAGTCGTTTTATACGGTTGGAAGAAGTCAGGTCAACCACGCAAGCGCAAGCGCACCGAAACGAGAGGCGAACTTATGAGCAAGCTGTCGATCGACACCCTAGGTCCGACCCACCTAGGTCGGACAATCCCAGGCTCTCCAACCGGATGGAGCAAAGGCTCAAAAGGGAGATGCCTTGGTCTGCCCCGTAGAGGAGATCTATGAGGTGATGGATCGAGGGCTGCTCAAGAAGCCAAAGCAGCTAAAGGAAACCAAGAAGGACAAAGAGTCGGGCAAGCGTTGTGCCTACCATATGCAGTTTGGGCACTGGACTCCCGAATGCATTGCTTTGCGCAAAGAGGTTGAGTGGTTGATCCAAGGGGGCCACCTGATGGAATTCGTCAAGAAATTGGACGAGCAAGCCAGACAAGCGTTCGACCCAAGAGACTCCCTACCACCCAGGAGGGGGCACAAGCCGCCCCTCGAGAAGCCTGAAGAAGGGAACCCCCACAACCTGCCAACCAATGAGATATTCATGATCTCAGGGGGCACAACAGGAGGAGACTCAAAGACCGCTCGCAAGCGGTCCCATCGACAGGTGGGTCGGGAACTCTGTGGGCCTAGAGAGGTGATGCATGTCGAGGCGGGCAAGGAGTGGCTAGAGCAAGAGGTCTCCTTTAGTGATAGGGATTTTGTACCAGTGATGCCAGGGGACGACGGAATGCCAAGTTGTCCGCTAGTAGTCACGCTAGACGTTGCGAACTACGCTGTACAAAAAACCCTTATTGATAGTGGAAGCTCAGCCAACATTATCTTTTACTCGACTTTATTCAAAATGAATATTCATGATAAGCTTGACTATGAACCAATTAAAACGCCCTTAACAGGTTTTGGCAGGTCGGAGGTCTATTCCCAGGGACTAGTCAAGCTCGTCACCTCTATGGGAAAGCTGCTAAAAAGAGCCACTCAGACAATCGAATATTTGGTGGTCGAGGGCCCCTCTGCTTACAACATCATTGTGGAGCGCCCTGCCTTGATAAGCTTCCCCGCGGTAATCTCCAGATATCACCAGACCGTAAAACTGCCAACTCCACAAGGGATCGCGGAAGTCCGGTGTAACATTCTAGAATCTTGGGAATGCTATTCCATCTCCAAGGAAAAGGTAAAACTTCCCAACAAGACCATGGTCCCTTTGCTGAATATTCATGACTTCTTGGATACGTAGTTGACCGACCCAGATGACCAGACAGCGGAATTGTGCTCTAAGTAAATGACTTCCACCACCGCCAGAAAGAAGAGAAAATTGGATAATGGAAAGATCACGGCCGCGGGTGCCATTGTTCCCATTTAGCTGGTGCCCGACGATGAAGAAAAAATAACTAAGATCAGAGCTAATTTGAAAGCTAAACAACAATGTATGCTTATTCAATTATTACGTGAAAACGCAGACGCGTTCGCCTGGAAGGCCTCGAACCTGGTGGGGGTCGGCCCAAAGGTCATTGAACACCATTTAATGTTGACCCAAGTTTTTGACCTATCAAAATGGAGCACCCCAAGCGGTGGACGCCACATCCCCCGTAATAGAGCCCGACACGTGTAACGAAACGGAGAACCCGTACACTCACCAAGCACTAGCGAACGGGTGAGAAACAAAAAACTCTCCTAAGCTAGGCTGTCTAACCCTCTAACAGAGCGCGCAAAGCATAAACATACAAGAGCGGAAGCATTAACGAAATAAACATAGGCGTTTAGTGCAGTTATACAAAACTAAAACAAATTAAATACAAACTTTCCTCCACGGCTAAACCTTACAAATACATAATTCAAATGACAAAGGATTAAAGTGTACAATGCAGACATGCTCTAGACAGAATGCAGACTCGACTAAAACTACCGAGGGCTCAAGAGACAACAAACCTCCTAGGTCGAACCAACGGACCGGAACCTACAAACTAAAACATAAAGAGGGAGGGGTCAGTCACACTGACTGAGTGAGGGGCTACACACGCACGCGTACATGTGTATACGGAGCACAACACATATCAAAGAGGGAAGTTCATGAACCGGGGTGTGGTTTTTGCATTCTAAACCATTTTCATACGTGATACTATATATAGGGAGTAAAAGAGTTAGGCCGAAGGCCAAAACAACCAAATTTTACATAATTAAGAATCCACTCCCGTTCCACGAACTATTACATAACAAACTAGCATAACGAAAACGCACACACAAATCAAACCTTCAAAGCAAACGAGGAAATATGCATAGGGATATTATCCATCTCGGATCTCCCTTACCCACATCACGATGATCATGCCCCGAGTCTCCCTTACCCATAATCACCGAGCCCCAAACAAACAAAAAGTCAGAGTCTTGCCAGAATCCAAGGCAAAACAAGGTCCAAGACCAAATGCATATCATACCGGAGGCATAACAAAAGCGGAGGCATATCATAACGAAAGCATATCACATCCAAAGTCATGGCATAGGCATAAACATAACATATTCATAATCATAATTCTAACATATTCATACTCTTAAGCGTATTCATATGCATAGCATACCGGATTCTTAACATAATCATATTCCTACTCATATTTATAACATAATAAACTTACATTTTCTAGCACCTAGTATATCATATTCCATAGCCTAAAACATAATCATACGTATACATATCTCACACTTACGTACATATACAAAGGGCTTATATTCACATGCAAACACAACGGTCATATTTCTATTAGGGTATATCTATAACCTAACCTCACCTTACACCAACGAAACCGGGCAAATGGAGACAAAACCGACGCCTACGGAGCAACCTCGTCGCCAACGGGATACTCCTCCGAACAAGACAAACATCAAAGACATACTTAGACTCAAAATGAACCATATAAAGGCTAGGCAAATGCATATGGATGCAAATGATGCGATGCAAGTCACAAACGTTCAAACTTAGACACATCGAATCAATTACCACGTTATAGCATCAATAAAACATAAATCGGACTTATAACACATCAAGTAAACTCATAACACATCATATAATATCATATCAAGAGCATACACGAAGTTAAAACACACAAGGAAGCAAAAGATAAAAAGGACATAACAAGGGATAACATATGGAGCATATAAGTTTATATCTTGCACATATGCATCGAAATTCCATAAACGACACGTAAATTAAATATATAGCATGTTAAATAATCCCATAGTATATCACTTTATATCATAATACTGCATATTCAAGTTTAAATCACATAAACAAGGCAAGAGATGCAAAGAGATATCACACGTATCACTTAAACGCATATGCATTCCGGTCGCATTTACACTTAGTAAACAAGGTCATAAAATTAAAATAAAACACTAAACAAATTACAATATCACATATTAACATACTAGGATCATAAACGGGGTGGGAGAAATTAAATACAATCGAAAAACGAACGAGAAAAATGAGCAAACAACACAAAACATGCATGGAAGGGCCATGCACAAGCCCCCTCTCGAACAACCCCAAAAATGGCTGAAATGAGAGCAAGACACGGGGGTTACTACCCCCAAACATAAAGAGGGTAACCCCCGTGTAGCGCCCCAATAGAAGGCCCCACATCCCCCACACCGAGACCTGACCCGCATATGAAATAGAGAGTCCATACACGAGCCGAATCACGCGAACGGGGACTCACTCACACACTAGGCTAGGCGGGAGCTAGAACCTCGAAACCAAATAAACAAGCTCATAAATTAAATGCGAGTGCAGAAGCAGAACATATATTTAATCATGAGGTTTATCATAAAAGACGGGTTCCACTAGTATGAGTACCTAGTCCCGAAAATTTAAAACATAAATCATAAATCACAAATTTACGGGTTCAACTATCACTAGAAGCCTGTCCCGAATCAATACAATATAATCATAACAATTCATACATAACTCTATAACTTATTCAAATTACAATATGTGTGATGTGACCCAAACTTGACCACACGACTCGACCGACTAGAAAACCCGCCTAGCACTCCAACACCTGCAGAAGAAAACTGAAACAAAGCCGGGTTCAGCCTATAGGAGACTGGTGGGTATAAAACAGGGCATAACATATATAATATCGCGGAATTTGTAACACCCCGGAGCGAAGGGCACCACATCCCCCGCACCAAAGCCTAACACGTGTAACGAAATGGGAACTCCACACTGTATCAAGCTATGGCGAACGGGTGACAAACAAAATCACACCTAGGCTAGGCGGGCTAGACCCTAAATCAGAGTGCGTAATAATAAACAGAGCAAAAGCAGAAGTCCCAGGAATTCAAATATACGAACATACATGCTTATAATTAACATGATATGCAAGTATTACATCTCAAATTTAAATGTTTCTATATATTTTCTTAAATTCCAAATCATAGCTACAGAAACATAATTTCCATAACTTCAAAGGTACAGGATAAACTAGAAATAAGGTACATGATAAACTAGAAATATGCATGAAACTAAAAAAAAAAAAAAAAAAACACAAAACCTAAGACACCCCAAACAACCACCGTCTAGCACACAACTCCCACAGAAACCTGCAACTCAAAAGAAACAAGGGGAAAGGAAAACAACAAAGAGGGGTCAGTCCTAAAGACTTGTGAGGGGGCTAACACACGCACACATACAGAAACGTAAGAACATAGCATATTCATGATTAAATAGTTCATGAACCGGGGCGTGGTTTTTGCAATCTAAATCATTTTATCCCATGATAATTAATATATATATATATATATATATATATATATATATATATATACATATATATATAAAGAGAAATGGTTTAATGCCGAAGGCCAAAATCATCCAATTTTAGTAGTTTATAATCCACTCCGTTCCACGAACCATATTCAAAATCAAAATCAAAAGACTCGGCGAGAACCAACTCCTCAGTTCATATTCAAACGAAATCAAAATCATACAAATCTACCATTTCTTCGGCTATGGAAGGGTTGATCCTACCCTAACCATCTAAGAGTTGAGGGGAGTGCTCAATACTTCTCCAACCCTCGGACTCCATCCCCCGACCAAACCTCCTGGGTAGGTTCCGGTACATCCTTTCCAACAAATGGAGGCCATGCTTGGGAGTAGACCCGACGGTCTGACATCGTCCCGGGGCTCCTTCACACAAACCTTCGGGGCCCATTTAAAAGATCAAAAGTCATAATTTTATTAATTTCAAAATTTCAGAATTCTCCGACTTCATGTTCAAAGTCGTGGTCTCGCTATTTCAAAACGTTCACACACACCAACCCTTTTTTAAAACAAATAAACATAAAATAGGTTACATATATATATATATATATAAGCGTTTTTCCAATAATTCATAGCAAAAGGGACAAATCCCACAAATTACTAATCGAACACGTATTTATATAATTATATATATATATATATATATACGTATATCGCATGCGGGCTTAAAATACAAGTAGGGTTGTAGGTCACTTAACTAGAAGGAAGAAAAACCTCACCTTTTCGACCACACCGGGTGAAACGAACTCAAAACGAAATATTCAGAATCAATATCAAAAGACTCGGCGAGAACGAGTTCAGAATCCAACCAACTCTTCAGTTCATATTCAAACGAAATCAAAATCATACAAACCTACCATTTCTCCGGCGATGGAAGGGTTGATCCTACCCTAACAATCTAACAGTTGAGGGGAGTGCTTAATGCTTCTCCAACCCTCGGACTCCATCCCTCGACCAAACCTCCTGGTGGGTTCCGGTATTTCCTTTCCAACAAATGGAGGCCATGCTTGGGATTAGACCTGACGGTTCGACACCGTCCCGGGGCTCCTTCACACAAACCTCCGGCGCCCATTTCAAAGATCAAAAGTCATAATTTTATTAATTTCGAAATTTCAGAATTTTCTGACTTCATATTCAAAGTCGTAGTCTCGCTATTTCAAAACAATCACACACACCAACTCTTTTTCAAAACAAATTAACATAAAATAGGTTACATATATATATATATATATATAAAAGCGTTTTTCCAATAATTCGTAGCAAAAGGGACAAATCCCACAAAGTACTAATTGAACACGTATTTACATAATTATATATATATATATATATATATATATACGTATATCGCATGCGGGCTTAAAATACAAGTAGGGTTGTAGGTCACTTAACTAAAAGGAAGAAACACCTCACCTTGTCGACCACACCGGGCAAAACGAACTCAAAACACTCGTAAGAGACCACCTCTTCTACCATGGAATGAATCTAAGGACAAAACGAAGGCAAGAGATAAACTTAGACTCGATGTAAACCACTTAGACGCTCGGCAAATGCATATGTATGCAATAATGTAATAAAATGCAATGGGATGTCATTTAGGTTCATTTATGCCATATTTAATCATATCAAGTCACGGTTCGCATATTTCACGTTAAATAAATTTATAAACTTCATATACTACTCATAACACATTATATCATACGCTAGACATGCATGCATACAAAACAAGAGACAATAAAATATCAAATGAAACACTTAAACGTCATATAGATCCATACACGCACATAGGAGAACATATATAGCATATTAGACCAAATATTGCACATAAGAGCATCAAATTCACACATTAAATTCATAATAGAACATGTAATACATAATATTACACACTAATATTGCATGCATAAAAGAAGAGAAACGAGAAAACATCAAATGAATAAAAGAAAGATCATATTAGTTCATGCATGCACGTATGAAGTTATACAGCGCATGTTAGGGCACATATATCACGTATAAAATCATCGAAGTCACTTAATAAATTCATAACAGGGCATATAACACATAGTACAACAAGTAAGCCATGCATACTCTTCATAAAATCTCAAAGAAACAACATGCAAGACAAACAACCACCTAAGGGATTAATGCATGCAAGTATAAACATATATGAAGCACGTAGGCCATTTATTTCACGTAAGAGCATCGAATTCCCGAGATAAATTCATAAGTAAACACTTAACATATAATATAACGAATTACCTACGCATATTAGATAAGAAAAAAGTAAGAAAAGTAAGGAAAATACGAACGAAAGCGAAAACGAAACATAACAGTAGCAACAGTTCGAGAGCAGGCCCAAAAGGGGTCGCGCTCGCGACCCCAAACCAGCTTTCAGCCCGCGAGCACCAGCTCCTCCAGCAACTCCAGCAGTTTCATCTCAAAACTGGGCCAAAATGGGGTCGCGCCCTTTTCCGGTTGCAGCCGCGACTGCACTATGCAGTTGCGGAAATCTGCAAATTGCAGACCTTTTCGTCTTCTTCAAGGCAACAAACTCACAGCAGCAGCTTCAAGCAATAAAAGGGCATGGAAAAGGCAACAAAAGCTACACAAAACCACAACCATACAAGCCGAAAACGAGAAGGAAACAAGATGGAAAGCAAGGGAGCACACAACATCTTCATCTCCAAGCTTCATGAATATACAACAATGGTGGTTCGGTTTTTAGGCAATTTCCAATGAATTTCAGATCATATAATCATACAAGAATGTCAAGAGATCAAATATCATTCATAAATTCAAGGATTAAAGCAAGTATGGCATGAATTCTTCCACAAATTATCAAATAACCTAACTATTCACATAGCTTGTCATATCATGCTGAACATTGGATTAAAATGGACCAAATCAGATTTAAAAGAAAGGAAAGGAAATGGAGGTTCGAAATATGAACATACCTTTCTAATTTGATGAGAAATGGAGGTCGAACAAGCAAGAAATCGGACATGGTGAATAGTAAAGCCCCTCTTTTCATTTTCTCCTCTTGGCTGCTACGTTTCTGCTTCTTTTCTTTTTTCCCCTGGGTTAAACCGAGATGAGGGAAAGAGAGAGAGGTAAAGGGCTGAATAAGGGTCATATGGGTTCAAATACGGGTCGATTTGGATAAGAAACGTGTCAGATATGAGCAAAACGGGCGAGGGTCGCAAATCTGTCACAAGGGCTCGGTTTCGGGCAAAATACGGGGTATCAAACGGGCTTAGAAAATTGAGAGGCGAAGTTCTCTAGCTTCCATTCTTCGTTACAAGTCAGACGTCACACCGGAATTCGAATCCGACTTCCCGATCTTGAGATACGCCTTCCGGAACCCAAGGTGCGCTAAATGAAATAAGGCCCTCCAGTCCCTAACAAATAAAACGGTTCGAAAACCGTATGAAACAAACACGAAAACATGCAACAAATATAAAAACGCATTCAAAACACGTAATATTCATACATATCACATAATCACGAAAGTTAGAAACGAAAACGGGTTTAAACGAATTAAAAACGATGTAAAAGGGTAAAAACGTTCAAATAATTCAAATAAGGTTCAAATAAAAATTCAAATATTAAATCATATATTTCAAGTATTTCACGTAAAGAATAAAATAAACACGTAAATCGCTTAATTAAATTAATTTAAAAGCGCACGTAGCACTCTCGAACAGCGTACCTATACAGCCAGACGAGCAGGATGTTACAAACTCCCTTCCTTCAAAAGGACCTGTCCTCAGGTCCGCAGCAAGACCTAGCACAGCTCTGGGGCGAATCCAACTCCAACTTCCTCTACATTATACCGATCGGTCTTCAAGTGGCTTCTCGGATTTTTTTAAATCCCGCCATAAGACTCGATTGAAGTCTTCACTCCAAGGACCTTCTCTGCCGAACCGCGAAACTCGCGAACCCTTCTCGAACAACTGCACCGAAAGAGCATAGGTTAACCCGTTTAAAACGAGCACCCCTTGAAGTCTCTCAAAATCTCCTTAGAGTAGCAAACCGGACACGAAGTCCATAGTTATCTACTCCCATTTCCAAATAGGATTCAGAAGTAGTTGGAGAATCCAGTCGGTTCTCGATGCTCGATCTTCAACCGATGGCACGTTAGACGTTGTTACACAAAGTTTACAACATTCTTTATCGTGCTACTGCATCAAACCGAATCTTCAAGTCCTTGAACAAAACTAAAACAAGAGTGGGATATTCTCGTGACCTTGCACTCTCGAGGGGTAGGCCACATTTTCTCACTAGAACCCACAACCAAAGCCTTCCTTTTCACCTCGATCGTAAACGCTGTAGCCTTGAGTACCCTTAGTTAAGCTAAAGCCGGTACCAAAGGCAACTCACTTCAACCGCCTCATCCCACTCAAAATCGTGCCTCTTCTATGTCTTTCATGTCATTGGATGGCAGTCTCTAATAAGACGAATCCCTTGTAGAATCCTGATAACACTAGAGACTTAAACTCTGAGGCAATTCTCGGTTCTTCTACCAGAACACGTAGTCGATGATACCATTTAGAAACCACAACTGAAGCTACCCACGAAACTCTGACGAAGCATAAAGACACCACTCCTCGAAGTGAGCAAAGGGTATTATTCTCCCACGGTTAACCCGTGTAGCTCACGGTACCTTATTTTCATCTTAGAGTCCCGTCTTCTTCCTTAGATAGGACAAGGGCACTCCACTCGAATTGATGAAACTACCTTCTAAGAACTTATCGACTACTTCAAAAACTCCAGCACCCACGTTAGAGTCATCCGGTAGGGAATCTTCAGAAAAGGTCCAATCCCAGGACAAAGATCACGACCGTCTCAATGTCCCTATCAGGTGGTGATAAATCCCGACTTTCAAGGAAACATCAAGAAGGGCTTACTCCGATCTTCGTCTCCTCAAGCTTGGCCCGATCCCTCGGTTAACCCAAAGGTAAGCCACTAAGCTTGTCGCACCGTCCTAGAATAACCAACTACTCCACGAAGGATACTAACGGGCCAGCCTTCGATCCAATACCCGAAAATATCCTTGAGCCCAAAAAAGACCTCCTAAAAGCAACCACCAAGACTCGAATATCCAACCCACACCTTAAGGTAACCCCGTCCTTAAAAAGGCTTCTCCAAGAAGCACCACCGGGTAAGCTCAACCCTCACAACTCACCAACACTCCCAGGTATTCAACTCGCTAAACCTTTCCAAGAAGAGAGTTCCACAAAGGAAACAACGAGAGCAACAATAAAAGCAACAAAAGGAAGCACCGAGAAGCAACAAAGAAAGAAAGATAACATAAAATTAAATAAAAAATACATGTATGAAGTGCCATGTATGTATTAGTGTACCGTGCAGCTTGGTGGAAGTGCCGAGTTCAGTGTCAAATCCTTTGCTTTCCAAAAGTGTCTTCTTAAGCTTGAACCGGGACCTTGAAGTCATGACATTTCTTCCTACAACTTTTTTCATGTGACCCGAGCCTCAACAATTGGAATACTAAATCAATTCCGGAGAGGAAATATATACAGTCCATTCTTGGATACTTAAATCCTCTTATTCCCGGCATCATTGGGGACTTGAAGTTTTGGAAATTACGCTTATATTTTGGATCTCTTATCACATCTTCCAATTATCATTTCTTGAAACATTGTCCCAATACGTGGCACCTGAAAGAATTCCAAATTCCTCTTGAAGTTCTTGTGATTCGAACCTCTTTCTCGGACTAAAATTCGAACCGGGTTCTTATTACATATAAGAAATGCGAAACTCGAACCATTGTTTACTCATTTCTTCGTAGCCCCTATGTATTGCTTCCTCGGACCATGCATGCATTCTTAAAATTTTTTTATCGTCGCACATTGGAAGGAAAGACTTGTAGTGATGTCCTCGAATAAAGCCCTCCTATGTGAACACTCCCCGGACTCTCTAAGTCCCAATTTTGTTTTCTTATATCAGTCTAAACTCGGCTCGGATATCCTCTTATTTCCTCGAACCAAATATACACTGTTAAGACTTAAAGAGTTCATTGAATTCCATCTCTACTCCCTTAAAGTAATTTTGGACTTTAGAAAAAAGAAAAAAATCTTCATCGACTCTTATTCTCTCGAACTTCAATCTAAAATCATCCGTCATCTTCAACTCTTCTTCAAAATTTAAAAATTTTCATGATGTCTCTAATCATTAAACTCAGAGAGATGAACGTATGACAGAACTCTCGAACAAAGTTTCCTACTTGAAAACCTTCCCGGATTCTTTAATTTAGCTTCGTTCTCTTGAAATACTTGAAGCTTGATCTTGAAATTTGGATGAGAAAATACACCCCCACCGCTCTTAGAACATCCTCGAACAAATCTTCCAAAACCATTCCAACTCGGATATCTTTTCTCGATCTTGGCATTATCACCTTCGACTAACTCTATAAAAATAAAAAACAACTAAAGCTTGTCATAAACCGAAAGCACTTGTGTCCTTTGTCCTCTTCCCGGTAATACTTGTTTGTTATTGGAACATTATCCTGAAATGAAAGCACAATTTCCAAGAAATATCGATGCATGTGGGGTTTTGGTGCATGGTTATGTGAACTATTAACAAAATTAATACAATTAATGAAAATAGATCACATAATTGATGAAAGTGAATGCAAATAAGCATATAATCCTAAGCCGAATGACCTAGACAGACCCGACATAACGCTAGAGCTCCGGTTTTGCAACCCGAAGCTCTGATACCACTTTAGGATGTAACACCTCGGAGCGAAGGGCACCACATCCCCCACACCAAAGCGCAACACGTGTAACGAAATGGGAATTCCGCACACCTATTAAGCTATAGCGAACGGGTGACAAACAAAATCACACCTAGGCTAGGCGGTCTAGACCCTAAATCAGAGTGTGCAATAATAAACAGAGCAAAAGCAGAAGTCCCAGGAATTCAAATATACGAACATACATGCTTATAAATAACAAGATATGCAAGTATCATATCTCAAATTTAAACGTTTCTATACATTTTCTTAAATTCCAAATCATATCCACAGAAACATAATTTCCATAAGTTCAAAGGTACAGGATAAACTAGAAATAAGGTATAGGATAAACTAGAAATATGCATGAACCTAAAAAAAAAAAACAAATCCCAAGATACGACAAACAACAGCCGTTTAGAACACAACTCCCACGAAAACCTGCAACTCAAAAGAAACAAGGGGAAAGGAAAACAACGAAGAGGGGTCAGTCCTAAAGACTGGTGAGGGGGCTAACACACGCACACATACAGAAACGTAAGAACATAGCATATTCAAGATTAAATAGTTCATGAACCTGGGCGTGGTTTTTGCAATCTAAATCATTTTATCCCATGATAATTAATATATATATATATATATATATATATATATATATATATATATATATATAAATGGTTTAAGGCCGAAGGCCAAAATCATCCAATTTTAGTAGTTTATAATCCACTCCGTTCCACGAACCATATTCAAAATCAAAATCAAAAGACTCGGCGAGAACCAACTCCTCAGTTCATATTCAAACGAAATCAAAATCATACAAATCTACCATTTCTTCGGCTATGGAAGGGTTGATCCTACCCTAACCATCTAAGAGTTGAGGGGAGTGCTCAATACTTCTCCAACCCTCGGACTCCATCCCCCGACCAAACCTCCTGGGTAGGTTCCGGTACATCCTTTCCAACAAATGGAGGCCATGCTTGGGAGTAGACCCGACGGTCTGACATCGTCCCGGGGCTCCTTCACACAAACCTTCGGGGCCCATTTAAAAGATCAAAAGTCATAATTTTATTAATTTCAAAATTTCAGAATTCTCCGACTTCATGTTCAAAGTCGTGGTCTCGCTATTTCAAAACGTTCACACACACCAACCCTTTTTTAAAACAAATAAACATAAAATAGGTTACATATATATATATATATATAAGCGTTTTTCCAATAATTCATAGCAAAAGGGACAAATCCCACAAATTACTAATCGAACACGTATTTATATAATTATATATATATATATATATATACGTATATCGCATGCGGGCTTAAAATACAAGTAGGGTTGTAGGTCACTTAACTAGAAGGAAGAAAAACCTCACCTTTTCGACCACACCGGGTGAAACGAACTCAAAACACTCCTAAGAGACCACCTCTTCAACCATGGAACGAATCTAAGGACAAAACAATGGCAAGAGATAAACTTAGACTCGATATAAACCACTTAGACGCTCGGTAAATACATATGTATGCAATAATGTAATAAAATGAAATGGGATGTCATTTAGGTTCATTTATGCCATATTTAATCATATCAACTCACGGTTCGCATATTTCACATTAAATAAATTTATAAACTTCATATACTACTCATAACACATTATATCATACGCTAGACATGCATGCATTCAAAACAAGAGACAAGAAAATATCAAACGAAACACTTAAACGTCATATAGATCCAAGCACGCACATAGGGAACATATATAACATATTAGACCAAATATTGCACATAAGAGCATCAAATTCACACATTAAATTCATAATAGAACATGTAATACATTTGATTGAATTAAATTCATTTGATTGACATGTGAGATTGTGAATTCGAATGAATGATCGAATGACTTGATTATATGATTTAAATTTCTTAATAGTGCACATGAACATTTTCATAACATAATTTTATCTTTTACATATTCACCTCATGAGCATTGCATTGCCGAGCGTCCTATTTGGTCATATTGAGTCTCACCTCACTTTTCTTGCACAGATTTTGATTCAGTTGGAGACTAGGCCGATCCGTAAGGCTCGTGTTTTCTCCCTTTTGCGGTTAAGGTGGGTTTCTCTTCTACGTAGATATATGACCCAATATATATACCTTCAATGTGAAAGTTTTTGACCAAAATTACTATATATATAGAGAGTCGTTTTAAAGAGTAAATGTTTTCAACGTAAAGCCTTAGTTTATGAACCCTACCTAATGTTTTGGCGAGAAATGAATGAATGCATGAATGGGGCCCAGGGACTTAGTGTGAGTGGCTATCCGGGGAGGCACGGGCCTACGGCGATCCCTCACACTAGTTCCACCAATGAACGGCGTAGCCGGACCTCGTTAGGAGTTAGCGAGGAATGGACGCTGAGTGCCATCTGGGGAGTCATGTAACCCCTTTTGGTCAATGAATGGGTGGTCGGGCCTTGCAAGCCCACCACCAACCCGGAGGAAGAAGGTGTAAATGTTAATGAATGTGCAGAAAAGAATGATTTGCATGAAAAGAATGAACGAATGAATGTTTAAATGATTTACACAAGGTGTTGGTTGGAGATAATGCACGCCCACTCGCCGGGCCACTAATGACCTAATGTTAATGATTTGTTATAATCCCTTTTGATGATTTCTATTCGCCCACTTGGGAAATTCTTTAAAACCTCACTTGGGATTATAACCTGCATGTGAATGTTTAATTACTGTCGTATATTATATTTATGCCCTACTTTTATACCCACCAGTCCCTTTTGGACTGAACCCGTTTGGTTTTCAGCTGTGTGTGCAGGTGTCGAGGGAGCTAGGCGGGAATACGAGTCATAGGTCTTGCATTCGTCTTTAGCTCTTATATTTTGGTCTTGCACTTGCATACTATACTTTTGACCCTTGTATATTAATGATATTATGGAGCGTACTTGATTTGAGCCGGGATGGCAATTGATGATGTATATGAATTACTTTTGGAGCTGTGATGCTCATTGCGTATATATTTGATGTATGTTCGTTTATTGCTTCCGCTTTAATGTTTATTCTGATTTTATGGTTCAAGGGTTAGTCCCGCCTAGCATAGAGTGTGTGTTTGTCCCCGTTTGCCGTGATTTGGCTCGGGTATGGATCGTCCATTTCATATTCGGGTCGGGTCTCGGTGCGGGGGATGTGGCACCTTGCGCTCAGGTGTTACATCTTTGAGTGGTATCAGAGCTTAGGGTTGCAAAACCGGGGCTTTCGTGTCGTGTGAGTCAGTCTAGGTCGTTCGGCTTAGGGACTACTTAACAATGTGTTGCATATGCATCTCTTTTGTGCTTAATTGATATAAATTTTGAATTTTGATTGAATTATTTGCATTAACATGCATAAACTAAAAATAGCACTAATTTTTTAGTGTTTATTGACAGGATGCCTCCACGTAGACATCGAGATCTATCTCCAGGACGACGTCATCATCGTGATCGTACTCCTACACCTCCACCTCCACAACCACCGCCGGCAGAGGCCTTTGTTAACTCAGTTATCAATATCATAGATCAAAGGCTACGAGATTATGTACCACCGGCACCTCCAGCACCACCTGCACCTGTTGTACCGCCCGAGGCACCGATTTCTGTTATACTTAGGGAGTTTCAGAATCAAAGACCTCCCAAGGTCTTCAAGGAAAATGATATGCTGGCGGAAATGTGGTTGAAGGAAGTTGAGAGGATATGGGAGCTCATTCCATGTGAGTCCCGAGAGAAGGCTCGCTGCACCATCACTTTGATACAAGGGGAAGCCTACTCTTGGTGGGAAAGCACTCGGATTGTATTGGAGGCAGCTGGAGAGGAGATCAATTGGGAAGTCTTTACAAGAGAATTCAAGAATAAATTCATTCCACCCTCATCCCGTACTCGAAGATTGAGAGAATTCACCGAATTAAAGCAAGGATCAGGGTCTGTGGCCGAGTATATTTCAGAGTATGAGAGGTTATCCTGCTATGCACCAAATATAGCAGGCGACGACTTACATAAGGCTATGCAGTTTATTCAGGGGCTTCGACCGGATATTCAGACAGCTCTAGAGGCAGTTAATACCAGAACTTGGGCGAAGACTACTTCGAATGCCTTAAAGGTTGAAGATTCTGTGAATGCTAGGAGGCCAGTTGCTCGCCAAGGACAAGGGTCAGGATCCGGTTGGGGATTTAACAAAGGAAAGAGGCCGATGAATGTACCAGCTCCACCACAAAAAGGGCCTTTCAAGAAGCCGAGAATTGGAGGTCCGATTGCACCCGTTCCATGACCACCTCAGGCTCCACCGGTTCCTAAGGGATCTCGCAATGATCAGCCACCTTGTACTTATTGTGGATGGCCAACTCATTCTTATAACAATTGCCGGAAAAGATTGAAGTTGTGTTTGATTTGCGGGAAAGGAGATCATATGGCTTTTGCATGCCCGGACAAGATTCCAGGATATCAAGCAGGGGCTCAGAGACCGATGGTTCAGGCACGAGCTTATGCCCTAGAGAGCGAGGAGCAGAATGTCGAGGTTGATCCAAACGCCGTGGTGGAAGGTACCGTTTGCATTCATAACACGAGCATTCATGCATTATTCGATCCGGGTACCACGCATACTTTTATATCTTCTGATCTATGTGCCTCTCTGTGCCTACCTGTTACTTGCTCAAATTCCTGTTATTTTGTGAGGTCGCCTCTTGGAGGTAGTTTGCAGACAGATCGGGTTGTCAGGGGTTGCTCAGTTTGGATAGAGGGGAAAGATTATCCGACAGATTTCATTGTTATGCCTATGAAGAAGTATGAGGTAATCTTCGGGATAGATTGGTTGTATCGGCACCGGGCCGAAGTTGATTGTTTTAAGAAGAAAATAAAATTGGGTGAAGAATTGATTGGAGAAGTTGGGTCGAAGAATGTACCTCTATTATCGTTTATGGAAGCTCGCAAGTTGGTGAAGGACGGAGCCATGGGATTTATTGCCTATCTCCTTAATAAACCGAAGGATCAATCAAGTTTTGAGGAGACGGCTGTGGTAAAGGAATATCCCGACGTATTTCCAGAGAATTTGGGTTCTCTACCACCGGATCGGGAGATCGAATTTGTTATTGATTTATATCCGGGATCAGCACCTTATTCTAAAACTCCTTATAGAATGGCTCTGGCAGAGTTGAAGGAGCTGAAGATTCAACTCGAGGAATTACTTAAGAGTGGATATATCCGACCGAGTTCATCTCCGTGGGGTGCTCCGTCCTCTTTGTCAAGAAGAAAGATGGATCGTTGAGGATGCGTATAGATTACCGAGAGCTTAATCGGATGACTATCAAGAATAAGTACCCGTTGCCCCATATTGAGGATTTATTTGATATGCTACAAGGTTCAAGGGTCTATTCGAAATTGGATTTAAGGCAAGGCTACTACCAATTGAAAATCCGGGAAGAGGATATACCAAAGACAGGATTTAATACCCGGTATGTGCATTATGAGTTCGTAGTGATGCCGTTTGGTTTGACAAATGCCCCTGCAGCGTTTATGGATATGATGCATCGGATTTTTCGGCCTTATTTGGATAAATTCGTCGTAATCTTCATCGATGACATTCTTGTGTATTCGAAGACTCCGGAAGATCATGCTAGACATCTCGAATTGGTATTGGAGACGTTGAGAGAGCACTGGTTATTTGCGAAGTTTAGTAAGTGTGAGTTTTGGATCGACCGGGTTGCTTTTCTGGGCCATATTATTTCGAGTAAGGGTTTAGAAGTGGATCCTTCAAAGATCGAGATAGTTATTAAATGGCAGAGTCCGAAGAATGCTTCCGAGGTTAGAAGTTTCTTGGGATTGGCAGGTTATTACCGAAGGTTTGTAAGGATTTTTCAAAGGTAGCTGGTCCTTTGACCCGATTAACTAAGAAGGAAGCTAATTTTGAGTGGGACGAGGCATGTGAAGCGAGTTTTCAACTCCTGAAGGAAAAATTAACCACTGCATCGGTCTTAGCACTTCCCGAGGGCATTGAAGGATACATGGTTTATACGGACGCCTCGAAAGAAGGGTTGGGATGTGTTTTGATGCAGAATGGTAAGGTGATAGCTTATGCCTCGAGGAAATTGAAAGATCATGAATAGAATTATCCCACTCACGATCTCGAGCTTGCAGCAGTGATCTTTGGTTTGGGAAAGTGGAGACACTATCTTTATGGAATTTCTTTCGAGATCTTTTCCGACCACAAGAGTCTCCAATATTTGTTTTCTCAGAAGGAATTAAATAACAGACAGAGGCATTGGATGGAGATGTTGGTGGATTATGAGTGTACGATTCGATACCATCCAGGAAAGGCCAACGTGGTCGCGGATGCGCTTAGTAGGAAGGCTAGCGTGTCGGGTGTTAAAGTGGAAACTATGGATGAATCTGGATCTTTTAAGCTAAGAGCTAGTATCCGGAATATTACTCTTCAACCGGATCTTCAGCAGAGATTGTTTGAAGCTCAGAGAGTGGATTCCGAGGTTCAGAGATTAGAGCATAAAGCTAAAAATGATTCAGAGAGTCCGTTCGGATTTGATGACACCAGGCTTCTAAGGTTTAAGAACAGAGTTGTGGTTCTGGAAGAGTTGAGACGGTTGATATTGGAAGAAGCTCATCAGTCAGGGTATTCGATACATCCCGGGGGAAATAAGATGTATAAGGATTTAAAGAAATTTTATTGGTGGAATGGACTTAAGCGGGATGTGATCAACTTCGTGAGACATTGTTTGACTTGCCAAGTGGTGAAGGCAGAGCATCAGAAGCCATCGGGGCTACTTCAACCGTTACCTATCCCAGAATGGAAATGGCAGCAAGTGGCGATGAATTTCGTTTCGGGTCTTCCACGAGTGAAAGGTGGTTTAGATAGAATTTGGGTAATAGTGGATCGACTGACGAAATCGACACATTTTCTTGCTATTCGGATGTCGGATAAGGTGAATAAATTGGCTAAGAAGTAAGTGGATGAAATTATTCGACTTCATGGGGTACCGATTAGTATTGTGTCAGATCGGGATCCGAGGTTTACTTCCAGATTTTGGCAAGAATTGCAAAGGAATCTGGGCACAAGGCTTCACTTCAGCACAACTTTCCATCCTCAGACAGACGGGCAATCAGAGAGATTAATTAAATATTTAGAGGATATGTTGAGAGCATATGCATTGGATTTTTCAAGTTCGTGGAACGAGCAATTGTCTTTGATTGAATTTGCCTATAATAACAGCTTTCAAGCATCGATAGAAATGGCTCCATATGAGGCTCTCTACGAACGGAAATGCAGGTTACCGTTGTTATTTGATTTGGAAGAATGGAATTGGACGAAGCAAGAGGGTGTGAAACGAGGAGAGAAAAAGGAAAAACCCTCTAAGGTTGTGCAAGAGGCAATTGATAAGGTTCAAATAATCAGATAACAGATGAAAGCAGCCCAAGACCGACAGAAAAGCTACGCCGATCACCGAAGGAAAGATCTTAAGTTTGAGGTTGGTGATAGGGTGTTCTTGAAAGCCTCACCTCGTAAGGGATTTTCGAGGATTGGAAAATGAGGGAAATTGAATCCTCGGTATCTAGGACCGTATGAGATTTTGAAGAAAATTGGAGATACGGCCTACCGTTTGGACCTACCCCCGAGCTTGACAGGAATTCATAATGTATTTCATGTGTCTCAGAAGTTATCCCTGTCGAAGAAGTGGAGTTAGAACCGAATCTCACCTTCGTTCAGAAGCCGATTAGGATATTGGATCGTAAATTTCAAGAGCTTCGAAATCGGCAAATCCCATTAGTTAAAGTCTTATGGAGAAGGGATAAAACGGAAGAGGCTACGTGGGAGACGGAAGATAAGATGAAAAGATTTCATCCTGAATTGTTTCCGGGCGATCAACGAATCCGAGGACGGATTCTTTTAAGGGGGAGAGGTTGTGACGCCCCGATAATTCGGCCGTTCAGGTATGACGTAAGTGTTTACCAAATTGCGCGAAATAATTATTTTTACGTGTTTGTATGGTTAATTTTATTTTAAATATATTAGATGTAAATAATGTTAATTATGGTAATGATTATATCCTAAGTTATTTAATATTAAGTATTTTTGTGAAATTCATATCAATTGATATTTATTGAATAAATCGAACTTGATTGCAACGTGAATTAAGTTCCCGAACTTGACTTCATTTTGTTGTGACCTTATTTGATCATTTCATGAACTTTAAGGACTTAATTGCATTGGACTTAATGGCTCATTTGTTATGGAATTGAACCTAATTGCATGACTTAATTAATGGGAGGACTTAATAGAAAATTGGCCATTTCTTTCTCCTTCTTAGCAGCAAATCACGTACCATGCCTCTCATTTTTCATACAAACACATTATGTAACGCCCCAGTTTTTCAGTAATAATAATGTGACGTATTTGTTTATAAATTGCGCAAATTAATTATTTAATTATATGATTAATTGTTTATAAGTGTTTATATTTGATTTAAACTATAGACTATGGTTATTTTAATTAATTCATTTTATTTTACTTTGATATTTAGTGTTTAATTTCTTAATTAAGGTTTCGTGTTACCTTAACTATTTCGGCAATTTCGTTAATTAATTTCAACATGTTATTAGTTGGTTTTAATTTAATTAATATGGAATTTAAGTTTTAGTAATTCATTTATAACAATATGAATTCGTTCATGTGCATGAGTGTTCTATTTGTACTTCGTTCATATATGTAATGATATCGGAATGGTATGGAAATTTAGTATGTCGTAAATATGTGTGTTATGAACATGCCTATATGCTCGGTTTATGTTTTCGGATTCATTTGACGTGTTAACGAATTTAATTTTGTTTGTGGAACCAAATCGGGGCTAACGAGCAATTAGCGCACCCTTGGTTCCGTGCGTGATATCTTCAGCTCGGGAATTCGGATTCGAATTCCGACACCTCCGTTGCCTTTGTATCGATGATTCGGAGACAATGGAACAAGCCTCATGCCTTTTTGAGATCATTAAGACCTCTGAAATCCAACCGTAACGGACAACTCGTGCAAGAAGAACTCCTTTTGTTGACTAGTCTTCATGGTGGGACCCTTTTTACTTAACCTAACCTAACCATACCTTAACCATGACTTTTGTACCTTGGGTTAAGCCTTTCTCCTACCCCTTTAGCTCTGAAAACCGAACCAAACATCTCCCATTTCTGCTGGAGCTGATCGAGATAGAGGAAGAGAGAAAATGAGAGAAAACCCTTGGCCATTCTTGTGATTTTGAGCTCAAATCACCTCCCTTCTTCTTCTAATCTTCAAGGTATGAATATTTATGTCTTCTCTACTCTATTATGCTTGATTTCATCTATTTAATACATGACTTGGATCAGATTTGGTTAGGGTTTGAGGGATGAGTTTGGTATGAACTTTTAGGGATTTTTGCTCTTGTGACCTATTTGCTTGTGTAGCTGATTTCCTTGCTTATACATGATCATATGAGCTTGTTTCTTGACCTATTTCTTTTCTAACTGATAGTATATGATATTAGGAGGATTTTATCTCTTGACCCTTTGGTGAAATTATGAGATATGGAGCTCCAAACTTGATGATCAAACTGCTTCCCCTGTTTTTCGAACTGCTGCTGTTCATTTTGCTTTGTTGCTTGACCAAATGATCTTCTTTTCATGTGAAATTGCATGGATATTATGTACACTCATTTTTCTATATGTTAAAATTCATGTTTTAAGTATTTGGATCCATTTTAAGCCTCAAAACCGAAAGACATGGCCTGTTTTTAGGCATGCTTCATGACAGACTTGTTGCTGTTGTAATTGTGTGGTTGTTGGTCACCCTAATGTGCTTTAATTCATGCCATTTTGCATATATAGGATGTATATTAGTTGTTTAGTATGTTAGCATGCATTCCCCAAGGTTTCAGATCCAAATTCAACCCCTAAGTACTTGATCATGGCTGATTGAAACAATAGGGCTTTTATGTACGATTTTGGCGACCCAGTTTTGCTGCATGATTTAGATGATCTTAACGTGTGATTTAGCCTTTTCACTCTAAATGAAAAATGTTTCTAACATGCTAAATATGTTGTATATTAAGTTTCATAGCATTTGGAGTTGATTTGGTATGCTTTTGGATTGATTTGGTATGGGTTCAGTTTTGCCGGTAAAACTTTGTGTGTTAGTTCTGTACCGTGACACCCCCGTGTCTCATTTACACATAAGTGTGAGACACGGGCGTGTCACACCTTCTGGGAAGGTCTGTACTGAGCCACGGTCTTGGCTCAGTTTGGTTAAGGAGGGTGACACCCCCGTGTCCCTTCCCTTGCGCAGTCCTTGTTGCTTCCTTCTTGTTGTCAAACCTTGGAGATATGCTATCTTATGTAATATGAAGTATGTGGTAGCATTATGGGAGAGCTTGAATATGTTCAATGCTCCTACTTGAATTCTTGAATTAATTTGATTGGAGATTTGAATTGAAGAATTTGAATGAAAATGAATGAACAAGTGAATGACTTGGTTATATGATTTAAATGCCTTAATAGTGCACATGAACATTTTCATGACTTAATATGATCTTTATGCCTTCATATCATGCTTGAGCATTGTCGTGCGTCATATATGGTTCATTTAGAGTCTTGAGTCTCACGAACACGTCATGTTGTCTTTTGTACAGTTTATCTCCAGGGTAGAGAGATCTTGATCCTTCGGGCACTTGGTAACTCGTTCCTTGTTTCGTTACGGTTCAGGTGAGGGTGGTTTTGTTTTAGCTAAGTAACAAACCCTACAACCCTTATGTGAAAAGCTTTGGCCAAAACCTTATGATTATATATATATATGTTACTTTTAAAGTAAAGTCATCGAATAAATATTGATCGAGTAAAACCTTTTCAAATGATTTATGAAATATGTTATGTTTCTTATGAACTAAAATGTTTTGGCAAGATTGCATGTATGTTATGTTCAGGGGCCCAGGGACTTAGTGTATGTGGCAATCCGGGGAGGCAAGGGCCGACGGTGATCCCATACACTAGTTCCAACCAAATTTACGACGAAACGGACCTCGTTAGGAGTTTTGACGAGGAAATGCTAGTCGGGCTTTTGAGGATTCATGTACCTCACTAGCCATTATGTATGAACCGGTGGCCGGGTCTTGCAAGCCTGTCCACCACCCGGAGGAAGAAGGTTGGTTATGATTTATGCTTATGCTTATGTATATTTTATGATATGATTATGCACCGTGCGGGAAAGCCGGGACACGGATTGCCCAAATGAATATATTTATGATATGATTTATGGTCTGCATGTATTATGATATATCGCATGAACACCTAATCAACTTATTAATGATATTTGTCGTACACGGTCGGAGTTTGGTTGGAGATTGTGCACGCTCACTCGCCGAGCCTTATGTTTATGTATGATTTATGAATGTAATGAATTAATATGAGTAGTCATGAAATCTGAGCATTGATTAATCATTCTCTTGCCCTTTTGGGAACTAATTTCAAATAAAACCTTGTTCGGAATTTATGACTTGCATGTGCATGTTTCTATATGTATATCGCTCCTGCTCACTCAGTCTTCTAGAGACTGACCCTCTCCCTCCCCAACACTTTAGCGTGCAGGTTTGGCTTTGGAGTTTCGAGCTAGGCGGAGGTGTTTGGAGTCTTTAAGTGGGTCGAGTTAGGTTAGGAGAGTCCCTGCACTCATTCATGTATTGGATTTATGTGTGATTCCATTCTGTAGTATCTTGGACTTGAATATTTTTGTAATCGTTATTGAATTGCTTTTACTGGGTTTTGTTATGTTTTAAAAGAGGCCTGAAGAGCCCAAATTCCGTTTATGGTTTGTATGTTTGTACTTGGGCTTTGCCATGCATTATATATTGTGATTTGGTTATCATTGCAGGGTCTAGTTCCGCCTAGCTTAGGAAGGTTTTTATGTTTGTCTCCCGTTCGCTATGGTTTGATACGGGTGCGGATTTACTGTTTCGTTACTCGTGTTGAGCCATAGTGCGGGGGATGTGGTGCCTCACGTGCGGGGTGCTACACATTACATACATCTTGTTCTTTCTCCCTTGCTCAACCGAACCAAACCCTACTTGGAGGAGTGGGAGATTTCTTCATCCAAGCGTCAATTGTGTGGGAATTGTGATCATTCAAGCATCATCAACTTCATCTCTTCATCTTAGCTTCCATTTCTTTCATTTGAGGTAATTTTGGAGCATGGAGGTTTTTCTTGAATTTTTGGTATGGAGAGGGCTTTGCTATATGTTGGTTAATGTGTGTATTTGTTATTGGAAATTTGTTTAGGAACTTTGAGCTCAAGTTGTATGCATTTAACTTGTTGATTATGGACTTGGAGCATGAATGATGAAATGGGTTTCTTTTGATGAATTCTTGATGATCTAAGGTGGAAATATGTGTTTCTATGAGTTTTCATTGATTTATTTGTATGCTAGTAGGTGTATATCATGGTATTTGAGCATGTAGATGTGAGTTTGATCCATTTTTTTTTTTTGGGTGTTGGAGTTTTGGTACGTTGTTGTACTGCTGATTGCCCTGTTTTTCTACTGCGTACGGTTGACACGGGCGTGTCAACTTTTCCCTCTTCAGTGTGACACGGGGGTGCATGTTGGTCTGGTTTTGCTGTACCGTGACACGGGGGTGTCACGGTTTGCCTTGTATTGGTGACACGGGCGTGTCACCTTCTAATTTCATATTCCGCTGTACCGTGACACGGGGGTGTCACGGATTGCTTTGTAATGGTGACACGGGCGTGTCAACTTCTCTTTCTATACATTTTGTGGTTGCATGCTACTGTACGTGCATGTGATATATATATATATATATATATATATATATTATAATGCAATATATTTACATATTTATACATGGTTATTAAACATTAAGTGTTATTTGATTTAATTAAATTCATTTGATTGAAATGTGGGATTGTGAATTCGAATGAATGATCGAATGACTTGATTATATGATTTAAATTTCTTAATAGTGCACATGAACATTTTCATAACATAATTTTATCTTTTACATATTCACCTCATGAGCATTACATTGCCGAGCGTCTTATTTGGTCATATTGAGTCTCACCTCACCTTTCATGCACAGATTTTGATTCAGTTGGAGACTAGGCGGATCTGTGAGGCTCGTGGTTTCTCCCTTTTGCGGTTAAGGTGGGTTTCTCTTCTACGTAGATATATGACCCAATATATATACCTTTAATGTGAAAGTTTTCGACCAAAATTACTATATATATAGAGAGTCGTTTTAAAGAGTAAATGTTTTCAACGTAAAGCCTTATTTTATGAACCCTACCTAATGTTTTGGCGAGAAATGAATGAATGCACGAATGGGGCCCTGGGACTTAGTGTGAGTGGCTATCCGGGGAGGCACGGGCCGACGGCGATCCCTCACACTAGTTCGACCAATGAACGGCGTAATCGGACCTTGTTAGGAGTTAGCGAGGAATGGACGCTGAGTGCCATCTGGGGAGTCATGTAACCCCTTTTGGTCAATGAATGGGTGGTCGGGGCTTGCAAACCCACCACCAACCCGGAGGAAGAAGGTGTAAATGTTAATGAATGTGCACAAAAGAATGATTTGCATGAAAAGAATGAACGAATGAATGTTTAAATGATTTACACAAGGTGTTGGTTGGAGATAATGCACGCCCACTCGTCGGGCCACGAATGACCGAATGTTAATGATTTGTTATAATCCCTTTTGATGATTTCTATTCACCCACTTGGGAAATTCTTTAAAACCTCACTTGGGATTATAACCTGCATGTGAATGTTTAATTACTGTCGTATATTATATTTATGCCCTGTTTTTATACCCACCAGTCCCTTTTGGACTGAACCCGTTTGGTTTTCAGCTGTGTGTGCAGGTGTCGAGGGAGTTAGGCGGGAATACGAGTCCTAGGTCTTGCATTCGTCGTTAGCTCTTATATTTTGGTCTTGCACTTGCATACTATACTTTTGACCCTTGTATATGAATGATATTATGGAGCGTACTTGATTTGAGCCGTGATGGCAATTGATGATGTATATGAATTACTTTTGGAGCTGTGATGCTCATTGCGTATATATTTGATGTATGTTCGTTTATTGCTTCCGCTTTAATGTTTATTCTGATTTTATGGTTCAAGGGTTAGTCCCGCCTAGCATAGAGTGTGTGTTTGTCCCCGTTCCCCGTGATTTGGCTCGGGTATAGATCGTCCATTTCATATTCGGGTCGGGTCTCGGTGCGGGGGATGTGGCACCTTGCGCTCGGGTGTTACATACTACAACAAGTAAGCCATGCATACACTTCATAAAATCTCAAGGAAACAACATGCAAGACAAACAACCACCTAAGGGATTCATGCATGCACATATAAAACATATATGAAGCACGTAGGCCATTTATTTCACGTAAGAGCATCGAATTCCCGAGATAAATTCATAATTAAACACTTAACATATAATATAACGAATTACCTACGAATATTAGATAAGAAAGAAGCAAGAAAAACAAGGAAAACACGAACGAAAGTGAAAATGAAACATAACTGCAGCGACAGTTCGAGAGCAGGCCCAAAAGGGGTCACGGTCGCGACCCCAAACCAGCTTCCCCGCGACCACCAGCTCCTCCAGTAGTTTCATCTCAAAACTAGGCCAAAATGGGGTCGCGCCCCTTCCTTTTCCGGTCGCGGCCGCGACTGCACTGTGCAGTTGCAAAAATCTGTAAATTCTAGCCCTGTTCGTCTTCTTCAAGGCAACAAGCTCACAGCAGCAGCTTCAAGAAATAAAAGGGCATGGAAAAGGTAACAAAAGCTACACAAAACCACAGCCATACAAGCCGAAAACGAGAAGAAAACAAGATGGAAAGCAAGAGAGCACACAACATCTTCATCTCCAAGCTTCAGGAATATACAACAATGGTGGTTCGGTTTTTAGGCAATTTCCAACAAATTTCAGATCATCTAATCATAAAACAATGTCAAGAGATCAAATATCATTCATAAATTCAAGGATTAAAGCAAGTATGGCATGAATTCTTCCACAAATTATCAAATAACCTAACTATTCACATAGCTTCTCATATCATGTTGAACAATGGATGAAAATGGACCAAATCAGATATAAAAGAAAGGCAAGGAGATGGAGGTTCGAAATCTGAATATACCTTTCGAATTTGACGAGAAATAGAGGTCGAATGAGCAATAAATCGGACTTGGTCGAACGAGCAATAAATTGAGAAGCCAAGTTCTCTAGCTTCCATTTTTCGTTACGAGTCCGACGTCACTTTCAGAATTCGAATCCGAATTCCCGATCTTGAGATACGCGTTCCGGAACCCTAGGCGCGCTAAATGAAATTAGGCACTCAAGTCCCTAACAAATAAAACGGTTCGAAAACCGTATCAAACAAACGAAAACATGCAACGAATATAAAAATGCATTCAAAACACGTAATATTCATACATATCACATAATCACGAAAGTTAGAAATGAAAACGGGTTTAAACGAATTAAAAACGAAGTAAAAGGGTAAAAACGTTCAAATAATTCAAATAAGGTTCAAATAAAAATTCGAATATTAAATCATATAATTCAAGTATTTCACATAAAGAATAAAATAAACACGTAAATCGCGTAATTAAATTAATTTAAAAGCGCACTTGGCACTCTCGAACAGCGTACCTGAACAGCCGGACGAGCGGGATGTTACACAATTTAAACACATGCATGCAAGCCATAATCCCGTGTTAAGTTTTATAAAATTTCCCAAGTGGGTAAAACAAAGAAAAACATCCAAGGAACTACAACTATCATATTCATTCATTTCATTCATAGGGTTTCATGGCCCAGCGAGGGGGCATGCTTAATCTCCAACCTTCTCCTCGTGTGTGCATATCAATTCAATCTTTACATTATTGATCATGCACATTCCTACATATTTGTTCATAATCATATCATTCATAATCATATCATTCAAAATCATATCACTTACACCTTTCTCCTCCGGCTGGTGGACGGGTTTACAAGGCCCGACCACCTGTGCATAGCATTGTGGCTAGTGAGGTACATGAATCCTCAAAGCCTGGTTCCCCTTCCTGGCCAAAAACTCCTTAACGAGGTCGGTTGCCGCAAATTTGGTTGGAACTAGTGTATGGGATCACCGTTGGCCCTTGCCTCCCCGGATAGCCACATGCACTAAGTCCCTGGGCCCGTGTTTCCATATCATGCTCTTGCCAAAATCATAAGGTAGGGAATACTTAAAGATGGGCTTTACGTTTGAAATCATATACTCTTGAAACGACTCAATATACGTATAATATAAATTTTTGGCTTAAAACTTTGTACATTAGATGTATATAGGGTCATTTTAGCTAATATAAGAGAAACTCACCTGTTAGACCTTACCGAACCAAAACCATGAAGACAAGAAGACTTGAGGAAAAACCTATGAACTCGGTACCTCCGCCCTGGAGAAAATTGTACAAAGGACAATATAGTGCACTTGTGAGACTCAAGACTCCAAATGAACCATACATGGCGCACGATAATGCATTAACATGATATGAAATGTACAAGTTATAAAATGTGCTATGCAAAGGTTCATGTATACAATTAATGCATTAGAAGCACATAAACGAGCAATTCATTCAAGTTCAATCAATACATGAGGGTTTGAAGTTAATTCGTTCCATATCTTTCATGAATCGTATCAATTCGAGCCATAACCTTAAAACAATAATCATAACATACATATCAACATGTTTACAATGCATAGGAATTAGTTTAATGTGAAAGAAATCCATTAACACAAAAAGAAACAATAGTTGCAATGAAGGCCATATTGTAGCATTTAACGTTCACAATTTCATTTCACGTTTACACATTGGATTCACTAAATAAAATCCATAATTATATCAAAATACATCAAATATTATCAATTAATCATGCATACAATTCATTCAAGTCACATACGGAGTCCGAGGGAGTGGAAGGAAAGCAAGAACACGGATTTGAGTAAGTTTTGGTTAGAGCTGACAGTTTCTGAAATGCACAAGCTGTAAAGAATTGAACATGTCTTGAGTTCTAGAAGTTGGAATTAGGTTTTTTTTGTTGGATATGAAACTAGACACATAGGCCTTTTTAATGATATATGGCTCGAATTGTGGTTCAAAGCGAGGTGGAAATGGCATAGGCTCAAAGTTGGATGAGTGCAGTGTTTCTGTAAAGTGGCGACACGAAATTATAATGGTTACAAATTCCAAACCAGAAATGATATTGTTGATTCCAATTGCAGCGTGTTCTAGACTTCAAAAGGTTTTCGTGGTTCAAAATTTAGGTCAATCGGAGTTCGTTTGAATGGGGCGGGGCCGCCACAAAGTTGCACTGAAAAACAGTCGAGGCAACGAAGGCAAGACAGCAGCTCCAAAAGTGGATGGTCGCAGCCGTGACACTTTTAAGGGTAAAACCAGGTGCGGCCGCGACCCTATACCAGGAGTGAAAGTTCACAAATCGAAGAAAGAACGCAAGGGGGCTCATCTCGGGCTCCCGTATGAACCGGCAACACCACAAATCAAACAAAACAACCAAATACAACATATATATACACATATCACTCATCAATTCATGAATTAATCCATCAAATCACATAAACCCACATTTATGTATATACATACAAAATATATACACATTCTTGCTCCAAGAATACCAGTAATCAAGCATAGAATTCAAAAATTATCACATATTCAAGCATATATACACAAAGATTCAAGTTATAAAGCAAGAATCACATACCCCTAGCTCCTACTTCAATTCATTCATAATTGCACATATATAAACACATATACCTTGGAAGAGAAGGAGGAGAAGTGAAAAGAATGATTGAAGCTTGAATTCTTGCTTGAAAATTGAAGAAATCTCCTTGCCTCCTTGCTTGCTTGATGGATCGATCAAATGGTGAAGGGAGGAGAAGTTGGGAACCCTTGTTTGCTAGGAGAAAATGAAAGAAGAAGAATGAGGTTGTGGAGGGGATGTGAATCATGTAATTACGGGAGAGAGTAAGGGGAATTTGCACTTTGGTCCTCCAAGAATTTAAGTGCTTCAATTAGGCTACCGAGGTTTGGTAGGGGAACAATTGGGTCCAATTCAAAGTTTGGTTGAGTCCAAGGATTTCATATAAGCTCAAATACGTACATAATTGAAATAAAACCTTTAATTATCCAGTGAACATACAAAATCAAGTTTAAGTAACATAATCACTTAAGTCATATAAGTCAGATAATAGCAATTAGTTCACAAAATTATTAAGTTAAAAGTCACTTAGAAAGTAAAACATAGTTAAAATCACATAACACTCAATCTAAACCCACTCGCGACGTCATACCTGACTTGTCAAAAAAACACATACGTCATACCTGTACAACTCAAAAAAACTCGGTGCGTTACAACCTCTCCTCCTTAAAAGAATCCGTCCTCGGATTCACTGTTTGCCCGGAAACAATTAATGAGAGCACCCCATCTCTCACAAGCAACAAGGAGGGAACCCCGTCTCTCGAGCAATAATGAGAGAACCCCGTCTCTCGAGAAACAATACAAAAAGGGGGCTAAGGCACAAAAAGTAATTACACCAAAAAGTAAACTCCAAGAATAAGATATCAAGACACCAATTACGACAATTACTAATCACTTAGGTCACGCAAGGCAGGTAATAAATATTGATTACAACTTTATGAAGGGACAACGAAAATAATCACTTAACAAATCATAAAGCATTGAGAGATTATTTAAATTTAATTTATATGTATGGATATGCTATGAATGTTTTATGTACCGGTCACCATAGTCGGGAGTTTTAAAGTTGGTAGCTTGTTTGCCCAAGACATGGTCTGGCCCAAAAGTTAGCTCGGTACTTGACTTGTCTCCAATATCTTTAGTATGCCCGAAGAAAAGATGATAAACCTCTATTCCCACTCTTGACCCCTTCTTACCATCTCCTATTTAGCAAAGTTCTTGGAATTCAAATCTTCTATCTTTACCGATAATTAAATCTACTATACTCAAGGCTAATTACTTGCAAAACCTTCTTAAGGTTCAGTTTCCCATCTCACAATTTTTATCAGCATGGTTTTATCCTTAATAAATTCTTCCCCAACTATGTTGAGACCATCGGTTGCTAAAGTTTGATCAATCTTCTCATGGATCATTTCTCATCTCTTATTTAAATTATTCCTTCATTCTCTTCAAGCCTGTAGGCGTGCACCCGGTTCCGACCCATTCAATTCCCTAATTGAAGATCAAACATTCTCAATGCTTCTTGAAATTTGACATAAGTCCTTCATTAATAACCCCTTCAATACATAATTGAATTAACCCTTAATGACGCGACACCATTCTATTATATGGTAGCTTGATCCGGTTTTCTTTTGCCAACACTGATTTAGGAGTTCCCAGAAGCTCCCTCATAATTCCATCATCTACAAAATCCAAATCCCGTACTATGAATACCCCTTAGCAATCTTCAACCCAATTTACCCTCGAGCATCCTGTACGTAATCCTATCGTTTCAAGCCCCAAGCATTCCTTGAATCCATATCCTTATCTCTCAATGTACCTATTTCTTCTCGAAACTTTATCCATCTTGGTTTGGAAATTGCATCGAGTACTAAATTTACTATTTTATCTCTTTCCACCCTTGCAGAGTTTCGTTACTTATTGATTCTTGCATTTCCATTGTTCCTAATAGAAGTAACCCGTTCGAGCACAACCATAAATTCTAAGTCATTTCCTAGTTGGGCTCTCCCCCTTAAAAGTTCCCATCTCCTCCGTTAGATTCATTTCATCGCTTCTTAAATTGAAGATTTTCAATTCTCCAATTTAGCTTTCTTAGTACCTGTGATTCTATCCAAGCTACGTGTCTGGTGATCTCACTCACATTCACTTTGAAATGTGTGATAGGGACAACAACCTACTCCCTTCATTGCAAAATCCAATTCTACTTTCGCTGGCCTCCGTATTCTCTCTTCCCCTTTATTCCATATACTTTGCAATTCCAACATTCTTCTTGTCGAGATTCGGGTAAGACTCGATGATGAAAGAGATGGAGGAAATTCCCTATCAAATAAACACTAAACCATGCATGTTGGATTAAGATGCCAATGTACGTAGCAAACTTTCGAGCATATTAATAGGTAGCAATTTGAGTGTTTATCAGATAGAGATGCACGCAAATATATATAAAAGAGATTAAAGAATTTAAATACGACGTCTGATGCATGTGCCATGAATGCAATACACCTAGAACCGTAGTGGTAAACTTTTGCTCGGTAACTTGTTCTTCATTTCCTTAAGTATATGCTTACCTCAGATTTATTGATCATGGCTTGTTTACCCACGGTCTTCTAAATTTTCAAAGTTTCCTTGTATCAACTTATGTGTTCCCGCGCTCCGAAATTGAAATCCCTCGAAACCAACTTCTTCTATGCCCATGGAATCAGTATCTTAACTCCCTTCAAAGATTGACCCCAAATGATGTTCCATGCCCTACTCTTAGTTGTCACTCTGCTCAAAGTGCCCTTGACTATTCTTTATGAGCTCAATGATTGGATGAACTCATCTTCCAATTGCTTACACTTGAGCATATAATTTCCCATCAAAAACTCTTTGGCTTTCCTTATCGTTTCCATTGGTTGCTTCATATTTCCCAATTCGACCTCACAACACGATAATTCAGCTTGAGTTTGGAAAATAAACTTCAATCCGACCGAAGATAGAACCTTTGGCATCTTGGCTTTTCAGGAACTTGAAATCGCCATATCGATCGGTTCTCACTAACTCCTTCCAATCCGACTTCTTCCTTACCCGAAATCCGAGCGTCTCAATTTACCTCTTCTTCTCCCTTTGGCCCGAACTTGAGTTCTTTTGAAGGTCTTCGTCTCCTCGTTGATAAAATCTGTGAACCTAAAACACCTTTAAAATTTTCTTCAGTTCTCCCTTGAATGAATGATCCACTATCTTAACAAACCTTCACCAACCACCACGAAACTTGGGGACTATTCCACAATTCAGCCTTCTACTCCGAATCCTACCTTCCACTCCTAGCGAAAAGATATTCTCTTTTGGCTTTAAGCTTAGGAATTGGCAAAACATGGCCTTCAACCTGAGTAAAGATACTACCAATAGGAACCTCACAAAAGTGAAGCATAGATGGTGCATCATAATGGTTGATCTTCCAGACACTATTTAGAACCGACATCCTTTCTTGTGGTTTCTATCCTGACTTCTTTTCCCATGAGGCTCTTTGAAATGATGAGAGAGCTTTGGTGTATCGTGGTAAGGATACGAATGAACATGGCTCCATTTAGAAAATACCATGATCCCCGGATCTTTGTAGGTAACCTCTCCTTCTATCACGATGTTGAGTAATGAAATATAGCTCCATGTTGATATCCTTGAAGATTCAACACCCGACATTCCAATCCCTTAATTCTAAAACCTCTTCATTAGTTTGATAGAAGGAACTCATTATTAAGTTTGACAATATCTTTATTAACATGACAAGAACCTATAACCAAAGATTCCACTCAAATATAGATGCATGTGGATTAGCATATGCTTATGGCACATATTTAGATCAATCAACACACATAAAATGCAAATGTGATAAACAAATCTTGAACCTAAGTGTAAGTTCTAAATCCGATTGCAACACTTAAGGTATCGTATCCACAGGGAAGGGAACTCAACAACCACTTCTATGACTATTTCTAATCTAGAGACTGACTAAGATTGACAATGTTGTACTATACTACTATGACGAAATTAAACTTAAACAATAAGTAATCAATCACACGAGCTAACAAATAAAAACAAGATTTAACCACTTAATTAAAACAGGTCGGGGAGTAAATCATATGCCCTTTTGTGATCAATTCATTACTCAAGTACGGATGTATGATTCTTCAACCTAATCACAATGTTATACCCAGCTTCTCTCGAAGGCTAGATGTCTAATTAATTAAGCCAGGTGTTGTTCTCACAATCACCTTGTAACCAAATTAATCGAATAAAGCAAGATTAGTGTATTCAAAACCTAGCGGCTTGGCATAGAATTCTAAATACTTGTTGTAGAAATTAGGGTTAAATTTCTTTAAGCCCAAAAGTCTAAGTTTTGGAAAACAATCTCAATTATCCTCAATCTCTCGATTATCGGATAATTCACAATATGTTCATGGATGGCCAATCCATTCCCAACCTCCTCAATACCGTTTTCCTAACAAAGAATCACACAAATTAACTCAAGCATTAATTCAAACACCTTAGATGCATAATCATTACCCCCTAACCCTAGGAGATTAGTTCCTCATAATTGTCTCAAAACTCATTAAGATCAAAAGAATTGCATTCAAACTATTCATATATAACATAAACATCAAAACGGACTTAATAATTCTGAATTCTAACCTAATTATCCACAAACGAATCTAAGGCGAGAACCTAACTATACTAGAGTTGAAAACCAAAACTTGAGGAATTAGTTTGATCGGAAAGCAGTAAATAAAACCAAATTGATAAAGTCTTGTGAATGGAATGAATCTTCAACTCTACTTCTCCGTGTTTCTTCCTTCTCCGGGTGTTCTTGAACTTCTGGGAAGCTATCCGTCCAAAAAGCTCTCCAATTCCGCCTCAAAACCGTGTTTAAATAGAAGTTCATAATCCAAAACCGCCCCGTGACACGGGCGTGCAGAGTTCATGCCTTAAAATGTGACACGCCCGTGTCACATATTAAAAACGTATCCGCGCTTTTCTTCTTGACACGGGGGTGTCAGGAATTGTTCTTCTTGATGACACGGGGGTGCAAAAGCTCCAGGCCTCTCTGTACCTAGTCACGGGCGTGCAGAAAATTACTCTACGTTGGTGACACGGGCGTGTCACCAACCGGAATCCGAGGGCCACTTCTGTACTGAGACACGGGGGTGTCTCAGTTTACTCTTCCATGGGGACACGGGCGTGTCCCCTAGAATTTCTCGTTTTTCGCCCTTTATTGCATGGTTTTGCTTTTATCTTGTCTTTTCAACTCCAAGGTGAAAGGTACCTAATAGGGAGCATAAATCACGTTATAAGTTCTTAAAACTGCTTGAATTTAACTAAAATTGCCCTACAATTCCATGCAATAAACCGATACATCAAACTCCCCCAAACTTGAATATTGCTCGTCCTCGAGCAATAGAGAAAATTACATCAAACCACCTCAAAATCAATCTCTCAATGGAGCAATTTTCAGAATTTCACTAAAGCAAGTCTAGCCTATCAAACACCTTACAATCAAGCACAAGAATCAACACAATGGTATAAATCAAATATCCTCGTGTAGTGTGTGAATTCGAACAAAATAATGTACAATGGTTAGAACACCAAACTAATGATTCCTTCCTAAGTACCAATGATAGATTTCGGAAAACATTCTTCGCACCTATCTTCACTAATGGAATTAACCCAGAATTAAGGATCGGAAGGTCTTTCGAGGTTTGTAATGTGGGCTCGGGGTTAAGGTTATGGAATTTTTAGTATAGTAGTGACTCAACACACCTAGCTCACCCATTCAAATCTCGTCGGTCGCCATCTTTGTCTTTCCCCGTCAACCTCCCCCAAACTTAAACCTTGTCTAAGTTTGTCACATGCAGACAGTCTAAAAGTTTCTTCTGTTTCAAATCTGCTCAATGTTTTTCTCAATAATATATATTTTTTCTTTCTTTCTTTTTCTCTTTTTTTTTTTTTTTCTACTTATTGCTTACACAACTCGTTCTTTTACTACTTCCCTTTGAATTCTTCTTTTTCTTTCAGCATCTAAGATTATCTCTTATTTCTTCTCTTGGTTTCTCATCAGGAATTTGGCAGCATCTTCAATCGATTCAAACGAGTGAGCAAAGTGTGACACGAGGGTAGGTTTATGGTGCTGTGCCTGTGGCTTATAACAAGGCAACAAAAATTCAATGGCACAACACTTAGGCTCAGCGGGGTCAATAGGATTTCGTTCTTTAGTACAAACGGCTCAATAGTGAGGCTACCTCCGACATGAATGCCTAAGTCATTTCCCTAATTCTTCGTCAATTCAAAATTTCGCTTCAATAGGACTAAAATGCATCCTAATCCACTTCTCAGTATTATTCAAGAATTACTAACTCAGC
This sequence comes from Lantana camara, assembly GCA_037501455.1. Lineage (NCBI taxonomy): Eukaryota > Viridiplantae > Streptophyta > Magnoliopsida > Lamiales > Verbenaceae > Lantana > Lantana camara. Next base: position 78,472,480 of record CM074863.1, read on the forward strand.
ATCCTAACCTAAGTACATGACCTTGTTCAATTGTGCACAAAAATAAGGATATCCCACCATTCCAAGGTATCAATACTCACACCTAACTGCATGCATTCGACTGGCCTAACTCACTTTGGCAAAATTCCAACAATCAAACCTCATCGAAAAATTAAAAATTTTGGCATTTTTCAGCAATCATCTTTTCATTCTCAAAGATATCACAAAATCAAGTAAGTCAATCCCCCAATGCAGCTTCCTATGCAAAAAATTTACAATACAATCCAAAACTTTTTGCCCCTCTCCCCCAAACTTAAACCATGCAATGTCCTCATGCATAAAAAAAAAAGAAAGAAGGCAACAAGAAAACTCCCTCAATACAGCGAAGAACCCGGCAACAAGCTAAGCATCCACCCTAACCTGCACTTAAACGACTAAACACGGATCATAAGCTCAGCAGAGCAAATGATAATCAACATGCAATTAACAAGAAGGCCCTGTCGTCAAGTACCTCATATAACCATAAGAATAGTTAGCATAGTGCAAGTAGTTAGGTTAAAGTGGTGAATCAGATCATCATACAGACCAAAGCAAGGAAAATAAAAAGCTAGAAAAGAACACAATCAAGGATAAGGTGGCGGGTAATGTGGGGGCTGGCTTGAGCTACTTTCTCCGGCACCTCCAAATTGTTTGGCAAGGTATGCGTGGAGATTTTCGAACTGTCCATCAATGTGGAGCTGCAAGGCATCAAGCCGGGAGTCCACATGTTCTACAAAACTATCCATCCGCGCATTCTGAGATGCCATATAATCCCGCATGTAGGCGGGGATCTCCTCATCGTCATCTTGGACCATTGGCATCGGTGCTCCTCGCCCGGCTTCCTCCCGATCCGGTATCTGTGCAAGCCTTCTCTGCTGATCAAGAGTGAGGTCGTCATACTTGGCCACACCCCACCTGTACATCCGCTCAAAACGGTTCCTTTCTCTTTCCGGATACCATGGTAAAACCCTGTCCTTTAAGCTCCCGGCAGACCATCGGATGAATAGATCCATCTTGATGAATGTCTGCTCTTCGACATAGGGAAAGTTGGATAAAGGCTCCGTTTCCTCTGCAAGCCACCCTACCTCGTTGGCGAGCTTCGTCACATAGGCTCCATGGGCTATAGTTCCTGATGCCCTACCTGCCACCTCCTTCAGCTTATACATGAACTCGTTCGTGGCATTGAACTGCACCCCCTCCTTCATAAAATACATGATGGCCAACTCAAACCCGTTTATATTTCCATCACTCTCATGCCTAGCACATATTCCCACAGCCAGGAGTCTATGCACCAATCGCCAGACTAAGCTATCAATCCATGTGGCCTTAGTATTACGCGGGTTGTACGCCGGGGCACCAGCTTTGAGAGGGAATGAACGCCACACCGCCTCTCTGTCCTCCGTAGACCAATTGGGCAGCGTTGTCATCTCGCAACTAGGAAACCCTAAGGCATCCCGAATCTCGTCTAGATTTAATGATTCGGCGTCCTCCCCATCTAACGTGAAATTGAGCTTGGTTTTGACCTGGTCCCAAGTCATAGTGGTGAAGAATGCGGTTGTCAACTCCGGATATGTGTTAGCTGGAACCATCATAAATGTTTTCCACCCTATGTTGTTGAATAAAGCCTCGATCTGCTCCCAGACTCCTAACCTCCGAAGCGTAGCGAGATGCGGGAACTTTGTGGGCATGATATTACGCGTGGTATTCCTGTTATAAGGGTTCTCAAGCCCTTCCAAAGTTACATTCACGGAATCCCGTGGTTGGCGGCCGGTTGGGCCGGATGATGAGGTGAGTTGCAGAGGGGCGGGTCTCTTGTTGCGTCCCATATTTCCTGGTGACTCTGTACTCTGACACGGGGGTGTCGATTTTTCCTTAGGGAACTCGACACGCCAGTGTCTCCTCTCGGCTGGCAGCACTGTACCTAGACACGGGGGTGTCATGGATTTGTCCATGTGAGAGACACGCCCGTGTCTCCCCCCAAACTTGGAATTTTCGCACGTCACTCTGTATATAATGTTCCTAGGTGTTTGCACCCGCTAAATTCACACCTTTTAAATAAAATTACACACAATACTTATGCACCCATTCGAAATTAAAACCACAAAGGAACCGCATTAGGATCACTATCCACGACCTTCGTACTCCATACACTTGATTCGAACCTCTATACCTGAAACACAAGACAGAAGACATCAATCAATCACAAGCTTAACTAACTAACGAGAGGGAAAAGAAAAGAAGACAAGGGAAAGAAAAATAGTTCTAAGTTATAGTCGTTAGCTTGACTTCATGAGTCCGGTCTAAGGCGCTGGAGCTGTTAACACGCACGAGACGTGTTCGCCAACTCGATCTCCGGCAAGATATGGCTTGAGTCTTTGTCCATTCACCACAAAGGATGGTGAGCCTTCATTGCCTATCTCCACCGCTCCATTCACCAAGACTTTTACCACTCTGAACGGACCGGACCACCTTGACTTAAGTTTCCCGGGAAAGAGCTTCAATCTAGAATTGTACAACAACACCAATTGACCATCGACAAACTCCTTAACCCGAATATGTTTATCCTGCCACTTCTTCGTTCTCTCCTTATAAATCCGAGCATTTTCGTAAGCTTCTAACCTTAATTCCTCCAACTCTTGTAAGTCAAGTATCCTTTTCTCTCCGGCTCTTGTGAGATCAAAATTTATAGCCTTAATGGCCCAGTACGACTTATACTCGATCTCGACTGGGAGGTGACATGCTTTACCATAAACCAACTGATACGGAGAAGTTCCTATAGGTGTCTTGAACGCGGTCCTGTAAGCCCATAACGCGTCATCCAACTTCGAGGACCAATCTTTCCTAGAGCGGCTCACCACCTTCTCCAAAATCCACTTCAACTCCCTATTCGTGACCTCCGCTTGCCCACTTGCTTGGGGATGATACGCAGTAGTTACACGATGCTGGACCCCGTATTTCTTCAGCAAAGCTTCCAAGGGCTTGTTGCAAAAGTGCGTACCTCTATCACTGATTAATGCCCGTGGAACTCCGAACCTATTGAAAATGTTCTTTTGCAAGAACTTAATCACCACCTTCGAGTCATTGGTCGGAGTTGCCACGGCTTCGGCCCACTTGAATACATAATCCACCGCCACCAAGATATACTGATTCCCATTCGACGGTGGGAACGGTCCCATGAAATCGATCCCCCAAACATCAAACAATTCAACTTCCAAGATATACTTCATGGGCATCTCATCTCTTTTACTAATGTTCCCGGATCTCTGACAAGTATCACATTCCTTGGCAAATTTGTAAGCATCCTTAAACAGCGTTGGCCACCAAAACCCAGACTGTAATACCTTGGCTGCTGTCTTTCGACCACTTGAGTGCCCTCCGTAGAAGCTCGCATGACATCTCTCAAGCACTTCATCAGCCTCAACCTCCGGAACACATCTCCGTACTAAACCATCCGAGCAGTGCTTATATACATATGGCTCTTCCCAATAATAACGTTTCACTTCGGATAAGAATCTCTGTGTCTGATGGAAATTCATGCCTGGTGGTAGAGCTTTGCAAACCATGTGATTCACGATATCTGCGTACCAAGGGACTATTGCGTCGGTTGCAAACAACTCCTCGTCAGGGAAAGTCTCAGTAATCTCCTCCTCGTACTCATCCTCCTTCTCCCCAACCTCTAATCTTGACAAGTGATCTGCAACTAAGTTCTCCGTCCCCTTCTTGTCACGAATTTCAAGATCGAACTCCTGAAGCAATAGAATCCATCTAATCAAACGGGGCTTTGAATCCTTCTTCGAAAGGAGATATTTAATTGCTGCGTGGTCCGTGTAGACAATTGTCTTCGAACCTATCAAGTAAGACCGAAACTTGTCAAAAGCATGCACAATAGCTAATAATTCCTTCTCAGTAGTAGCATAATTTAATTGTGCATCATTTAAAGTTTTGCTAGAATATGCGATAACGTGTAAACGTTTCTCCCTTCGTTGGCCAAGAACAGCTCCAATGGCCAAGTCGCTCGCATCGCACATTAGCTCAAATGGTATGGTCCAATCCGGTGCAACCATAATTGGTGCGGAGGTAAGCTCCTTCTTCAACCTATCAAATGCAAGTAAACAATCATCACTAAACACGAATTCAGTATCTTTTTGTAGTAACTTGCATAACGGTAAGGTAATTTTTGAAAAGTCCTTGATGAACCGGCGATAGAACCCGGCATGACCAAGGAAACTTCTCACTCCCTTGATATTGGTAGGTGGAGGCAATTTTGCAATCACATCAATCTTGGCCCTATCCACCTCAATGCCTTTCTCTGAAACTTTGTGACCCAACACTATCCCTTCCTTTACCATGAAATGGCACTTCTCCCAATTTAGCACAAGGTTAGTTTCTTCACCTCGCTGCAAAACTTGAGCAAGATTTTGCAAGCATGAATCGAAAGAAGAACCAAACACAGAAAAGTCATCCATAAAGATTTCCATTGTGCGTTCTATAAAGTCAGAGAAAATGGCCATCATGCATCGTTGAAAAGTAGCCGGGGCATTACACAACCCAAAAGGCATACGCCTATACGCAAAAGTACCATAAGGGCAAGTAAACGTACATTTTTCCTGATCCTCTGGAGCTATAGCGATTTGGTTATACCCCGAATACCCATCCAGAAAACAGTAATAAGAATGTCCGGCTAACCTCTCTAACATCTGATCAATAAATGGAAGTGGAAAGTGATCTTTACGAGTGGCATTGTTCAACTTTCTATAATCTATACAGACTCTCCAACCCGTGACAGTCCGAGTTGGTATTAAGTCATTTTTCTCATTTTTAATTACAGTCATTCCCCCCTTCTTGGGCACTACCTGCACAGGGCTAACCCACTTGCTATCCGAGATAGGGTAAATTATCCCGGCATCTAACAGTTTTAGTACCTCAGCCCTAACTACCTCTTTCATGTTTGGGTTCAATCTACGCTGATGTTCTACGGAGGGTTTATGGTTATCTTCCATAAGAATTTTATGCATGCAAATGGATGGGCTAATCCCCTTGATGTCAGAAATAGTCCAACCTATCGCTCGTTTGTGTTCTCTCAAAACCCTCAACAAGGCATCAAGATGTGAATCAGTTAAATCAGAGGCAACTATAACAGGTAATGTTTCAGATTCACCCAAATAAGCATATCTCAAATGAGCGGGGAGGGGTTTCAGTTCTAACTGGGGCGCTTTCTCAACAGAAGGGTGAAGAGTGGGCTTACCTGTACCCAACTCTTCATATACAAACCTCTTTCGGAATGGTACGTAGGGGGTGGCTTCGAGTGCCTTTGCGTAGGCGGCCAATTCTTCTAATATCTCTTCCCCATCAATGTGGTCCGTGCGTCCTCTTAGACAGAGTTCGAGAGGGTCCTCGTTGCTTATGGACATCGGTGTCTGTGCTCTGATTTCCACCATATTGCATTGTTCTTCGATCACCGGTCCTTTCATTGCTTTGAACAGATTAAACTCCACCTGTTCATCCCCCACACGAAGAGTTAGAATGCCACTCTTCACATCAATCAAGGCTCCTGCTGTGGCTAGGAAAGGCCTCCCTAAGATGAGCGGCATGTTTTGATCTTCCTCCATTTCCAACACTATGAAGTCTACCGGTAGGTAGAACTTCCCAACTCTGACTAAAACATTTTCCAGGATTCCCGTGGGGTACTTGACTGATCGATCAGCTAACTGTAGGGAAACGGTTGTTGGCTTCAATGAATTCAGTCGAAGTTTCCTGCAAACAGATAATGGCATTAGACTCACACTAGCACCAAGATCACATAAAGCTTTATTAAAGGACATATGGCCAATTGTGCAAGGAATTGAAAAACTCCCTGGATCCTTAAGCTTCGGGGGAAGCTTATGTTGTAGAATGGCGCTGCACTCTTCAGTAAGTGCTATAGTGGCATAGTCCTCCAATTTCCTCTTGTTGGAGAGGATCTCCTTCAAGAATTTGACGTAAGTGGGCATCTGAGCTAGGGCCTCGGCAAAGGGGATGTTAATATGTAGTTCCTTGAAGATATTCAAGAACTTCTCGAATTGTTTCTCCAACCTTTGCTTTTGAAATCTCTGCAGGAAAGGAAGTGGTGGTACATACGGCTTGGGTGCCACTGGTGTCTTTGGCTTGGAAGGGAGCTCACTCGTCTGTACTTCTTTCCCCTCCTTTGGCGGCTCGACTACTTTCTCGGATTCCAAAACGGTGTCCTTTTCCTTCCTCACTTCGGTCTCCACCGGTATTGCAGGCCCCTTGTAAGTTGTGCCACTTCGTAGTGTAATGGCCTTGCAATGCTCTTTCGGATTTTCCTCAGGTTTGCTTGGAAACATGCCTTGGGCTCTAACGTTGATTGTATTAGCCAACTGACCCACCTGCACTTCCAAATTTTTATTTTGAACCAGCACCTGTTCTACCTGAGATTCGAGTTTCTGATACCTATCATTCGAGACATTGATGAACTTCTCGAGAGCCGCCTCCCATCCCGGCTTCTGTTCTTGCGGTGGTTGTGGAGGGGGTGCGAATCTCTGGTGATTTTGATGTGGTGGATGCTGTCCCTGTTGTCTTGGTTGGAACTGTGGTCTCTGGTTTGGGTTTGGGTTTTGAACATTCTGATTGTTTGACCACGAGAAGTGCGGATGATTCTTCCAACCTGGGTTGTAGGTGTTCGAGTATGGGTCATTTGCTGGTTTTTGATTCTGCACGTAATTGACTTGCTCTTGACCAACAACAACCTGTGCACCTGCATTGGTAGAAGGACAAATATCAAACGAATGGGGACCACCACAAATTTCACATAATACCTGTAAGGCGTTTGACTGTGCCACTGTGTTTCGTGCTGTAGAAATTGCAAGTCGGTCTAGCTTCTGGTTCAGTGCTTTGAACTTGGCATTGAAAGCTGTCACAGTGTCAGTGGTGAGTATGCCTGCCTCAGGTTTCGGTGGGGGAGGATTGCTCCTCTCCTTTGTCCAACTGCTATTTGCTGCCATCTTATTCAGAAGTTGCATTCCTACTTCTTCGGACAGTGCCATAAATGCTCCTCCCGCTGCTGCATCGACCATGATTTTCATGTTTTCTGTCATTCCGTTGTAAAAGATTTGTACCAGTTGCCATCCTGGAACACGGTGATGTGGGCATTTCCTTTGCAATTCCTTATATCTTTCCAATCCTTCGTACAACGTTTCCCCATCATAGAGCCTGAAGCTCGTTATTTCGTCTCTGTACCTCATGGTCTTACTAGGAGGGTAGAACTTGGCTAAAAAGGCCTTAGAGAGGTCTGCCCATGTCTGAAGTGTCTCATTTGACAAGGTCGAAATCCATGTCCGGGCTTTGTCCCTTAGGGAGAAGGGAAAAAGCCTAACTCTGATCGCATCATCTGAAGCATTATGGATCTTAAAAGTCGAGCAAACGTCCAAAAAGTAGGACAAATGCGATGCGGGATCTTCATGTGGTAAACCCCCAAACGGGTTCTGTTGTAAGAGGTTGATGAACCCAGTTTTGATTTCAAAGTTGTTCGCCTCCATTGCGGGGCGAGTCAAATTGTTCTGGATTAAGCCAATGTTGGGAATGGCATAATCCTGAAGTGTGGTTGGTTGCTCGTTAATGGGTTGTGCCATTGGAATTGGGTTTACTTCCTGCTTCTTTTCCTTTCTTCGCTTCGTTCGATTTGCCCGACAAGTCCTCTCAATTTCAGGGTCGTAAGGCAAAGGTCCCAAGCCTTTCGATCGTAGCATGCACTAGGTACCTGCAATTGGGAAAACCCGTGGTCAAATTCAATGCACTTCAAGAAGAAATCAAGCAGAAAGGGTGGTCTAAAGCACCAGAAAAAGTCAATAAAGTAATATTGAATTGAATGCCTTCCCCGGCAACGGCGCCAAAAACTTGATAAACAAATCTTGAACCCAAGTGTAAGTTCTAAATCCGATTGCAACACTTAAGGTATCGTATCCACAGGGAAGGGAACTCAACAACCACTTCTATGACTATTTCTAATCTAGAGACTGACTAAGATTGACAATGTTGTACTATACTACGATGACGAAATTAAACTTAAACAATAATTAATCAATCACACGAGCTAACAAATAAAAACAAGATTTAACCACTTAATTAAAACAGGTCGGGGAGTAAATCATATGCCCTTTTGTGATCAATTCAATACTCAAGTACGGATGTATGATTCTTCAACCTAATCACAATGTTATACCTAGCTTCTCTCGAAGGCTAGATGTCTAATTAATTAAGCCAGGTGTTGTTCTCACAATCACCTTGTAACCAAATTAATCGAATAAAGCAAGATTCGTGTATTCAAAACCTAGCGGCTTGGCATAGAATTCTAAATACTTGTTGTAGAAATTAGGGTTAAATTTCTTTAAGCCCAAAAGTCTAAGTTTTGGAAAACAATCTCAATTATCCTCAATCTCTCGATTATCGGATAATTCACAATATGTTCATGGATGGCCAATCCATTCCCAACCTCCTCAATACCGTTTTCCTAACAAAGAATCACACAAATTAACTCAAGCATTAATTCAAACACCTTAGATGCATAATCATTACCCCTAACCCTAGGAGATTAGTTCCTCATAATTGTCTCAAAACTCATTAAGATCAAAAGAATTGCATTCAAACTATTCATATATAACATAAACATCAAAACGGACTTAATAATTCTGAATTCTAACCTAATTATCCACAAACGAGTCTAAGGCGAGAACCTAACTATACTAGAGTTGAAAACCAAAACTTGAGGAATTAGTTTGATCGGAAAGCAGTAAATAAAACCAAATTGATAAAGTCTTGTGAATGGAATGAATCTTCAACTCTACTTCTCCGTGTTTCTTCCTTCTCCGGGTGTTCTTGAACTTCTGGGAAGCTATCCGTCCAAAAAGCTCTCCAATTCCGCCTCAAAACCGTGTTTAAATAGAAGTTCATAATCCAAAACCGCCCCGTGACACGGGCGTGCAGAGTTCATGCCTTAAAATGTGACACGCCCGTGTCACATATTAAAAACGTATCCGCGCTTTTCTTCTTGACACGGGGGTGTCAGGAATTGTTCTTCTTGATGACACGGGGGTGCAAAAGCTCCAGGCCTCTCTGTACCTAGTCACGGGCGTGCAGAAAATTACTCTACGTTGGTGACACGGGCGTGTCACCAACCGGAATCCGAGGGCCACTTCTGTACTGAGACACGGGGGTGTCTCAGTTTACTCTTCCATGGGGACACGGGCGTGTCCCCTAGAATTTCTCGTTTTTCGCCCTTTATTGCATGGTTTTGCTTTTATCTTGTCTTTTCAACTCCAAGGTGAAAGGTACCTAATAGGGAGCATAAATCACGTTATAAGTTCTTAAAACTGCTTGAATTTAACTAAAATTGCCCTACAATTCCATGCAATAAACCGATACATCAAAATGTAACACCTAAAGCAACGAAATTGAAAGTAGATCACATATAACAAGAAATTTTGAGCAATTAGTAACAATTAACCATGAAAATTCAATGCAATGCACACGTTGACAAGTTGTTCCTATGTCGTATGACCTAAACTGACTCAATCACGGTACGAGAACCCCGGTTTTGCAGTCGGGCTTTGATACCACTTAAGAATGTAGTACCCCAACAGAAGGCTCCACATCCCCCGCACCAGGACCCGACCCGCATATGAAATGGAGAGTCCATACACGAGCCGAATCACGGCGAACGGGGACTCACTCACACACTAGGCTAGGCGGGAGCTAGAATCTCAAAACCAAATACACAAGCTCATGAATTAAATACGAGTGCAGAAGCAGAACATATATTCAATCATGAGGCTTATCATAAAAGGCAGGTTCCACTAGCATGAGTACCTAGTCCCGAAAATTTAAAACATAAATCCTAAATGACAAATTTACGGGTTCAACTATCCCTAGAAGCCTGTCCCGAATCAATACAATATAATCTTAACAATTCATAAATAATTTTATAACTTATTCAATTTATAATATACGTGAAGTGACCCAAACTTGACCACACGACTCGACCGACTTGAGAACCCGCCTAGCACTCCAACACCTACAAAAGAAAACTGAAACAAAGCCGGGTTCAGCCTATAGGAGACTGGTGGGTATAAAACAGGGCATAACATATATAATATCGCGGAATTTAAAAACATACATGCAAGTCATAATCCCGTGTGAAGTTTTATAAAATTTCCTAAGTGGGTAAAAACAAAGAAAAACATCCAAAGAACTACAACTATCACATTCATTCATTTCATTCATAGGGCTTCTTGACCCGGCAAGGGGGCGTGCATAATCTCCAGCCTTCTCCTCGTATGTGCTTATCAATTCAATCTTTACATTAGTGATCATGCACATTCCTACATATTTGTTCATAATCATTCATAATCATATCACTTACACCTTTCTCCTCCGGGTGGTGGACGGGTTTGCAAGGCCCGACCACCTATACATAGCATTGTTGCTAGTGAGGTACATAAATTCTCAAAGCCTGGTTCCTCTTCGTCGCCAAAAACTCCTTGACGAGGTTGGTTTCACAGTAAATTTGGTTGGAACTAGTGCTTGGATCACCGTCGGCCCTTGGCTCCCCAGATAGCCACATGCACTAAGTCCCTGGGCCCGTGTTTCCATATCATGCTCTCTCCAAAATCATAAGGTATGGAATACATAAAGATGGGCTTTCCGTTCCAAATCATATAATCTTGAAAAGACTCAATATACGTATAATATAAATATTTGGCTTAAAACTTTGCACATTGGACGTATATAGTGTCGTTTTAGCTAATAGAAGAGAAACCCACCTGTTAGACCTTACCGAACCAAAACCAAGAAGACAATAAGACTTGAGGAAAAACCTATGAACCCGGCACCTCCGCCCTGGAAAAAACTGTACAAAGGACAATACAGTGCACTTGAGACTCAAGACTCCAAATGAACCATATATGACATACGGTAATGCATTAACTTGATGTGAAATGTATAAGTTATAACAATGTGTTATGTAAAGGTTCATGTATACAATTAATGCATTAGAAGCACATAAATGAGCAATTCATTCAAGTTCAATCAATACATGAGGGTTTGAAGTTCATTCGTTCCATAACTTTCATGAATCATATCAATTCGGGCCATAACCTTAAAAAAATAATCATAACATACATATCAACATGTTTACAACGCATAGGAATCAGTTTAAGGTGAAAGAAATCCATTAACACATAAAGAAACAATAGTTGCAAGGAAGGCCATATTGTAGCATTTAAACTTCACAATTTCATTTCACGTTTACACAGTGGATTCACAACATAAAATCGATAATCATATCAAAATATATCATATATTATCAATTAATCATGCATGCTATTCATTCAAGTCACATACAGAGTCTGAGGGAAAGGAAGGAAAGCAAGAACACGGATTTGAGTATGTTTTGGTGAGATCTGACAGTTTCTGAAATGCGCAAGCTGCAAAGAATTGAACATATCTTGAGTTCTAGAAGTTTGAGTTAGGTTTTTTTTTCTTGGATATGAAACTGCACACATAGTCCTTTTGAATGATATATGGCTCGAATCATGGTTCAAAGCGAGGTGGAAATGGCGTAGGCTCAAAGTTGGGTGAGTGCAGTGTTTCGATAAAGTGGCGACACAAAATTTAAATGGTTATAACTTCCAAACCATAAATGATATTAAGTTCATTCCAATTGGAGAATGTTCTCGAATTCAAAAGGTTTCCGTGGTTCAAAATTCATGTAAATCGGAGTTCGTTTGAACGGGGCGGCCTCGACAAAATTGCACTGTAAAACAGTCGCGGCCGCGAAGGCAAGAGAGTAGCTCCCGAAGTGGATGGTCGCGGGCGTGACACTTTTAAGGGTAAAAATGGACGCGATCGTGACCCTATTCCAAGCAACAAAGTTCACAAATCGAAGAAAGAACGCAGGGGGGCTCGTCTCGGGCTCCCGTATGAACCAGCAATACCACAAATCACACAAAATAACCAAATACAACATATTTATACACATATCACTCGTCAATTCATGAATTCATCCATCAAATCACATAAACCCTCATTTGTATATATACATACATATACATACAACATATATACACATTTTTGCGCCAAGAATACCAACAAACAAGCATAGAATTCAAAGATTATCACATATTCAACCATATACACACAAAGATTCAAGTTATAAAGCAAGAATCACATACCCCTAGCTCCTACATCAATTCATTCATAATTGCACATATATAAACACATGTACCTTAGAAGAGAAGGAGGAGAAGTGAAAGGAATGATTGAAGCTTGAATACTTGCTTGAAAATTGAAGAAATCTCCTTGCCTCCTTGCTTGCTTGATGGATCGGTCAAATGGTGAAGAGAGGAGAAGTTGGGAACCCTTGTTTGCTTGGAGAAAATGAAAGCAGAAGAATGAGGTTGTGGAGGAGGTGTGAATCGTGTATTTAAGGGAGAGAGTGAGGGGAATTTGCACTTTGGTCCTCCAAGAATTTAAGTGCTTGAATTAGGCTACCGAGGTTTGTTAGGGGAATAATTGGGTCCAATTCAAAGTTTGGTTGAGTCCAAGGATTTCATATATGCTCAAATACGTACATAATTGAAATAAAACATTTAATTATCCAGTAAACATACTAAATCAAGTTTAAGTAACATAATCACTTAAGTCATATAAGTTACATAATAGCAATTAGTTCATGAAATTATTAAGTTAAAAGTCACTTAGAAATTAAAACATTGTTAAAATCACATAACACTCGATCTAAACCCATCCGCGATGTCATACCTAACTTGTCGAAAAAACACATACGTCATACCTGTACGACTGAAAAAAACATGGGGCGTTACACCCCTTTATTGGAGACAGCAGCTCCAGCACAAACTCAGCCTGCCCGTTACCTCGAGCAGCAACTTCTCCCTCGTGCAACTATGGTTGAAACTCCCCTGCTCCTCCTCCCAAACCAAGAAACAACGAAACAACATCAAATAAGGTAGCAAGGCAACAACAAAGCAGCACGAAACACAGCTAAAACTCCCACACCAAGCAACACACCCGCACGTTAAGTGAAGAAGGAAAGAAATCAGTTAAAAACTCAAGAATTCCTCAAGTTCAGCCATTGTGAAACCACATACACCTCAAATAACTCGAATTCATGCATGTAATAAGGATCATAGAAGACTTCAAAATTCAAGAAATGATGCAGAGATGAGCAAGAAATCATCAAAATTCATCAAACACTTACTATTCACATAGGTGTCCATAACATTCTCACATGAAGATCAAAATTAGAAATTCTAGGCTTGGAAGATGCGTAAGAGAGTGGAAAACATAAATATATTCATACCTTTCGAATTGGAGAAGAATCGGAGAAGATACGAGCTTGAAATCGCCCAAGGTGAATAGAGGCAGGTTCCTTTTCTTCCTTCTCCATTATCTCGGTTTATGCCCCTTTCTTACGGCTGAGATTCAATTCTTATGGATGAGATTCAAAGTTTAAGTGTAAGGGTTGGATAGGGTTATGTTTAGGGGTCATAAGGGTTCAAGAATCGAGTCATTTGGTTAAGAAACGAGAAAGTTATGGCTAAAATCGTAAGGGGTGGCAGTTCCGCGCGAAGCTGACGGTTTGGGCAAAATTCGGAGATTCAAACGGGCTTAGAAAAATATAAGGTTAGGTTCCTTAGCTCCCAATCTTTGTTACAAGTCCGGTGCCACTTCCGCAATTAGAATCTAAATTCCCGATCTCATGTTATGCCTTCCAGAACACAAGGTGCGCTAAACGCATTAGGCCCTCGAGTCCCTAAACAATTAAAACGGTTTAAGAACCGTATCAAACGAACTCTAAAATACTAAACGAGCATATAAATAAGTTTATAAATCACATAATTCATGTATAACAAGTTTTTACAAAAATCATGATTAAAAACGGGATTAAACGAGTTAGAAACGAGTTGAAAAGGTAAAATACGTTTAAAATTTGAAACATAAAACATATTACAATTAACCAAATAATCAAATAAATCACATAATAGCATACTTAATTAATTAAAAGCACACTTAGCATATTCATGATGTTCGTACCTAGAAAGCCAAAGAATCGGGATGTTACACAAACAAAGGTTGAGAACGTAGAGCGACAAGCGCAACATTATAATCTAGCAGGAAGTCAACAAGCTCCTAGACACTGGGTACATCATGCCAGCCAAGTATGTCGATTGGCTCTGCAACATTGTTCAGGTTGTCAAGACAGGTGGGAAATGGAGAATATGTAACGACTTCACGGATTTAAACAAAGTATGCCCCAAAGATCCCTATCCTCTTCCATGGATTGACTAACTGGTCAACTTAAACGCAGGCTGTGAGCTCATAAGCAAGATGGATGCCTTCCAGGGCTACTACCAGATATTCATGGCTCAAGAGGATAAGAAGAAGAGTGCGTTCATACTACTCTGGGGCATATACTGTTTTGAGGTCATGCCATTCGGATTAAAGAATGCTGGTGCCACCTATCAATGGTTGGTGAACAAAGTATTTGAGGATGAAATTGGAAAAACAATGGAGGTATTCGTTGACTGTAGCACCCTGGAGCGCAGAGCACTACATCCCCAGCACCATAACCCGACACGTGTAACGAAATAGAGACTCCGCAAACGCATCAAGCTACAACGAACGGGTGACAAACAAAATCTCACCTAGGCTAGATGATCTAGACCCCAATTTAGAGCGTATAATAAAACTCAAAGAACTTGCGGAAGCAATAGGATCTCAAACATACAAACATACATGCTCAATTAATTCAGGATATACAAATTCCAAAGTTTGGATTATCATCATATACATAAGTTCAAAATACAATAACAAACTAAACAAAATGCACCTGACTAGCTAATAAAACCAAAAACTCAACAGACGACCGCCGCCTAGCTCAAACTCCCCGAATAAGCACCTGCAACTCAAAGAATAAAAAGGGGAAAAAGAAAACAACCATGTGACGCCCCGTATTCTCGAAGGGCGTCCTGATGACATTAACAAGTAAGTCTCTATACTTATGTGTTTTTAATTTAAGAGTTCTTGAATTATGTGATTTAATGTAAATTCAATTTAATATGTGTTCATTCGAATTATTCTAAGATTAATTGCCAACTTGATTAATTACGCGCATATTTAACCCTAACTGTCTAATTTGATTTAATTCAAATTCATTCCATGAAATAATTGTCAAGTTGATTTTAAATCCATCATGCTACTTAACTTGTTTAATTTCGGTTTACTTGAATTTCTTGAGATTAATTATCAATCATGTGTTTACGAAGTATCGTTAAATTGTACGAAAGGTTTCTAAAATTAAATTGAATTAAACTCTAATTGGTAAATCTCTCTCTTTCATTTTAATTTATAAAATTTATTCGGAGCTTGAATGTTTATTCGTAACTTTACCAATTTTATTCACGATTATTTGTACGCGATATTACTCTTTGCTACGCGATAAGGATACCCGGTTGTATATAGCTTGTGCACAAGACACATTTCTCCCAATCCCTTTTCTCTCTCTCTCTCCTCTCCCACTCTCTCTCTCCAGCGGGTCACTATGCGCGGCTTCAGTTACGAGCCCATAACTCGATCGTTTCTCGACGGAATTCAACAAAAGAATAGTCCATTTCGATTATCTCGGCGAGACCGACGCAAGAGTACCAATTTCACGGCCTAACGACGAACAGTGGCAGAGTTATGGTCGGATTTCAGTAGCAGCGGCGGAGCTATCAGACCGCCGCCACTTCGCCGGCGTTTCGCGGCGTTTTCTGGCCACTTCCTTGGTACACGCGCCGAAGACCCCGCAAGAGGACTTCCCGGCATAGAGGTTGACGTCGGCGGTGCGGCCATCGGAGCAGAGACGGCACCGCACACGCCGCCCAAAGCTCGCGGCGGCGGCGGCAGAAATTTCGGCAGCCAACGGGGACCTTTTTCAGCCATCTGTTGGTCTCGGGCTCTTCACGAAAGTTGTTCGGAACGACGAGAACTAGTGGCCTGTGATCAGGCGACTCCAGATTCGGTGGTTTGGCGGCGGATCGCGATGGCAAAGTGGCGGTGCAACGGCGGCGCTAGCTCCGAGGATTTTTTCGGTGAGACACCTTAGGGCTTTCGAAGAGCTCGTCATGGGTAAGACAATGGCTTTTACGGATCGCATTTTGGTTCACCGGTTTGGAAGTAATTTGAGTTTGAAGATTTAGGGTTTTCGTGCTCTTAGATTTCAGATCTAGGACAATCGGCTTGGAATTTCCAGAAATTAATTGAGGATTCGGAACGGGCACGAAGAATTCATTCAGGAATGATTTTTCGGGATTTTTCCGGCGACCTTCGGCGGCGGCCCGGCTAAATTCCGGCAGCTACAGTGGTGGCGTTTCGGCGGCGTCTGGTCAGAATGTTCGTCTCATTGTGGTGAGTTCAACGCCACTTTCCGTTCGTTAATCGGACACTCGATCTATTTATTACGAATTATTTTACGTAATTGTGATTATTTGAATTAATTGTTTTAAGTGCAAACAAATTGGTTATTGTTGGTTTGTTGATCGAGATGTATTCCAATCGTATACGAAAACATGTATTGAATGGATTGTGATATGCATGAATATTTCGATTTACAATTTGAATCCGATGTGATGAATTTATGCTATGTGTTTAGATATGAAGGGGTGTTAGTGTAATATTTAGAAACTAATCTCTTATGTGACTAAATAAACTTGAATGATAATTTAGAAGAACGAACATGTTGTGATTTCTCTATACGGATTTGAGACGTTCTCAATGTTATGTTTATTGTAAATTGTGTTTCAAATATAAAATTTAGATACATGAAAGATGCTTGAACAACTTGAGACTTTATGCATGATAGGAGTTAGAATTGAAATATTTTGATTTACTCTTACTACTCGAAAATGGTATATTATGAATTATGATAAATTGATAATTGTCATGCTTGTAAGTAATTAATTCCTAGTTGAATAATTGTATAAACACTTTAAACGAACAATTATGCTTAGTAATCAACTAAGGGGATGTATGTGTAATAATTCTAAACTTTTATAAATGACTTAGGGGATGTAAGTGTAATATTTATGAAACTATGAATGTGACTTGAGCTTGTGTACCAAACATGTTGTGAAGTTGTAAAGTATGATCTTAAGTGAATTAAATGCACTCTTTATTTGTATCAAGCATGCCATCTACGTACAACAACTTTGTATGTTTATATGATCAAGTTGCTCTTACTTATGCACTTTATAACTCGACATGAACATGATGCTTAATTCTAATATTATAATTGAACCCTGTGACATTGGATGATTTAATATGCATTTTGTGAATACATTGACTTCCTAAATTGATCTTGCATCTTTGGATATGGAATTGCATGATGGTTGCTTGTAAATACGATCTTTGTTGAGCATTGATATGCCTTGAATGACCACGACACCTTATCCAAGCACAACATGAACACTTATGCATAACCACGATCATGTTGAGCAACGCAGTGCGTCTTGTTCGGTTCATATAGAGTCTAAGTCTGGGCTTCTGTAGGTCTTGTCACAGAGTTTGGTGGTGCCGGTGGGCCCGAGGTTTAGAGTGTTTGGCCCTTCACACTCTCAGACTCTACTTTCACGAGGTGAGGTTTAGGATTTTGTATAGTTACGTGACCTATGGCCTTTACATGTTGATTTCTACCCTTGCATGCGAGTATACTCTATTATAGATATGTATGTGCTGAATATGATATGTTGATGATCTTGTGTGAGTCCTGCGTGGATGGAGGTCATGAGGCTTAAAGTTCCATCGTGTAGGAAGGGTGTAAATATATAAAACCAGTTTTTGAGGCATATGTAAGCTATTTTGGAAAATTCAGTGGTGTTATGATTCTGTAGCGAGTTGGCCATGATATATGGTATCTGTTCTATTCTGTACTGTTCTGTATGTGGATCCAGGAGCTGGTACGAGTAGAGACCGGTACGGCATAGGGCCGTCGGATAAGCCACTGTGCTAGTTTCCATTTGAGATATCATTGCGCGACCTTAGGGTGATGAGGGAGGCGTGATATCTTGAGCCTTCGGTGTTTTATCCGGGGATGACTCTTGTGGGTTCGCTACCCTCTTGAGATCGAGTCTATTTTAGACGGTGTTATTATAGATGGTTTTGGGGACTGTACATCCCCTCCATCATTGGTGTAGCGGTTGGATTGATTGTGATTTATGTTCTGAGGAGTAAAGGTGGGAAGCTCGTACTCGCCGAGCAGTTGATTATGTTATGTTGTGGAATTATGAATCGGGATAGAGTCTTTCTGGAAAATGGTTCCTAAATTTATATCTATATCTTATTCGGGTTCTTTCAAAACGTTTTGGTATGTAACACCTATCCCCGGTTCATGAGTCCATCCTTTTTATTCTGTGCTATGCTCCTTATATATATATATTGTGGGTGTGCGTTAGCCCCCTCACTCAGTCAAGTTGACTGACCCCTCATTTACACTTTTAGTTGCAGGATTGTTGGCGTTTGCTAGGCGGAAGTGAGTCCTTTGAGTTGCACTTCGTCGGTCTAGTCTTTCTATTTGCATTTGTCTTTTCATACACTTTACTTATGCTTTGACTTGTAGACTTGAGATTATACTTTACTATTCGGTAGCCCTGCGTGGCACTCTCATTCGGCCCTTGTGGCACTTGATGATTAATACTTTATGTTGATATTCGGGACTAGGGATTTATGCTAGTTGAACCTGTCACTTGTTATGTTTGTTGATCTATTATTCGGGATTAGGTATCTATGCTAGTTGAACCCGTCACCTGCTTTGTATGTTTTATTTTAAATGCTTCCGCTATCTATTGTTGTTGGTTTTAATTGCTTCCGCACTCTGAGTTTTGGTCAAGTTAGATCCGCCTAGCCTAGTGTGTGAGTTGGTCTCCCGTTCGCTCTGATTCGGATTCGGGCATGGACTTTTATTTCATGTTCCGGGTCTGGGTTATAGTGCGGGGGATGTGGCATCCTCCGTTTGGGGTGTTACATCCTTAAGTGGTATCAGAGCTCTAGGTTGCAAAACCGAGCTCTTGAGTCGTGTTGAGTCTGTCTAGGTCGTACGGCATAGGAATAACTGCGCATTGCATTTGTTTGATTTGATATTTTGATCCTTCGGCATGAATTGTTTCGTGATTATATGATTGTGTGCACATTGTGACTTTGATTATGCAATATCTTGTTTTATGTGCTTTATAAATTACAACTAATTGTTGCATTTACGTGATATGCGTGTCACATTTCATTCGCATCTTTAACCAGCATGCATCGAATTTAGTGTTTGAATTTCAGGGTACCCTATGAGTCAACACTAAGATTTCCCTCCGTCAACACCTCCTATTGGTACTACAACGAAAACACACCATAATTCGAAGATGAAAGGATTCTTTACCAAGATCAATGTTCATGAAAAGGTTCAGAGTTGAAGGAATGAGATTTGCTATATTGACTTACTATCTTAAAGTCAATTGAAAGATGAAGTTTGATGAATTTTAACCTTGAGGATTCGTTCATCTGAAAGTAGTCACCTTGTTGAGGAAATGAGTCAATGGAGGAGAGTCTGATCAAGTAGAACCATTTTGAAGGAGTTTGATGAGCTTTCGCCTTGATGATTCGTTTATTTGGGAGTAGTCACCTTGTTGATGGGAATGAGTTAATGTAGAAGAATCCGATCAAATAAGATCCGATCAAGTTCAAGGGATGTGGATAGGTAATCATGTTACTTAAGCAACGAGCTACAAACCATCGGTGAGTGTCGAAGGTTTTGGTGTCGTTTAGAGCTAACGAACGACAAGACAAGATTGGTTGTTAGCTCTCTGGGTGTCTTCTTTCTGCTGAGGTGGAAGATTCTGCTGAGTTGGAAGATTCTACTGGGATGGGAATAGATCACATAGATGCCAAAAGATTTTATTCAAGTTTTAGAATCATATACCATGGATTGCTTTGGGAAATGATTAATACCACTAGCGCCGAACTTAGCTCTGAGATAGATTTCTGATTGACAATTGAATTATGGGCAATTCATTGAGGATGTGCAGATCAAGGGTTAACACATAAGTCAGAGTTCTTGAAGGAGATTGCAGATGATTCTAGTTGAGCAAGGATTACGGTATAGTAAGGGGTTTGGTGATAGACGAGCTTTGCTGAGTTACCACTTTATGAAAAGACTCAAGACAAAGAAGTTCAGTTGACGAGGGTTGCATCATTACCGGCTTAATCAACTCCTACTGCTTCATCTCGACTTTCTTGTAAAGATTGTTACGCTTCGGTTAACGGTACGCCAAACATTCATGGCATTTGCATACATGCATCGTTTAAATACTCTTACCTTGTTTTGCTTGATGTGGTTGATGACTACTGCTATTTTAATTGTGATAACTTGGATACCTGATCTAGTATTTATAAATTGAAATTTCTACTTGTTTTGAGCTGTTGCTGAAATGAATGAGTTATGTACTTATGTGAACTATTCATGCTTATGTGATTTAAAATTCTTTTGATTGCTCACTAACTTCTCATATAACATACATACATACTGTAACCCTGTTTTATAGGGATTCCATCGCGATATCCCCCTTGAGTTGAGGTATGAGCGTTGAATCTATACTCAAGGGACACCGATATCAGTTGTATAAGGTACACCAAACATGCATCGCATACTTTTCGTCAAGTGTTACTCTGATGTGTGTATGTATGAATAACTGATCAGTTAATTTATGTGCCAGAGAGACCTTAGGTTCCCTCTTTCTACGTGTTGGAGAGTTGGAGGATTCTCTCTATGTATGTAGTAGAAAGATGCTGGAATCTTTCTAAGTTTTGTGCGCGAGAGATGTTGGATTCTCTTGTACTTAGATATTCGGAGATGCTGGATTCTCTTGAATCTAGGGGTTTGAGGAATGCTGGATTTTCTCAAACTAGAATGTTGGGAGATGTTGGAATCTGCCCGACTTAGGTTGAGAGACGGGGTTCTCTCAATTATGTGCTTGAGAGACGGGGTTCTCTCTTTTGTGTGTGCTCGAGAGACGGGGTTCTCTCTCTTGTGGGTGCTGAGGGACGGGGCTCTCTCACTTACGTGTTGAGAGATGGGATTCTCTCTTGTTTGTTGTGGTTGTGTTACGCGTTGATCTGACTACGGGTTGCAACTAGCGAGTCAGAGACGACAACGAGGTTGGGTGCAGTTGCAGCTATCCGATCATGGAAATGACCGATCGAGTTCGTACAACTAGCGGATCAAGTACTCGCACGGACCTCGACGATAACAAGACATCCTAAAGGAGGTTCAGTGTAGATGTAACACCCCGCATTTCGGAGCAAGATACGATGACGTTTTCGTACGATTAGAACGTTATTTATTCAACCTTGCACGTAATTGAATTGCTTTATTAACTTCTTAATTGTTTATTTGACTCAATTGCATACTCATGAAAATATGTGGACTTAATTGAAATAAGTGTTTAATACCTATTTGCTCTTTAGTTTAAATTATGTGGGCTAATTTGTAGTTAAAAAACTTCAGGGTTCAATTTCTAATTATAAGAAATTCAATTTGGGTTTAATTGGACACAACTTTAAATCTTGGGGCTGAATTTATAATTCTAAAATCTATAACTTGGGCTTAATTGAACCTATCTAAAATCCATGAACTTAATTGCATGATTGAAATTCATGGGGACTCAATTGCATCGACTTAGTTTTCGAGGGACTTATGTACAATTTCCGATTATAAGCCTTTTAGTACACTGAAAACCCTACTGCTGCCATTCATTCTTCACTTCACAGTTGCGCAGGTCCTTCTCTCTCGTTCACCAGCGGCGCAGCAACAGAGCATCCGCCATCGTCGCCGACCACCTTTGTCCGCCGGCGACGTCTTCTTTCTCTGCCACCCCGCCAAGCTTCACCATTCCTTCCCCCTTTCTTCTCTCCGACGAGGTGCCCCAGCCTTCCACCTCGGCCAAATCCACCATAAATTTCCTTCTCTCCAACGAGAAGCAACAGCGGCACATCCTTCGCCATTTCCGCCACCATCAACGGCGATGAAGCGTCACCGCCATCCGACGGCCCTGTCCTATTTCCCTTCTGCTGCCATTTTTCACTCTTCCCCTTCGTTTTTGATAAGTGTCAGCAACGGCGCAGCATCTTCCAAGATCTCCTCGCCACAGCGGCGATTCAGCCCTACCTCCGCCGCCGCGACTCAGCCCTCCACCATCACGCATCTCCGCCCCCAGATCCGGCAGCTCCACCACTGAACCACAACCGGTACATCTCTCTGCTTCTCCTCCATCTCAGCCCTTCACCACTACCTCAATCTTTTCTCTTTCGTTCCAGAGGTAAAGGGGCGAAGCCTAAGGCCGCCACCACTCCAGTCATTTGAACCCAATTAGATGTTTAAGTTGATGGTTATTAATCGTGTAGTTATAAATTCATTTAATTTTCGAATAAATGGAGTTGTTAAGGATATAAGTTGAACTACCGTAAAATGTTTGAGCTTGATAATGTGGAATTGAAAATTTGGTTGTACCATAAGTTGAGTTGGTTAACCACGTATGCTAAGTGTATATACTCTTAGGTTTAATGTGTTATCTGTGTGTGTGTATGCGTCTGGTATATATAGATGTACATACTAAGTATGATTAATTGTTAAATTGTGAAATGTATAATCTTTCCTAATAGTGTAAATCTATGAGTTAGTTTAATTAAGAATTGTATTATTTTCAAGCTTAAAGTGTTAGGTTAGGAATGGATACATTTTGGTAATAATCTTTGGATGTACAATTGGTTTCGACATTTAAGATATATGAATGACCTTGCATTATTAAATACATGCTACGAGTGGATCTATGAAATTTTATTGAATCAATGATTTGGTGTATGTGTGTGCGTGCAGAATAGGGATTATAGGTGTGTGAGTGATCTTATTAGCCGATTAATTTGTGAATTAGTTATTCTGAATCATGATTCTTTTGAAAGAGGAGTATATTAATTGAAGTGGAATCTTGAATTGAATATACAATGTATTATTATGAATTAGACCATCCTATAGGATTAATTGTTTGATTCTTAATTGAGCTCATGAGTTGTGAAATTATGAAATGTTATGTATACGGATACCTTGTGAATTATGGTATCCTAAATTATTAATAAATTATTAAATCATGCTCTGGACCAAATTCACTTAAGCCAATTGATTTGATTCATGGTTAACACCTGTCGAAATTATTATTTGGTTTGCTTGTCCATGTGAATTGTTTGAGATTAATTACATGCCTATCACAACGTGGAATATTAATTGTGTACATGATGAGCCCTTTCATGACATTCTTTTAATTTCTATGAACATGTCATATTGTTCCATGTCATCTTACAATCATCGCCGTGCGTCTTTGTGGTTCATGTCTGAGTCTTGTCTCATGAGTACACTGTATTCCCTTTTCTGTACAGAGATCTCCAGGGCGGAGATAACCCAATCGAGTTTGCACCAGTCTTGCCAGTTCTCATATCTTGTCGCTTCTCAGGTGAGGTTTAGGATTTTGTATAGTTAAACGACCTATGACCCCAGGATGATGATTTCAATCCCCGCATGCGATTATATACTATATATACGATTAAATATGTGTTGAATATGATATGTTGATGATCTTGTGTGAGTCCTGCATGGATGGAGGTCATGAGGCTTAAAGTTCCATCGCGTAGGAAGGGTGTAAATATAAAACCAGTTTTTGAGGCATATGTAAGCTATTTTGGAAAAAAACAAGTTGTGTTCTGATTCTGTAGCGAGATTGCCATGAAAGTTAGCATATGTTATGTTATGTTCTGTTCTGTTATGGGGCCCAGGAGCTACGGGTAAGGAGCCCCCGGGACGGTATCGGGCTGTCGGGGATATACCTGTGCGTAGTCTCCATCTGTATGATGAGGATGTACCGGGACCCACCAGGAGGTTTGGTTGGGAAACGGAGTCCTGAGGGTTTGAGTAGCATTGGCACTCCCCTCGACTGTATGGATGGTTAGGGTCGCGCAACCCTACCATCACCCGGAGTTGAGGTTGGTATGTTATTTCTGTTTTGTTATGATATGAGGAGTTGAGGTTGGAAGCTCGTACTCGCCGAGCATATGGTATGATATGTTATGGGAATCATGAATCGGAATAGAGTTTCTGAAAATGTTTTCTAAGTATATATATATATATATATATATCTGGGTTTTGCTTTGAAACACTTTGGTATGTAACACCTATTCTCGGTTCATGAGTCCACCCTTTTGATAGGTGTTGTGCTCTGTATATATATATATATATTGTGGGTGAGCGTTAGCCCCCTCACTCAGTCAGTTGACTGACACCTCATTAATCTTTTAGTTGCAGGTTTCCTTTTGGCTTGAGCTAGGCGGAAGTGAGTCTCTTAAGTCACACTTGTCAGTCTAGTTGGTATTAGGATGCATTTGTCGCATACTTTATTTATGTTATGTATTTATGTTTCACATTTGAAGGTTATCATTATGTTGTATTTAGACTTAAACCCGTGTGGGGTTAATAAGCTAGTATTTGGATGTTAATAGATATTATGATGACACTTATGTGTTTATTATGTTGGATTATGAATTGATTCGGGATTAGGTATCTATGCTAGTTGAACCCGTCACCTGCTTTGCATGTTTTGCTTTAAATGCTTCCGCTATCTATTGTTGTTGGTTTTATTTGCTTCCGTACTCTGAGTTTGTCAAGTTAGATCCGCCTAGCCTAGTGTGTGAGTTGGTCTCCCGTTCGCTATGATTCGGATTCGGGCATGGACTTCCTATTTCATGACCGGGTCTGGTCTTAGTGCGGGGGATGTGGCATCCTCCGTTTGGGGTGTTACATCCTTAAGTGGTATCAGAGCTCTAGGTTGCAAAACCGAGCTCTTGAGTCGTGTTGAGTCTATCTAGGTCGTACGGCATAGGAATAACTGCGCATTGCATTTGTTTTGACCTGATATTTTGACCCTTCAACATGAATTGTTCTGTGATTATATGATTGTGTGTGCATTATGACTTTGATTGTGCAACATCTTATTTTATGTGCTTTATAAATTACAACTAATTGTTGCATTTACGTGATATACGTGATACATTTCATTGGCATCTTTAATCGGCATGCAACGAATTTAGTGTTTGAATTTCAGGGTGACCTATGAGTCAACATTGAGGTTTCCCTCCGTCAACACTACCTATTGGCACTCAACGAAAACATTCCATAATTCGAAGGTGAAGGGATTCTTTACGAAGATCAATGTTCATAAAAAGGTTCGGAGTTGAAGGAATGAGATTTGCTATATTGACTTACTATATTATAGTCAATTGAAAGATGGAGTTTGACGAATTTTCACCTTGAGGATTCGTTCATTTGAAAGTAGTCACCTTGGGGATGGAAATGAGTCAATGGAGGAGAATCTGAGCAAGTAGAACCCGTTTTGAAGGAGTTTGATGAACTTTTGCCTTGATGATTCGTTCATTTGGAAGTAGTCACCTTGTTGATGGAAATGAGTTAATGTAGAAGAATCCGATCAAGTTCAAGGGATGTGGATAGGTAACCATGTTGGTGCTAACTTAAGCAACGAGCTACAAAACAACGGTGAGTATTGAAGGTTTTGGTGTCGTTTAGAGTTAGCAAACGACAGGACAAGATTGGTTGTTAGCTCTCTGGGTGTTTCTTCAATATGAGATCTAAGATTTTGCTGAGATGGGAATAGATCACATAGATGCCAAAAGATTTTATTCAAGTTTTAGAATCATATACCATGGATTGCTTTGGGAAAAGATTAATACCACTATCGCCGAACTTAGCTCTGAAATAGATTCCTGATCGACAACCGATTTATGGGCAACTTCTTGAAGATGAACAGGTTAAGGTTCCACACATGAGTTAGGATTCTTCGTGGGAACCAAAGATGATTTTGGTTGAACAAGGGCTACGGTCTGGTAAAGAGTTAGATTATAGCATGCTTGTTGGGTTACCTCTTCACACAAAAAGATTCATGACCTTATTCACGTTTCAGAATCGTGTGCCATGACTTACCTTGGGAAATGCTTAACATCATGATCGTCCAGCATAGCTCAAAGATAAATTTTGGATTGCCAATCGAATTGTGGGATTCCTTGAGAACGAGCAGATTAAGGTTTAACACATAAGTTAGAGTTCTTGAAGGAGACTGTGGGTGATTCTGGTTGAGCAAGGATTACGGTTTAGTAAAGGGTTGAATGATGGGCATGCTTGTTGGATCATCTCTTCACCCAAAAAGGATTCAAGACGAAGAAGTTACATCATTGTCGGCTTAATCAACTCCTTCTAATACTTCATCTCAACTTCCTGTCAAGAGTTTGACACTACGGTGATCGGTACGCTGAGCATTCATGGCATTTGCATACATGCATCGCTTAAGTATTCTTATCTTGTTTTGCTTGATGTGGGTGATGACTATTGTTGTTTTAATTGTGATAACTTGGATACTTGACCTAGTATTTGTAACTTGAAATTTCTACTTGTTATGAACTGTTGCTGAAATAAATGAGTTATGTACTTATGTGAACTATTCATGCCTATGTGATTTAAAACTCTCTTGATTGCTTATTGACTTCTCATATAACATACGTACCTACTGCAACCTTGTTTTTCAGGGATTCCATCGTGATATCCCCCTTGAGTTGAGGTATGAGCGTTGAATCTATACTTAAGGGACTCCGATATTAGTTGTGTAAGGTACACCAAACATGCATCGCATACTTTTCGTCAAGTGTTGCTTTGATATGTGTATGCATAAACAACTGATCAGTGGATTTATGTGCAAGAGAGACCTTAGGTTCCCTCTTTTTACGTGTTGGATAGATGTAGGATTCTCTCTATTTATGTGATAGAAAGATGTTGGATTCTTTCTAAGCTTTATGCATGAGAGATGTTGGATTCTCTTGTACTTAGGTATCCGGGAGATGCTGGATTCTCTTGAATTTAGGGGTTTGAGAAATGTTGGAATTTCTTGAACTAGAATGTTGGAAGATGCTGGAATCTGTCCGACTTAGGCTGAGAGACGGGGTTCTCTCAATTGTCTGCTCGAGAGATGGGGATTCTCTCGCTTTCTGTGTTCGAGAGACGGGGTTCTCTCACCTTTTGTGGTGAGAGATGGGATTCTCTCTTGTTTGTTGAGGTTGTGTTACACGTTGTCCTGGCTACGGTCTGCAGTGACGAGTTTGCGATGCCATCGAAGTTGAGTGCAGTGACAATTATTCATCTTATGGGAATGATGAACAACTTGATGAAAGCAACGGTCCAGTACTCGAATGGATCCCAATGGCAACGAGACATCGCGAGAAAGGTTCAGTAAAGACAATGAGAGTAAAACTTCACAACAGAGGCTATGTTTTACGTAACTCCTCGAGAAGGGTTAAGACACTATCACTCGAAGCTTTTCCAGCTCAACAGTGGAACCTGGGGACCAGGTTCTCTTAAGGGGGGAAGGTTGTAACTCCCCGCATTTCGGAGCAAGATACGATGAAGTTTTCGTACGATTAGAATGTTATTTATTCAACCTTGCACGTAATTGAATTGCTTTATTAACTTCTTAATTGTTTATTTGACTCAATTGCATACTCATGGAAATATGTCCACTTAATTGAAATAAGTGTTTAATACCTATTTGCTCTTTAGTTTAAATTATGTGGGCTAATTTGTAGTTAATAAACTTCGGGGTTCAATTTCTAATTATAAGAAATTCAATTTGGGTTTAATTGGACACAACTTTAAATCTTGGGGCTGAATTTATAATTCTAAAATCTATAACTTGGGCTTAATTGAACCTATCTAAAATCCATGAACTTAATTGCATGATTGAAATTCATGGGGACTCAATTGCATCGACTTAGTTTTCGAGGGACTTATGTGCAATTTCCGATTATAAGCTTTTTAGTACACTGAAAACCCTAGTGCTGCCATTCATTCTTCACTTCGCAGTTGCGCAGCTCCTTCTCTCTCGTTCACCAGCGGCGTAGCAACAGAGCATCCGCCATCGTCGCCGACCACCTTTGTCCGCCGGCGACGTCTTCTTCCTCTGCCACCCCGCCGAGCTTCACCATTCCTTCCCCCTTTCTTCTCTCCGACGAGGTGCCCCAGCCTTCCACCTCGGCCAAATCCACCATAAATTTCCTTTTCTCCAACGAGAAGCAACAGCGGCACATCCTTCGCCATTTCCGCCACCATCAACGGCGATGAAGCGTCACCGCCATCCAACGGCCCTGTCCTATTTCCCTTCTGCTGCCATTTTTCACTCTTCCCCTTCGTTTTTGGTAAGTGTTAGTAACGGCGCAGCATCTTCCGAGATCTCCTAGCCACAGTGGCGATTCAGCCCTAACTCCGCCGCCGCGACTCAACCCTCCACCATCACGCATCTCCGCCCCCAGATCCGGAAGCTCCACCACTGAACCACAACCGGTACATCTCTCTGCTTCTCCTCCATCTCAGCCCTTCACCACCACCTCAATCTTTTCTCTTTCATTCCAGAGGTAAAGGGGCGGAACCTAAGGCCGCCACCAGTCCAGTAGCGACAACCGGGAGCCAGTACCGCCTCCAGTCTTTCCGCCAAGAAAGGAACCCGACAGCGCCGCCTCTGGCCGGATTCAGCCATGGTCCGCCAACCCTGATAATCGTCTCCTTCAGCGCCAACCACCACCTCCGGATTTCTTCACCACCAACGCCCTAACTGCTCTTTTAATTTGTAATTCCCAATCTCTGCACAATGATTTCATACTTAATTGTAACCGACATATTAGTTTAATTATTTCAGTCATTTGAACCTAATTAGATGTTTAAGTTGATGGTCATTAATCGTGTAGTTATAAATTCATTTAATTTTCGAATATATGGAGTTGTTAAGGATATAAGTTGAACTACCGTAAAATGTTTGAGCTTGATAATGTGGAATTGAAAATTTGGTTGTACCATAAGTTGAGTTGGTTAACCACGTATGCTAAGTGTATATACTCTTAGGTTTAATGTGTTATCTGTGTGTGTGTATGCGTCTGGTATATATAGATGTACATACTAAGTATGATTAATTGTTAAATTGTGAAATGTATAATCTTTCCTAATAGTGTAAATCTATGAGTTAGTTTAATTAAGAATTGTATTATTTTCAAGCTTAAAGTGTTGGGTTAGGAATGGATACATTTTGGTAATAATCTTTGGATGTGCAATTGGTTTCAACATTTAAGATATATGAATGACCTTGCATTATTAAATACATGCTACGAGTGGATCTATGAAATTTTATTGAATCAATGATTTGGTGTATGTGTGTGCGTGCAGAATAGGGATTATAGGTGTGTGAGTGATCTTATTAGCCGATTAATTTGTGAATTAGTTATTCTGAATCATTATTCTTTTGAAAGAGGAGTATGTTAATTGAAGTGGAATCTTGAATTGAATATACAATGTATTATGATGAATTAGACCATCCTATAGGATTAATTGTTTGATTCTTAATTGAGCTCTTGAGTTGTGAAATTATGAAATGTTATGTATACGGATACCTTGTGAATTATGGTATCCTAAATTATTAATAAATTATTAAATCATGCTCTGGACCAAATTCACTTAAGCCAATTGATTTGATTCATGGTTAACACCTGTCGAAATTATTATTTGGTTTGCTTGTCCATGTGAATTGTTTGAGATTAATTACATGCCTATCACAACGTGGAATATTAATTGTGTACATGATGAGCCCTTTCATGACATTCTTTTAATTTCTATGAACATGTCATATTATTCCATGTCATCTTACAATCATCGCCGTGCGTCTTTGTGGTTCATGTCTGAGTTTTGTCTCATGAGTACACTGTATTCCCTTTTCTGTACAGAGATCTCCAGGGCAGAGATAACCCGATCGAGTTTGCATCAGTCTTTCCAGTTCTCATATCTTGTCGCTTCTCAGGTGAGGTTTAGGATTTTGTATAGTTAAACGACCTATGACCCCAAGATGATGATTTCAATCCCCGCATACGATTATATACTATATATACGATTAAATATGTGTTGAATATGATTTGTTGATGATCTTGTGTGAGTCCTGCATGGATGGAGGTCATGAGGCTCAAAGTTCCATCGCGTAGGAAGGGTGTAAATATAAAACCAGTTTTTGAGGCATATGTAAGCTATTTTGGAAAAAAACCAGTTGTGTTCTGATTCTGTAGCGAGATTGCCATGAAAGTTGGCATATTTTATGTTATGTTCTGTTCTGTTATGGGGCCCAGGAGCTACGGGTAAGGAGCCCCCGGGACGGTATAGGGCCGTTGGGGATATACCTGTGCGTAGTCTCCATCTGTATGATGAGGATGTACCGGGACCCACCAGGAGGTTTCGTTGGGAAACGGAGTCCTGAGGGTTTGAGTAGCATTGGCACTCCCCTCGACTGTATGGATGGTTAGGGTCGCGCAACCCTACCATCACCCGGAGTTGAGGTTGGTATGTTATTTCTGTTTTGTTATGATATGAGGAGTTGAGGTTGGAAGCTCGTACTCGCCGAGCATATGGTATGATATGTTATGGGAATTATGAATCGGAATAGAGTTTCTGAAAATGTTTTCTAAGTATATATATATATATATATAAATATGGGTTTTGCTTTGAAACACTTTGGTATGCAACACCTATTCTCGGTTCATGAGTCCACCCTTTTGATAGGGGCTATGCTCTGTATATATATATATTGTGGGTGTGCGTTAGCCCCCTCACTCAGTCAGTTGACTGACACCTCATTAATCTTTTAGTTGCAGGGTTCCTTTTGGCTTAAGCTAGGCGGAAGTGAGTCTCCTGAGTCACACTTGTCAGTCTAGTTGGTATTAGGATGCATTTGTCGCATACTTTATTTATGTTATGTATTTATGTTTCACATTTGAAGGTTATCATTATGTTCTACTTAGACTTAAACCCGTGTGGGGTTAATAAGCTAGTATTTGGATGTTAATAGATATTATGATGACACTTATGTGTTTATTATGTTGGATTATGAATTGATTCGGGATTAGGTATCTATGCTAGTTGAACCCGTCACCTGCTTTGCATGTTTTGTTTTAAATGCTTCCGCTATCTATTGTTGTTGGTTTTATTTGCTTCCGCACTCTGAGTTTGTCAAGTTAGATCCGCCTAGCCTAGTGTGTGAGTTGGTCTCCCGTTCGGTATGATTCGGATTCGGGCATGGACTTCCTATTTCATGACCGGGTCTGGTCTTAGTGCGGGGGATGTGGCATCCTCCGTTTGGGGTGTTACATCCTTAAGTGGACTGTAATAGCCAAAGGTGCTTTCCCACATCGGATTGGAGAGTGGTTTGAAGCTACTTTATAAGTAGTGGATCCCTCTCCCTTGAGTAGAGGCCTTTTGGGCGCACTGGGTTATACCAGTGGCTCGAAACGTAAAACCGTGAGGCGCTTGGGGTCTACCCTTGGTCAAAGCGGACAATATCGAACAGCGGGTCTTTAGCTGTTACAAATGGTATCAGAGCCAGGGACCCGGATTCGGTGTGCTAGCGAGGACGCTGGGCCCTTATGGGGGGGTGGACTGTAATAGCCAAAGGTGCTTTCCCACATCGGATTGGAGAGTGGTTTGAAGCTACTTTATAAGTAGTGGATCCCTCTCCCTTGAGTAGAGGCCCTTTGGGCGCACTGGGTTATACCAGTGGCTCGAAACGTAAAACCGTGAGGCGCTTGGGGTCTACCCTTGGTCAAAGCGGACAATATCGAACAGCAGGTCTTTGGGCTGTTACAGTAGATGACCGGAGTAAGCCTCACCATTAGAGTTATGATCTCACGCGAGTTCGGGAGAAGGGTTAGAGCACTACTACTTGAGGATCTACATTTTAGCAATGGAACCTGGGGACCAGGTTCTCTTAAGGGGGGAAGGTTGTGACGCCCCGTATTCTCGAAGGGGGTCCTGACGACATTAACAAGTAAGTCTCTATACTTATGTGTGTTTAATTTAAGAGTTCTTGAATTATGTGATTTAATGTAAATTCAATTTAATATGTGTTCATTCGAATTATTCTAAGATTAATTTTCAACTTGATTAATTACGCGCATATTTAACCCTAACTGTCTAATTTGATTTAATTCAAATTCATTCCATGAAATAATTGTCAAGTTGATTTTAAATCCATCATGCTACTTAACTTGTTTAATTTCGGTTTACTTGAATTTCTTGAGATCAATTATCAATCATGTGTTTACGAAGTGTCGTTAAATTGTACGAAAGGTTTCTAAAATTAAATTGAATTAAACTCTAATTGGTAAATCTCTCTCTTTCATTTTAATTTATAAAATTAATTCGGAGCTTGAATGTTTATTCGTAACTTTACCAATTTTATTCACGATTATTTGTACGCGATATTACTCTTTGCTACGCGATAAGGATACCCGGTTGTATATAGCTTGTGCACAAGACACATTTCTCCCAATCCCTTTTCTCTCTCTCTCTCTCCTCTCCCACTCTCTCTCTCCCGAGGGTCACTATGCGCGGCTTCGATTACGAGCCCATAACTCGATCGTTTCTCGACGGAATTCAACAAACGAATAGTCCATTTCGATTATCTCGGCGAGACCGACGCAAGAGTACCAATTTCACGGCCTAAAGACGAACGGTGGCGGAGTTATGGCCGGATTTCAGTAGCAGCGGCGGAGCTGTCAGACCGCCGCCACTTCGCCGGCGTTTCGCGGCGTTTTCCGGCCACTTCCTTGGTACACGCGCGAAGACCCAGCAAGAGGACTTCCCGGCACAGAGGTTGACGTCGGCGGAGCAGAGACGGCACCGCACGCGCCGCCCAAGGCTCGCGGCGGCGGCTCGAGTTACTGTAGCGGCGGCGGCAGAAACTTCGGCGGCCAACGGGGGCCTTTTTCGGCCATCTTTTGGTCTTGGGCTCTTCATGAAAGTTGTTCGGAACGACGAGAACTAGTGGACTGTGATCAGGTGACTCCAGATTCGGTAGTTTGGCGGCGGATCGCGGCGGCAAAGTAGCGGTGCAACGGCGGCACTAGCTCCGAGGATTTTTCCGGCGAGATACCTTAGGGCTTTCGAAGAGCTCGTCATGGATAAGACAATGGCTTTTACGGATCGCATTTTGGTTCACCGGTTTGGAAGTAATTTGAGTTTGAAGATTTAGGGTTTTCGTGCTCTTAGATTTCAGATCTAGGACAATCGACTTGGAATTTCCAGAAATTGATTGAGGATTCGGAACGGGCACGAAGAATTCATTTAGGAATGATTTTTCGGGATTTTTCCAGCGACCTTCGGCGACGGCCCGGCGGCGACCCGGCCAAATTCCGGCATCTACAGTGGTGGCGTTCTGACGGTGTCTGGTCAGAATGTTCGTCTCGTTGTGGTGAGTTCAACGCCACTTTCCGGTCGTTAATCGGACACTCGATCTATTTATTACGAATTATTTTGCGTAATTGTGATTATTTGAATTAATTGTTTTAAGTGCAAATAAATTGGTTATTGTTGGTTTGTTGATCGAGATGTATTCCAATCGTATACGAAAACATGTATTGAATGGATTGTGATATGCATGAATGTTTCGATTTACAATTTGAATCCGATGTGATGAATTTATGCTATGTGTTTAGATATGAAAGGGTGTTAGTGTAATATTTAGAAACTAATCTCTTATGTGACTAAATAAACTTGAATGATATTTTAGAAGAACGAACATGTTGTGATTTCTCTATACGGATTTGAGACGTTCTCAATGTTATGTTTATTGTAAATTGTGTTTCAAATATAAAATTTAGATACATGAAAGATGCTTGAACAACTTGAGACTTTATGCATGATAGGAGTTAGAATTGTAATATTTTGATTTACTCTTACTACCCGAAAATGGTATATTATGAATTATGATAAATTGATAATTGTCATGCTTGTAAGTAATTAATTCCTAGTTGAATAATTGTATAAACACTTTAAACGAACAATTGTGCTTAGTAATCAACTAAGGGGATATATGTGTAATAATTCTAAACTTTTATAAATGACTTAGGGGATGTAAGTGTAATATTTATGAAACTATGAATGTGACTTGAGCTTGTGTACCAAACATGTTGTGAAGTTGTAAAGTATGATCTTAAGTGAATTAAATGCACTCTTTATTTGTATCAAGCATGCCATCTACGTACACCAACTTTGTATGTTTATTTGATCAAGTTGCTCTTACTTATGCACTTTATAACTCGACATGAACTTGATGCTTAATTCTAATATTATAATTGGTTCTGTGACATTGGATGATTTAATATGCATTTTGTGAATACGTTGACTTCCTAAATTGATCTTGCATCTTTGGATATGGAATTGCGTGATGGTTGCTTGTAAATACGATCTTCGTTGAGCATTGATATGCCTTGAATGACCACGACACCTTATCCAAGCACAACATGAACACTTATGCATAACCACGATCATGTTGAGCAACGCCGTGCGTCTTCTTCGGTTCATATAGAGTCTAAGTCTGGGCTTCTGTAGGTCTTGCCATAGAGTTTGGTGGTGCCGGTGGGCCCGAGGTTTAGAGTGTTTGGCCCTTCACACTCTCAGACTCTACTTTCACGAGGTGAGGTTTAGGATTTTGTATAGTTACGTGACCTATGGCCTTTACATGTTGATTTCTACCCTTGCATGCGAGTATACTCTATTATAGATATGTATGTGTTGAATATGATATGTTGATGATCTTGTGTGAGTCCTGCGTGGATGGAGGTCATGAGGCTTAAAGTTCCTTCGCGTAGGAAGGGTGTAAATATATAAAACCAGTTTTTGAGGCATATGTAAGCTATTTTGGAAAATTCAGTGGTGTTATGATTCTGTAGCGAGTTAGCCATGATATATGGTATCTGTTCTATTCTGTACTGTTCTGTATGTGGATCCAGGAGCTGGTATGAGTGGAGACCGGTACGGCAGAGGGCCGTCGGATAAGCCACTGTGCTAGTTTCCATTTGAGATATCATTGCGCGACCTTAGGGTGATGAGGGAGGCGTGATATCTTGAGCCTTCGGTGTTTTATCCGGGGATGACTCTTGTGGGTTCGCTACCCTCTTGAGATCGAGTCTATTTTAGACGGTGTTATTGTAGATGGTTTTGGGGACTGTACATCCCCTCCATCATTGGTGTAGCGGTTGGATTGATTGTGATTTATGTTCTGAGGAGTAAAGGTGGGAAGCTCGTACTCGCCGAGCAGTTGATTATGTTATGTTGTGGAATTATGAATCGGGATAGAGTCTTTCTGGAAAATGGTTCCTAAATTTATATCTATATCTTATTCGGGTTCTTTCAAAACGTTTTGGTATGTAACACCTATCCCCGGTTCATGAGTCCATCCTTTTTATTCTGTGCTATGCTCCTTATATATATATATTGTGGGTGTGCGTTAGCCCCCTCACTCGGTCAAGTTGACTGACCCCTCATTTACACTTTTAGTTGCAGGATTGTTGGCGTTTGCTAGGCGGAAGTGAGTCCTTTGAGTTGCACTTCGTCGGTCTAGTCTTTCTATTTGCATTTGTCTTTTCATACACTTTACTTATGCTTTGACTTGTAGACTTGAGATTATACTTTACTATTCGGTAGCCCTGTGTGGCACTCTCATTCGGCCCTTGTGGCACTTGATGATTATTACTTTCTGTTGATATTCGGGACTAGGGATTTATGCTAGTTGAACCCGTCACTTGTTATGTTTGTTGATCTATTATTCGGGATTAGGTATCTATGCTAGTTGAACCCGTCACCTTCTTTGTATGTTTTGTTTTAAATGCTTCTGCTATCTATTGTTGTTGGTTTTAATTGCTTGCGCACTCTGAGTTTTGGTCAAGTTAGATCCGCCTAGCCTAGTGTGTGAGTTGGTCTCCCGTTCGCTCTGATTCGGATTCGGGCATGGACTTTCATTTCATGTTCCGGGTCTGGGTCATAGTGCGAGGGATGTGGTATCCTCCGTTTGGGGTGTTACAAACTAGGAGGGGTTTGTCCTAATGACTGGTGAGGGGGCTAACACACTCACACCTACATATACATACGAGTAGAGCATATCCAAAATTAAAGGGTTCATGAACCGGGGCGTGGTTTTTGCAATCTAAAAACATTTTATCCCGCGATAATACGTATATAGAAAAAGGTTATTGCCGAAGGCTAAAATCAACCAAATTTTTGGAATTATTAGTCCACTCCCGTTTCACAAACCTAGTTCAAAATCTAAACATACAACTCGGCGAGTTCGAGTTTCAGACCACCTAACTCCGTTCAAAAATCAAATCATAATTCACAATTCAAATGAAAACATAATCAAACATACATACCTCTTCTCCGGGTGATGGAAGCGCTACAGACCCTAACCATCGTTCATACTGTATGGGTTGTCAGTTTCATGACGCTCACGCCCGAGGACTCTATCCCCCACCAAACCTCCTGGTGGGTTCAGGGTTGATCCTTTAAGTGTGGAGACCATACTCGGGAGTGACCCGACTGCCCAACACCATCCCGGGGCTCCTTTGCACAAATCTCCGGGGCCCAGGTCTAATTGTTCAAATTTCAAAAGTTCTGAATTTTCAAAATTTCTGAATTTTCAAAAGTCACACTTATTTTCAAATCATAACTCGCTATTTCAAAACATACACACCAACCCTTTTCAAATCAAACGAACAAAAATATATCTTACGTATATATAAAAGCAATTTTCAAACATTTCATAACAAATGGGCCAATTCCCACAAAATACGTATCAAACACGTATCTAAGTACTTATATATGTAACGCCTCGACTTTTCGGCCGTACAGGTATAACTTATGTGTTTACGTATTTGTGCCTTTTAAATACTTAACTATGTTATTATATGTTTATTTATATGTTATTTTGTTTAATATTTGGATTAAATGAATAATTGTTATGAATTATTTGAATTTGAACGAATGAACTTATATATGATCTTGATTATGTGCCGTTGCGTTTCAATTTTTGACTTTTGTGAAATTTTGGTATGATTGAGATATGTAAGTTATGATTATGTGCTAATGCTCGTTACATGATTTCGAACTTGTTTGAGTTGGTTTCGCATTTATTTTGTTTAACGGAACCAAAAAGGGGCTAAAGAGCATTTAGCGCACCTTGGGTTTCGGGCATCATAACATGAGCTCGGGAATTCGAATTCGAATTCCGTCACCTCCGTTGAACTTGAATCGACGATTCGGAGTCAATGGATCAAGACTTACATTTTTCTAAGTCAGTTTGAACCTCCGAAATTCAACCGAAACAAGCTTTATTCTTTGATTTGCCACCCTTAGCCAAATTAATCATAACTCTCTCCACACTTAACCAAATTAACCAAGGTTTGAGCCAAAATAACCCTAGTTAAACCCACTATCACCGCATCTCTCATCCATTTCATCCCTCATACCAAAAGGAAGAAAAAAACTCAGCCAAAGCAAGAAACCCTCTATTCTCCTGTCAATATTCACCCTACACCGTTATTGAGCTCATAACCTCTTCAAACCTCAACCAATCCAGAAGGTAAGCATGTATTTGTGATCACCACTTCCTTGTGGTTTTTTTAAGCTATAGTTTGCATGTTTTCATGGATATTTGATGAAAATATGAAGATATGAATGAATAGTTGGGTTTTTGATAAATTCTTGATCTCATTCATTTCTTGGAGTTTTGATATGGTTTGAAGCATGTATTATGATCACTTTAACATCCTTATTGCATTTATGAACTTGTATTTGGAGGCGGTTAAACATTGAATGATATACCATGAATGAAATTTGAATTCTTGAAGTTGAAGAAGCTTGTTTGATCATTCCTTTCTCTTCTTTTTCTTGCTTGTTGGTTTGGAGGTGATTATGTGATGAATTTACCTTACTTTTTTGGTCATTTTGTGCCTTGAGTTGTTGCATAAGAGCTACTTTGGAGCCTGCCCTATTTTAATCTTTTCCTTCGCGCGAAACATAACTCTTGCTCTGTTTTTATTTTGAACACGAAGACTAGACACGGCCGTGTCATGATTGCTTTGAAAATGGACACGGTCGTGTTGATCTTTCTGCACCTGAAGAATTATTTTTCAAAATTAGACACGGTCGTGTGTATTTACAAAGGAAAACTGACACGGCCGTGCCAATCTTTCGAACTTGGGATTTTATTTTCCAAAAATAAGACAAGGCCGTGTTCGAAACCTTTGAAAACCTGACACAGTCGTGTTACTCAAGTTGGCAATTTTGGAGTGTTCTTTTGTTGCTTCTCGTTGTGTCTTTTCGCTTCATTTATGATTTATATTCAACGGGAACTGGATGAACTAAGTGTTAGGATTGTTACATGTGATTATGAATTGAATTGTTGTTGATTATAGAAGCTATGAACGTGAACGAATGACTTTACTCATTTATATGACTTTGATGCATTAATTGTGCATAAGAAAATCATTATTGCATGGTTATATCTCTTATGCACTTCATCTAATGTTCATAGCATCACCGTGCGTCGTATTTTTGTTGGAAAACACGAAAGAGTTGAGCAGCGGAAGTTTAAAATTTTCCAAAAGTTTAATCGTTATCTTGAAATTTTCATACTGTAACGTTGGGTGTTCTAGAAACTTTCGAAGTTAGAAGCTTTCTAGTGATGTCGTTACCGCCTAACGAACACCCTTCAAGCGAAATCCATCGAATGATCTTCGAATTAGACTCCAGAGTAGAAGCCCTCCAAAGCATATCCACACCAGACCTAGAACACGATCAAGCGAGTGAGAATGCTAGTTCTATAGCTTGTGTTAAGACTAGGATAATTTTTCTTTGAAAACTTTTCTTTTGCGTTTTCTCAAAAACTTAACACTTCGTGAGTGTTGGTCTAAAAAATGAGAGAAGCACCCACCCTTGTATTTATACAAGGGGATTCGAAAATCATAAGGTTCTCCTAACCCTAGTGGGCTTCTTTTCTTGCTCACTAATTAACTCATTAAATTATTTAATTTAATTGGAATAATAAGGTCTTAACTTATTCTCCAAGTCTAACAAGAGAAGACTCCTCTCTCCTACAATAGGAATTGGACTTTTCAACTTTCCTAAAGTTAAAAGTCAATATTCAATACATCAATTAATTATTTATTGGGTTAAGTTTATTTGAGAATACTCTTAACAATTAATTCAAAATTAATTAAAAGACCAAAATTAATTAATTATAATTTAATTAATTAATTCTAGAAAAGAATTCACGTGTGAAATAAATCACATGAAATGGGACACGCGTGAAGCCACGTGTACGTGACACGTGGCATCCACGTTGGCCGCATGACACATGGCACCAGCCTTGTTTCATGCCCATTTCGATCAACTATTTTAATCCTTCGTTAATCATATTAACATCCTACCATAACTCTCGTGTTCTGGCATTTGTGTGTGACCCTTTAGATTCATTATTCGATTAGCAGGGATAGCAATTAATTGATTCCCTAATTAATTAATCACTTCACAGATCACACTACCGTAATCTAGCAATGGGTGTGTGACCCCTAGCCGAATAACAAACTGAATCGACGAACCTTTCAGTCAATGACAATCAGTGAAATACAATCCTACTACAACTCTATCTCTCAATCAAAGAACTAAGGCATCGGAATATTCTCAGAGCCCAAATATTCTTGATCTTTAAAGTTAAGTTTCTTTCATATCCATTTCGATCTCAATCCTAGAAAACCCCATTTTCTAGATGTCTTGATCTTTTATCTACCTTGGCTAAGGGTTTAATGTTTAATGGACTACGAACAACTCAATCAGTGAGAGATCATTCTTGTTCTTAACAAGTGTAGGTCCTTTATCGATTCTACTAATTCTACATATGTCGCTTGTGTAATCCCAACATAGGTCGTGGTTCAGGTGTCTATATGGTGACACCCTTTTGAGCCTATATCAAAGATTATAGAGTTAACTTATATGAGACATTACAAAATCTCAAGTCTAAGGATTAACGAATCACCTTATTGACCTGTGAGATATTTCTTAATCTGGATGTTTCAGGAAACTTCCTTTCCCATTTAGGAATGTTCTCACGTGGGACATCTGAGTGATGAAGTTCTTCTAACAATCACCCTTATGTATTATGAACGCATCAACGTATGCACTTATCACTCCATGAAACCGAGTGAT
Source organism: Lantana camara (assembly GCA_037501455.1). Lineage (NCBI taxonomy): Eukaryota > Viridiplantae > Streptophyta > Magnoliopsida > Lamiales > Verbenaceae > Lantana > Lantana camara. Next base: position 78,512,753 of record CM074863.1, read on the forward strand.
CCTTCAAAAAGACATAATCACATAAGCAAGCCTCAGCAGAGTCATGGTCGACACTCCCACTGTCTGTCGGACTCATTGACTTGGAGAAGTTGCTAATCCTCGCCTATGGAGTTAAGAACTTGTTTCATGTACCGTTCCCATAAAGACAAAGTTCTTAACAGCCTCATCGGATTAGGGGAGTTAAATATATTCAAAACACAGTCAACCCAAACAGACATAAATAAGCACATAAAGAAGTGACTGCCTTTGAACAAAATCATCTCGTTTATTATTCAAAGACTGATTGTGATTTTACAAGGAAATAGTAAAGCAAACATCTGCTTTAAGGGCACTATCCTAACAATCTCCCACTAGCCCGTCAAAGCCACTCAGGTGCTAATCTAAGACCCATCTTCTGAAGATGTCCTTCAAAAGCCTGTTGACTAAGGGCTTTAGTAAGTGGATCTGTCATGTTCTCTGCGGATGTGACCCTTTCAATTTGCACATCTCCTCTCTTGATGATATCACAGATTAAGTGATACTTCCTCAAAATGTGCTTGGTCCTTTGGTGAGATATTGGTTCTTTTTCTTGAGCAACCGCCCCGGTGTTATCACAAAACACTGTAACGAGGCGTTTAATGCTAGGAACTACACCCAACTCGTGGATGAAGTTTCTTACCCAAACACCTTCCTTAGCTGCATCGTTTGCAGTTAAGTATTCGGTCTCAGTGGTTGAATCTGCAGTGGTCGCTTGCTTGGAACTTTTCCAACTCACTGCTCTGCCGTTCAGGCAGAATATGTATCCTGACATGGATTTAAAGTCATCCATGTCTGATGCAAAGCTTGCTTCACAATATCCTCTAATGACAAGATCTTGTTGGCCTCCGTAAACCAAGAACAAATCCTTAGTTCTTTAAGTACTTAAGGATGTTCTTTACAGCAGTCCAGTGACCTTCACTAGGGTCAGATTGGAATCGGCTAGTCACGCTAAGTGCATAAGCCACATCCGGTCGAGTACATAGCATTGCATACATTATGCTTCCTACAACTGATGCATAAGAAATTTTGGACATCCTGGACTTTCCAAGTTCAGTCTTGGGACACAGCTTCTTAGAAAGAACTGTTCCCGGGCCCATTGAAAGTTTTCCACGCTTAGATTCTTCCATACTAAACCTCTTTAGTACTTCGTCTATATAAACCGACTGTGATAATCCTAACAATCTCCTTGATCTATCCCGATAGATCTTTATACCGAGAATGTAGGATGCATCACCAAGATCCTTCATCTCAAATTGGTTTGATAACCAAGACTTTGTTACTTTCATGTCATCCTTCGCATTCCCAATGAGAAGGATGTCATCTACATAAAGTATCAGAAATTGAACAGAGATTTCCAATTCTTTCTTGTACACGCAGAACTCATTCGGATTTTGAATAAAGCCTAAGGATCAAGCTCGGGGAGGGAAACGAACAAAACAAGCAAACAAAGCAAAACACACAAACGGGGCAAACTGGGGGACTAAAGGCCATTAGTGCCCACCCCTCAAATCCCCACTAATGTCCATTAGTGGGGACAGAAGCTCCTGCTGCTGCTAACGGTCGTTACCTCCAAGAGAGCTAACGCCTGTTAGCTCTCCCCTGCTTCATTCTCCTCGCGCGAAAACCTGTAAATTAGCCTCAAAACCACCCAAAAATAACACTAAAGCTAGGTAACACATAAAGGCATATTAGGGTATCAAAAAATCATGAAATTAAGGCTTCAAAACATGCAAAAACCGAAGCAGAACAAGGATTAATTACAAGAGATTCAACAAGTTCATATTCTTACATATAAGCTTAGTTCTTTAATGGCAACTTCAAGATAACTCAACTACCACTTAAATCAAGAATATACAAACATGAATGAAGGTTTTTTGATCATATATCATGCATTAAACCAAAAGAAATCTCAAGGAAAGGCACATACTTCATTCAAGAACTCAAACCCTTACTATTCACCATTATTCATGCTCTTATCCAAAACCCTACCAAAACCAAACTCAAAATCTGAGTTTCATGGATGAAAAGATACACAATTGGATAGATATCACAAAAATATGCTTACCTTGAATATTGAATGAATGATGGAGGAGATTTGAGCTCAAAATCTAGTGATGGGATTCTTCTCTTCTCCCTTGTTTGCAGCTGATTTCCTCTCTTTCCTTGTGTGTGGCTCGAAATGGAGAGAATTAATGGAAAGAAAACCCCAAGCTCCATGCCATTTTCACCCTTCAAGCTCAAGTTCCGACTTTGTTTTTTACCCGATCAATGATCTAAGGTAAGCTATGGATTTGTAGCACCCCAGACGGAGGATACCACATCCCCCGCACTAGGACTCAGACTCGGTCATGAAATAGGAAGACCATGCCCGAATCCGAATCGTAGCGAATAGGAGACCAACTCACACACTAGGTTAGGCGGATCTAACTTGACAAACTCAGAGTGCGGAAGCAATTAAAACCAACAACAATAGATAGCGGAAGCATTTAAAACAAAACATGAAAAGCAGGTGACGGGTTTAACTAGCATAAATACCTAGTCCCGAATATCAACATACATAACAAGTGACGGGTTCAACTAGCATAGATACCTAATCCTGAACATCAATTCATAATCCAATATAATATCAGCATAAGTATCCTCAATATCTAATAACATCCAAATGCTAGCTTACTAACCCCACACGGGTTTAAGTCTAAGTAGAGCATATAACATAACCTTCAAATGCGAAACATAAATACATAACATAAGTAAAGTATGCGACAAATGCATCCTAACACCAGCTAGACTGACAAGTGTGACTCTGAAGACTCACTTCCGCCTAGCTCAAGCCAAAAAGAAATCCTGCAAACTAAAAGATAAAATGAGGTGTCAGTCGACTGACTGAGTGAGGGGGCTAACGTACACCCACAATATATATATATATATAAAGAGCACAACACAAAATAAAAGGATGAACTCATGAACCGAGGATAGGTGTTGCATACTAAAACATTTCGAAATAACCCAAATAGATATAGATATAAGTTTAGAAAGCATTTTTCATAAAGACTCTATCCTGATTCATGATTTCATACATAACAAATCAAATGCTCGACGAGAACGAGCTTCCAACCTATACTCCTCAGGACATAAAGCAAAATCAATCCATCCTCTACTCCAATGATGGAAGAGCCACGAGTTGGCCCTAACCATCTATAATAGAAAGACTCACAAGGGGTAGCCAACCCACAAGTGCCCTCCCCGGCCTTAGCTGAAGGCTCAAGAAACCACGCCTCCCCTATCTCCCTGAGTCGCACAATGATATCTCAAATGGAACTACACACAGGTATATCCCCGACGGCCCTAACCGCCCCGGGGGCTCCTTACCCATAGCTCCTCGGATCCACATACATACATACATACAGATACCAATATTTCATGGCCAACTCGCTACAGAATCATAACACAACTGATTTTTCAAAATAGCTTACATATGCCTCTAAAACTGGTTCATATATATTTATCCCTACGCAATGGAACTTTAAGCCTCATGGCCTCCACCCACGCAGGACGCACGTAAAATCATAAACATGTCATATCCAACACGTACGTATTTATATTAGGGTATACTCACATGCAGGGGTAGAAATCAGCATGTAAAGGCCATAGGTCGCATAACTATACAAAATCCTAAACCTCATCTTGTGTAAGTAGAGTCTGAGAGTGTGAAGGGCCAAACACTCTAAAGCTCGGGCCCACCGGCACCACCAAACTCTGTGACAAGATATATAGAAACCCAGACTTAAACTCTATATGAACCAAGTAAGACGCACGGCGTGTCAAAAGATGAATGATATGTAATATGGAATGAAGTGTACACTTAGGTCACGTAGTATAGTTCATATATTCCACCAAGTCATGCAATTAACGAAGTATTAAGGTTTACCAAAGCATTTGAAATCATATTAAAGCATAAAAGTCATAAAGCAATTCAAACAGATCAAGCAAACACGAAAAAGACAAGTGCAAAGTGTAACAGTAGCTCCGAAACGGCCATTCCCATTCCCAGAAGCCACCTAGCGAGCATGGGAACGGCCGTTCCCATCTTAAGGTAAAAACGGGAATGGCCCTTCCCGTTCTCGCGTGCTGACATCAGCCCTTAGCGGGAAGGGCCGTTCCGGCCAGATCTGGGCGTCTGTCTTGTGCAGATTCAAGCAAGCTTCGGGAAGAAGATAACCATGGCCGAAAATGGCTGATTTCACACCATTTAAACCATAAAATTTCCACGAAAATCATATATATTATCACATAAATCATGCTTATCATATAAATATCAATTTAGCTCAAGAACAAGGGTGATTTTGGCCAAAACTCATACAACCCATTTTCATGAAAATCAAGCTTCAACCATGACAAGATGCATTCAAACTCACTCCTTATCATACCATCAACAGCTATAGCACATATTCAACATGGAGAAACACATATTCATGCTCAAGAACTCAAGGATTCATCATTAGAGTCATATTCTTCAAGTTGGGCATAAATCACCATTTTCACAAGACTTCCTCATACAAGCTCATACATTCAATTTCATGCTAGGATTCATAGATAGAAATGAAATACACATCAAGAGAAATTCGTAGCATACCTTGGTTCTTGGAATGATTAAGAAACGAGGGAGATATGAGCTCTTGAAGGTGTAGGGAAGTCTTAGATCTTCATCCTCTCTTGAAGCTCTTCCATGGATGATATGATTTGTGTGAAGTAAAGATTAATGTGAAGCTAGGTTAGGGTCTTATGGTATATATATGGTGGCTAAAGATTTCATTAGGGTTTCCCAGATATAATATGAGACTAGAGGCTTTATTAGGATTTGGGGTAAAATAAATGACTTTCAGCCCAATAGGTCAAATTTAAAAGGTTTAAGGTCTAAACGGTTTCCGAAAAATATATAGTAAATTCCATTAGATCCGAATCACTGAATCAAGTTCAATGGTGGTGTCGGAATTCGAATTCGAATTCCCGAGCTCATATTGGTCTCGAACGACCCAAACTCACCTAACTTGAGTTAGGCCCAAAACACACAAATAGGTCCAAGTCCTATTTAAATCCAACTCTAACAATTAATTTAAATTTATCCAAGTTCCATTCTTAAGTTTTCATGCAAGAATTCATATTTTACCTTTTTGGATTTTAGTCAATTAAGTCACATTTTCAATCAAAGTTGGAATTAAACACATAAAAAGGGAATTAAATCACATAAGTGCGTAAGGTAAACTCTCTCGTGACGCATACCTGTACGATTTATCGGACGGGGCGTCACAGGATTTCTCTCATCTCGATCTTTGTTTTTATCCGAATAAATGTTGCTTTAAGTGTGTATTTACTTGAGTTGGAGATTTGGATGAATAGTGATGGGTTTTGTGGAATCTTGAAATTTTGGTATAAAACTTGAATTAAATGGAGCAATGTGTGTTGTATGTTGTTCTCTTGAGCTTCCTTGTTCCAATCTTGGTGAAATTTTGGTTTTTTATTGATGAATACATGTTTTGCTATTTATGAAGCTTGAATCTTGAATCTTGAATCTTGAATGGGTTTGATCAAATTGAGTTGCTAAGCTTGTTTCTTGGTGATTTCTTACTCCTAAATACTCAAATACATGTGTTATGGTGTGTATTGGTGAGTTTGTATGGTTAGATTGAAGTTTGGGGTGGTTTCCAATGTATTGCTACTGCTGTTCTGTGTCTTTTCAGGCAGAATATATCCAGATGGCCGTTTGGTCCTCAGTTCATTTTCCAAACGGTCGTGTGAAAACCTTTTGTTTTGTTGAGAGACTTTAAACGTCCATGTAGCTCCTCAGTTCATTTTCTAAATGGCTGTATACCCATCAAACGTTATCCGATTGGCCAGAAATTTTAATTGTAGAAACCTCTTTAAGTTTAGAACACTCTCATTTTAATGTCTTGTCAATATCTATTCCGATTTGTGAGATATGGCCACTTTATTTTGGTGTCTACACTTTGCCAATTTCCAGCTTTTATCCACTTCAAACATAAGCCATTTTTGGACCCATTTGAACTAAAGCTCGAGCCATATACCGTTGGAAGCCCTATTTGTCTAGTTTCATACCCAACAAACAAAACTCAATTTCAACTTCTCAAACTCAATAAATTTCTATTTTTCTACAGCTTGCATGTTTCGGGAAACTCCAAACCTTATTCGTTCTTGCCCGAAACTCATTCCAGTGCTTTTATGTTGTTCCCTTAACTTCTATTCATGTCTTACATGTTTAATTATTACTATAATGTGTCATAATGTGTTTAAATGTGAATTCTTTATTATGTATGTTTTCTTTTGTTATTGAATGTCTTCCAACGGTGACTAAATGCTATTATACGCTATGATATGACCTTGTGCGCTATTATATTATGTCAATTGATTGTCAAAGGTCTCAAAATGTGTCTTTGTGACACCCCGTCTGCTCGTACGTATAGATTCGTGCCACGTGTGAGTTTATTTTCCATATTTGCATTTTATTTCATATTTAATTGATGCATTTATTATAAATTCAATTCTTTAATATATGATTTATATGAAATTATATGAAATATTTGATTTAAATGTCAATAATATGCCTTAAGTGATTTTATTATATGAATTCTTATGATTTATGAATTTATGAGATATGAATTTAATTCCATAGCATGCTAATTTCATGAATTATATGATATATATATATATATATATATATATATATATATATATATATATATATATGATTTAAGGGCTTAATTGTATGGTTTAAGTTGATTTGGACTTGGTTGAAACCTTAGAGGACTCAATTGCACTTTTCCTAAAGTTTTGGGCCAACTTGCAATTTAGCCATACTTGAGTCCTTATTTGCAAAATATGAGCTCAGGAACTTGGATTCAAGTTCTGTCTTTGTTGTTAGACTCATTTCGATGACTCTGATCCAATGAAACAAGCCTTATAATTTTTCGATGCCATTTACACCTCCGACAACCCAAATTTCAGTCCCAAATGACCACATTTGATATCCTACCCATTTTGAAGCCTAAAGATCCGATTTTGTCCATTCTTGACCCATATTTCAACCCATATTCAGCTATTACACTCTCTTGTCTCTCCCCTAACCCTCATTCATGAAACACACCAAGAAAGAAGCAAAGGAAAGAAGCAACAAGAGCAAACACTCCATTCTTGTCCATAAGAGCTCATTTGATACCATTTCTTTCTCCAAGCTTCAAGGTAACTTTAGATTCTTGTTCTCCATGATAGTATACACATTTTCATCCATAAGAATCATGCTTTGAGTTAGAAAATCAATAGTTATGGAGTTTCTGATGAATAGTAAAGGTTTAGGTGAATTTCTTGAGAACTTCATTCTTGCATATTTTTTAGTTTGGAGACTTTTATCTTGTTCCTTATGGCTCATTTAATGCATATCTATATGTCTATTTCATGGTAGTTGAATATGGTTGAGATGCCATTAATGTACTTGAGTTTCTTGCAAGAAAAACCATGAAATATGTTGAGCCTTTCATTTCTTTTTGTTGCTTCATGGTTGTCGGTGCTTAAGTGTTGTTGTATGCCTGATTTTACATTGATTATGTGCCTTGTTGTTATTGTAAATGTTGCCTTTGTTTCCCTTTCGTGCTGCAACATTTTATGGTGTGAAATAGGGGAAAAATTTGCAGATTTTCCATGAAGAAGATGGCCCATTTCAGCACCCACACCCATTTGTGGCATTACATATATTTCCAGCCACACCTGTATTTTGTGGCATTTTTGGGGCCAACCTGAGATATGGTTGTGTGTAACACCCCACTCGTTCGGCCGTACAGGTACATCGTAATGAGATTACTTGTACTTTTAATTTATTTAATTATGCGATTATATGTTTATTAAATTATTTATAGGCTTATTTGAATAATTATATGAATTACTTGTTGAGTTTTATTACGAACTTGAACGTTTTGGCCCCTGTTTGATTCCGTTCTTGATACGTTGGACCCCATATTTGTTCTCGATTTTGTGACTTCGTGATATACATGAAATACGTGTGTTATGAACTTGTTTATGTGCTCGTTTCTCTTTTTTTTTTTAGTTCGTTTCATACGGTTCTTGAACCGTTTTACTTGTTAGGGACTCGAGGGCCTAACGCGTTTTAGCGCGACTTGTGTTCCGCAAGGCGTAACTTGAGCTCGAGAATTTGGATTTAAATTCTAAAACTTGCGTTGGACTCATATCAAAGATATCAATCTAATGAACCTAGCCTTGGATTTTTATTAGCCCGTTTGACCCTCCGAAATTCGCACGAACCGAGCCTCACAAGCAGATTTGCCACATTTTACGGTTTTGGTCATAACTTTCTCATTTCTTATCCAAATGACCCCATTATTGGACCCACATGACCCTTAATCACCCCCCTACCCTCCCAACCTCACCCATTTCGGACCCCAGCTAAAGAGAGATACGAGAGAGAGCTGGAAAAGAGGAGAAGAGACAAAGAAGAAGAACCCAGCTCTATTTTCACCTTGTTTGAGCTCAAGAGACTTCCAATCTCCACCATTTCTTGAAAGATAAGCTCATTTTATAATTCTCCTTTGTCTTGTGCTTCTTTTCTTCCATGATTCATTGATTTTTATTCAAGTTTGAGCATGCTATAAACAAGGTGATGAATAGTTAGGTTTTGATGTCAATTTTGAAACCATGTTGTATGTGTGATTTCCTTGAGATTTGGTGCATGATTGGTGTTCATTTGAAGATTTTTAACTTGTGTTTATGCTCTAATTTTGTGCTTCTCTCATGCTTGAAGAACCACCATTGAAGCTCTTATGAACATGAATAGTAGGTGTATTGATTCCTGCAAATTGTGAACATCTTTGTTGCTCCTTGTTGTTGCTCGATTTTTCGCTCTTCTCTAAGTGTTATTTTGATGCCTAAGGCCCTTCCCTTATTTCCCTTGCTTTTATATGTGTTTAGGTATGGTTTAATACGTGTTTTGCAGGTGGATTTAAGAAGAAGACGAGCTCTGGGCCCGTTACCACCCATTAGTGCCCTTATGCACAAAACGGGAGTAACGGCCGTTAGTGGCTCCCCTAAGCCACTGACTTGAGTAACGGCCATTTATGGCTTTGTGTCTAACGGTCGTTAGTCATCTCAGCTCCTCCGTTCTTGTGTTGCATTCGTTTCTTTACCCGTTTTGCTTTTATCCCTCCCCGATCTTGATCCTTATGTGTTCTATGCTTGTTTATGTGTATGAATGGCTATATTATAGCTTGTTTATGCATGTATTTGATATGTTATGAGTATGAATGATGTGTTATATGCTTATTTGATGGTTTATGGGCTTCATTAGTGTGTTGTTATTACGATAGTATGATGATTTCTTCGATGTGTCTAAGTGTAAAAGTATGTGCCGTGCATTGCCTTATATGCATCCATATGCAATAGCCGAGTGTCTATATGGTTCATATTGAGTCTAACTGAGTCTCTTGTTGTTTGTTCTGTCCAGGGGATCATCACGTTAGTGACGAGGTGGTTTCGTAGGTGTGTTCCGGTTTGTCCTGTTCGCTTTGTTTGTCAAGGTGAGTTTTCTTTCTTTTAGTTAATATGACCTATAACCCTACTTGTGTTTTAAGCCCGCATGCGATTCACGTATATAAATATGTATTTATATATGTGTTTGGTACGTATTTTGTGGGAATTGACCTGTTATTTATGAAACCATTTGAAAAAAGCTTTTATATATACATAGGCTATATTTTCATTTGGTTGATTTGAAAAGGGTTGGTGTGTGTTTCGAACTAGCGAGATATGGCTTTGAAAAATAAGTTTTTGAATATGAATATGATTTTGAACTTTGAACTGGGCCCCAAGAAGTGGTATGACAACTCGGGTCGGCCATAGGGTCGCCGAGCTCTCCTATCAACACAACTCCACCTTTGAGCAGATTCGCCCAACTTTGGGAGGCCGAGCGGAAGGAGGGTTTTCTTGAGCCGATGGAGATCCCGTCGAAGGAGCGGATAGGATCCCCCGACTCAATTCTTTGAACTTTGAACCGGGGTTGAGAGGCGCACGCCCCCTCATCCCCAAACGGAGAAGGTTGGATTGACTTTGAACTTTGTATTTGTCTTTTAATTTGAATACGAATATGACAGGAGGTTTGGTTGGAAACTCGTAGTCACCGAGTTAGTGTGATTTTGATTCAGATTATGTTTCGTGAAATGGGAGTGGACTTCTAATTTCTAAAACTTGGTTGGTTTTGGCCTTCGACCTTATATCTTTCTCTATATATAGTTTCACGGGATAAAATATTTTAGAATGCAAAAACCACGCCCCGGTTCATGAATTTTATGACTTTGAATATGCTCTGCTCTTATGTATATGTACGTGTGAGTATGTTAGTCCCCTCACCAGTCTTTAGGACTGCCCCCTCCTCGTTGTCTTCTTTTTCCCCCTTGTACTTTGAGTTGCAGGTGAAGGTTTTCGGTTCAAGCTAGGTGGCGGTCTTTCTTTTGAGTTGTTGGAGTCTTATAGTAGAGTCTTTGCATACCTTGCATATTTACTTTATAGTTTTGGTACTATGTGTAAATATGTATAAGCATATACTTTCGAATTCGAATTATGAGATTTGGTATGATTTATTTGGCCCGTGTAGGGCATGGCATGTATAACTTGACTCGATTTACTCTTGGTATGTCTTCATGTGTAGCTGTATGTTTGAGATCCTATTGCTTCTGCATATGATTTTGATTTTGATGTGCACTCTGTATTAGGGTCTAGACCGCCTAGCCTAGGTGAGATTTTTTTTGTCTTCTGTTCGTTAGAGCTTGGTGTGTGTGCGGAGTTCCCATTTTGTTACATGTGTCGGGCTATGGTGCGGGGGATGTAGTGCTCTTCGCTCGAGGGGCTACATCCTAAAGCAGTATCAGAGCTCTGGGTTGCAAAACCGGAGCTCTATTGTTGTGTTGGGTCTGTCTAGGTCGTTCGGCTTAGGATTATGTTTTTGTTTGCATTCACTCTCACTTTTACGTTAATTATTTATATTATTTGTGTTAATTGTTCACTTGAACATGCACTAAACCCCCTCATGCATCGATATTCCTTGGAATTGTTTCCTTATTTCAGAATGGCATCTCCACATCAACATGCATCACCTAAAGAAGGAGAAGAGAAGCAAGTGTTTTCAGTAAATAAGAAGTTTGAAGAATTTAATCCACCGAACTGGTTTGGAGGTGGTGATGTTGAGGCCGAAGAATGGTTGTCCGAGATAATAGGATTTTGGGAAAATTGTCTAGGGACATCACAAGAAAAGGTGAATCACACTTCCCATTTACTCCAAGGCCAAGCTTCAAAATGGCTAAGGGAAAGTAGGATCAAAATTAGAAAATCCGAGGAAGAGTTCACTTGGGAGAAATTCATCCGAGAATTTTGCTACAAGTACATTCCAAGTGTAATGGTAAGTAGACTTCAAAAATTCTTGGATCTTGAACAAGAATTAAAAAGGATGGATAATCTCATATTGGAACTTGAGAGATCGGGAGCCGACAAAGACTGCCCTAAAGTCTGGAGTTATATATAAGGTCATAGGGATAATATTCAACAAGCTTTTCAAGCTTCACCGGTGCATGAATGGTCCGAGGAAGTAAGAAGGGCGGTTCAATTAGAGATGGATAATCAACGGTTGGAGTCTCACACTTCTTATGTGTGATAAGGACTCGGTTCGAGTTCAAGTTCAAACAAAAGACCCGTATCACAAGAAAAACTTCAAGAACTTCAAGATGTCAACGATACCAAGAAGAAGAAGATGATTTAACTACCGAAGTTGGATTCGATGCCTCCCCCATCGGACACAATTCAATGCTCCTATTGTCGAGGCCCGAATCATACTGAACAGGTTTCTAGGAAGAAATTGGGTGGATGCTTCAAGTGTGGAGAGTTGGGTCACAAGGTGAGCACTTGCTTGAAGAATAAGAATTCAAAGCCTACGAAGAGCCGTGATTCCAAGATTCTGAGTCAAGTCCGAGTTGATGTAAGAGAAAGTGAAGGTGAGAAATTGGATGCCGATGTGACACCCCGTTCTATAGTCGGTACAGGTAATTATGTGATTTAATTATTAATTGCGTTTTAATTTAATTATATCCGAATTATACGATTTTATTAGAATTGATTTCATACTTGAATTATTCAAAATGTTGGATTGTGCCTTGGTTGAACCTTATGCTTTTAAACCGAATCAGCTTGAACCGAACCCGTGAACCAAACCGGTCCAGCCCTAAAAGGCTGAACCATTCTCTCCCTTCTCTCATTCACGTATTACAACATCAACCAAAGCCAAGTTCTCCCTCGTTTCTCCACCTTTTTTCAAACTTGAGTATGTTTCGGAATCCCCTCATCGTGTTCTTCATTTCTAAGGTTTAATTTTAATTTATGGAGCTATATATGAATCCCTATGATCAACATGTGAATAGTAAGGGTTTTTACAAAATTTGAGATTATGTGATATATGATTGATATATTTGAATCCTAACTTCATAAATGTGTTGTACATGTTATATATATTGTAGTTATTGTAAGAACTCCATTGGTAGTTGGGTATTTAATGTCTTACCTTGAATGAGCTTGAATTTACAATTGATGATCTTTGGGGTTGATTGTGTTATTTTTGAATTATATGCATCCTCACATGTCCTAGATGATTTATGTGAATTGTTTGCATGCATTGGTAAGTTTTTGTAGCCCCTTAGTATCAAATTTTTTGCCATTTTTGGCCTTAACGTAGCTCCCCTGCTTTCTCTAAGAAACTGCTCTGTTTTGCCTCTCGAACCAGGTCGGAACGGCCATTCCCATCATGCTATAATTTCGAACGGCCGTTCGTGGAAAAATGTGGCATCATTTCCTAAAATGGGAACAGTCGTTCCCAGTTTCTTCTAAGACTGGGAAGGATGTTCCCAGGCCAAAAACCTTACAGACGCGCGAGGAGCAATCGGGTAGTTGGGAACGACAATTCCCATTTCCTTTTTCAGCTCGGAACGACTGTTCCCATCTTCCAGAAACTTTTTAGTGATCAAGGAAACGGTCGTTCCCTACAGTGGAAAGGCCGTTGCCAGGGTTCCCGAGACTTGGGGGTTGCAACTGCTTCTTAATTGTTTATTTATGCTTTTGTATGCCTTGTATTGTTAATCTTTTGCATGTTTGATGCTATTACTTGATTTTTAATTGCATGATTAATTGTAAATAAATGTTTTATGCTATGAGATGTGAATTATATGATACGTTTCATATTATTTTGCATTCATTCATGAATCATGCATTGGCCGAGCGTCTTTATTGGTTCATATAGTGTCTAAGTCTTGGGCTTCTGTGTTTTTTTTTTTCAGACGAGGTTGCCGGTAACGAGCCCGAGGCATAGCTTGATCACTCCCACTCCTTTCTTTTCTACGCACAAGGTGAGATTAAGGATTTTGTATAGTTAACGACCTAAAGCCTTGTGTGACGTTTTCGAGCCGCACATGTGACTATATATTATATATATAGCTAAATAATTGGGGAATATGATATGTTTATGATCTTGTGAATGAGTTTGATTTGGAAAGTTAATATGAAGGCATATATAAGCTATTTTGGAAAAGTCTTTTATGTTCAAGTTTAGCGAGTTTTGCCATGAAAGATTGGTATGTGAATATGGATCCAAGGAGCTATGGGTAAGGAATCCCCGGATGGTAATGGTCGTCGGGGCCCAGCCTGTGATAGTTTCCATCCAAGGTATCACGTGCATCCTCAGGAGCTAAGGAAGGCGTGGTATTTCGATGCCTCCGCTGTAAGAAATGGGGAGGACACGTCGTGGGTTAGCTACCCCGCGTGGGCTTGTTAAAGTTATGGATGATTAGGGCCGCCAGTGGCTCTTCCATCATTGGTGTAGTGGTTGGATATGTTCTGATTTATGTTTTATTTGATATGAGGAGTAAAGGTTGGAAGCTCATTCTCGCCGAGCATATGATATGTTATGATATGGGAATTATGAATTGGAATAGAGTTTATGAAAATGATTCTAAGTATATATATTTGATTTGAAAGTTTGGTTTGTAAAACCTATTCCGGTTCATAAGTCCACCTCTTGTTATGTGCTTTGCTTTATATATATAGTGTGTGGGTGTGTGTTAGCCCCCTCACTTAGTTAGTTGACTGACCCCTCGTTTTATCCTTTTAGTTATAGGTGTTGGAACTTGAGCTAGGCGGAAAAGTGTGTCCTTCTAATTGCACTTGCGGGTCTAGGTCTTGTTCATTTGCATATCTCGACGTACACTTTACTATTTTGTATATTTATGACTTGTAATCTCTGAGACTTGATCGTTTTGTTTTGATAAGGCCATGATGGCCAATGTACATGATGTATATATGTTGGTACCTATATGTAATTATAATACGCATCTACTTTACAGGTTTTGGTTTTAGTCATTTCGCTTGCGCATACTCTAGTTGTGTTGTTAGCTCTGCCTAGCCTAGTGAGTGAGTTGGTCTCCCGTTCGCTAGGGTTCGGATTCGGGTACGGACTTCCATTTCGTGATCGGGTTTGGATCTTAGTGTGCAGGGGATGTGGTCCTTACGTTTGGGTGGTACATCCTTAAATGGTATTAGAGCACGGTTGTAAAACCGGGCTCTAGTGTCGTTTGAGTTTGTCTAGGTCGTACGGCTTAGGAAAATGTGGTTATGTGACTATGTGCTTATGTGATCATATGACTTGATTATTTGATTACTTGATTACTTGATTAATTGACTACTTGAATACTTGTTTAATTTATTAATTGCACACATGAACATGTACTAACCTACATGCATCTATATTGTTTAAATTTGTGAATTTCAGGATACCTCCACGAAGAAGGGTTCGTGAACAAACACCGGATTTAAATCAACCGCCTCCCGAAAATGCACCTCTGCCACCACCTATGAACGCGGAGAATATAGTTAAAGCCCTCCTTAATCAACTTCAACAAAATCATAGGAATCAAACACCTCCGGTTGAAGGGCAAGAAATCTCCGTCGTGTATAAGGAACGGTTATCCGAGATTCGAGGAATTTGGGAGATATGTCCGGGGAGCTACCAAGACAAAGCCGTTTGCACGGGCCGTTTTATTCAAGGGCAAGCGGCAGTTTGGCTTAAAAGTGTGCGTTCCAAGTTAGAGAGGACCGGGATAGAGTTTAATTGGGAGACATTTATGCAGGAATTCCACGAGAAGTATATTCTTCATAGTGCACAAGAGCGTTGCCTTCAAGAGTTCTCCGACTTGAAACAAGAAAATCGGACGGTGGAGGAGTACATATTGGAGTTTGAAAGGCTTGCACCTTATGCCGCTCATATCACCGACAACGATACTCACAAGGCCCCGACAATTTCTTCACGGGCTTAGAAATGAACTTCAAGTGGCTCTCCAAGCCACCAATGTGAGTACCTGGGCCAAGGTTACTAAAACGGCGATTCAAGTTGAGGCCCAAAAGACAAGATTGAAGCCTCCGCTTTTCTCTTCTACTCAAAGTTCGGGATAGGATTATGGGTCGGGTAAGAGGCCCGTTTCTTATCCTCCTCGAGCTTCTGCTACTCCGGATTTTCATCCCCAGGGTTTCGAGAACAAAAAGCCCCGTGTTACCGGTCCCGTGGCACCTCCTGTACCTTCAGCTTTACCGGCTCAGGCTCCACCCCATTGTGCTTATTGTCAAGGGAAGCATCCTGTTGAGAAGTGTTGGAAGCTCTTGGGCAAGTGCTACATGTGCCGGTCTTCTGAGCACAAGATAGATACTTGACCGAATAAGAGGCCGGCTGTTCAGGATCATGTTTATGCTCTTGATGGAGAGGAGGAAGCTGCTGATATCGATCCAAATACCGTGATAGAAGGTACAATAAACATTCATGGCATATCACTACATGCATTGTTTGATCTCGGGGCCACGCATTCTTTTATTTCTCGGGATATTGTTGTCTCTTTGCCTTTGCTTGCTGAATTATCTGTGCATGTGTATGTGGTGAGTTCCCCTCTGGGAGGCTATTTAGAGGTAGACAGGGTGTTTCGGGAGTGTTCAGTGACTTTTGAAGACCGAATTTTTTCCTGCAGACTTGATAGTAATGCCTATGAAGAGATATGGAGCGATCCTTGGTATGGATTGGCTTTTCAGACACCGAGCTAAGATGGATTGCCACGAGAAGAAGGTTTCTTTAGGGTCTGTAGTGTTTACGGGTGAGAGGTTAAAGTCCAGCCCGTTTGTGTCTTTTATGGAAGCAAGTAAGCTACTCCGGGACGGCGTGACAGGTTTTGTAGCTTACCTTCTGAAAAAACCGAAGGACCAAGCCAAACTTGATGAGACAAAGGTTGTGAGAGAGTTTCCCGATGTTTTCCCTGAGAGTTTGGGTTCTTTGCCACCCGATAGGGACATCGAGTTTGTGGTCGACCTCTATCTCGGAGCTGAGCCTTTCTCTAAGACACCTTACCGGATGGCTCCTGCTGAGTTAAAGGAGTTGAAGACTCAGCTTGATGAGCTCTTGGCTTGCGTTTATATCCATCCGAGTACTTCTCCGTGGGTGCTCCTATTTTGTTTGTCAATAAGAAGGACGGAACTTTGAGGATGTTATAGACTACCGCGAGCTGAACTGGATGGCAGTGAAGAATAAGTATCCATTAACTCACATGGAAGAGTTATTCGATATCTCACAAGGTTCACAAGTGTACTCTAAGTTAGATTTGAGGCAAGGATAATACCAACTTTGCATCCGGGAGGAAGATATCTCTAAGATTGCATTCAATACTCGGTATGGACACTTCGAGTTTGTGGTGATGTTGTTTGGGTTGACTAATGCCCCGGCCGTGTTCATGGATATGATGGACCGAGTGTTTAGACCGTTCCTTGACAAGTTGTGGTGATTTTCATAGATGACATTTTGGAGTATTCGAGGTCCGCAGAAAAGCACGCATATCACCTTCGGATTATCTTGGAGACACTTAGAGAGCACAAGCTTTATGATAAATTTAGCAAGTGCGAGTTTTGGATCGACCGAGTCGCATTCCTAGGCCACATAATCTCACGTAAGGGAATTGAAGTTGATCCCTCCAAGATAGAGACCATAGCTCAGTGGGAAAGATCGAAGAATGCCTCCGAAGTAAGAAGTTTTCTTAGGTTAGCGGGTTACTATAGGAGATATGTGAAGGCCTTCTCCAAGATTGCGTGCCCATTGACTAGGTTAACAAAGAAGGAGGTAAAGTACGAGTGGGATGATGAGTGTGAGAGAAGTTTCCAAGCTTTGAAAGAAAGACTAACTTCACCACCAGTTCTTACCCTATCCGAGGGGTCCGAGGGCTATTCAGTTCACACAGGTACTTCAATGGAAGGCCTCGGATGTGTATTGATGCAAGATGGCCAAGTGGTGGCCTATGCTTCTAGGAAGTTGAAGGAACACGAAAAGAACTACCCCACTCATGATCTTGAGCTTGCAGCGGTTCTGTTTGCTTTGTTAAAATGGCGCCACTTCCTCTACGGGAGTACTTTTGAGATATTTACCGATCATAAGAGTTTCAAGAATCTTTTTACTCAGAAGGAACTTAACTATAGACAAAGGCGTTGGATGGAGTTCTTAGAGGATTATAACTATAGCACCCCGGAGCGCAAGACACTATAAGCCCCGCACTATAACCCGACATGTGTAACGAAATGAAGACTACGCACACGTATCAGACCACAGCGAACGGGTGACAAACAAAAACTCACACACTAGCTAGGCAGTCTAGACCCTAATATAGAGCGCGTAGAAAAATCAAAATCAAATACGGAAGCACCAAGATTCAAATACAAACATACAAGCTCGAATTTATATAAATTGTACAGGAATGCCCATCCAAGGCTACATAAATCATACAGGGGTCAAAGCTCAAATACCAAATCATAACTTATACGAATTTTATACATAATTTAAACATAATACCAAACTAGAAATGTAAAGATGCAAAGACTCAAACAAACTAAACAAAAGACTTCCGCCTAGCACGCACCGACCTGTACCTGCAAACTCAGCCAAACAAAAGGGGAAAAAGAAGACAACGAGGAGGGGTCAGTCATAAAGACTGGTGAGGGGGCTAACACACTCACTCATACGTATACATAGAGTAGAGCATATTCAAAATGGGAACGTTCATGAAGCGGGGTGTGGTTTTTGCAATCCAAAACATTTAACACGTGATAATAATTATAAGGAAGAAGAGTTAAGGCCGAAGGCCAAAATCAACCAAATTTGAGTATTTATGAATCCACTCCCGTTTCACAAACCGAGCTCAGAATCACACAGATGACTCGGCGAGCACGAGCCTCAAACCACCCTAACACCGTTCATATGTAACACCCCAAACGGAGAAGTGCCACATCCCCCGCACTATGACCCAGACCCGGAACATGAAAGTCCATGCCCGAATCCGAATCAGAGCGAACGGGAGACCAACTCACACACTAGGCTAGGCGGATCTAACTTGACCAAAACTCAGAGTGCGGAAGCAATTAAAACCAAACAACAATAGATAGCGGAAGCATTTAAAACAAAACATGCAAAGCAGGTGACGGGTTCAACTAGTATAGATACCTAATCCCGAATAATTGATCAACAAACATAGCAAGTGACGGGTTCAACTAGCATAAATCCCTAGTCCCGAATATCAACATAAATTAATAATCATCAAGTGCCACAAGGGGCCGAATGAGGGTGCCACAAGGGCTACCAAATAGTAAAGTATAATCTCAAGTCTACAAGTCTTAAGTATAAGTAAATTGTATGAGAGGACAAATGCAAATAGAAAGACTAGACCGACGAAGTGCAACTCAAATGACTCACTTCCGCCTAGCAAACGCCAACAACCTGCAACTAAAAGTGTAAATGAGGGGTCAGTCAACTTGACCGAGTGAGGGGGCTAACGCACACCCACTGTATATATATATGGAGCATAGCACATATCAGAAGGGTGGACTCATGAACCGGAGATAGGTGTTGCATACCAAAGACATTTCCAAAAGTACCCAAAAGATAGTTATAAGTATAAGCTTTAGAAAACATTTCAGAAACTCTATCTCGATTCATGATTCCCAGATAGAACAGAACACATGCTCGGCGAGTACGAGCTTCCAACCTTTACTCCTCAGAATCATATCACAACATAAAATACAAAATCAATCCAACCTTTACACCAATAATGGAGGGGATGTGCCGTCCCCAAACCATCTAGAACATACACACCCTCAAGGGGTAGCGAACCCACAAGAGTCCTCCCCGGCCTTAGCCGAAGGCTCAAGATACCACGTCTCCCTCATCACCCTAAGGTCGCGCAATGATATCTCAAATGGAACTACGCACAGGTATATCCCCGATGGCCTTAACAGTCTCGGGGGCTCCTTACCCATAGCTCCATGGAACTACGCACAGGTATATCCCCGACGGCCCTAACCGTCCCGGGGGCTCCTTACCCAAAGCTCCTCGGATCCACATACAAACATACATACATACAGATGCCAATATTTCATGGCCAACTCGCTACAGAACATAACGTAACATACTTTTCAAAACAGCTTACATATGCTTTCATATCAAATTTTCCAAAATAGAGTTGTTTCACAAGGTCATAAACATATCATAGCCAACACGTACGTATATAATAGATATACTCGTATGCAGGGGTTGAAATCAGCATATTAAGGCCATAGGTCGCATAACTATACAAAATCCTAAACCTCACCTCGTGAAAGTAGAGTCTGAGAGTGTGAAGGGCCAAACACTCTAAACCTCGGGCCCACCGGCACCACCAAACTCTGTGACAAGACATACAGAAGCCCAGACTTAGACTCTATATGAACCAATCAAGACGCACGGCGTTGCTCAACATGATCGTGGTTATGCATAAGTGTTCATGTTGTGCTTGGATAAGGCGTCGTGGTCAATCAAGGCGTATCAATGCTCAACAAGATCATATTTACAAGCAACCATCATGCAATTCCATATCCAAAGATGCAAGATCAATTTAGGAAGTCAATGTATTCACGAAATGCATATTAAATCATCCAATGTCACAGGGTTCAATTATAATATTAGAATTAAGCATCAAGTTCATGTCGAGTTATAAAGTGCATAAGTAAGAGCAACTTGATCATATAAACATACAAGGTTGTTGTACGTAGATGGCATGCTTGATACAAATAAAGAGTGCATTTAATTCACTTAAGATCATACCTTACAACTTCACAACATGTTTGGTACACAAGCTCAAGTCACATACATAGTTTCATAAATATTACACTTACATCCCCTAAGTTATTTATAAAAGTTTAGAATTATTACTCATACATCCCCTTAGTAGATTACTAAGCATAATTTTTCATTTAAAGTGTTTATACAATTATTCAACTAGGAATTAATTACTTACAAGCATTACAATTATCAATTTATCGTAATTCATAATATACCATTTTCGAGTAGTAAGAGTAAATCAAGATATTACAATTCTAACTCCTATCATGCATCAAGTCTCAAGTTGTTCAAGCATCTTTCATGTATCTAAATTTATATTTGAAACACAATTTACAATAAACATAACATTGAGAACGTCTCAAATTCATATAGAGAAATCACAACATTTTCGTTCTTCTAAAATATCATTCAAGTTCATTTAGTCACATAAAAGATTAGTTTCTAAATATTACACTAACACCCCTTCATATCTAAACACATAGCATAAATTCATCACATCGGGATTCAAATTGTAAATCGAAACATTCATGCATATCACAATCCATTCAATACATGTTTTCGAATATGATTGGAAGACATCTCGATCAACAAACCAACAATAACCAATTTATTTGCACTTAAAACAATTAATTCAAATAATCACAATTACGCAAAATAATTCGTAATAAATAGATCGAGTGTCCGATTAACGAATGGAAAGTGGCGTTGAACTCACCACAATGAGACGAACATTCTGTCCGAAAGTCGCCGGAGTGCCGCCACCGGAGCCGCCGGAAAGTCGCCGGGCCGCCGTCAAAATTCACCGGAAAAATCCCGAAAAATCAGTCCTGAATGAAGTCTTCGTGCCCGTTCCGAATCCTCGATCAATTTCTGGAAATTCCAAGCCGATTGTCCTAGATCTGAAATCTAAGAACACGAAAACCCTAAATCTTCAAACTCAAATTACTTCCAAACCGGTGAACCAAAATGCGATCCGAAAGAGGCGTTGTCTTACCCATGACGAGCTATTCAAAAGCCCTAAGGTATCTTTCCGGAAAAATCCTCGGAGCTAGTGCCGCCGTTGCACCGCCACTTTGCCGCCGCCGATCCGCCGCCAAACCACCAAATCTGGAGTCGCCTGATCACAGGTCACTAGTTCTCGTCGTTCCGAACAACTTTCATGAAGAGCCCGAGACCAAAAGATGGCCGGAAAAGGCCCCCGTTGGCCGTCGAAGTTTCTGCCGCCGTCGCTACAGTAACTCGCGCCGCCGCCGCGAGCTTTGGGCGGCGCGTGCGGAGCCGTCTCTGCTCCGATGGCCGCACCGCCGACGTCAACCGCTGTGCCGGGAAGTCCTCTTGCTGGGTCTTCAGCGCGTGTACCAAGGAAGTGGCCGGAAAACGCCGCGAAACTCCGGCGAAGTGGCGGCGGTCTGACAGCTCCGCCGCTGCTACTGAAATCCGGCCATAACTCCGTCACCGTTCGTCCTTAGGCCGTGAAATTGGTACTCTTACGTTGGTCTTGCCGAGATAATCGAAATGGACTATTCATTTGTTGAATTCCGTCGAGAAACGATCGAGTTATGGGCTCGTAACCGAAGCCGCGCCTTGTACCCGCGGGAGAGATAGTGGGAGAGGAGAGAGAGAGAGAGAAAAGAGATTGGGAGAAATGTGTCTTGTGGACAAGCTATATACAACCGGGTATCCTTATCGCGTAGCAAGTAATAGAGCGTACAAATAATCGTAAATAAAATTGGTAAAGTTACGAATAAACATTCAAGCTCCGAATTAATTTTACAAATTAAAATGAAAGAGATAGATTTACCAATTAGAGTTTAATTCAATTTAATTTTTAAAAATCTTTCGTATAATTTAACGACACTTTGTAAACACATGATTGACAATTAATATCAAGGAATTCAAGTAAACCGAAATTAAACAAGTTAAGTAACATGATGGATTTAAAATCAATTTAACAATTATTTCATGGAATAAATTTGAATTAAATCAAATTAGATAGTTAGGGTTAAATATGCTCGTAATTAATCAAGTTGGCAATTAATCTTAGAATAATTCGAATGACCACATATTAAATTGGATTTACATTAAATCACATAATTCAAGAACTCTTAAATTAAACACACACAAGTGTAGAGACTTACTTGTTAATGTCGTCAGGACGCCCTTCGAGAATACGGGGCGTCACAACCTTCCCCCCTTAAGAGAACCTGGTCCCCAGGTTCCACTGCTAAAATGTAGATCCTCGAGTTGTAGTGCTCCAACCCTTCTCTCGAACTCGCATAAGATCATAACTCTAATGGCGAGGCTTACTCTTGTCATCTACACCGAACCTCCTTTAGGATGTTTTGTTATCGTCGAGGTCAGTGCGAGTACTTGATCCATTAGTTGTTTCGAACTCGGTCAATCATTCCCATGATCGGATAGCTGCAACTGCACCCAACCTCGATGTCGTCTCCGATGCACCACTTGCTACCCGTAGTCAGATCAACGCGTAACGCAAACACAACAAACAAGAGAGAATCCCATCTCCCAGCACGTAAGTGAGAGAGCCCTGTCCCTCAGCACCCACAAGAGAGAGAACCCCGTCTCTCGAGCACACACAAAAGAGAGAACCCCGTCTCTCAAGCACATAATTGAGAGAACCCCGTCTCTCAACCTAAGTTGGACAGATTCCAGCATCTGCCAACATTCTAGTTTGAGAAAATCCAGCATTCCTCAAACTCTTAGATTCAAGAGAATCCAGCATCTCCGAATATCTAAGTACGAGAGAATCCAACATCTCTCGCGCACAAAGCTTAGAAAGATTCCAACATCTTTCTACCACATAAACAGAGAGAATCCTACATCTCTCCAACACGTAAAAAGAGGGAACCTAAGGTCTCTCTTGCACATAAATCTACTGATCAGTTATTCATACATACACACATCATAGTAACACTTGACGAAAAGTATGCGATGCATGTTTGGTGTACCTTATACAACTGATATCGGTGTCCCTTGAGTATAGATTCAACGCTCATACCTCAACTCAAGGGGGATATCGCGATGGAATCCCTATAAAACAAGGTTACAGTATGTATGTATGTTATATGAGAAGTTAGTGAGCAATCAAGAGAGTTTTTAAATCACATAGGCACACATAGTTCACATAAGTACATAACTCATTCATTCCAGCACAGTTCATAACAAGTAGAAATTTCAAGTTACAAATACTAGATCAGGTATCCAAGTTATCACAATTAAAATAGCAGTAGTCATCAACCACATCAAGCAAAACAAGGTAAGAGTATTTAAATGATGCATGTATGCAAATGCCATGAATGGTTGGCGTACCGTTAACCGAAGAGTAACAATCTTTACAAGAAAGTCAAGATGAAGCAGTGGGAGTTGATTAAGCCGGTAATGATGCAACCCTCGTCATCTGAACTTCTTTGTCTTGAGTCTTTTCATAAAGTGGTAACTCAGCAAAGCTCGTTTATCACCAAACCCCTTACTAGACCGTAATCCTTGCTCAACTAGAATCATCTTCAGTTTCTCCCAAGAGTTCTCATTTATGTGTTAAATCTTAGTCTGCTCATCTTAAATGAGTTGTCCATGATTCGTTTGTCAATTAGATATTTACCTTAGAGTTTCGTTGGATGATCGTGGTGCTAAGCACTTGCCAAAGCAATCCATGGTATATGATTCTGAAACTTGAATAAAATCTTTTGGCATCTATGTGATCCATTCCCATCTCAGTAGAATCTTCCATCTTATCTTGTAGAACACCCAAAGAGCTAACAACCAATCTTGTCTTGTCGTTCGTTAACTCTTAAACGGCACCAAAACCTTCAACACTCACCGATGGTTTGTAGCTCGTTGCTTAAGTAACATGGTTACCTATCCACATCCCTTGAACTTGATCAGATCTTATTTGATCGGATTCTTCTACATTAACTCGTTTCCATCAACAAGGTGACTACTCCCAAATAAATGAATCATCAAGGCGAAAGCTCATCAAACTCCTTCAAAACGGTTCTACTTGATCAGATTCTCCTCCATTGACTTATTTCCTCAACAAGGTGACTACTTTCAGATGAACGAATCCTCAAGGTTAAAATTCGTCAAACTTCATCTTTCAATTGACTTTAAGATAGGAAGTCAATATTGCAAATCTCATTCCTACAACTTTGAACGTTTTCATGACCATTCATCTTGGTGAAGAATCCTTTCATCTTCGAATCATGGTGTGTTTTTGTTGTAATGCTAATAGGTAGTGTTGACGGAGGGAAATCTTAGTGTTGACTCATAGAGCACCCTGAAATTCAAACACTAAATTCGATGCATGCGAATTAGGATGCAAATGAAATGTAACAAGTAAATGCAACAATTAGTTGTAATTTATAAAGCACATAAAATAAGATGTTGCATAATCAAAGTCATAATGTGCACACAATCATATAATCACAAAATAATTCATGCAGAAGGGTCAAAATATCAAGTCAAACAAACGCAATGCACAGTTATTCCTATGCCGTACGACCTAGACAGACTCAACACGACTCAAGAGCTCGGTTTTGCAACCTAAAGCTCTGATACCACTTAAGGATGTAACACCCCAAACGGAGAAGTGCCACATCCCCCGCACTATGACCCAGACCCGGAACATGAAAGTCCATGCCCGAATCCGAATCAGAGCGAACGGGAGACCAACTCACACACTAGGCTAGGCGGATCTAACTTGACCAAAACTCAGAGTGCGGAAGCAATTAAAACCAAACAACAATAGATAGCGGAAGCATTTAAAACAAAACATGCAAAGCAGGTGACGGGTTCAACTAGTATAGATACCTAATCCCGAATAATAGATCAACAAACATAGCAAGTGACGGGTTCAACTAGCATAAATCCCTAGTCCCGAATATCAACATAAATTAATAATCATCAAGTGCCACAAGGGGCCGAATGAGGGTGCCACAAGGGCTACCAAATAGTAAAGTATAATCTCAAGTCTACAAGTCTTAAGTATAAGTAAATTGTATGAGAGGACAAATGCAAATAGAAAGACTAGACCGACGAAGTGCAACTCAAAGGACTCACTTCCGCCTAGCAAACGCCAACAACCTGCAACTAAAAGTGTAAATGAGGGGTCAGTCAACTTGACCGAGTGAGGGGGCTAACGCACACCCACTGTATATATATATGGAGCATAGCACATATCAGAAGGGTGGACTCATGAACCGGAGATAGGTGTTGCATACCAAAGACATTTCCAAAAGTACCCAAAAGATAGTTATAAGTATAAGCTTTAGAAAACATTTCAGAAACTCTATCTCGATTCATGATTCCCAGACAGAACAGAACACATGCTCGGCGAGTACGAGCTTCCAACCTTTACTCCTCAGAATCATATCAGAACATAAAATACAAAATCAATCCAACCTTTACACCAATAATGGAGGGGATATGCCGTCCCCAAACCATCTAGAACATACACACCCTCAAGGGGTAGCGAACCCACAAGAGTCCTCCCCGGCCTTAGCCGAAGGCTCAAGATACCACGTCTCCCTCATCACCCTAAGGTCGCGTAATGATATCTCAAATGGAACTACGCACAGGTATATCCCCGATGGCCTTAACAGTCTCGGGGGCTCCTTACCCATAGCTCCATGGAACTACGCACAGGTATATCACCGACGGCCCTAACCGTCCCGGGGGCTCCTTACCCATAGCTCCTCGGATCCACATACAAACATACATACATACAGATGCCAATATTTCATGGCCAACTCGCTACAGAACATAACGTAACATACTTTTCAAAACAGCTTACATATGCTTTCATATCTAATTTTCCAAAACAGAGTTGTTTCACAAGGTCATAAACATATCATAGCCAACACGTACGTATATAATAGATATACTCGTATGCAGGGGTTGAAATCAGCATATTAAGGCCATAGGTCGCATAACTATACAAAATCCTAAACCTCACCTCGTGAAAGTAGAGTCTGAGAGTGTGAAGGGCCAAACACTCTAAACCTCGGGCCCACCGGCACCACCAAACTCTGTGACAAGACATACAGAAGCCCAGACTTAGACTCTATATGAACCAATCAAGACGCACGGCGTTGCTCAACATGATCGTGGTTATGCATAAGTGTTCATGTTGTGCTTGGATAAGGTGTCGTGGTCAATCAAGGCATATCAATGCACAACAAGATCATATTTACAAGCAACCATCATGCAATTCCATATCCAAAGATGCAAGATCAATTTAGGAAGTCAATGTATTCACGAAATGCATATTAAATCATCCAATGTCACAGGGTTCAATTATAATATTAGAATTAAGCATCAAGTTCATGTCGAGTTATAAAGTGCATAAGTAAGAGCAACTTGATCATATAAACATACAAGGTTGTTGTACGTAGATGGCATGCTTGATACAAATAAATAGTGCATTTAATTCACTTAAGATCATACTTTACAACTTCACAACATGTTTGGTACACAAGCTCAAGTCACATACATAGTTTCATAAATATTACACTTACATCCCCTAAGTTATTTATAAAAGTTTAGAATTATTACTCATACATCCCCTTAGTTGATTACTAAGCATAATTGTTCATTTAAAGTGTTTATACAATTATTCAACTAGGAATTAATTACTTACAAGCATTAAAATTATCAATTTATCGTAATTCATAATATACCATTTTCGAGTAGTAAGAGTAAATCAAGATATTACAATTCTAACTCCTATCATGCATCAAGTCTCAAGTTGTTCAAGCATCTTTCATGTATCTAAATTTATATTTGAAACACAATTTACAATAAACATAACATTGAGAACGTCTCAAATTCATATAGAGAAATCACAACATTTTCGTTCTTCTAAAATATCATTCAAGTTCATTTAGTCACATAAAAGATTAGTTTCTAAATATTACACTAACACCCCTTCATATCTAAACACATAGCATAAATTCATCACATCGGGATTCAAATTGTAAATCGAAACATTCATGCATATCACAATCCATTCAATACATGTTTTCGAATATGATTGGAAGACATCTCGATCAACAAACCAACAATAACCAATTTATTTGCACTTAAAACAATTAATTCAAATAATCACAATTACGCAAAATAATTCGTAATAAATAGATCGAGTGTCCGATTAACGAATGGAAAGTGGCGTTGAACTTACCACAATGAGACGAACATTCTGTCCGAAAGTCGCCAGAGTGCCGCCACCGGAGCCGCCGGAAAGTCGCCGGGCCGCCACCGGGCCGCCGTCAAAATTCACCGGAAAAATCCCGAAAAATCAGTCCTGAATGAAGTCTTCGTGCCCGTTTCGAATCCTCGATCAATTTCTGGAAATTCCAAGCCGATTGTCCTAGATCTGAAATCTAAGAACACGAAAACCCTAAATCTTCAAACTCAAATTACTTCCACACCGGTGAACCAAAATGCGATCCGAAAAAGGCGTTGTCTTACCCATGACGAGCTATTCAAAAGCCCTGAGGTATCTTTCCGGAAAAAATCCTCGGAGCTAGTGCCGCCGTTGCACCGCCACTTTGCCTCCGCCGATCCGCCGCCAAACCACCGAATCTGGAGTCGCCTAATCACAGGTCACTAGTTCTCGTCGTTCCGAACAACTTTTGTGAAGATCCCGAGACCAAAAGATGGCCGGAAAAGGCCCCCGTTGGCCGTCTAAGTTTCTGCCGCCGTCGCTACAGTAACTCGCGCCGCCGCCGCGAGCTTTGGGCGGCGCGTGCGGAGCCGTCTCTGCTCCGATGGCCGTAACGCCGACATCAACCGCTGCACCGGGAAGTCCTCTTGCTGGGTCTTCGGCGCGTGTACCAAGGAAGTGGCCGGAAAACGCCGCGAAACGCCGGCGAAGTGGCGGCGGTCTGACAGCTCCGCCGCTGCTACTGAAATCCGGCCATAACTCCGCCACCGTTCGTCACTAGGCCGTGAAATTGGTACTCTTACGTCGGTCTCGCTGAGATAATCGAAATGGACTATTCATTTGTTGAATTCCGTCGAGAAACGATCGAGTTATGGGCTCGTAACCGAAGCCGCGCCTAGTACCCTCGGGAGAGAGAGTGGGAGAGGAGAGAGAGAGAGAGAAAAGAGATTGGGAGAAATGTGTCTTGTGCACAAGCTATATACAACCGGGTATCCTTATCGCGTATCAAGTAATAGCGCGTACAAATAATCGTAAAAAAAATTGGTAAAGTTACGAATAAACATTCAAGCTCCAAATTAATTTTACAAATTAAAATGAAAGAGATAGATTTACCAATTAGAGTTTAATTCAATTTAATTTTTAAAAATCTTTCGTATAATTTAACGACACTTTGTAAACACATGATTGACAATTAATATCAAGGAATTCAAGTAAACCGAAATTAAACAAGTTAAGTAACATGATGGATTTAAAATCAATTTAACAATTATTTCATGGAATAAATTTGAATTAAATCAAATTAGATAGTTAGGGTTAAATATGCTCGTAATTAATCAAGTTGGCAATTAACCTTAGAATAATTCGAATGAACACATA
The DNA here is from genome assembly GCA_037501455.1 of Lantana camara. Taxonomy (NCBI): domain Eukaryota; kingdom Viridiplantae; phylum Streptophyta; class Magnoliopsida; order Lamiales; family Verbenaceae; genus Lantana; species Lantana camara. Next base: position 78,541,609 of record CM074863.1, read on the forward strand.
TTAAATTGGATTTACATTAAATCACATAATTCAAGAACTCTTAAATTAAACACACACAAGTGTAGAGACTTACTTGTTAATGTCGTCAGGACGCCCTTCGAGAATACGGGGCGTCACATCATAAATCAAAGCTTAAATCAAAACAAAACAAAATTCAGAATCAGACAAACATGCCTCTCCTCCAGGTGATGGCAGGGTGGCCATCCTGACCATCGGACAAACAGTATGGTTCGTGAGTCTCATGACGCTTACGCCCGAGGACTCCTTTCCCCACCAAGCGTCCTAGTGGGTTCAGGGGTGATCCTTCAGTTGAAGACCTTACTAGGGACTACCCGACAGCCCACACCGTCCCGGGTCTCCTTCTCACAAATCTTTGGGGCCCAATCAAATTGTTCAAATTGTTCAAAAGTTCTTAATTTTCAAAATCCAACATAATTTTTAAAACAACTCACGGTTTCAAAACACACACACCAACTCTTTTCAAAACAAACAAACGAAAATATTTCTTACATATACATAAAAGCATTTTCAAATATTTCATAACAAAAGGGCCAAAATCCCACAAAATACGTATCAAACACATATCTAAATACGTATACATATACATAGGTCACATGCGGTCTAAAATCACATCAAGGGTTGTAGGTTGTAATAACTAAAAGAAAGAAACCTCACCTTGTCGAACCAACGAACAAAACGAACCGGAACACACTTAAGAGACCACCTCCTGTACCTCGAAACAAAGCTCTGAACAAAGCAAAGGACGAAAGATGGACTTAGACTCACAAATGAACCATATAGACACTCGGCATATGCAAACGGATGCAAAAGGTATATAAGAGATGCAATGCATTAACATATAACGCATGCAAATTTATATCAAATCATACATCTCCAAAATCATGTTAAATAAATCCATAAAGTTCATGTAACGAACATAACACGTCATAGAACATACTAGGAATGCATGCATATGATAAAAGAATTAAACAAATATGAAACGAAGCAAGGAAACGGCACCTTGATGCATTCTAGCACATAAAAGGGGCATATAACACACATTAGGTTATAAATCACAAGTACAAGCACCAATCTTACCAAAATAAATTCACAAAATTCATATACCATGCATAACATATCATTCAACATGTTAAGAATATATTTCATATCATTTAAGGAAAAAGAAATGTAATGCCCCGACTTTTCAGACGTAAAGGTACGACGTATGTGTTTACAAACTTGCGCGAATTAATTGTCTTTACATGTTTATATCTAATTTTATTATAAATTGTTATTATTTTATTTTATTATATTTTATTTTAATTTATTAGTATTTTAAAATATTTCTTATTTTAAGTATAAATTATATATATATATATATATATATATATATATATATATATTTCTTTTATTATTGTTAATTTAATGATTAATGTTAATTATGTTGTTAATGAAGTGTTATGCTAATTAATCATGTTTAACCATATTAATTAATTTATTCAAATATATACGTTGAATTTAATTTATTTTATTTAATATTAGAATTAATTCTTTTGATTTAAATCTGTATGCATGAATTTTAATAAATATGTGCATGAATTGCATGAAATGTGCATGGTTGTTTATTTTGTGCATCGTTCTTATATGAAATGATATCGAAATGTCGTGAAATTGTAGTATGTCGTAAATATATGTGTTATGAGCATGCCTATATGCTCGGTTTATGTTTTCGAATTCATTTGATATGTTAACGAATTTAATTTGATTTGTGGAACCAAATCGGGGGCTAACGAGCACTTAGCGTACCCTTGGTTCCGAATTTAATATCTTGAGCTCGGGAACTCGGATTCGAGTTCCGTCAACTCCGATGAACTCGTAACAAAAATTTGAGTTCAGTAAACTTAGCCTTATATTTTTCCAAAGTCATTTGAACCTCCGAAATCCAACCGAAAAACGAAATGGCGACCAAACTGACCTTGCTGTACAAAAATAGCCATATCTTACCCAAAGTTTAACCAAATTAACCATGGTTTGATTCTATTGAACCCTAAATCAACCACCTAATCGGATATATCATGACCTAACCAAAGCAACCCTCACACAATCCCCAAATATCAGCCAAAGTCACTGGAATTACAGTCAGTCCCGTAACCTAGCATTCCTTAGAGATTTTGGAGCTCAAATCTCATCCAAACTTCATCCAATCAACAAGGTAAGCTTAGGGTTGTAATATATGTTCATTTCTGATCATTTTCATCTTTTCTTTCCCAAATTTGAGCATGGTTTCTTGACTTTCTGGGCTGCATTCGACATAAGTGGTTTAGAGCCAATTTGTTGATCTTATTCAATTCTTAATGGTTTTGATTGATTCCAAGCTTGTGAATGATTATTTTGACATCCTCTTTTCATTTATGATCATTGATTTCCTCGTGGTTGATGTATTAATGAGATATCATTTATGGTACTTTGAGAGATTTTCATGAAATGTCACGTATGATAGCTTTTCTTGGTTGAGCTTGTTTGGAACTGAATCATATGTTGAATTTGTGTTGCTTGGCTGTGTATTTGATGGCCTAAATGACCTGAACTGAGTAGGATTAATTGAAAACAGTCATACTCTGTTTTTCTCGAGATTTTGCCCTGTTTTGAACTGGAATTTTGCTGTCAAAAAACAGCTGTGTTTCCTCCTTGCTTTTGCTGTTAATTTCATGGCTTTGTGGGATTATTTTGGCTGAATTCTTGTTGTATTTCATGCCTTATATTGTTGCATATTTTGCTTGCATTTCATGCTGGAGTTGCTGCCCTTTTTCTGCGTTGTTTGCTGTCAAAACAGGGGTTGTTGCAGGCGAGACACGGGTGTGTCATTTTTCTTCTTTCCATCGTGTAATGGGGGTGCAGATTTGGGCTAGAATTTCTGTACCGAGACACGGGGGTGTCTCGGTTTGTGCTTTGGTGGTGACACGGGGGTATCACCTTGTTTAATCCAATTTTTGCCTGCGTTTCTTTTCTCCTATATTTGCATGCATGCTTGGGCTGCTGTAATATATATATATATCTACACTTATGTTTGCATGCATTTTGTGTGTGTACATTGCATGCATGAGTTTGCATGCATCTTTACATTACTTTGCATGAATTTTATTTTTGCATGCATGGTGTTATTATATCACTTGCATGCATGTATTATATATATATATAAATACACGTGTGATTATATATATATATATATTTATATTTATTATATAGTTTAAATATTATTTGATTTAATTCAATTTTTGAATTAATTGATCACTATTTCGCGTATTTAATTTTCCGATTATTGATTGAACGTTTTATTTATTCTATTTCTAATTGTGAATATGAATATTATGTGTTAGGGATATTAAATGAATTCTTAGATTAATTGATATGAAATATGAATTTATGAATTTATGAATTTGAATGAAATATATGAACGAATGGTTTGATTATGTGCTTTAAATTCTTTAATAGTGCACATGAACATTTCCATGATATAATATGATCTTTTATGCATTCATGTCATACTCACTTCATTGCCGAGCGTCATATGTGGTCGTTGAGTCTCATACCTTTTCTTTTGCACAGATTCGGGTTTGGTCGGAGACGAGGGCGAGCATTGAGACGCTTGTGCCTTTCTTTTGCTTTGAGGAGGTGGGTTTTTCTTCTAATAGTTAAAACAACCCTATATATCCCTTATGTGCAAGATTTAAGCCAAATTAGTATATCATATAAATCTAGTCATTTCGTGTAAATGATTTCAAACGTACGACCCTTTTTATTTATGAAACCCTACCTTATGTTTTGGCGAGACATGATTATGATTGCACGGGCCCTGGGACTTAGTATATATGGTTAACCGAGGAAGCAAGGACTGACGGGGATCCCATATACTAGTCCCAACCAAACTACGGTGATACTGGCCCTCGCTAGGAGGTTTAGCGAGGAATGGGAGCTGAGTGCCCTTAGGGGATTCATGTACCCCTATTGGCCTATGTATGAACCGGTGGGAGGGTTTTGCAGGCCCGTCCACCACCCGGAGGAAGAAGGTGTACATGAATGATTATGATCATGATATGTATGAGCACAAAAGATATGTATGATAATGAATGAATAATTGATTATGATTACACGAGGTGTAGGTTGGAGATTGTGCACGCCCACTCGCCGGGCCATAAACCCTTATGAATAATTATGAATGAATATGAACATCGTAATCCCGTTGATGTTGTCTTTTGTTTTAACCCATTGGGAAATTCTTATCAAACTTCACACGGGATTAGGGCTTGCATGAATGTGTTTAAATTATGCGATATTATATCTTATGCCCCGTTTTATACCCACCAGTTTCTTTTAGACTGACCAGGTTGTTTTCAGTTATTTTGTGCAGGTATAGGAGTGCTAGGCGGGAATACAAGTCTTATAGGTTTTGCATTGTTGTTTAGCACTTCTTTTCAGTCTCATATATTCATACTCTTATTGCTATTTTGTATATGATCATAGTATAGCATGGAGCGTCATGATTTTGTACGTCGTGCGTGCCGTTGAACACTTGAATGCTTTTGTATATCTATTTTTGGAGCTTGGTGGCTCGTTGTATATATTATGTGGTAATCTTGCTTCCGCGTTTCATTATCACTCTGATTTTATACTGTCTTGAGTTGATTGGTTTAAGGGTTAGTCCCGCCTAGCATAGCGTGTGTGTTGTGTCCCTATTCGCTGTGGATTTGGCACGTGTATGGACTTCCATTTCTTGTACGGACCGGGTCTCGGTGCGGGGGATGTGGTACCTTACGCTCGGGTGCTACATCCTTATGTGGTATCAGAGCTTCGGGTTGCAAAACCCGGGCTCTCGGGTCGTGTTGAGTCAGTTAGGTCGTTCGGCTTTAGGAACAACTTGTCAAGGTGTTGCATATGCATTGTTTACGTGCTTGTGTGCTTTAAATTTTGAATTTTGATCGAATTAATTGCACTTGCATGCATGGACTAAAAATATCATGCATTTCAGTGTTTCTTGGACAGGATGCCTCTACGTAGACACCGTGAGAGATCTCCAGGACGCCGCCATCATCATGACCGATCCCCTACGCCTCCACCACAACCACAAGCACCATCAATGGACATGGGAAATTTTATGGAAGCAGTTTTTAATTATGTTGAGCATCGGAGGGCTCAAGCTCCCCCACCACAACAAGCAGAACAACAAGCTCCCCCACCAAACCATAATAATAGAGATTCTCATGGGGTGTTTCTGAGCTACAATCCCCCTCGGTTTTCCGGGTCTATTGATGATGCGGTTTCGGAAGGTTGGTTGATTTGATTGGAGAGGATATTTGGAGTCCGACAGTTCACTACGCAAGAGAAGGCTCAATTTGCTATATTCCAACTTGATGGAGATGCGTATGAATGGTGGGAAAGAACGAGGGAGAAACTCGAAGTGGAAGGAGAGGAAATTACTTGGGAAGTTTTCAAGAGAGAATTCCGGGAGTGTTTCGTACCGGAGGTAGTGAGAGAAAGGAAGGAGCAAGAGTTTATGGATTTGAAGCAAGGTACGCATACGGTGACTCAATATCTTGCCATATTTAATAGGCTTGGGAAATATGCTCCTCACGTCACCCGGGATGAGAAGAGAAAGTCGAGAAAATTTATTGCGGGATTGAGACAAGATTTGAGAGATGGCCAGGTGGGTCACAACTTTGTCTCCTTCGCGGATACGGTACAAAGGGCGTTGGGACAAGAAGAAGAATTCAAGAAGAAGGATCCGGTTTTTAGAGCTCCAATGGGAAGAGGTTCCGGATCGAATTCGGGAAAGAGGCCGATAATTCAAGCTACTCCCCCTCCTAAAGGTCTTTTTAAGAAGCCTCGGTTTGGAGGACAAGGTTCTCAGGCCGCACCGACTCGACCCAAGGTTCTACCTATGGCACCGGCATCTACCAACTCACGCCCGAATGTACCTCCATGTACTTATTGCGGGAGACCGACCCATACCTACAACAATTGTCGAAGAAGGTTGAATTTGTGCATCATATGTGGAAAAGGTGACCATATGGCGGATACCTGTCCCGACAAGAACCCCGGATTTCAGAAAGGAGTTCAAAGGCCAATGATCCAGGCTCATGCTTATGCCCTCGAGGGTGAGGAGCAAGATGCAGAGATTGATCCTACAGCTGTAGTGGAAGGTACTCTATGCATACATAACATGAACATCCATGCACTCTTTGATCCGGGTGCCACGCATTCCTTTATTTCTTGTGATTTAGTTGCCACTTTGTGCTTGCCTGTTATTTGTTTATCTTCTTGTTATTTCGGGAGTGTTCAGTTCTGATTGAAGGGAAAGAATATCCGGCTGATTTAATCGTTATGCCTATGAAGAGGTATGGAGTTATTTTGGGTATGGACTGGTTGTTCAGGCATCGGGCTAATGTTGATTGTTTTGCGAAGAAGGTGATTTTGGGTAATGAATGGGTGATTGGTAGTGGCTCGAGATCGGTACTTCTCTTGTCTTATATGGAAGCTCACAAGTTGATTAGAGAAGGAGCAATGGGATTTATTGCTTATCTTCTTAATAGGCCGAAAGATCAAGTCAAGTTGGAGGATACCGCGGTTGTTAATGATTTTTCCGATGTGTTCCCGGAGAATTTGAGTTCTTTACCACCAGGCCATGAGATCGAATTTGTTATCGACTTATATCCGGGATCCACACCGTATTCTAAGACTCCGTATCGGATGGCACCAGCCGGATTGAAGGAATTAAAGATTCAATTAGAGGAATTGCTCAGAGTTGGATATATACGGCCAAGTTCGTCACCTTGGGGTGCTCCGGTTCTCTTCGTTAAGAAAAAGGATGGAACTTTAAGAATGTGTGTAGATTACCGGGAGCTTAATCTGATGACTGTAAAGAACAAGTATCCTTTGTCCCATATTGAGGATTTATTCGACATGTTACAAGGTTCGGGAGTATATTCAAAATTGGACTTGAGACAAGGATATTATCAATTGAAGATCCGGGAAGAGGACATTCCGAAGACGGGATTTAACACCCGGTATGGACACTATGAGTTCGTAGTGATGCCTTTTGGACTGACTAATGCTCCGGCTACTTTTATGGATATGATGCATCGAGTTTTCCGGCCCTATTTGGATAAGTTTGTGGTAATATTCATCGATGACATCTTGGTTTATTCGAGAACTCCAGAGGATCATGCCAGGCACCTCAGAATTGTGTTGGACACCTTAAGAGAACATCGGTTATATGCTAAGTTTAGCAAATGCGAGTTCTGGATTGATCGGGTAGCATTTCTCGGCCATATTATCTCAAGGAAAGGTTTGGAGGTAGATCCCTCTAAGATTGAGACGGTTATTCATTGGCAAAGCCCGAAAAATACTTCAGAAGTGAGGAGTTTCTTGGGTTTGGCAGGCTACTATCGAAGATTTGTACACGATTTCTCAAAGATTGCGGCTCCTTTAACCCGATTGACTAAAAAGGCGGTTAAGTTTGAGTGGGACGAGGCATGTGAGGCTAGCTTTCAACTTTTAAAGGAAAAGTTGACCACCGCTCCTATATTAGCGCTTCCCGAAGGTACAGAAGGATATACAGTTTATACGGACGCCTCAAAGGAAGGTTTGGGATGTGTGTTGATGTAAAATGGAAGGGTAATCGTCTATGCCTAAAGGAAATTGAAAGAGCATGAACAGAACTACCCCACTCATGATTTGGAATTAGCGGCTGTGATCTTTGCTTTGGGTAAGTGGAGACACTATCTTTATGGAATATCGTTCGAGGTCTTTTCCGATCACAAGAGTCTCCAATACTTATTCTCACAAAAGGAATTGAACAAGAGACAACGACGTTGGATGGAACTTTTGGCGGATTATGAGTGTTCAATCCGATACCATCCCGGCAAAGCCAATTTGGTCGCGGATGCGCTTAGTAGGAAAGCTAGTGTGTCCAATGTGAAAGTGGAAATTGGAGATGAGAATGAGTTGTTCAAACTGAGGGCTAGTATCCGGAATATCACGGTTCAACCGGATCTTAAACATAAATTATTTGATGGTCAGAGGATTGATCCCGAGGTTCAGAAATTAGCTGAGAAAGCTCGAGCTGATTCAGAATGTCCATTTAGGTTTGATGATACGGGACTTCTAAGATTCAAGAATAGAGTTGTTGTGCCGGAAGAGTTAAAAGGATTATTCTTGAGGAAGCCCATCGGTCAGGGTATTCAATACATCCCTGAGGGAATAAAATGTATAAGGATCTAAAACAATTTTATTGGTGGAATGGTTTGAAACGGGATGTGATCAACTTCGTGAAACATTGTATGACCTGTCAAGTGGTAAAGGCAGAACATCAAAAGCCATCGGGGCTACTTCAACCATTGCCTATCCCGGAGTGGAAATGGGAACAAATAGCCATGGATTTTGTTTCGGGATTACCAAAAGTGAGAGGCGCTTTTGATGGAATTTGGGTTATTGTGGACAGGTTGACAAAATCAGCTCATTTCCTTGCTATCAGGATGTCCGATAAAGTGAGTAAATTGGCTAAGAGGTATAATGATGAGATCGTTAGGCTTCATGGTGTACCTGTTAGTATTGTCTCGGATCGGGATCCCAGATTTACTTCACGGTTATGGCAAGAATTACAGAAGTGTTTGGGAACAAGGCTTCAATTCAGCACAGCTTTCCATCCTCAGACTGACGGACAATCAGAAAGGTTGATTAAGTATCTGGAGGACCTGTTGAGAGCATGTGCATTGGACTTTCAAAGCTCGTGGAATGAACAGTTGCCGTTAATCGAGTTCACTTACAACAATAGCTATCAAGCCTCGATTGAAATGGCCCCTTATGAAGCTCTTTCGGACGAAAATGTCGATCACTGTTGTTCTTTGACTTGGAGGAATGGAATTGGACCAAGCAGGAAGGTGTTAAAAGATGGGAGAAGAAGGAAAAACCCTCTAAGACTGTACAAGAGGCTATTGACAAGGTCCAGATAATTAGACAACGGATGAAGGCCGCTCAGGATCGACAAAAGAGTTATGCAGACCTTCGGAGGAAGAATTTGGAGTTTGAGACTGGAGATAGGGTTTTCTTAAAGGCATCTCCACGAAAAGGGTTCTCAAGGATTGGACAAGGAGAAAAATTAAACCCTCGGTATAAGGGACCATATGAGATTCTAGAGAAGGTTGGGGATACGGCCTATCGATTGGACTTGCCTCCGAGTTTGACTGGAATTCATAACGTGTTTCATGTTTCACAACTCCGAAAATATTATCGAGACGAGTCCGAGGTTCTACCGGTTGAAGAAGTGGAATTAGAACCGGATCTCACCTTCGTTCAGAAGCTGATCAAGATATTGGATCGAAAATTTCAGGAACTTCGAAATCGGCGTATTCCACTAGTCAAGGTTCTTTGGAGAAGTGATAAAACCGAAGAGGCTACGTGGGAGACGGAGGAAAAGATGCGAAAATTTCACCCCGATTTATTTCCGAGAGAGCAATGAATCCGAGGACGGATTCTTTTAAAGGGGAGAGATTGTAATGCCCCGACTTTTCAGATGTAAAGGTACGACGTATGTGTTTACAAACTTGCGCGAATTAATTCTCTTTACATGTTTATATCTAATTTTATTATAAATTGTTATTATTTTATTTTATTATATTTTATTTTAATTTATTAGTATTTTAAAATATTTCTTATTTTAAGTATAAATTATATATATATATATATATATATTTCTTTTATTATTGTTAATTTAATGATTAATGTTAATTATGTTGTTAATTAAGTGTTATGCTAATTAATCATGTTTAACCATATTAATTAATTTATTCAAATATATACGTTGAATTTAATTTATTTTATTTAATATTAGAATTAATTCTTTTGATTTAAATCTGTATGCATGAATTTTAATAAATATTTGCATGAATTGCATGAAATGTGCATGGTTGTTTATTTTGTGCATCGTTCTTATATGAAATGATATCGAAATGTCGTGAAATTGTAGTATGTCGTAAATATATGTGTTATGAGCATGCCTATATGCTCGGTTTATGTTTTCGAATTCATTTGATATGTTAACGAATTTAATTTGATTTGTGGAACCAAATCGGGGGCTAACGAGCACTTAGCGTACCCTTGGTTCCGAATTTAATATCTTGAGCTCGGGAACTCGGATTCGAGTTCCGTCAACTCCGATGAACTCGTAACGAAAATTTGAGTTCAGTAAACTTAGCCTTATATTTTTCCAAAGTCATTTGAACCTCCGAAATCCAACCGAAAAACGAAATGGCGACCAAACTGACCTTGCTGTACAAAAATAGCCATATCTTACCCAAAGTTTAACCAAATTAACCATGGTTAGATTCTATTGAACCCTAACTCAACCACCTAACCGGATATATCATGCCCTAACCAAAGCAACACTCACACAATCCCCAAATATCAGCCAAAGTCACTGGAATTACAGTCAGTCCCGTAACCTAGCATTCCTTAGAGATTTTGGAGCTCAAATCTCATCCAAACTTCATCCAATCAACAAGGTAAGCTTAGGGTTGTAATATATGTTCATTTCTGATCATTTTAATCTTTTCTTTCCCAAATTTGAGCATGGTTTCTTGACTTTCTGGGCTGCATTCGAAATAAGTGGTTTAGAGCCAATTTGTTGATCTTATTCAATTCTTAATGGTTTTGATTGATTCCAAGCTTGAGAATGATTATTTTGACATCCTCTTTTCATTTATGATCATTGATTTCCTCGTGGTTGATGTATTAATGAGATATCATTTATGGCACTTTGAGAGATTTTCATGAAATGTCACGTATGACAGCTTTTCTTGGTTGAGCTTGTTTGGAACTGAATCATATGTTAAATTTGTGTTGCTTGGCTGTGTATTTGATGGCCTAAATGACCTGAACTGAGTAGGATTAATTGAGAACAGTCATACTCTGTTTTTCTCGAGATTTTGCCCTGTTTTGAACTGGAATTTTGCTTTCAAAAAAGTGCTGTGTTTCCTCCTTGCTTTTGCTGTTAATTTCATGGCTTTGTGGGATTGTTTTGGCTGAATTCTTGCGGTATTTCATGCCTTATATTGTTGCATATTTTGCTTGCATTTCATGCTGGAGTTGCTGCCCTTTTTCTGCGTTGTTTGCTGTCAAAACAGGGGCTGTTGCAGGCGAGACACGGGTGTGTCATTTTTCTTCTTTCCAGCGTGTAACGGGGGTGCAGATTTGGGCTAGAATTTCTGTACCGAGACACGGGGGTGTCTCGGTTTGTGCTTTGGTGGTGACACGGGGGTGTCACCTTGTTTAATCCAATTTTTGCCTGCGTTTCTTTTCTCCTATGTTTGCATGCATGCTTGGGCTGCTGTAATATATATATATATCTCTACACTTATGTTTGCATGCATATTGTGTGTGTACATTGCATGCATGAGTTTTCATGCATCTTTACATTACTTTGCATGAATTTTATTTTTGCATGCATGGTGTTATTATATCACTTGCATGCATGTATTATATATATATATATATATATATATATATATATATATATATATAAACACGTGTGATTATATATATATATATATATATATATATATATGTATATTTATATATTATATATTTTAAATATTATTTGATTTAATTCAATTTTTGAATTAATTGATCACTATTTCGCGTATTTAATTTGCCGATTATTGATTGAACGTTTTATTTATTCTATTTCTAATTGTGAATATGAATATTATGTGTTATGGATATTAAATGAATTCTTAGATTAATTGATATGAAATATGAATTTATGAATTTATGAATTTGAATGAAATATATGAACGAATGGTTTGATTATGTGCTTTAAATTCTTTAATAGTGCACATGAACATTTCCATGATATAATATGATCTTTTATGTATTCATGTCATACTCACTTCATTGCCGAGCGTCATATGTGGTCGTTGAGTCTCATACCTTTTCTTTTGCACAGATTCGGGTTTGGTCGGAGACGAGGGCGAGCATTGAGACGCTTGTGCCTTTCTTTTGCTTTGAGAAGGTGGGTTTTTCCTCTAATAGTTAAAACAACCCTATATATCCCTTATGTGCAAGATTTAAGCCAAATTAGTATATTATATAAATCGAGTAATTTCGTGTAAATGATTTCAAACGTACGACCCCTTTTATTTATGAAACCCTACCTTGTGTTTTGGCGAGACATGATTATGATTGCACGGGCCCCGGGACTTAGTATATGTGGCTAACCGAGGAAGCAAGGGCTGACGGGAATCCCATATACTAGTCCCAACCAAACTACGGTGATATCGGCCCTCGCTAGGAGGTTTAGAGAGGAATGGGAGCTGAGTGCCCTTGGGGGATTCATGTACCCCCATTGGCCTATGTATGAACCGGTGGCCGGGTCTTGCAAACCCGTCCACCACCCGGAGGAAGAAGGTGTATATGAATGATTATGATCATGATATGTATGAGCACAAAAGATATGTATGATAATGAATGAATAATTGATTATGATTACACGAGGTGTAGGTTGGAGATTGTGCACGCCCACTCGCCGGGCCATAAACCCTTATGAATAATCATGAATGAATATGAACGTCGTAATCCCGTTGATGTTGTTTTTTGTTTTAACCCCTTGGGAAATTCTTGTCAAACATCACACGGGATTAGGGCTTGCATGAATGTGTTTAAATTATGCGATATTATATCTTATGCCCCGTTTTATACCCACCAGTCTCTTTTAGACTGAACCCGGTTGTTTTCAGTTATTTTGTGTAGGTATAGGAGTGCTAGGCAGGAATACAAGTCTTATAGGTTTTGCATTGTTGTTTAGCACTTCTTTTCAGTCTCATATATTCATACTCTTATTGCTATTTTGTATATGATCATAGTATAGCATGGAGCGTCATGATTTTGTAGGCCGTGCGTGCCGTTGAACACTTGAATGCTTTTGTATATCTATTTTTGGAGCTTGGTGGCTCGTTGTATATATTATGTGGTAATCTTGCTTCCGCGTTTCATTATCACTCTGATTTTATATTGTCTTGAGTTGATTGGTTTAAGGGTTAGTCCCGCCTAGCATAGCGTGTGTGTTGTGTCCCTGTTCGCCGTGGATTTGGCACGTGTATGGACTGCCATTTCATATACGGGTCGGGTCTCGGTGCGGGGGATGTGGTACCTTACGCTCGGGTGCTACAAGAAAAATCATTCAAGGCACATAAACGAAGCATGAAGTCAGATACGCACGTTAAGGTAGCATATTGCATGTATGAAGCCATAACTATAAAACGAGCATGTAAAACACGCCATAAATTCACAATATAACACTTAACACATAATATGACATGTTAACATATCATACATATCATATATTAATCATATAAGAGCAAGGAAAGCCAAGCAAAGCACAAATAAACTGTAAAACAACCAACAACAACAACGCAACTCGAAGGTTGGGTAAAAAGGGGTCGCATCACAGCACAAAGGTGGTCGCGGGCGTGACCACCACCTCCAGCAGCAGGCCAAGTCAAAACAGGGGCCAAAACAGGTCGCGGCTGTGACCGGAAATGAACTAATCCCTGTCGCAGCTGCGATCGGAAATGAACTAATCCCGGTCGCGGGCGTGACCACGCACGCAGCCGCAACAAAACAGGGGAAAAACGGCAAAAAGCCAACCAAAACTCATCCTAAATCATGCTAGGATGCAAGGGAAAGATTATACAACAAATATATATCATAATCAGGTCATATAACATGCAAAAATCGAACCAATCATGCAAGGAATGGAGGAGAATGGATCAAACATGTTTGTTCTTCATTTTTCATTCAAAACATTAATTGAATCCTTCATTAATTGCAACTACCAACTGAAATGAGTTCACATAATTCACATTGGATGTTTTAGGTTCATAAATGATGCATTAAACAAACAAGAATCAAGAGAAATCATGCCAAACTCATCAAATTGCTCCAAACCCTTACTATTCATCTAATTAACCATAACTCAAGCAAATCTCCATCAAAATCAGCAAAAGAGCACTCAAAAGAAAGAGTAGAAGATGGACAACAAGATAACAGACTTACCTTTCGAATGTGAGGCGAATTGGATGTGTATTGAGCAAGAAATGGTCAAAGTGAATAGTGTTTCCCCTTTTCCTTCTCTCTCGGTAGAACTGCTGCTCTTCCTTTCTTTTCTTGGCTTAGTCCGAAATGAGGAGAAAATGGGTTAAAATAGGCTTAAGTTAGGGATTGGTTCAAGTTTGGGGTAATTCGGATAAGAAACGGGTCAGATATGATTAAAACTGTCGAACATGGCAAAGCTGTCACATGGGGCGTGTTTTGGGTGAAATTCGGAGGATCAAACGGGCTTAGAAAATTACAAACTCAGGTTCCAAAGCTTCCATTCTTCGTTATGAGTCTGACCCTTCTTCCGGAATTCGAATCCGAATTCCCGAGCCCAAGTTACGCCTTCCGGAACACAAGGTGTTCTAAAACAAGTTAGGCCCTTATGGTCCTAACAAATAAAACTGTTCGAGAACCTTATCAAACGAACTCAAAAACTTAAAACAAACACATAGACATATTCATATCACACATATTTCATGCATATCATGTAATCACATACTTAGGAGCAAATACGGGGTCATGCAGATCGAACGAGGGATCAAATGGGGGTCAAAACGAACAAATTACTTAACAAAGTGAAACAAATAATTATTCAAATAATCAATTAGGCATATAAACAATCAAATAATCACATAAAGGCATAAATAAATAAATAAAACACGTACGAATCACTATCAAAAGTGAGTACCTGTACGGCCGGACGAGCGGGATGTTCAAACTTCCCCCCTTCAAAAGAACCTGTCCTCAGGTCCTAAGGTAAGGTCTTCTCTGTCGAACCATGAAGCTCTCAAAGCCTCACTGCACCACCGAAACCTAGAGAATTAGGTCCACTCGTTGAAATGAGTTACCACTTAATTCTCCTCGAGATCTCCTTAGCCTTAGCAAACCAGACACGAAGTCCTTGGCCGTTTGCTCCCAATTCCAAATAGAATTTAGAAGTAGTTGGAGAAACTACCGGTTCTTAATGTTCGGTCTTCAACCGATGGCAATTTAGACATTGTTGCACGAAGTTTACAAGGTCCTATCTTATGCCAACACATCTTTACCGGCTCTTCAAACCCCGGACTAAGAGTGGGGTAACTTGTGACCTTGCACTACCAGAGGTGTTGACTACATTCTTCCCAAAGCCACAAGCAACCAAGGCCTTCCTTAGTGCCTCGATCGCAACAAGGTAGTCTTGAGTACCCTCGGGTAAGCAAAGCTAACACCGAAGGGAACTCTCTTCAAACACCTCATCTCACTCTAACCGTGCCTCTTCTTATTGTCCTTGTCATAGGATAGTCACTGAAAGAAGACATGTAACGCCCCCACCCGTACCAGAACAAGAGGAGAGCGGCGTCTCAACCCCCGCACTGAAGCACCTCTCAAGTAATGGTGTGAGCCATCACTCAAGAAATACTCCAGCGAACGGCTGTCTATCAGAACTATACATGTACAACGATGTGGCTATGCAGCGGAAAATCAGAGTATTTTAAAACTTTTCAAAACATGTGCGTGATGGCATGTAACAAGCAAGAACATATTGATCGTGTAAGAGAGACTCGGCATATCAGAACATATAACAGATTCACATAAAAGTACCGATACAACAGAGTTCAAAATATCGGTAACAGAGTAGCAGAAAGAGTATAACGAAGATACTCAAATATTCAGAAACATATACAGAAACATTAAGTGATGCAGCCATAAAACATATGCAGGACGCAAAAGAGGAAGTAATACTAAGTCCTGACAGAAACAAAAATGACAATCTAGAGCTTCAACATACCTCTAGACTGCGGCTGCAAGACCTGAAACCACGAGGCAAGAAAACGGGAGAGGTATTAGTCAAAAGGACTAAGTGAGGGAATAATTTAAAGAAAGTACTGAATTAAAGAACTTGAAGTAAAGTTCGAAACTGTTAAATGCAATGCTTTGAAGAAGAACTTGAAACAAGTTCGATTGATAAAACTCTTTGAATGCGATGCTGTAAAAGAATGCACGTTAAAAACATTTTCATGAATGCTATCACACGCGCACACATATGCAGTTGATGGTTCATAGTTCTTTCATAAAACGGGATAAGGGTAAAGTGAACTTTTCCAGATATGAACCATCCTTTATGAAACAGAATTTTGCCCGCAAGCTAGGCTCCTCCATCCTTACTCCAGAAAACATGATTTGGTTGAGCATCGGACCAGGATCAACAATAATTCCACGTATAGTAGAGTATCGGACCAAGATCAACAATAACCCCACATAAAGTAGAGCATTGGACCAAGGTCAACAACAACTCTTACCAACACACACAAACACGCACCATCCTCCACCGGTTGTCACTTCGGGTAGCTAGCCCTAGGCGACCTGTAAACATGTAATGGGAACAGATTTGCTGTCCGTTCCCAGACAGATTGTCCTGACTTAACAAACCTCCTGTTAAAAGTCGGTGTCAATAGTCTAAGTGTGGCGGCCGGTATTGGTGATGTCGTTAGCGCTCACCTCCCGAGCATCACCTCCACACATAACCGCCGGGCCCAAACTGTAAAATGTATGCTTGCATTTAAGATTAGCAGTGACCAGAGTAACACTCCAGTATGCTAACTATAACATGTGAAACTGTAACTGTAACATATGATGCTGTCTGTAAAACATATGATTTTGTCTGAAAACATGTGAAACTGTCTGTAAACTGTACTTTGAAAACATATGCCAATCATGTAACTATCTTTGAACAAGAATGCAGAACTTTGGAAAACATGTACTGTTGATCAAGGTATACTATTAAAGTATGAATGATCCTTTCAAGAGAATGTCCCGATAAAAGGGAGTAGTTCAAAACGAGGTTTAGCTTTGAATTTCAAAACATATGATACGATAGTATAATCGTGGTTCCAGTTGGAAAACATTTATAACTTCACCTCACCTATCAGTAACAAAGGTAGGTAGACAGATTATGCGGTGCCCTGGGGATCCCAGTGCTCAACTTTAACTCCTGTAGGTGGTGTACTAGAGTGAGCTTAACAACTAAGACCCACTACTAACCAAGATGCATATGAAATGCAAGAAACAATGAACAAGGAACATGTAAAGAACATGTAACATAAGAGAGTAATACCATTTAAGGTATTCAAGAAAGGTAACACACAAAGGAATACATCAAAGTGAGTTACTCTTAACGTTAGACTATGATCTTACTATAACCGAGTAAGCTTTAGTCAAATTATGAGTCCTATCGCAAACCTTAAGTTAAGAAACAAGTCCACGAAAGAAAACACATTTTGAAAACACATTTTAGACCCTGGATATGGAAACCCTAGGTGCAAATGTCTATAGAGAAAGCACAAGTTTTAATTCATTTTTACTATTCAAAAGCATTATTCAAAAGTACTATTCAAGATTACTATTCACGATTACTATTCATAGGTTACTATTCACATGTCGGGTCAAAGGGTCGGGTCAAACCCTTACTATACACACACCCACACACACAAGGTACACACACACACCATGCACGAACACACACACACACACGACATGCACACACACACACACCCTAATTAAATTATGATCTTGATTATAACCTATAGTTTCAAGTTCATGTTAATATAATCAAGTGTGATCTAGGTTAAAGGTATAACCTATAGTTAAGAGATCCAATTAAGGCATAAGATCAAGTTATGAAACACTAATCTATCTTAGGTTATAACATGTGACACTATTAAAGTGTATAACATGATCAAGGCACTAATCCATTAATCCAACTCATAACATAAACTCAATTCATAATTCAAGAGTCATATAACAATGTGACAACATGTCACAACATATCTCATATCATATCATATCATATATCATGAACCTTTAGGCATGTAACATGTAACAATTTAATTCCAATATCAACATGTAACAAGTTGTGACATAATAAATTGTAAATCACTATTCCATTAGCTAGCATGCATGAACATAATTCAAATTCCATAATCATGCATCAATTCTCATAATATAACAAGCATATCACATGATCATAGCATATACTAGAGCAATTCATAACATATTCAAGCATATACTAAACAATTAAAACATATAAACAACTATCAAAACATATCATGAAAACTATATAATAAATGCATAAAATAAAATCCTATATGGCTTAGGGAAGACCCTAAGACCCAACCTAAACATAATATAAACATACCATAACTTAAAACATAAACTAAACTAAACATAACATAAAAACAAAACAAACTAACCTAGCTACAAATGGGGGGTGCCGACGGCAAGAGGGGGAGAAGAGGGAGAGAAAGGGTGTTGTCAACACAACTTTGAGCAAGGAATGAAATGCCATGGGAGGGGTATTTATAGGTGTGAAGAAGCCCCTCACCTTGCAATTAGAGATGGCTTAAGGGTAGGAGAGCAAAACAAGAGTTCATCCACTTGTATCTTCTAGAAGCTTTAGGGATTAAGAAGGAAAAAATGGGGCTGCTGGGGGTAGTTCTGTAATTCTGTCCCCCAAGGCTCGAGGATAAGTGGCTGGAAGTATAACCATTCCGACGGCAAGAAAATTAGCTTCGAAACGCATATTCATTCATCGAAATCGGATTTACCGTTTGAAAGATACATTAGTTTTAGTGAATAAAAGTTTTGAGCTCGAAACTCGACATGAGTGAAAAACGACTTTCTAGAAAGATTTTCAAGTCCGGATTGCTTCCAAAATTCAAGAAATAAATCGAGAAGCGTTTTGAGTCCAAAATCGACTATAGAACGTTTTACCGTTAAAAAGTTGAAAACGTAGGATGAATAGTGAATCCTCACGTACGAACGTACGCTTCAAATTTTCAAGCTAGGACTTGAATCAAGAGTTGTAAAACATCTCAAAAATCTTAAAATAGCTCAAGTAGTGCAAATCCGAAGAGAAAACATTTTCCGAATGAAAACCGTTCGTAAAAGGAATAGTAAACTAGGGTTTTCAAAAACGTTTTCAATAAAACAAAGTTCCAGAATGGATTTCCAAGCCAAGAATGATTTCAAAAGACTCGTCTCAATTCAAGGATCGATTCGACTGTAACTTGGGTAGAAAAAGGTATCAGAATCAAAAGCTCATTTTCTGATGAATAGTAACTTTGGTCGGTAAGTTCCAAAAATACCCTTATGGCTCAAGAAAGACTTTCTGAGCTCGGGAAACAAGTTCAAACGATAAGGAAACATGTGTGATGAACCTCTAGGGTTCGAGTAGCAATATGAACAAGGTAGGCTCGGGTTATGAATAGTAAACTGTATCAAAGGTCAAGAATTCCCCCTTAAAGCATGTCAGAACATATACGAGCACAAAGTTCATGTAAGAATGCAATGCATGATGATTCAAAAAGTTGGATCACGGTCTATAAACGCTTTACCACTGCCTTAACTTACTGTTTTCATCCAGGCCCTGTTTTGGGCTGTTACAATCACCCCTCCTTAAAGAGAATCTGTCCTCAGATTCTTCCGCTGTAACTGCAAACAACTCAGGGTGATGTTTCTGCATTTTATCTTCTGTCTCCCAGGTTGCCTCTTCTGTCCCATGTCCTTTCCAAAGGACTTTAACCAAAGGAATCTTCCTATTCCTCAGCTCTTGAAACTTCCTGTCAAGAATCTTAGCGGGCTTCAAAACATAAGTCAGATCCGGTTCCAACGGTATCTCCTCTACCGGCACAACCTCTGTCTCATCCGAGAAACACTTGCGAAGCTGAGATATATGAAATACGTTGTGGATTCCTGTTAGACCTACAGGCAAATCCAATCTGTAAGCTGTCGGTCCGACTCTTTCTAGTATCTCATACGGTCCAACATATCTCGGGTTTAACTTTCCTCCTTTTCCAATTCGGGAAAACCCTTTCCTTGGCGATGCCTTCAGAAATACTTTTTCGCCCACTGCGAATTCCAAATCCCTTCTTCGTCGATCCGCATAACTCTTCTGCCTGTCCTGGGCAGCTTTCATTCTCTGGCGAATGATCTGAATCTTTTCCATCGCTTCTCTTATCCATTTTGCTGAATTCACTCTGATCGGTCCTTCCTCAGTACATCTCGCTTCATCCAAATCCCAGTATAACGGGGATCTACATTTCCTTCCATACAGAGCTTCATACGGAGCAGCTTTAATAGAAGCTTGATAACTATTGTTGTATGCAAACTCCACAAGAGGTAAACAATCTTTCCAACTTTCCTGGAAGTCCAAAGCGCAAGCTCTTAGCATATCTTCCAAGTATTTGATCATCCTTTCTGATTGTCCATCTGTCTGAGGATGCGCTGCAGTACTGAAGTTTAACTTCGTTCCCATCAAAGTCTGAATTTCTTTCCATAAGTGCGACGTGAATTTCGGATCTCTGTCCGACACTATACTGTTTGGGACTCCATGTAGTCTAACAATCTCTTGCTGATACAGCTTTGCGAGCGTGCTGACCTTATCCGTCGTCTTTACTGGCAAAAAGTGCGCTGACTTTGTCAATCGATCAATGATCACCCAGATACTATCTTGTCCTCATCTGACTTTGGGTAATCCAGTGACAAAATCCATCGTGATTTGCTCCTACTTCCAAGTCGGAATCGGTAATGGTTGCAACTTCCCACTCGGCTTCTGGTGCTCAGCTTTAACTTTCTGACAAGTTAAGCACTTCTTGACATAGTTGGCTATGTCTCTCTTCATTCCGTTCCACCAGAAATGCGTCTTAACATCTTGATACATCTTAGTGCCTCCGAGATGTATCGTGTACTTAGTCTTATGCGCTTCATCGAGAATATCTTTCCTCAAAACAGTTGGTACGCATACTCGACCTTTGTACCTCAATATTCCATGTTCATCAACCCTGAACTTAGTCTCATCATCCTTCTCCTTAGATTCGAGACATTTCTTAATCCACTCGTCGTTCTTCTGTGCCTCTAGCACTTGTTCTTTCAAAGGTGATATCATCACAACGTTCGCGATTCGAGCTTTAGTTATCACCTCCATTTTCTCTCTTCGTTCAACCTCGGGATTGGCAGAAATCTGTGCCAAATGAACTTTCCTGCTTAGAGCATCTGCTACAACATTCGCCTTTCCTGGATGGTACTGAATAATGCAATCGTAGTCCTCCAGAAATTCCATCCATCTCCTTTGTCGCATATTTAACTCCTTCTGAGTGAATAGATATCGCAGGCTCTTATGATCAGTAAAGATCTCAAACGTAACTCCATACAGGTAATGTCTCCATTTTCCCAGAGCAAAAATTATCGCTGCTAACTCCAAATCATGTGTCGGGTAGTTGACTTCATGCGTTTTGAGTTTCCTTGATGCATACGCAATCACCTTTCCATTCTGCATCAAAACTCCTC
This sequence comes from Lantana camara, assembly GCA_037501455.1. Lineage (NCBI taxonomy): Eukaryota > Viridiplantae > Streptophyta > Magnoliopsida > Lamiales > Verbenaceae > Lantana > Lantana camara. Next base: position 78,563,080 of record CM074863.1, read on the forward strand.
CTAGTCCTTCTTTCGAAGCATCGGTGTAAACAGTATATCCTTCTTTTCCTTCTGGTAACGCTAACACGGGTGCAGTTGTTAGCATCTCCTTCAATCTTTGAAAACTTTGCTCACACTTCTCCGTCCAGTCGAACTTCCCTTCTTTCTTTGTCAACTTAGTGAGAGGTGTAGCTATCTTCGAGAAGTCTTGGACAAACCTCCGGTAGTAACCAGCTAATCCCAGAAAACTCCTCACTTCTGAAGGATTCTTCGGTGACTTCCAATCCATGATTGTCTCGATCTTCGAGGGATCTACTTCGATTCTAGATCCTGATATGATGTGTCCGAGAAATGTAACTCTCTCAAGCCAGAACTCACATTTACTGAACTTTGCATATAGCTTGTGATCCAGCAAAGTGCGTAACACGATTCGAAGATGTTCAGCATGTTCCTCCGGTGTCTTTGAAAATACCAATATATCGTCGATGAAGATCACTACAAACTTGTCGAGAAACGGCTTGAATATACGGTGCATCATATCCATGAATGCAGCTGGTGCGTTCGTCAAACCAAACGACATTACTACAAACTCATAATATCCGTATCGGCTGTTGAAAGCAGTCTTCGGAATATCTGCTTCCCTGATCTTCAACTGATAATACCCTTGTCTTAGATCTAACTTGGAGTAGACCTTCGATCCTTGTAGTATGTCGAACAGCTCTTCGATATGAGGGAGAGGATACTTATTCTTGATTGTCATCCTGTTCAGCTCCCGATAGTCAATGCATAAACGCAATGATCCATCCTTCTTCTTAACGAAAAGTCCAGGCGCTCCCCACGACGATGTGCTCGGTCGAACATATCCAGACTCAATCAGTTCATCCAATTGCTTTCTCAGTTCATCTAATTCAGCTGGTGCCATTCTGTAAGGTGTCTTTGAGTACGGCTCAGCTCCTGATATCGTCTCGATTGTAAACTCCAACTCTCGGTCAGGGGGTAACGAATCCAAATGCTCAGGAAACACATCTAGGAATTCGTTCACCACTTCCACTTCTTCGATCTTAAGTTGATCTTTCGGTCTATTCGAAAGATAAGCCACAAATCCACTAGCTCCTTTCTGAATCAACTTCTTAGCTTCCATCGAAGAAATCACTGATAACTTCTCAACTTTCCCTTCTGATGTCCCACTTTCATCTTCTTCCAAGATGATCTCTTTCTTGTAACAATCCAACTTAGCTCGGTACTTAGACAACCAATCCATACCAAGTATAACATCGTATCTCGTCATCGGCAACTCAATCAGATCCGTCGGGTAACAACGGGTACCAATACATATAGGGCAGCGTTTATATACTTGATCCGTAACAAGGCAAGTTCCCAAAGGAGAACTCACTTCAAATTTATATGGCAAGTATTCAAGCGGAAACTGTAAATGCGCACATAATTCAGAAGCAACAAATGAATGCGTAGCGCCAGGGTCATACAAGACCTTAACTGGCGTGTTAAGAATGTGCACAATACCTTCCACAACAGACGAAGGATCAACCTCCTCCTTACCATCCAAAGCATAAGCTCTGCCTTTGACCACCGGTTTGTTCGTTGTACCCACCACTGCTTTTCCTTTATCCTGGACCCCAAATCTCCTGATCTTGTGCGGGCAACTATCCATCTGGTGCTCAGGGGAACCACACACGAAACACTGTCCAGCTTTCTTGCGACAGTTCTCCTCAGTGTGTCCCGTTCGGCGACAATATCGGCAAACAATTTCCTCTGGACCTGGCTGAGGTGCTCTCTGCTGTTGTGGCGCCTTCTGATACTGCTGTGGCGCTTTCTGCTTCTGTGCTTGCTGTTTCGGTGGAGCATTCTGCTGCTGACGCTGTGGTGTTACCATTGGCCTCTTTCCAGTTCCTTGGAGAAAAGATCTGGAAGGTCGCTTATTCCCTTGATAAGGCTTAGGGTTAGAAGGTCCTTGACGGGCAGTAGTTATCTTGATCTCTTTGTGTGCAGCCTCAACCCTTAGCGCTCTATCAACAGCCTGGTTGTAGGTCTCAATAACCAAAGATGCAAGTGCCATCCGAAGTTCAGGCTTCAGTCCATCAATAAACCTCTTCGTCTTCCGACGCTCATCATTCAGAATATGAGGCGCATACTTGATCAGCCTCACAAACCTAGCTTCATACTCCATCACATTCATAGTTCCCTGAACCAGACTCATAAACTCAGCCTCCCGTGCATCACGAGTCACTTGAGGCGTATAGTTTTGCTGAAACTCCCTGATAAACTCATCCCAACTTCCTTCAACGTTATTCTCAATCCACATATGCTGAACGTGCTTCCACCAATTGTATGCAGCTCCTTCCATAAGAAAAGTAGCATACCGAACTCGTTCACGATCCTCTGGGTAGATCTCCATAGCCTCGAAAATTTTCTCAAGACTGGTAATCCAATTCTCAGCCTTTATGTCGTTCGGTTCTCCATAGAACTTAGGCGGATTCATCCTCAGAAATTTCTCCAATGACCTTTCATTAGGAGGATTATCTCTCGGTGCACAAGCCCTCATAAATTGTCGTAGTACATCCCTTAATTCCGGAGTTCCTTCCCTTTCAGGGGGTAGCGTGACATCTCTTTGGGGCGGTGTGATCTCTCTTTGGGGTGGCAGTGGTGGTACACGATTCCGGGGTGCTCTTCTCGGTGGCATATTGTTACTGAATTCACAAGTATTCAGATACATATATTCGATGCATGACATATAATGATTCACAGAATCCGTAACCACGTATTCACATTCTCACGTAGTCACATATAAGTATGAGAACAACACATTCCTATAACAACATGTCAGCAAAGATTCAAGATCTCCAAACATATCATATAATCATAAACAATTGTCAGATAACATGTAAACGAGAACAGAAGCTCGGGTAACATATCAACATATCAGAAACATGTATAACATATCCCAAAACATGATTAACATGTAAAACGGGAACAGAACGTGTACTGTCATATTAACAAGAACTGTAACATGATCAACATATCCAGAAGCGTATTCAACATATCAAGAACAATAGCATGCTATCAATAAATGAAATGGCATGATCCTATCAACGGTCCTAATGGTATCTTGAAGCAACTCTAAGACTCATGCAATGACAGTTATGGAAAGCAGTAAACAGATATCCAACATAAAGCCGAAAGTGTTATAACTGTGCAAGGTTTGGTAAAATTTACTACAGGCCACATGTTAACAGTATTAATTCAAAAATGGGGAGGACCCGATACCATCGAGTTGACTCCCTTACAGGCCTTACCAATCCGTCCAACCCTGCTGAAAATAAACTAGTAGGTACCAAGTCATCTGAACCGTCATCCGTGGTGCCAAAAGTCGGGGATCATCTACCAGAGCTATACATCCCCTCATCCAAAAGTCAGTCCTGAACTGTCCCGGCTATATGTCCGCCATCCATAGATAGATATATATGCATCAGTACTATATACAGAAATCTCCCATCAGCAATCAACCCTGATAACTGTGGTCCAAAGAACCCCTGGTGGTGTCATCAGAAACGGCAACGACCTCACCCTGTCCGTGTCCTGCTGGCTCATCTCCGCCATCATCATCATCATCAGATCCTCCATCGCCTCCATCAGACTGATCCTGCATAGGCTCGGGCTCCTGAGAGGCCTGACTGACATCCTGACCCTCGACCTCCTCAACTGCCTGCTCATCGGATAAGTGATAGGTATCATACAGGCGAGCTCTCACACGGGCACGGTAGTGCTGGTGAAGCTCCATAGAGGTGTCACGATCAATAGTCATCTGCATAAGATCTGCCTCCATCTCAGCAATACGAGCAGCCCTCTGATCAGCAATATGAGTCATCTCTGCAGCATGCTCACGAGCGATGTCCCTGTCAATCTGGTACTGCAGTGACTGATCCTGATAGCGCAGAGACTCCAACCTGACCTCACGGGTCCTCTGATACTCCTGAAAGTAACCATCTCTCTCAGACTCGAGATAGTGCAAAACTCTATTGGGATAGGAATACCCAGGTCTGCCACTGTTCCTAGACCTACGCCAGGTGTAGAAACGAGTGCCTCCACGGTGAGAAACTGCCACAGTACGCGGGGCCTCAAACTGCTCAAAGAAAGCCTCATCCATCTGCTGATTAGGATCCTGGTGTGGCTGAACTGCCATAGCTATACAGAAGATACCACAGATATGAAATCCAGATAACAGAACCATACAATCCCCAAATATCCGGTCTCGATGAAATATGAGAATGATCCTGGATGCAATGCGTGAACAATCCATGATGCAACATGAGAGCAATCTAGGTTAAGTCTCTTCTTACTTAACCCGATGCTCTGATACCACCTCAGGCTGTAACGCCCCCACCCGTACCAGAACAAGAGGAGAGCGGCGTCTCAACCCCCGCACTGAAGCACCTCTCAAGTAATGGTGTGAGCCATCACTCAAGAAATACTCCAGCGAACGACTGTCTATCAGAACTATACATGTACAACGATGTGGCTATGCAGCGGAAAATCAGAGTATTTTAAAACTTTTCAAAACATGTGCGTGATGGCACGTAACAAGCAAGAACATATTGATCGTGTAAGAGAGACTCGGCATATCAGAACATATAACAGATTCACATAAAAGTACCGATACAGCAGAGTTCAAAATATCGGTAACAGAGTAGCAGAAAGAGTATAACGAAGATACTCAAATATTCAGAAACATATACAGAAACATTAAGTGATGCAGCCATAAAACATATGCAGGACGTAAAAGAGGAAGTAATACTAAGTCCTGACAGAAACAAAAATGACAATCTAGAGCTTCAAGATACCTCTAGACTGCGGCTGCAAGACCTGAAACCACGAGGCAAGAAAACGGGAGAGGTATTAGTCAAAAGGACTAAGTGAGGGAATACTTTAAAGAAAGTACTGAATTAAAGAACTTGAAGTAAAGTTCGAAACTGTTAAATGCAATGCTTTGAAGAAGAACTTGAAACAAGTTCGATTGATAAAACTCTTTGAATGCGATGCTGTAAAAGAATGCAAGTTAAAAACATTTTCATGAATGCTATCACACGCGCACACATATGCAGTTGATGGTTCATAGTTCTTTCATAAAACGGGATAAGGGTAAAGTGAACTTTTCCAGATATGAACCATCCTTTATGAAACAGAATTTTGCCCGCAAGCTAGGCTCCTCCATCCTTACTCCAGAAAACATGATTTGGTTGAGCATCGGACCAGGATCAACAATAATTCCACGTATAGTAGAGTATCGGACCAAGATCAACAATAACCCCACATAAAGTAGAGCATTGGACCAAGGTCAACAACAACTCTTACCAACACACACAAACACGCACCATCCTCCACCGGTTGTCACTTCGGGTAGCTAGCCCTAGGCGACCTGTAAACATGTAATGGGAACAGATTTGCTGTCCGTTCCCAGACAGATTGTCCTGACTTAACAAACCTCCTGTTAAAAGTCGGTGTCAATAGTCTAAGTGTGGCGGCCGGTATTGGTGATGTCGTTGGCGCTCACCTCCCGAGCATCACCTCCACACATAACCGCCGGGCCCAAACTGTAAACTGTATGCTTGCATTTAAGATTAGCAGTGACCAGAGTAACACTCTAGTATGCTAACTATAACATGTGAAACTGTAACTGTAACATATGATGCTGTCTGTAAAACATATGATTCTGTCTGAAAACATGTGAAACTGTCTGTAAACTGTACTTTGAAAACATATGCCAATCATGTAACTGTCTTTGAACAAGAATGCAGAACTTTGGAAAACATGTACTGTTGATCAAGGTATACTATTAAAGTATGAATGATCCTTTCAAGAGAATGTCCCGATAAAAGGGAGTAGTTCAAAACGAGGTTTAGCTTTGAATTTCAAAACATATGATACGATAGTATAATCGTGGTTCCAGTTGGAAAACATTTATAACTTCACCTCACCTATCAGTAACAAAGGTAGGTAGACAGATTATGCGGTGCCCTGGGGATCCCAGTGCTCAACTTTAACTCCTGTAGGTGGTGTACTAGAGTGAGCTTAACAACTAAGACCCACTACTAACCAAGATGCATATGAAATGCAAGAAACAATGAACAAGGAACATGTAAAGAACATGTAACACAAGAGAGTAATACCATTTAAGGTATTCAAGAAAGGTAACACACAAAGGAATACATCAAAGTGAGTTACTCTTAACGTTAGACTATGATCTTACTATAACCGAGTAAGCTTTAGTCAAATTATGAGTCCTATCGCAAACCTTAAGTTAAGAAACAAGTCCACGAAAGAAAACACATTTTAGACCCTGGATATGGAAACCCTAGGTGCAAATGTCTATAGAGAAAGCACAAGTTTTAATTCATTTTTACTATTCAAAAGCACTATTCAAAAGTACTATTCAAGATTACTATTCACGATTACTATTCACAGGTTACTATTCACATGTCGGGTCAAAGGGTCGGGTCAAACCCTTACTATACACACACCCACACATACACGGTACACACACACACCATGCACGAACACACACACACACACGGCATGCACACACACACAGACCCTAATTAAATTATGTTCTTGATTATAACCTATAGTTTCAAGTTCATGTTAATATAATCAAGTGTGATCTAGGTTAAAGGTATAACCTATAGTTAAGAGATCCAATTAAGGCATAAGATCAAGTTATGAAACACTAATCTATCTTAGGTTATAACATGTGACACTATTAAAGTGTATAACATGATCAAGGCACTAATCCATTAATCCAACTCATAACATAAACTCAATTCATAATTCAAGAGTCATATAACAATGTGACAACATGTCACAACATATCTCATATCATATCATATCATATATCATGAACCTTTAGGCATGTAACATGTAACAATTTAATTCCAATATCAACATGTAACAAGTTGTGACATAATAAATTGTAAATCACTATTCCATTAGCTAGCATGCATGAACATAATTCAAATTCCATAATCATGCATCAATTATCATAATATAACAAGCATATCACATGATCATAGCATATACTAGAGCAATTCACAACATATTCAAGCATATACTAAACAATTAAAACATATAAACAACTATCAAAACATATCATGAAAACTATATAATAAATGCATAAAATAAAATCCTATATGGCTTAGGGAAGACCCTAAGGCCCAACCTAAACATAATATAAACATACCATAACATAAAACATAAACTAAACTAAACATAACATAAAAACAAAACAAACTAACCTAGCTACAAATGGGGGGTGCCGACGGCAAGAGGGGGAGAAGAGGGAGAGAAAGGGTGTTGTCAACACAACTTTGAGCAAGGAATGAAATGCCATGGGAGGGGTATTTATAGGTGTGAAGAAGCCCCTCACCTTGCAATTAGAGATGGCTTAAGGGTAGGAGAGCAAAACAAGAGTTCATCCACTTGTATCTTCTAGAAGCTTTAGGGATTAAGAAGGAAAAAATGGGGCTGCTGGGGGTAGTTCTGTAATTTCGTCCCCCAAGGCTCGAGGATAAGTGGCTGGAAGTATAACCATTCCGACGGCAAGAAAATTAGCTTCGAAACGCATAATCATTCATCGAAATCGGATTTACCGTTTGAAAGATACATTAGTTTTAGTGAATAAAAGTTTTGAGCTCGAAACTCGACATGAGTGAAAAACGACTTTCTAGAATGATTTTCAAGTCCGGATTGCTTCCAAAATTCAAGAAATAAATCGAGAAGCGTTTTGAGTCCAAAATCGACTATAAAACGTTTTACCGTTAAAAAGTTGAAAACGTAGGATGAATAGTGAATCCTCACGTACGAACGTACGCTTCAAATTTTCAAGCTAGGACTTGAATCAAGAGTTGTAAAACATCTCAAAAATCTTGAAATAGCTCAAGTAGTGCAAATCCGAAGAGAAAACATTTTCCGAATGAAAACCGTTCGTAAAAGGAATAGTAAACTAGGGTTTTCAAAAACGTTTTCAATAAAACAAAGTTCCAGAATGGATTTCCAAGCCAAGAATGATTTCAAAAGACTCGTCTCGATTCAAGGATCGATTCGACTGTAGCTTGGGTAGAAAAAGGTATCAGAATCAAAAGCTCATTTTCTGATGAATAGTAACTTTGGTCGGTAAGTTCCAAAAATACCCTTATGGCTCAAGAAAGACTTTCTGAGCTTGGGAAACAAGTTCAAACGATAAGGAAACATGTGTGATGAACCTCTAGGGTTCGAGTAGCAATATGAACAAGGTAGGCTCGGGTTATGAATAGTAAACTGTATCAAAGGTCAAGAATTCCCCCTTAAAGCATGTCAGAACATATACGAGCACAAAGTTCATGTAAGAATGCAATGCATGATGATTCAAAAAGTTGGATCACGGTCTATAAACGCTTTACCACTGCCTTAACTTACTGTTTTCATCCAGGCCCTGTTTTGGGCTGTTACAAGACAAAACCATTGTTGAATCCTGACAACACTGTAGACTTATTCTCTGAGACAATTCTCGGTTCTTCTTCTCAAATGCGTAGTTGGTAATACCCTCACTGAAACCCAACTCGGTACAGACCACGGAACTCCAAAAAACACGAACACTACCTGGAAGCGAGCAAAAGGGCATTTATCTTCCACAGTTAACCTGTACAGCTCACGGTAGTTTAAATTTCCCTTAAATCCCATCTTCTACCTTAGATAGGACTAAGTACTCCACGAAGAAGTACTCGAATGGATGATACTACCTTCTAAGAGCTCATCAACTACGACTTGAACACCCACAACTTGGAGTCCCAATGTGATACCCCTGTCCCACATCGGGAAAATATGAGAGTTAAGTTCAGTTTATAAGTTAAAGAGTCCAAGTATAACCAATGGATATCCCTTTTGGGCAGTGGTTTAGGCCCAATTTCAGGTTATACTCGGTGGGCTTGGAGACTTACGCTCGCGTCCAACGGGCCCGCGGACCCGGGGCGTGACAAATGGTATCAGAGCCGCTCCTCAGCCGCAGGAGCTAAGTGCTATACGGGGCAAAGTGCTACGCACATGGGAGCCACCTCTTGAGCCTGCGGGGCAAAGTGCTACATGTGTGGGAGCCACCTCTTGAGCCCGTAGGAGCCACCTCTAGAGTCCCCACGTAGACGAGTCGGTCATGGGCTATATGTCATGCCGCGACGAGGACGTCGGATTCTGAAGGAGGGGTGATTGTGATACCCCTGTCCCACATCGAGAAAATATGAGAGTTAACTTCAGTTTATAAGTTAAAGAGTCCAAGTATAACCAATAGATATCCCTTTTGGGCAGTGGTTTAGGCCCAATTTCAGGTTATACTCGGTGGGCTTGGAGACTTGCGCTCGCGTCCAATGGGCCCGCGGACCCGGGGCATGACACCCAAAGCAAGGTTTGATTCCGGGATAAGGATCACGACCACTTCAATGTCCCTATTGGAAGGAAACGAATTCCAACTTTCAAGGAAAAATTAAAAAAGTCTTACTACGACCCTTGTCTCTTTAAGCTTGGCTCGACCCCCGGTTATCCCAAAGGTAAGCCACAAAGCTTGTTTCACCATCCCGGAATAACCAATCACCTCCACGAAGGATATAGACGGGGTAGTCTTCCATCTAACACCCGAAAATATCATTGAGCCCGGAATGGACCTCCTAAGAGCAACCACCAACTCGGCACTGCGCTCGAACGATAACCCACACCTCAAGGTAACTCCGTACCTCAATAAGAAGAAGGAGAAGAAGAAGAAGCCTTCAAGAAGTCCACCGACAACCTCGGCCCTCACAACTCACAAACACTCGGGCACTCAGCTCACTAACTCTCTTCAAGAAGAGAGTTGCCCACAAAATAAAGAAACACACTCAACAAAACAAGCGCAAAAGGCAACACAAGCAACAACACCAAGCACAAGGAGCAACAAAGCGGAAGAAAATAAATAAAGAGTGGGTTTCCCCGAGATATAAATATGCATGAATGGGATGCTATGAATGCAATTACCTCAATTTCCGGATGCCCTTTGGTTTCCAAGTTGAAGCCTTTGATTCCGTCTCCTTTATTTGTTAGCCCTCGAACTACCCCAATCAGAACACTGCTGCTCTGAAGATCCACAAGCGTAGCATCTCCCTAGCCTAATCCAACATCGATCGAACGCATGGTTAGTCCCCCCGCAATGGGCACACGGTTGAAATTCCCTCTCTGATCGAGGGGTCTTCCGAGACTTAAGTTTCGTGTCACTTTTCTTAATTTGGTTGCCACTCTGAATCAATCTTTTCTCCACTTGCAATTGGGAACAAGAGCTTGACCCAAAAGGTTGTCCCGATGACTCATCTTCATATCTTTTTCTTGCCATCCACCGAGTTTCAATCCGTAGCACTTTCTCCACTGCTTGGTCCCACGTATCCATACTTTGCCATCAAAGCTCCCCTGAATTCACCTCGGAGGCCTTCCACAAAATACCTAGTCTTTACCCGATCTTCATTGAGAATATTTGGTACATATGCGCCCAATCTCTCAAACTCTTCCAAATATTCCATAACCGTTTTATTTCCTTGTTTGAGGGTGAGAAATTCTTCAGTTCTTCGATCTTGCAACATAGTCGGTGTATATTTTTTTCTTAAATTCCCGAATAAACGTATCCCATGTCGCCTCTTCGTTTATTACCTCTAGGTGTTGAGTAATCCTGGACCACCAAAATTTTGCTTGTCCTTGAAGAAGTAGTGAAACAAGATGGACTCTGTTTTGAGGTTCACGCGGCCACACTCTAAATATGACTTCTATTTCTGAAATCCATTCTTCGGCTCTAATATCATCACCTCCTCAAAACTGTGAAGGATTAAATGTTTGGAATAGTGCCCTAGAAAGCCGATTGAATATCCTCTTTGTACTTTTCCTTATTGTAATCACAGACAATCTTTGAATAAAATAACGAATTGAGGCAACACTTCTTTATATGCTCTTGTTTGGTATGCGTTTACTTTAGCTGTGCATGTATGAGAACTCCCCTAATCCTGATAACTTTAGGACTCTACCATTTAGGTGAAATGGTTCATAAAACGAGCCCTATATCACATAAGTCATGATTAGTAAAATACTCCAAGCCGATGAGTCCTACAGACAGTGGGAGTGTCAACCTGACTCCTCTAAGGCTTGCTTGTGGGATCACGCCCTTAAGAAGGACCACCTTGTTTCATGGAGGTGCAAAGTGTATAGTTGATACATACGTGATACATGAGGGTGCTTACTTCAATAAGTTCACTGAGGTGCCCCGTGTGAGAAGATTCTAAATGGGAAAGGAAGTTTCTATTTCAGGAAATGGAAACTTCCAGATTATGAAATATCTCACGAGTCATTGATGTCATTAATTGGTCTTTTGACTTGAGGTTTCATGTCACTTTATGAGTTAACTCTGTAGTCTTAGGTATAAGCTTTAAAGGGTGTCGCCTTAGACAACTGATTCTGTAGCACCCCACACGCAAGGCGCCACATCCCCCGCACTCCGACCCGACCCATGTATGAAATGGGAAATCCATACACGTACCAGCTCAGAGCGAACGGGGACTCACTCACTCACTAGGCTAGGCGGGAACTAAACTTCGAAATCAAATAAACAATTCCAAAGAATAAAAATGCATGTGCCGAAGCAAAGTCTATAATTAATCATAAATAACATGAGCAATTGATGGGTTCAACTAGCATAGATACCTAGTCCCGAATATTCATACATAAACATTTCCACATATACATTCTTGTATGTACAAAATGCATATGAGGTGACTTAGACTTAAATATGAGACTTGACAGACTCAGAACCCCGCCTAGCACTCCAAACCTGCAAAAGAACTAAAAACAAAGCCGGGTTCAGTCTATAGGAGACTGGTGGGTATAAAACAGGGCATATCATAAATAATATTGCAGAATTTAAGCACACACACATGCAAGCTATAATCCTGTTCGAGGTTTTTGAGATATTTCCCAGGTGGGTAAAAACAAAGGAAAACAACGCTCGGGATTACAACGATCAATTTCATAATTCATAATCATAATTGTTCATGCGGTCAAAACGTGAGCCCTGGCGGGTGGGCCAACATCTCCAACCTACTCCTCGTGTGTGCATATCAATTCAGTTTCTATTTTAGCGATCATACACATTCATACAAATTCGTTCATAATCATAATTATATTCATATCATTCATATTAATTAACGTTTGGGCAATCCCTGTCCCGGCCTTCCCGCACGGTTCATAACAATCATAACATAATCATACACATCCACCTTCTTCTTCCGGGTGGTGGACGGGTTAGCAAGACCCCGACCACCGGTCCATACATAGGCCAATGGGGGTACATGAATCCCCCAAGGGCACTCAGCTCCCATTCCCCGCTAAACCTCCTAGCGAGGGCTAGTATCACCGTAAATGTGGTGGGACTAGTACAAGGGATCACCGTCGGCCCTTGCCTCCCCGGATAGCCACTTGCACTAAGTCCCTGGGCCCGTGCAATCATAATCATGTCCATGCCAAAAATCATAAGGTGGGGATACATAAAAGAAGGGCTTTACGTTAGAAAATCATAGACTCTTTGGAAAAGACTCGATATATATATACATATAATATTTTTGGCTTAAAACTTTCACATAAGGGGTATATCGTGTAACATCCCGATTTTTCGTTCGTACAGGTATGACGTATGTGTATTAATTGTGCAATTTAAATTAATTAATTATGTGATTATTTGGTTATTTATTTAATTTAATTTTAATTTAATTATTTACTTTCGTTAGTTTTAATTAATTAATTTCGTAATTAGATTAATTAATTTTATTTAATTACGTTAATGTTAATTATTATGTTAATTATGTTTTTATATGTTAATTATGCATTAATTAATATCATTTTTCTAATTACGTGTCATTATGAATTAATTGTATAATTATTTTAATTACCGAATTATTTTACGAAAATATGGGGAATTATTTGAATTTTTGTGAACAATAATTTGATGCCTTTGAAACGTGCGCCGTTCGTGTCCGAATTCAATTCCAATTTTTGTGAATTTTTGATATGTGTAATTTATGTGAGTTATGTTTACGTGTGTATGCTCGACGCTAGTTTTCGATCTCGTTTTACGTGTTTTCGGATTTAATTTCTTTTACGGGACCAAATGGACTTTTTAGGGCATTTAGCACACCTTTGTTTCCGGAAGCCGTAACTTGAGCTAGGGAATTCGGATTCGAGTTCTGTCACCTTTGCTGAACTCATATCGAGAATTCGGGTTGAACGAAACAAGCCTTATATTTTTCTGAGCCCGTTTGAACCTTCGATATTCAACCGAAACTTGACGCGACTGAAATTACACCATCTCCAGCTATTAAATTAATACTTATCCCATACCCTAACCTTGACCATATTACACCAAACACATCACATTTCAGGCTCCCTATCACCTCAGCCCCGTCACTGTTCACAGGAGCCATTTCAGCCAAGTTTGAACTCCATTTCTCTCGTCTTCGTTCTTGGCCGAGAGTGGGAGAGACCAGACACTTCCTTCTTCTTTCTCGCTTCTTTCTTGAAGGTAATGTGTGTAATGTGTCTAGATTTTATTCTTAATCCATTCTACCGATTGTTCTTGGCTGTGGTTTGAATTTTGTGGATTTTGGAACAATTCGCGCACAGTTTTGAATCTGGGAGACTTTAAATCTGCTCAAACCTTGCCTGTTAATTTTTGTTGAATTCATGGATCTTAGATGAACTTAGGGGTATGATTTATGATATATGAACTGATTTGAGTGATTTAATCACAGCTTTATTAGATCTGAAATTTTTGCTTCTCTGTTTCTGGAATCTGATGCTGCTGCGCCTGTTTTTGGGCCCGTTATGTTCCCTTGGTTGTGGTTATTGATAGCATGACTCCTTGCTGAAATTATAAGGCTGGATTGGTCAGTTTTTGGGTTGTTGTTGAGTCTTGTTTGCTGCTGTATATTCTGGGAAGCATGGTGAGGTAGATGCTCTGTTTTTCTTCTTGTTGCGTCTGTGCCCTGTTCCTGCTGTTGTTGTGTTAATGTTGCGTGAATTGCTACTGCTGTGATGTTGCTGTGTTGCTGCTCGTGATCGTTGTGCCGCTGCGTGTTCTCTCTGTATATATATGTATATATAATCTGTGTGTGTGCATGTTTATATGAAATCTGTGTGTGTGTGCATATATATGTGTAATCTGCGCTTATATATATATATGTGTGATCTGTGTATATACATATATCTATGATCTGTGTGTGTATGTTGTATATATGTAATCTGTGTGTATATATGAATATATATATGATCTGTGTGTGTATATTATATAGTATATGCATGCATGCATTGCATTTTATATATGTAATTATATATATATTATTCAATCTTATATTATATATATACGTATGTATTATATTATATATACATATATATATGTATTTTATAAGTTATATTTATATTTGCATTTGTATGAATTTGATGAAATTGTAAAGGTGTGTATTAAATGTTTAAATTGAATTATTTGTTTTATTTCAATTATTTTATGACAATAAATTGTGTTCTTGAATATGGAATTGTTATATGTTTTTCATAATGTGACATATATAAATTATGAATTATGGAACGTATGAACGTGAAACCATTGTGAATGAAATGTATTAATTGAATTAATTGTCTAGTTGAATTCATTTCATGAATTATAAATTGTATGCATTTCATATCACATGCATAACATTGCCGTGCGTCGTAAGTGGTCATTTTGAGTCTTACACTGTCTCTTTTGCACAGATTCGGGTACGGTTGGAGACGAGGGCGAGCCTTGAGGTGCTTGTGCCTAATTCTTGTGATTTTCGAGGTGGGTTTCTCTTCTATTAGTTAAGATGACCCGATATATCCCTACTTGAAAAGTTTTAAGCAAAAAATTATAATATATGTATATCGAGTCTTTTTATCGTGTAAATGATTTTTAAACGTGAACCCTTTTATGTATAAATTCCTACCTGATTTTGGCGAATGCATGATATGATTATGAATCACACGGGCCCCGGGACTTAGTGCACGTGGCGATCCGGGGAGGCGAGGGCCGACGGTGATCCCGTGTACTAGTTCCACCAAACTAACGGCGACTCCGGACCTCGCTACAAGATTGGCGGGGAATGGGAGCCGAGTGCCTTTGAGGGATTCATGTACCCTCATTGTGCCTATGTATAAACCGGTGGTCAGGTCTAGCTAACTTGTCCACCAACCGGAGGAAGAAGGAGTATATGTATGATTATGAATCGTATGACTGTGCACAAAAGATTGATTATGCATGATAACGAATGAATATTGATTATGAATAATGATTATGATTACACGAGGTGTTGGTTTGAGATAATGCACGCCCCTCGCCAGGGCTATGAATACCTTTATGAATGAAAATGATTGTGGTAATCCCGAAGATGTCTTTCTTTGTTTTCACCCACTTGGGAAATTATTCTAAAAACTTCATCGGGATTACTACTTGCATGAATGTGTTTAAATTCCGTGATACTTATATATTATACCCCCGTTTTATACCCACCAGTCTCCTATAGACTGAACCCGTATTGTTTTCAGTTGTGTTATGCAGGTTTTGGAGTGCTAGGCGGGAATAAAAGTCGTCTAGGTCTTGCATTTGTACTTAGCACTCACTACATACCTTATTTTGTCATACTCTACTATATGATATGAATTGTTATGAATTCGGGCGTGTAGCACCCCGGACACGTGGAGGTACCACACCCCCGCACTATAGGCCGATCCACATACGAAATGGACAATCCGTACATGAACTAACCTATAGCGAACGGGTGACAAAGAAAAGAAAAGACGAGCTAGGCGGGACTAAACCCCAAAGCAATACAAAATCAAGACATAACAGTTAAAAGCGGAAGCATTAACTCATACATACATATATGTACCATATTTATCAGATAGATACTTATAGATACCACACCAACTATCAATACCTTATCATCTCTTATACATGATCAAGTATTTAAAAAGTGATAACAATAGACATGACATGAGAAGTAGTAAAATATATACATGATGGTGTACTGCTAGACTCGTGACAATGCAGGACTGGACCAGACTCCCGCCTAGCACGACCGGCTCTCTAGTACCTGAAAAGTGAAGTATCAGTCTACCGAAGACTGAGTGAGGGGCATAAATATATATATAGCGCAATCACATGCAAGTTATAACCTCGGGTAAGGTTTTATAATTAAAAGTAATATAAGTTCGCAATAATATAAACTCGCCCGAGATTACAACTATCAATATTAATTACTGGTTCGTTTCATGCAATCAATCAATACATGGCCCCGACGAGTGAGGGCGGTCTCCAACCTTACTCCAAACGTACATGAACATGCTTGCTTGCTTAATATTCAATAGGTGATCATGCAATTCATTTATCGTGCAATCGTGCGATAGTGTAATCATATACCACGTTCATGAAATGACAATCATGCAATAACCCGAGGCGCATCCGTGGTGCCGGACTCGTCCCCAGTCTCCTTTTCCCTCCGGTTTGATGAAGGGATTGCAAGGCCCCAACATCCAGTCTCATTGAGCATAGGGTACATGAATCCCTAAGCCCGGAGCTCCTTCCTCCACTAATCTCCTAGTGGATTCAGGGGTGACCCCTAACAGGTGAGGATAGCGCCAGAGTTACCCGTCAGCCCTTGCTTTCCCGGTTGGCTCTGGTCACTACCCTCGAGCCCAAACGTAACCGTCATGCTACTCGCCTAAACATGCATGAAACAATACCTGACATGCTTGCTTGCTTGCTTGCTTGAACCTGGCTTAAAATGGTCAATGATTTATAGAAAGTATAATATAAATACTATTTTGGCCGAAAACTAGCACATAAGGGTTATAGGGTTCGTTTTACCAAAACAAAACCTCACCTATACTGACAAAAGACAAGTAGGCACGGCCTACGGTGCTTGCTCCTCGTCCCTACCCTCGTGACCTTGGAAATGAAAGAAATGGATGAAGAAGATGAGGATGGATGATGAAGCTTCACTTCTTGAATACTTCTTGGGGAAATCTTGATGAGATGATTAATTCTCCCCTTCCATGCTTGAGGTTTGGCTCGGTAGAACAAAGGAAGCAAATGATCGATTATTTTTGGATAAAAATGAAGAAGGAAGCTTTGAGATGCAATATACCGTGATATTTGGGAAATATGTATTATTTGCGATTAAACCCTCCAAGTTATGTAAGTTATGCAATTAAGGATATCAAGTTTAGAAAGTGATCACTTTAGCCCTCAAAGGTTTTTATGCAATTCGGTCCTAAGTTTAAAAGAATGAACGTATAGGGCCAAGTTGACAATTTAAATCATTTTCGGTAATTATTTCACGAAATAAATATTTTCACGTCTTGAAAGGAATTCTCGATTTGATATAAATTGATAAAATCTCATGAAAGTATTATAAATATAATTTATAAATTATTTTAAGCACAAGATATTAATAAATAAAAACCGGGGCGTTACAACTCTTCCCCCCTTAAAAAGGACCTGGTCCCCAGGTCCATTGGCAAGTTTTAAAACGATGCACAATTAATAAGAGAACCCCGTCTCTTTAATAAGGAATGAAAGAACCCCGTCTTTCACAAGAAGCGAGAAACCCCGTTTCTCAACAAGAAATGAGAGAGCCCCGTCTCTCAACAGAAAATGAGAGAGCCCCGTCTCTCACATGCACTGAAGTAGTTCAGGGAGTAGATGGCGAAAATAATGGCATGAAAGTTACATACCCACATAGAATCATATTAATTTCATAATATCACATAGAAAATAAAATTCATTTAATCACATACTCATCACTCATAATTAACTAACTTGCAATGTACAAGACATTAAGTACAATAACAATAAATTAAGTGATGTACATGGTATGCATGACTAAATGTACCGTTCACCGATGGTTGTACTATGCCTCTAACCAGTACCTGTTTCCTCTCGGACCTGATTTGCATTTACATTTTGCACTCCCCTCTCGCGAACCCTTTCCCGTGCTTGCCCTGGTAATCTTCCACCCCTGGTCGATTTCCCTTGTAGCCTTGAGCAAGTATCTATGTGATGCTCGTCACTCCCACAGTAGAGACATAATCCCAACCGTTTCCTACAGCCATCATAAGTGTGGTTATCACGTCCACAATAGCTGCAAAGAAGTTTCCCGGAAGATGTGGTCGAAGCTGGGATTTGTGAAGTTCCTGAATTCGATCCAAGTGGTTGCTTCTTTTTCTTGCGAGACCTTTCCTGAGGTGCCGGGGTATGATAAGAAATAGGCCGCTTTCCTTTACTAAAAAGTTGTCCCGACTTCGAACCTGAAGCCTGTCCGGGGTGAGGATTAGACCTTCTTGCCTCCAACGAGGTGGTGCCTCGGACCTTTTCTTGGAAGTCACGTGGAGTTAGTTCCCACACTCTTTTGATTTTCTTGAGTTGTGACCCGGTGGAATTCTTGTTTCCTTCAAAGGGTCTTGAAGATGGTTGGTTCTGAGATTCCCTAAATACCATCGAAATTTGGCCCGACGGTGACGATAAGACCCGCGACCCGGAGGAAACATACTCTTCTATTTTCTGATCCACTAACCGAACCAAAGACTCGAAGAACTCCTGCAGCTGCGCCGGAGGGGGTAAATGCGGAGAAACCCTAGGTACTTGTTCCTGAGGAGGGTGACCTTGAGACATCCTGTAATTCAAACACTAGATATGCATGTTGACTTAATATGCCAATGCAGGTAGCACACTTGGAAATAATAGTAATTCAGTACATTGGAGCAATTAAGTTTAATCAGAGAAATTGCATATATGTAAAGAAATTAAAAATTAAAGTAGCGTATGATGCACGTGCTCATGAATGCATTGAACCTGTCACCGAAGTAATGGAAGATTTTATCTCGACATGAAATTCCTCGTTTGTTGGATCCTAAGCTTGTCTTGAACTTGGTCATCATTTCTTATTTTCCCACGGTCTTCTATTCTTCGAATTTATCTAACCTCCACTTGAACATTCCCACGGCTCAGCGTTATGATTTCTGAGACCCGAAGTTTTCTATGCTCACGGAGTTAACATCTGGCTTAGTCTTTTATAGTTACTCCCCCAATTGTTGCCCGAATCCTCTTCATGGTTGTCACTTTGATCCAAACTCCCTTGTTTACTCGTTAGGAGTTCGATTAATTATCTGAACTCTTTCTCCCAGCAACTCTTTGCCTTTCTTTACCGTTTCCATTTGTTGCTTCATTTCTTTTTAACTTAACCTTGCAACACGACAATTCAGCTTGAATCTGGAAATGCCCACCAGACCAAAGTTTTCAACATGATTGTCTTTCAGTTTCATATTCACTGGAGTGCTGAGCTTCCTTTATCCCTTTCTTTGATTGAAATCCCAAAATTGTCCTTGCGTTAACTTGGGTAATTATATGATCCCTAGACAAAAACTCTTGAATTCCATTTCTGTTCCCTTTATGGAATTAACTTCCTGACCCTTCTCGAACCTTAAGTCTCCAGTTATTCTCCCGACTCACCACGTTGCCACTGCGATTGCAACCCTTCAAGTCTACTCTTCCCCTCTGAATCGGTTATAGAACTCCTCTTCTTACTTACCTACTTGTGAACATATAATTCCTTCCAAATTCTTTATCATTCATTGCCAGTTTCAATTGATACTCCAATTTTCCAATTCGTACTCTCACATGGCAATCCAAACTTAAATCTGGAAAATACACTCGTTCCACCCAATTATAGGATCCCTAGCATCCTAGTCTTCCCGTGAATGAATTACCCAATTCTACTAACATGATTTGAATTACTGGAATTGTTTTCTTCTCTTGCTGAAACCGTACTTCTAACTAATTGAATCCTTTACTTGGCTATTCTTCCGATTCGGGAGTATTTAATTTTTCCCATTCTTCCTTCTCTTTGTTCTCGGATGAAGTAGACTTCCTGGCCCGGTAGACGCGTCATCTTTGATAGCACAATTTCCTTCAGTGAATTCTTTTATTCCGGATCTCACCCTTGGAATCATAACTTAACGAACTTGCCTTCGAGCTTTTCCATAATTGAGCCTTAGTTTAAAATTCCTTGGTAGCACTTTCTGTGAATTGATAATCCGAGTGGGAGATTCTGAAGTTTGAATGTTCCGGCTTGTTGCTCCATATCTTTCCAATTCAACCACATCATGGTTGGTACTCTCTAGAGCCGATCCCTGAGAATACCTCTTCCTTATTATTAGAACCCCTGATTTTAGGCATCTTCGAAATTCTCTCCTTTTCTCTCTTTCCAACCTCTCGAATTAATCTCCATCGGCAATCCGGTTATTCTTCCTCTGATTAATACTTGCCTCTCTTGAGTACTTTCCTTTACCGTTCCCTATCTGTCGATGTATTTCCTCAACACGATAATTTATCTTGCATCAGAAAATAAACTCGTCTTACCCAAATGTAGAATCCCAAACATGTTGATTTTCCATAACTGGTTGTTCGTCTCTTTCTGGCTGTCGTGTTAGAAATTTGAATCCAATTGGTTTAAACCCAAAGATAATTCCCAAACATGTACTTCGAGCGGAAACTTAATTGCTTTCCTTCCACGCCCTGGTTTTAGCCTCAACCTGTACACCCTTCTCAAATCCTGTAGTAGCCCAAAATTATCGAGCAAGTGGCCGTGGTTTGATATTCTTTCCACCACCTGCAACTCACCACCTTCTTTGAAATAAAATGCATGTGGGTGAGGCATGCTCATGTCACATAATAATCACATAATTAATGCTCACAACTAAGATTTAATATAAATGCAGCAAGCAATTTATCAGTATTTAAAGTAAAACACGTTAAGCACATAACTTCAAATAATTCAAGATCAATTAATTAACAATAAATTGCAAAACTCAATGCAAAGCACAGGTTGCCAAGTAATCTAAGTAATTCAAAGAATTCAATTAGCTTCAGATAATATGCAAGACTCTCAATCAACAATTAATCCTATGCCGTTCGACCTAGACTTGACACGACACGACACGAGAACCTCGGTTTTGCAACCGGGCTCTGATACCACCTCAGATGTAGCACCCCGGACACGTGGAGGTACCACACCCCCGCACTATAGGCCGATCCACATACGAAATGGACAATCCGTACATGAACTAACCTATAGCGAACGGGTGACAAAGAAAAGAAAAGACGAGCTAGGCGGGACTAAACCCCAAAGCAATACAAAATCAAGACATAACAGTTAAAAGCGGAAGCATTAACTCATACATACATATATGTACCATATTTATCAGATAGATACTTATAGATACCACACCAATTATCAATACCTTATCATCTCTTATACATGATCAAGTATTTAAAAAGTGATAACAATAGACATGACATGAGAAGTAGTAAAATATATACATGATGGTGTACTGCTAGACTCGTGACAATGCAGGACTGGACCAGACTCCCGCCTAGCACGACCGGCTCTCTAGTACCTGAAAAGTGAAGTATCAGTCTACCGAAGACTGAGTGAGGGGCATAAATATATATATAGCGCAATCACATGCAAGTTATAACCTCGGGTAAGGTTTTATAATTAAAAGTAATATAAGTTCGCAATAATATAAACTCGCCCGAGATTACAACTATCAATATTAATTACTGGTTCGTTTCATGCAATCAATCAATACATGGCCCCGACGAGTGAGGGCGGTCTCCAACCTTACTCCAAACGTACATGAACATGCTTGCTTGCTTAATATTCAATAGGTGATCATGCAATTCATTTATCGTGCAATCGTGCGATAGTGTAATCATATACCACGTTCATGAAATGACAATCATGCAATAACCCGAGGCGCATCCGTGGTGCCGGACTCGTCCCCAGTCTCCTTTTCCCTCCGGTTTGATGAAGGGATTGCAAGGCCCCAACATCCAGTCTCATTGAGCATAGGGTACATGAATCCCTAAGCCCGGAGCTCCTTCCTCCACTAATCTCCTAGTGGATTCAGGGGTGACCCCTAACAGGTGAGGATAGCGCCAGAGTTACCCGTCAGCCCTTGCTTTCCCGGTTGGCTCTGGTCACTACCCTCGAGCCCAAACGTAACCGTCATGCTACTCGCCTAAACATGCATGAAACAATACCTGACATGCTTGCTTGCTTGCTTGCTTGAACCTGGCTTAAAATGGTCAATGATTTATAGAAAGTATAATATAAATACTATTTTGGCCGAAAACTAGCACATAAGGGTTATAGGGTTCGTTTTACCAAAACAAAACCTCACCTATAGTGACAAAAGACAAGTAGGCACGGCCTACGGTGCTTGCTCCTCGTCCCTACCCTCGTGACCTTGGAAATGAAAGAAATGGATGAAGAAGATGAGGATGGATGATGAAGCTTCACTTCTTGAATACTTCTTGGGGAAATCTTGATGAGATGATTAATTCTCCCCTTCCATGCTTGAGGTTTGGCTCGGTAGAACAAAGGAAGCAAATGATCGATTATTTTTGGATAAAAATGAAGAAGGAAGCTTTGAGATGCAATATACCGTGATATTTGGGAAATATGTATTATTTGCGATTAAACCCTCCAAGTTATGTAAGTTATGCAATTAAGGATATCAAGTTTAGAAAGTGATCACTTTAGCCCTCAAAGGTTTTTATGCAATTCGGTACTAAGTTTAAAAGAATGAACGTATAGGGCCAAGTTGACAATTTAAATCATTTTCGGTAATTATTTCACGAAATAAATATTTTCACGTCTTGAAAGGAATTCTCGATTTGATATAAATTGATAAAATCTCATGAAAGTATTATAAATATAATTTATAAATTATTTTAAGCACAAGATATTAATAAATAAAAACCGGGGCGTTACAACTCTTCCCCCCTTAAAAAGGACCTGGTCCCCAGGTCCATTGGCAAGTTTTAAAACGATGCACAAGTAATAAGAGAACCCCGTCTCTTTAATAAGGAATGAAAGAACCCCGTCTTTCACAAGAAGCGAGAAACCCCATTTCTCAACAAGAAATGAGAGAGCCCCGTCTCTCAACAGAAAATGAGAGAGCCCCGTCTCTCACATGCACTGAAGTAGTTCAGGGAGTAGATGGCGAAAATAATGGCATGAAAGTTACATACCCACATAGAATCATATTAATTTCATAATATCACATAGAAAATAAAATTCATTTAATCACATACTCATCACTCATAATTAACTAACTTGCAATGTACAAGACATTAAGTACAATAACAATAAATTAAGTGATGTACATGGTATGCATGACTAAATGTACCGTTCACCGATGGTTGTACTATGCCTCTAACCAGTACCTGTTTCCTCTCGGACCTGATTTGCATTTACATTTTGCACTCCCCTCTCGCGAACCCTTTCCCGTGCTTGCCCTGATAATCTTCCACCCCTGGTCGATTTCCCTTGTAGCCTTGAGCAAGTATCTATGTGATGCTCGTCACTCCCACAGTAGAGACATAATCCCAACCGTTTCCTACAGCCATCATAAGTGTGGTTATCACGTCCACAATAGCTGCAAAGAAGTTTCCCGGAAGATGTGGTCGAAGCTGGGATTTGTGAAGTTCCTGAATTCGATCCAAGTGGTTGCTTCTTTTTCTTGCGAGACCTTTCCTGAGGTGCCGGGGTATGATAAGAAATAGGCCGCTTTCCTTTACTAAAAAGTTGTCCCGACTTCGAACCTGAAGCCTGTCCGGGGTGAGGATTAGACCTTCTTGCCTCCAACGAGGTGGTGCCTTGGACCTTTTCTTGGAAGTCACGTGGAGTTAGTTCCCACACTCTTTTGATTTTCTTGAGTTGTGACCCGGTGGAATTCTTGTTTCCTTCAAAGGGTCTTGAAGATGGTTGGTTCTGAGATTCCCTAAATACCATCGAAATTTGGCCCGACGGTGACGATAAGACCCGCGACCCGGAGGAAACATACTCTTCTATTTTCTGATCCACTAACCGAACCAAAGACTCGAAGAACTCCTGCAGCTGCGCCGGAGGGGGTAAATGCGGAGAAACCCTAGGTACTTGTTCCTGAGGAGGGTGACCTTGAGACATCCTGTAATTCAAACACTAGATATGCATGTTGACTTAATATGCCAATGCAGGTAGCACACTTGGAAATAATAGTAATTCAGTACATTGGAGCAATTAAGTTTAATCAGAGAAATTGCATATATGTAAAGAAATTAAAAATTAAAGTAGCGTATGATGCACGTGCTCATGAATGCATTGAACCTGTCACCGAAGTAATGGAAGATTTTATCTCGACATGAAATTCCTCGTTTGTTGGATCCTAAGCTTGTCTTGAACTTGGTCATCATTTCTTATTTTCCCACGGTCTTCTATTCTTCGAATTTATCTAACCTCCACTTGAACATTCCCACGGCTCAGCGTTATGATTTCTGAGACCCGAAGTTTTCTATGCTCACGGAGTTAACATCTGGCTTAGTCTTTTATAGTTACTCCCCCAATTGTTGCCCGAATCCTCTTCATGGTTGTCACTTTGATCCAAACTCCCTTGTTTACTCGTTAGGAGTTCGATTAATTATCTGAACTCTTTCTCCCAGCAACTCTTTGCCTTTCTTTACCGTTTCCATTTGTTGCTTCATTTCTTTTTAACTTAACCTTGCAACACGACAATTCAGCTTGAATCTGGAAATGCCCACCAGACCAAAGTTTTCAACATGATTGTCTTTCAGTTTCATATTCACTGGAGTGCTGAGCTTCCTTTATCCCTTTCTTTGATTGAAATCCCAAAATTGTCCTTGCGTTAACTTGGGTAATTATATGATCCCTAGACAAAAACTCTTGAATTCCATTTCTGTTCCCTTTATGGAATTAACTTCCTGACCCTTCTCGAACCTTAAGTCTCCAGTTATTCTCCCGACTCACCACGTTGCCACTGCGATTGCAACCCTTCAAGTCTACTCTTCCCCTCTGAATCGGTTATAGAACTCCTCTTCTTACTTACCTACTTGTGAACATATAATTCCTTCCAAATTCTTTATCATTCATTGCCAGTTTCAATTGATACTCCAATTTTCCAATTCGTACTCTCACATGGCAATCCAAACTTAAATCTGGAAAATACACTCGTTCCACCCAATTATAGGATCCCTAGCATCCTAGTCTTCCCGTGAATGAATTACCCAATTCTACTAACATGATTTGAATTACTGGAATTGTTTTCTTCTCTTGCTGAAACCGTACTTCTAACTAATTGAATCCTTTACTTGGCTATTCTTCCGATTCGGGAGTATTTAATTTTTCCCATTCTTCCTTCTCTTTGTTCTCGGATGAAGTAGACTTCCTGGCCCGGTAGACGCGTCATCTTTGATAGCACAATTTCCTTCAGTGAATTCTTTTATTCCGGATCTCACCCTTGGAATCATAACTTAACGAACTTGCCTTCGAGCTTTTCCATAATTGAGCCTTAGTTTAAAATTCCTTGGTAGCACTTTCTGTGAATTGATAATCCGAGTGGGAGATTCTGAAGTTTGAATGTTCCGGCTTGTTGCTCCATATCTTTCCAATTCAACCACATCATGGTTGGTACTCTCTAGAGCCGATCCCTGAGAATACCTCTTCCTTATTATTAGAACCCCTGATTTTAGGCATCTTCGAAATTCTCTCCTTTTCTCTCTTTCCAACCTCTCGAATTAATCTCCATCGGCAATCCGGTTATTCTTCCTCTGATTAATACTTGCCTCTCTTGAGTACTTTCCTTTACCGTTCCCTATCTGTCGATGTATTTCCTCAACACGATAATTTATCTTGCATCAGAAAATAAACTCGTCTTACCCAAATGTAGAATCCCAAACATGTTGATTTTCCATAACTGGTTGTTCGTCTCTTTCTGGCTGTCGTGTTAGAAATTTGAATCCAATTGGTTTAAACCCAAAGATAATTCCCAAACATGTACTTCGAGCGGAAAACTTAATTGCTTTCCTTCCACGCCCTGGTTTTAGCCTCAACCTGTACACCCTTCTCAAATCCTGTAGTAGCCCAAAATTATCGGGCAAGTGGCCGTGGTTTGATATTCTTTCCACCACCTGCAACTCACCACCTTCTTTGAAATAAAATGCATGTGGGTGAGGCATGCTCATGTCACATAATAATCACATAATTAATGCTCACAACTAAGATTTAATATAAATGCAGCAAGCAATTTATCAGTATTTAAAGTAAAACACGTTAAGCACATAACTTCAAATAATTCAAGATCAATTAATTAACAATAAATTGCAAAACTCAATGCAAAGCACAGGTTGCCAAGTAATCTAAGTAATTCAAAGAATTCAATTAGCTTCAGATAATATGCAAGACTCTCAATCAACAATTAATCCTATGCCGTTCGACCTAGACTTGACACGACACGACACGAGAACCTCGGTTTTGCAACCGGGCTCTGATACCACCTCAGATGTAGCACCCCGGACACGTGGAGGTACCACACCCCCGCACTATAGGCCGATCCACATACGAAATGGACAATCCGTACATGAACTAACCTATAGCGAACGGGTGACAAAGAAAAGAAAAGACGAGCTAGGCGGGACTAAACCCCAAAGCAATACAAAATCAAGACATAACAGTTAAAAGCGGAAGCATTAACTCATACATACATATATGTACCATATTTATCAGATAGATACTTATAGATACCACACCAACTATCAATACCTTATCATCTCTTATACATGATCAAGTATTTAAAAAGTGATAACAATAGACATGACATGAGAAGTAGTAAAATATATACATGATGGTGTACTGCTAGACTCGTGACAATGCAGGACTGGACCAGACTCCCGCCTAGCACGAACGGCTCTCTAGTACCTGAAAAGTGAAGTATCAGTCTACCGAAGACTGAGTGAGGGGCATAAATATATATATAGCGCAATCACATGCAAGTTATAACCTCGGGTAAGGTTTTATAATTAAAAGTAATATAAGTTCGCAATAATATAAACTCGCCCGAGATTACAACTATCAATATTAATTACTGGTTCGTTTCATGCAATCAATCAATACATGGCCCCGACGAGTGAGGGCGGTCTCCAACCTTACTCCAAACGTACATGAACATGCTTGCTTGCTTAATATTCAATAGGTGATCATGCAATTCATTTATCGTGCAATCGTGCGATAGTGTAATCATATACCACGTTCATGAAATGACAATCATGCAATAACCCGAGGCGCATCCGTGGTGCCGGACTCGTCCCCAGTCTCCTTTTCCCTCCGGTTTGATGAAGGGATTGCAAGGCCCCAACATCCAGTCTCATTGAGCATAGGGTACATGAATCCCTAAGCCCGGAGCTCCTTCCTCCACTAATCTCCTAGTGGATTCAGGGGTGACCCCTAACAGGTGAGGATAGCGCCAGAGTTACCCGTCAGCCCTTGCTTTCCCGGTTGGCTCTGGTCACTACCCTCGGGCCCAAACGTAACCGTCATGCTACTCGCCTAAACATGCATGAAACAATACCTGACATGCTTGCTTGCTTGCTTGCTTGAACCTGGCTTAAAATGGTCAATGATTTATAGAAAGTATAATATAAATACTATTTTGGCCGAAAACTAGCACATAAGGGTTATAGGGTTCGTTTTACCAAAACAAAACCTCACCTATACTGACAAAAGACAAGTAGGCACGGCCTACGGTGCTTGCTCCTCGTCCCTACCCTCGTGACCTTGGAAATGAAAGAAATGGATGAAGAAGATGAGGATGGATGATGAAGCTTCACTTCTTGAATATTTCTTGGGGAAATCTTGATGAGATGATTAATTCTCCCCTTCCATGCTTGAGGTTTGGCTCGGTAGAACAAAGGAAGCAAATGATCGATTATTTTTGGATAAAAATGAAGAAGGAAGCTTTGAGATGCAATATACCGTGATATTTGGGAAATATGTATTATTTGCGATTAAACCCTCCAAGTTATGTAAGTTATGCAATTAAGGATATCAAGTTTAGAAAGTGATCACTTTAGCCCTCAAAGGTTTTTATGCAATTCGGTCCTAAGTTTAAAAGAATGAACGTATAGGGCCAAGTTGACAATTTAAATCATTTTCGGTAATTATTTCACGAAATAAATATTTTCACGTCTTGAAAGGAATTCTCGATTTGATATAAATTGATAAAATCTCATGAAAGTATTATAAATATAATTTATAAATTATTTTAAGCACAAGATATTAATAAATAAAAACCGGGGCGTTACAGGGCGTACTTGTTTTATAGGCCGTGTGGCCACGTTGATTATAACTTATGACTTATGATTATGCTTCCGCGTATTTATCATTTTGACTCTGATTATATATCTGTTGGTGTTTGATTGGTTTAAGGGTTAGCTCCCGCCTAGCTTAGCGTGTGTGTTGTGTCCCCGTTTTCCGTGATTCGGCACGTGTATGGACTTCCATTTCATATGCGTGTCAGGTCTCGGTGCGGGGGATGTGGTACCTTACGCTCGGGTGCTACATCCTTAAGTGGTATCAGAGCCTCAGGTTGCAAAACCCTGGCTCTCGTGTCGTGTCGAGTCAGTTTAGTTAGTACGACTCTTTTAGGAACAACTTGTCAACGTGTTGCATATGCATTTCTTATGTGATTATGTGCTCCAACTCTTGACTTTGATTGAATCATTCGCATTTCATGCATGAATTAAAAATAGCATGCATTTTGATGATTCTTGGACAGGATGCCGCCAAGGAGAGATAGACACAGGTCTCCATCACCGCAGCGACCACCACCTCCAATGAATATGGAGAATTTTATAGAAGCAGTGTATAACTTTGTTGAGCAACGTAGAGCTCAAGCACCACCACCGACGGCAGAACAGTTAGCACCTCAGCCGAACCACAGGGATTCTCATGGGGTATTTCTGAGCTATAACCCCCCTCGGTTTTCGGGTTCTTTAGATGATGCTGTAGCAGAGGGATGGCTTACTCGATTGGAGAGGATTTTTGAGATCAGACAGTTTACTACACATGAGAGGCCCAGTTTGCTATCTTTCAGCTGGATGGCGAGGCTTATGATTGGTGGGAGAGAACGAAAGAGAGATTGGAAGTTGATGGAGAGGACGTAACTTGGGAGATCTTCAAGAGGGAGTTCAGAGATTATATGGTACCCGAGGTAGTTCCAGAGAGGAAGGAGCAGGAGTTTATGGATTTGAAATAGGGCAACCGTACTGTGGCCCAGTATATTGCTGCTTTTAACAGGCTCGGGAAGTATGCTCTACACATCACCCGGGATGAGAAGAGGAAGGCCAAAAAGTTTATTGCAGGGTTGAGGCAGGATTTGAGGCATGGTCAGGCCGGGCATAACTTTGAGTCTTTTGCTGATACTATTCAGAGAGCCTTAGTACAAGAGGAGGAGTACAAGAAGAAGGATCCGGTTTTTAGAGCACCTATGGGACGAGATTCTGGATCGAGCTCTGGGAAGAGACCGATGGTATATGCTGCTCCACAGAACAAGGTTGCTATTAAGAAGTTACGATTGGGAGGATCAGCTCCACAGGCCCCGAGGACTCTACCTGCAGCACCTAATTCTGCCGATTTTCGTCACACTGTACCTCCATGCCTTCATTGTGGAGGACCGACCCACTCCTATAACAACTGCCGAAGAAGATTGGGTTTGTGCCTTATTTGTGGGAAGGGAGATCACATGGCTGATGTTTGTCCTAAAAAGAACCCTGGATTTCAAAGGGGAGCACCGAGACCTATGATTCAGGCACGTGCATATGCCCTTGAGGGCGAGGAACAGGATGCAGAGGTCGACCCTACCGCCGTGGTGGAAGGTACTATATACATTCATACCACGAACATTCATGCACTCTTTGATCCTGGTGCGACGCATTCTTTTATTTCGTGTGATTTAGCTGCTACTCTGTACTTGCCTGTTACTTGTTTACATACTTGTTATTTGGTGAGTTCTCCTCTCGGTGGAAGTCTTCAGACGGATCAGATTGTTCGGGAGTGTTCAGTCAGTTTGGAAGGGAGAGATTATCCTGCAGATCTGATTATTATGCCTATGAAAAGATATGGGGTTATTCTTGGGATGGATTGGTTGTTTCGGCATCGGGCCAAGGTGGACTGTTTTATGAAGAAGGTTATTTTGGGAGATGATTTGATTGTGGGTGTTGGTTCAAAATCAGTGCCTCTCCTGTCTTTCACAGAAGCTCACAGACTAATAAGAGAGGGAGCCATGGGATTTATTGTTTATCTCCTTAACAAGCCGAAGGATCAAGTGAAGTTAGAAGATGCCGAAGTTGTGAAGGAATTTACTGATGTGTTTCCTGAGACTTTGGATTCCTTGCCACCGGATCGTGAGATTGAATTCGTGATAGACCTACATCCGGGATCTGAACCGTTTTCTAAGACTCTATATCGGATGGCTCCGGCCGAATTGAAGGAACTAAAGATTCAGATTGAAGAGTTGCTTGAGATAGGATATATTCGGCCAAGTTCTTCACCTTGGGGTGCGCCAGTTCTTTTTGTTAAGAAGAAGGATGGAACTTTGAGTATGTGTATAGATTACCGGGAACTCAATCGGATGACAGTGAAGAATAAGTATCCTTTGCCCCACATTGAGGATTTATTCGACATGTTGCAAGGTTCGGGGGTGTATTCAAAACTCGACTTGAGACAAGGATACTATCAGCTGAAAATCAAAGAAGAGGATATTCCTAAGACAGGATTCAACACTCGATATGGGCATTATGAGTTTGTAGTGATGCCCTTTGGGTTAACTAATGCCCCAGCTGCTTTTATGGATATGATGCATAGGATTTTTCGTTCCTACCTCGATAAATTTGTGGTGATCTTTATCGATGATATTCTGGTCTATTCAAGGACTCCTGAGGATCTTGCTTGACATCTGAGAATTGTATTGAACACTTTGAGGGAGCACCGATTGTTTGCCAAGTTTAGCAAGTGTGAATTCTGGATCGATCGGGTAGCTTTTCTAGGCCACATTGTCTCGAGTAAAGGTCTGGAAGTAGATCCTTCTAAGATTAAGACAGTTACTCAGTGGCAAAGTCCAAAGAATGCCTCAGAGGTAAGAAGTTTCTTGGGATTGGCAGGCTATTATCGGAGATTCGTACAGGATTTTTCGAAGATTACTGGTCCTTTAACCCGACTGACAAAAAAGGAGGCTAAGTTTGAGTGGAATGAAGACTGTGAGTCTAGTTTTCAACTCTTGAAGGAGAAATTGACAACGGCACCGGTGTTAACACTTCCTGAAGGTACAGAAGGATACATGGTTTATACGGACGCCTCGAAGGAAGGTTTGGCTTGTGTTTTGATGCAGAATGGAAGAGTAATTGCTTATGCCTCAAGGAAGTTGAAGGAGCATGAACAGAATTATCCCACTCATGATCTAGAACTCGCAGCCGTGATTTTTGCTCTGGGTAAATGGAGACACTATCTTTATGGAGTTTCTTTTGAGATATTTTCCGACCACAAGAGTCTTCAGTATCTTTTCTCTCAGAAGGAGTTGAACAAGAGACAAAGGCATTGGATGGAAATTTTGGCAGACTATGAGTGCACGATTCGATACCATCCAAGTAAAGCTAACGTGGTAGCAGATGCACTTAGTAGGAAAGCTAACGTGGCTAGTTTGGAGTTGGAAACTCAGAAGGAAGATGAGTCGTTCAAATTAAGGGCTTGTATTCGGAACATTACGATTCAGCCAGATCTTCAACAGAGATTGTTTGATGCTCAGAGAACCGATCCTGAAGTTCAGAAGTTAATAGAGAAGGCTCAAACAGATTCAGAAGGTCCTTTTGGGTTTGATGATACTAGACTTCTGAGATTCAAGAATCGAGTTGTTGTGCCGGAAGAGTTGCAAAGGAGTATACTCGAAGAAGCCCATCGGTCAGGGTATTCGATACATCCCGGAGGGAACAAGATGTATAAAGACTTGAAACAATTCTATTGGTGGAATGGTTTGAAACGGGATGTAATCAACTTCGTGAGACATTGTATGACTTGCCAAGTGGTGAAGGCGGAACATCAGAAGCCATCAGGGCTACTTCAACCATTACCGATCCCAGAATGGAAATGGCAACAGATTGCCATGGACTTCGTTACGGGTTTCCCAAAGGTGAAAGGAGGATTTGATGGGATTTGGGTGATCGTGGATCGTTTAACAAAATCAGCTCATTTTCTGGC
Organism: Lantana camara; assembly: GCA_037501455.1. Lineage (NCBI taxonomy): Eukaryota > Viridiplantae > Streptophyta > Magnoliopsida > Lamiales > Verbenaceae > Lantana > Lantana camara. Next base: position 78,595,314 of record CM074863.1, read on the forward strand.
CATCAGGATGTCCGACAAAGTGAATAAACTAGCCAAGAGGTATTGTGAGGAGATTGTGAGACTTCATGGAGTACTGGTTAGTATTGTGTCAGATCGAGATCCAAGGTTTACTTCGAGGTTGTGGCAAGAACTTCAAAAGAATTTGGGATCAAGGCTTCAGTTTAGCACAACTTTCCATCCTCAAACTGATGGACAATCAAAGAGGTTGATTAAGTATTTAGAGGATATGCTGAGGGCATGTGCTTTGGATTTGCAGAGCTCGTGGAATGAGCAGTTGCCATTAATTGAGTTCGCTTATAATAATAGCTATCAGGCCTCGATTGAGATGGCACCGTATGAAGCTCTTTATGGAAGAAAGTGTCGATCCCCGTTGTTCTTCGACTTAGAAGAATGGAATTGGACTAAACAAGAAGGAGTGAAAAGAGGATGCAATAGATAAAGTCCAAATAATTAGACAACGGATGAAAGCTGCTCAAGATCGACAAAAGAGCTATGCCGACCAAAGAAGGAAGAACCTTGAATTCGAAGTTGGAGATAGAGTCTTCTTAAAAGCGTCTCCACGTAAAGGATTCTCAAGAATTGGTCGAGGTGGAAAACTGAACCCCCCGGTATATGGGACCGTTTGAGATTTTGGAGAGAGTGGGTGATACAGCTTATCGTTTGGATTTACCTCCGAGTTTGACAGGGATTCATAATGTCTTTCACGTTTCCCAACTCCGAAAGTACTATAGAGATGAATCCGAGGTTTTACCTGTTGAAGAAGTGGAATTGGAACCGAGTCTTACCTTCGTACAAAAACCGATTAAGATATTGGATCGGAAATTTCAGGAACTCAGAAATCGGCGTATTCCACTGGTTAAGGTCCTTTGGAGGAGTGATCAGACCGAAGAGGCTACATGGGAAACGGAAGAGAAAATGAGAAAGTTCCACCCAGAATTGTTTCCGAACGAACAGTGAATCAGAGGACGGATTCTTTTTAAGGGGGAGAGGTTGTAACATCCCGATTTTTCGTTCGCACAGGTATGACGTATGTGTTTTAATTGTGCAATTTAAATTAATTAATTATGTGATTATTTGGTTATTTATTTAATTTAATTTTAATTTAATTATTGACTTTCGTTAGTTTTAATTAATTAATTTCGTAATTAGATTAATTAATTTTATTTAATTACGTTAATGTTAATTATTATGTTAATTATGTGTTTATATGTTAATTATGCATTAATTAATATCATTTTGCTAACTACGTGTCATTATGAATTAATTGTATAATTATTTTAATTACCGAATTATTTTACGAAAATATGGGGAATTATTTGAATTTTTGTGAACAATTATTTGATGTCTTTGAAACGCGCGCCGTTCGTGTCCGAATTCAATTCCAATTTTTGTGAATTTTTGATATGTGTAATTTATGTGAGTTATGTTTACGTGTGTATGCTCGACGCTAGTTTTTGATCTCGTTTTACGTGTTTTCGGATTTAATTTCTTTTACGGGACCAAATGGACTTTTAAGGACATTTAGCACACCTTTGGTTCTGGAAGCCGTAACATGAGCTAGGGAATTCGGATTCGAGTTCTGTCACCTTCGCTGAACTCATATCGAGAATTCGGGTTGAACGAAACAAGCCTTATATTTTTCTGAGCCCGTTTGAACCTTCGATATTCGACTGAAACTTGACGCGACTGAAATTACACCCTCTCCAGCCATTAAATTAATACTTAGCCCATACACTAACCTTGACCATATTACACCAAACACATCACATTTCAGGCTCCCTATCACCTCAGCCCCGTCACTGTTTACAGGAGCCGTTTCAGCCAAGTTTGAACTCCATTTCTCTCGTCTTCGTTCTTGGCCGAGAGTGGGAGAGACCAGACACTTCCTTCTTCTTTCTCGCTTCTTTCTTGCAGGTAATGTGTGTAATGTGTCTAGATTTTATTCTTAATCCATTCTACCGATTGTTCTTGGCTTTGGTTTGAATTTTGTGGATTTTGGAACAATTCGTGCACTGTTTTGAATCTGGGAGACTTTAAATCTGCTCAAACCTTGCCTGTTAATTTTTGTTGAATTCATGGATCTTAGATGAACTTAGGGGTATGGTTTATGATATATGAACTGATTTGAGTGATTTAATCACAGCTTTATTAGATCTGAAATTTTTGTTTCTCTGTTTCTGGAATCTGATGCTGTTGCGCCTGTTTTTGGGCCCGTTATGTTCCCTTGGTTGTGGTTATTGATAGCATGACTCCTTGCTGAAATTATAAGGCTGGATTGGTCAGTTTTTGGGTTGTTGTTGAGTCTTGTTTGCTGCTGTTGTTGTGTTAATGTTGCGTGAATTGCTGCTGCTGTGATGTTGCTGTGTTGCTGCTCGTGATCGTTGTGCCGCTGCGTGTTCTCTCTGTATATATATGTATATATAATCTGTGTGTGTGCATGTTTATATGAAATTTGTGTGTGTGTGCATATATATGTGTAATCTGCGCGTACATATATATATGTATGATCTGTGTATATACATATATCTATGATCTGTGTGTGTATGTTGTATATATGTAATATGTGTGTATATATGAATATATATATGATCTGTGTGTGTATATTATATAGGTGTGTGCATGCATGAAGTGTAAGTGTGCGTACATGTAATATATATACATATATAATGTAGTATATGCATGCATGCATTGTATTTTATATATGTAATTATATATATATTATTCAATCTTATATTATATATATACGTATGTATTATATATACATATATATATATTATATTTTATATTCAGTTTATATATATATATGTATTTTATAAGTTATATTTATATTTGCATTTGTATGAATTTGATGAAATTGTAAAGGTGTGTATTAAATGTTTAAATTGAATTATTTGTTTTATTTCAATTATTTTATGACAATAAATTGTGTTCTTGAATATGGAATTGTTATATGTTTTTCATAATGTGACATATATAAATTATGAATTATGGAACGTATGAACGTGAAACCATTGTGAATGAAATGTATTAATTGAATTAATTGTCTAGTTGAATTCATTTCATGAATTATAAATTGTATGCATTTCATATCACATGCATAACATTGCCGTGCATCGTAAGTGGTCATTTTGAGTCTTACACTTGATGGTGCAGAAACTTGTAAAGGATTTAAACACCAATCACTTTAGAATTTGTTGATGGAAGGGAAGACCATCACAGGCGTTGAGCCTCAGGAACTGGGTTTCCAATGAGCGTGGGTTCTTCCAGCTAGGATAACACCAGGAAATCGTGCAGCAAGGGTGTAGGAAAGGGTGAAGTATGTGAAGCTTTTGAGAAGATGAAGATACAGAGGAAAATGATTTCCAGTTCAGTGTCGTGGTGTCTTGTGAAGAAGATGACTTGGGGCAGAGAGCATGGGTTCTTCCCTATTTATATGTTAGGGGTGAGGGTAAATGGGTAAATCGACCGTGTGGTCCCAAACCTGTGTTGCCCTAACATGTGGCAGCCTGTGAGGGTGTGAAAATGACGTTTCTGAAAAGGAGGCGGCGTGTCAGGTATAAGGTGCGCACCACCTTTGTGTCAGAGGTTGTTGGCTAGGGTCGCGTGAGAGGAAGGCCTAAAAATCCTCTTGTGAAGGTTAGGATCCGTCGCATGAGGAGTAGGATAATTCACGAGCGATGGTGACGCTCGAAGAATGTATGGATGGGCTCCCCACGGTAGATGACCCTTGAGCGCCAAAATCCCGAGCATCATGAATGGGGTCCCTCGTGTGGGTGCTTCCCTGAGAAGGGTAACCCTGAGGGCCGAGATGCGAGCGCCAAGCCTGTCGGCTCTGGCCCTTTACCTGAATAGTTGTCCGAGGCTCAATGGTCTGTATTAGTTGGCAAATGAGTGGGCTGGGAAGGCCCACGAGCCCTTCAATGCGGGCGTCTTGGCCCCCAGTCAGCGAAGCGTTGACACGTGGACGGCTCTGATTCGAGTGTATTTTTAGGTCTCATCATTTTGCCCCCCGAATTCTGTAGTATCGCTTCGAGCGTACTGTAGAATTTATAAAGAAAGGAGCCTTGAATTTTGAATATCCGAGGGTCAGGCCATTTCTAGAGAAGTGACCGCTAGCCTCCTGTAACGGACACAATCTGACACCGCATTAATTGCTGTCATGTCCGCATTTAATGCTGAGTGGGAACGTTGGAGCATGCACTCCGGGAGACGTGGGGCGGTTACCAAAAGTGGGGGGATTTCCTAGGCGGGAAATGATTGCGTTTTGAATTTCCAGCCCTAATCAATGTAAATTCTCCCCTAAAAATAGGGATTTACAGAGCTTTGGAACCTCTTTCACGCATTCAGACTTCTTCAAACCCTTACGCAGCAAGAAATTCTCTGCAATTTTTACAGACTCCGGCGAGTTTCCGTTCTTCCAACTTTAGGTAAAATTCCATAACATCTATCTCGCGCTAACATTAGGTATAGGTTGAGTGAGTGAAATCCTTGAGTGAAGAGCCATTTTCTGTCAATGAATTTGTTTCAGAAATTTCTCCCCTCCTTGATTGAGTTTTCTACGAATATCTCCATCTTCGAAACCCGAAAAGCAACCATGGCCGGACACCCAGTTGAAGATTACGTTAGGGAGATTGATGAGATGTCGGTGGGCAGTTCCTCCCCTCACGGTAATGTTCCCACAGTTGTCCCCTTGGCCGGGATGTCCCCAGGTGAGGGAATTCCTACGGCGATCCCAAGGGCCCAGGCTCCGGATGACGCCCGGGATGAAGAAGTTGATGCCGCCGTTCAAGGGATGAACGAGCGTGCTCCTAGGGGGGTCAACGACCTCCGCCTGGGATGATGACGGTCTACTGGGACGCGGTCCTGGCCGGGGGCCTGAGGTTTCCAATTCCGCCCGCCACTGTCAACATCTATCACCACCTGAGGCTTTGCCCTTCACAAATTCTGCCGAACGGCATAGCCTTAATCAACACTTTCGTGATTATGATGGCTGCTCTAGGCCGTGAACCCTCGATCGTTAACTTCGATAGCTTGATACAGGTGGCCCGCTCAACACGCTCATCCCCTACGGACGCATTCTACTACGCCCAGGCCAAATCGGGCTTTAAAATGATAGATTCCCCATCTACTTCCTATGGCGAGCATTGGAAGGAGAAGTATTTTTTTGTGGGGGCTCCAGGGGGGATTTTTAGGGTTTATCGCGAGTGGCTGATACATGGTGAGGGTCCTCTGATTAGGGAAAGAACGAGGAACAAAGATTTTGAGGATTGGGCGCAGGGGTTAGCCTTCGAGATGAGGGCTGAGAAAAAATGGATTAAGGCTGAAACATTGATGAAGAATGAGGGAGTGCTATTTCGTTATGGCTTGTCTTGCCCTCCAGACATGATACTCAACCCTCCAGCTGACATCATGGCCCTAGACGGTCAGACTCTGGGAACTAACTTTTAGAATAGTCTTCTAACTTATAGTGATTGTTGTATTTTTGTATCTACGATCCATGCAACAAATCTTGTGACGCTCGTTTCTTTTTACTTGCAGGTATCCAAATACTATCGCAAGGTATGAATGCCGAGGCTCTTTCACGCATGCTAGGCGTTCAGGGAGCCGGTGCTAACCCTCAGCAACAGCAACAGCAACAACAAGAACGACCCCCAACTGCCCCGAGGGGCAGAGGAATCCGACGAAGGCAGGGGCGAGGTGACGGAGGTAGGGGGGCTGGTAACGAGGCCTCAGCTGTTGGCCCCATCGAGGATCTCACTGTTGGTGGGGCTCGGGAGGTTACTCCGCCTCCAGCTGCCCCCGAGGGACCTATTGCGCTCAGCTCCAGCACTTCCCAAAATCGATCTGGGGAGCTAGCCCGCATCCACGACTCGATGAGGGCCGAGCGCCAAGGCAAAAGAAAGAGGATGCCGGACTCTATCCCAATCTCCGACAAAGGAAAGGAGGTGGTTGTAGGCCACCGCGGTGAGGGCAGTGACACATCCTCCTCTGAGGATGAGGACTTCTGGAAAATTGGCTGCCGGGGTGACGCTCGATACAAGCGCCAAAGGAAGGACGGTCCTGTTCTCCTGAGAAAGAGCGCATTTTCTGTCAACATGGTCTCCGACATCGTCGGGAAGCTCCAGTTCTCCGCTGACCATGAAAAATTAAACGAGCACGATGCCGCTCGGGTTGCGGATGATGTATGCCACGCACTGCTGACGGTTAGCCTCTAATTCTCTTTATAAAATCTTCCTCTTTTTCCGTCCATGTTCTGATAGTGACTCTCGCCTATGGCTTCTCAGGAGGTAATACCGAGGCTGAAAAATTTGCAAGGTCGAGCGCAAGCCTATTCTGAGCACAAGGCCAAATACAAGAAGTTGCTGCGCATCTCAGATCCAGCCCAATTGCAAGTGGATTACAACAACGCCAGCGCTGCATTGACCTCCGCCAACCTTGAGATAAACCGGTTGAAGGCGAATCTTCAGAAATCGGACTCGGCTTATCTTACTCTTGACGAGCGTCACAAGGAGCTAAAGAGGGAACGCGACCAACTGAGGGTTCAAAATAGGGAGTTGGGAGAGCAGTTGGCGGAAAGCACTCGCCAGAACGAGGGTACGAAGAAGGCCCTCGCTGATTTGCAGGGCAAAGTACAGGGCTTGGAGGCGAGGGTGTCCTGGGACGCAGTGATGAAGTTCGTGCATTCCAAAGCCTTTGTATTTGCGGCCAACATGCAGTGCTTTGACAACGCTCGGCGTTTCTTCCACAAAGCCATCAGGCAAATGGTCAGACTAGGCTTGGCTCCGGACAGCGCTCGCACTGATGCACGGTTGCGCATGGACTTGGACGAAAATTGTGAGCCCATGGTCCCTGATGATCCTACTGAGAATCTGGCGGAGCCCGAGTACCAGGAGTTGGTGGAAACGCTCCAAAGGGAGTTTATAGCTGCCAACACTCTAGGTCCCGAGCCCATACGGATAGACGATGAGGACACCATCGTGGAGGCAGCGGACGTTGAGGAACACGGCGACCCCCAAACTTCTGACGCACAAGTGTTGGCCCTTGTCCCCCTTGCGACCGCTCCTCCAGAGCCCGATGCCCCGGCCCAGTGAAGATCCTTCTATTGACGAGTTCCTTAGTTTGTCAATTCAATTCCTTGTCTTCCCTATGAACAATTTATATTTGTAATCAACCTTCAAGTTATTCCCTTGGATGTTTTGGACTTCTTTAGGCTCCTCTTTCTCATATATTATAACTCTTCTTTTTTCTTGTTGGGATGCTTGAATGCTTTATTCTTTATTTTCGAACGATGAATGATGTTATTTCATTGCGCTCGCTGCTTTTATATCACTATCTCTTGTTTTAGCGTTCGCGATGGGCGTGTGTATGCACGAGGGCGTTGTCTTTGAGGGTGCCCTGGCATTTATCACAATGCGCCATTAGTTTAAAGTTTGGCAGCGTATGGCAATTTGAGGGGCATAGATACGGGCGCGAGGGTGTTTTATGCGTGTTCCCTGGCCGTATTCGTAATGAGGCTCGAATTTGAACTTAGGAAACCTTTGGAGATTTGCCTAAGTATTGGCCCAGCGATGTACACCCTCATCTTAAACGCTCCATTGGATTATACATACTTTAGAAATCAACAATAGGGTTTGCTAAGTAGTAGATTAAAGCGAGTGTGACCGTAGGGTTAGCGTCATTTCAAGGAGCACATGAAAGGATTGAGTTAAAATCCGTTATTTTATGAGTGTGCTTTTACTCAGTAAGTTGAGGGTCATTGGGGTTCTTACGGGCACGAGCTGGAGTAGCGAGCACTCAGCTGGCGTAAATTAAGCATTGTGCTCCCCGTTGTTCGACACGCTCATTTTTAGGACTTTATATACTTACGAATCGTTCAAACTGTTCCGGGTGGATGGTTATCAACACCTGGACAGTGTAGCTTTGAAGCGATTGATGTATCACGCAGGCCGTTCGACGTGGAGGATGCTCGACACGGAGTGGGCCTCTCGTTGCTCGAATCATTTGATCAAATAAGAAAGCAATCAAATAACAAAAACAAAGAATTAAATACTTACTGTTATATAGATGCATTTTGGAAATGATTACAACATGCTTTCCATCAAAGGAAAGCATTCCATGGCGCAGACGGGCAATTACAAAAGAGCGGATGTCTACAAGTAGAATCTTCTAAGGTTACATGCATTCCACGGCCTAGGGAGCCGCTCGCCTTGCAAAGATTCCAATAGGTAGGTATTGTTTGCTCGTACCTGGATGACTTTGAAGGGGCCTTCCCAATTGGGGTCCAACTTACCCACATGTTTGGAGACTTCAACTTTTTTGAGGACCAAGTCCCCCAGCTAGAAAGTCCTTTCTTTAACACGTTTGTTGTATTGGCGAGCTACGGTCGCTTTGTATTTGTGGATACGTGCCCAAGCAGCATTTCTCTTCTCATCCAACAAATCTAACTCGAGCGCCCGGTTGGCTTCATTGTCAGCAGGCTCGAAATAGGCAATGCGTGCGGATTCTTGGGCAATTTCCGCAGGTATCATAGCCTCGGAGCCGTAAACGAGGGAGTAAGGGGTTTCCGTTGTTGCCGCTCGTGGAGTAGTACGATATGCCCACAGGGCTCCTTGAAGTTCTTCAGCCCATTCCCCTTTCTTACTTTCGAGCATCGTCTTCAGATGCTGGAGTATGGTTCGATTGGTCACCTCCGCTTGAGCATTGGCTTGAGGATGGCCCACGGAGGTGAATCGCTGTTCAATCCCTAACTCGTAGCACCAATCCCGCGTGTCAGCAACAATAAACTGGGACCCGTTATCTGAGATGAGCACCCTCGGGATGCCATATCTGCAGATGATATTTTTCCAAATGAAGTCTCTCACAACTTTGAACGTTATCTTAGCGATCGCTTCGGCCTCCGCCCACTTAGTGAAATAATCCACAACAAGTATCATGAATTTCTTCTGTCCAACCGCCATTGGGAGGGGTCCCACAATATCTATGCCCCACTGATCAAAAGGCCACGAAACATCAATAGGAATCATTTAAGCGGCCGGCAACTGGGGGGTGTTAGAATGAAATTGGCACTTAGAGCATTTCTTGGAGTAACTAATGGCATCCTGTAAAACCGAGGGCCAGTAAAACCCGCTCCTTAAGATTTTCTTTGCCAAGATTCGACCACCCGAGTGATTCCCACAACTTCCACTGTGCACATGTTCTAAAACTTCCTTGGCCTGCGAGGGTCTCAAGCATCTCAACGGTGGGCCCTGGAAGGATCGCTTGAATAACCGAGCCTCGGCATCCAATGAGAAACGGGGGGCCTTGCTCCTGAGCTTCCGAGCCTCAACTTTGTCGCTCGGGCTGGTTCCATCTCGGAGGAATCTGACGATTTCATCGAGCCAACAAGGCTCGGAAGGGTCAATCATATGCACCTCTTTCGAAGGTTCACCTCTACTTATCAACGGCTCTTCAGTCCTAAGAAATGTAACAGCACGCTCGCTAGAGCCTTCCAGGGCAGATGCAAATTTGGAGAGAGCATCAGCACGTTCGTTTTCAGCCCTCGGGACCTGCAATAGGTGGAATTCCCTGAACTTGGCTATCACCTCCTTTGCGCTCGCCAGATACTGCACCATGGTGGCTTCTCGAGCCTCATAAGAACCGTCGATTTGACTTGCGATCAACTGCGAGTCCACATACGCAGTGACCCGGGTGGCACCATTTTGGAGCGCCATTCTGAGCCCCTGGATGAGGGCTTCATACTCCGCTTCATTGTTGGTGACTTGGAACGCCAGCTTGATGGCGTAGTCAACTTCAGCTCCAAGGGGGTCTCTGAGGGTCACCCCGGCTCCCCCCCCCCCTGTGAGGTCGAGGAGCCATCTGTGTGTAGCAGCCATAGACCATCTTCCTCCGAGGGCTCGGTATCTAGGTTGAAACGTTCTACCAATAGGTCGGCCACGGCCTGGGCTTGTATCGCTGTGCGAGGCTCAAAGTTGATGTCGAATTGACTGAGTTCAATTGACCATTTAATTAATCTCCCTGAGACGTCTGGCTTTGCGAGCACTTGTTTGAGGGGCTGATCTGTGAGCACCACGATAGAATACGCTTGGAAGTAAGGCCTTAGCCTCCATGAGGCGTTAACGAGCGCAAGAGCGAACTTCTCTATTTCCATGTATCTTTTCTCCGCTCCCTGTAGAGTCTTGCTCAAATAATACACCGGCATATGTTTACGCTCGCGAATGGCCACGACGACGGCGCTCGTGGCTTCCAAAGAGACTGAAAGATATACAAACAAGTTCTCTCCCGGATTAGGCTTGGTCAACAAAGGCGCGCTTGAGAGATACTGTTTCATGTCCTGCAGAGCCTTCTCGCAGTCCTCGCTCCAGGTAAAGTTGCGAGCGTTACGCAAAATTTTGAAGAAGGGCAGATTCCTGTCTGCTGAGTGGGAGATGAACCTGTTTAGCGAAATGATCTTCCCCACAAGCACTTGGACCTCTCTCAGGTTGCAAGGGGAGGGTATGTCCAGGATTGCTTTAATCTTCTCGGGATTCGCCTCTATGCCTCGCTGGCTGACCATGTACCCCAAAAATTTGCCACCCCGCACTCCAAATGTACACTTGGAAGGATTCAATTTCATACCATAGAGACGCAGGATGCTGAACGCTCGTTTGAGGTCTTCCAGATGAGAATATTGGCGTTTGCTCTTGACGATCATGTCGTCGACATATACTTCCATGGATTTCCCGATTTCACCCTCGAACATTCTGTTGACGAGGCGTTGATATGTTGCCCCTGCATTTTTGAGCCCGAAGGGCATAACCTTGAAGCAATAAACACCCATATGGACTACGAATGCAGTTTTGGGTCGATCCTCAAGAGCCATAAATATCTGGTAATATCCTTGGAAAGCGTCCATCATGCTCATAAGTTCACACCCCGCGGTCGAATCTACCAACTGATCAATTCTAGGCAGTGGGTAAGAGTCCTTCGGGCATGCCTGGTTGAGGTCCGTGAAATCATTGCACATACGCCACTTGTTGGCGCTCTTCGGAACGAGCACCACATTACAGAGCCATTCTGGATATAGAATTTCTTCTATGTATTGAGCGTCAAGCAGTTTACGGACTTCCTCTTCTATAACCTGCTTCCGGAACCCATGAACATCCCTTTTCTTCTGCTTGATAGGTTTGAAGGCCGGATCCACGATCAACCTGTGGACAATAACGCTCGGATCTATGCCAGTGAGATCGGAGGCTTTCCACGCAAAGACATCAATATTTTCCCGCAAGAATTCGATCATCATGATCTGAGATGGTCCGTCGAGGCTGGAACCTATTTGCGTAGTCTTATCAGGATTCCCTGGCTCCAACTCGATGGTCTGGAAGCTTTCCGTAGGTTCCACCCGCACTTCAGGCCTCGGCAGCTCGAGCGCTTGTTTCTTGCCTGTAATTCTCTCGCAGGTATCTTCCGAGGGTATATGACCCTCGCCGTCGGAGGAGGAATCCCCAACAGCTCCGAGGGGTGCATTCCCAGCATCTACGGGTTTGCCCGTGGCCCTCTTTTTATTCTTCTTTTTATAGAGCTTGGCCCTTTTGCGCTCGGGGCCATCTTCGTCTAGCTTAGGAAAGTCAATAGACTTTTTGGTGGAGCCTGCTTGAATAGGTTTTTTGGGCTTGTGACTTCGGAGGGAAAGTATGTAGCACTCCCAAGCTTCCTTAACATTACACAGTACCTCCCCCGTACCCTCGGGGGTGGGAAACTTGACTTTCTGATGATAGGTGGAAATTATAGCTTTGAAGTCGACAAGGGCTGGGCGCCCGATGATGATATTGTACGGAAGGTCCACTTCGACCACTACATAGAGAACATTCAAAGTTTTTCGCTGTGGGGCACGACCAAAGGAGGTGGCCAAGCGAATTTGTCCGCGAGGGACAATCTCGGAACCTCCGAAGCCGACGAGGGCTGTTCTGAGGGGTTCGAGCGGGATGTTTGTGATGTTCATTTTTTGGAACGTGGAATAAGGCAAAACATTCACGGAGCTTCCACTATCAATTAAGACCCTCTTTACAATGTGATTGTGTACATCTAAGCTAACCACCATGGGGCAGTCAGAGGTTTCACCGACCCCATGGGGCGTTACAATGTGCTCTAAATCTTGGTCTGTGAAGCCTACGCTCTCATCCTTCTCCGAGCGTGATGATTGATCAATGGAGAGCACCGGCTTGGCCTGAGAAGATCTCTGGTCATAGCTCCTAATGTAACGACGCCGGGAAGTGTTAGAGTGACCCCCCGAGGGTCCTCCAGCAATCATGTGGATGACGGCGAAGGGTTGGTTTTCCATGTCTGGAGCTTTCCCTTTTCCACGGTCACTGGGCTCGGAGTGATGGTGGCGCGGACTCCGTGAGCGTGAACGACTTCTTCCCCGGGCACGCGCTCGTTCGGATGGCCCCCGGCGATCAGCCTCTGAATTTCACTCTCAAGCTGATGACATTCACTGGTATCATGCCCTTTCTGCTTGTGGAAGGCGCAGTATTTTCCCGAGCGCTTCTGAGCCTCGGTTTCTCTCAGCTTTGACGGCCTCTTAAACAGCTTCTTGTCCGCCATGGCATAAACCTCGGCTATAGGGCGGTTGAGAGGGACACGCTCGAATTTCCGAGGGGGTGGAGAGTTTCGGCGAGCGGGAACAGGGCTACGGCGGCGACCTCTGGCTGAATCTCCTCTGTCTTCGAGGGCTTTGTGGGGGCGAGGGGTGTTTGCCATCTTCTGATCCCTCGCAAGATACATATCTTCTAAGGTGTAGAAAGAGTCCGCTATATCCCTTATCTCCATTAGCGAGCGGGGCTTTTTCTTGGCCACCTCCTCTACAAATTCCCTGCTGACATAATGCTTCATATTGATGGCCCCAAAGAGAGCATGCCTCAAGAAATCCATCGAGGGCTTTTCTACCAGTAGGATTTCCTTGTTGAACCTTCCCATGAAGGACCTGAGGGTCTCGTTTGGCCCCTGGACCAAGCTGTAGAGAGTCGTCGCTGTGGGGGCTGGAGCCTTCAAAGAATTGAAATGACTGATGAAAGCGTCAGTCAGGTCATGGTATCTTCGGATTGAGCGCGGAGGAAGCCTTTTGTACCATTCCTGGGCCATTCCCACGAGGGACGTGACAAACATCTTGGCCCAGTAGTTGAGGGGGTGATCATATAGATGCATCAAGTGCACAAAGTGATCCAGATGCTCCGCCGGATCTGTTGTTCCATCATCTCTGTTGACGGACGTGGGGATTTTGCCCTTCCCCGCACGTGTCATCAACACCTCCTCAACGAGGGGAGAATCACCCGTAGCGATGCGGTAATCCCGGTCCTCCGGGTCTTCTGGGTTGGCTTCCCTCCGTCGACGAGAGATGGGGCTGCGTGGTCGGCGAGCGTCTCTGGCCCTGGACCTCTCGCCCCCATCGCGGGAGACGTGAGACCGTGCTCGAGAGAGCTGCTCTACCACGTTCTGTAGCCCTCGAATCTGGTCTTGGACTGCAGCAAGTTGAGGGTCACCAACATTCCTGCGGTGAAGTATGTGAAGCTTTTGAGAAGATGAAGATACAGAGGAAAATGATGCCCAGTTCAGTGTCGTGGTGTCTTGTGAAGAAGATGACTTGGGGCAGAGAGCATGGGTTCTTCCCTATTTATATGTTAGGGGTGAGGGTAAATGGGTAAATCGACCGTGTGGTCCCAAACCTGTGTTGCCCTAACACGTGGCAGCCTGTGAGGGTGTGAAAATGACGTTTCTGAAAAGGAGGCGGCGTGTCAGGTACAAGGTGCACACCACCTTTGTGTCAGAGGTCATTGGCGAGGGTCGCGTGAGAGGAAGGCCCAAAAATCCTCTTGTTAAGGTTAAGATCCGTCGCATGAGGAGTAGGATAATTCACGAGCGATGGTGATGCTCGAAGAATGTACGGATGGGCTCCCCACGGTAGATGACCCTTGAGCGCCAAAATCCCGAGCATCATGAATGGGGTCCCTCGTGTGGGTGCTTCCCTGAGAAGGGTAACCCTGAGGGCCGAGATGCGAGCGCCAAGCCTGTCGACTCTGGCCCTTTACCTGAATAGTTATCCGAGGCTCAATGGTCTGTATTAGTTGGCAAATGAGTGGGCTGGGAAGGCCCACGAGCCCTTCAATGCGGGCGTCTTGGCCCCCAGTCAGCGAAGCGTTGACACGTGGACGGCTCTGATTCGAGTGTATTTTTAGGTCTCATCAACACTGTCTCTTTTGCATAGATTCGGGTAAGGTTGGAGACGAGGGCGAGCCTTGAGGTGCTTGTGCCTAATTCTTGTGATTTTCGAGGTGGGTTTCTCTTCTATTAGTTAAGATGACCCGATATATCCCTACTTGAAAAGTTTTAAGCCAAAAATTATAATATATGTATATCGAGTCTTTTTATAGAGTAAATGATTTTTAAACGTGAACCCTTTTATGTATAAATTCCTACCTGATTTTGGCGAATACATGATATGATTATGAATCACACGGGCCCCGAGACTTAGTGCACGTGGCGATCCGGGGAGGCGAGGGCCGATGGTGATCCCGTGTACTAGTTCCACCAAACTAACGGCGACTCCGGACCTCGCTACGAGATTGGCGGGGCATGGGAGCCGAGTGCCTTTGAGGGATTCATGTACCCTCATTGTGCCTATGTATGAACCGGTGGTCAGGTCTAGCTAACTTGTCCACCAACCGGAGGAAGAAGGACTATATGTATGATTATGAATCGTATGACTGTGCACAAAAGATTGATTATACATGATAACGAATGAATATTGATTATGAATATGATTATGATTACACGAGGTGTTGGTTGGAGATAATGCACGCCCCTCGCCAAGGCTATGAATACCTTTATGAATGAAAATGATTGTGGTAATCCCGAAGATGTCTTTCTTTGTTTTCACCCACTTGGGAAATTATTCTAAAAACTTCATCGGGATTACTACTTGCATGAATATGTTTAAATTCCGCGATACTTATATATTATGCCCCCGTTTTATACCCACCAGTCTCCTATGGACTGAGCCCGTATTGTTTTCAGTTGTGTTATGCAGGTTTTGGAGTGCTAGGCAGGAATACAAGTCGTCTAGGTCTTGCATTTGTACTTAGCACTCACTACATACCTAATTTTGTCATACTCTACTATATGATATGAATTGTTATGAATTCGGGCGTAATTGTTTTATAGGCCGTGTGGCCATGTTGATTATGACTTATGACTTATGATTATGCTTCCGCGTATTTATCATTTTGACTCTGATTATATATCTGTTGGTGCTTGATTGGTTTAAGGGTTAGCTCCCGCCTAGCTTAGCGTGTGTGTTGTGTCCCCGTTCGCCGTGATTCGGCACGTGTATGGACTTCCATTTCATATGCGGGTCAGGTCTCGGTGCGGGGGATGTGGTACCTTACGCTCGGGTGCTACAGATCGGGTCATCATAGCTAATAGAAGAGAAACCCACCTGTTACACCTTACCGAAAACCAAGAAGACAAGAAGATTGGAGAATAACCTATGAACCCGGCATCTCCGCCCTGGCGAAAGCTGTACAAAAGACATGTAACGTGCTCGTGAGGCTCAAGACCCCAAATGATCCTGACATGACGCACGACAATGCAATGCATATGATATGAGATGCATAAGAAGTGAAAATCATGTTATATTTCCATATAACCACGCAATTCATTCAACACGTGGAGGTTTCATGTAGCACCCTAATCCCCAGGGCACCACATCCCCCGCACTATAGCCTCGATCGACGTATGAAATGGAAAGTCCATACATAAACCAAAACTATAGCGAACGGGTGACAATAAAAATGACGAGCTAGGCGGGACACTCTCCCCAACAAAACCAGAGCAAACATGATAATGAAAGCGGAAGCAATAAAATCATTCATACATATAGGTACCATATTTACCGAATAGATATGTATAGATACCAACTTAACTATCAATACATTATCATCTTTTCATAATATACATATTCAGGTATGCAAAAGGGGCTAGTAATGATCATAACAAAAGATACTAAAAGTGCTATACATGAAGGTGCGGTACTAGACTCGTGAAAATGGAAAACTCGACTGGACACCAGCCTAGCACGACCACGCGCTCAAGTACCTGAGAAGTGAAGTCTACCGAAGACTGAGTGAGGGGCAATAAATTTATATAACACACTTCACATGCAAGGTGTAGCCTCGGGTGAAGACTTTGGAAATGAAAGGAATATATAATTCAAGAAACTTAATCTTTGCCCGAGATTACAACCAATCACTTTAACATTTTAGCTTAAACATTTCATGAACATGTGACCCCGGTGAGCAGGGGCGATTCTCCAACCTTTACACCAAACGTGACAATACGTGCTTGCTTTATCAATTCAATACATGATCATGCAATTCCATTTAGTGCTCACATAGACAATTTCATGCTTGAAATCATGCGATAACCCGAGGATAACCCGACATGCCGGATTAATCCCCAGTCTCCTTCTTCCTCCGGTTGATAGCGAGTTTGCAAGGCTCGACTATCCACGACATGTTGTGTGTAGAGGACATGACCCTCTAGACACGAAACTCCTTCCACCACTAATCTCCTAGTGGCTTCGGTGGTGATCCCAATAATGTGAGGATAATTCAGGAGTTACCCGTCAGCCCTTGCTTTCCCGGTTGGCTCAAGAATTACCCTCGGGCCCACGTGCAATCATGTACTCGCCAAACATGCTTGAAATCATGACTTGCTTGCTTGAAATATTCATGGTTTTGAAATCATTTATAAATATAGTATGTTTTGGCCGAAAATAGCACATAAGGGTTATAGGGTTCGATTTACTCAAAACAAAACCTCACCTTTCTTGCAAAATACAATAAGGTAGTGTTCTAAGGAGCCTGCTCCTCGTCCACGCCCTCGTGACTTGTGTAAACACGACGTATATACGTGAGACAAGACCGAAAATGGACCAAATATGACGAACGGCGAAAATGTATCGAGATGACGATGAAAATGCAATGTGGCATGATAACGTGTTGTTTCACTTCATATTAGCACATATTATAGCAATTCGGGGTCAAAGAAGTCGTCGGATCGAGGGGTCATTTTCATAATTTTATGCAGTGAATTTTGTTCTGCAAGTCAGGTGGGAACGGCCGTTCTGGACCCCTTTGAAAAATGGGAATGGTCATTCCCATGAATTCCCAAAACGCGCCGACGACTTCCATTTTAAAACACGCCTTAGATGGGAACGACCCTTCCGGCACCAAGGCCAAAATGGGAACGGCCGTTCCCATGCTCGGCCGCCTCCTTTTAGTCTAAAAGAGGGGAACGCTCGTTCCCACAATACCTTGAGGCTGGGAACGGTCGTTCCCAGTTCTGCAACTGAAGAAAAACAGAGCAGAACAGGGGAAGGTTACGGGAAGCAACAAACAAGCACCCAAAACTCCATTTTGATCATCAAAGCCAAAGTTCTCTGGGAATATACATGCATACAGGTTCATAAGATGATAAACTATCACTTAAACACTTAAAACACAATATATCATCAAGATCCTAAGATTCATGTTTATGATCAAACTTGATCATTCATGCGAAATATCCAAGAATTCAAGCTATAACTCATGCCATAATTCATGATATGATCACCCAACCATGCTTCCAACTACAATTAATTCATCTAGCACATCAAACTCAAACCCTAACTTATACATATATGATCAAAGGTCATCAACTCATGCAAACCAACCTTTGCAAACTAAGAAATGAAGAAGATGGATGAAGATGATGCTCAAACTCCCAAAGCTTGAAAAATCTCTTGAAATTCTTGACAAAATAGAAGAAATCACTTCTTCCCTTTTTCCTTGAAGAACCGAGAGTGAAGGAAAGCAAATTGTTGGGAAATTTGATGATAATGGATCAAGGAAGATCATAGAATGTATATTACGTGATTCACCAACATTGATTTGTGTGAAATATGGAAATTGCAATTTTATCCTTTGTTTTATGAAGTCATGAGATCAAGTATGCCACAATTTAAATTATACTCAATTAAGTCCTTGTAAGGTTATGCATTTAAGTCCCCAAAGTTTGAAGAAATATCCAACTAAGGACAATTTGGTAATTTTGAAATACTCTCGGTAATGATTTTATGCAATAAATATTTTTCCGTGTCATGAAATAATATTTTCAATGATATAAAATCAAATAATTCACATAAAGGATGTTTCATGAATTTTATAAAAATATGAATGCCACGTAAGAATATATTATGAAATTAAAGAATTAAATAAATCCTACGCTCAAAACGCACACGTGGCGTGCTTACCTGTTCATCCGGAAATCGGGGCGTTACATTTCATACTCATACAAATTCATATCTTTCATAAGTCATACCAAAACAACTCATAAATTCCATATAACAATCACAAACACATACCATAATAAGTTTAAATTGGGAATTAGATGAAAACAAAGTCATTCAACTTATTTAAATAAATAGGAACATGAAATGGTATCAAATTAATTCTATAATTTCATATAGGATAAACAAATAAAGACATTCAAATCATTTAAATAGGTATGAACATGAAATAGATAATAAATTAAACAATTAGTACAGATATATACGTACACAAATACTCATGCATGCATATAATAAATATATATATATATATATATATATATATACATATACACTCTCACGTACATTACATGCATGCATTAAAATAAAAATCATATACCACACTCATTATACATGCATGCATATTATTTAATACATACACACGTACACAAATGCATGCATTATCTCTAATATATATATATACATATATTTATTCATCATGCACACACGTAACCATAATTTTCATCTATAAATACATATATATGTCATATATAAAACATATACACACACACATAGACATCACAACAACTTAGAGAAAACAACGGCATGTCAAAGAAGTGAACGGGGGTTCATCTCTGCCGCGAACGGTCGTTCGGCGTCACAGCAACAAAACCTGCGCTGCATGGGACTGAACGGCTGTTCAGTCCCTTCCTTCTTCATGGCTGAACGGGGGTTCAAGGGTACAGAACCAGCAGCAGCTAACTGAACGGGGGTTCAGTTCTTTTTCTCTCGGCGAGTGAACGGTAGTTCATTGCAGCGCAGCTGCTGTTCCTTCACGTTTTGCAGCAAAAAACAGGGGAAAAGCATGGCTAGAACAGGGGAAATATGTAGGGGAATATATACACTTCATAACCAAGTTATAAAAACTAAGAAAGCACCACAAATCAATAGCATTTCAGTCCCAAAAATGTCACAGCAGCAAGGTTCAAGGAGAGCAGTTTATTTCTTGCATTTTCTTCAAGTTTTCATGAAAGGCAACAATGGTATTTCATGCTATGATCAAGTACAATGAAATATAAGGCAAATATTGAAGTTAGGGAGTTCAAATGATCAATAAACAAGCATCAATTTAGGTCATAAAGCAAGGATTAGCATGGATTCAAGAAATGGAGTCATGACCTAACTATTCATCTTCTTCTTCAAAACTCATGAAAGCATGCTCCAAATTGGGGATGAATAGATCAAAATGACTCATGATGAATGTATATTACAATCATAAACTCACCTTATGGATTGATTGAGGTTTGAAAGAGATTTGAGCTCCAAAATCTCCAAGTAGGGTATGGTGACGGGATTTCTGGAGAGCAGAGGCTTTGGCCTGATTTTTCTTTGTGTGAGGTGTGTGTTTCCATTTAGGGAGATAGAGATCAGATAGTGGGCCTAACTAGGGTTCCATAGCCTCCAACCATGGTTAATTTGGTCAAGATTTGAGGGAGATATGAGGAAAATGGCTAAGTGTGGCAATTTAGCGGCCGTCTCATTTTTCGGTTAAATTTCGGGGGTCCAAATGGTCTTAGAAAAATATGAGGCTAAATTTATTGAACCCGAATTTTCATTACGAGTTCAACGGAGTTGACGGAACTCAATTCCGAGTTCCCGAGCTCAAGATATCACAAACGGAACCAAGGGTGCGCTAATTGCTCATTAGCCCCCGATTTGGATTCCAAGAACAAAATAAATTCGAAACTTATGCAAACGAACCCAAAAACACGAAACAAACATATATTCATAATCATGACACGGATAAATCCAACATATTAAATTTGCACGAGATTTCGGTATCAAATCATATAAGAACGAAGCACGTTTATAACACTCATGAGCAATGCATAAATATATTCAAAGAATTTCATAATATAAAACAAAATTTAAATTCATAATTAAATATAAAACAAAGTGGATGAAATAAAATATCATTAAATCAAAGTGTACACATTTATT
The DNA here is from genome assembly GCA_037501455.1 of Lantana camara. NCBI lineage: Eukaryota > Viridiplantae > Streptophyta > Magnoliopsida > Lamiales > Verbenaceae > Lantana > Lantana camara. The sequence goes on from CM074863.1 coordinate 78,615,652, forward strand.
TAATTACAAATCAAACGCACGATTAATACAATTTAATTTAAAATCAAATGCATGCTTTGATATGGTTTAAAATTAAAATGCATGATTACATATATTCCATTAAATCAATTATATTTAGTATTAATAACATTAAATTATGATAATTAACATTTACTATAAAATTAAATATGCAAATCACTTATCACTAATTAATTCGCGCAAATTGGTAAACACATACGTCATACTATATGACTAAAAAAAAACTGGGGCGTTACAGATTCAAGGCCTATGCTGGGGCTGCACAAGTGACTCATGAAAGTGAATGAGAATCAAGATAGGACCTACACTTGCATTTGCAAGGTGATCTCTTATTGTGTAAGTCATTCATATGCCATGTGGAGTCCTTGGCCAAGGCAGTGGATCAAGACATCAAGAAAAGGGTTTCTTGGATTGAGATCAAATGGATATGAAATGCACTTAGCTTTAAGACCGGATTATTAGGGTTCTGATTATTCCCTTACCCTAGATCTTGGTTGAGAGATAGTAAGTAGGAGGATTGTATCTCACATGAATCAATGACTTAAAGGTTCTGTCGAATCGACACATTCCAATTCAGCTAGGGGTTAAACACCTGTTGCTAGACTATGGTGGTTTAATCTGTGGACTGATTAATTAATTAGTGAATTAATTAATTAGGGTCACTGCTAATTGAATTGAGAACCTAGAGGGTCACACACAACAACTTGGTTACATGAGTTGGGGCTTTGAAATGATTAAACGAGTTAATCGAGCCGAGAGGGTTCCACACATGTGAAACCACACGTGTGGGTCATGTGACTGGACACGTGTCCTTGGGACACATGTGCCACACGTGTATAATTATTTGTACATTAAATAATTAATGTGTTAATTATTTAATAGACTTTTGTTTAATTTTGAATTAAAAGGAAAGTCTTATTTTGGAGGAAAAATAATCTATTTAATTAATTAATTAGATAAATAAGTTATTTATTTATTAATAAATAAAGTACAATAATATCCAAAAGGGTTTGGATATTTTAGCTCTCTTAAAAGTTGATTTGAATTAGAATTCAAAGTCAAAGTTGGAAATTACTTGATGATCAAGTAATAAGAGAGAGGGACCAAATCCTTAGTCCATAAGGACTAGGTTTTCGGCTACCCCTCTCCAATTATATATAGAGGAGCTCGAGCTCCCCTTGAGAGTGATTGGCAATTCTTTTGGTTCATGTGTTGAACACCATCCTTTCTCCAAGATCAAATAAACCCTAGGTTAAGCCCAAACACTAACTAGAGAACTAGCATCCTTACTAGTTAGATTGTAGTCAAGTTGGTGGACTGTTTCTAGAGAGCTTCAAGTTAGAAGTATTTAAAGATTCGAGTTTTACCAAGGAGAGGGGATCATGCAGCAAGAAGAGCGTTCTTGGATGGCTTGAAACACTTCAAGAAAAATTATTGAAAAGTAAGTTTCTAATCTCTACGAATTTGGATACACAATTGCGAGTCCAAGATCCTTTTATTGGAAATTTTTTTAAATTTCCGCTGCTTTCTGATTCCAGTTTTCCAACAAGTGGTATTAGAGCCACCTCGTTAATCGTGTTTCTGATTCGTCTCAATTAAACTGAATTTGGTTGAAATTCTTAGGCTTAGTGCGATTGAGTATTTGTAATTATTTTAGAAAGCCTAAATTACGAAACTGTATTTTTCCTGGAAGTTTATGAAAACTGTTTTGTAAAATTTATTTCGAGAACTGTTTTAGATTTGAAACTGTATAAACTGTTTTTGGATTTCTTGGATTGGTTTTTCTTTTGAACGAAAACACGAAACGAAAAGCCTGGATTACGAACACGCGAAACCCCGCACACGAAGGCATCGCGCGGATGAACCCGCCTGGCCTCGGAGCGCGCATGGGCATCCCACCAGCACCTCTCGCACACCGTGCGGGAGCCTTCCAGGCGTGTCTAGGCACGCCCGCCCACCGATCACCCAGGCTGGGCGAGAATCCCGCAAGGCATGTGGGATCCCTCGCCCAGGCCGCCCGCATGATGGCTAAGAGGGCCGCGCGCAGCAGCGCCGCGTGCGCGCTCTTAATTTATGCACATGGATGGTTTAAATTGGGGTTGGAGCCCTATAGTTGCGTTTTTCAATTGAGGTTGGAGCCTCACTTATGTGCGTACTGTTCTTGATTTAATATGTGGCTTTCCATATTACTGTTTTTAAGGCCGGGGTATGCCCCGTGTATTTGTCTTAGGCCAATATGAAGATTGAGCCTTATTACTTTTCAGTACTTTTTCATTTTTTTGAGAGTAGAATAGGTGGTGAGGTTTTATTTTCATTTTGGAGACAATACACCCATGAGTAAGATGGACCACAATTGAAGTAACAAGGAGGCCATAAGTGAAGACCCCTCAAAATGTTAGGGAGGGGAATCTCAATTGAAAATTTAATAGAGATAGGGCACGTATTTTGTTACAGCTTTCCCTTATGTGATTTAAACTGTTTATGTGGCGTGTATGTTAGAACTTGTGATTGTGGAGTGGCTCCCAAATATCACGCATAAGATAGGTAGAACCCATGATCATCATATGTTAGTATCATGCTAGGACATGTTATCTGCTATGTGCTTGTTTGAAATGCATTTAATTGTACTTGCATTAATCAAGACTAATAAAATTGGATAACATATATGTTGGTGAGATCGAACCGGACAACTCTCCGGTTGATTCGAAAATTCCCATTAAATATTAAGCTAATTTCGAATAATAGGTGTTTAAAATTCCCATTAAATATTAACCGTTAGTACCTTTGTGCACAAAATGGGGGTAACGGCCGGTAGTGGCTCCCCTGAGCCACTGATTTGACTAACTGCCATGTAACATCCCGCTTGTCCGATTTATAAGGTACGCCACGTTTCAACCTTTTTATGTGTTTAATTATGTGATTTTGTATTTTTCGTGGCCCTATTTTAAACTCTTTTAGAGTTTAGGGGCCTGTTTGTAATTTTCTCTTTTTAGGGGTTTTCCGGTCATTTCTCGTTCCGTCCAGAGTTCGACCCTTTTGACCCCTGCTTCGCGTTCGGGGCATCAAGGCGAGTCCGTAGACTCTAAGTTCGCCCCATTCTGACTTCGTTAGCCCGCTCTTCCGACCATTTTTGCGTACGAGGACCCGAGATATAATACCCCGGATCCTCGTAGTTCATGCCAGAGCACGCTCAGCTCTTTCTCTCTCTCCCTCCAGCGATCCGATTACTGTTCACACACACCGAAGGTGTGTTTTCATGCACAACTCCAACTCGCTCATTTCTCGACGGATTTCGACGAACCAATAGTCCATTTCGACGAGCTCGACGACACGGTCACAACCGTACCAAGATCTTGACCAAACGACAACCGACGGCGGAGATATCGCCGATTTTCAGTCGTACGCGGAGAGTGGTGGCGGACCTCGGCTTCGCCGCCCATTCGCGGCGGTCTCGGGTGGACTTTCGGCGACACATGCCCCTAACCCAGAAAGAAGACCTCCCGACTCAGCCTGGGACGTTGGCGCCGTGGCCATCCGGGCCGCGACGGCGCCGCACGCGCCGCCTGAAGCTCACGGCGGCGGTGGCGGTTACTGTAGCGGCAAGTTTCGCCGCCTTCCGACGGCGTTTTCCGACAGGGCTTAGTGGTTTCCGAGGTTTTCGACCCTCCCGAGTTCATTTCCGGCCTCAGATTGGAGCGAATCGCGGCGGAAGTGGTGGTTTTGGCGTGGCAGTGGTGGCGCGACTTTCGGCGGCGGTTTAAAGCTTTTCCGGCAATCTTTTGGCGACGGTTCCTTCTGAGAAGTTGTCTAACATGACGAGATCGAGTTGTTCGTGTAGGTGGCGGCCCAAGAACCGGCCGGTGGTGGCGGACCGGCTCTGGACCGGCGGTCCGGCTTTCCGGTAACTTTTTCGGCTTCTGACTATGGGGCTTTCGAAGGATTCGTTACGAGCTTTCCAACGGTATGTTCGGATTTTGTTTTCATTTAGCGGTTTGCATTTAATTTCAGTTTTCATACTAGGATTTCAGTTCGGTTTTTCGTCAACGAAATTCGGTGTGTTTGGTAATTGCTGAAATTGGTTGAGGGCTTTTGTCAAGCAGTCCGAGGGGATCCGGGGAATTTTCCGACCACCAGAGGTGGTGGTCCGGCGGCTGTACGTGGCGGTTCGGCTGGTTCCGGTGGCGGCGTTCTGACGCCCTTGGGGACAGCAAGTTCCTCTCGTCGTGGTGAGTCTAACGACACTTTCCGTTCGTCAATCGGATGTCCGGTTGATTTTATATGAATTTTTGAAGTTGTTGTATTTATTTTCGTTAATTATTTTAATTGTGAATTTCTATCTTGTATGAACTATAAATTGGAATTATGAGTTGTATGATACTTGGAAATATGTTATGATGTATGAAAGTTTGATTCGTGATTTATTGAATTTAATTATCTCGTTTTATGCCTACTTGCTTGAGAATGTTTTATTTAAGGGGTGTTAGTGTAATATTTGAAAACTAATTTGATAATGGGATTATATGAAACTTGAGAAAAAAATTATGAAATGATATGTTATATTTAATTTTGAATGAATCGATCAAGTATGCTATTTGTTGGAATAATAAAGATTATGCATTATGTATTTAATTATCAAATTTTCTATATGATCAATGTTTTAAACTTCGCGAGACTTGGAGCATGATAGGATTAAATTATTATGCCTCGAATCATATTCCCTATGTGATGATATGAATTCTATAAGTTATGCATCCTCTAAGGTGTGAAATTATTGTGATTCGATATGAATGACTTAATTTGGATAAATGTGAACTATATGTCGCATCATTTGTATTTGTGAGCATGGCCGTGCGCCGTTGTGGTTGTGATTTGAGTCTGAGTCTTGTGTTCTGTGTGTTCAGTCGATCAGGGTTCCTTCAGGGAGTGTCTGTCAGCTGTTTGGGTTCCAGTGGGACTTCTTGGCTTGTGTTTTCCGTTCTCGTCGGTGTAAGGTGAGGTTTTCTTTGTTTTTAGTTATATCGACCTACAACCTTATCTGTGTTTTGGGCCCTGCATGCGACTATGTATATATATATGTATTTAAATATGTGCTCGATACGTATTTTGTGGGATTTGTCCCATTTGTTCTGAGGTTTTTGAAAAACGCTTTGTATAAATATATAAGCTATTTTGCCTTTGTTTGAAAAGTTTAGCTTTGTGCAAGTGTGTGTGTGTGAGCGAGGTTTGGCTTTGAAAGATAAGCTTGGGGATAAGTATGTGTGATTTTCGTGATCTGTTTGGGCCCCGGAGTTGTGTGGTTCGGGAGACCCGGGACGACCATCGGGGTCGCCGGTTGCAACCCCAAGACGCTTCTCCACCAACGGGAGACTTAGTTCTCCTATGCCGACGGAGCGCATTTTGTTTGGCCGTCGAAGGAACCGGGCGGGATCCTCCGGTTCACAAGTTTCGTTCTGTGGAGGGTTGAGAGGGGCACCTCTCTTCCCCAATAGTGTAAAGGTGGGATTGTTTTATGAGTTTTGCTTTGTTATAAAGTAAGTGTGTGAGAACTCGTTCTCGCCGAGTTAGTTACGTTTCATATATGGTTATGAAACGGGAGTGGCTTTCTAACTTTGAAAACTTGGTTGATTTTGGCCTTTGGCCTTAAATTTCTTTCTTTATATATCTATTACCACGGGTTAAAACGTTTTAGAATGCAAAAACCACGCCCGGTTCATGAACCCCTTCAGCTTTGAATATGCTTTGCTCTTATGTATATGTACGGGTGCGTATGTTAGCCCCCTCACCAGTCGTTAGGACTGACCCCTCTTCGTTGTTTCCTTTTTCCCCTTTTCTTTGGTTGAGTTGCAGGTTGCTTTTAGAGTTCGTTGTTGCTAGGCGGTTGAGTCGAGTCTTTCGTTTTGTCCAAGTTGGGTTTGGTTTTCGCATTTATATATGTCTTGCATACATTTGAATTCGTTATACGTTTTAATTTGTATAAGTTTAATTCATTCGTTATGATATGATATTCGGGACAGGTTAGGACAGATTCTAAATTAGTTGAACCCGTTTTGTTGTATGATGTTCGGGACAGGTTAGGATAAATTCTGAATTAGTTGAACCCCGTTTTGTTGTATGATATTCGGGACAGGTTAAGACAGGTTTCCTTAACTAGCTGAACCCGTTTAGCTGATGTTAATTTATTTTTCTGGGATGTAGTGAATAAGTTTCTTGTTTGAAGTTTTTTTTTAATTCGTATTTTGTACCGCTTTCGCATTCGGATTTTGTATATTTTCACTTGTACAGGGTTTAGGTACCGCCTAGCTTAGGTTGGATTTTTGGTTGGTCGCCCGTTCGCCATGGCTTGATGCGTGGACGGAGTTCCCATTTCGTTTCACTTGTTGGGCTATGGTGCGGGGGATGTGGTGGCCCACCGCTTGGGGTGTTACATCTGGAGTGGTATCAGAGCTACCAGGTTCAGAACCGGTGCTCTGGGTCGTGTTGTGTTGAGTATAGGTCACACGGCTTAGGAACTAATTGTCAATGTGCGCATTACATCGAATTTGATTGAAATTTCTTAACTTATGTGTTTTAAATTCTTGTAACTGTGTGCTGCATCTGCATTACTACGTGCTCTTATTTACTATCATTACTTGACATATCCATGTACTAACCAACATGCATAGATATTTGTCCAATTTGTGAATTGCAGGGGCGTTGGGAATTTCGGGAATTAAAGTCAATTTTAATTTTTCGGGAAAAGTAATATTATTATTTTTGAAATAATAATTTTATAAAATTGTTAATTTTTGAATTAACTTGAATTTTATCAGATTCGAGCTTTTGATTTTGAAATTATTCTTGAACAAGGAATTGTTTTCAGATTACATTGAGTTAGTCGAACTTAAAGTTAAAGGAATTTTAAATTTATTGGTAAATTTAAATTCTTTCAATTTTAGAATATTAGGTGATCATGGGTTAGTCTTGTGGATGTTTTAATTTATGCACATAGATGATTTAAATTGGGGTTGGAGCACCATAATTGCGTTTTTCAATTGGGGTCGGTGCCCCACTTATGTGCGTACTGTAATGTGTTTATTATGTGGCTTTCCATATTACTGTTTTTGAGGCCGGGGTATGCCCCGTATATTTGTCTATGGCCAATATGAAGATTGAGCCATATTATTTTATGCAAAGAGTGTAGATTTTAGAAAGTGAGGTTTTTATTTTACTTGGGAGATTTGCACCCATGGATTAAGATGGATCCACACAATAAAGTAACAAGGAGGCCATAAAGTGAAGACCCCTCAAAATGTTAGGAGGGTTTCTATTATTGTAATAGATAGGGCATCATTTTATTTCCAATTCCCTTATGTGATTTAAACTGTTTTATGTGGCATGTATGTTAGAACTTGTGGTTGTGGAGTGGCTCCCACATATCACGCATAAGATAGGAAAACCCATGATCATCTCATATTAGTATCATGCTAGGACATGTTATCTGCTAATTGCTTGTGTGTAATGCATTTATGTGAAACTGCATTAAACAAGACTAATTAAAATGGATAATTGTACATAATGGTGAGGTCAAAACTGGATAACTCTCCGGTATTCGAAAATCCCATAAATATTAAGCAATTTCGAAAATAGGTATTTTGTATAAAGTGAGAACTTTAAATAAAATTCCTAGTATTCCATCAATAGGATTTAAGTTTATCAGGGGAGCTAGTTGCTGGCCATGAGTCGTGGGGTTACTATGTGAAACCTATTAGTTCTTAGTTTCCTGATTGAACACCAAAATGTTCAATATTTCGGTGGTTATTTTAGAATGGACGATGGCCGCGAGTCGTGGGTCGTTCCGGCCTAAGTTTAATCGTGATCTTATGATTGATGGGTCCTGCTTAACGTCTAAGTAAATATGGATGTCGCACGAGTCGTAGGTTCATATTGAAAGATGGGTGATGCAAAAATATTAATAAGAGTTCCATAGAGATAGAATTGGCAAGTTGTACCTACCGGAAGCTTTATTGAGGATAGCCGCGAGACGTGGGTCCAAAATATAGTGCTTAGGATCTTAGTGCCCACTAGGAAAACAAGTTTCCTCTTAGATCGTTGGGATTTTAAGATCTTCTAAAAACAGTGGGAGCTACATATGAATAAAAGACCTAAATCCTATGTATTACGTTATTATTCTACATGCTCACATTTTCTCTGTTTAGCATTTAGGTTGTAGTTCTGTGATTCTCTACAATATGAAATACAAACCCATTCGTATCCATCCTTAAGTCAAAAGAGTTGACTAAGTCCTAACTAACTCTAATTGGCTTCGGACCCTAAAATTCGTTTTAGATTCCGAATAGAGAAAGGTGTTCTCTAAACGGCGAAATTTTCAATTGTGAAAATTCGACCCGGCCCAAAAGAGAAGCAATCTGAGGTGAATGGAATTTTCCAAACCACTTAAAAGCAATTGAACCACCTCATAAAAATGTTACAAGGTATAACATTATGAAATTATTCAATATTCCAAATGAGGAAACAAGTGCACACGAACAAAGTCTAAAGATCTTATTTGAAGATCTTGTTGTCTCGATCATCAACTGAGAAAAGAGTTCTTAATGCATTGATTACTTACATTTCTTCCACCATCATTTAAACCTTTTAATACTCAATCAAAATGATGGCATTGTAGCATAGTTAATCATTTGATTGATCATGGTTGAGAGCATCCTTAAGAAGGAATAAAAGGTTATGTGTAACAGCCCGAAACAAGGGCAAGTTGGAAATTACGAAAATACCCCTACAACCCTAGAATTTTCCTACATTCCCAAAAGTACTCTTACTATCCAATATTGTGACCAAAAGAATCCTCACATTATTTCGAGGATCTTGACACTCTCCCTGAACCATAATTCCCATCCTAACTCTAGTAGTATCAAAAATCGGAAAAACCCTAGCTTATAGTTCGGTTGTAAATAACTCTTTACTCATCTACCTTTCGATATTCAATATTATAACCAAAACGATCCTTGAATTATTTTGTGAATTTTCATGCATTTATCAAAACTTGATTCCAACCATAGCATATTTTATATATATTTTCCTTTTTAAAAATTTTCATTTTATTTTAAACAATTAGCTTTCATTCAATATTCGAAATTTTACTCAAAATGTTTCTTGAATTTTTCTCTAAAATATGATAATTTTTACAACCTTTAACCTTCGTCATAGCTTCGTTTATATAATTTTCTTATGATTTTCATCATCTTTAATATTCATAATTTATAAACGAAAACTCTAAATATTCCACATTTATAATCAAAACGAAGCTTATTTTTCACTCGTTCTTTCATTAATTTACTACTTCAAGGTTTCACCTCTGGACTCTTGAATAAATTTTATACCATTTGATATTTATTTTTATTCAACATAAACCTTCTAGAAAGTTTAAATAAATGGACATATTTTCCCCACATTTCCTATCTAATTACCAAGCATATGTCTAAAATATAATTCATCCACATTACCTAAGTAGCAACCAAGCATTTGTCTAGGATATGAAGCTTCCATGTCTCCCCTAAACTCTTAGAAATTGCAAGGTAAGCCCCTAAATCCCAAGTATAAATACCCCTCCAAGCTCATTTCCAAAACTACACCAAAATCACTCACTTTCTCTCCCTAGTTCGGCCACTCCTCTCTTCTCTAAGGTATGAGTCTTTTTCTTTTATTATTTTATGCTTTATATTATGTTCTTAGATTGATAGTAATAGTAACATGCTTAGATTTAATTAAATTATGCTTTAGGAATTTTATTTTATGAAATATATGCTATTTATGCTAGTTTAGGAAAAATGTGATAACATATATGCATTTTATTTAATTAAATGCATGAATTATGATATGATATAGTATATTCATATGTTTAAGTATTCATGATCTTGTTTGATTAAATTCATGTCAAGAATAATTTATTTAGAATTATTTTTCATAGAGAATTAATATATTTTGTTATATTAAGCTTCAAATTCTATGTTATAAATATGAATATGATCAAGTGTGTTACATATCTTCTTTGAATTTTCAAATAGGCTCAAGAACGTGTTCATGTTGTTCTTGAACAATTTTAAGTGCACGTGTGATAGTGTGTGTGTTCGATTTTGTGTTATAAGGTGTTTAATTCATAAGAAATTGAATAGTAAATGTTTTCAATAGTAACTTTGACTTTTGGGTCAACATTTATTATGATAATTTCGAAAATATTATTAAAATAATTATAAAATTAGTTTTGGAATTTTTAAATAAGGATTTTATCCGAATTTTCCAAAAATCGGTAAATTGTGAATTATTTTCAAAATATAACCTACATTGTCAAATTAAATTCTAAATTTCATGTTTAATGTTATAATTAAGATTATAATGTGATTAATAAATATTTAAGTGGTTAAAGAATTCATGAAACCTGATTAATTACTTAATTTCCCTTAAACAAGTTAAAATTAGAGTCTACCGGGAATTCTCTAACACGATATAGTTTATGTGTTTGCTTGATGTAATCCTTCTATGCATGAACATTATGTGTTTTATGTGCTTATTTAATTAAAATAAGGAACCTAGTTCTAAGCCCATAGTAGTTAATACTTTCAGGCGCACTGGAATCCACATTACAATGTCTGACTACCAGTATAGGTGAGGGTTAAACTATTTTCAACTAGAATCATGCCTATATATACGTATCTATATCAAAACTATCTTCAAACCTACCTACTATTTATGAATTACTACCTTATATACGTATTACCGTATTACAATTTCCCCTTTAAGGGAAAATACTTTCATGTTCATGTTACAGTATCCCTTTCAAAGGGAAAATACGTTCATGCCGGAATCAACGTTTTACTAAGATATTAAATATTTCAAGTCCACTTTATCAAAACATTGATTCCGGGTTATGCAAGCAAAATATTGTTCTTGATTCATGTCATGGGCCCCGGCTATATCCGTAGCAAGCAATTACCCGAAAGGTATCGGGCCGAGGGTATTGTTGGTGTTGCGGACTGCCACCACCTCTTGGTAGTGGTTTAACTGGAGGTTAGTTACTCCACGCTAAGGGATGAGGGAGAGATAGCTGCCTCCCGAATCGTGTTCGTGGTCTCTAGGGTTTGATTCCCTATTGACATCAAGGAGTAGTGGAGATAGTATTCTTGGTTTTATTGAAGTATCGGAGCCTGATCAGCCCGATACTATTTTACCAATTATTTAAGGAGTTATGGATGGAGAGGCCTAGCTTGCGGGCATTAATGTTCTTGTTAAAAACGGTTCATATTTCTACAAATACTCCCAACTACCCCTATCCCTGTTTTACAATTATTATGAACCGTTTCCTATTTGTTATATCCTATTGTTAATATTTCAGATCAAGATCTTCTTGATCATATATATACATATATCAATAAGTTATTATACCTCCCTTCACTTAGTCACTTTGACTAACCCTCTCGCCTATTTTAAAATGCATGATTTCAGGAATCAATGAACGACAACTAGAGGTATCTTGAAGCACTACAACCGTAGGTTGGATCCGATCCTAAGAGTACATTGTCTTGAGCCTACTCTCTGTAGAAACAAACCATCTCATACTTTGTCCTTACATGTCAACCTGTTGTACTCTTTTGCGAACTACTTTGATCAATAATGATAATCCTTGCTCATTATACGTTATCCTCCCCGTTCATTGATAAATTTGAATCTCTTTATCTTCCGCTGCACTGTGACATATACTCCATTCATATATTATCCTGACCGTTCGCCGTTGTATTTCCTGAATGTTGGGTCAAACCTCCACTCAGGGAGTATTGTGGTGCGGGGTTGTAGTGTTGGGGAGGCGCTACATTATGATTGGTTAATTCTTCTTCCAAACCCACTAGGTTAAAGGCTTGAAGGCCTAAAGAAGAAGAAACCCTTAAGTGCACAGTAGAGGGGAATGTAATGGAGCACGCCCAAAAGATAATAGAGATCAGATAAGGACGTTTGCTTCTATAATAGCAAACTAAGGACTTTAAAAGGGAACTGCAAGGAGTATGGGTACTCTAATTTGTAATCTCGTTTAGTAATTCTACTAGGAATAGAATTCACAAGTCTTGAGTTGATTCTGCATAATCCGTTGTGCAAAGACTCAGAGCACTAATGTTCTGAACATACAACTAGATAACGAAAGTAAGTGAGATGACAAAGTTTCAAATTGCTTTTGACACGTTAAGACGAAAGGATTAGTGAGTTAGACATCTTAGGATCATTCTACGAAAATGAACCTAGAAAGTTGACTTTCCTGTGAATATGATAAAGGAAACGTTCCCAAAACCTCGTTTATGACAAACGTGGAAACGTGCCGAAACACTTAGTGGATTTTAATCCACATTGACGTTTTGTCTATTGCTCAGTGTAAGCACTAGAAACAATCATTAGTTTAATCATTATGAATGACTGTACTTGATGAAGTACAAATTCGAAACTTATATAAATTCTTAGAATTTCAAAAGGAGGTTAGGAACAAAAGGAGTCATAAGTTATAAGCAACTCGATCTGATCGAGATGACGAATACCTCAGAGACTAATTTCTTTGTCATCTTAGAGATAATAGGATTATCTCTCAATAAACAAGTTCGAGAACACCTTAGTGTTTCTGAATGAAAGAACAAAACCTTATAGGATATGGTTAGTGTTGGGAAAACATAAAGGTGTTTAACCCCCTAGCTGAATTGGAATGTAGGAGGATATAAGTCCATAGATTAAACGACCATAGTCTAGCAACAGGTGTTTAACCCCTAGCTGAATTGGAATGTCTCGATTCGACAGAACCTTTAAGTCATTGATTCATGTGAGATACAATCCTCCTACTTACTATCTCTCAACCAAGATCTAGTGTAAGGGAATAATCAGAACCTTAATAATCTGGTCTTAAAGCTAAGTGCATTTCATATCCATTTGATCTCAATCCAAGAAACCTTTTTCTTGATGTCTTGATCTACTGCCTTGGCCAAGGACTCCATATGGCATATGAATGACTTACACAATAAGAGATCACCTTTGCAAACGTAAGTGTAGGTCCTTTCTTGATTCTCATTCACTTTCATGAGTCACTTGTGCAGCCCCAGCATAAGCCTTGAATCAGTTGTCTAAGGCGACACCCTTTATAGCTTATACCTAAGACTACAGAGTTAACTCATAAAGTGACTTGGAACCTCAAGTCTAAGGATCAATTAATCACATCAATGACTCGTGAGATATTTCCTAATCTGGAAGTTTCCATTTCCTGAAATAGAAACTTCCTTTCCCATTTAGGAATCTTCTCACACGGGGTACCTCAGTGAACTTACTTATGAAAGTCAGCACCCTCATGTATCACTCACGTATCAACTATACACTTTGCACCTCCATGAAACAAGGTGGTCCTTCTTAAGGGCGTGATCCCACAAGAAAGCCTTAGAGGAGTCAGGTTGACACTCCCACTGTCTGTAGGACTCATCGGCTTGGAGTATTTTACTAATCATGACTTATGTGATATAGGGCTCGTTTCATGAACCATTTCACCTAAATGGTAGAGTCTTAAAGTCATCTGGATTAAGGGGAGTTTTCATACATGCACAGCTAAAGTAAACACATACCAAACAAGAGCATATAGAGAAGTGTTGCCTTAATTCGTTAATTTATTCAAAGATTGTCTATGATCACAATAAGGAAAAGTACAAAGCGAATATTCAATCGGCTTTCTAGGGCACTATTCCTAACTCTAGCACCCTAACCCCAGAGCACTACATCCCCCGCACTATAGTCTCGATCCACGTATGAAATGGACAGTTCATACATAAAACAAAACTACAGCGAATGGGTGACAATAAAAAGAAATGACGAGCTAGGCGGAACACTCTCCCCAACAAAATCAAAGCAAACACGATAATGAAAGCGGAAGCAATAAACTTATTCATACATATAGGTACCATATTTACCGAATAGATATATAATAGGTACCAAACTTAACTATCAATACATTATCATCTCTTAATAATCTATACATGCTTAATTCTCCAAAATGTGATATCAACATCATAACATGATAGGTGGCAAAAAAATATACATGATGGTACATTGCTAGACATGTGACAATGCAATACTCGACCGGACACCCGCCTAGCATGACCAAGCGCTCAAGTACCTGAAAAGTGAAGTATCAGTCTACTGAAGACTGAGTGAGGGGCAATAAATATATACAACACACATCACATGCAAGTTGCCTCGGGTGAAGACTTTGGAAGTGAAATAGATAAATAGTTCAAGAAAACTTATTCTTTGCCCGATATTACAACTAATCAGTTTAACCGTTTAACTTGATCATTTCATGAACATGTGACCCCGGCGAGTAGGGGCGATTCTCCAACCTTTACACCAAACGTGACCATACGTGCTGTTTTTTTTTTTTCATTTCAATACATGATCATGCAATTCCATTTAGTGCTCACATAGACAATTTCATGCTTGGAGACATGCAATAACCCGAGGATAACCCGACATGCCGGATTAATCCCAAGTCTCCTTCTTCCTCCGGGTGATAGTGAGTTTGCAAGGCTCAACTATCCACGACATGGTGTGTGTAGGGGACATGACCCCCTAGACACGGAACTCCTTCCACCACTAATCTCCTAGTGGCTTCGGGGGTGATCCCAACAATGTGAGGATAATTCAGGAGTTACCCGTCAGCCCTTGCTTTCCCGGTTGGCTCAAGAATTACCCTCGGGCCCACGTGCAATCATGTACTCGCCAAACTTGCTTGAAAATCATGACAATCATTACTTTCTTGCTTGAAATATTTATAACTTTGAAAACGTTTATAATTATAATATGTTTTGGCCAAAAATAACACATAAGGGTTATAGGGTTGGATTTACTTAAAACAAAACCTCACCTTTTCTTACAAAAATATGACAAGGATATATTCTACTGAGCCTGCTCCTCGTCCACAACCTCGTGACCTGTGCAAACACGACGTGTATACGTGAGACATGACCTAAAATGGACCAAATAAGACGAATGGTGGAAATGTATCGAGATGACGAGGAAAATGCAATGTGGCATGATAACATGTTGTTTCAATACATGTTAGCACATATAATAGCAATTCGGGGTCAAATAAGTCATCGGATCGAGGGGCTAAAAACGTAATTTTATGTAGAAACTTTTGTTCTGCATTCCAGGTGGGAACGGCCATTCCGGACCCCTTTGAAAAATGGGAACGGTCGTTCCCATGAATTCCCATAACGCGCCAACGACTTCCCTTTCAAAAATGCGCCTTAGCTGGGAACGGCCCTTCCGGCACCAAGGCCAAAATGGGAACGACCGTTCCCATGGTCGGCCGCCTATTTTTAGTTTAAAAGAGGGGAACGCCCGTTCCCACAATGCCTTGAGGCTGGGAACGGCCGTTCCCTGTTTCTGCAACTTACAGAACAGAGCAAAAACAGGGGATGCTTACGGGAATGCATAACAACAACAACAAAACTCCAATTTTGATCAACAAAGGTGTTAATTTCTGGAAATATGATGCATCAACATTCAAAAGATGACAATATAACACTTAACCACTAAAACTATGCAATATCCTCAAGGTTTCCAAGATTTCTAGCTCACGATCATCTTGATCACTCAAGCTCAAATTCTCAACAAAATCATGCACAAATCATGCCATAATTCAATATAAGATCACATAATCATGCTTCCATCTACCAATAATCCATCTAGCATATCAAACTCAAACCCTAGCTCCTTCAAATATAATCAAGAACCATGAATTCATGCAACTCTCACCTTTGAAGTTCAAGAAATGAAGAAAATAGATGAAGATGATGCTCAAGCTTCAATTCTAGCAATATATCTTGAAGATTCTTGATGAAAAGAATGAAAAATCTCTTCCTTATTTTTTTCCTTGAAGAAACCGAAAGCAAGAAGGTGGAGGTGTTGGGAGATTTGATGATAATTGATCAAAGAAGATCATGGAATGCTTAGTACGTGATTCACCAACATTGATTTTTGTGAATTATGCTAATTGCCAATTAATCCCCCAAAGATTCAAGTTATGCAATGAAGTATATGAGGTTTTGAAAAGTGATCAATTAAGTCCTTAAAGGATTAGGCAATTAAGTCCCTAGAATTTTAAGAATTATCTAACTAGGGACAATTTGGTAATTTGGAATCACCCTCGATTGATGTTTCATGAAATAAATATTTTCCGTGCCATGAAATAATATTTTCAATGATATGAAATCAAATAATTCACATAAAGGATGTTTCATGAATTTTATAAAATGTGAAATGCCACGTAAGAATATTGTGAAATTAAAGAATTAAAATAAATCCTACGCTCAAAACGCACACGTGGCGTGCTTACCTGTTCTTCCGAAAACCGGGGCGTTAAAACTCTCCCCCCCCCCCTTAAAAGAATCTGGTCCCCAAATTCTCTAGTCTTGAGTGAACAACTCCGGGTGGAACCGTTTCATTTTATCTTCTGTTTCCCACGTAGCTTCCTCGGTCTTGTCACTTCTCCACAAAACTTTAACCATGGGAATTCTCCGGTTTCTCAACTCTTGAAATTTCCGATCCAAGATTTTAACCGGCCTCTGAACAAATGTTAAATTCGGTTGCAGCTCAACTTCTTCCACGGGGAGAATCATAGTCTCATCGGGGTAATATTTCCTTAATTGAGATACGTGGAATACGTTGTGAATCCCCGTAAGACTCGGTGGTAGGTCCAGTCGGTAGGCTACCTCGCCTATTCTTTCAAGAATCTCGAACGGACCTAAGTAGCGAGGATTAAGTTTTCCTCCTTTCCCGATCCGGGTGAAACCTTTCCTTGGTGACACCTTCAGGAATACCCGGTCACCAACTTCGAATTCTAGATCTCTTCGGCGCTTGTCGGCATAGCTCTTTTTCCTATCTTGCATGGCTTTCATCCGTTGTTGAATCATTTGCACTTTCTCAATCATAGCTTGAACGACTTTGGAAGGCCTTTCGAATCTTTCACCTTTCTTCACCCCTTCCTGTTTCGACCATTTCCACTCTTCCAAGTCGAAGAACAACGGAGATCGACACTTTCTTCCATAGAGAAGTTCGTAAGGAGCCATCCCGATCGAAGCCTGAAAGCTGTTATTATAAGCAAATTCGATCAAAGGAAGCTGCTCTGCCCATGAATTCTGAAAATCAATCGTGCAAGCCCGAAGAAGATCTTCCAAATATCTAATTAATCTTTCTGTTTGGCCGTCTGTTTGCGGGTGAAATGCTGTACTGAACTTAAGTTTCGTTCCCAAAACGGCCTGTAACGCCCCGACTTTTCGGACGTAAAGGTACGACCTATGTGTTTACCAATTTGCGCGAATTAATTGTTTTTACGTGTTTTATAATTAATTTTATTATAAATTGTTATTATTTTATTTTATTATATTTTATTTTAATTTATTATTAATTCTAAAATATTTCGTATTATATATATATATATATATATATATATATATATATATATATATTTCAATTATTGCTAATTTAATTATTAATGTTAATTATGTTAGTAATTTAATGATTATGCTAATTAAATGTTATGTTAATTAATCATGCTTTAATTAATTAATTACGTGACTTTATCTTATGTTTATAAATTAATTTGATTCATTTATTTAAAATTTTTATGCATGGAATTTATAATATATGCATGAATTGCATGAAATGTGCATGTTGTTCATTTTGTGCATCGTTCTTATATGAAATGATATCGAAATGCCATGAATTCGTAGTATGTCGTAAATATATGTGTTATGAACATGCTAATATGCTCGGTTTATGTTTTTGAATTTATTTGACTTGTTAACGGTTTTAATTTGAATTGTGGAACCAAATCGGGGGCTAACGAGCACTTAGCGTACCCTTGGTTCCGAATTTTATATCTTGAGCTCGGGAACTCGGATTCGAGTTCCGTCAACTCCGCTGAACTCGTAACGAAAATTCAAGTTTAGTAAACTTAGCCTTATATTTTTCCTAAGTCATTTGAACCTCCGAAATTCAACCGAAAAACGAAACGGAGACTAAACTGACCTTGCTGTACAAAAATAGCCATATCTCATCCAAACTTTAACCAAATTAACCATGGTTTGATTCTATTGAACCCTAACTCAACCCCCTAACCGGATATGTCATGCCCTAACTAAACCAATCCTCACACAATCCCCAAAACTCAGCTAAAGTCACTGGAATTTCTGGCAGCCCCGTAACCCTTCATTCCATAGAGATTTTGGAGCTCAAATCTCATCCAAACTTCTTCCAATCAACAAGGTAAGCTTAGGGTTGTAATATATGTTCATTTCTGATCATTTTCATCCTTTTATTCACAAATTTGAGCATGGATTCGTGGATTTCTGGACTGCATCCGAAAATAGAGAGTTTTGGGCAAATTTTTGATCTCATTCGATTCTTAATGGTTTTGATTGATTCCAAGCTTGAGAATGATTATTTTGACATCCTCATATCATTTATGATCATTGATTTCTTGGTGGTTGAGATATTGATGAGATATCAATTATGACACTTTGAGAAAATTTCCATAAATGTCACGTATGCTTCCTTTTCTTGATTGAGCATATTTGGAACTGATATATATGTTGAAATGGTGTTGCTTGACTGAGTATTTGTTGTTCTAAACTGATATGAATAGGTGGAGATGAAGAGAATCGTTCATACCCTGTTTTTCGCGTTTGGTTGCCCTGTTTTTCAACTGATTTTCTGCTGTCATCATGCCGTGAATCCTCTTTGCTTTTGCTGTCCATTTTCATGGCTTCTTGGTGTGTGTTTTAGCTGAGTTCTTGCAGCACTTCATGCTTAGTTTTGCTGCCTTTCTTGCTTGCATTTCTTGCGTGAGTTGCTGCCTTTTTCTGCTGCGTTTTCTGTCAAAAACAGGGGACGCTACTGCTGCGCGACACGGGGGTGTCGTTCTTGCCTTTCCAGCATGGAACGGGGGTGCAGTTTGGCCTGAGGTTGCTGTACCGAGACACGGGGGTATCTCGGTTTGGGCTTGGGAGGTGACACGGGGGTGTCACCCCGTTTTTTTTTTCCTGAACTGTTGCCTACATTTTACTTCTGTTGTTGCATGCATGCTTGAATAGGCTGCTGTGTATTATATATTTGTGTGCTGTGTGTGTGCGTTGCATGCATGGGTGTGGTGTGTGTGTGCATGGCTTGTGTGTGTATTTGCATGCATGGGTGAGTATTTATATATGTAGTATATATATGTTAAATTCATGCATGTAATATATATATAAATATATGCATGAGTACATGTATACATATATATATATTATATATATACATATGTTATTATATATTATTATATACTTATTATATTATATATATTTATTATATATTTTAAATATTATTTGATTTAATTCAATTTTTGAAATTAATTGATGTCTATTTCGCGTATTTAAATTACCGACTATTGTTTGAACATTTTATTTATTTTATTCCTAATTGTGAATATGAATATTACTTGCTATGATTATTAAATGGAATTTTAGATTAATTGATATGCATTATGAATGTTATGAATTTATGAATTTATGAAATTGAATGAAATATATGAACGAATGATCTGATTATATGTTTTAAATTCCTTAATAGTGCACATGAACATTTTCATGATATAATATGATCATTTATGCATTCATGTCATATTCACTTCATTGCCGAGCGTCATATGTGGTCATTGAGTCTCATACCTTTTCTTTTGCACAGATTCGGGTTTGGTCGGAGACGAGGGCGAGCATTGAGACGCTTGTGCCTTTCTTTTGCTTTGAAAAGGTGGGTTTTTCTTCTAATAGTTAAAGTGACCGATATATCCCTTATGTGAAAGGTTTTAAGCCAAAATAGTATATTTATATATATCGTGTCATTTTGGGTAAATGATTTCAAACGTATGACCCCTTTTATTTATGAAACCCTACCTTATGTTTGGCGAGACACATTTATGATTTATGATTGAACGGGCCCCGGGACTTAGTATATGTGGCTAACTGAGGAAGCAAGGGCTGACGGGGATCCCATATACTAGTCCCAATCAACTACGGTGATACCGGCCCTCGCTAGGAGGTTTAGCGAGGAATGGGAGCTGAGTGCCCTTGGGGGATTCATGTATCCCCATTGGCCTATGTATGAACCGGTGGCCGGGTCTTGCAAGCCCGTCCACCACCCGGAGGAAGAAGGTGTATATGAATGATTATGATCATGTTATGTATGAGCACAAAAGATATATGTATGATAATGAATGATTGAATAATTGATTATGAATACACAAGGTGTTGGTTGGAGATTGTGCACGCCCACTCGCCGGGCCATAAACCCTTATGAACAATTATGAATGAATATGAACGTCGTAATCCCGTTGATGTTTTCTTTTGTTTTAACCACTTGGGAAATTCTTATCAAACTTCACACGGGATTAGGGCTTGCATGTATGTGTTTAATTTATGCAATATTATATCTTATGCCCCATTTTATGCCCACCAGTCTCTTTTAGACTGAACCCGGTTGTTTTCAGTTGTTTTGTGCAGGTATAGGAGTGCTAGGTGGGAATACAAGTCGTCTAGGTCTTGCATTTATGTTTAGCACTTCTTTTCAGTCTCATATGTTCATACTCTTATTGCTACTTTGTTTATGATCATAGTATAGCTTGGAGCGTCATGATTTGTAGGCCGTGAGTGCCGTTGAATATTCGAATGCTTTTGTATATCTATTTTTGGAGCTTGGTGGCTCATTGTATATATTATATGTCGTTCTTGCTTCCGCTTTTTATTTTAACTCTGATTTTACATTATCTTGAGTTGAATGGTTTAAGGGTTAGTCCCGCCTAGCATAGCGTGTGTGTTGTGTCCCCGTTCGCCGTGGATTTGGCACGTGTATGGACTTCCATTTCATATACGGGTCGGGTCTCGGTGCGGGGGATGTGGTACCTTACGCTCGGGTGCTACACGGCCTGTAACTCCTGCCACAACTTGGATGTAAACCTCGGGTCTCGGCCTGAAACTATACTCACCGGAATGCCATGAAGTCGAATAATTTCTCTGTTATAGATCTCAGCCAACTTTGGAATTTTATAAGACATCCGGACCGGTAGAAAGTGAGCAGACTTTGTGAATCTATCCACAATTACCCAAATACCGTCAAACCCGCCTTTAATCTTTGGTAATCCGGAAACAAAGTCCATCGTTACTTGTTCCCACTTCCACTTGGGAATAGGTAACGGTTGTAGAAGTCCCGCTGGCTTTTGGTGCGCAGCTTTCACTTCCTGACAAGTCAGGCAATGTTTCACATACTCAGCCACATCCTTTTTCATCCCGTTCCACCAATAATATTGCTTCAAATCCTTATACATTTTGTTTCCTCCCGGGTGGATTGAATAGGCTGACTTGTGAGCTTCTTCGAGTAGAACCCGTTTCAACTCCTCAGGTACTACTACTCTGTTTTTAAACCGAAGTAACCCGGCCTCATCGAACCCAAACGGACTCTCCTGATCAGCTCTAGCCTTACTTACTAGTTTCTGTACCTCCGGATCCTTATTCTGAGCCTCAAATAGCTGATACTTCAATTCCGGCTGAATTGTGATATTAGAAACTCGAGCCTTTAACACAATTGGTGTCATCTCGTCACTTTCCTTTATTTCCAAACTCGATACACTCGCCTTCCTGCTAAGTGCATCAGCGACCACATTAGCTTTCCCGGGATGATATTTGATCGTACAATCATAATCTTCTAGTTTTTCCATCCAACGCCGTTGCCTCATATTCAACTCTTTCTGTGTGAATAAATACTGGAGGCTTTTGTGGTCGGTAAAAATCTCAAAGGAAGTCCCGTAGAGATAATGTCTCCATTTCCCGAGAGCAAAAATCACGGCTGCAAGCTCTAGGTCGTGTGTTGGATAGTTCCTTTCATATTCCTTTAGCTTTCGGGAAGCATAGGCGATCACTTTTCCTTTCTGAGTCAAAACACAACCTAAGCCTTCTTTAGAAGCATCTGTGTACACTGCATATTCCTCTGAACCCTCGGGAAGTGCTAACATCGGAGCTGAGACTAACTTTTCTTTCAAAAAGTTAAAGCTTTTATCACACTTCTCGTCCCAGACAAACTTGACATCTTTCTTAGTCAATCGGATTAACGGTGCAGCAATGTTAGAGAAGTCCTGAACGAAGCTTCTGTAATACCCTGCCAATCCTAAGAAGCTTCTAACTTCCGAGGCATTCTTTGGTTTCTCCCACTTGAGTACGGCCTCATTTTTCGAGGGATCGACTTCCAACCCTTTTCCTGAAATTACATGTCCCAAGAAGGAAACCCGATCGATCCAAAATTCACACTTGCTAAATTTGGCAAGTAACTGATGCTCTTTCAAGGTCTGTAGAACGAGCTTAAGATGTCTCGCATGCTCCTCGGCAGATTTTGAGAATACCAGAATATCATCAATAAAAATCACCACAAATTTGTCGAGGAAAGGCCTGAAAATCCGGTGCATCATATCCATAAAAGCTGCAGGGGCGTTAGTTAATCCAAACGGCATAACCACGAACTCGTAGTGCCTGTACCGAGTATTGAATCCTGTCTTAGGAATATCCTCTGCTCGGATTCGCAGCTGATAGTATCCCTGTCTTAAATCCAATTTTGAATAAACTTTGGGACCCTGGAGTATATCGAATAACTCCTCGATATGTGGGAGGGGATACTTATTCTTGATAGTCATCCGGTTTAACTCCCGGTAGTCGATGCACATTCTCAAAGTTCCGTCCTTTTTCTTTACAAATAACACCGGCGCTCCCCAGGGTGAAGAACTCGGCCGAATGTAACCAACTTCCAACAATGCTTCAAGCTGAACTTTTAATTCCTTTAATTCCGTCGGAGCCATCCGGTAGGGAGTCTTTGAATACGTCTCGGCATTCGGAAAAAGATCGATCACAAACTCGATCTCTCGTTTAGGAGGCAAAGAATCTAACTTCTCTGGAAATACTTCGGGAAATTCCTTTACCACTTCGGTGTCTTCCAATCTCACCTGATCCTTTGGCTTGTTCAAAATATAAGCAATGAACCCTGTAGCCCCGTCTCTGACTAATTTCTGAGCTTCTGAAAATGAAAGTAGGGGTACAGTCTTCGAAGTACAACCCGTGATAACTCCTGAACCCAACTGCACCTTCTTACCCCGACAATCCACGGTAGCACAATGCCTCTATAGCCAATCCATCCCCAAAATAGACCCGTATCTCTCCATTGGCATAACAATAAAATCTGTTAAGAATTCCCGGCCTTCAATCACCACTGGAACATCCCTGTAAACCTGAACCGTCTCTCGCCTACTACCGAAAGGAGTACTAACTAGATAGCGTACAGAAGTACACATAGCAGGCTAAGGTAATGTAATAGCAATAGAATGCGCAAGAAAGGAGTGTGTAGCTCCCGGATCAAATAATGTATGGATGTTCATGCCATGGATGCAAATAGTACCTTCAACTATCGCGGCGGGGTCGATCTCGGCATCCTGCTCATCTCCAGCGAGTGCATAAGCCCGAGCTCTCACAAGGGGCCTCGGTCCTGCAGGTGGCGGATCCCGATGATCCGGACAGCCGTCAACCATGTGCTCGTCGCTCGCACAGATCAAACATAGCCCTAAACGTCATCTGCAGTTATCATAGTTATGTGTAGGAAGCCCACAAAATCTGCAGCCCGGTTTTTTAGGTGGTTGTGGTGGCGCTGGAGCTCTCGGACCCCTCTGTAACGGCCCTGTCGCCTTAAGCTTCTTCCCGGAGTCCTTCTGCGCGGGAGGTGCAGAGTAAATCATCGGCCTCTTCCCTGAGCTCGATCCCTGACCCACTCTCGAGCCTGAAGCCTGTCCAGTCCGCTGAGTAGCCCTCCTAGCAATATCAGAATCCTCAACCTTTAGGGCCTTTGCGGTAGCTTTAGCCCAGGTACTCGTATTAGCTGCTTTCAGCGCATCCTGAATATCTGGCCTCAATCCCTGAACAAACTGCATCGCCTTGTGAAAGTCATCATTCGCTATGTTAGGTGCATAGCGAGAAAGTCTCTCGAACTCGGTGATATACTGCCCCACAGATCTTCCTCCTTGCTTTAACTCAGTGAATTCCCTCAACCTGCGAGTACGGGAAGCTGGAGGGATATACTTGTTTTTAAACTCCCGTACGAAGACCTCCCAAGTAATCTCGGTCCCGGCTGCCTCTAAAACAATCTGTGTGCACTCCCACCAGGAATAGGCCTCGCCCTGGATCAAAGTGAGTGTACAGTGAGCCTTCTCCTGAGTATCACAAGGAATAAGCTGCCAGATTCTCTCAATCTCCTTTAGCCACATTTCTGCCTGAATATCGTCGCCCTTGTAGAACTTCGGGGGACGCTGGTTCTGAAACTCGCGCAAAATAGCAGAAATAGGGTTCTCCTAAGGTGCTACTGGCGCTGGTGGTGGTGGAGGTACCCTTTCCTGTAACCTCTGATCAATCAGCCCAACAACGGCGTTCATGAAATCCTGGGGCTGTGCCTGAGCAGGTGGAGGAGGAGGTGGTGATCCCTCACGGCGATGGTGCCGACGATGATGATGCCTGTGTCTCGGGGATCGGTCACGAGAGTGTCTATCACGATCCATCCTGAAATCAGATCACTACACATGCGTGGTTGAATTAATGCATGCAAATGTGTGCATATAATTCAATGATATCAATAAACACACATTCAAGAAGGGTCACATAGCTCAAGTAATGCAATGATTCAAGTAAACCAAGTAATTCAACGAAATGCAGACTCTCAAATAGCAAGTAATCCTACGCCATGCGACCTAGACTGACTTGACACGACTCGAGAACCTCGGTTTTGCAACCGGGCTCTGATACCACCTGTAGATGTAGCACCCTAACCCCAGAGCACTACATCCCCCGCACTATAGTCTCGATCCACGTATGAAATGGACAGTTCATACAAAAACCAAAACTACAGCGAACGGGTGACAATAAAAAGAAATGACGAGCTAGGCGGAACACTCTCCCCAACAAAATCAAAGCAAACACGATAATGAAAGCGGAAGTAATAAACTTATTCATACATATAGGTACCATATTTACCGAATAGATATATAATAGGTACCAAACTTAACTATCAATACATTATCATCTCTTAATAATCTATACATGCTTAATTCTCCAAAATGTGATATCAACATCATAACATGATAGGTGGCAAAAAAATATACATGATGGTACATTGCTAGACTCGTGACAATGCAAAACTCGACCGGACACCCGCCTAGCACGACCAAGCGCTCAAGTACCTGAAAAGTGAAGTATCAGTCTACCGAAGACTGAGTGAGGGGCAATAATTATATAGAACACACATCACATGCAAGTTGTAGCCTCGGGTGAAGACTTTGGAAGTGAAATAGATAAATAGTTCAAGAAAACTTATTCTTTGCCCGATATTACAACTAATCAGTGTAACCGTTTAACTTGATCATTTCATGAACATGTGACCCCGGCGAGTAGGGGCGATTCTCCAACCTTTACACCAAACGTGACTATACATGCTTGCTTTTTTTCATTTCAATACATGATCATGCAATTCCATTTAGTGCTCACATAGACAATTTCATGCTTGGAGACATGCAATAACCCGAGGATAACCCAACATGCCGGATTAATCCCCAGTCTCCTTCTTCCTCCGGGTGATAGTGAGTTTGCAAGGCTCAACTATCCACGACATGGTGTGTGTAGGGGACATGACCCCCTAGACACGGAACTCCTTCCACCACTAATCTCCTAGTGGCTTCGGGGGTGATCCCAACGATGTGAGGATAATTCAGGAGTTACCCGTCAGCCCTTGCTTTCCCGGTTGGCTCAAGAATTACCCTCGGGCCCACGTGCAATCATGTACTCGCCAAACTTGCTTGAAAATCATGACAATCATTATTTTCTTGCTTGAAATATTTATAACTTTGAAAACGTTTATAATTATAATATGTTTTGGTCGAAAATAGCACATAAGGGTTATAGGGTTGGATTTACTTAAAACAAAACCTCACCTTTTCTTACAAAAATATGACAAGGATATACTCTACTGAGCCTGCTCCTCGTCCACAACCTCGTGACCTGTGCAAACATGACGTGTATACGTGAGACATGACTTAAAATGGACAAAATATAACGAACGGCGGAAATGTATCGAGATGACGAGGAAAATGCAATGTGGCATGATAACATGTTGTTTCAGTACATATTAGCACATATAATAGCAATTCGGGGTCAAAGAAGTCGTCGGATCGAGGGGCTAAAAACGTAATTTTATGCAGAAACTTTTGTTCTGCATTCCAGGTGGGAACGGCCGTTCCGGACCCCTTTGAAAAATGGGAACGGTCGTTCCCATGAATTCCCAAAACGCGCCAACGACTTCCCTTTCAAAAATGCGCCTTAGCTGGGAACGGCCCTTCCGGCACCAAGGCCAAAATGGGAATGACCGTTCCCATGGTCGGCCGCCTATTTTTAGTTTAAAAGAGGGGAACGCCCGTTCCCACAATGCCTTGAGGCTGGGAACGGCCTTTCCCTGTTTCTGCAACTTACAGAACAGAGCAAAAACAGGGGATGCTTACGGGAATGCATAACAACAACAACAAAACTCCAATTTTGATCAACAAAGGTGTTAATTTCTGGAAATATGATGCATCAACATTCAAAAGATGACAATATAACACTTAACCACTAAAACTATGCAATATCCTCAAGGTTTCCAAGATTTCTAGCTCACGATCATCTTGATCATTCAAGCTCAAATTCTCAACCAAATCATGCACAAATCATGCCTTAATTCAGTATAAGATCACATAATCATGCTTCCATCTACCAATAATCCATCTAGCATATCAAACTCAAACCCTAGCTCCTTCAAATATAATCAAGAACCATGAATTCATGCAACTCTCACCTTTGAAGTTCAAGAAATGAAGAAAATGGATGAATATGATGCTCAAGCTTCAATTCTAGCAATATATCTTGAAAATTCTTGATGAATAGAATGAAAACTCTCTTCCTTATTTTTTTCCTTGAAGAAACTGAAAGCAAGAAGGTGGAGGTGTTGGGAGATTTGATGATAATTGATCAAGGAAGATCAAGAAATTCTTAGTACGTGATTCACCAACATTGATTTTTGTGAATTATGCTAATTGCCAATTAATCCCCCAAAGATTCAAGTTATTCAATGAAGTATATGAGGTTTTGAAAAGTGATCAATTAAGTCCTTAAACGATTAGGCAATTAAGTCCCTAGAATTTTAATAATTATCTAACTAGGGACAATTTGGTAATTTGGAATCACCCTCGATTGATGTTTCATGAAATAAATATTTTCCGTGCCATGAAATAATTTTTCAATGATATGAAATCAAATAATTCACATAAAGGATCTTTCGTGAATTTTATAAAATGTGAAATGCCACGTAAGAATATTGTGAAATTAAAGAATTAAAATAAATCCTACGCTCAAAACGCACACGTGGCGTGCTTACCTGTTCTTCCGGAAACAGGGGCGTTACAACTCTCCCCCCCTTAAAAGAATCTGGTCCCCAGATTCTCTAGTCTTGAGTGAACAACTCCGGGTGGAACCGTTTCATTTTATCTTCTGTTTCCCACGTAGCTTCCTCGGTCTTGTCACTTCTCCACAAAACTTTAACCATGGGAATTCTCCGGTTTCTCAATTCTTGAAATTTCCGATCCAAGATTTTAACCGGCTTCTGAACAAATGTTAAATTCGGTTCCAGCTCAACTTCTTCCACGGGGAGAATCGTAGTCTCATCTGGGTAATATTTCCTTAACTGAGATACGTGGAATACGTTGTGAATCCCAGTAAGACTCGGTGGTAGGTCCAGTCGGTAGGCTACCTCGCCTATTCTTTCAAGAATCTCGAACGGACCTAAGTAGCGAGGATTAAGTTTTCCTCCTTTCCCGATCCGGGTGAAACCTTTCCTTAGTGACACCTTCAGGAATACCCGGTCACCAACTTCGAATTCTAGATCTCTTCGGCGCTTGTTGGCATAGCTCTTTTGCCTATCTTGTGCGGCTTTCATCCGTTGTTGAATCATTTGCACTTTCTCAATCATAGCTTGAACGCTTTGGAAGGCCTTTCGAATCTTTCACCTTTCTTCACCCCTTCCTGTTTCGACCATTACCACTCTTCCAAGTCGAAGAACAACGGAGATCGGGACTTTCTTCCATAGAGAAGTTCATAAGGAGCCATCCCGATCGAAGCCTGAAAGCTGTTATTATAAGCAAATTTGATCAAAGGAAGCTGCTCTGCCCATGAATTCTGAAAATCAATCGTGCAAGCCCGAAGAAGATCTTCCAAATATCTAATTTATCTTTCTGTTTGGCCGTCTGTTTGCGGGTGAAATGTTGTACTGAACTTAAGTTTCGTTCCCAAAACGGCCTGTAACTCCTGCCACAACTTGGATGTAAACCTCGGGTCTCGGTCTGAAACTATACTCACCGGAATGCCATGAAGTCGAATAATTTCTCTGTTATAGATCTCAGCCAACTTTGGAATTTTATAAGACATCCGGACCGGTAGAAAGTGAGCAGACTTTGTGAATCAATCCACAATTACCCAAATACCGTCAAACCCGCCTTTAATCTTTGGTAATCCGGAAACAAAGTCCATCGTTGCTTGTTCCCACTTCCACTCGGGAATAGGTAACGGTTGTAGAAGTCCCGCG
The DNA here is from genome assembly GCA_037501455.1 of Lantana camara. Classification (NCBI taxonomy): domain Eukaryota; kingdom Viridiplantae; phylum Streptophyta; class Magnoliopsida; order Lamiales; family Verbenaceae; genus Lantana; species Lantana camara. The sequence continues at coordinate 78,644,458 of CM074863.1, forward strand.
GGCTTTTGGTGCTCAGCTTTCACTTTCTGACAAGTCAGGCAATGTTTCACATACTCAGCCACATCCTTTTTCATCCCGTTCCACCAATAATATTGCTTCAAATCCTTATACATTTTGTTTCCTCCCGGGTGGATTGAATAGGCTGACTTGTGAGCTTCTTCGAGTAGAACCCGTTTCAACTCCTCAGGTACTACTACTCTGTTTTTAAACCGAAGTAACCCAGCCTCATCGAACCCAAACGGACTCTCCTGATCGAACCCAAACGGACTCTCCTGAACGAACCTTCTGTAATACCCTGCGATTCCCAAGAAGCTTCTAACTTCCGAGGCATTCTTTGGTTTCTCCGACTTGAGCACGGCCTCAATTTTCGAGGGATTGACTTCCAACCCTTTTCCTAAAATTACATGTCCCAAGAAGGAAACCCGATCGATCCAAAATTCACACTTGCTGAATTTAGCAAATAACTGATGCTCTTTCAAGGTCTGTAGAACGAGCTTAAGATGTCTCGCATGCTCCTCGACAGATTTTGAGAATACCAGAATATCATCAATAAAAATCACCACAAATTTGTCGAGGAAAGGCCTGAAAATCCGGTGCATCATATCCATAAAAGCTGCAGGGGCGGTAGTTAATCCAAACGGCATAACCACGAACTCGTAGTGCCCGTACCGAGTATTGAATCTTGTCTTAGGAATATCCTCTGCTCGGATTCGCAGCTGATAGTATCCCTGTCTTAAATCCAATTTTGAATAAACTTTGGGACCCTGAAGTATATCGAATAACTCCTCGATATGTGGGAGGGGATACTTATTCTTGATAGTCATCCGGTTCAACTCTCGGTAGTCGATGCACATTCTCAAAGTTCCATCCTTTTTTTTACAAATAACACCGGCGCTCCCCAGGGTGAAGAACTCGGCCGAATGTAACCAACTTCCAACAATGCTTCAAGCTGAACTTTTAATTCCTTTAATTCCGCTGGAGCCATCCGGTAGGGAGTCTTTGAATACGGCTCGGCATTCGAAAAAAGATCGATCACAAACTCGATCTCTCGCTCAGGAGGCAAAGAATCTAACTTCTCTGGAAATACTTCGGGAAATTCGTTTACCACTTCGGTTTCTTCCAATCTCACCTGATCCTTTGGCTTGTTCAAAATATAAGCAATGAACCCTGTAGCCCCGTCTCTGACTAATTTCTGAGCTTCTGAAAATGAAAGTAGGGGTACAGTCTTCGAAGTACAACCCGTGATAACTCCTGAACCCAACTGCACCTTCTTAGCCCGATAATCCACGGTAGCACAATGCCTGTATAGCCAATCCATCCCCAAAATAGACCCGTATCTCTCCATTGGCATAACAATAAAATCTGTTAAGAATTCCCGGCCTTCAATCACCACTGGAGCATCCCTGTAAACCTGATCCGTCTCTCGCCTACTACCGAAAGGAGTACTAACTAGATAGCGCACAGAAGTACACATAGCAGGCAAAGGTAATGTAATAGCAATAGAATACGCAAGAAAGGAGTGTGTAGCTCCCGGATCAAATAATGTATGGATGTTCGTGCCATGGATGAAAATAGTACCTTCAACTACCGCGGCGGGGTCAATCTCGGCATCCTGCTCATCTCCAGCGAGTGCATAAGCCCGAGCTCTCACAAGGGGCCTCGGTCCTGCAGGTGGCAGATCCCGACTATCCGGACAGCCGTCAACCATGTGCTCGTCGCTCCCACAGATCAAACATAGCCCTAAACGTCGTCTGCAGTTATCATAGTTATGTGTAGGAAGCCCACAAAATCTGCAGCCCGGTTTCTGAGGTGGCTGTGGTGGCGCTGGAGCTCTCGGACCCCTCTGTAACGGCCCTGTCGCCTTAAGCTTCTTCCCGGAGTCCTTCTGCGCGGGAGGTGCAGAGTAAATCATCGGCCTCTTCCCTGAGCTCGATCCCTGACCCGCTCTCGAGCCTGAAGCCTATCCAGTCCACTGAGTAGCCCTCCTAGCAATATCAGAATCCTCAACCTTTAGGGCCTTTGCGGTAGCTTTAGCCCAGGTACTCGTATTAGCTGCTTTCAGCGCATCCTGAATATCTGGCCTCAATCCCTGAACAAACTGCATCGCCTTGTGAAAGTCATCATTCGCTATGTTAGGTGCATAGCGAGAAAGTCTCTCGAACTCGGTGATATACTGCCCCACAGATCTTCCTCCTTGCTTTAACTCAGTGAATTCCCTCAACCTGCGCGTACGGGAAGCTGGAGGGATATACTTGTTTTTAAACTCCCGTACGAAGACCTCCCAAGTAATCTCGGTCCCGGCTGCCTCTAAAACAATCTGTGTGCTCTCCCACCAGGAATAGGCCTCGCCCTGGATCAAAGTGAGTGTACAGCGAGCCTTCTCCTGAGTATCACAAGGAATAAGCTGCCAGATTCTCTCAATCTCCTTTAGCCACATTTCTGCCTGAATATCGTCCCCCTTGTAGAACTTCGGGGGACGCTGGTTCTAAAACTCGCGCAAAATAGCAGAAATAGGGTTCTCCTAAGGTACTACTGGCGCTGGTGGTGGTGGAGGTACCCTTTCCTGTAACCTCTGATCAATCAGCCCAACAACGGCGTTCATGAAATCCTGGGGCTGTGCCTGAGCAGGTGGAGGAGGAGGTGGTGATCCCTCACGACGATGATGCCGACGATGATGATGCCTGTGTCTCGGGGATCGGTCACGAGAGTGTCTATCACGATCCATCCTGAAATCAGATCACTACACATGCGTGGTTGAATTAATACATGCAAATATGTGCATATAATTCAATGATGTAGCACCCCGCACGTGAGGCACCACATCCCCCGCACTATGGCTCAACACGAGTAACGAAATGGTAAATCCGCACCCATATCAAACCATAGCGAACGGGAGACAAACAGAAAAAAATACCTTCCTAAGCTAGGCGGAACTAAACCCTGCAATGAAAACCAATTAACAAAATATAATGCATTGCAAAGCCAAATTTCAAACATACAAACCACAACCAGAACTGGGCTCTTCAGGCCTCTTTTAAATCATAGCAAAACCCAGTAAAAGCAATTCAATAACAATTACATAAATATTCAAGTTCATGATGCCATAGAATCGATTCATCCATAATTCCAATACATAAGTGAGTGCAGAGACTCTCCTAACTTATCTTGACCAACTTAAAGACTCCAAACACCTCCGCCTAGAACGAAACTCCAAAGTCAAACCTGCACACTAGTAGATTTGGGAGGGAGAGGGTCAGTCTCTAGAAGACTGAGTGAGCAGGAGCGATATACTTATATGAAAAACATGCACATGCAAGTTATAAATTCCGAACAAGGTTTTATTGGAAATTAGTTCCCAAAAAGGGCAAGAGAATGATTAATCAATGCTCGGATTTTATAACTAATCACATTAATTCATTACTTTCATAAATCATACATAAACATAAGGCTCGGCGAGTGAGCGTGCACAATCTCCAACCAAACTCCGACCGTGTACGACAAATATCATTAATATGTTGATTAGGTGTTCATGCAATATATCATAATACATGCAGATCATATATCATAAATCATATTCGTTTGGGCAATCCGTGTCCCGGCCTTCCCGCACGGTGCATAATCATATCCTAACATAACATAATCATAAATCATAAATCAAGTTCCAACCTTCTTCCTCCGGGTGGTGGACGGGTTAGCAAGACCCGACCACCTCATACATGGGCCAATGGGGTTTCATGACTCCCCCAAGGGCACTCAGCTCCCATTCCCCGCTAAACCTCCTAGCGAGGGCCGGTATCGCCGTAGTTTGGTTGGGACTAGTATATGGGATCCCCGTCAGCCCTTGCTTCCTCGGTTAGCCACATATACTAAGTCCCGGGGCCCGTACAATCATAAATCATAAATGTGTCTCGCCAAACATATCAATTCATATGAAACATAACATACTTCATAATTCATTTAAAAAGGGGTTTACTCGATCAATATTTACTCGATGACTTTACTTTAAAAGTAACATATATATAATCATAAGGTTTTGGCCAAAGCTTTTCACATAAGGGTTATAGGGTTTGTTACATAGCTAGAACAAAAACACCCTCACTTGAAACTTGGACGATACAAGGATACGAGTTACCGAGTGCCTAGTTGATCAAGATTTCTCCACCCTGGAGATAAACTGTACAAAAGACAACATGAAGTGTTCGTGAGACTCAAGACTCTAAATGAACCATACATGACGCACGACAATGTATGATCATGATATGAAGGTATAGAAATGATATTATGTCATGAACACGTTCATGTGCACTATTAATGCATTTAAATCACCTAAACGAGCCATTCATTCGTTCAAGGCGCTCACATTCATTAAGTTCATAAATTTCACATCTTATATCAATTCAATCCAATAATTTCATATTTCGTATAAAACGTATCAATTAAATTCATAAACGTAATCCATACAAAATATAACAATTAATTTAAATCATAAATCACACTTACAATTAGAGGATAGGCAATAATTTCATACAGTTCAATTTTGAAATTAAATAGGATCCTGAAATAAATAATAAATTTAAATTTTTACAATTCGAATAAATCAAACAATATGTACTATAATACAAATATGTATATATATATATATATATATATATATATATATATATATATATATATATATATATAAATCACGTAACATACTCATATATATATAATATGCATGCAATTAATTTTAGAAGGCCATGCATGCATCTTATAACCAAATATGATAAAATCATAACATGCATGCATAATTAAATTAAATTATATACACCATGCATGAAATTTCACGCCTCAATTACATATATATATATATACACGTAACATTCATGCACACTTAACAACAAGAATATGCATGCATTAAGTCCCTGTAAAACAATTCCACTACTGCACATACATATATATATATATATACACACTGCACATACGAAGAAGAAGCAGCAGCCATGAATTAGATATATATAAACACACACACACACACAACAGTTCAAGGAAGAGCAGAAGCAGCAGGGACGCAAGAAGGAAGCAGCAGCAAACTGAGAAAGGAAACAGCAGCAGCAGCGGCATAACTGGGTAACAACCACACCCATACAGCAACGAGAAAGGAAAGAAATGAAGGAAGAGAAGCAGCAAACCAGCAAAGAAAGGAAAGAGGAAGAAAAACGAAGCAGCAGAAACAGAAGGAAAAGGAACTGAGGCTCTGTAGTAACTACCCGCCCGGGTAGCCAACCCTTCACAAATCTCCCCGGGCGGGTAGGGAGTATAGAAGCTTTTGCAGTAGAAGTACCCGGCCGGGCACTTTCCAAGAGGAAACTCTCCCCGGCCGGGGAGAGTGTTGCAGCAGTTACAGAAGCAGTGCAGCCAAGAACGAAAACAGGGGAGGAAATGGGTGATCAAACCAAGCCAAATTTCTTACAACCTTTGCACCCAAAACAAGCTGATACATAAGGGATAAAAAGGGGTACAAAAGCACAGCTACAGGCCTGTAATTAACTCCAATACACGCAGTAAAAACTAAGAAGGAACAAGGCAGCAATTCGCGCGTCAAAACAGGGCAAGAACTGGAAAAAGGAACAGAGCATCCCAACGTGATCCCTCGACCCATACAAGCATACAAAGCCATAAATGAAGTAAAAGGATCATATATATATCATCAAAACGAGTTAGAGATCAAGCGAAGTCCAGAATTCATCAAAGCACTTCAAAACCTAACTGTTCATGCTCATGCTTCAAACTTCATGAAATCTGAATCAAAATTAGAGATGAGAGGATGAAAATAACCAGAGATGCATGTACAACATAATCCAAACTCACCTTGTTGATTGGAAGAAAATTGATTGAGATTTGAGCTCAAAACCTCAAGGGTTTGCACAGTTACGGGAAACTGGGGAGGCAGAAGCTTTGGCTGATCTTTCTGGCTTGTGTGAGGGTATGCTCAGTTAGGGATAGTTAGGGGAAGATAGAGGATTGAACTAGGGTTAAAAGGCCACCAACCATAGTTAATTTGGTTAAGCTTTGATCAAGTTATGGTCATTTTAGTGAAAGGTGGTTGTTTGGATGCCGTTTCGTTTTTCGGTTGGATTTCGGAGGTTCAAATGATTTCAGAAAAATATATGGCTAAGTTCATTAAACTCGAATCTTTGATACGAGTTGAACGAAGTTGACGGAACTCGAATCCGAGTTCCCGAGCTCAAGGAATCACGTACGGAACCAAGGGTGCGCTAATTGCTCATTAGCCCCCGATTTGGTTCCACGAATCAAATTAAATTCGTTAACATATCAAAAAAGTTCGAAAACATAAACCGAGCTTATAGGCATGTTCATAATACACTTATTTACGACATACTACAATTTCACGACATTTCGATATCATTTCATATAAGAACGATGCACAATTGCAACACTATGCACATATTCATGCAATTCATGCACATTTCATTAAAATTCATGCATAATAAAATTTAAATAAATAAATCAAATTAAATTATAAACATAAATTAAGGTCACGTGATTAATTAATTAAAGCATGATTAATTAACATAACACCTAATTAGCATAATCATTAAACTAACAATAACTTAAAATAAACACTTGAAATAACGTAATATTTAAAATAATATTAAATTAAAATAAATATTAGGTAAACTAAAATAAAATGAAATAATAACAATTTATAGTAAAATTTAAATATTTAAAACACTTATAACCAATAATCACATAATTAAATGATTTAATTGCGAAATTTATAAACAATTACGACACATAAGTTTAAATGAAAAACCGGGGCGTTACAAATGATATCAGTAAAAACACATTCAAGAAGGGTCACATAGCTCAAGTAATGCAATGATTCAAGTAAACCAAGTAATTCAACGAAATGCAGACTCTCAAATAGCAAGTAATCCTATACCGTGCGACCTAGACTGACTTGACACGACTCGAGAACCTCGGTTTTGCAACTGGGCTCTGATACCACCTGTAGATGTAGCAGCCTAACCCCAGAGCACTACATCCCCCGCACTATAGTCTCGATCCACGTATGAAATGGACAGTTCATACATAAACCAAAACTACAGCGAACGGGTGACAATAAAAAGAAATGACGAGCTAGGCGGAACACTCTCCCCAACAAAATCAAAACAAACACGATAATGAAAGCGGAAACAATAAACTTATTCATACATATAGGTACCATATTTACCGAATAGATATATAATAGGTACCAAACTTAACTATCAATACATTATCATCTCTTAATAATCTATACATGCTTAATTCTCCAAAATGTGATATCAACATCATAACATGATAGGTGACAAAAAAATATACATGATGGTACATTGCTAGACTCGTGACAATGCAAAACTCGACCGGACACCCGCCTAGCACGACCAAGCGCTCAAGTACCTGAAAAGTGAAGTATCAGTCTACCGAAGACTGAGTGAGGGGCAATAATTATATACAACACACATCACATGCAAGTTGTAGCCTCGGGTGAAGACTTTGGAAGTGAAATAGATAAATAGTTCAAGAAAACTTATTCTTTGCCCGAGATTACAACTAATCAGTTTAACCGTTTAACTTGATCATTTCATGAACATGTGACCCCGACGAGTAGGGGCGATTCTCCAACCTTTACACCAAACGTGACATTACGTGCTTGCTTTTTTTCATTTCAATACATGATCATGCAATTCCATTTAGTGCTCAAATAGACAATTTCATGCTGGAGACATGCAATAACCCGAGGATAACCCGACATGCCGGATTAATCCCCAGTCTCCTTCTTCCTCCGGGTGATAGTGAGTTTGCAAGGCTCAACTATCCACGACATGGTGTGTGTAGGGGACATGACCCCCTAGACACGGAACTCCTTCCACCACTAATCTCCTAGTGGCTTCGGGGGTGATCCCAACAATGTGAGGACAATTCAGGAGTTACCCGTCAGCCCTTGCTTTCCCGGTTGGCTCAAGAATTACCCTCGGCCCACGTGCAATCATGTACTCGCCAAACTTGCTTGAAAATCATGACAATCATTACTTTCTTGCTTGAAATATTTATAACTTTGAAAACGTTTATAATTATAATATGTTTTGGCCGAAAATAGCACATAAGGGTTATAGGGTTGGATTTACTTAAAACAAAACCTCACCTTTTCTTACAAAAATAGACAAGGATATACTCTACTGAGCCTGCTCCTCATCCACAACCTCGTGACCTGTGCAAACACGACGTGTATACGTGAGACATGACCTAAAATGGACAAATATGACGAACGGCGGAAATGTATCGAGATGACGAGGAAAATGCAATGTGGCATGATAACATGTTGTTTCAGTACATATTAGCACATATAATAGCAATTCGGGGTCAAAGAAGTCGTCGGATCGAGGGGCTAAAAACGTAATTTTATGCAGATACTTTTGTTCTGCATTCCAGGTGGGAACGGCCGTTCCGGACCCCTTTCAAAAATGGGAACGGTCGTTCCCATGAATTCGCAAAACGCGCTAACGACTTCCCTTTCAAAAATGCGCCTTAGCTGGGAAAGGCCCTTCCGGCACCAAGGCCAAAATGGAAACGGCCGTTCCCATAGTCGGCCGCCTATTTTTAGTTTAAAATAGGGGAACGCCCGTTCCCACAATGCCTTGAGGCTGGGAACGGCCGTTCCCTGTTTCTGCAACTTACAGAACAGAGCAAAAACAGGGGATGCTTACGGGAATGCATAACAACAACAACAAAACTCCAATTTTGATCAACAAAGGTGTTAATTTCTGGAAATATGATGCATCAACATTCAAAAGATGACAATATAACACTTAACCACTAAAAATATGCAATATCCTCAAGGTTTCCAAGATTTCTAGCTCACGATCATCTTGATCACTCAAGCTCAAATTCTCAACAAAATCATGCACAAATCATGCCATAATTCAATATAAGATCACATAATCATGCTTCCATCTACCAATAATCCATCTAGCATATCAAACTCAAACCCTAGCTCCTTCAAATAAAATCAAGAACCATGAATTCATGCAACTCTCACCTTTGAAGTTCAAGAAATGAAGAAAATGGATGAAGATGATGCTCAAGCTTCAATTCTAGCAATATATCTTGAAGATTCTTGATGAAAAGAATGAAAACTCTCTTCCTTATTTTTTTCCTTGAAGAAACCGAAAGCAAGAAGGTGGAGGTGTTGGGAGATTTGATGATAATTGATCAAGGAAGATCATGGAATGCTTAGTACGTGATTCACCAACATTGATTTTTGTGAATTATGCTAATTGCCAATTAATCCCCCAAAGATTCAAGTTATGCAATGAAGTATATGAGGTTTTGAAAAGTGATCAATTAAGTCCTTAAAGGATTAGGCAATTAAGTCCCTAGAATTTTAAGAATTATCTAACTAGGGACAATTTGGTAATTTGGAATCACCCTCGATTGATGTTTCATGAAATAAATATTTTCCGTATCATGAAATAATATTTTCAATGATATGAAATCAAATAATTCACAGAAAGGATGTTTCATGAATTTTATAAAATGTGAAATGCCACGTAAGAATATTGTGAAATTAAAGAATTAAAATAAATCCTACGCTCAAAACGCACACGTGGCGTGCTTACCTGTTCTTCCGGAAACAGGGGCGTTACAACTCTCCCCCCCTTAAAAGAATCTGGTCCCCAGATTCTCTAGTCTTGAGTGAACAACTCCGGGTGGAACCGTTTCATTTTATCTTCTGTTTCCCACGTAGCTTCCTCGGTCTTGTCACTTCTCCACAAAACTTTAACCATGGGAATTCTCCGGTTTCTCAACTCTTGAAATTTCCGATCCAAGATTTTAACCGGCTTCTGAACAAATGTTAAATTCGGTTCCAACTCAACTTCTTCCACAGGGAGAATCGTAGTCTCATCGGGGTAATATTTCCTTAACTGAGATACGTGGAATACGTTGTGAATCCCCGTAAGACTCGGTGGTAGGTCCAGTTGGTAGGCTACCTCGCCTATTCTTTCAAGAATCTCGAACGGACCTAGGTAGCGAGGATTAAGTTTTCCTCCTTTCCCGATCCGGGTGAAACCTTTCCTTGGCGACACCTTCAGGAATACCCGGTCACCAACTTTGAATTCTAGATCTCTTCGGCGCTTGTCGGCATAGCTCTTTTGCCTATCTTGCGCGGCTTTCATCCGTTGTTGAATCATTTGCACTTTCTCAATCATAGCTTGAACGACTTTGGAAGGCCTTTCGAATCTTTCACCTTTCTTCACCCCTTCCTGTTTCGACTATTACCACTCTTCCAAGTCGAAGAACAACGGAGATCGGCACTTTCTTCCATAGAGAAGTTCATAAGGAGCCATCCCGATCGAAGCCTGAAAGCTGTTATTATAAGGAAATTCGATCAAAGGAAGCTGTTCTGCCCATGAATTCTGAAAATCAATCGTGCAAGCCCGAAGAAGATCTTCCAAATATCTAATTAATCTTTCTGTTTGGCCGTCTGTTTGCGGGTGAAATGCTGTACTGAACTTAAGTTTCTTTCCCAAAACGGCCTGTAACTCCTGCCACAACTTGGATGTAAACCTCGGGTCTCGATCTGAAACTATACTCACCGGAATGCCATGAAGTCGGATAATTTCTCTGTTATAGATCTCAGGCAACTTTGGAATTTTATAAGACATCCGGACCGGTAGAAAGTGAGCAGACTTTGTGAATCTATCCACAATTACCCAAATACCGTCAAACCCGCCTTTAATCTTTGGTAATCCGGAAACAAAGTCCATCGTTACTTGTTCCCACTTCCACTCGGGAATAGGTAACGGTTGTAGAAGTCCCGCGGGCTTTTGGTGCTTAGCTTTCACTTTCTGACAAGTCAGGTAATGATTCAAATACTCAGCCACATCCTTTTTCATCCCGTTCCACCAATAATATTACTTCAAATCCTTATACATTTTGTTTCCTCCAGGGTGGATTGAATAGGCTGACTTGTGAGCTTCTTCGACTAGAACCCGTTTCAACTCCTCAGGTACTACTACTCTGTTTTTAAACCGAAGTAACCCAGCCTCGCCGAACCCAAACGGACTCTCCTGATCAGCTCTCGCCTTACTTACTAGTTTCTGTACCTCCGGATCCTTATTCTGAGCCTCAAATAGCTGATACTTCAATTCCGGCTGAATTGTGATATTAGAAACCCGAGCCTTTAACACAATTGGTGTCATCTCGTCACTTTCCTTTATTTCCAAACTCGATACACTTGCCTTCCTGCTAAGTGCATCGGCAACCACATTAGCTTTCCCGGGATGATATTTGATCGTACAATCATAATCTTCTAGTTTTTCCATCCAACGCCGTTGCCTCATATTCAACTCTTTCTGTGTGAATAAATACTGGAGGCTTTTGTGGTCGGTAAAAATCTCAAAGGAAGTCCCGTAGAGATAATGTCTCCATTTCCCGAGAGCAAAAATCACGGCTGCAAGCTCTAGGTCGTGTGTTGGATAGTTCCTTTCATATTCCTTTAGCTTTCGGGAAGCCTAGGCGATCACTTTTCCTTTCTGAGTCAAAACACAACCTAAGCCTTCTTTAGAAGCATTTGTGTACACTGCATATTCGTCTGAACCCTCGGGAAGTGCTAACACCGGAGCTGAGACTAACTTTTCTTTCAAAAAGTTAAAGCTTTGATCACACTTCTCGTCCCAGACAAACTTGACATCTTTCTTAGTCAATCGGGTTAACGGTGCAGCAATCTTAGAGAAGTCCTGAACGAACCTTTTGTAATACCCTGCAATTCCCAAGAAGCTTCTAACTTTCGAGGCATTCTTTGGTTTCTCCCACTTGAGCACGGCCTCAATTTTCGAGGGATCGACTTCCAACCCTTTTCCTGAAATTACATATCCCAAGAAGGAAACCCGATCGATCCAAAATTCACACTTGCTGAATTTGCCAAATAACTGATGCTCTTTCAAGGTCTGTAGAACGAGCTTAAGATGTCTCGCATGCTCCTCGGCAGATTTTGAGAATACCAGAATATCATCAATAAAAATCACCACAAATTTGTCGAGGAAAGGCCTGAAAATCCGGTGCATCATATCCATAAAAGCTGCAGGGGTGTTAGTTAATCCAAACGGCATAACCATGAACTCGTAGTGCCCATACCGAGTATTGAATCCTGTCTTAGGAATATCCTATGCTCGGATTCGCAGCTGATAGTATCCCTGTCTTAAATCCAATTTTGAATAAACTTTGGAACCCTGAAGTATATCGAATAACTCCTCGATATGTGGGAGGGGATACTTATTCTTGATAGTCATTCGGTTCAACTCCCGGTAGTCGATGCACATTCTGAAAGTTCCGTCCTTTTTCTTTACAAATAACACCGGCGCTCCCCAGGGTGAAGAACTCGGCCGAATGTAACCAACTTCCAACAATGCTTCAAGCTGAACTTTTAATTCCTTTAATTCCGCTGGAGCCATCCGGTAGGGAGTCTTTGAATACGGCTCGGTATTCGGAAAAAGATCGATCACAAACTCGATCTCTCGCTCAGGAGGCAAAGCATCTAACTTCTCTAGAAATACTTCGGGAAATTCCTTTACCACTTCGGTGTCTTCCAATCTCACCTGATCCTTTGGCTTGTTCAAAATATAAGCAATGAACCCTGTAGCCCCGTCTCTGACTAATTTCTGAGCTTCTGAAAATGAAAGTAGGGGTACAGTCTTCGAAGTACAACCCGTGATAACTCCTGAACCCAACTGCACCTTCTTAGCCCAACAATCCACGGTAGCACAATGCCTGTATAGCCAATCCATCCCCAAAATAGACCCGTATCTCCCCATTAGCATAACAATAAAATCTGTTAAGAATTCCCGGCCTTCAATCACCACTGGAACATCCTTGTAAACCTGATCCGTCTCTCGCCTACTACCGAAAGGAGTACTAACTAGATAGCGCACATAAGTACACATAGCAGGCAAAGGTAATGTAATAGCAATAGAATGTGCAAGAAAGGAGTGTGTAGCTCCCGGATCAAATAATGTATGGATGTTCATGCCATGGATGCAAATAGTACCTTCAACTACCGCAGCGGGGTCGATCTCGGCATCCTGCTCATCTCCAGCAAGTGCATAAGCCCGAACTCTCACAAGGGGCCTCGGTCCTGCAGGTGGCGGATCCCGACGATCCGGACAGCCGTCAACCATGTGCTCGTCGCTCCCACAGATCAAACATAGCCCTAACCGTCGTCTGCAGTTATCATAATTATGTGTAGGAAGCCCACAAAATCTGCAGCCCGGTTTCTGAGGTGGCTGTGGTGGTGCTGGAGCTCTCGGACCCCTCTGTAATGGCCCTGTCGCCTTAAGCTTCTTCCCGGAGTCCTTCTGCGCGGGAGGTGCAGAGTAAATCATCGGCCTCGTCCCTGAGCTCGATCCCTGACCAGCTCTCGAGCCTGAAGCTTGTCCAGTCCGCTGAGTAGCCCTCCTAGCAATATCAGAATCCTCAACCTTTAGGGTAGCTTTAGCCCAGGTACTCGTATTAGCTGCTTTCAGCGCATCCTGAATATCTGGCCTCAATCCCTGAACAAACTGCATCGCCTTGTGTCGCTATGTTAGGTGCATAGCGAGAAAGTCTCTCGAACTCGGTGATATACTGCCCCACAGATCTTCCTCCTTGCTTTAACTCAGTGAATTCCCTCAACCTGCGAGTACGGGAAGCTGGAGGGATATACTTGTTTTTAAACTCCCGTACGAAGACCTCCCAAGTAATCTCGGTCCCGGCTGCCTCTAAAACAATCTGTGTGCTCTCCCACCAGGAATAGGCCTCGCCCTGGATCAAAGTGAGTGTACAGCGAGCCTTCTCCTGAGTATCACAAGGAATAAGCTGTCAGATTCTCTCAATCTCCTTTAGCCACATTTCTGCCTGAATATCGTCACCCTTGTAGAACTTTAGGGGATGCTGGTTCTGAAACTCGCGCAAAATAGCAGAAATAGGGTTCTCCTGAGGTACTACTGGCGCTGGTGGTGGTGGAGGTACCCTTTCCTGTAACCTCTGATCAATCAGCCCAACAACGGCGTTCATGAAATCCTGGGGCTGTGCCTGAGCAGGTGGAGGAGGAGGTGGTGATCCCTCACGGCGATGGTGCCGACGATGATGATGCCTTTGTCTCGGGGATCGGTCACGAGAGTGTCTGTCACAATCTATCCTGAAATCAGATCACTACACATGCGTGGTTGAATTAATACATGCAAATGTGTGCATATAATTCAATGATATCAATAAACACACATTCAAGAAGGGTCACATAGCTCAAGTAATGCAAAGATTCAAGTAAACCAAGTAATTCAACGACATGCAGACTCTCAAATAGCAAGTAATCCTATGTCGTGCGACCTAGACTGACTTGACACGACTCGAGAACCTCGGTTTTGCAACCGGGCTCTAATACCACCTGTAGATGTAGCACCCTAACCCCAGAGCACTACATCCCCCGCACTATACTCTCGATCCACGTATGAAATGGACAGTTCATACATAAACCAAAACTACAGCGAACGGGTGACAATAAGAAGAAATCACGAGCTAGGCGGAACACTCTCCCCAACAAAATCAAAGCAAACACGATAATGAAAGCGGAAGCAATAAACTTATTCATACATATAGGTACCATATTTACAGAATAGATATATAATAGGTACCAAACTTAACTATCAATACATTATCATCTCTTAATAATCTATACATGCTTAATTCTCCAAAATGTGATATCAACATCATAACATGATAGGTGGCAAAAAAATATACGTGATGGTACATTGGTAGACTCGTGACAATGCAAAACTCGACCGGACACCCGCCTAGCACGTCCAAGCGCTCAAGTACCTGAAAAGTGAAGTATCAGTCTACCGAAGACTGAGTGAGGGGCAATAATTATATACAACACACATCACATGCAAGTTGTAGCCTCAGGTGATGACTTTGGAAGTGACATAGATAAATAGTTCAAGAAAACTTATTCTTTGCCCGAGATTACAACTAATCAGTTTAACCGTTTAACTTGATCATTTCATGAACATGTGACCCCGGCGAGTAGGGGCGATTCTCCAACCTTTACACCAAACGTGACATTACGTGCTTGCTTTTTTTCATTTCAATACATGATCATGCAATTCCATTTAGTGCTCACATAGACAATTTCATGCTTCGAGACATGCAATAACCCGAGGATAACCCGACATGCCGGATTAATCCCCAGTCTCCTTCTTCCTCCGGGTGATAGTGAGTTTGCAAGGCTCAACTATCCACGACAAGGTGTGTGTAGGGGACATGACCCCCTAGACACGTAACTCCTTCCACCACTAATCTCCTAGTGGCTTCGGGGGTGATCCCAACAATGTGAGGATAATTCAGGAGTTACCCGTCAGCCCTTGCTTTCCCGGTTGGCTCAAGAATTACCCTCGGGCCCATGTGCAATCATGTACTCGCCAAACTTGCTTGAAAATCATGACAATCATTATTTTCTTGCTTGAAATATTTATAACTTTGAAAACGTTTATAATTATAATATGTTTTGGCCGAAAATAGCACATAAGGGTTATAGGGTTGGATTTACTTAAAACAAAACCTCACCTTTTCCTATAAAAATAGACAAGGATATACTCTACTGAGCCTGCTCCTCGTCCACAACCTCGTGACCTGTGCAAACACGACTTGTATACGTGAGACATGACCTAAAATGGACCAAATATGACGAACGGCGGAAATGTATCGAGATGACGAGGAAAATGCAATGTGGCATGATAACATGTTGTTCCAGTACATATTAGCACATATAAAAGCAATTCGGGGTCAAAGAAGTCATCGAATCGAGGGGCTAAAAACGTAATTTTATGCAGAAACTTTTGTTCTGCATTCCAGGTGGGAACGGCCATTCCGGACCCCTTTGAAAAATGGGAACGGTCGTTCCCATGAATTCCCAAAACGCGCCAACGACTTCCCTTTCAAAAATGCGCCTTAGCTGGGAACGGACCTTCCGGCACCAAGGCCAAAATGGAAACGGTCGTTCCCATAGTCGGCCGCCTATTTTTAGTTTAAAATAGGGGAACGCCCGTTCCCACAATGCCTTGAGGCTGGGAACGGCCGTTCCCTGTTTCTGCAACTTACAGAACAGAGCAAAAACAGGGGATGCTTACGGGAATGCATAACAACAACAACAAAACTCCAATTTTGATCAACAAAGGTGTCAATTTCTGGAAATATGATGCATCAACATTCAAAAGATGACAATATAACACTTAACCACTAAAACTATGCAATATCCTCAAGGTTTCCAAGATTTCTAGCTCACGATCATCTTGATCACTCAAGCTCAAATTCTCAACAAAATCATGCACAAATCATGCCATAATTCAATATAAGATCACATAATCATGCTTCCATCTACCAATAATCCATCTAGCATATCAAGCTCAAACCCTAGCTCCTTCAAATATAATCAAGAACCATGAATTCATGCAACTCTCACCTTTGTAGTTCAAGAAATGAAGAAAATGGATGAAGATGATGCTCAAGCTTCAATTCTAGCAATATATCTTGAAGATTCTTGATGAAGAGAATGAAAACTCTCTTCCTTATTTTTTTCCTTGAAGAAACCGAAAGCAAGAAGGTGGAGGTGTTGGGAGATTTGATGATAATTGATCAAGGAAGATCATGGAATGCTTAGTACGTGATTCACCAACATTGATTTTTGTGAATTATGCTAATTGCCAATTAATCCCCCAAAGACTCAAGTTATGCAATGAAGTATATGAGGTTTTGAAAAGTGATCAATTAAGTCCTTAAAGGATTAGGCAATTAAGTCCCTAGAATTTTAAGAATTATCTAACTAGGGACAATTTGGTAATTTGGAATCACCCTCGATTGATGTTTCATGAAATAAATATTTTCCGTACCATGAAATAATATTTTCAATGATATGAAATCAAATAATTCACAGAAAGGATGTTTCATGAATTTTATAAAATGTGAAATGCCACGTAAGAATATTGTGAAATTAAAGAATTAAAATAAATCCTACGCTCAAAACGCACACGTGGCGTGCTTACCTGTTCTTCCGGAAACCGGGGCGTTACAACTCTCCCCCCCTTAAAAGAATCTGGCCCCCAGATTCTCTAGTCTTGAGTGAACAACTCCGGGTGGAACCGTTTCATTTTATCTTCTGTTTCCCACGTAGCTTCCTCGGTCTTGTCACTTCTCCACAAACCTTTAACCATGGGAATTCTCCGTTTTCTCAACTCTTGAAATTTTCGATCCAAGATTTTAACCGGCTTCTGAACAAATGTTAAATTCGGTTCCAACTCAACTTCTTCCACGGGGAGAATCGTAGTCTCATCGGGGTAATATTTCCTTAACTGAGATACGTGGAATACGTTGTGAATCCCCGTAAGACTCGGTGGTAGGTCCAGTCGGTAGGCTACCTCGCCTATTCTTTCAAGAATCTCGAACGGACCTAAGTAGCGAGGATTAAGTTTTCCTCCTTTCCCGATCCGGGTGAAACCTTTCCTTGGTGACACCTTCAGGAATACCCGGTCACCAACTTCGAATTCTAGATCTCTTCGGCGCTTGTCAGCATAGCTCTTTTGCCTATCTTGCGCGGCTTTCATCCGTTGTTGAATCATTTGCACTTTCTCAATCATAGCTTGAACGACTTTGGAAGGCCTTTCGAATCTTTCACCTTTCTTCACCCCTTCCTGTTTCGACTATTACCACTCTTCCAAGTCGAAGAACAACGGAGATCGGCACTTTCTTCCATAGAGAAGTTCATAAGGAGCCATCCCGATCGAAGCCTGAAAGCTATTATTATAAGCAAATTCGATCAAAGGAAGCTGCTCTGCCCATGAATTCTGAAAATCAATCGTGCAAGCCCGAAGAAGATCTTCCAAATATCTAATTAATCTTTCTGTTTGGCCGTCTGTTTGCGGATGAAATGTTGTACTGAACTTAAGTTTCGTTCCCAAAACGGCCTGTAACTCCTGCCACAACTTGGATGTAAACCTCGGGTCTTGGTCTGAAACTATACTCACCGGAATGCCATGAAGTCGAATAATTTCTCTGTTATAGATCTCAGCCAACTTTGGAATTTTATAAGACATCCGGACTGGTAGAAAGTGAGCAGACTTTGTGAATCTATCCACAATTACCCAAATACCGTCAAACCCGCCTTTAATCTTTGGTAATCCGGAAACAAAGTCCATCGTTACTTGTTCCCACTTCCACTCGGGAATAGGTAACGGTTGTAGAAGTCCCGCGGGCTTTTGGTGCTCAGCTTTCACTTTCTGACAAGTCAGGTAATGTTTCACATACTCAGCCACATCCTTTTTCATTCCGTTCCACCAATAATATTGCTTCAAATCCTTATACATTTTTTTCCTCCCGCGTGGATTGAATAGGCTGACTTGTGAGCTTCTTCGAGTAGAACCCGTTTCAACTCCTCAGGTACTACTACTCTGTTTTTAAACCGAAGTAACCTGGCCTCATCGAACCCAAACGGACTCTCCTGATCAGCTCTAGCCTTACTAACTAGTTTCTGTACCTCCGGATCCTTATTGTGAGCCTCATATAGCTGATACTTCAATTCCAGCTGAATTGTGATATTAGAAACCCGAGCCTTTAACACAATTGGTGTCATCTCGTCACTTTCCTTTATTTCCAAACTCGATACACTCGCCTTCCTGCTAAGTGCATCGGCGACCACATTAGCTTTCCCGGGATGATATTTGATCGTACAATCATAATCTTCTAGTTTTTCCATCCAACGCCGTTGCCTCATATTCAACTCTTTCTGTGTGAATAAATACTGGAGGCTTTTGTGGTCGGTAAAAATCTCCAAGGAAGTCCCGTAGAGATAATGTCTCCATTTCCCGAGAGCAAAAATCACGGCTGCAAGCTCTAGGTCGTGTGTTGGGTAGTTCCTTTCATATTCCTTTAGCTTTCGGGAAGCATAGGCGATCACTTTTCCTTTCTGAGACAAAACACAACCTATGCCTTCTTTAGAAGCATTTGTGTACACTGCATATTCCTCTGAACCCTCGGGAAGTGCTAACACCGGAGCTGAGACTAACTTTTCTTTCAAAAAGTTAAAGCTTTGATCACACTTCTCGTCCCAGACAAACTTGACATCTTTCTTAGTCAATCGGGTTAACGGTGCAGCAATCTTAGAGAAGTCCTGAACGAACCTTTTGTAATACCCTGCCAATCCCAAGAAGCTTCTAACTTCCGAGGCATTCGTTGGTTTCTCCCACTTGAGCACGGCCTCAATTTTCGAGGGATCGACTTCCAACCCTTTTCCTGAAATTACATGTCCCGAGAAGGAAACCCGATCGATCCAAAATTCACACTTGCTGAATTTGGCAAATAACTGATGCTCTTTCAAGGTCTGTAGAACGAGCTTAAGATGTCTCGCATGCTCCTCGGCAGATTTTGAGAATACCAGAATATCATCAATAAAAATCACCACAAATTTGTCGAGGAAAGGCCTGAAAATCCGGTGCATCATATCCATAAAAGCTGCAGGGGCGTTAGTTAATCCAAACGGAATAACCACGAACTCGTAGTGCCCATACCGAGTATTGAATCCTGTCTTAGGAATATCCTCTGCTCGGATTCGCAGCTGATAGTATCCCTGTCTTAAATCCAATTTTGAATAAACTTTGGAACCCTGAAGTATATCGAATAACTCCTCGATATGTGGGAGGGGATACTTATTCTTGATAGTCATCCAGTTCAACTCCCGGTAGTCGATGCACATTCTCAAAGTTTCGTCCTTTTTCTTTACAAATAACACCAGCGCTCCCCAGGGTGAAGAACTCGGCCGAATGTAACCAACTTCCAACAATGCTTCAAGCTGAACTTTTAATTCCTTTAATTCCGCTGGAGCCATCCGGTAGGGAGTCTTTGAATACGGCTCGGTATTCGGAAAAAGATCGATCACAAACTCGATCTCTCGCTCAGGAGGCAAAGAATCTAACTTCTCTAGAAATTCTTCGGGAAATTCCTTTACCACTTCGGTGTCTTCCAATCTCACCTGATCCTTTGGCTTGTTCAAAATATAAGCAATGAACCCTGTAGCCCCGTCTCTGACTAATTTCTGAGCTTCTGAAAATGAAAGTAGGGGTACAGTCTTCGAAGTACAACCCGTGATAACTCCTGAACCCAACTGCACCTTCTTAGCCCAACAATCCACGGTAGCACAATGCCTGTATAGCCAATCCATCCCCAAAATAGACCCGTATCTCCCCATTAGCATAACAATAAAATCTGTTAAGAATTCCCGGCCTTCAATCACCACTGGAACATCCCTGTAAACCTGATCCGTCTCTCGCCTACTACCGAAGGGAGTACTAACTAGATAGCGCACAGAAGTACACATAGCAGGCAAAGGTAATGTAATAGCAATAGAATGTGCAAGAAAGGAGTGTGTAGCTCCCGGATCAAATAATGTATGGATGTTCATGCCATGGATGCAAATAGTACCTTCAACTACCGCGGCGGGGTCGATCTCGGCATCCTGCTCATCTCCAGCGAGTGCATAAGCCCGAGCTCTCACAAGGGGCCTCGGTCCTGCAGGTGGCGGATCCCGACGATCCGGACAGCCGTCAACCATGTGCTCGTCGCTCCCACAGATCAAACATAGCCCTAAACGTCGTCTGCAGTTATCATAGTTATGTGTAGGAAGCCCACAAAATCTGCAGCCCGGTTTTTGAGGTGGCTGTGGTGGTGCTGGAGCTCTCGGACCCCTCTGTAATGGCCCTGTCGCCTTAAGCTTCTTCCCGGAGTCCTTCTGCGTGGGAGGTGCAGAGTAAATCATCGGCCTCTTCCCTGAGCTCGATCCCTGACCCGCTCTCGAGCCTGAAGCCTGTCCAGTCCGCTGAGTAGCCCTCCTAGCAATATCAGAATCCTCAACCTTTAGGGTAGCTTTAGCCCAGGTACTCGTATTAGCTGCTTTCAGCGCATCCTGAATATCTGGCCTCAATCCCTGAACAAACTGCATCGCCTTGTGTCGCTATGTTAGGTGCATAGCGAGAAAGTCTCTCGAACTCGGTGATATACTGCCCCACAGATCTTCCTCCTTGCTTTAACTCAGTGAATTCTCTCAACCTGCGAGTACGGGAAGCTGGAGGGATATACTTATTTTTAAACTCCCGTACGAAGACCTCCCAAGTAATCTCGGTCCCGGCTGCCTCTAAAACAATCTGTGTGCTCTCCCACCAGGAATAGGCCTCGCCTTGGATCAAAGTGAGTGTCCAGCGAGCCTTCTCCTGAGTATCACAAGGAATAAGCTGCCAGATTCTCTCAATCTCCTTTAGCCACATTTCTGCCTGAATATCGTCGCCCTTGTAGAACTTCGGGGGATGCTGGTTCTGAAACTCGCGCAAAATAGCATAAATAGGGTTCTCCTGAGGTGCTACTGGCGCTGGTGGTGGTGGAGGTACCCTTTCCTGTAACCTCTGATCAATCAGCCCAACAACGGCGTTCACGAAATCCTGGGGTTGTGCCTGAGCAGGTGGAGGAGGAGGTGGTGATCCCTCACGGCGATGGTGCCGACGATGATGATGCCTGTGTCTCGGGGATCGGTCACGAGAGTGTCTATCACGATCCATCCTGAAATCAGATCACTACACATGCGTGGTTGAATTAATACATGCAAATGTGTGCATATAATTCAATGATATCAATAAACACACATTCAAGAAGGGTCACATAGCTCAAGTAATGCAAAGATTCAAGTAAACCAAGTAATTCAACGACATGCAGACTCTCAAATAGCAAGTAATCCTATGTCGTGCGACCTAGACTGACTTGACACGACTCGAGAACTCGGTTTTGCAACCGGGCTCTGATACCACCTGTAGATGTAGCACCCTAACCCCAGAGCACTACATCCCCCGCACTATAGTCTCGATCCACGTATGAAATGGACAGTTCATACATAAACCAAAACTACAGCGAACGGGTGACAATAAGAAGAAATGACGAGCTAGGCGGAACACTCTCCCCAACAAAATCAAAGCAAACACGATAATGAAAGCGGAAGCAATAAACTTATTCATACATATAGGTACCATATTTACAGAATAGATATATAATAGGTACCAAACTTAACTATCAATACATTATCATCTCTTAATAATCTATACATGCTTAATTCTCCAAAATGTGATATCAACATCATAACATGATAGGTGGCAAAAAAATATACGTGATGGTACATTGGTAGACTCGTGACAATGCAAAACTCGACCGGACACCCGCCTAGCACGTCCAAGCGCTCAAGTACCTGAAAAGTGAAGTATCAGTCTACCGAAGACTGAGTGAGGGGCAATAATTATATACAACACACATCACATGCAAGTTGTAGCCTCAGGTGATGACTTTGGAAGTGACATAGATAAATAGTTCAAGAAAACTTATTCTTTGCCCGAGATTACAACTAATCAGTTTAACCGTTTAACTTGATCATTTCATGAACATGTGACCCCGGCGAGTAAGGGCGATTCTCCAACCTTTACACCAAACGTGACATTACGTGCTTGCTTTTTTTCATTTCAATACATGATCATGCAATTCCATTTAGTGCTCACATAGAAAATTTCATGCTTGGAGACATGCAATAACCCGAGGATAACCCGACATGCCGGATTAATCCCCAGTCTCCTTCTTCCTCCGGGTGATAGTGAGTTTGCAAGGCTCAACTATCCACGACATGGTGTGTGTAGGGGACATGACCCCCTAGACACGTAACTCCTTCCACCACTAATCTCCTACTGGCTTCGGGGGTGATCCCAACAATGTGAGGATAATTCAGGAGTTACCCGTCAGCCCTTGCTTTCCCGGTTGGCTCAAGAATTACCCTCGGGCCCATGTGCAATCATGTACTCGCCAAACTTGCTTGAAAATCATGACAATCATTATTTTCTTGCTTGAAATATTTATAACTTTGAAAACGTTTATAATTATAATATGTTTTGGCCGAAAATAGCACATAAGGGTTATAGGGTTGGATTTACTTAAAACAAAACCTCACCTTTTCTTACAAAAATAGACAAGGATATACTCTACTGAGCCTGCTCCTCGTCCACAACCTCGTGACCTGTGCAAACACGACGTGTATACGTGAGACATGACCTAAAATGGACCAAATATGACGAACGGCGGAAATGTATCGAGATGACGAGGAAAATGCAATGTGGCATGATAACATGTTGTTTCAGTACATATTAGCACATATAATAGCAATTCGGGGTCAAAGAAGTCATCGGATCGAGGGGCTAAAAACGTAATTTTATGCAGAAACTTTTGTTCTGCATTCCAGGTGGGAACGGCCGTTCCGGACCCCTTTGAAAAATGGGAACGGTCGTTCCCATGAATTCCCAAAACGCGCCAACGACTTCCCTTTCAAAAATGCGCCTTAGCTGGGAACGGACCTTCCGGCACCAAGGCCAAAATGGAAACGGCCGTTCCCATAGTCGGCCGCCTATTTTTAGTTTAAAATAGGGGAACGCCCGTTCCCACAATGCCTTGGGGCTGGGAACGGTCGTTCCCTGTTTCTGCAACTTACAGAACAGAGCAAAAACAGGGGATGCTTATGGGAATGCATAACAACAACAACAAAACTCCAATTTTGATCAACAAAGGTGTTAATTTCTGGAAATATGATGCATCAACATTCAAAAGATGACAATATAACACTTAACCACTAAAACTATGCAATATCCTCAAGGTTTCCAAGATTTCTAGCTCACGATCATCTTGATCACTCAAGCTCAAATTCTCAACAAAATCATGCACAAATCATGCCATAATTCAATATAAGATCACATAATCATGCTTCCATCTACCAATAATCCATCTAGCATATCAAACTCAAACCCTAGCTCCTTCAAATATAATCAAGAACCATGAATTCATGCAACTCTCACCTTTGAAGTTCAAGAAATGAAGAAAATGGATGAAGATGATGCTCAAGCTTCAATTCTAGCAATATATCTTGAAGATTCTTGATGAAAAGAATGAAAACTCTCTTCCTTATTTTTTTCCTTGAAGAAACCGAAAGCAAGAAGGTGGAGGTGTTGGGAGATTTGATGATAATTGATCAAGGAAGATCATGGAATGCTTAGTACGTGATTCACCAACATTGATTTTTGTGAATTATGCTAATTGCCAATTAATCCCCCAAAGATTCAAGTTATGCAATGAAGTATATGAGGTTTTGAAAAGTGATCAATTAAGTCCTTAAAGGATTAGGCAATTAAGTCCCTAGAATTTTAAGAATTATCTAACTAGGGACAATTTGGTAATTTGGAACCACCCTCGATTGATGTTTCATGAAATAAATATTTTCCGTACCATGAAATAATATTTTCAATGATATGAAATCAAATAATTCACAGAAAGGATGTTTCATGAATTTTATAAAATGTGAAATGCCACGTAAGAATATTGTGAAATTAAAGAATTAAAATAAATCCTACGCTCAAAACGCACACGTGGCGTGCTTACCTGTTCTTCCGGAAACCGGGGCGTTACAACTCTCCCCCCCTTAAAAGAATCTGGCCCCCAGATTCTCTAGTCTTGAGTGAACAACTCCGGGTGGAACCGTTTCATTTTATCTTCTGTTTCCCACGTAGCTTCCTCGGTCTTGTCACTTCTCCACAAACCTTTAACCATGGGAATTCTCCGGTTTCTCAACTCTTGAAATTTTCGATCCAAGATTTTAACCGGCTTCTGAACAAATGTTAAATTCGGTTCCAACTCAACTTCTTCCACGGGGAGAATCGTAGTCTCATCGGGGTAATATTTCCTTAACTGAGATACGTGGAGTACGTTGTGAATCCCCGTAAGATTCGGTGGTAGGTCCAGTCGGTAGGCTACCTCGCCTATTCTTTCAAGAATCTCGAACGGACCTAAGTAGCGAGGATTAAGTTTTCCTCCTTTCCCGATCCGGGTGAAACCTTTCCTTGGTGACACCTTCAGGAATACCCGGTCACCAACTTCGAATTCTAGATCTCTTCGGCGCTTGTCGGCATAGCTCTTTTGCCTATCTTACGAGGCTTTCATCCGTTGTTGAATCATTTGCACTTTCTCAATCATAGCTTGAACGACTTTGGAAGGCCTTTCGAATCTTTCACCTTTCTTCACCCCTTCCTGTTTCGACTATTACCACTCTTCCAAGTCGAAGAACAACGGAGATCGGCACTTTCTTCCATAGAGAAGTTCATAAGGAGCCATCCCGATCGAAGCCTGAAAGCTATTATTATAAGCAAATTCGATCAAAGGAAGCTGCTCTGCCCATGAATTCTGAAAATCAATCGTGCAAGCCCGAAGAAGATCTTCCAAATATCTAATTAATCTTTCTGTTTGGCCGTCTGTTTGCGGGTGAAATGTTGTACTGAACTTAAGTTTCGTTCCCAAAACGGCCTGTAACTCCTGCCACAACTTGGATGTAAACCTCGGGTCTTGGTCTGAAACTATACTCACCGGAATGCCATGAAGTCGAATAATTTCTCTGTTATAGATCTCAGCCAACTTTGGAATTTTATAAGACATCCGGACTGGTAGAAAGTGAGCAGACTTTGTGAATCTATCCACAATTACCCAAATACCGTCAAACCCGCCTTTAATCTTTGGTAATCCGGAAACAAAGTCCATCGTTACTTGTTCCCACTTCCACTCGGGAATAGGTAACGGTTGTAGAAGTCCCGCGGGCTTTTGGTGCTCAGCTTTCACTTTCTGACAAGTCAGGTAATGTTTCACATACTCAGCCACATCCTTTTTCATTCCGTTCCACCAATAATATTGCTTCAAATCCTTATACATTTTTTTCCTCCCGCGTGGATTGAATAGGCTGACTTGTGAGCTTCTTCGAGTAGAACCCGTTTCAACTCCTCAGGTACTACTACTCTGTTTTTAAACCGAAGTAACCTGGCCTCATCGAACCCAAACGGACTCTCCTGATCAGCTCTAGCCTTACTTACTAGTTTCTGTACCTCCGGATCCTTATTGTGAGCCTCATATAGCTGATACTTCAATTCCGGCTGAATTGTGATATTAGAAACCCGAGCCTTTAACACAATTGGTGTCATCTCGTCACTTTCCTTTATTTCCAAACTCGATACACTCGCCTTCCTGCTAAGTGCATCGGCGACCACATTAGCTTTCCCGGGATGATATTTGATCGTACAATCATAATCTTCTAGTTTTTCCATCCAACGCCGTTGCCTCATATTCAACTCTTTCTGTGTGAATAAATACTGGAGGCTTTTGTGGTCGGTAAAAATCTCAAAGGAAGTCCCGTAGAGATAATGTCTCCATTTCCCGAGAGCAAAAATCACGGCTGCAAGCTCTAGGTCGTGTGTTGGGTAGTTCCTTTCATATTCCTTTAGCTTTCGGGAAGCATAGGCGATCACTTTTCCTTTCTGAGACAAAACACAACCTATGCCTTCTTTAGAAGCATTTGTGTACACTGCATATTCCTCTGAACCCTCGGGAAGTGCTAACACCGGAGCTGAGACTAACTTTTCTTTCAAAAAGTTAAAGCTTTGATCACACTTCTCGTCCCAGACAAACTTGACATCTTTCTTAGTCAATCGGGTTAACGGTGCAGCAATCTTAGAGAAGTCCTGAACGAACCTTTTGTAATACCCTGCCAATCCCAAGAAGCTTCTAACTTCCGAGGCATTCGTTGGTTTCTCCCACTTGAGCACGGCCTCAATTTTCGAGGGATCGATTTCCAACCCTTTTCCTGAAATTACATGTCCCGAGAAGGAAACCCGATCGATCCAAAATTCACACTTGCTGAATTTGGCAAATAACTGATGCTCTTTCAAGGTCTGTAGAACGAGCTTAAGATGTCTCGCATGCTCCTCGGCAGATTTTGAGAATACCAGAATATCATCAATAAAAATCACCACAAATTTGTCGAGGAAAGGCCTGAAAATCCGGTGCATCATATCCATAAAAGCTGCAGGGGCGTTAGTTAATCCAAACGGCATCACCACGAACTCGTAGTGCCCATACCGAGTATTGAATCCTGTCTTAGGAATATCCTCTGCTCGGATTCGCAGCTGATAGTATCCCTGTCTTAAATCCAATTTTGAATAAACTTTGGAACCCTGAAGTATATCGAATAACTCCTCGATATGTGGGAGGGGATACTTATTCTTGATAGTCATCCGGTTCAACTCCCGGTAGTCGATGCACATTCTCAAAGTTTCGTCCTTTTTCTTTACAAATAACACCGGCGCTCCCCAGGGTGAAGAACTCGGCCGAATGTAACCAACTTCCAACAATGCTTCAAGCTGAACTTTTAATTCCTTTAATTCCGCTGGAGCCATCCGGTAGGGAGTCTTTGAATACGGCTCGGTATTCGGAAAAAGATCGATCACAAACTCGATCTATCGCTCAGGAGGCAAAGAATCTAACTTCTCTAGAAATACTTCGGGAAATTCCTTTACCACTTCGGTGTCTTCCAATCTCACCTGATCCTTTGGCTTGTTCAAAATATAAGCAATGAACCCTGTAGCCCCGTCTCTGACTAATTTCTGAGCTTCTGAAAATGAAAGTAGGGGTACAGTCTTCGAAGTACAACCCGTGATAACTCCTGAACCCAACTGCACCTTCTTAGCCCAACAATCCACGGTAGCACAATGCCTGTATAGCCAATCCATCCCCAAAATAGACCCGTATCTCCCCATTAGCATAACAATAAAATCTGTTAAGAATTCCCGGCCTTCAATCACCACTGGAACATCCCTGTAAACCTGATCCGTCTCTCGCCTACTACCGAAGGGAGTACTAACTAGATAGCGCACAGAAGTACACATAGCAGGCAAAGGTAATGTAATAGCAATAGAATGTGCAAGAAAGGAGTGTGTAGCTCCCGGATCAAATAATGTATGGATGTTCATGCCATGGATGCAAATAGTACCTTCAACTACCGCGGCGGGGTCGATCTCGGCATCCTGCTCATCTCCAGCGAGTGCATAAGCCCGAGCTCTCACAAGGGGCCTCGGTCCTGCAGGTGGCGGATCCCGACGATCCGGACAGCCGTCAACCATGTGCTCGTCGCTCCCACAGATCAAACATAGCCCTAAACGTCGTCTGCAGTTATCATAGTTATGTGTAGGAAGCCCACAAAATCTGCAGCCCGGTTTTTGAGGTGGCTGTGGTGGTGCTGGAGCTCTCGGACCCCTCTGTAATGGCCCTGTCGCCTTAAGCTTCTTCCCGGAGTCCTTCTGCGTGGGAGGTGCAGAGTAAATCATCGGCCTCTTCCCTGAGCTCGATCCCTGACCCGCTCTCGAGCCTGAAGCCTGTCCAGTCCGCTGAGTAGCCCTCCTAGCAATATCAGAATCCTCAACCTTTAGGGTAGCTTTAGCCCAGGTACTCGTATTAGCTGCTTTCAGCGCATCCTGAATATCTGGCCTCAATCCCTGAACAAACTGCATCGCCTTGTGTCGCTATGTTAGGTGCATAGCGAGAAAGTCTCTCGAACTCGGTGATATACTGCCCCACAGATCTTCCTCCTTGCTTTAACTCAGTGAATTCTCTCAACCTGCGAGTACGGGAAGCTGGAGGGATATACTTATTTTTAAACTCCCGTACGAAGACCTCCCAAGTAATCTCGGTCCCGGCTGCCTCAAAAACAATCTGTGTGCTCTCCCACCAGGAATAGGCCTCGCCTTGGATCAAAGTGAGTGTCCAGCGAGCCTTCTCCTGAGTATCACAAGGAATAAGCTGCCAGATTCTCTCAATCTCCTTTAGCCACATTTCTGCCTGAATATCGTCGCCCTTGTAGAACTTCGGGGGATGCTGGTTCTGAAACTCGCGCAAAATAGCATAAATAGGGTTCTCCTGAGGTGCTACTGGCGCTGGTGGTGGTGGAGGTACCCTTTCCTGTAACCTCTGATCAATCAGCCCAACAACGGCGTTCACGAAATCCTGGGGTTGTGCCTGAGCAGGTGGAGGAGGAGGTGGTGATCCCTCACGGCGATGGTGCCGACGATGATGATGCCTGTGTCTCGGGGATCGGTCACGAGAGTGTCTATCACGATCCATCCTGAAATCAGATCACTACACATGCGTGGTTGAATTAATACATGCAAATGTGTGCATATAATTCAATGATATCAATAAACACACATTCAAGAAGGGTCACATAGCTCAAGTAATGCAAAGATTCAAGTAAACCAAGTAATTCAACGACATGCAGACTCTCAAATAGCAAGTAATCCTATGCCGTGCGACCTAGACTGACTTGACACGACTCGAGAACTCGGTTTTGCAACCGGGCTCTGATACCACCTGTAGATGTAGCACCCTAACCCCAGAGCACTACATCCCCCGCACTATAGTCTCGATCCACGTATGAAATGGACAGTTCATACATAAACCAAAACTACAGCGAACGGGTGACAATAAGAAGAAATGACGAGCTAGGCGGAACACTCTCCCCAACAAAATCAAAGCAAACACGATAATGAAAGCGGAAGCAATAAACTTATTCATACATATAGGTACCATATTTACAGAATAGATATATAATAGGTACCAAACTTAACTATCAATACATTATCATCTCTTAATAATCTATACATGCTTAATTCTCCAAAATGTGATATCAACATCATAACATGATAGGTGGCAAAAAAATATACGTGATGGTACATTGGTAGACTCGTGACAATGCAAAACTCGACCGGACACCCGCCTAGCACGTCCAAGCGCTCAAGTACCTGAAAAGTGAAGTATCAGTCTACCGAAGACTGAGTGAGGGGCAATAATTATATACAACACACATCACATGCAAGTTGTAGCCTCAGGTGATGACTTTGGAAGTGACATAGATAAATAGTTCAAGAAAACTTATTATTTGCCCGAGATTACAACTAATCAGTTTAACCGTTTAACTTGATCATTTCATGAACATGTGACCCCGGCGAGTAAGGGCGATTCTCCAACCTTTACACCAAACGTGACATTACGTGCTTGCTTTTTTTCATTTCAATACATGATCATGCAATTCCATTTAGTGCTCACATAGACAATTTCATGCTTGGAGACATGCAATAACCCGAGGATAACCCGACATGCCGGATTAATCCCCAGTCTCCTTCTTCCTCCGGGTGATAGTGAGTTTGCAAGGCTCAACTATCCACGACATGGTGTGTGTAGGGGACATGACCCCCTAGACACGTAACTCCTTCCACCACTAATCTCCTAGTGGCTTCGGGGGTGATCCCAACAATGTGAGGATAATTCAGGAGTTACCCGTCAGCCCTTGCTTTCCCGGTTGGCTCAAGAATTACCCTCGGGCCCATGTGCAATCATGTACTCGCCAAACTTGCTTGAAAATCATGACAATCATTATTTTCTTGCTTGAAATATTTATAACTTTGAAAACGTTTATAATTATAATATGTTTTGGCCGAAAATAGCACATAAGGGTTATAGGGTTGGATTTACTTAAAACAAAACCTCACCTTTTCTTACAAAAATAGACAAGGATATACTCTACTGAGCCTGCTCCTCGTCCACAACCTCGTGACCTGTGCAAACACGACGTGTATACGTGAGACATGACCTAAAATGGACCAAATATGACGAACGGCGGAAATGTATCGAGATGACGAGGAAAATGCAATGTGGCATGATAACATGTTGTTTCAGTACATATTAGCACATATAATAGCAATTCGGGGTCAAAGAAGTCATCGGATCGAGGGGCTAAAAACGTAATTTTATGCAGAAACTTTTGTTCTGCATTCCAGGTGGGAACGGCCGTTCCGGACCCCTTTGAAAAATGGGAACGGTCGTTCCCATGAATTCCCAAAACGCGCCAACGACTTCCCTTTCAAAAATGCGCCTTAGCTGGGAACGGACCTTCCGGCACCAAGGCCAAAATGGAAACGGCCGTTCCCATAGTCGGCCGCCTATTTTTAGTTTAAAATAGGGGAACGCCCGTTCCCACAATGCCTTGGGGCTGGGAACGGTCGTTCCCTGTTTCTGCAACTTACAGAACAGAGCAAAAACAGGGGATGCTTATGGGAATGCATAACAACAACAACAAAACTCCAATTTTGATCAACAAAGGTGTTAATTTCTGGAAATATGATGCATCAACATTCAAAAGATGACAATATAACACTTAACCACTAAAACTATGCAATATCCTCAAGGTTTCCAAGATTTCTAGCTCACGATCATCTTGATCACTCAAGCTCAAATTCTCAACAAAATCATGCACAAATCATGCCATAATTCAATATAAGATCACATAATCATGCTTCCATCTACCAATAATCCATCTAGCATATCAAACTCAAACCCTAGCTCCTTCAAATATAATCAAGAACCATGAATTCATGCAACTCTCACCTTTGAAGTTCAAGAAATGAAGAAAATGGATGAAGATGATGCTCAAGCTTCAATTCTAGCAATATATCTTGAAGATTCTTGATGAAAAGAATGAAAACTCTCTTCCTTATTTTTTTCCTTGAAGAAACCGAAAGCAAGAAGGTGGAGGTGTTGGGAGATTTGATGATAATTGATCAAGGAAGATCATGGAATGCTTAGTACGTGATTCACCAACATTGATTTTTGTGAATTATGCTAATTGCCAATTAATCCCCCAAAGATTCAAGTTATGCAATGAAGTATATGAGGTTTTGAAAAGTGATCAATTAAGTCCTTAAAGGATTAGGCAATTAAGTCCCTAGAATTTTAAGAATTATCTAACTAGGGACAATTTGGTAATTTGGAACCACCCTCGATTGATGTTTCATGAAATAAATATTTTCCGTACCATGAAATAATATTTTCAATGATATGAAATCAAATAATTCACAGAAAGGATGTTTCATGAATTTTATAAAATGTGAAATGCCACGTAAGAATATTGTGAAATTAAAGAATTAAAATAAATCCTACGCTCAAAACGCACACGTGGCGTGCTTACCTGTTCTTCCGGAAACCGGGGCGTTACAACTCTCCCCCCCTTAAAAGAATCTGGCCCCCAGATTCTCTAGTCTTGAGTGAACAACTCCGGGTGGAACCGTTTCATTTTATCTTCTGTTTCCCACGTAGCTTCCTCGGTCTTGTCACTTCTCCACAAACCTTTAACCATGGGAATTCTCCGGTTTCTCAACTCTTGAAATTTTCGATCCAAGATTTTAACCGGCTTCTGAACAAATGTTAAATTCGGTTCCAACTCAACTTCTTCCACGGGGAGAATCGTAGTCTCATCGGGGTAATATTTCCTTAACTGAGATACGTGGAATACGTTGTGAATCCCCGTAAGATTCGGTGGTAGGTCCAGTCGGTAGGCTACCTCGCCTATTCTTTCAAGAATCTCGAACGGACCTAAGTAGCGAGGATTAAGTTTTCCTCCTTTCCCGATCCGGGTGAAACCTTTCCTTGGTGACACCTTCAGGAATACCCGGTCACCAACTTCGAATTCTAGATCTCTTCGGCGCTTGTCGGCATAGCTCTTTTGCCTATCTTACGCGGCTTTCATCCGTTGTTGAATCATTTGCACTTTCTCAATCATAGCTTGAACGACTTTGGAAGGCCTTTCGAATCTTTCACCTTTCTTCACCCCTTCCTGTTTCGACTATTACCACTCTTCCAAGTCGAAGAACAACGGAGATCGGCACTTTCTTCCATAGAGAAGTTCATAAGGAGCCATCCCGATCGAAGCCTGAAAGCTATTATTATAAGCAAATTCGATCAAAGGAAGCTGCTCTGCCCATGAATTCTGAAAATCAATCGTGCAAGCCCGAAGAAGATCTTCCAAATATCTAATTAATCTTTCTATTTGGCCGTCTGTTTGCGGGTGAAATGTTGTACTGAACTTAAGTTTCGTTCCCAAAATGGCCTGTAACTCCTGCCACAACTTGGATGTAAACCTCGGGTCTTGGTCTGAAACTATACTCACCGGAATGCCATGAAGTCGAATAATTTCTCTGTTATAGATCTCAGCCAACTTTGGAATTTTATAAGACATCCGGACCGGTAGAAAGTGAGCAGACTTTGTGAATCTATCCACAATTACCCAAATACTGTCAAACCCGCCTTTAATCTTTGGTAATCCGGAAACAAAGTCCATCGTTACTTGTTCCCACTTCCACTCGGGAATAGGTAACGGTTGTAGAAGTCCCGCGGGCTTTTGGTGCTCAGCTTTCACTTTCTGACAAGTCAGGTAATGTTTCACATACTCAGCCACATCCTTTTTCATTCCGTTCCACCAATAATATTGCTTCAAATCCTTATACATTTTTTTCCTCCCGCGTGGATTGAATAGGCTGACTTGTGAGCTTCTTCGAGTAGAACCCATTTCAACTCCTCAGGTACTACTACTCTGTTTTTAAACCGAAGTAACCTGGCCTCATCGAACCCAAACGGACTCTCCTGATCGGCTCTAGCCTTACTTACTAGTTTCTGTACCTCCGGATCCTTATTGTGAGCCTCAAATAGCTGATACTTCAATTCCGGCTGAACTGTGATATTAGAAACCCGAGCCTTTAACACAATTGGTGTCATCTCGTCACTTTCCTTTATTTCCAAACTCGATACACTCGCCTTCCTGCTAAGTGCATCGGCGACCACATTAGCTTTCCCGGGATGATATTTGATCGTACAATCATAATCTTCTAGTTTTTCCATCCAACGCCGTTGCCTCATATTCAACTCTTTCTGTGTGAATAAATACTGGAGGCTTTTGTGGTCGGTAAAAATCTCAAAGGAAGTCCCGTAGAGATAATGTCTCCATTTCCCGAGAGCAAAAATCACGGCTGCAAGCTCTAGGTCGTGTGTTGGGTAGATCCTTTCATATTCCTTTAGCTTTCGGGAAGCATAGGCGATCACTTTTCCTTTCTTAGTCAAAACACAACCTAAGCCTTCTTTAGAAGCATTTGTGTACACTGCATATTCCTCTGAACCCTCGGGAAGTGCTAACACCGGAGCTGAGACTAACTTTGCTTTCAAAAAGTTAAAGCTTTGATCACACTTCTCGTCCCAGACAAACTTGACATCTTTCTTAGTCAATCGGGTTAACGGTGCAGCAATCTTAGAGAAGTCCTGAACGAACCTTTTGTAATACCCTGCCAATCCCAAGAAGCTTCTAACTTCCGAGGCATTCGTTGGTTTCTCCCACTTGAGCACGGCCTCAATTTTCGAGGGATCGATTTCCAACCCTTTTCCTGAAATTACATGTCCCGAGAAGGAAACCCGATCGATCCAAAATTCACACTTGCTGAATTTGGCAAATAACTGATGCTCTTTCAAGGTCTGTAGAACGAGCTTAAGATGTCTCGCATGCTCCTCGGCAGATTTTGAGAATACCAGAATATCATCAATAAAAATCACCACAAATTTGTCGAGGAAAGGCCTGAAAATCCGGTGCATCATATCCATAAAAGCTGCAGGGGCGTTAGTTAATCCAAACGGCATCACCACGAACTCGTAGTGCCCATACCGAGTATTGAATCCTGTCTTAGGAATATCCTCTGCTCGGATTCGCAGCTGATAGTATCCCTGTCTTAAATCCAATTTTGAATAAACTTTGGAACCCTGAAGTATATCGAATAACTCCTCGATATGTGGGAGGGGATACTTATTCTTGATAGTCATCCGGTTCAACTCCCGGTAGTCGATGCACATTCTCAAAGTTTCGTCCTTTTTCTTTACAAATAACACCGGCGCTCCCCAGGGTGAAGAACTCGGCCGAATGTAACCAACTTCCAACAATGCTTCAAGCTGAACTTTTAATTCCTTTAATTCCGCTGGAGCCATCCGGTAGGGAGTCTTTGAATACGGCTCGGTATTCGGAAAAAGATCGATCACAAACTCGATCTATCGCTCAGGAGGCAAAGAATCTAACTTCTCTAGAAATACTTCGGGAAATTCCTTTACCACTTCGGTGTCTTCCAATCTCACCTGATCCTTTGGCTTGTTCAAAATATAAGCAATGAACCCTGTAGCCCCGTCTCTGACTAATTTCTGAGCTTCTGAAAATGAAAGTAGGGGTACAGTCTTCGAAGTACAACCCGTGATAACTCCTGAACCCAACTGCACCTTCTTAGCCCAACAATCCACGGTAGCACAATGCCTGTATAGCCAATCCATCCCCAAAATAGACCCGTATCTCCCCATTAGCATAACAATAAAATCTGTTAAGAATTCCCGGCCTTCAATCACCACTGGAACATCCCTGTAAACCTGATCCGTCTCTCGCCTACTACCGAAGGGAGTACTAACTAGATAGCGCACAGAAGTACACATAGCAGGCAAAGGTAATGTAATAGCAATAGAATGTGCAAGAAAGGAGTGTGTAGCTCCCGGATCAAATAATGTATGGATGTTCATGCCATGGATGCAAATAGTACCTTCAACTACCGCGGCGGGGTCGATCTCGGCATCCTGCTCATCTCCAGCGAGTGCATAAGCCCGAGCTCTCACAAGGGGCCTCGGTCCTGCAGGTGGCGGATCCCGACGATCCGGACAGCCGTCAACCATGTGCTCGTCGCTCCCACAGATCAAACATAGCCCTAAACGTCGTCTGCAGTTATCATAGTTATGTGTAGGAAGCCCACAAAATCTGCAGCCCGGTTTCTGAGGTGGCTGTGGTGGTGCTGGAGCTCTCGGACCCCTCTGTAATGGCCCTGTCGCCTTAAGCTTCTTCCCGGAGTCCTTCTGCGCGGGAGGTGCAGAGTAAATCATCGGCCTCTTCCCTGAGCTCGATCCCTGACCCGCTCTCGAGCCTGAAGCCTGTCCAGTCCGCTGAGTAGCCCTCCTAGCAATATCAGAACCCTCAACCTTTAGGGTAGCTTTAGCCCAGGTACTCGTATTAGCTGCTTTCAGCGCATCCTGAATATCTGGCCTCAATCCCTGAACAAACTGCATCGCCTTGTGTCGCTATGTTAGGTGCATAGCGAGAAAGTCTCTCGAACTCGGTGATATACTGCCCCACAGATCTTCCTCCTTGCTTTAACTCAGTGAATTCTCTCAACCTGCGAGTACGGGAAGCTGGAGGGATATACTTATTTTTAAACTCCCGTACGAAGACCTCCCAAGTAATCTCGGTCCCGGCTGCCTCGAAAACAATCTGTGTGCTCTCCCACCAGGAATAGGCCTCGCCTTGGATCAAAGTGAGTGTCCAGCGAGCCTTCTCCTGAGTATCACAAGGAATAAGCTGCCAGATTCTCTCAATCTCCTTTAGCCACATTTCTGCCTGAATATCGTCGCCCTTGTAGAACTTCGGGGGATGCTGGTTCTGAAACTCGCGCAAAATAGCAGAAATAGGGTTCTCCTGAGGTGCTACTGGCGCTGGTGGTGGTGGAGGTACCCTTTCCTGTAACCTCTGATCAATCAGCCCAACAACGGCGTTCATGAAATCCTGGGGCTGTGCCTGAGCAGGTGGAGGAGGAGGTGGTGATCCCTCACGGCGATGGTGCCGACGATGATGATGCCTGTGTCTCGGGGATCGGTCACGAGAGTGTCTATCACGATCCATCCTGAAATCAGATCACTACACATGCGTGGTTGAATTAATACATGCAAATGTTTGCATATAATTCAATGATATCAATAAACACACATTCAAGAAGGGTCACATAGCTCAAGTAATGCAAAGATTCAAGTAAACCAAGTAATTCAACGACATGCAGACTCTCAAATAGCAAGTAATCCTATGCCGTGCGACCTAGACTGACTTGACACGACTCGAGAACCTCGGTTTTGCAATCGGGCTCTGATACCACCTGTAGATGTAGCACCCTAACCCCAGAGCACTACATCCCCCGCACTATAGTCTCGATCCACGTATGAAATGGACAGTTCATACATAAACCAAAACTACAGCGAACGGGTGACAATAAGAAGAAATGACGAGCTAGGCGGAACACTCTCCCCAACAAAATCAAAGCAAACACGATAATGAAAGCGGAAGCAATAAACTTATTCATACATATAGGTACCATATTTACAGAATAGATATATAATAGGTACCAAACTTAACTATCAATACATTATCATCTCTTAATAATCTATACATGCTTAATTCTCCAAAATGTGATATCAACATCATAACATGATAGGTGGCAAAAAAATATACATGATGGTACATTGCTAGACTCGTGACAATGCAAAACTCGACCGGACACCCGCCTAGCACGACCAAGCGTTCAAGTACCGGAAAAGTGAAGTATCAGTCTACCGAAGACTGAGTGAGGGGCAATAATTATATACAACACACATCACATGCAAGTTGTAGCCTCGGGTGAAGACTTTGGAAGTGAAATAGATAAATAGTTCAAGAAAACTTATTCTTTGCCCGAGATTACAACTAATCAGTTTAACCGTTTAACTTGATCATTTCATGAACATGTGACCCCGACGAGTAGGGGCGATTCTCCGACCTTTACACCAAACGTGACATTACGTGCTTGCTTTTTTTCATTTCAATACATGATCATGCAATTCCATTTAGTGCTCACATAGACAATTTCATGCTTGGAGACATGTAATAACCCGAGGATAACCCGACATGCCGGATTAATCCCCAGTCTCCTTCTTTCTCCTGGTGATAGTGAGTTTGCAAGGCTCAACTATCCACGACATGGTGTGTGTAGGGGACATGACCCCTTAGACACGGAACTCCTTCCACCACTAATCTCCTAGTGGCTTCAGGGGTGATCCCAACAACGTGAGGATAATTCAGGAGTTACCCGTCAGCCCTTGCTTTCCCGGTTGGCTCAAGAATTACCCTCGGGCCCACGTGCAATCATGTACTCGCCAAACTTGCTTGAAAATCATGGCAATCATTAATTTCTTGCTTGAAATATTTATAACTTTGAAAACGTTTATAATTATAATATGTTTTGGCCGAAAATAGCACATAAGGGTTATAGGGTTGGATTTACTTAAAACAAAACCTCACCTTTTCTTACAAAAATATGACAAGGATATACTCTACTGAGCCTGATCCTCATCCACAACCTCGTGACCTGTGCAAACACGACGTGTATACGTGAGACATGACCTAAAATGGACCAAATATGACGAACGGCGGAAATGTATCGAGATGACGAGGAAAATGCAATGTGGCATGATAACATGTTGTTTTAGTACATATTAGCACATATAATAGCAATTCGGGGTCAAAGAAGTCGTCGGATCGAGGGGCTAAAAACGTAATTTTATGCAGAAACTTTTGTTCTGCATTCCAGGTGGGAACGGCCGTTCCGGACCCCTTTAAAAAATGGGAACGGTCGTTCCCATGAATTCCCAAAACGCGCCAACGACTTCCCTTTCAAAAATGCGCCTTAGCTGGGAACGGCCCTTCCGGCACCAAGGCCAAAATGGGAACGGCCGTTCCCATGGTCGGCCGCCTATTTTTAGTTTAAAAGAGGGGAATGCCCGTTCCCACAATGCCTTGAGGCTGGGAACGGTCGTTCCCTATTTCTGAAACTTACAGAATAGAGCAAAAACAGGGGATGCTTACGGGAATGCATAACAACAACAACAAAACTCCAATTTTGATCAACAAAGGTGTTAATTTCTGGAAATATGATGCATCAACATTCAAAAGATGACAATATAACACTTAACCACTAAAACTATGCAATATCCTCAAGGTTTCCAAGATTTCTAGCTCACGATCATCTTGATCATTCAAGCTCAAATTCTCAACAAAATCATGCACAAATCATGCCATAATTCAATATAAGATCACATAATCATGCTTCCATCTACCAATAATCCATCTAGCATATCAAACTCAAACCCTAGCTCCTTCAAATATAATCAAGAACCATGAATTCATGCAACTCTCACCTTTGAAGTTCAAGAAATGAAGAAAATGGATGAAGATGATGCTCAAGCTTCAATTCTAGCAATATATCTTGAAGATTCTTGATGAAAAGAATGAAAACTCTCTTCCTTATTTTTTTCCTTGAAGAAACCAAAAGCAAGAAGGTGGAGGTGTTGGGAGATTTGATGATAATTGATCAAGGAAGATCATGGAATGCTTAGTACGTGATTCACCAACATTGATTTTTGTGAATTATGCTAATTGCCAATTAATCCCCCAAAGATTCAAGTTATGCAATGAAGTATATGAGGTTTTGAAAAGTGATCAATTAAGTCCTTAAAGGATTAGGCAATTAAGTCCCTAGAATTTTAAGAATTATCTAACTAGGGACAATTTGGTAATTTGGAATCACCCTCGATTGATGTTTCATGAAATAAATATTTTCCGTGCCATGAAATAATATTTTCAATGATATGAAATCAAATAATTCACATAAAGGATGTTTCATGAATTTTATAAAATGTGAAATGCCACGTAAGAATATTGTGAAATTAAAGAATTAAAATAAATCCTACGCTCAAAACGCACACGTGGCGTGCTTACCTATTCTTCCGGAAATCGGGGCGTTACACTAACAATCTTCCACTTACCCGTCAAAGCCATTCTAAAGCTAATCTAAGTCCCATCTTCTGAAGATGACCTTGGAAAGCTTCTCGACTAAGGGGTTTAGTAAGTGGATCTACCACGTTCTCTGCTGATGCGACCCTCCCAATTTGCACATCTCCTCTTTTGATAATATCACGGATTAGATGATACTTCCTCATAATGTGCTTGGTCAGTTGGTGAGATCTTAGTTCTCTTGCTTGAGCAACCGCCCCAGTGTTATCACAAAACACAATAATGGGGTCTTTCATGCTAGGAACAACATTCAACTCTTGAATGAAGTTTCTAATCCAAACACCTTCCTTACCTGCATCATTTGCAGCTAAGTATTCAGCCTCAGTGGTCGAATCTGCAGTGGTCGTTTTCTTGGAACTCTTCCAACTCACTGCTCCGCCGTTTAGGCAGAAAATGTATCCTGACATTGACTTAAAATCATCTAAGTCAGATGCAAAGCTTGCATCACAGTATCCTTCGACAGTAAGATCTTTCTGACCTCCGTAAACTAAGAATAAATCCTTAGTACTTTTCAAGTACTTAAGAATATTCTTCACAGCAGCCCAATGACCATCTCCAGGGTCAGATTGGAAATGACTTGTTACACTAAGTACATAAGCCACATCCGGCCGAGTACATAACATTGCATACATTATGCTACCTATTGCTGATGTATAAGGTGTATAAGTCATTCTTTCCTTCTCAAGGTTAGTCTTAGGACATATCTTCTTAGAAAGACATGTTCCTACACTCATAGGAAGGTTCTTAACCTTTGCTGACTCCATATTGAATCTCTTCAATACTTTGTCAATGTACATCGACTGTGATAGTCCTATTAACCTTCTAGATCTATCTCGATAGATTTTGATTCCAAGGTTATAGGACGCATCACCAAGATCTTTCATCTCGAATTGGTTCGATAACCATAACTTAGTTACTTTCATGTCATCCTTCGAATTCCCAATAAGAAGAATTTCATCAACATAAAGTACTAAGAATTGCACTGAGGTCTCCAATTCCTTTCTATACACACATGATTCATTCGAAATTTGAATGAAGCCAAACGCTTTGACTGATTGATCTTTGGAGTTTGCAAACCTTTTGCTCACTCCCACTGAATGTGAAACCTATAGGTTGCTCCATATAAATGTCTTTACCAATGTCACCATTGAGAAAGGCAGTTTTCACTTCCATTTGCCATATCTCATAGTCATAATATGCAGCAATGGCAAGCATGATCCGAATAGACTTTTGCATTGCAACTGGTGAAAAAGTTTCAACAAAGTCCACGCCGGGTCTTTGAGTGAATCCTTTTGCAGCCAGTCTTGCCTTGTAGGCTGCAATGCTTCCATCAACTCCAAGCTTTCTCTTAAAGATCCATTTGCAACCTATAGGTTTGACCCCATCAGACAAATCTACCAAGGTCCAAACTTGGTTAGAGTTCATGGAATCCATTTCGGATTTCATGGCTTCTATCCACTTTTCAGAGTCAGAATCTGAAAGTGCCTCCTCATATGTTAAAGGATCATTATCCTTTTGAGAGATCTCATGGAAGAATCCATACCATCTTTCCGGCTGTCTAGGTGTAACGCCCCGGTTTGTCATTTGTACTAATATGTCGTATGTGTTTATAAATTGTGCAATTAAATTATTTAATTATGTGATTAATTTTTTATAAGTGTTTTAAATACTTACTTTTAATATAAATTGTTATTAGTTTAATTTATTTCATTTTATTGTTTTATTTTATTACGTAATTAATATATTTAATTTGGTAATTAAGTGTTAATGATAATTAATTATATCTTTAATTATACTAATTAATTACAATATTAATCGTGACTTTGTTTTAATTTAAAATTAGAATTTAAATTTGTTTATTTAATTTGAAGTGTTATGAATTGTCAATGTATTGTTCTAGCATAATTTAAACGCGCTTCGTTCTTATATGATTTGATATCGAAAATTCATGAAAATTTAGTATGTTGTAGAATTATGTGTTATGAACATGTTTATATGCTCGTTTTATGTTTTCGACTTTGTTTGACGCGGTAACGAACTTATTTTGAATTGTGGAACCAAATCGGGAGCTAACGGGCAATTAGCGCACCCTTGGTTCCGTAGGTGATATCTTGAGCTAGGAAACTCAGATTCGAATTTCGTCAACTTCGCTGAACTTGTAATAAAAATTCAAGTTTAATGAACTTATCCTCATATTTTTCTAAGACCATTTGGACCTCCGAAATTCAACCGAAACACACAACGGAAACCAAAACTGCCATATTTTACTAAAAGAGCCATAACTTATTCAAATCTTGACCAAATTAACTATGGTTTAAGCCTTTGGAACCCTAACTCAATCACCTAACCTGATATTACTCTCCCTAACCGAACCAAGTCCCCTCACTTAGAGAATTTCAGCTAAACTTCTCCTGCATTCCAGTTTTCCCGTAGCTCAAGCCAACCCTTGGAGATTCAAGCTCAAATCTCTTCCAAACCTCCATCAATCTATAAGGTGAGTTTAGTATTGTAAAATACATTGATTTAGAGTCATTTTGATCCATTCATCCCCAAATTTGAGCCTGCTTTGATGGAGTTTGATGAATATGAGTGAATAGTTAGGTTATAGATGAATTTCTTGATCTCTTGGATTCCTTGATGATTTTGATTGTTTTAAAGCTTGAAAGTGATCATCTTAACTCCCTTATTTCAATTATGACCATGTATTATGTGTTAGTTGGCCATTAAATGAGTTACCCTTAATGAATTTATTATGAAATGTATGAAAATGGAACTGAATCTTCCTCCCTCACGTTGAACTGCTACGGCTGAGTTTATAGTTGAATTTTGCTGTCATTTACTGCTCTTTTCTCGCCTTGTTTGTTGCTTGGTTGATTAGTCTTGTTGTGCAAGAGCTTTTCTTCTGTTTTGCTCCCGTTTTGCTCTGTTCTTGGCCGTGAATTGCTGCTGTTTGCTGCTGCATCTTTCCTTGTTTCATGGCTGCCCATTTTCAGTCAGTTTTAAGGGAGTTTTGGCCTAGTTTGTTGTTGTATCTTCTTCCTTAATTTGCTGCTACCTGCTTCTGCGTATTCTTGAAGATAAAACAGGGGATTAAGCTTTGAACTGCTACTGTCTCGCGTCTGTACTGGAACTCCCCGGCCGGGGAGATTTTTAAGAGTAAAAAGGCCCGGCCGGGTAGTCTTGTTGCAGAAACTGCTATGTTTTGCGGCTGCTTCTTTCTTCAGTACCATTGCTGCTTCTTTCTTCAGTTTCTACTGCTGCTTCTGCTCGTATTGTGTGTGTGTATATATATATATATAGCATGCAAGTGCATGTGTACGTATCTATATATATATATATATATATATATATATATATATATATATATATATATATATATGTGTGTGTGTGTGTGTGTGTACAATTAAGGTGTATATATTATATATAATTAATGTGTATTATATATATATATATATATATATATATATATATATGCATGCAAGAGTGTGTCTGTATAATTTAAATATTTGCATGCATGAAATTGATACTTGGTGCATGATTAATGTATTAGTATGCATGCATGGTATGGTACGTACACATATATTTATATATATATATATATATATTTAATAGATATTAAATATTATTTGATTTAATTGAATTATGGAAATTAAATTGTTATTTATTTCATATTCCTATCTAATTTCCAATCTCGAGTTGAATGTAATTATTTGGCTATTCCAAAATTGTAAACGTGTTATAGTATGTGATATGATCGTTAATTTGAATTCTTGAATTGATTTGCTATGAAATGTGTACGGATTGAACTTGAATGAATATGAGTGTTTCCTTGAATGAATGAATGACTTGTCTCTATATGATTTAAATACGTTATTGTGCACATGAACATATTCATTACATAATATTATCTCGTATGCATTTCATATCATGTTCATTGCATGTCGTGCGTCCTATATGGTTCAATTAGGGTCTTGAGTCTCACGAACGCGTTATATTGTCTTTTGTATAGTTTTCTCTAGGGCGGAGATGCCGGGTTCATAGGACACTTTTGAGTCTCCTTTTCCCTTGGTATTGTTCGGTAAGAGGTGTTCAGGTGGGTTTCTCTACTATTTAGATAAATGACCCTATATACTCCCAATGTGTAAAGATTTAGGCTAAAACTATTATATGTATATAGAGTAGTTTTCAAGAGTAAATGATTTCAACGTAAAGTCTTTATTTTATGAACCTACCAAATGTTTTGGCGAGAATGAATGAATGAATGAGGATTGGGGCCCAGGAGGTGTGGATAAGGGTGACCCGGGACGACCATAGGGGTCTCCGGTTAACACTGTGCTCACTCTCCACATGATTGATAGGACTAACCCGGAACCTACCAGGAGGTTTGGTTGGGTGATGGGAACCTGAGAGTTGAGTGTTCGCGCTCCCCTCGTCTGATTGGATGGTTTGGGTCGCGCAACCCTTCCATCACCCAGAGGAAGAAGGTGTAAATGTTCATGAATGTACACAAAAGAACGTAATGTATGAAAGAAAGAAAGAATGAATGAATGTTTAATGAACTACACGAGGTGTTGGTTGGAGATAATGTCCACCCACTCATCGGGCCCCAAACGACCTAATGAAAAATGAACGTTATAATCCCTTTTGATGACTTCTTTATTTCACCCACATGGGAAATGGTCTAAAAACCTCATTCGGGATTATAACTTGCATGTGAATGTTTAAATATTGTGGTATATGCTATTATGCCTCATTTTATACCCACCACTCTCGTATAGACTGAACCCGGATTGTTTTCAGTGTTCTTGCAGGTTTGGAGTGCTAGGCGGGAAGTCAAGTCTATTAAGTCGTTCGGTTAAGTCAGAGTCGGTCCATGTGCATATTAAATCATGATTTGTTTAAGTTA
This sequence comes from Lantana camara, assembly GCA_037501455.1. Classification (NCBI taxonomy): domain Eukaryota; kingdom Viridiplantae; phylum Streptophyta; class Magnoliopsida; order Lamiales; family Verbenaceae; genus Lantana; species Lantana camara. The sequence goes on from CM074863.1 coordinate 78,688,917, forward strand.
CAGGGAATGTATGAGTTGTATTAATTATTAATATTATCATGAATTCAAGATAAGCTTACAGTAATAGAAAGAATCTGGAATTAATGTTTTATGATTTTATTGAATTTCGGGATTAGGTATTTATGCTAGTTGAACCCATTGCTCTTTGCTTATCTTGATATTTACGTATGTACCTTGCTTCCGCATTGATAATATTTCTATTTTATGGTCTCTTTGGCTGCGATAGTTAGCTCCCGCCTAGCTTAGCGAGTGTGTATGTACCTGTTCGCCGTGATCTAGCTCAGGTATGGATTTTCTATTTCATAATCGGGCCGGGTCTCGGTGCGGGGGATGTGGTACCTTGCGCTCGGGTGCTACATCCTTAAGTGGTATCAGAGCCCGGTTGCAAAACCAGTGTTCTCGTGTTGTGATTAAGTCAGTTAGGTCGTTTGGCTTAGGAACTACGTGATAATGTGTGCATTGCATCAATCTTGAATATGAATTGCCTTCCTTTTTGAATTTTGTTGACTTATCTGTTGCATTCTTACATTGGATCAGTATCTTTTGTGTTGAATACGTGCCATGAGCATGCACTAATCGCATGCATATATCATTGAAATAAATTATAAATTACAGGTTATGAAGATACTATCAAACCACGGCCAAATATCACGCTAACAACGCTCTATTGCAAATCCTTTCTGAGGCAAGTAAGATAGGAAGGATGCACCGGGGAAGGATATAGAGAATTCAAGATGTGCGGTCTTCATAGATAGAGCTAGAGTTCAAGGGTTAGGAGCTAGAATGGAAGTTCGACTTTAGAGATGCAAGTATAGAGGGGCACTTGATGAAATAGGAATTGATCGGGGAATGTTTATGACTCCGTAGATTGACATATGCGGCTCTTTTACATTGGATGTCATAATTGGATTCAACGGGGTCATTCAATTTAAGGAATGAAGTGAATGAACCTTCAGGGTAATTTAACTCAGGGTTCGGATTATGGAAGAGATAGCGAGGATTGTGAAGAATCAAGCTAAAACACATTCGGCGGGAATTAAGCATCCAGAGGCGTCAAAGAGGAATTTCTAACTAAACGTAATGGATAGAAAAGAGGGTTTTAGAGGTCAAGATCGGGAAGAAGTGAGTTTGGGAGATCTAACCTTCAACTAAGATGGAAAACGAGTCGGAAAAGGATTGGAAGGAGTCAAGTAACGTGGGAAATACAAATTCATGGAAGGTGACCATACTACGGACAAGATTTGAGTTCGTTTTCCAAATCCAAGCTGAATTGTCATGTTGTGAGGGTGAATTAGGAAATATGGAGCAACGAATGGAAACGGTAAAGAAAGGCAAAGATGTTTTGGAAGGAAATCATGCGCACAAATGGGAACCATTGGAAAGCAAGTTCTATTCCCAATCTAAACTTGTAAAGGATAAACAAGGGAATCTTGATCAGGGTGATGACTCGAAGTAGGATTTGGAAACACAGTCGGGGTAATTTTATAAGAGAGCTGGGCATTATTGAAGGGCGATTTTCGGGGAGAACTTTGGATGCTAATTCCGAGGATGTAGAAGAAGATAGGGATTGAGAAATTGAAACCCCGGACCGTGGAAGGTACGAGTTGATGCACAAAGATTCGAGGAAAACTTGAAGACCGTGGGAAAGACGAAGAATGATTAGCAAGTCAAAGTAACCTCGTGATTGGAGGAACGAGGAAAAGCTACCAAGCTAACAACTTACCACATTGGTGACAGGTTCCAAAACATTCATAGCACGTGCATCATACTTCGCATCAATTATTTATTCTTCTTTACTTATGTTGGTGCATACATTTCTAATTGATTTCGTTGCTCTAATGTGTTGCATAATTGCTTACTATAAGCGTGACACGTGCATCGACATCTTTACCCGACATGCATTTTAGCGTTTACTTCATAGGAAGTTCTTTCACCTCACTTATCAAGTATCTCTGCGACTGGGCCACAACTGAGTTAAGAGGAAAAGAAATAGTTAGATGGCACACGACAAGGAAGATGACTTTGGGAAATAAAGAACTTCAAGTAAGGGATAGGTGGGTGGAAATGAACTCCAAAGGAAAATGAGACTAGAGTTGGTTTTGGGGTGTCCGGATAGAACAAGAATAGAGAAGGGGGTACTTTCGATTATCAAGAGCATTGAAAAGGAAGCTGAAAGATAATCTTTGGGTTGTTGTGTTCGTTAGAATCCCCCTCCAAAAGGAAATCTTCCCATCAAGAATTTCGATGAAAGAAGGATTCGATGGAGTTCAAAGTGTAATGGTAATTTAAGGGGGAGAGCATAACCAAGAGGCAAAATTGAAACGGGAAGTTGTGACCGAAGAAATAATTAATGGAGATAACGGAAATGCAATTAGGGAAGATTCGGGAATTTTATGGTGGTGAGCGGAGATGAGTAAGACGACTTTAAGGGTTGACCATTCAAATGAGAGCTAAGCCACTAAATTTGGGTTGAAGATTTTCAAAGGGGAATAGAGAAGATAGCTCGTTAAATCTTTCTACGTATGTAAATCAATTTGAAGATAAAGGAGTTATAAAGGAGTTAGAGAAACTCTTAAGTTATGATGTCAAGAGAGAAATGATTCAAGTTATCGTAGAAAAGGGGCGCTGTCTGTAAAGCTTGGTTCAATGAGTTCGGAAAGGGATTTAAGAAACGATAAACCGGCAAGGATGAACATTGGGAATGTAACACCCCGAAATTTCAGACGTAAAGGTACAACGTATGTGTTTACCAATTTGCGCGAATTAATTGTTTTTACGTGTTTCATATTTAATTTTATTATAAATTGTTATTATTTTATTTTATTATATTTTATTTTAATTTAATATTATTTTAAAATATTTCGTTATTTTAAGTATATATATATATTTCTTTTATTATTATTAATTTAATGATTAATGTTAATTAAGTATTATGCTAATTAATCATGCTTTAACCAAATTAATTAAATTGTTTGTATAATAACCGTTGACCTTAATTTATGTTTAAATTTAATTTAATTTATTTAGTTATAACTTATCATGTGTGTAACTTTATGAATTTGTGCATGGTCGTTTAAATTGTGCATCGTTCTTATACGAGATGATATCGAAATGCCGTGGAATTGTAGTATGTCATAAATATGTGTGTTATGAACATGTCTATATGCTCGGTTTATGGTTTCGAATTCATTTGACGTGTTAACGAATTTAATTTGATTTGTAGAACCAAATCAGGGGCTAATGAGCAATTAGCGCACCCTTGGTTCCGTACGTGATTTCTTGAGCTCGGGAACTCGGATTCGAGTTCCGTCAACTTCGTTGAACTCGTATCGAAGCTTCGAGTTTAATAAACTAAGCCATATATTTTTCCGAAATCATTTGAACAACCGAAATCCAACCGAAAAACGAAACGGCATCAAAATGACCACCTTTCACTATATTGGCCATAACTTGTTCAAAACCTAACCAAATTAACTATGGTTGGTGGAATTTTAACCCTAGTTCAACCCTCTATCAGCCCTTACCTGCCCCATCTCGATCTAACCCTCACACAAACCAGAAAATTTATCCAAAGCTTCTGCAGCCCAGTTTTCCCGTAACTGTGCAAATCCTTAAGGTTTTGGAGCTCAAATCTCAATCAACCTTCATCCAATCATCAAGGTGAGTTAGGATTGTGTTGTACATGCATCTCTGGTTATTTTCATCCTTTCATCACTAAATTTGACTCAGAGTTCATGGGATTTTGAACTTGTGAATGAACAGTTAGGTTTTGAAGGTTTTGTCGATCCCTTGAATTTCTTTGATCCCTGGTATGTTTCGGTGATATATATATGATCCTTTTTCTTCATTTATGATTGGGTATACTTGTATTAATTGTTGGTTAGGAGGTTGGTGAGTTATCATTAATGGAATGGATATGTATTGCTTTAACTTCAAACTGGATTTTTGCCCTTCTCCACGTATTGAACTGCTACTAGTTTTTGGGAGCTATTTTGATGTCAAATGCTGCTCATTTTCATCTTAATTGCAGCTATTTTGATAGTTGTTTGTGCACATATCAGCCTGCCCTGTTTTCGTTCATTCATGCCCTGTTTTTCACGCATGAACTGTCGCCCTTTTCCTTCTCAGTTTTGCTTCATGTTTGAGGTTAATTCCAGGTATGTTCTTGTACATTTGAAACCTCTTCTCACCTTAATTGTTGGCATGATTGGATAGTAAATTATGTACATGGTTTGACCTGCTCTTGTCCATTGTTTTTCCTCCCCTGTTTCGCCACTTCGCCGCGCCTGTTGCTGCTTCTGTAACCTCTCCCCGGGCGGGGAGAGTTTCTTCTTGTAGAGTACCCGGCCGGGTACTCCTTTTACCGAAACCTTCTGTAACTCCTACCTAGCCGGGGAGTTTGTAGAAGGCCCGGGTAGCCACTGCATGAAGCTTCTGTTCCCAGTTTCTGCTGCTGCCTTGTTCTTCTTCTTTTCCTTCCTTTCTTTTGTTGTTGTTATTTCCTTGTATTGCTTCGGTTGTGTGGGTGTCTGTATCAATCTCATAAACTGCTGCTGCTGTACTTCATTGATTCTAGGTTGTGCGTGTGTATATGTAAACACAGGGTTGGCTGTGTGTGTTGTGTATTTGGGCTAGAATTGCTACTGATGTTTTTCAACTGTACAGAATGTGTGCATGAATATATACAGTGCGTGGGAGGTGTTTTGCATGCATATATATTGTTGTGTATATAATATAAACATTTGTGTGAATGCATGCATGGTAACGTATATATATATATATATATATATATATATTACATATGTTATAATTATTAATAAATATATAATAAACAGATATATATATATACACATATATATGTATATATATTACATATGTTATAATTATTAATAAATATATAATAAACATATATATATATATATATATATATATATATATATATATATATATATATATATATTACATATGTTATAATTATTAATAAATATATAATAAACAGATATATATATATATATATATATATACATATATAAATATATAATAAACAGATATATATATATATATATATATATACATATATATATATATATATCTGTTTATTATATATTTATTATATATTTTCAATATTATTTGATTTAATTCAATTATAGAATTTAATTGAATTCTAATTCACGTATTTAATTTATTGTTTATCGCTTGAACGTTTATTTATCCTATTTCTAATTGTAAATATGAATATTACGTGTTTTGATTATTAAATGAATTATTAGATAAATTGATATGAATTATAAATTTATGAATTTGAATGTAATGAATGAACAAATGGATTGATTATATGTCTTAAATTCCTTAATAGTACACATGAACATTTTCATGACTTAATATTCTCTTTTACGCATTCGTATGACATTCATCTCATTGCCGAGCGTCATATATGGTCATTTAGAATCTCATACCTTTTCTTTTGCACAGATTCGGGTTTGGTCGGAGACGAGGGCGAGCATTGAGACGCTTGTACCTTTCTTTTGCTTGTAAAAGGTGGGTTTTTCTTCTAATAGCTACGACAACCTTATATATCCCTTATGTTCAAGATTTAAGCCAAATTAGTATATATATAAATCGAGTCATTTTGGGTAAATGATTTCAAACGTATGACCCTTTTATTTATGAAACCCTACCTTATGTTTTTGGCGAGACATGATTATGATTGCACGGGCCCCGGGATTTAGTATATGTGGCTAACCGAGGAAGCAAGGGCTGACGGGGATCCCATATACTAGTCCCAACCAAACTACGGTGATACCGGCCCTCACTTGGAGGTTTAGCGAGGAATGGGAGCTGAGTGCCCTTGGGGGATTCATGTACCCCCATTGGCCTATGTATGAACCGGTGGCCGGGTCTTACAAGCCCGTCCACCACCCGGAGGAAGAAGGTGTATATGAATGATTATGATCATGATATGTATGAGCACAAAAGATATATGTATGATAATGAATGAATGAATAATTGATTATGAATACACATGGTGTTGGTTGGAGATTGTGCACGCCCCCTCGCCAGGGCCATGAATACCCTAATGATGAA